>CM035140.1:38319900-40719900 GCA_020205605.1 Panax ginseng
TTCAATTTCATTGTTGGGACCTGTTGGAGTAAGGCCTGGTCTGAAATCATAAGTTTCTTGCCATAATTGGGGATCAGCATAGTAACCAGAGGTCTTACACCACTCACGTGAGTCATTAGTATGAATCATATCTGCAGATGGATATGATGGTTTTTGATGGAAGTAAAGGTGAGCAGATTCCAGGCAAGACCTTAAAAGAGCCCCATCACTTCCTTGAAGCTGGATGATGGCGGCGGAATATTGAGCTAGTGACTGTGACAGAGTTGCAACAGACAGTTTGTATGTATCAGAAGGAAGACCTTCGGAGGCTATAAGATCACTGAGCTTCACACGACCTAAAGTTGGCAGGCCATTGCCTGCCATGGGTCCTTGTCACAATGTAAAGTGCAGATAAAGTATAATAACTGGTGGCATGTATTTGATAAGCTGCGACGATGAAAATTAGCATTAATCAAATGCGAAAGATATTTGCACCACTATTTGGTAATTAAATATAACAGTTCACAAACAAATTACCCCTAGAAATATTATGAATCAGAAGAACTGAGGAGGAAGGGGTTAGATTTCCCTTAGGTCTCCAGTGCCTTTGAATAAAGAACTTGTACTCAAGCGGGAAAAGAACAAATTCTGACGGGAGAACTAATGTAAGATGAAAAGATATTGAAATCATGATTTATGATATCATATTTTTTGGAATTATGGTCTATGATATCATTACCCAAAAAGTCTTGAAGAAACATAGCCTCCCAACACTAGTGCCAACAATTAAATTCCATTTCTACAGACTTGATACAGAAGGAAATAACTCCACTTCAAAATATATAATAGTCTTATGGATTATGCTTTGTGTGTTCTCACTATAATGCTTGACCTAACCATATGTGAATGATACATAAATTCTAAAGACTTCTTCATGAAGTCTTTACATTATGTTGGTTCATTAATTTGGGGAAAGGCAAAAGAATCAAGCATTACATGAAACTGGAAATGTATTTTCAGTTGTCTTCTCTCCCTCAATGTTATTAATAACCAAGAGAATTTTAAAATATGAACTACATCATCAAGACAAAACAGAAGGGAAATGACATAACGCTTAAAAAAATTTGCCTTTTATTCTTGCTCATACTTTCTTGGTGTCTTAGTGAACCTGCATAATGCATTTTTTTGCCTTTACATTTCCTTTTTCTCAACAAATCGTCAAATCCAATGAAGCCTGAAAATCCAAGATTTCTACCCAAGAACATTCCTCTCAAGTGAATTAATGCACCCTAAAAATCTAGTGAGATGTATAGAATCAAAATTTTAAACTGGTATGTGTTGAGATGTATTCCCTCTGTTCCAAAGTTAGAGATACATTTTAACTTTTTTGAGTCGGTCTGCGAAATCCTAAATACAAAGTTGATATGAATTCATTAAAGTTTTGAAAACAATAAATATGGTGATTAGTAGTATGTTTTAGTTAGGTTATAGCAATTATAATTATTTGTGCAAAATTTAAAAAATTCATATTGATTTTGAATTTTAGAATTTCGCAAATTGATCCAAAAAATGCCAAAATGTATCTCTAATTTAGAATTTAGGGTCTGAGGGAGTAGTTAAGGAGGCCCTAGCTAAGTTAGTAACAGGAAGATATCAATGCAATTCAGGGAAGAAGAAAAAACAGATTACACTCAATAGAGAGCATTCAAAAGGGACCCACAATTGATTGTTTCATAAATTGACAATTTGTATATATATAGTATCAGAACAATCAGTGCCAAGCTTCTCCGTCTCCAAGGGGGCAATTTCCTCCCCTTGAACTTCAAAAAGCAACCCAATTACGAGTGTCCCAAGTTAATAAATTGAGTAAGATGGTATTACTCAAAGTAATACCAAAATAGAAATTTGCCCATCATAGTTTTGAACCTTTTACCTTTCCCCTCTTAATGAAAGTTCAGGAAAAATTATGAACAACCAAATCGATTATTTAGCTAAAAGCTGAAGATGTAGGTTTAGTTATGTATACATAGTGTGTATGAAGAACAAGCACACTCGAAAGCATAAAACTGTTGATTTATATTCAATCCAGAAATCAAATACACAACTATATGTAAGTTTACGTAAAAATAAATATAGGAAAATAGCCTTACCGGAAAAGGAGAAGTTCCGACCGGAAGGTTTCAACTAGCTCCGGCAGGTAGCGTTAAATGAAAGAGGAAACGAAAATGGCAGAGAGAGAAAGAGGGTTCTATTTCTCTCTTCTCTTTTTCTTTTTTCTGTTCGCCAAGCAAAAGACAATAAAATTTTAACCGCTAAAAAAAAGTAATTTATGATAAATTTATTACATGCCCAAAATGATAATAATATGATAAAGCACAAAATTATCCTTTATGTTTTTGTCATTTTCTTTGTGTGAGATTCTTATTTAACTTATTAATAAATTTCTCCCTCGCAATATATTTATTATTGCAAATTTGTTATTTTTTAATATATAATTAATAGTATAAACTCACAAAACAATATAATTTTGTACTATTAAAATAGAGTTTTTGGCTAATTCTTAAATTCATGAACGAAAACTTCATAATGAATGAACTAATTTGTCTTTAGAATACAAAGTGACATGAATTTTTTTTCATGCCAATTATTTGAATAAACTGAGACATTTGATTGGACGGAATGGGCGTCGTTCAACTTTTACGCTCTGTTTCTGAGTTTTAAAATGGACAGAAAAAACAAAAATGAACGGAAAATTTAAGTTTTTTTCCAATTTTATGTTTCTGAGTTTTTTAATAAACCGAAAACAAAAGAAATGAATACAAAACTTGACCACTTTTCTTGTCAAAATTTTCCGTTCAAAATTGGCCTGATTTCGACGGAAAAGAAATTGGAATAAGTAATATTTTTATAATTCTCATGTTATCCTCAACTTTTAATATAATAAATTTTAAATTACAACTCATGTCCTCAATTTTAAATTTTCTATTCTTTTCTATTAAAAACTCAGAAACAACCCAAAGGAAAACTTTAAGTTTTCTATTCTTTTCTTTTCTGTTCTAATTTAAGTTTTCTATTCTTTTCTTTTCTGTTCAAAACTGAGAAACAGAGTGTTAGTATGTTAAGGTGCGGGAGTGGTTATGATGAAATTAAACTTTGGTCAATTGATCTATATAATTTCAACACGCTGGTCTCGGGGTAAGCCACAAAATGAAAATGTAAAGGCTTGTGCCAAGAAGTAACTGGTCCAAAGCAATTTAGAACAAAACACTGTTGATTGAACCCAATTAGCCCATAGAGAAGATGGTTTGAATTGAACCACTTGCCACATATGATGCAGGATGAGGGCTCTGTTCCATTCATCTAATGTTTCAGCAGTAGGATATGTAACATCATCCCAGACAACTTTACACCCATAAGGAACCTTCAAAGAAGGGATTGGATCTGCATAAGAGGAAGAATAAAAATGGGCAGACCAGTACATTTGAATGGCAAATAATAAGGGTACACCTGCCTGCATATAACATAAAGAGAGTGGTCCAAGAAGACACTCGGGCTGTAATCTTATCAATGAGAGGAATACAATTTTGAATAGATAGCTTTGAAGTAATCTGGTCGAAATGACCATTGCGACGGACGGAATTGCGATTCCGATATAACTTTTAAGTAACGTATTAAATACATAAATAAAGTGTTTGATTAATATGATTCCGATTCCAACTATCATTCCGTCCAACCAAACGATTCATTCATAATTATATATCAACTTCAAGCAAATATTGTAGAATATTTTTTAAAAGTACTAATTTTAGTTTTAAAATGAAAAGACTAGTAAGTAAATAAAAAATAATTGTTAATAAAAGTCGACCTATACTTAGACGTCAGAACAAGTGTCAGGTCCCGATGAGTAGGAAGGCGCAGTAATCCCTCCAAAATTTTGGGTGTAAGTCCAAACGTAACCGCCGCAATAATACATTTTAAAAGTTGTTACCAATGTCAACAATACTATCACTTCAAATTTTATATTTTCTTCTTCCTGTTTTATATAATTTCTCTTGGCTTCAAAATGTCAAAAAATATAATAAAACCTTTTCTAAAATTAAAGTATTTTTATATCAAAAAATTCTACACTACCCATATGAAAACAATAAAGAACAACTTGTAAACTCAACACATACTAAAGTAAGGGATAAATGATAGTAATTGTGAAATACAATGATTAAATTCTTACTCCTTAAGATATGTAACTACTTGAAGTGGCCACATAAGTTCTAATTTTACCTTGTGTTAGTGAGTTTTAAAAAAAATGCAAAAAGGAAAGGAAATGAAAATTTTCAAAAGTTATTTTTTCTTCTAAATGTCATATTTGTGAGCTTTGTAGTTTTATTTTGATATATTCATTTTCAAGGTCATTCTAAGTTTTAATTTGTTGGACATATAAAGAATTTTTAAAATGTTACTATTCCACTGCAAATTAAATTTGTCATACTAAATATTTGGTAAAAATAATATTTTTTTAAAAGACTGTTTACCCTTGTCTTTTAGTCTATGATATATTTTACAATTTTATATGTCAATTTTTTTATTGCGAGTTATGTGGATAACTATAATTGATAATATGTTAACGATGTATTTTAGTGAGTCAATCTTATAATTCTATCCAATTCTATATATTGATATGCGTTACAATCGTAATTCTGTTTTTACCTCCACCGAGACTTAATAGATGGGATTCGGTTACCATGAAGTTAACTTCATGGTAAGTTGGTCAATTGACCAATATGGTAATGTCACGTAGAGAGAGATCACCTCCCGTCTGTGTTTCGACACTGTATTGGTCAATTGACCAAAGTTAACTCAATGCTAATCACTCTTTAATAGATGTACTTGGCTACTTCCATTTAGATAAATCGATGGGTCGAACAATTCGAAAGTATGCGGTAATGTTCTTTTATCTTTATTTTTTGGTGACGAGGACAAATAATTTACCCGATTTCCAATTTTCATTTGTTATTAATTTTTTGAAAATCTATTCTATTATAATTTTATTCTAAAAATAATTATTATTTACCTCTCCTAAAACGAGCATAAAAAAAAAAGAAAATAAACGCTTAAGGGTGGTATATGCATTTAGATAAATCGATCTACCCTCAAGTTTGTGCTCCTTGTTCACAACAATCGGAAAGTAATCCCTTAATCTACCCTTAGCAACTCAATCCCAAACTTAGAAATTGAAACATTTTCAATTCCATAATATTCAAATTTAATTAGAATATGGAGCTCAGTCCAAATAATAATAGGGTAACGACATTCAGTTTTTTTTTGTGCCCCCTACCACGGAATGATATTAGTACCAATACAATAAATCATTACATAATTAATCCCAACAATCTCTTAATAACGATATTAACGGTAAAAATCACTTTTATTCCACTGTAGTTGTAGTGTTTTAAGCAATTGGTCACTGTGCTTTTAAAATATTCAATTATCCCACCGTGTTTTTTTAAAAATGTTCAATCAGGCCATTCCGTTCAATTTTGCTCACGCACGTTAAAAAATTGGGTCAATTTTCCTACGTGGCTTTTGAAAAAAATAAATAAAACATGTTATTTCTTACGTGGCAAGCCAGTGCCAAATTCTTAATACTATAAAATTAATATTATAATATGTATGTTTTATTTTAAAAATAAAAATAAAAATAATTTTATGTTTTAAAATACTTATAAAATTTTAAAAATAAAAATATTTTGGCAAAAAACACTTTTTTACCACTGTGGTTGTAGTGTTTTAAGCAATTAGCCACTGTACTTTTAAAATATTCAATTATCCCACTGTACTTTTTAAAAATATTCAATCAGGCCATTCCGTCCATTTTTGTAGACGGACGTTAACAAATTTGCTCTTGTTTCCTACGTGGCTTTTTTTAAAAAATAAACAATTACGTGGTATATCCTTATGTGACAACAAAATAATTTTTTAATGGACTTTCTTTATAATTTTTTCTTCTCAAACAAAAAAATAAAATAATAAAATCATTATGTGGTAAAAAAATAATTAAAATAATAATATAATTAAAATAAATATTTTAATTTATGTTTTTATAATTTTTCTTTTCCTTTCTTTTAATAATTATTTTTTATTTTAAAAATTAATTCCAAATAATACAAATAATATATCAAAATTTTTGTATCAATGAGATCTATTACAACATTACATTAATTTCAATAAAAATTAAAAATTAAAATCATTAATTAAAAGTGACAAAAAATAATTAAAATAAAATTTTTAATTCATGTTCTTTATTTGTATTCTTTTCCTTATCTCTTTTCCTTTCTTTTAATAATTATTTTATTTTAAAAATTAATACTAATATATATTTTAATGATATAAACAAAGTAAGTACATAATTAACATAAAATAAAAAATTCGATACAATTAGCAAAAATTAGTTAAACAAATGACATAAAAATTAAAAATAAAAATTATAAAGAAAATGATTTTATTTTTTTGTTTTGAGAAGAAAAATTATAAAGAAAATCCATTAATACAAATAATATATCAAATTTTTTGTATCAATGAGATCTATTACAACATTACATTAATTTTAATAAAAAATAAAAAAATCATTAATTATTTTTATTTTTAAAATTAATTATTTTATTTTAAAATTAATTATTTTGAAATTAATTAATTATTTTTAAAATTAATATTTTATTTTTATTTTTAAAATTAATTATTTTAAAATTAACACCATGGCCACCTCGGAAAAAATAGCAGGATAATTTTTTAATGATATAAAAAGATAAGTACATAATTAACATAAAATACAAATTTTCATACAATTAGTAAAAATTATCCTGCTTAATTTTTTATACAATTTTATCGTGCTTAAAGTTATCGTGCTTAAAATCATTAAAATTATCGTGCTTAATTTTTTACTAATTGTTTATTTTTTTTTTAAAAAGCCACGTAGGAAACAAGATCAGATTTGTTAATGTCTGTCTACAAAAATGGATAGAATGGCCTGATTGAATATTTTTAAAAAACACAGTGGGATAATTGAATATTTTAAAAGCACAGTGACTAATTGCTTAAAACACTACAACCACAGTGGTGAAAAAGTGATTTTTGCCAAAATATTTTTATGTTTTATTTTCTTTCTTTTTCTTTACCTAAATATTTATAATATGTATAATATTAATAAAAATTAATATTATAATATTTATAATATGTATGTTTTATTTTAAAAATAAAAATAAAAATACTTCTATGTTTTAAAATACTTATAAAATTTTTAAAAATAAAAATATTTTTATGTTTTATTTTCTTTCTTTTCTTTACCTAAATATTTATAATATGTATAATATTAATAAAATTAATATTATAATATTTATAATATTATGTTTTATTTTTAAAAAAATACTTTTATGTTTTAAAATACTTATAAAATTTTAAAAATAAAAATATTTTATATTTTATTTTTCTTTCTTTTTCTTTACCTAAATATTTATAATATGTATAATATTAATAAAATTAATATTATAATATCTATAATATGTATGTTTTATTTAAAAAAATACTTTTATGTTGTAAAATACTTATAAAATTTTTAAAAATAAAAATATTTTTATGTTTTATTCCTTCTACATTTGGATCCAAAATCAACTATCCGGGAGAAATTTCGCTGTAAAAAATGGCTCCTGCTTCGTTACAAAAATGGCTCCTGCTGCAAAAATGGCTCCTGCAAAAATGGATCCCAAATCAACTATCCTTCTCATTCGATACAGCTCCTACTTCGGTTGCCTCTGCAGCTGCCTCTTCAACCTCATATTCCAAATTGTCTGCACAATCTTAGTCGTGGTGGCCGTCGTCGTGGTCATCTTGTGGCTAATCTTCCACCCAAATTCGATCAAGTTCTACGTGACCGACGCTTCCCTCACCCAATTTGACCTCCTCCACCAACAACACCCTTTATTACGATCTTGCCCTTAACATGACCATCAGAAACCATAACAAACGCATCGGCACCAGTCCAACCTCTACCAGTCCGACCATATCTTCTCCTCCCTCCCCGGTTCGCCGCCGTCCAGATCTTCTGATGCTATGGGTTCGTCAATCACCAGTTTAATTCTGGGTTGTTCTGGCCGGATTATATGGCTTTGGGTAGGCGACTGGTGGTGTTGGGTCGACAGATTTTAGATTTCAATTTTGGTGAGGAAGAAGATGAACAGTAGGGTTTGGTGAGGAAGAAGATGAACAGAAGATGTATTTTTATTTATTTTTTTATTTTGAAGGAGAAAGAAAATAGGAAATGAAAATTTTATTAAAAAATGAATTAAAATATTTATTTTAATTTTAATTATTTTTTGCCGCATAATCAAATATTTTATTTATTTATTTTTGTGTTGCCACCTCAGAAAATAAAGATTTTTTGATTTTTTTTCAATGCCACGTGTGTAATTATTTGACGTCCGTCCAAGAAATTGGACGAAATGGCCTGATTGAACATTTTTAAAAAGCACACTGGGCTAATTGAACATTTTAAAAATTTAGTGGCTAATTGCTTAAAACACTACAACCATAGTGGGGTAAAAGTATTTTTTGCCCAATATTAACTATTAAGTAAACTCACATTGTGAGAATACAAATCTTAAAGATAAGAAAAAAAAAATAAAGTCTCACAAAACCCCTCATGACTTGATGGGAAAAAACATTCCATAATAAAGGGTAAAGGTGTAAACTGAGTCTAATTAAACCGAACAGAGAGCTGCTCAGATTCGATTCGAAAAGATAAATTCACACTCAAACTCGGAGTCAAATTGTATTTAAAAAACTCTACTCTTCACACTTGAATTCAACTCGGATTCGAATTGTATTTAAAAAACTCTACTAAGATTCAACTCGACTCGAATATTCATTACTCGAATTCTATCAGAGTATGATCGAATTATATTCAAACTATTCGCGAGCTTCGAATTCAAGCTCAAATTCGAGTCTCTTTTAATTATAAATTGAACTTATTATTTTACTTAGAAATGATAAAATATATTTACTATTACACTTTATAAAAATAAAATCACAATTAAAATTAAAAATAAAATAAAAATAATTAATTATCCTAATTTTATTTTATTTTTATATATTATAAGAGAATGTATCAAGTATCTACTCGAATATGTGTCGAATCACAATTGAAAATTCGAGTAATTTGAATCCAAAACGAGTCGAGTATAACATTACTCATATTATAGTCGTATTTTTATTCTAACTATTTTTTGTGCTCATATTTGAATCATATTATTAATGAATCCAAATCTTGCTTGCATTTTTTCGAGTAGAACCCAAATTAAGCTCGAACCGTTTGGTTTGATTTACAGCCTTAATAAAGGGGAATGAGCGTTCCACAATAGAGATAAATGAAATAACAGGTGTCAAATCCAGAACCTTATGGTTCCAAAGACTCGACCAATCTTAATCATCAGACTACTACATTATTGACCAACATTCGCTACTAACAGTGAACATCACTTAAGGAATTTCTATTGACAGACAAGTAATACTCCATTAGGTATTCCTTTAACAAGCCATGTTTAGTGAACTTGTTCTCCAATAAGCACCTACATACTTACTATAATGTCTCCACACAAATGATTATAAGATCAATCATCTTATTCCTAAGAGCAAACAAAGTATGTACCAATCTATCTAGATTCACTAATCCCCTTTTTAGTAATCCAACGATTGAGAATAATTTTAGTTTTAAGCTATCTAAGAATTTAGATCTCATTAACATGATCATCATCATGATTCTAAAAGCAATGCTTAAAACTATAGGTTTATCACATATAATATAACAACACCATGTAGATAAAGTAAAATGCCTTCAATAAATGAATAAGATTACAAAGTATTTGGTACATCATATCAAATATGATTGACTTGTGTGCATAATACTTTTAATCTCACACTTGCACTAAAACCAATTGTCATGGTATCTAATACCCATCTTCTCTAAGTGACGATTAAATTGGTGTTCAGTTAAAGCTTTAGTAAATGGATCTGAAATATTATCTTGAGAGTTCACACGCTCTAGGGTGACGTCTCCTTTTTCAATGATCTCTCTAATCAAATGAAATCGCCGCAACACGTATTTGGATTTCTCATGAGACCTGGGTTCCTTGGCCTGCGCAACAGCTCCGGTGTTGTCACATAATAAAGGCATTGATCCTCTAATGCTAGGAACCACACCAAGTTCAGTTATGAACTTCTTCATCCAAAAAACTTTCGTTGCAGCTTTACTTGCAACTATGTACTCTATTTCTGTCATTGAATCAACAACTGTTTGATATTTAGAACTTTTCCAACTCACTGCGCCACCGTTTAAGGTAAACACATACCCCGAAATGGATTTACTGTCATCTTGGTCCGTTTGAAAACTTGAGTCTGTATAGCCTTCTAATTTCAATTCAAACCCACCGTAGACAAGATATACATCCTTAGTTCTTCTTAAGTACTTTAGGATATTTTCACTTCCTTTTACTTTTCTTCTCCTGGATTCGACTGATATCTTTTTGTTACAATAAGTGCATGAGCAACATCCAGTTTAGTACATATCGTACCGTACATGATAGATAATATTTCCGAGGAATAAGGAATCTTACTAAAACAATCTCTCTCCTCAGGTGTCTTTGGGGCCTGTTTCTTGGAGAGATGTATTCCATGACTCATCGGCACAAGACTTGTAACGCCCCCAAACCCAGTCTATCTGCAAACCTGAGTTCGAGTGCTACTCATTCCGTATATGCGCACCCTAATATCCTTAAGACATAAGTAAATCTTCAAAATATAATAATATATTTTTCTCAAATCCCAGATTCTATTACCTTAAAATCTTTATTACATACAAATTAGTAATGATAATTATATTATTCTTTTCCTTTATACACATGTGACTTCTATCTGCCACAACAGATACATAAAAAGTTTTACAATTACATTACAAGACTTGACTTGATCTTCTTTTCAATCTTCACTGGATTCTTCAGTTCTTCCTAGTTTCGCTGAAAATGTTTTTATTTTAAGTAAGTGTGATCATTCGATTGCTCAACAAGTCATAGCAGTTGAATAACAACAAAATCAAGAATTATATATTCTTTTCTTTAAAAACTTCAATAATTGAACAAGAGTTATGAAGAAGCTCGAATAACAAGAATAAATCTGATTCCTATCAATTTTAAAATATCAATAATCTTTATCTCCTCATATACATTCACAACAATATATTCTTTAACACTTCTACGACTTAACACATCCTACACGACAATATATGTGAAAAGAATCACCTTTTTGACATATATTTACAAAACACATTACATAGCACACATCGAGTTCTCAACAGTTATCAATATAGTTAACTAAGTGGCTCCCCACCTAAAATTAATGAATTAATTTCACGTCTCATCTACACTGTCTTTCACAACGAGTTAGATCAGTTACTGGTTCATCTTCAACCTCTGCCCATAACAAAGGAATCGTTTAACTTAGTCAATACAAGCTAACGATTAAAAAGCTCGAATGTACATACACATTAACTCAATTAACATCTTCACATTCTATCTAGCTAAAATAATTAGCACATACTTAATCTTAACACAGTTCATGAATAATCAAAACTCTTTAAACTTGAAAAATTCAATCATAGAACAGTTCATCTTGCAGAAACACATAAGTGTTAAAAATTTGGCACATGGCTTCATACATAATAACATCTTGTACAAATATAATACATTTACACATAGATAAAACTTGCTCAAGTACGACATTTGAGTAAGTTTAAGAAACTAGTATTCATTTCATCAATATGAATAAAGTTAGGAAACTTGAACATAATAAAAACATGTATAGGTTAGGAAACTTTCCTTAAGCTTTGCTTACAACTTACGTTATATTGCTCTTCGAAATCCCTATATATCACATAAGGATAACACATACCAATTAGACACATAATTGATGTCAAATATTGGTTTATATTAACTTTATTTCTCACTTTTCATCTCTGTATCCTTAGACTCGAAGAACTTCTTAATTTTGTTTTTACTTGTCATAACGTTTTGGCGTTCGTTCGTCGTACTCCCATCATAACCTTCATGAACACCCAAGCCATATGCCTTTGCATATGCTTAGCACAATCCTATAATCTTTCATTACACTCTTTGATTTAGGTTAAGTGTTTTATATTTACTTTACTTTCTTATTTCAAATTTTATGATTTAATCAATACGCCCAACTTCAATTTTACATTTTTCGTTACAGGTATAAAGTAGACATCTTGAACATTTTTCGTTACAGGTATAAAGTAGACATCTTGAATAGTCTGTTAGCGTTACAGGTATAAAGTAGACATCTTGAACAGCCTCTTTCTATGCCTCTTTTTCTCCCCCTTTTTGTCATTAATCATTTGGGAGAGCTGCTCCATGTTGGACATAAGCTGCTCCATCAGGTAGGAGGAGTTAGCAACTTCAAACTTGAGTTCTTGTTGGCCTAGCTCAAGTTGCACTGAGAAAGATTGATTCATGTTGTCAATCTTGTTAGAGAGGACTTGGAGTTGTTCTTTATTTGCCTTCTTCGCTTGTAGTGCATCTGCTTTCTGATCATTTATGGCCTTTAGATAGATGTGATCTCTTTCTCTAATTTTGAGAGATACATCAGCCATCGTTGCTTGGAGTCTCTCTTGAACTGAGTTATCTTCTGTTGTTGTCAGCTTCTTTGACTCTTCGGTGAATAGAGATATCTTCTCAATTAGTTCATCAGAATTTTTCATCAGCTCCTTCTCCATAGATATTTGATCATCTGGTTGGGCAACCTCTTGTTGAGCATCAGATTGGACTCTACGATCTGCATCCTTGGACAGATTTTCGAAGGTGTTGAGAATCTGATGAATCGTTGAGTTGCAATCACTGGTTGAGGATAAAGGAATGTCTGTTAGTATTGCTTGAGCAGATGGAAGCTTCTTATTTTGTACTTGGATACCATCAGTAGTAGAGTGAACTGACTCTACGATTATCTCCTTGGTCATGATCCTTCCTCCTTCTGAGTCCATCCTACGATCGTAGGGGATATAGTGGTTGCCAGCATGTTTGTAGAACTTGTAGTGAGGCTGGTTTGTGATCATCATTATAGCAAAACTCTTCACCCTTGGGAAGTTTTGTGCCACAAGCTCCATGCTTGGAAAATGAGAGTAGCACCAGCTGAAGTAACTTCCATCTCTTTCAGTATGTGCCTTTAGCCAAGGCATCCATTGGAAAAACCATCTCATAAGCAGATCATCAGGATTGTAGAGGATGGTTGTGCAGTCTAGTTCCATGTTGTTCCAGTTTTTAAACACCTCAAACGCAGTCATCCTCACTACCTTGAGCTGTTCATTTCCATAATTTACCGATCTTTCGGGAGGTGCCTCTGGTAGTTCATTTGAGACTTCCACCACTATTCTTCTGTTAAATCTTGCGGAAGAGAGAACTGGATAGTCTTCTTATTCTTCTGATTCCTGAGGTGCAGAATCAGAATCTTTTTCCATCTATTCTCTTTCGGAGCCTGAACCATTCTCATCATTTCCATCAATGAATCCTTCTTGCTGCATTTCATTTTCAGAACTTTCTTCAGCAAGATCTTCTTTTGATTCAGCTTCTTCATCATTGGCCCTTTCTTCAGCACTTTCTTTCTGTGATACAGACTCATCATCACTTACTTCAATGACAGCATTGGAGTGATCACTTCTCTTTTTGGAGGCAAATTTGTCTTGTAGTCTGTAACTCTTCTTTCTTCATTGAGGTTCAGCTATGGGAGAGTTAGACTTTTCTTCCTCTTTAGACTTTGAGGCCTTTGGATCATACGAACTTCCATGAGGTTCAGGCTTGTCAGGGGTAGGTCCTTTTTCTTCAGAATCTACATAATTTGATCCATCATCTGGGCTGGTTGGAGCATTTGCATTTGGGGATGGAGTTGGGCCAACTTGTATCTTGTCTTTATCATCAAAGTGAATACTCTGAGGGTTAGCCACAGGGCTTGTGCATTCATCTTCATCAGCAGATGCTGCATTTTCTTCCATTAATCCAGCTTCACCTTCATTACTGGATTTTGTCTGTGGGGACTCAGCCTTGAGACTATCAGTTGCCTTCTCTTCTTCTGACTCTACGTCCTCTGCTTTGTTAGATGAACTTTCTTGGGAAGCTGGGACTGGCCTGTTTTCCACCTTAGCTTTCTTTCTTAATGGCTCTTGAAGGAACCTGTTGCTTCTTCGCTTTGTGGTTTCAGCAGTCAGGACTTTTTCTTCTTCATCCTTGTCTTTGGTGGAGAGACTTCTTGGTGGGGCCTTGGTTTTCTTCACACCTCTGGATTTCTTTCTGGATGGTGTGATTTTTGCTGGTTCAGAGTCACCAGACTCAGAACTTTCTACCTCCTTTTCCTTCATCTTCTTTGTAGAGGCCTTGCTGCTGCTCCCAGTAGTCAGCCTCCTGTTTTCCTTGGGATTCTTCTTCCAGTTCACAAACAGTTGTGGAGACATTACTTTGTGAAAATTTAAGGGCTCTCCTTCATCATTCTTGATTTTCTCTCCTAGCTTCTTCTTCATCACAATACTCAGCAGTCTTCCATGAAAAACCTTAGTCAGGGGTTTATCTGTAGACTTCTTTATCTCAGCCTTTTCCACCCATTTAGAGATTTGATCAAACAGGATAACTCCAAAGTTGATTCGTTTCTTTAGAACTATAGCAGACATGATTTTCAACTGTTGATCAAGCACCGTGTCGTGTGCAGTGTCCTTGCATAGTATACACTTACTCACTATCTCAGCAAGGTACTCGAATTCCTCTGGAAACTCCTTTTTCTTCATGTCCTTTAGATTAGGGTTCCTCTGGTACCGCATTAGCCTCTTGCCTTCTTCAATGTCTACTTCATCCAAGTTTATCAGACCTTGGTTGGGAAACCCTAGGCATTGATTGATGTTTGAAGCTCTTATCTTTAGACTTGATCCTTTCACCTTCGTGGTCAGAAGCCCAGAATTTATCGAAGCATTTGAGTAGAACTGCTTCACTAGCTCTGTGTAGACTAGAGTGTCTGCCTCCAAGCACTCAGAGAACCCAGCCTTCTTTACGAGCTCAAGTATATCCTTGAACTTCGTTTTTGATTCTTTAAACTTTTTGAAGCCGATTTGAATTTCTGTTATAACTCGCCATTCTGCCATTTGAATAGTTTAAAGTATATGGGTATGTGATTTAGAGGAGTTTATGAGAGATGGCTGATTGTGATTTGGGTAAGGCTCTGGAAGTTTAATTGATTTTGGCTTTTGAGAGGATTCTAGGGTTTGAAAATGGGAGGGAAAGAGGTTTGATAGCTTCTGGTAACTGTTTGCTAATTTGAATTTTCTTTTATGGCAGTTCCTTTTAACTCTGCATAAGAAGTGATGTGTCAACCAACCATTGGTTGCACAATGCCCAGTAATAAGCTGTAACTCCCCCATTAACTCTTCAGTTTAATGTCTCTTTTCAAAACAAATAGGCGTCAATGACGTGGATTGACCGTTGACCATTTTTGTTTGTAGAGTAGCATGGTAAGGTAGTTATGGACTCTACGTTTCCTTTATTAGCTCAACGATCATCTTTTGAGAGATGCTGCAGTGTATGGTTTTGACATTAATCCTCATTTTGATGCAGCATAGCTTGATCACTGATATATTCAAACTTATCTTCTCATAATCTGAATGGTTGAGCAATTGTCCCATTTTTCCAAGCTCCTCGTGAGCTGGAGTATCCTTTGGTAGGACTGCGATCGTCGAGTCTGCTTCCACAATTGCTGTGGTTGCACTATGATCGTGAAGTTCTCTTCAACCTCGACTCTACGATCGTTGACTGACTTGGTCCTTGAGATGAACTTTTATTTAGCATTCCTTCTGGGTCAAGGTAGCTCAGGAAGGGCCAACCTCTTAGAGTGAACTAAGGGTCAGGTTTGTCCCTGAGGCGCTTTCCAGATAAAATCCTTTAGAGATGATTTACACTGATATCTCATTTGACCTTTTCTAGTAGGGAGGCCCTCTGCCGATTTTAGATAATTGCATTTGCTATAATCGTGGTGTCCTCCTGCTCTTACACTATGATCAGATGTTTGATCGTAGGCACTCCACGATTTTGAGTTGGGTGGCTGAAAGGTTATCAGTAGTACGTTTTGAGACGTTCTTACTGACTATGGATCTTCATTTGGTTCATCAGCCACAGAGTTTTGGGACTTTCTAACTGGTATACTGCTTCATAGTATATCTTAGTGCTGTTGTTTCTTAACAGATCACTGCTTCCCCATGTTCATACTATCTTCTCAATGAGGTGTGATTTCCTTTTCTTCATGTGCGTTAGGAGACATTTTTGCATGCTTCTTTTCTCATTTGGAATCACCAATCGATGATCAAATCTGTTTTCATCATAGACATGGATATCTCTAGGACTGATCATTCTACGATTATTTGTCAGCACTACGAACGTAGTCTTCTTTATCAGCATCACTACTAGAAAATCAGGCTATAGCGATGGTCGCCAACCGTCGCTATAGCTTAAATGACTGTTGCTAAAGGATATAGCGACGACCACCAACCGTCGCTATATAAGCTGTCGCTGAAAGATTTAGCGACGGTCATTTCTCCTATAGCGACGGTCGGACCGTTGCCAAAAAACTTCACAAAAACGCGTATGAAACTGTTTATCGACGGTCGGGGAATAGATATAGCGACGGTCGCCGGGGCGTCGCTAAAAATATTTAAGCGCGAGTGTTCGAGAGCCATCATGACGGTCCCGCCCGTCATTATAAAAAAAGTGGCGCGAATAATGGTCATGGATGTATGGCGTACTGATGCGTGGCCCGTCGGTATAGATGTTTATGGCGCCAATATTGTTTATCTATAGCGATAGTCCTGACCGTCGCTATATCGTTTCCAGCTTTTGAAATAATTTGTTGTTCTTATACAATATTTCTTATACCTATTAAGAAGCATAATTACATTCAACCATCCAATCTGAATATAACATTTACTACTAAAAGAACAAAACAAATAAAGTCTATTAATGTATAATATCATCTAAATATACATAAGCATCCAAAATACTGTTACTATGTATCAAAACAGCACATAACTAGTAGCACATTTAACATATTTTCAGTATCACATCTAATAAATTTCCATCCAAAATAGTGTTACATCTAACATATCTCTAGCAGCACGAGACAAGTCACAGGTCCTCTATATGATTATTTGATCCACTAATATCACCATTATCTCCTTCTGTGGATCGATCCTGATTAGAGAAATTGTATATTAGTGAACTTGTTAATCCATACAAACAGAGTGATAGAGAAATTTTTTTAAGTATAAGTGGAGTGAGAGAGCAACACCTGATTGTTGGAATGAGCATTTGGAACTGATGATTTCTTCATAAATTCTGTCATGATTGATAATAGTTCATCCACTTTCCTTGCAGTATCGTCTCCTTTTTCCCACACCTTTTTCAACTCAGCTTTCAATTATTGATTCTCACGTTCTACCTCATTAGTCATGTCACGACGCCCCCAAGTATTTGTAATTGTGGCACCAACTCCACCTTGTCGAAGTCTACCATGTTGCTCCGGTCCAAGCACTTGTGCGAGTATATCATTCCGTCCTGTATTATTTCTTTCACCAGTCGATTCCTGAGTTTTCTTTAACTCAATGATTTTTTCCTATAAAAATATACAAGGCAAAATATACATAACTTAAATATGAAAATATCATGAGCAACAACCATTTAAAAATAATATGAATATATATCAAAATCTAAATAACAAGCACATCCTACTATTACATTAGATACAAACTGATTCACAGTAGAACTTCTCTTTCCATGAGCTACCATACAATCATATTCCAACAGAGATATGTCATGAATTCACAAATTCAGAGATATGCTCTTAATGTTACTAAATTCACAAATTCAGAGATTACTAAAATGTACTAAAATGAGACATCAATATTTGACCATCTAGCTAGTGAAGGAATAAGACATTTGAGGATTGATAAATACGTACCACATTCGAGGATGCTCCCGGTAAAATTGAGTTATCGCTTCGAGTGTGGGACTGTATATACATCTCGGCTCGATCAATCTCTTTTTTATTTATTTGGTACTACAAATAAAACAAACAATAGTACATAATTCAAGAAATACTCTATTTATAGAAGTATAGTACATGATTAACGAAAAAAATATTGAAATAACATCAAATATTACCAATTCATGCTTCTTTTTTGGAATTGATTTAGTGCCCAACGTATGACCTACCAACAATTTTTTTCGATTTTCACAATTTTTTGTTGCTATTTCCTGCATTGCATGTATTTATTAATTAATAATAATATATAACAATAACTAATAATTGATAATACATAAGATTAAAATAAACACAACCTGTGCATCATCAGTTAGCCAATAATCAACCAACGCAGCCCATTGATTAGGATTTACTCGATCATTGTTGATAGTATTCGCTATAGATTTAGCACGATCACCAGGCACAAAATTAGTACTCTTTAAGTTAGACTTCCAATCTCTCCACCTATTGTTCATAATAGCCATCAGTTTTCTTTTAGCATAGGGGTGATCTGTGGTAAATCATTTCTACAACAAACAAATTTACACATATATTAAATTACCTTCAAAGTGCTTAATAAAGATTATATAAAATGCTATGATTAATAACCTAAATTTCATTCCAAGCCCATGTCATGTTAGACTCTGTCATATTGGACCATGTTGGAGCACTTATTGGAAAAAATTCTCCATTACGAGCAAGACACCCGAGAAAGGTTGTTAACTTATTGGCATCTCCCCCAACAGGTTGACCATTTGCATCATAAATTACTTGCTTGGGTGCATCAAGATATGACCATAACTTTGCTCCCATCGTTGGTCCACGCTTCCTCTTAGGTCGAGAACCTAAAAGAGAGAAAGAATTGCTTAGTGCATGATGATGAATGGCTGATCATAACAATGCAAGTATATGTGTATATATAGGCATGGTACCTTCAGCATTTTCATGATTACTTTCCTCCTCTGCATGAGGTTCATCGGCATGGATCTCATTATCTGCATTTTCATTCATTTCCGGTCCATTGGAACAGTTAGCACGAGATCTAGACGTTCTATTAGAAGCCATTAAAGCAACCTGAGAAATAAAAATAGATATTTAGAACATAATAAACTTAAGTTTAATATGAGAATGTCAAGATTTCATTAGTATTACATGCATCGATTAGTATCATTTGTCCTTTGTACTACTATATCAAATGACAAATTTGAGTTGTTTTTTTTTTACCAAATTCTATTCATATAGGTGTTTCAAGTTCTAGACTTGGGATATGATAATACGGTTTGTCGACATGGAATACACGAACTGTATATACATTTTAACATTAGTATCTCCTCAGCACTTTTGACTAAGGGAGACAACTCTATACTTCTTACGCAGGCCGGGGAAGGAGATGCAGTTTGTGGAATACTCTATGATTATCTAAGGCTAGAAGCTCCAGTAACTCTCAGGGATATGAATAGCAACATGTCAATTAACCACAAAGTTTTAATAACCCCCACTATGCACAAGGCATAAACTAAAAGTTAGATCTTGTACCTGAAAAGAAAAGAACTAGATCTCTCTTTTGGGAATGTTGGCATGACTGCATAATCTCAATTATGGTTCTGGTCCTCAACAATGTTATAAAATTGTTGGTTACTTACAACAATAAAGAGTCCAGCAGTAGGACAAACAACTCAAATTAGCAAATCTACAACAACTTCAACTGGAATATTCAGAATATTAATGATGAATCTATGGATTGAATTAATTATAATTAGACTATTATTCTAAACTAAACTATTTGATAAAAAAATTGGATACTACCAAGTTACAAAAAATGAATTCTGGAACTTATAAAGGAAGTAATCAATTGATATTTGCAAGCATATGTATGAATTCTGGAACTCTATAATCAGCAAAACAAAACAAACAGGATAATTTATGTCAAGTCCATTTTTAGAACAAAAAGAAGCCCCTTAATGGCCCAAATCAAAAACATCAGTTCCTTCTAAAAATGATACAGAAAGAAAATCTTATGCACTTATTTCCCTGTTTTAATCCTCCATACGAAGTGTAACAAGACAGTTCTATCAATTGTGATGTTTATCTTCTTCATTCTTCCTCATCTTCATTTTCCTCACTATCACCCTCCTCTTCATCTTCTGGACCCTCCTCTTCATCTTCGGGACCCTCCGCTTCATCTTCGTCTTCAGCTCCATTCTCATCTTCATCTCCATCAACAATATGTTCAATCATTCGTCTTTTGAAATGAGATGTATCAGTTTGAGATCCTGTCTTTCGCCTACTTTTAAGTCTTTTTCGTCCATTTTCAACTAATTCAGCATCAACGTCATTCCTAACCCAATTTATGTTTTCAATATCAACTTCAACAACTGGAGTGATGAATTCTTCATTGGTATTGGATAACTCGTCACTATCAGAATCTACTTCAGCATCTTCACATAAATCTCTCGGCTTTGTTCGTATAACCACACGCCAATTGTTATCCTTTTGATCATCAACATAAAATATTTGTTGAACCTGAGAAGGCATTACAAAGGGCTTATCGGTTGAACCAAACTTTTGATTATTTACAAGCATGAAGCCATAGTCATCAGTTTTGACCCCTCTATCACGTGCTAAACTATCATACCACTTACACTTGAATAGGACAACCTTGCCAGATCCATAATAATCTAATTCAACAACATCTTCCAAAATACCAAAGTATTCAACTACATCTTCCCTAGGATTTCGGTCTCTAGCAGAGGAATATCCACGAGTAGTTGCTATCACATATACCCCACTATATTGCGTTCTCCTCTTACTCTCACAACTTATAGTATGGAATCGATACCCATTTACCAAATAACCATCTCCTCTCCTGCCTATCAAATTTGGGCCAAATGCAAGAGCTTGAACTTCATTTGAAGCATCATTAATAGTTGCCATCTACAAAATGGTAGCGATATAAGAAAAGTCCCCATTTATTATTAATATCCATTACAAAATTTTGCATAAAATTACGTTCACATAATGTTGTACTTACATAATTCTTAAACCATTTAGGAAATTCCTTTTTCTTAGCATTGTCAATTTCCCTCGGCGTCGGTTTTTGCTTACGCTTTCCACGTCGTAACATATATGAATCTTGCCAAATACTACAAACAAAATAAGAAAATATTTTTTTGTCATAGTTGGCTAACAAAAGTAATTAATATTTTGAAGAATAAATGTTATTCTTTATTTACTCACCTTAGATATAACTCAACCTCTGTACAATTGAATAACACATACAGGTGTGCAGTCTTGACATCATCGCCACATAGAGTACAAACCTTTGGGACACTAAGAAATCTCCCTAAGTTTCTGAATACAGATAAACTTGATTCACATTGTTCGTATCCAGCTTAATTTCTTCCAACTCATTTCCATGCAGCATTATTTTGACTCAAATATCTTGAGCAAAATGTAACACATTCTTCAGCAATATACCCTTCTACAATTGACCCTTTTGGACGATTTCTATTGCGAATATACCCTTTCAACTTGCCCATGTATCTTTCAAAAGCCCACATTTGTCGATATTTCACATTTCCAGCTATCTTAGCCTTCAAAGAAGGTGGACACACACACATGTACCATTATATCAAAGAAAGCAGGAGGAAACACCATCTCAAGCTTGCAAAGTATTAACGGAATTTTCTTGTTCAACCGCTCATAATCTTCTGATGTGTTGTAGTTGGAACATAATTCTCTAAAGTAGTTACAAAGTTCAATTATAGTTGAGCAGACATGTCTAGGAAAGTTGGTACATCGTATTGCTATTGGAAGTAATTGTTGCATTAAAATATGGCAGTCGTGACTTTTAAGACCTGAGATCTTTCCCCCCTTCAAATTGATGCAACGTGAAATATTTGAAGCATATCCATCAGGTACCTTAACATTTTTCAACACTTGCAAGAAATCATGTCTTTCTTTCTTAGACATTGAAGTAGGCAAATTTTCCGTAAAAGGTACTTTGAATTGCTTTGTTTGCGGGTATTGGATGGAGCTCTCTTCTTATACCCATTTTCATCAAGTCCAATCGTGCTTTTAAATTATCTTTTGTCTTTCCTTGCACACTCAACAATGTCCCAATCAGGCTATCACAAATATTTTTAGCAATGTGCATTCCATCTAGATTGTGGCGCAACAAAAGTATCCGCCAATATGATAATTCAAATAAAATAGGTTTCTTCCTCCAATTATGTTTTGAGTCATGGGGAACGGTCTTCGTGCTAGTGGGTGTCTTTCCAAAAGTGACATTAATGGCATTAACTTGTTCAAGAATATCAAATCCTGATGGCACCACTGGAGCTTCATTATGGTCACATTCTTCGTTAAATCTTCGTGTATCAAACCTATAACTATGACTCGACTCCAGAAAACAACGATGCCCGATATAACATTCCTTACTTTGCAATCTATAAGAACGAGTGTTCATTTGACATGATGGACAAGCCAACTTACCTTTAGTGCTCCAACCAGACAACATAGCAAGAGCTGGAAAATCACTAATTGTCCACAACAGTGCAACACGAATTTGGAACTTTGTACCGGTAGATGCATCATACGTTTCAACCCCATTACTCCATAGTATCTTCAACTCTTCAATTAAAGGTTGCATATACACGTCAATATCATTACATGGAGAGTTTGGACCAGGTATTAACAATGGCATGATAAAATACTCCTGCTTCATACACATCCATGGTGGTAAGTTATAAACAACAACTGTCACTGGCCATATACTATATGGTGACCCATGGGTAAAGGGACTCATGCCGTCAGTGGACAGTCTGAGTCTTACATTTCGATGTTCTTGAGAGAATGTAGGTTACATTGTATCCAAATGCTTCCAAGCTGCAGAGTCAGCTGGATGACGATTCACTCCATCTTTCCGTCGCTTTACATGATGCCACGTCATGTATTTTGCAGTTTCTACAGACATAAATAGCCTCTACAATCTCAGAATTAACGGTAAATAACGTAATTGCTTCACAGCTACTTTGCTCCTCTTAGCATTTGTATCTATTTGTGCATTCTCTGGTACAACCATCTCAGTCTGCTTCCATCTCAATGATTTGCAAACTGTACAAGACTCTAATTTTTCATTCTGCCTCCAAAAGAGTATACAATCATTCTCGCATGCATCAATCTTCTCATAACCAAACCCTAAATTTCCAACCATTTTCTTCATTTCATAAAAATTATCAGGCAAGTTTATAAATGATGGAAATGATGACTTGAACTTATGGAGCAAACCATCAAAGGACACATCAGTCCATTTGCTAACATTTTTATGATTGAAAAGCCATACAATGAATGAAAGGACAGTCTCAATTTCACATCCAGGATATAAAGGTTGATTGGCCTCTGACATGTACTTTTGGTATTTTATAGCTTCAGCCGACGATTCCACACCGTGATCCCTAAATATATCATTTACCATCTCAGGCATACGATGCTCATCTTCGGATTGTGATGGTTTTTCGTGAACATCATCATTACTCACATCCCTGACAATCACATCTTCCCCTTGATGCACCCAATTCGTGTAGCCAAACATAAATCCATCATAAATCAAATGTTCACGAATAGTAGCTCGAATTTGGAATCGGCCATTTACACAATTCTTACGGCAAGGAATTCTTCCCGTTACCATGCCCACTTTTTCAAAACCAAAGTCCAGAAATCTCTCTATGCCTGCAAGATATTCTCTAGAATATCTTGGTAATTCCATCCACATCTTATCCATAATATTATGTCCCTAAATCAAATTGAACAACCATCAGAATGATATTGCGTATAGAAATCTATGCGCCAACCAAACTCCCAGTTCACTCAAACAAAACAAAAAAGGTGTCTATATGTAAGATTTATGCCAAGTCCCCTTCCCACCACTCAGATATTCATATAATTGCTCCCTCCCTCCCTAAATTTACCACACATGCATTATTATATAATTAAATCAGGGTTTCATGATTTCAGCCCTCTATAACCATATATGCTCTAGTACCAAATTCTACTAATATATAAGGCTACAATTACCAAAGAAAAAAAATGAATGCAAAGTATATATGTAGCTTAATTAATTACTTGAGCATTATGGCAGCTGGCAACCCCAACCCGGGAACCACAGAAAAGTATATGCAATTCCATCGATCCAACCCAACAACCACATAAAAATTTTCTTCACATTCTTCAACTTCTTCTTCTTCTTCTTCTTCTTCTTCTTCTTCTTGTTCACATTAATGAACTGATCCTCTTTAATTTCAATTCAATTATATTCTATCTCCTCAACTTAATTCTCATCATTATATCCCTAGAAACAAAATCTATCTGCAAACCAAACCTACTTGCCACAAATTTCTCTCCTTTGCCAAAACTTTCTTAATTACACTTCTAATTTCCGTGACTAGCTAGTTCATATACATACATTAATTCCTTAGAAAAAGCATATATACTGGACTCAAGCATATAACCTGTGCATCATCGATTAGTTGAAACGAATGTTCATCATGAAAACTTTAGAATGCAAAACAAATTTTGAAATACTAGAAATAGTAGGAACAAGATGAAGAAGAATGACTTTATTTATATCATTTATTTTCCAAACTACATGATACAATGAGCACATAGTACATCTTAGCCATGATTGATTTCGAGTCAGACTTGTATTGGGTATTGGTTAAAATCTCAGATCAGAAACATTATTCTTCTCTTCATATTCTTCTTCTACTTACTAATTATTTCTACTTACTAATTATAAGTCAGGCCCATCATTGACTGATCATGGAATGTCCATCTCCAGGTAAAGAATCGAAGTAACTTTTGTTCCCTTTGGCCACCGCAATCCTCTAAGAGGAACAACAGCAGCCCTTGCATTCCATGGCGAATCCCAGAACCATGAAACACCCCACAGAAGGGTGTCCCAAAATTAGTAAATTTAGGGTTTGTTAGAGGGATGGGAGAAATAGAGGAAATCATAACAACTAAGGGGTAAATAAAATTAAAAACCTAAAGAATGATATTATACCTGCTCAAACAGCCAGTCAATATGATCCTTTCAAGTCAGACAGAGAGATGGAGTGAGACGAAGTCCGGCGGACACTCGATCGTGTGTTTCCTGCTCAAATAGCCAGTCAATATTATCCTTCCAAGCCGGACGGAGTGAGATGGAGTGAGAATACTGAAGAGGAGATGTAGAGTGAGTGAGATTCAGTGACTTAGATCGAGTGACTGAGAGAGATTTTGGTTTGGGGGAAAGAACAATACTGATAAAACGTCCCCTTTGTGACCCTTGTTAAAATCCAAAAAAAAAGACCTATACCGACGACCATATTGTGACCCTCGGAATAGAATACCTTTAGAGGCTTATACCGATGGTCAGACAGTGACCGTCGCTATATATATCTATTGCTACGGTTCCGCCCCGACCGTCGCTATACCTCGTCGCCATATCTTGATTTTCTAGTAGTGCATGTGCTCGTTGAGTTCTGCTCCCGTACTGAGTTCCTCGTGCTTGATGCTCGATGATCCTATGTGATGAGCTTCCTTGAGGATTCTTCCATTATAACGTGCTTTGCATGCTTGAGCATATAAGACCCTTTCCATCTTAGGTTGAATGGCCTGCTTTCATATAAGTATCAGCATCCAAGTGAGCTTCATTTGGATTAGCTCAGCAGGTCTTCAAGGACAGGCTTTGACATATAAGAATATTATCAGAGTCATTTCTGAACAGTTTTAAGCCTTCTGCTGGTTGAATCTCTCTTTGACTGAAGTCTTTTGCTTCATCTTCCTTAGTGTGGTCAGATAGACCAAGTACCTGTAGGTTAGATGTATTTTTATATTGGTACCCATAGTTAAATGGGTCCTGCCAGGTTAGTTTCAAAAACCCTATTCCTCATATATTAGAATTAACATCATATTGATCACCAACAATCAAATTCATGCATGTAGCTAATTTGGATATTATATTTTGAGATGCATGATGGTGAATGTGAGTAAGATTTGTCATTTTAATAAAATACTCTTTTTCTTTGATGGTTTCATCATTTGCATGGTTATGTTCATGGGGTTTAAATGTTCAGAGTGAGAATCAACTCTACGATTTATTTGTATCTGGTTGATTCATGGAGGTGATCAGTTTCTATAAATCATCAAGATACTCTTGTAGAGCTGATCATACTCTGTGAGTTATCAAACACTTAGAACATAGGTTTGTACATACATACTAACCCATCAGCAAAGATTACTTCTTATAAAATTAATTTAACTTGTGATGCTCTTATGACCCATTTCAGATTTCCTTCAAGATGTGATCTTCAACCTAAAACTTGGATGGAGAGAGAGTTTATAAGCATTTGAGTTTCCAACCTCAGTGTACTTTCTCTCTTCACCTTTTTAGGTAGATTAGGATTTCTTGACAGGATACTGTTATAGTGCATAAGGAGGTGTAACATGATGTATACAATTATATTGATGAGGAATCATACCTTTCTACTGTCAGCTTCTTAATTGTCATTTATCTTAGACATACTGAGGTTAGGCATTGATGTGCATAGATTCTTATTTGTTCCTGACAGCTTGTTACTCTAGTTGACCTTCAATCAATTAGTCGTGGTCTTGAAGATGTAAGCTAAGAGAATCTCAGCATTTTTAATTCTTTGGCATCCTTGGTTTATAAGTTTGCACCAAATTATTTGGTCATTAAACACATATTTGAGAAGATCTTCTTTCTTCTCTGGATAAACGTTTCTTAGCATGGGTGGCCTTTTCATCTTTCAGGGTGGTGGATGCTTGACTCTTTATCGTTGATGTCTCTTGAGCTTTCTCATCTGGTCTTCAGACTACAAGATTGACTGCAGGCAAGGATTGGTCTTGTTGATGTAATAATCGAGAATCATGGACCAATCTGAGCAGCTTCAGGTGTATATACACATTTAACCTGTTCACAGTATTTCTAACGTGTGAGCTCATCTGCATATATAACAAGTGACTTACTACTGAACTAAGTTTAGAACAATGTTTGTGCCTAAGATCAGACTCAAAGCGATTAGCTTTTGAATAACATGAGAACCTGATTTGATACCAATTGTTAGTTCCCAGTAGGCACAATAGATCTAGAAAGGGGGGGGGGGGGTTGAATAGATCCTTTTGATTTCAAATACTTTTTTTGTTTATTTTGTATTGCTAATAATTTAGCATATGACAAACATAAGAATCTTTTCAAGCACAACAAAATAAGTAAAAGATCCCCTTCATTGATATATTCATTAATCATACATACATTGTTTGTAAAGTTAGTTCAATGCTAAGCAGTTAAAACATACATAGCAGTTATAGCCGTTAATGTACATAATGTAAATGACATAAAGTAAAAGACATAAGGGGTTTTAAGTGGTTTAGAGACTCAATATCCTAATCCACTCTTCTGCTTTCAACTAGCAGGATTTCCACCAAGGAAGGGCAACACCACGAATCACTAAGATTCCTTCAAGGCCCGTGACCTTGGGACTTGATTCACTAATAATTCTTCAAGGTGAGCGAGCCTTTGAACTTCTCTAGTTCCCTAGGAACTCTTCAAGCCCATCAGGCTTGGAACATCTCCAACAAGGACCCTCAGCCCTCGACTTCTTGTTGTTGAGTTGTTTGTTTGTTTGTTGGAGTTGGTCTTTGTCGCTTTAAGATGTCTTTATGCTCTGAACATCTTCTTGATTTGGCGACTTGGCATGATCATCCTTGAAGTGCGGTTGAGTGTTGCATGATGCTCAGCTTCTTCAGTTACTCAACCTCTTCTGATGATCCCTTGATTAACTGCCATGAAGATCATTCCTCTTGATACGTCATGGCTTCACATGATGGGTTTCTAAGATGACTGTAAGCTCTTCTGCTAGGTACTTAGAAACTTTCTCATGCTTGCCACCATGATGGCGTTTGTGATCTCCTTTCTTGATACTTGATGCCTTCTCATGATTGACTTGCTAAGATGACTATGAGCTCTTCTCTATGGTACTTAGAGTCTTCCCATGACTGACATCAAGATGTCATTGATGCTCTTCTTTCTCTTGGTAGTTCAGAACACTCTTCAAGTAGTAGAACTCTCACTTCTACATTGTAGAACTCTCACTTCTTCTTCTTTCTTTGTATGTTTCTGAGTGTTCTTGGTGGATCGTAGAGTGAGCCTTTGGACCTTCATTGGTCACTCACTATTTTACGTTGGTTAGATCAGTCCACCATCTCTCCAAACTCGACAACTCCAACAACTCTTGATCTTTGAAGCTCTTGCTGATTTATACTCCTTCCTAATCCTTCCGTTGGAAAGTAGCCGTTGAAAGCTATTCAAATATCTTCACAGATCTTGAGTTGACTGAGGTAGACTGCAGATGTGACATGTCATGACTTTCTGACACTGTAGTCTACTGTTTCACCTACCCTATCAGAGATGTCACTTTTATGCCTCGGGAAAATCGAAGACTTTATTTCCTCCTTCTAATTTCTCGACCAGAGGTTGTCCTTTTGCATCGATGCTCTCAATAAGCTCTTGTCCGAATATTACCCTTCAGATTGAACTGCTACAATGCTTGGTCTTCAAATTGTTCGAACTCCACGATTCTGATGCATGTCTTCATGGACCTGATCGTAGTGTCTTGTTGACTGGTAGAGACACCACTACGATCTTGAAGAGTGTTGATTGGATCTTCAATGTAGAACACCTCTTTCTTCTTTTGTGCAGTGCTTTAACATTTCTGTTTGCCTTAATAGCTCTCGTGACATCGATGGCTAAAACTTCTTTGTTCGCCCTTCGAATAACAAGACACTTGATTTGTGGCGTGTTCAGCTCGCTTTTCTCCTTGTGATCTCCCATTCACTTATCATCAATGGGTGACCCAATGCTTAATCACTTTAGCCTTGTTCTTCGGTCGCCCAAAGATCTCTCGTATGCACTCCATCGCTTCTTTCTTTGTTTGGCAAACACTACGATCCTAGTTACTTCCAAGATCGTCATCTTCTGTCTATTTGACATCTACTGTAATTGCTGACTTTCCTTAGTCAGTTACTGAAGTCTTCTTCTGATCTCCTTGTGGAAGACTTCATCTCGAATGGCTTCACAACTCAATCTTGATGCTGATTGGGTTGGTGCTTAGATCTTCTTTTAGCTTATATGCCATTCGTTGAGTGCTCTCTGGTTTCCTTCAGGTGGGATGTATCTATGCAGTGCCAACCAGAGGCTTCATTCCTTTGGACATTCTGAGAGGTCTCATTTGTTGAGAATCGTATTTGTTCTACGATTCTACCTTGGCATTGTGAGCACATCTGTTGAGGTCTTAGTTCTGCACTCTACGATTCAACTTTGGCTGTGCAGACACTACGACTCCGAGATCAGATCTTGACACTCTACAATTTTTGTCGTTGTGCTTGTTGTCTTTATCCGATCTTGCTCGACTACTATCTCTGCCTCTGGTATGATCAATAGACTCTACGACTCTGAGTGTAGTCTACGATTCTTGACTTGGCTTCAGCAGATACTCGGTCGGTCATTTGGGTGGTGGTGTCTCTACACCTCGAACATGACTTCCTCAAACAGAGACTACGACCTTTAGGAAGTTCTCCTCGACACACTACGATCCTTTCCTCGTCTCTCCTGGCAGTCTACGAACTCCAAGACTGCTATCTTGTGCTATGATTACGCCTTGATAGCTCTCGAGTTTTCCTCGACTCTCCGGCAGGTACACGATTTTGGTGTAGTGCTTTCTAACGATCGAGACAAGCCTATCTATTACATCATAAGATAAACCTAACATACTTGATCTTTCTATGTTTATAGTCCTTGTACATCATTTCTTTTTAAGGACTTTACAAAGCTATTTTGCTTATGTAGGATCAACCTAACATACTTGATCAATTCATTCTAAGTCCTTGTACACATGTTTCTATTATCTATCAAAGGACTTTACAACTTTTCTTAATGCAAGCATACTTGCATAATCATTCATATATATCATAATCAAATCATATATAAATAGGAATAACATTCACATGCTTATTCTTGACAGAGTATCGTATCCCACAGAGAATTAAATGAAATACATATCACCTACTAACTTTATATTAAACCAATTTTATTAAACAAATCGATAATTGTTATGAATTCTATGAAAACTATGTGAACTAACTAATTAAAATTATCTGCCAAGAATTGGATTCAGATTAAAAAGGCTTAGGATCACAACTTCTCTTGATGATTCACTTCAATGTCAATATTTCCTTTTGAATTAAATCAGTTAACATGGATTCTTAATCAGGAACTCATTAATATCTATAAGCATCTTTCAATGAACCTATTAAAAAGAACACCCTACCTAATCAACTCATTATATCTCAATGAACCTATAAATAAGTCCTCCTAAATCCAATAAAGATTAGAATTTCAAGCACAGTTTCTCATTTAGATCAAATAAGGCATATAGGTATATTTATATCCTATACATGAATTACAAGTTCCAACACATGCAAAAATCATAATCTTATGCTAATATATCCAAATCTAAATCCATATTCCATTTATCAATTTCATATGAATTATCCCACTAATTATTGGTCAAACAATTAAGCAACTGTACGCAAGAGATAATAGACAATCCAATATTAACTATTGATAATCAACAGAAAATATATTAATTAAAGTTACTCATCAAGTTTCGTTGCAATCCTAAATAGAAGTTTTGTTCATGATCGAAATAAAAATCATCATCCACAAATAAGCCATCATTCAAAAATTACAAAAATAAAAGAATAAGAGAAAGTAAAGAAGAACTCTTGTGAAGCAATCCTTAACTCAAACTTAATTTTCAACATTGATCTTTCTTCTTCATGTAATCCTTTTCTTCAAAACCTTGATCCTCTCTCCAAAACTAGGGTTTGATATATTTCTTTATGTCTCAGCATGTGTCTTTTTAATATTTTTCATGTTCCTTCTCCAAGTTAGCCTCCTAGAATCCTTTCCGGAATCAAACTGCTCAAAATAAGGTAACTAACCTTTTCCTAACTAATTCGCCTTGGCGGTTTTATTGCCCTCAATGCATCCGCCCTGACAATATCATCCTGTAAATCTGCACTGACGGTTTTAATACATTGTGGAATCTGCCCCAGGGGTTGACCTGGCTAAGCAGCTACAAAAATTTCCTTTAAGTCCTGATTATCCTGTTTTCACCCTCCAGACCAATTCTTGCAACACAAACATGAACACAAGTAATAATGATACTAAAAATACTTAAAGTAACAACGAATCAAGCTTAAAAGGTAACCGATTCGTAGGTATAAAATCCACTCATCATGAGAAGGTTTCATCATAGTCAATACCTTATCTTTGTTTGAAACATTTTGCGACTCGTTGAGCCTTATAAGTCTCTACCTTGCCGTCCACTCCAGTTTTTCTCTTAAAGACCTATTTTCACCCAATAAGCTTAATGCTTTCAGGTGATAAAACCAAAGTCCATAGTTGGTTTTCATACATAGAGTCTATCTTGGATTTCATAGCTTTTAACTGTTTCTCTGAGTCTTTACTACTCATAGCCTCTTCGTAACTCAATGAATCATCATCATCTATAATGCGTACCTCATCATCATCCTCTATGATGAATACATACATGTCAGGTATCTTCGGTACTCTTCCAAATTTATGAATAGGTTATAGTACAGTAGGGTCTTCAACTTGGTCAGGTACCTAACTTTGATCCGTAATATTTTGTCGTTCTTGAACTTCTTGAAGATATGTCTTACTCCCACTGACCCCTTCAAGGATAAACTTCTTTTTCAAGAAGGCAACATGTTTCGCAAGAAACACCTTTTGATTAGTAAGATAATAGAAATAATACTCAGATATTTCTTTAGGGTATCCCACAAATCTACACTTGTTGGATCTAGTCTGTAACTTATCATTCTCATTTTTTTGGACATAAGTTGGACAACCCCAAATCTTAACATGCTTAATATTTGGTTTCCTCCATGTCCATAACTCATATGGAGTCTTTGGGACGGATTTGGTAAGTACCTTGTTAAGTAGGCATGCAGCCGATTCTAGGGCATAACCCTAGAAGAAAACTGGAAAGTCGGTAAAAATCATCATGGAACGAACCATGTCTAACAATGTTTGATTTCTTCTTTCAGATACACCATTCAATTGTGGCGTCGCTGGTAGAGTCCATTGTGAGATTATACCATTTTTTCAGATAATTGAGAAACTCATTGCTTCAGTATTCACCACCTCGATCTGATCGAAGAATCTTAATACTCTTGTCAGTTTGTTTCTCTACTTCACTTCAGAATTCTTTGAACTTTTCAAACGATTCAGATTTGTATTTCATCAAATAGACATCCAAATATTGAATGATCATCAGTGAAAGTAATAAAATAAGAATACCCTCATCGTGCAGTCGTTGTCATAGGTCCACATATATACGTCTGTGTGTATCAACGCTAACAACTCTGTAATTCTTTCTCCTTTTCCACTAAAAGGAGTTTTGGTCATCTTACCCATGAGACAAGATTCACAAGTTGGATATGTCTCGTAATCAGATAGCTCTAAAAGTCCATCTTTATGTAAATTGGTTAATCTTGTTTCATTAATATGACAAAGTCTACAGTGTCACATAAAGGTATAATTAATATAATCTCTTTTCCTTTTCTTAGTTTGTTCAATTTGAAGTATATTTTAATGCAAGTCAAATATGTAAAGTCCATTTAGTAAATTGTAAACACCATATAAAATATTTTTATTATAAATAAAATTACTATTGTTCTTTATTGTAATATCCAACCATCCATATTCAATACAGAAATTGAAATAATGTTTCTTATAAGTGTTGAAACAAAATAACAATTATTTAAACTAATGGACTTGCCCGTAGGCAGTGTTAAATAGGCCTGACAATAAAGTTGGTTAACTATTGGGTCAACCTATATTAACTAAAACCAAATATGTTGGTTAACTATTTTTATTTATTTAAGTTGGGTAAAGTTTGGACCCATATTTCTAAAAATAAATATAGGCCCAAACCAAATAACCATTTTTGACCCATATTTCATTCTAAATACAAAATATATTTCTCAGTATATATATATATTTCTCCGTCTTCTGGCGGGGCAGACGTCAAAGGGTACTGTTGATCATCTTCTCAAACGGATCACCATCCCCATACAATTCGACCTTAAAATTTTTATCCAGGATTCAACCCTTTCACCCCCAAAAATAGGTTTATAAAGAGAGGAGAAAATTTTTTCACCGAACAAGTGGTCACCATCTTAAAAATAAGATGAAGATTTAAAGTGGAGATAAGATGAAGAATAACTTAAGTGGTGCATATAAACACAATTGAATTACTAAAATTATACAGTTTTATTGATTATTGAATGAAAATATTTACAATACAGAAAATATAAAAGTTACTGACTTACTTAGAACATTAGAATGATAGATGAAGAGAGAAGGGAGAGAGTCTAAAGATTTGTCAGAGAAGGAACTCTGAGTCTTTTTAAGTCTGCCTTCTTAACTAAGTTCGAATTCCTTTTATAGAATAAGGAAAGAACGGTTACAACTTTACTATTACAACTTTGAATGATTACAGACAAAATTTACTATTGATGAACAAAGAAACAAAGGTCTTGACTTTTTACTATCGTAAATGATTTCAAAGAACTTTTCTTTGAAAAAAGGCGTAATCTTTTGACTAAACTGGCTACTTTCTGTAGAAAAGCAGGAGCATGCTTGGGTGACTGAGAGATGCTTTGGAGGGAGCATATTTTTACTGGATAACTGTAAGGGCAGGTGCATGTGACTGAGAAATGATAATGACGAAAGGCCAGATCATCAGAGAAGTCAGGCAAACGGATCCTGAGCATCTTGAATATTGATAGTGCCGTAAGGGTCATCATCAACAAAATTACTGGCTGAGGAAGAAGAGGAGCATGCCAAAGCTTCTTCATGTAACTCATCAATTCTTTTATGGATGGCTTGGGCCATTAACTTTAGATCTTTACTGGAGCAGCTCTTGATGTTAGAAAAATCAAAGGAGCTTGACGAACCTGTTGGACTAGACCTTGACTCTTTAGGTTTACTAGAAGAACCTTTAGCAGGGATGGATGTAACTGGAATAATAGGGAGAGGGATAGAAGGAAACTCTTATAGACTTGACCTATTATTCGCTCAATATCAAATTTATTCCACAATTTGACAAAGAAAAGGCGGGAGACATGAGTGACTGGAGAAACAATGGTTTGAGTGACTGGAGAACTATACTCAGAGGAATGGAAACTAGTCACATTGGTTGGGGCTTGAATGTCATACTGCCATTTGAGAATCCAAAGAACTTTATATTTACTAATAAACTGAAGAACAACCGGGATACCTTCAAACTTTGGTTAATATTTATTGTGATTACAAAAATGACTGAGCTGAGCCTTTAAAGGATCAGGAAAAAGGTCGAAAGAAGAACCGAATCTCGCCCACCATAGAATGAACCAGTACGGAATTTGACTTTTGAATTTGTGGTCAAATTGCACAAACCACGAATGACTGTTTGATTCATTTTGGTGAAGAAAGATCTTATTCCAGGCTTCAATATAATCATAATAATAGAATGAGTTATCCTGATTAGAAAGCTACATAAGATCAGAGGGATGATTACCCCATTCAGTGATTTGAATGATTTGTTTAATGTAGAGAGAATGATAGAGTACTTTAGATTCATCATCCTTAGCATAAATATGTTTGATGAAAATTGACTCGGTTTCTAAAAGAATATCCTTATAATACACAAGGGATTTATAAGGCGCAAGAGGAACGAAAGGCCATCCAGTAGGAAAATACTGGGCAACAAGCTTAATTGGGTCATCTTTTGGTTTCATGTGAGGCTCAATATAAAACAAGTGATTTTCCCACTTAAGAACATAAAGAGAATCAGATTGACTATGTTTGAAGGATGTAGCCCTGCAAGGATTACAAAAAGGATCAATGGGTTTAGGGTTACTGGCTAGCACAGAGCTATAGGGCTTAGGAATTGATCCAAGCACCTGAAACTTATTAACTGGATTGGGCTTAGTGACCGGGCTAACCGGATGGGGAACCAAACTTCCTTTGGGCTGATTACTAGGGCCTGAAGGGCGACCCCGACCTCGAGAAGAAGAGCCTCTTCACACACTCATACTGAAAGAAGGGTACCTGTATTAATAAATTCTCGAGTAAGAAAATCAGGAATTGAAATGTTACTTCCTTTAATGTATTCAATATCAAAATCAAAAATGCTTAACAGAGCCTGCCATCTAGCGAAAGACTGCTTAGAGGCAATATTTTCAACATCTTTTTCTAAAATAAATTTTGCAGATTTGTAGTCTATCCTAACAAGAAACTTTTGATTTAGCAAGTCACTTTGAAATTTATTAATACATAAGACTAAAGAAAGAATTTCTTTTTTGATAGTACTGTAATTTAACTGTGTAGGATTCCATGCACCAAAATAAAATCGGACAATTTGTTCTGAAGAAGTAGGAGTTAACTCTTTCTTGAGGATACCTTAGAATCCAATGTCAGAGGCATCAGTTTCAACAATTTTAAAAGCTGAATCGTTAGAAAGGCCAAGGCAAGGCAAAACCTTAACATATTTTTTAACTTATCGGACGACAGAAGTATGAACGTTAGTCCAAGGGGGAGGATTATTTTGCAAACGCTGAAAGAGAGGTTTATAAATCTTCTTGAGATTTTCGTAGAACTTGCCAATGTAATTGAGCGAGGCCAGAAATCTCTGCAGTTGGGTTTTGTTGGTAATCTTATCAGGAAATCTGTCGACAAATTGAATAGCTCTATCAATAGACCGAATAAGTCCGTGATAAATATTAAGACCAAGAAACCGAACTTTAGTCTGAAACAGATTCCATTTAGAAGGGGAAAGAACAAGACCATTGGTATTAATTGTTTTGAAGAACAAATTTAAATGTTTGATATGTTCTTCAATGGTTCTAGAAAAAACGAGGATATCATCAATATAAACAATGATGAAATGACTGAAGGGATTCAGGATATCATTGAGGATGTTATGAAATTCACTGGGGGAATTTTTTAAACCAAATGACTGAACGTTCCATTCATAATGACCAAATGGGGTAGTAAAAGTTGTTTTATACCTATCATCAGGGTGGATGACAACTTGCCAAAATCCTAATTTTAGGTCAAATTTACTAAAAATGATGGTGTAACTTAACATATTAAGGAGATCTTCCTTATTGGGTAAGGGATACCTAATCCCTCTAGAACCTTGTTTAATGGTTTGTAATTAATAACTAGACGAGGAACACCTCTTTCCTTTTCTGCTTCATTATTAACAAAAAAGGCAGGGCAGGACTAAGGGGATTTACTATGTCTAATTAATCCTTTATTAAGAAGATCATTGATTTCTTTCTTGCATAACTCCATTTGATCATGACTCATCTGTATGGGTATAGCTTTAGTAGGGATACGATGTTCTTTAAATTCTTTAGCATAAGGGAGCCTTACTATATGTTTCTTCCGATGCCAGAAAGCATTAGGAGTCAGAACATAGATTTTCACTTAAATAAGTTTTTAAATCTGCAATCTTATCTTGAACTTTTTTACTCCTAAGCTGTTCTTCAACTTGCTTATATTTAATCTCTTCTTTTAAAAAGTTTAAATGGGTGGATTTTTAATTTAATAAATTAAAGGAATTGGAAATAGATTCTTCTTGGATAAACTTTAAATCTCTTTCTTTAGGTTTAATAAGAAATTTAAATGTTATTTTCTTACCTAGATGTTCACAGCTTAATCCTCTATTACTGGGATATAATAAATATATAAATGGTAACCCTAAGATGATCTTATCTGTAAGATTGCGAATTAAAACAAATGAAATTTTAAAACACATATTATCCTGGCAGATATGAACTTTAGGCAATTTATATTTTATTTCCATCTGACTACCGTTAGCATAATTTAATTTTCACTAGTCTTCTTGTAATACTTAGTAGGGATCAGACCTTCTTGAATACAATTCAGATCTGCACCAGTGTCAACTAAGCAGGGAGTTGTATTGAGAAGGATTTATCTATAACTAAGTTGACTGAGATATACCATTTTTGAATGGTGATATCTTTAATACGTTTGAGGGAGAGACCTTGAATAAAAAGGTCCTCATTATCATTAACATTAGACACTTCAGGAATATCATGACTTTCATCACTAGATGACGAATCATGAATATGAAGATCAATGTTTTTTACTTCAATTTCCTTTCTTAAATTAGAAATATCTAATTTTAGGTTAGAAATTTCTCTTTTTAATTTGTTAACTTCTTGATTTAACTCAGGGGGTGATTTCTTTGACAGGAGTTTTAAACCTTTCAAGCATTTTATTAAGGCTAAATATAGGTTTTTCTTTGGCTTTAATAATCTTGTCCTTCACTTTATTATCCTTTGTTAACAAATCTTTTAACTGTTTTGTGTATTGAACTTTCAACTCAGGATCAGAAAATTTACTAATTAAATCAATTAACAAAGAGCTTTCTTCATCTTCTTTGGTAATTACATTTAATCTTTTAACACAACAGTTTTCATTGCAATTCTCAGCACATATAGTAACTTCATTATCACTATTTGATTCATCATTGCAAGTACTGCTATTAGAAGAATAGGGAATATCAGAACCTTCATCATTGCCGATGCTGTTCTCTATTCTCATTAATTCTAATAGTTGTTCAGTATCTTCACTTGAAACATTTAACTGAGATATCTTTTATTTTATTTTGCACTCACTTTTGTAGTGCCCCTTTTGCCCACAATTATGGCAAACAATTTTACTCTTGTCAAATTTCCTGGGTTTCTTAGTAGATTTCTTACGAGCTGTTTTTGGTTTAGTATAATAATTATCTTGATTTTTATCTTTGTTCTGACTATATTTTCTTTTATGACGTTTGTGACTTTTACGAGACTCAATATGCTTATGCATGTGTTTTCTTCTAGAGGGAGCAACATGGGGTAAACCATATTGTTCGCAGAAAGTCCCTAACTCATATTTGGCTTTATTTTTATCCTTACTGGCTTGTTTGGCTAGTTTAAAATCAATACACATTTTTAAACCAATATTTTGAATATAACTTATAATATCACCATAGGTAAGATTATCATAATCAATATAACCTAAATTTTTACTTAATTCTTCACGAACCTTATGAGCAAATAAAGAAGGTAAACCGTTAACAAATTTTTCTTTCCAAAATGGTTTATTGCTATCATTACGCATCTTAACTTGAGAAGTAAACACATCTTTGTACCATCTAAAGCCACTTAGAGTGGGACAAGTGAGATTACTCAACTGATCGTGAATTCTCTCTGTGATATTACTAGGAGTTCCAACAAAATGTTTAATAATTGTGAAAATTAGAGTATTGACTTCGTCAGACGGACCAACACCAACATCTTCATCAAAGATGTGGTTACCGTCGTCATCCAATTGGACAACATGGATAGTCGATAGTCTAGTGTCTTCTGTGAGATGTTTTTCCCACCAAGATCTAAGAATACCAGTAAATCCACTAGCTAGTAACTCAACAGTATCTGGCTGAGTCAGATTGTTGAATTTAGTAATATAGCTATTAGCTACCATGGACATGTGATTTAATTTGTTTAAAATCTCTTGTTCACTAAAACCATCAATATTTCATTCATAAATTTTATTAGAAGAAACTGAAAAATTGTTTATCTAGATTTCTCTCTTCGAACTGTAGATCCGGAGGAGTAGGTCTAGAATACTAATTTCTGGTAATGCTAGTGTTATTAACGAGTAATTTTTTTAACTGGTGAATCTTGCGTGATTAATGTAATAGTGAATCCTGCGTGATTTAATAGTAATTTACTTTTGAGGTTTCTATTTAAGTAATTCGAAGTGTTTAGAGTTACTCAGGCTTTTCTTACATGTTTTTCATTTGTAAGAAACCTCACTTGAGGTCCCCTCCTCCTTTTTTCTAGTTACCGAAGAAGAAACTTGTTGCTTCCTTCTTCTAGTAAGATAAAGAAGAAGTTCTTCGTACTTCTCTTTTCCATTTACAATTTATCTAGGTTAGACGTAATCCCTTCCTCAACTGTTTATAAATAAAAGAAAGAGATTACTTTACCGATTCACCGGTCATCTTCTTTAAGTTTCTTCTTTCTATTTAAGTTTCTGAATAAAACTTATCCGCTGTTAAATGGTAAAAGTAAAAGCATTTTACTTAAAGTAAAAGCTGTGACGCCTCCAAAATAGGTATACATCACCCATTCTGAGTTGCCAAATACATGGTACAGAAATCAAATACAAACTTTTTTATACAATACGACAAAAGCATAGATTAGAGTTTTTACATGAATATTGTCTCATAGACAGTATTCAAACTCAAATGAAATCCTCATTACATTTATTATCACACTATTTCATAAAATAATTAGGACTACTATAGCCACCATCTCGAACCGTCACTCTGTTCCCCGACTAGTCCCGGCTACATTTTCATTTCCTGAAGAGAACAATGAAAGCAAAAGGGTGAGCTCAACTAGCCCAGTAAGAAATATTATGACTAAGATAATGCAGAATAAATTATCCTTAGCCTTCAACAGTATAACAACTAATAGAATACAATAGACAACAAGTTTTAGATCAACAAATGCAGCGGAATAAGAAATCCATTAGAAGAGTCAAGCAGAGTATGATATCTACTATCTTCTATGATTTAAAAAGTTTATCACCAATTTTATCGCGAGACACAGCTTAATAAATAAACCACATCATCGAATCATCCCTGCACTACGGGCCAATGATATTTATGTAATCATCAATGGTCATGATTATACCGAATAATCCCTAGTCATAATCATACAAACAATTGTCCATCAATGCACTACGGGCCAATGAGGACTTTTACCACATCATTTGTAACATTACGGTCATGATTATACCAAATAATCAATGGTCATAATCATACCAATCAATAGTCCAACTATGCACGTAAGCCACATATGACTTTCAGCACAATATAAGGATGAGGATGATGACAATGATATAAGCATTAATCAAACGAAATCAAGGATAAATATTAAAGACTTAAATTTTTCCAGAGTTTAAAAACATCAAAATTGTCAACATAATACTGCTTTGTAGAGTAAAATTCAAGAATAATATTCATGTATCAAAAATAATTTGGACAAAAAAAAAATATATCTTCTGGGTGAATAGTACCCCGTGAATAGTACTTCGGGAATAGTACCTCGTGAATAGTACCCCGGCATGAAAAGTTCCCCAAATACCCGAGTGAATAATATTCGAGTGAATAGTAACCCATAAATAGTAACTCATGAATTGTAACTCGTGAATAGTATTCCTGCATGAAAAGATCAATTATTATGAAGAAAGCTCAGAATAATATTTTCATGAAAAGATATTGGATGAAGCGCAAATATCAAGGATATTCTACTAATTTCACGGAGTATAGAAGTAATACTTCAACAAAATGAGTTTAGAAGTAGGAATACGAAACGAAATAATATTACTTACACACTACAGAGTATGGAAGAAAATATTATTTCATACGAATATTGAATGAAGATAATATCCATACGAATACGAAAAATAATATCTCTTCTGAATATAAAATAAATAATACCCCTTACCTCAGAAGAAGATTGGATATTGGAATAGTGAAGTAGCAGACTTCTCTTCTTCTTTCTCTCTATAATTGCTCTTGTGAGTCTTAGTGAATTGGTGAGAATGAAAGAAGAATGATCTTGTATTTATAGGAAAATATAGTTTCGATAATTGCACGTTTTGGGGCACGAAATATTACAGTATAATACTTTCATCTTTTCCTTCATTTTTAATTTAGTCCTGCAAGTATTATCAAACTTGCACAACCTCCCCTAATAGTAAATCATGTGAATCAATAGTATAATCATGTGAATCAATAGTTCTATACATGTAAAAAAATAATTATAGTATAATACCTCCATCTATACCTCCATTTTAAATTTAGTCATGCAAGTATTATCAATCTTGCATCACCTCCCCTAATAGTACATGCATGTGAATCAATAGTACACACATGTGAACAAATTGTTATAAACATGTGAATTAGTAGCAATTAATTGCTCATTTATCCGATTAATTACCCGATTGGTCAATATAACCTCCATACATCAATTATTATCGAAATAGATGTCGATTTCCACTAACACTAATAATCCCAACACAATGGAAATATCAATTTCATCTTTTAATTTACACGAACTTATTCATCATTAGTATTATAACTCACAATATTTAACAACGAGATCATTCCCAGGAAAGAGGGAGATTTCCGATAAGGATTTCTCCCTATTAGCGCGTAATTAGGTGACCAAACCAAACCTCTCCTCAACAGAACTTTCTAGACATCGTCAATATTACAAATAATAATATGAATAACTTTGTCGTCTCAATTATTGATTTAATAATATAAAATATTATGCAGATGATACTGTGACAATAATTGAATATTTAATATGAGAGATATTATGCAGCAATTACTGTAGCAATAATTGAGTGACTTTTCACATAAGCATCAATAATCAATACCGTGTGCTACTATGCAACCACGCGTATTACTGTTCTTTTACCACCGGGTATTTCAACAGTTTAATGGTAAAACTTTCTCCGTTATTTTTATAAAAAGATAATTCTGTCATTTTCTAACTCCGGCAGTTATTCCATTATGGGGTCCACCAATGATGGTGTCGTCGTACGGATATTTTCTGACAAAAAGAATATTCCCCCAACACAACGAATATTTTATATCAACTTGCTTACTTTGCAAAATTTTCAAATATCACCCTTAACTTTAACCTTTTATCAATTTAACCATTTACTAAATAGAATAACAATTATAAAAAAATTGAATACTTTTATTTCTTAAAATTCGGGGTCTTACAATCTCCCTTCCTTATGAAATTTCCCCCTCAAAATTTACGTACGTAGCTGGTATACCAAAGAGGTGAGGATACCTCGTTAGATTATTACTCTTGAGGTATAACCTTTGAGTATCGAATATGATCTTTCTTATCCAAGATTTTAACATGTATCTCCTCATACGTTAAATCTTTCGCTATCTCATCCGGTTCTAAATCAATAATTTAGTTCGGGTCGTTGTAACATCGATACGTGAAAAACGTTATGAACACGAGACATACTTGACAGTAAAACGAGTCTATAGGCCACAGTTCCTATTTGATCGAGGATTTCGAATGGCCCAATTAAATTGAGGGTTGAGATTTACCCTCTTCGGCGATTCTTGATTCTAGAATAACGCCCTCTTGAACCTTCTTCTTCACATTCATCAGCTCCGGGTGTGTAGCTTGAGCAGTTTTAACTTTATTGATTAACGTCGATTCTACTCATATATTTGACATCATCACGTGGGTCTCTAGAGTCTTTAAATCTATCTCTATCATTTGTAAGTCATATGAAATGGGTCTTTGTGTTAACAATATCGCACTCGTAAACGCATACGATCTTCTACTCAATGCATCAGCTACCATGTTCACTTTTTCCACGATAATATTGAATGGTATGGTCGTAATCTTCAACAGCTCGAGCCAACGTCATTGGCACATGATACGTTCATTTTGGGTGAAGAAATATTAGAGGGTTTTGTACCGAATTCAAGGTCGATACAAAATTTGATTTCACGCTCTGGGGTAGGCTAGGAAGTTCTTTAGGGAATACGTCAGGAAATTTATTAACAATAGAAATATCATTCAAATCTATCGTATTTTTATTTAAATCTGTGACATGGGCTAAGAAAGCTTGACATCCGTTTTTCAATAAACGAATAGCTTTATGACTTGATATGACAGTGATTGACTTTAGTGGTTTGGTTGCTTGAATTCGCATAATAGGTTGGTTAGGAATATGAAAGCTAACAACCTTACGAAAACAATCGATTTTAGCATGATGAGTAGTTAACCAATTAATCCCTAAAATCACATCAAATGCAAGTATTTTCAAAGGTATAAGATCGACAGGTAACGTACCGTTACCGATTTGAATCAAACAAGACTTATAAACAGTGGATGTAATGAAGGTTTCTCCCAATGGAGTTTCAACAGATAAGTCAAAGTCTAATTTCTCTAGAGTCAAATTTAAACTTTGAGCGCAAGTAGGAGAAATAAAATAATGGGTAGAACCGGTATCTAATAAGGTATAGACTTCACAAGAATTTATAATTAACTAACCCGTGCTAACTTCGTTTGGGTTACTCACTTTTTGAGAAGTCACTTAAAAACGCTTCTTCCTAAAACCACCGATTTTTTTTTTGTCCAGATCGCCTTTGGTGCCAATTGCCCAAATTGGATTTGATTTTCGCCACAGACAAAATCGAGCTATGTGACCGCCTTCTCCACAACTAAAACATATCTTGGAGGGTCGTGAGCAGTTTGGACTTATGTGTCCCTCCTCTCCGTGATCTCAGAAGATCTAAGCGGGCGGTCGTTCTCCTCCCCTAGAATTTATTCTCATATTGTGTCTTTCTTTGCGGACGCCTTCCCATCATCGTTAAATCTTCTCTTCTTGAATTTTCCACTTGAATCATTTCTTCTATTATCTTGGTCATGATTACCACCGAAGTGGTTACCATTTCTAGCATGATAATTTTCTCCACGATGGTTATCATTGTTCTGATGATCATTGCCACTGGTACGATTATTATCGTGTTGTTGCTCATTATCTTTTGGTTGGGCTGGCTCATTATCGCGCTCCAATAACTTAGCCCTATTCACTACATCTGAATACAAACATAATTTGTGAGAAATGAGTTATTAATGTATTTTGGGTCTCAAACCTCGCAGAAATATTCGCGTCATTCTCTCCTCATTATCAACCAAATGGGATGCGAATCGAAACAACTCGGCAAACTTAGCCTCGTACTGCGACACGGTCATATTGTTTTGCTCCAACTTGATAAACTCCACCTCCTTCATATGACGAATACTTTCGGAAAAGTACTTGTCGTTGAACAGTTCTTGGAACTTCTCCCAAGACATCTTAAGTGCGGCAGGCTGAGTACATTTTACTAATTCCCACCAGTAATCTGCCTCTCCTCGCAACATGAAGGTGGCAAAGGGAACCTTTTTCTCCTCAGAGCATCCCAAGACATAAAATATCTTGGTGATCTGCTTTATCCACTTCTCCGCCTTAAGTGGTTTTGGCTCTCCCAAAAACTCCGATGGTCCCAACTCCTTGAACTGCTTAGCGGTGACCATTCGAGAGTTGCCAGTGTTTCCACCTGTATTTTGAACTGGAGTCTCTCTCGCCTGATATTGCATGAATTGCATAAAGCCTCTGAACATCCCATCGTTCATCATCCGATCGGTGTTGTTGTTTACCTGAGGATTATTATCTTCCTGATGCACATTATCCTGGGTATTGATCGTTGGTGACTCAATGGTCTTATCCGCTTCATTGCTGATCTCAACATTTTCAGATGCCATTTTCAAACACTGCCACAAAACAAGGGTTAATTGACATATCACATATTATCTCTATACTCTGACCGACTAATTAAATACCAAATAGACTTAGGTAGGTCATACTAGCGAAGGAATACCCCGTCTCTCCCTCCTAGTTCTTGTCTCACATCTCAGCCAGGGATCATATCCCTAAGCTTTGATACCAACTGTGATGCCCCCAAAATAGGTATACATCACCCATTCCGAGTCACCAAATAAATGGTACATAAATCAAATACAAACTTCTTTTATACAATACGAAGCGTAGCTTAGAGTTTTTACATGAATATTGTCTCATAGACAGTATTCAAACTCAAATGAAGTCCTCATTACATTTATTATCATACTATTTCATAAAATAGTGAGGACTACTATAGCCACCATCTCGGACCGTCACTCTATTCCCCGACTAGTCCCGGCTACGTTCTCATTTCTTGAAGAGAACAATGAAAGCAAAAGGGTGAGCTCAACTAGCCCAATAAGAAATATTATGACTAAGATAATGCAGAATAAATTATCTTTAGCCTTCAACAGTATAATAACTGATAGAATACAATAGACAACAAGTTTTAGATCAACAACTGCAGCGGAACAAGCAATCCATTAGAAGAGTCAAGCAGAGTATGATATCTATTATCTTCTATGATTTAAAAAGTTTATTATCAATTTTATCGCTGAGACTCTACTTAATAAATAAACCACATCATCGAATCATCACTGCACTACGGGCCAAGGATATTCATGTAATCATCAATGATCATGATTATACCGAATAATCCTTAGTCATAATCATACCAACAATTGTCCATCAATGCACTACGGGTCAATGAGGACTTTTACCACATCATTTGTAACATTACGGTCATTATTATACCGAATAATCTCTGGTCATAATCATACCAATCAATAGTCCATTTATGCACGTAAGCCACATATGACTTTCATCACAATATAAGCATGAGGATGATGACAATGATATAAGCATTAATCAAACGAAATCAAGGATAAATATTAAAGACTTAAATTTATCCAATGTTTAAAAATATCCAAATTGTCAACATGATACTGTTTTGTGGAGTAAAATTCAAGAATAATATTTATGTATCAAAAATAATTTGGACAGAAAAGAAATATATCTTCTGGGTGAATAGTACCCCGTGAATAGTACTTCGGAAATAGTACCTCGTGATTAGTACCCCGACATGAAAAGTGCCCCAAATACCCGAGTGAATAATATTCGAGTGAATAGTAATCGGGTGAATAGTAACCCATAAATAGTAACTCATAAATTGTAACTCGTGAATAATATTCCGACATGAAAAGATCAATAATTATCAAGAAAGCTCAGAATAATATTTCCATGAAAAGATATTAGATGAAGCGCAAATATCAAGGATATTATACTAATTTCACGGAGTATAGAAGCAATACTTTAACAAAATGAGTGTAGACGTAGGAATACGAAATGAAATAATATTACTTACATACTACAGATTATGGAAGAAAATATTATTTCATACGAATATTGAATGAAGATAATATCCATACGAATACGAAAAATAATATCTCTTCTGAATATAAAATAAATAATACCCCCTACCTCAGAAGAAGACTGTATATTGGAATAGTGAAGTAGCAGACTTCTCTTCTTCTGTCTCTTTATAGCTTCTCTCTCTATAATTGCTCTTATGAATCTTAGTGAATTGGTGAGAATGAAAGAAGAATGAGCTTTTATTTATAGAAAAATATAGTTTCGATAATTGCACGTTTTGGGGCTCAAAATATTACAGTATAATACCTTCATCTTTTCTTTCATTTTTAATTTTGTCCTGCAAGTATTATCAAACTTGCACCACCTCCCCTAATAGTACATCATGTGAATCAATAGTTCTATACATGTGAAAAATAATTACAGTTTAGTACCTCTATCTATACCTCCATTTTTAATTTAGTCATGCAAGTATTATCAATCTTGAACCACCTCCCTTAATAGTACATGCATGTAAATCAATAGTACACACATGTGAAAAAATAGTTATAAGCATGTGAATTAGTAGCAATTAATTGCTCATTTATCCAATTAATTACCCGATTGGTCAATATAACCTCCAGACATCAATTATTATCGGAATAGATGTCGATTTCCACTAACACTAATAATCTCAACACAATGGAAATATCAATTTCATCTTTTAATTAATACGAACTTATTCATCATTCATATTATAACTCACAATATTTAACAAACATATCATTCCCTGGAAAGAGGGGGCTTTCCGATAAGGATTTCTCCCTATAGGCGCGCAATTAGGTGACCAAACCTCTCCTCGACAGAACTTTCTAAACATCGTCAATATTGCAAATAATAATATAAATAACTTTGTCGTCTCAATTATTGATTTAATAATATAAAATATTATGCAGATGATACTATGACAATAATTGAATCAATAATATGAGAGATATTATGCAAGAATTATCGTAGCAATAATTGAGTATAATGAGTGACTTCTCATGTAAGCATCAATAATCAATCATCGTGTGCTACTATGCAACCACGCCAGACATCGTTTCTTTTACCACCAGGTATTTTAACAGTTTAACGGTAAAACTTTCGCCGTTATATTTATAAAAAGATAATTCTATCGTTTTCTAACTCCGGCAATTATTCCGTTGTGGGGTCCACCAATGATGGTGTCATCGTACGGATATTCCCTGACAAAAAGAATATTCCCCCAACACAACGAATATTTTATATCAACTTGCTCACTTTGCAAAATTTTCAAATATCACCCTTAACATTTAACCTTTTATCAATTTAACCATTTACTAAATAGAAGAACAATTATCAGAAAATTGAATACTTTCATTTCATAAAATTGTGGTCTCATAAAAAGTCGTTAGGAATGACAATGATCTTTGTTGTTGACTACTTTCTTGCTTTTAGAAAGAAATGATAATGACTAAGGCCATCTTTGTTGTTGGTAGGAGGTCCGTCTTACGGCGAAATGGGCAGACCGGAAATCTTGTTGATCATCTTCTCAGATGGATCACCATCCCCATACAGGGTTGAATCCTAGATAAAAATTCTAAGGTCGAATTGTATGGGGATAGTGATCCATCTGAGAAGATGATCAACAATACCATCTAGCGTCTGCTCCTCCAGAAGACGGACCTCACCAGTCAACAGAGATGGCCCCAGTCATCATTAGCTTTTGGCAAAAGTAGAAAGCAGTCAACAACATCATCATTGTTGTCCCTCAGTAAACAACTTTTACTTTAAGTAAAATGCTTTTACTTTTACCTTAGTAAAAGTAAACGTAATAAACATTTATATATATATATATATATATATTGGGTGTACTAGGGTGCACAAAGAATATATGAAATTTATCATGTATTGGTAATTAACTAGGCTATAACCTACAAACTTGTATTAAAATTTCATACACCCTCAATATATATACAAGTGATGTAAATATTATCAATAAAATATTTAATAAATGTATAAAAGTAACATATATGATGCCCCCAAAATAGGTCCATACAATCCATTCTGAGTCGCCAAATACATGGTACAGAAATCAAATACAAACTTCATTAATATAACTGTCGTGCAAAATACGACAACACATGTATTGTGAGTTTTAATACAAATATTGTCTTGTAGACAATATCCAAACTCAAATAAAGTCCTCATTACAATTATTGATACACTATTTTACAAAATAGTGGGGACTGCTATAATAACTATCTTGAACCATCACTCCACACACCGACTAGTCCCAGCTATATTCTCGCCTCCTGAGAAGAACAATGGAAAAAAAGGAAAAAGGTGAGCTCAACTAGCCCAGTAAAGAATATTATGACTAAGATAATATAGAACAAATTATCCTTAGTCCTCAACAGGGGAAAATCTGATAGAAAATAATAGATAACAAGTTTTAGAATACAACTGCAGCGAAAATAATAATCCATTAGAAGAATCAAGTAGAACATGATAACTACTATCTTCTATGATTTAAAAGTCCATCATCAATATTTTATCCCTGTAACATCATTCAATAAATATTTCAAATCAACGAATTATCCATGCACTACGGGCCAAGGATATTCGTTAGTATCACCAGTGGTCATGATCATGTCAAACACCTGTCCATCTATGCACTACGGGCCAAAGAGGACTTTCACCACAAACCTTATCTATAACATTAAAGGTTATGATTATAATACACAATTTCTTATCATAATCATACCAATCAACAGTCCATCTTTGCACAACGGGCCAAAGATGACTTCCAGTATAAGCATGAGGATGATAACAATGATATAAAGATTCAATCAAGTGAGATAAATGATAAATATTAGAGAATTCTAATTCGATTATCCAGAGTTCAAATATGTCCAAATTGTCAACATGATAACTATTTATGAAGTAAAATTCAAGAATGATATTCATGTATCAAAAATAATTTGGACAGAAAGAAAATTAAATTCTGTTGTGAATAGTACCATATGTATAAATAGTACCGTATGAATAGTGCCCATGAATAATACTGTATGAATAGTACCCAGACATGAAAATTTTGAAATTTAATAAAAAAGTTCAGACCAATATTCCAGTGAAATAATATTAGATGAAGCGCAAAACTTAAGAAATTTTTAATCATTTCAGGAATTATAGAAGTAATACTTACCATAGTAAGTTTAAATTTAGGAATATGAAATGAAATAATATCACTTTCATAATATGGAGTATGAAAGAAAAATAATATTTCTTACGAGTATTGCAATAAAATAATATCCTTTACCTCAGTAGAAACTGGATTTGACTAGAATATCGAATATTATTCTGAGAAAATCTTGCACACAAAAAATACACTCAAAGTATACTTATAATCAAGAGAAATACTCACAATACTATATAATAAGAATTTATGATATTAAAATGGTATGTTGAGGAAGGAGGAGTTACACCCTATTTATAGTGTAACCTCGGAGGAAAAATCAAAGCACTCTGCCTAACTTTTCTTTTGTTTTTCTCTGCCTATTTTTTTTGCCTAACTCATCTTATTTTCAATTGTTGGGGCCCACAATTTGGAGAAAACTTGTTTTGCAGGAAGAATAACCAACTTGGAAAGGAGGAGTGTACGCATGAACATCAACACACTCACTTCGAAAAAAAGGAATTCCAAATCAACTTGTTCACCTCTTTTCCCACATGGTTAAATATATATTATAATAATATTATTATTTAAACAATTGTAATATATTATAATAATATATTTGAATGAATATTTTATCGGATAAGATAATTGTGATTCTATAGAAAAATATGCCAAACTTTTCACAAATGTTTCATGCTAAATTCCTTCATTTATTTCAAAATTAATTGAACCAATATCCACCACATAATATTTATTCATAAGTAATCAATAATATAAGATACTATGCAACAATTACTGTGACAATTATTGAATAAAACTGAGTGACTTCTTATGTAAGAATCAATAATCCAAAAATACTGTGCAATACTTTGTACTACTGTGCAACCACGCGTATTATTGTATTTTTATCACCGGGTATTTCAACAGTTAACGGTAAAAGTTTTGTCCTTATTTTTATAAAATGGTTATTTCTGTCGCTTTCTATATCCGACAGTTATTCCGTTATGTGGTCCACCAATGATTGGGTCATCGTACGTATATTCCCCGACAAAAAGAATATTCCCCAACCAAACGAATTATTTATGACCACTTGCTTACTTTGCAAAATTTGCACATCTCACCCATAACTAAAGCATTATATCAAATCAACACCTTATTATTCAAAATAATAATTAAAGAAATTAAATCTTTATTCATAAAAAGTTGGAGTCTTACAACCTCCCCTCCTTATGAAATTTCATCCTCAAAATTGATGTACGTACCTGATATGTCGAAGAGGTGAGGATACCTTGTTTTCATTTCAGATTCTAACTCCCAAGTCATTTCCTCAATATCGTGGTCTCTCCATAAAACTTTGACTTGAGGTATAACCTTTGAGTGTAAAATATGTTCTTTATTATCCAAGATTATAACAGGTACCTCTTCATATGTTAAATCTTCTGTTATATCGTCTGGTTCTAATTCAATAATGTGGTTCGGGTCTACCACATATTTACGTAGCATGGATATGTGAAAAACATTATGAACACGAGATATACTTGGTGGTAAGACGAGTCTATAAGCAACAGTTCCTACTCTATCGAGGATTTCAAATGGACCAATGAATCGAGGGTTGAGCTTTTCTCTCTTTTTGAATCTTGTAACTCCTTTCCATGGAGCAACACGTAACAGTAAATGATCTCCAACATTAAACTCCACGTCCCTTCGATGAAGATCAACATAACTCTTTTGTTGATCTTGTGAGGTTTGTATACGTTGTCGGATCATTTGAATCTTTTTTGTAGTCATTCGTACCATTTCTGGTCCCAACAACGTTGCTTCACCCACCTCGTCCCAACACACTGGAGAACGACACTTTCGTCCATACAACGCCTTGAATGGAGCCATGCCTATACTTGCTTGATAACTGTTGTTGTAGGAGAATTCCACCAATGGAAAGTACTTGTCCCAATTTCCTTTGAAGTCTAGGACACAGAGTCTTAATATATCTTCAAGAGTTTGAATAGTCCTCTCCGATTGCCCGTCCGTCTGAGGATGATATGCAAAACTGAATCATAGATCAGTGCCCATAGCTTTCTACAAGCTAACCCAAAATCGTGAAGTGAATCTTGGGTCTCGATCAGAAACTATGGATACTTGTATGCCATACGAGCAAGACGTTCAAGAGAATAAGTTTCTCGTATAGGCAAGCAATGAGCAGACTTGGTTAATCTATCGACAATGACCCAAATTGCATCGATACCTTGAGAAACCTTGAGAAGACCAATAACGAAATCCATGTTGATGTGTTCCCACTTCCGTTCTAGAATTTCAAGTGGTTGCAATGGACCTTTTAGTACTTGATGTTCCGCATTGACACGTTGACAAGTTAAACACCTTGAGATAAACTCTGCAATCTCTCTCTTCATATTGCTCCACCAAAATGTATGTCGAATATCATGATACATTTTGGTACTCCCAGGATGGATTGCAAACGATGTGTTGTGTGCTTCCATCATGATTTTGTACTTCAAATCAGAGTCGTTAGGAACACAAAGTCTGGAGTTAACTCGAAGTATTCCTTCTTCGTCAATTCTTGATTATAGAATAGCATTTTCTTGTACTTTCTTCTTTAAACGCATCAACTCCAGGTCTGTGGCTTGAGCAGCTTTAACTTTATCAATTAAAGTTGGTTTAACTCGTATATTTGACATCATCACGTGGGTCCCTGGAGTCTTTAACTCTATCTCTATCCTTTGTAAGTCATACAAAATAGGTCTTTGTGTTAACAACCTCGCACTCATACCCGCATAAGATCTTCTACTTTACGCGTTAGCTACCACGTTCGCTTTTTCAGGATGGTATTGAATGGTATGGTCGTAATCTTTCAACAGCTCGAGCCATCGTCGTTGCCGCATGTTGAGTTCCTTTTGGGTGAAGAAATATTTGAGGGGTAGACACTCGAAATTTTCTGTACTACTGTCACTAATATTTCAGAAGGACATATTCATCTTTTAAGAGGGAGCATTGAAAGAAAATCCATATCCATACCGGATACTACCGGAAGTTCAACATCAACCCCAGAACACACACTGGGAGTAACAATTCCATCCTCAGAGAAAACCAGAGGCGAAATGCGAGATCCAATCTGGAACACACCGGAGAAGACCGATTAATCTCGGAGATAACCCTGAGGTATCCAGTCTCAGTCCCAATCATGAGAATAGCCACCAACCTTGGTGATAACCCCAAGAAATGCAGTTTCGTCGATAACCCCGGAAATGCTTGTTTCAAATACAACTAGCTTCAATCTCGTCGCTCACAATGAGATACTCCGTACCAACCCGGATATAACACTAGGAGGACAGGCACAACGCAGAGATGATACTGAGGACCTTCAACAAATTATAGCGATCAATCGGGTAGCTTACGATCAACGTCTGCTTTATCAGCCAATGGCGATAACTGCCGGTGAGGGAACAGCGTCGTCATCTCGCCAACGCGATGCCATGCCACGTCGTCTCAACATTTCATACACATTTCTACACAACGATGTCCCACAAGAATAAAGGATAACCAATCCCGAGTGACTATTGTGCGGGGTAACGGATGAAATTTGAAGCTTGAAGACCGGAGGGCATCGTCCTATCTTCAATGACTTTGTACAAACTCTAATCCCATGCCATTGTACAACTCTCGACAATGGCGGTCCGAAATAGGTCCTGTATACCTCAATCGGATGCCCGGATTGTACTTCTAAAAATTTGAGTGGACATTACAGTGCCCGAATGCACGTACTACGAGACGTGTGACACCCCCAAATCTGGGTACTTTGATTCCACGGGATCTGGTGTTCACTGTACAAATATCATCTATCTATCTACCCATAATAAATGCAAACCATGCAATAGATAGAATAAAAATCTTCCCCTTAAGGGTTACAACATCCAAATATTAATAATACAATCTCAGGTTAAACTAACCTTAAACATCTGTGTGGAATTATAAACAAATAAGTCTTAAATAACATCATTAACTCAAGTCTTAAACATAAATACATCATCTAATAAAAATAATAAGTCTTCATCACTTGCTAACTTTGCCCTTGCCTTTACTAGTGGAAGGTTCATCGGTTCTTTTGTTCTTAACTGCAATGTTATTATTTAGCAAGAGTGAGCACTATTGTCGACAAGTATAATAATGAAATAATAGTATAATAACATGCGAGTAAATCAAAAACATCTGAATGAAAGCTCAACTTTTGAATCAAGAATGAATAACAAGAATCAAAAGAATTCTGAGGGTCATAAGACCTTGAACTATGTCCTAGGTTATCAAGGGTTATACTTGAAACCTTTAACAGTCATAAGACTATGGACCTTTCTTCTCGTACTTAGGAGGATCAGCCTTTAGTACCATCACATGCACAATATCTTAATGCTAACGATAAGTAAATCCCTTTGAGGGTTGTTCATCTCAGTTTGACATTCGAGTCTGCACCAAAGGAAGTTTGGTTTGGATAATTCAATAAGGGTTCTGAAATTTAGAACGTTCATCAACTAAGGACTAGTTGAATCAATAAAGTTCACTAGTCTAATAAGGTTCAACAATAATGATATTCGATTTGAATAATAATCTCAAGAAGTATACAATAGAACAATTATTGTATAACTGAATCATGCTTTGAAAAGATAATAAATCTTTAATATAACAATTGAACTTGAATAATAGTAACGATAATTTACTCGAGGTAACTAATAACTTGAACAATAATGACAAGTAGGGTTAGAAAACTTGCCTCGTACGTAGGCTAAACGATTACTACTTCCGTTCACCACAAATCCTACACACATACCATATGTATTCACGACATTCATTAGTTACATTTTCACTTAATTATTTAATATAAACTCCACTTTATTTAACAAATCATTACCCTTCTAATTTAATTACTTAATTAAATTAGAATATTTTCATTCTCTTACTATTATTACACTCGAATAAATTATTTCATAATAATTTTCATCGAATATTTATTTTATTCCATAAATATCTCAATTAAAATATTTACTTTATTTTATAAATATTTTAATAATAATTTTCATCGAATATTTATTTTATTCCATAAATATCTCAATTAAAATATTTAATTTATTTTATAAATATTTTAATAATAATTTTCATCGAATATTTATTTTATTCCATAATATCTCAATTAAAATATTTAATTTATTTTATAAATATTTTAATAATAATTTTCATCGAATATTTATTTTATTCCATAAATATCTCAATTAAAATATTTAATTTATTTTATAAATATTTTAATAATAATTTTATCAAATATTTATTTTATTCCATAAATATCTCAAATAAAATATTTAATTTATTTTATAAATATTTTAATAATAATTTTCATCAAATATTTATTTTTTTATTTTTTTATTTTATTTATTATTTTTTTTTATTGGTCAAGTGAGGTAATTTAGTTTAGTAACATTCATTTGAGGTGAAGGTTACCAGATCTCATTTTCTCCGTAGTTTCTATAGTTTGCGGTTCATGAACATAATAAAGGCCAAATTAGGCCAAAAATCAATCACATGTAAAATTATACATGAATATGGCCATAACTTCAAATTAGTTATTTTTTGCAATTTAGACTTACCCAATCATTGTAATACATATATAATCATTACTTAACCCACCTAGCATGATTTTTAACAAGTTACAACACATAATTTGCAAAATCAACACATTTACTTCCTTTGTTCTTGATGTTCTTGAAGGTTTTGAAAATAAAACATGAAAATTGTCACTCTGGATTCGTTATAACATAGAATAGTTTATTTAAACTTTGGTCTCTTCATTATCAACATTCATAACAACATACGAATGTAAAATTTAGGGATAATATCGTTCAATACATGAAATATCACGTATAAGACCATATGGCCAAAACCCAAACTACAGTAAATTTTTGAAATAAGCAAGTCATCATTTCTTTGAAACTTATGGAATCATATAAAATATATATAAAACATGTTATCTTTACTCGAATTATTATATATATTCTAACTCAATTTCCAATTTACGAAATTCCACAGAACTTGATTGAAAGTCATTTTCATTAAAAACTAAATGACGTAAAAGTAGAATTTGGGTTGGAGAGAATTACTCATGATTAGTGTAGATATGGGAGGATTAAACTTTCTCAATCAATCAAACAACTCACAATTCTCTCAATTTCTTAATTCTCTCTCTCTCTCTCTCTCTGTGTGATAATTCTCTAGACTTAGCAATAATGGAATGAATGAAGAAGAAGACGTCGCATATAATAATTAAACCGGCGTAGTTGTGGTGATTAACCAATTAAGTGAGTTAAGCGCCCTCAACCACTACTAAGGAGCCTTGTTTGGCTATTCAATATAATTCATTCTCATTTAATTTGATAAACTTCTTATACTATAGTTTAATTAATGTCACACTCCTTATAAAATAACTCCAATATTTTATTTAATATATTTTAAATAAAATATAATAACTTCTCATAAATCCACATAGTAACATAAATAATTTTCTCATTAATAAATAATGTCAAATTATTAACTCTCTAATTAATAATTAAATTAATTAAATAACATCATGCTTAATTAAATATTTCTTTTAATACAATAAGCTCACATAATTACATATTTGAATAATAATTATTCTCTACATTAATTTAATAAATGTAACACATATAATTAAATTAATCTACCACAATGCATCAATTAATTATTGACTAAAATATAATTTACACCCCAAACTTTACGTTGTTGACTTTTGCACCCAAATAGAAAATGGTGTCTAAGTACACCCAAACTTCATTATACTTAACAAAACGCAGCACTTTTCTTCACTTTAATTCAAAAGTGACCAAAGGTAGTCGTAACACAAGTTTGGGGTGAAAATTGTCTTTTAGTCTTAAAAATTGGCAAAATAATTAATTTTAAATAAAATAATTAATTTTAAAATAATTAATTTAAATAAAATAATTAATTTTAAAAATAAAATAAAATAATTAATTTTAAAATAAAAAAGTAAAATAATAAAATTTTTTTTGTAAAAAATCGATTTTATTTAAAAATTGTAAAATAAATTTGTGTTTACAAAATTGTAATATAAAATTTTTATAAAAAAATATATTTTTCCAAAAATTGTAAAAATTAAATTGTGCTTTACAAAATTGTAAAATACAATTTTTTTTTTAAATTGTGTTTAAAAATAGAATTTTTTAAAAACTTGTAAAAGCAAAAAAAAAATTTCAATTTTTTATAAAATAGAAATTTTAAAACATTTTTTGTAAAAATAGAATTTAAAAACATAATTTTTTATAAAAAATTTGTCTAAAACATAATTTAAATTACATTTTTTGTTAAAAGCAGATTTTTTAAGTTTTTAAAAATTCTTTTTAAACACAATTTTGTAAAAACATATTTTTTAAAAAAAAAAATTTATTTTACAATTTTGTAAACACAATTTTACAATTTTGTAAAACAAAATTTTATTTTACAATTTTGTAAAAACATAATTATTTTTAAATTTTTTGTAAAAAGGTATTTTTTTACAAAAAAAAATTACTTTTCTAATTCTTTTTTTAAAAAAATAGACTAAAAGACAATTTAAATTGCATTTTTAGACAAAAAAAATTTAAACAAATTTTATTTTTGTAAAATAGAATTTTTACAAAAAAAAATCATTTTATTATTTTAATTATTTTATTTTAAAATTAATTATTTTATTTTATTATTTAAATTAATTATTTTAAAATTTTTTATTTTATTTAAAATTAATTATTTTTGCCAATTTTTAAAACTAAAAGACAATTTACCCCAAACTTGTTATTTTCTTTAGCCTGGGTCACTTTTGTGGGTTAAGTTAAAAAAGAAAAAGTGCGTTTGTTACGATATAATGAAGTTTGGGGTGTCTTTAGACACCTTTTTGATTTGGGTGCAAAAGTCAACAAATTGTAAATTTTGGGGTGTAAATTGTCTTTTAGTCTTAATTATTTAATCTAATAATTAAATCATCGAAAAATATTTATTTAATTGATAAATTTTAAAATTAATTTACAAAATCTAGATTCGTTACAAGACGACTCGACTGACGAAAACCTTGCCCACCCGGGTTGCCTCTGGTACACTATGACTCCACCTCTATAAATAGAGGGCTTGGGGTCAACCATTTTGCAAGAGAAAAGCAGCGAGGAAGCCACACTTGAATTTGCTCTGCACTCACCCCATCTGATGTACTTTCTCATTTTAAACACTGTGAGTTCATATATAGCTACTTTTGTACCTATAAAAGCCGGTGTTTACCCACTTTAAAGATATAGAAGTCTTCTTTGGCGATCAATTATGTAAGCCTTCTCACACACTTTAAAGCCGCCTCTTCATCTTTACGCACCCTTCTTCACGTTGAGAGTCGTCTTTGCGTGCGTTCTCTCGGACTTCGATCCGTGATTTCATTTCGGTTTGTATATATATATATATATATATATATATATATATATATATATATATTTATATATATGGACTAACATTATCGAGTTATGCCTCGATTGAGCCTAGACTTCTTGTTATGGGCGTTTATTTGTTTTTATATATATATATATATATGAATCGTGTGTTGAACTTTGTTCGATAAGCCTAGACTTGATGCAGTGCGTTCTTGCTTTAATATATATATATATATATATATATATATATATATATATATATATATATATATATATATATATATATTAATCTGTAGCACGACTCATTCGATGAGCACTGGATTTTACATCAAGTGCGTTTTTCGCTTTTATATATATATATATATTCGTCCCTTTGGAGTTCACTTACGTGGTGGTTGATCGCTTTACTGACTTCTACATGCGTTTCGTCTGCACGGAGTTCAGCCGTGGCGATTGATTGCTTTTGTACTGACTTTATTTATATTTTGTCCCTTTGGAGTTTCCTCCGTGGTGGTTGATAGCTTTTACAACTTTATTTACGTTTTGTCCCACAGTGTTTCCTCCGTGGTGGTTGATAACTTCTGACTTTATTTACATTTACGATCCCCAAGGAGGTGCTTCGTGGTTGGTGATCATGTACGTATATATATTCTGACTTTTATATATATACCGCTATCGCTTTCATACAAATTGCGGTATCATATGCTTTAGGAATCATGTGATCATAGATTGACTTATTGGATCTAGATTCGGTTCCGTGATGGACATTTTTCATGATGGCGACTTGTAAATTATTCTGCGTTATGCGAATTTCCTCGGATGGTTTCCATACCCACGAGGAAGTCGACATTATTTTATATTATTTTACAGTATAGATGCCTCGCATTCAGTAAAAATAAAATCAATCAATAGAACCCTTAATAAAATGGGAGTGTAAAGGTCTCAATTACTATTGAGCATCGAGGTTTGAAAAACCTTTTTAAAAACATCATTGCTATATCTTGCTAAAAGCTGAATTTTTACATAAATTCAAACCACAGTAATATATAGTGCGAACGAGGTTTTGACTACTTCCAAATAAACAAGACACATTGACCCACACACACACATTAGGATAATAGTTTCTTGAAAAAGGCGGTCACGCGTGGCAACAGAGATGTCGGAGGGTGCCTAACACCTTCCCTCCAGTATAACCAAGTCCAGCGGACCCTAATGAATCTCGATTTCACAGGCCGGTTTAGCGAGTGTCACATCCTTTGGGTCAATGTGCAAACCTTTTCTCGGTTGTGTTGGTACAACCATTTAAAAAACCAATGGCGACTCTTATCGGTCCATCGTCGACATTATACATGTCGGACCTTTTTCACTTATTTTTCAAACAAATCTCACCTAAAATGAGAACACCACCAGAACAAGTAGCGGAAAGGACATTTAAAAATCCCAGCGTCGACAAGTGGCGACTCTGCTGGGGACTCCAGTAAGAGGACTTAAGCCGCTATTTCAATCTTTTCAAAACTGTTATCTATTTGTGTGTGGATGTTGCATTTATATTTGATGAATGTGTACGAATGCATTTCCTGATTGCACTTAGTGCTTCGCACCATAGCTGATTGTGATATTAGTGCTTCACACCATATCTGCTTGTGATATTAGTGCTTCGCACATGTCATCATTATCATACGGTGAGACGTGATGTATGCGAATGTATGTTGTGTGGTCCCTCCACTAGGAGGCTATCCCGTCGGTGTTTGATTACTGGACTCGTGGGAAGACTAATTCCCCGAGGCTCAGGAAAGGCACCACCCAAATTCGCTCTAGTTGAAAAATTGGATTAACTTCCCGTTGAGTAAATTGCAATGATTTGGGAACCTTCATGCCAAAAAGCCGCGAGAGTAACCTAAGATAGGCCAGCCTCTGATAAACCCAAAACGGAGGAAAGTCTCTTCATGCTTTCTCATTTCAAATTACTTGTAAACACAATTACTTGTAATTACATTCCATATATATCTGCATGTAATGAGAAATATGAAGAAATGTGTACACATACATATTTTAATTAACATGCTACAAACAGCTGACATCCGTTTTGCAGGATAAAATTCCTAAAATGGACACATCACATAGCATGTTATTATACACATATTCCCTAAGGACTAAACTATGCAAGTCTTTCATGAGGAACCAATCGGACCTACTACCCGGTCAAAATCCAAAAGGCTACGAGGCTTACAAATAATCATGTCGTCATCGGACGGTGAACTTATTCGATTTTTGCAAAAGAATTGACGGATTAAGCAAGCAAATTCTGATTTGTTTGTTCTACTCAAAGAATTACACCGATCACTCGTGGTCAAAAATACCCATACATCTTTGAATCCTCCACACAAGGGGGAACCCGGTCATTACAATACACGAAATGCGGTTGGATCGACCAACAAAACTCATGATCTTGCCCATCCCTCGGAGATCCAGAACCTTTGGTGACATCAAAAGAAAGTCCTCCAAATAGAAGAGACCCTTCGTGCTATCAAAGGAATTGGAACACACGAGAGTGTGTCATATGCTGATCTTTGCATTTTCCCTGGTGTTCATTATCCAGAAAATTTTAAAACTCCTGACTTTGAAAAATATGACAGGTTAGGAGATCCTTACACACATTTAAAGGTGTTTATTGGAGAACTTGGATCTTATGTAGAGGATGAAAAACTCAGAATACAATTATTCCAAAAGAGTCTAACTGGAGAAGCCCGTTCGTGGTACACAAGATTAGACAACTCAAAGATCCATAGTTGGGAAGAGCTAGCACATGCATTCCTCACTCAATACAGCTTTCAATCTCAGATGGCTCCTGATCGGTATCAAATTACCAAAATCAAGAAATAATCAATGAGTCATTCGGAGAGTATGCTCAAAAGGTGGAGACTTTGGTACGCCCAAGTTAGTCCTTCCATGATAGAATCAGAGATGGTCATGACTTTCATAGACATAAAAGAAGCTCGGATTCTATGAAAGAGTTTTTTAGTAAGCATCGACAAACCATTTTTCGAAATGGTCAAACATGGGAGATAGTTGAGATGGGATTGAAGTGCGGAAAGATTCAAGACCTAGGCGCCCTAAAGCTATTCTTGATCACATCAATCAAGAAAATTATGGAAACAACCCCGGAGGGTCCATAAAAAGAAAGAGGAAGATGTTTCCACGATCTATGTGGTCGAAAAAGGCAATCAGAACATGCCTATTCAAAGGAGAAACTACACTCCCTTTGAAGCACAGTCTGCGAACCCTCCAATACCGAAAGGTAGAGAAGTCAAACGCCCTCGAGTGTTCACATTCTTAGGGGACACCCTCAAGAACATTCTCAATCTTTTGACAACACAAAAGAAAATTACGCATCTTCTTCCACCAGCCAGCCCTAATGGACGGGGTTTCAATGCTGCTCGGAAATGTGCTTATCATGCGAGGCACACACGGACATGATACTCAGGATTGTTGGGCCTTGAAACACAAGATCCAAGACACGATGAGACAATGGTGAGATCATGGTCACCAAACCAGATCAGCCTCACGTTCAAGACAACCGTCTTCCTTAACATAAAGAAGAAGAGGTCAACATGATCAATTGGAGCAATGGACAAAATTCAAATTTTAACTGTGAATCCTCCCAGACCCTCAAAGACGGTGATGACAAATGGGATTATGCCAAGTTTCAGTTCACAATGGAACAAAAGATGAAAGCTCTATGTAAGGAAATTGAAAAATTGGCAGAATTGGTGGCTTATCAGCATCAAGTGACTCATCAATTAATCAGCCAGGAGCATGCCAGTCTCCTACCTCTTGTCATGAATGTTCCCTCGTCACTTTCAGAAAATGAAATGCTGGAAGACAAAGTGACAAAGAGAGAAAATGCCAAAGCCCGTCGAGATTTTGCCAACAAAAGGAATTCACATATACGGGCCAACTATGGAGGAAATCCTTGGATGTTAATCAATGAAGGAAGGATCGGTTCCTTCTCCCTCCAATCACCCCCCGATTCGAGTGGTGGTACAACTCGATGGAGTATGTCAATATCACTCCTAGTCTCGCATGATCGCGATCGGAAGAATCTTTGGGCACTCCGCCACCTTATTCAAAATCTAATTGACAGTGGTGTCCTGAACTTAGCAGACGACGATACTGTGTTACGTGCAAGTGAGAATACAGGTCCTACTAAGTGGAAGAATGTGGTAGCAGTCATATCCACTGAAAATGATGGGATTAATCAATCACTCATAATGCCAACGATTCAACTCAGAGGAATCAACAATCCTTTGAAAGTGGCCGCACCCGAGCCAATCAACTTGTCGTACAGAGCACAATACCCTATTGTTAGCTTGTGTAAGGTTCCATGGAATTATGGAGAAGGTGAAGGATCCACCTCACATACCACTATTGCAGTGTCGGAGGAAAATCCATTGTATCTTCCCCAACGGGTGATGAAGTCTAACACCAAATCAAAGGGGAAAATACCCATGGAGAAGATTGAAAAATTCCTCTGCATTATGGGTCATCACGAAGCCAAAGTGATTTTAAGCTTGAGAGAAGCTCCACATCAGATTTCAATTTTGGACTTAGTCCTAACTTTCGAGGATCACCGGAAGATCTTGTTGAAGGTTTTAGAAGAAGCCTATCTACCAGCATCAGTTGATACGAAAAAATTTCAACATCTGGTTGATCACATTTTCAACAACAATGTGATATTCTTCACTGATGATGACATACCGCCCAAAGGGACCAGTCATTGCAAGCCGTTGCACATTGCGGTCTTGTCCTCTGGATACATGCTAGCTGGAGTCTTGATAGATGGAGGTTCATCTCTTAGTATCTGTCCATATGCTACCTTAGTGAAGATGAATATCAATCTCAACCGACTTCGGAGTAGCCATACTATCATCAAAGCTTTTGATGGAGCCCGTCGGAATTCGGTCGGAGTAATTGAACTGCCAATCGAAATTGGTCCCCATACATTCTGTTTATCTTTCCACGTACTCAAGATAGATTCTCGATACAACCTACTCTTGGGACGACCTTGGATTCATATGGTAGGGGCAGTCCCCTCCACCCTTCATCAATAGTTGAAATACATTATCAACAATAGCCTGGTCATGGTCAACGCTGAACCACAATATCCTCAACACGGGGACATGCCGTTCATCAACGCTAATGCAGATGTTGAACTAGTCAGTTTTCATGCCTTGGAAGTAAGCAATAGCCAATACCATACAATTGGAACGCCACTCCCAGAACCCAAGATTTTCGCTGAAGTAATGTCAGCTACTCAGAAATGATGTCATTGGGTCATCAGTAGGGACAAGTGGTAAAGATCACCGGTATCAAGTACCCAATTCAATTAGTGAGCTGATTGGAATAATTTGGACTAGGCTATTTCGCGATTACGGTCATAGGAATCCTCATAAGCATTAATGATTAAAATCGGCTTCAACCGTGTGGCGTTTATCTTTGCCTTCAAACTCGAGTCCGAACAACCTCCTCAAAGGTGCCACCAATATAATGGCTATGTTATTTCCCAATAGAGTCTTTGGTAAAGGAGAAAGAAGTCTTTGTTCCAAATCCATGATGGAAGAAGAGGAGCGAAGAATCAAGCAAGACGTCATCCGAATGATGTCGAGCATCGCATCATCGTTCATGACGAACATACCAACAGATACACCCCAGACGATGATTGCCCAGACGTAATGACCATCATTCGGGATAGGGAGGACGATGACAATCCCTCCATCGCTGTGGTCCACCCGGACTTTACCCTTGACAATTAGAACAACATTCCTTGCATTGGTCGACAAGGGTAAAATGGGCAGAACTCTTTTTTGCCCTGTAGATATAATAACTGCTTACTTTTATGTACAGTATTAGCAGTTTATTTTGCCAGTATATGCTAACACTGTGTATGATCAACACATTTCATATATACTAAGTGAAAGCATATTTTGTTTCAGGACTCTAAATTTAGATGTGCCTGTACTTGCTGATACAGTGCCTCTTCTCCACAAGGATTGTACCTTTGATGTAAAGATAAATTTAGCCTTGATAGAAATATAGGATGACATTGAGGTGCCTCCAGAAATTCAAGAATGGGTCAAAGACAAACCTAAACCCAACCTTGATCAAACCACTTCTTTCAATCTTGGAACATTAGAAAGCCCTAAGTTAATCCAGATTGGTTCAGACCTTACCCCAAACCAAAGGAATGACATGGTTACGCTATTAACCCAATTCCAGGATGTGTTTGCATGGTCTCATAAAGACATGGTGGGTTTGTCCACTGACATTGTCCTTCATCGCCTTCCCATTAAAGAGGGATTTAAGCCAGTCAAGCAAAAGCTCAGGCGATTGAAACCTGAGTGGAGTTTAAAGGTGAAAGAAGAAATTGTGAAACAATTCAAATTTGGTATCATCATGGTGTCTACATATCCCTGAGTGGATATCCAACATTGTGCCCTTGCCTAAACCGGAGGGAAGATGCGAGTTCACGTGGATTACGGGACTTGAACAAAGCATGCTTAAAAGATAGCTTTCCGTGCCATTTATCCACATTCTTATTAACAATCTCGCTGTAATCGACATATATGTACTCCTTTCTTTGATTGCTGCGGGGTATCATCGATTATAGTTCTTTGAGGAAGATCGTGAAAAAAGCGCTTTCATCACGCCTTGGGGAACCTTTTTGTTATAGGCGGTTGTCATTCAACCTCATCAATGTCGGAGCCACCTATCAACGAGCTATGATGGCTCTTTTCCACGACTTAATGCACAAAGAGATCGAGATCTACGTGGATGACATCATTGTCAAATCCCGAAAGGAGGATGACCATATAGACCATCTCATAAAGTTGTTCAACAGGTTGCGTAAGTACAACTTGAAGTTGAATCTAGCTAAATGCACCTTTGGCGTTAAATCAGGCAAGTTACTAGGATTTCTAGTAAGCCACAAAGGGATTGAGCTAGATCCTACCAAAATCCAAGCCATAACGGAAATACCCATTCCTCAGACAGAAAAGGAAATACGGGGATTTTTGGGAAGAATCAACTTCATTAGCAGGTTTATCTCTCAACTCACAGCAACCTGTGAGCCAATCTTTAAGCTATTAAGGAAGAACTCCTCCATGAAATGGAATGATGAGTGCCAAAAGGCCTTGCTTACAATCAAGAAACAGCTAGTCAAAGCTCCCATGTTGGTACCACCCAGGGATGATGTTCCCCTATTCATGTACCTGTCTATAAGTGACAACGCCATGGGCTACATGCTGGGATAAAAAAATGATAGAGGCCAAGAACGAGCTATCTATTACCTTAGCAAAAGATTCAATAGCAATTAACACAAGTACACTTTGATTGAGAAGACGTGTTGTGCTTTAGCATGGGCATCCATGAGGTTACAACATTACCTCCATGGTCACACAACCCATCTCATATCCCGCGTGGATCCTCTCAAATTTGAGTTCAATAAACCCATGTTAAATTGCCGGCTGTCCAGATGGCAGTTGATCCTACAACAATTTGACATCGTATATGTGACTCAAAAGTCCATCAATGGTCAAGGAATTGCGGATCAATGGTCGTGTACTTTTCTTGAGGATTTCAAACCCTTGGAAACATATTTCCCGATGAAGGAGTAATGACGATTCAACAACACCATCGAGACGATACGGCGCCCATCATGGAAGATGTATTTTGATAGAGTACATTAATCTGGAAGGTTACGGGGCTGAGAAGCGAGTTCTAGTATCTGTACGGGGAAGCGATATCCGTCGTCCGTCAAATTACGATTTGTCAAGACCAACAATACTGGTAAAAGTATGATGGTTGTCTCGTGAGGCTAAAACTTGCCCGTTCAATGGGCATCAAGCAGTTAACTGTCTTTGGAGATTCAGAGTTGGTAATCAGACAATCCACCGGAATCTATCAAAACAAGGAACTACATTTGCTGCCCTACCATCGGCAAGTTTTACAGATGGTTTTGGAGTTCGAAGAAATCTCCTTTCTATACATTCCTCATAATAGGAATGACTTTGCGGACGCATTAGCAACTTTGGCCTCCTTAATTTGCATATCAGACAAGGAACATTTGCCAAGCGTCACAATTTTCCTGCACAAGGCCCCAGCCTATGGGAACTACTTTGGAGAAGTATCGGATGAGCTACCTCCCATCCAACATCCTTGGTATCAACATATCAAGGATATCTACGAGATGGACCTACACCCGCTGAAGCGAGCTCGACTGAGAAAAGGCGGATCCATCGACTTACTATGAAATTCTATCTGAGTGGAGATGCGCTCTACATAAGAGATGCAGGACTAGGTCTCCTAAGATATTTAGACAAATATCAAGCCCAAAGGCTTATGGATGAAATCCTTGGCGGAGTCTGTGGCCCCCACATGAGTGGCCCCCTCCTTGTCAAGACGGTCTTCAGGACAGGACATTACTGGCTATCTCTCAAAGCTAATTGCAATGACCACGTCAGGAGATGCTATCAGTGCCAAATTCATGGGAATGCTATCCACGCCCCTCCGTGGGAACTCCACAATATGAGTTCGCCTTGGCCCTTCGCAATGTGGAGAATGGACGTGATCGGGCCCATTAAACCTAAAGCCAGTAATGGACATCGATTTATCTTCACCATGATCGACTACTTCACCGAGTGGGTAGAGGCAGCCTCCTTCCCCAAGGTTACTAAAGAAGTCATCATTGCTTTCATCAGAAACAATGTCGTTTGTCGATATGGACAACCAGAGGTGATTGTGTCAGACAATGCTAAGAACCTCAACAACAAAATGATGGAGGAATTATGCGGTAAATTCCACATCAAACATCTCAACTCTGTCATCTATCGTCCGAAGATGAACGGTGCTGTTGAAACAGCTAACAAAAACATCAAGAAGATTATGCAAAAGATGTCCACCAACCACAAAGATTGGCTTGACTTATTGCCTCTTACTCTGCTAGCTTACAGAACCTCAGTGCGCACTTCCACTGGGGCAACCCCTTACGCATTAACCTATGGGATGGAAGAAATGCTCCCCATAGAAGTTGAAATGGAATCCCTCAGGGTGTTGATAGACGCTCAGCTGGATGAAGACCAATGGGTACAAGAAATGTATCACCAATTGTCTCTAATAGACGAAAGGAGAACCGCGGCTATCTTCCATGGTCAGTTATATCGACAAAGGATCGCCAGATCCTACAACAAAAAAGTCTGGCTACGGTAGTTCAAACAACACGACTTGGTTTTGAAGAAGATCCTTGACAACCAAGATCAGTCTAAGGGAAAATTTGCTCCTAATTGGGAAGGCCCGTTTGTTGTCAAAGAAGTATTGACAGGAGGTGCTCTCAGATTACAAGAAATGGACGGCGATGAATTTCCACAACTCATCAATTTAGACACCGTGAAATGGTACTATATCTGAAGATGCCCTCAATCAAACATCCTGGTGTTGGACCATCAGATCACCAGTCATTCCGGTTCTTTAACCCTTTACCACATACAACTCTTCCATACTTTGCCCCTCAGGGAAACACACTTTTCAAGCCAGCAACCTGGCTTCTCTGCGTTCCTACAACTTAGGTCATCCCACTGCGGATTGAACCTCTTACGTTTGCAGTTTGGCTATCCATACATGGTATCAAACTTTTCATACCTGCAGTTTATCCTCAACCTAGGATTAAACTTTCTCTTCCCCGTACTCTGATCTGCACATGGGATTACGCTTTTCCACTCGCCCTGAGGGGCGAACGACGTCGACCTGATCTCCTCTTCAATAGGAGTACGTAGGCAACCATTTCATATGGCCAGGTCGCAATAAAACAAAAGAAACAAAAACATTTCTACCCTTACAAAAACAAAAACAACCAAAAACATTCCTACACCATTTCTGCCACATATAGCGTTGAACCTCTTACACCATGTTCGAACTACGTAGACCTGATCTCCTCTTCAATAGGAGTATGTAGGCAACAATTCATGGTGCGGTCTCACCCCTACCAAAACACAAACCATTGTCAACTGGTACTGGGATCATCCTTCAAGCCACTATGTTTCATTCTTACGACGGACCAAAGGATGGAATTACCTGAACTCCTCCCAAATAGGAGATTGGCGACCATCTAAGCTGCGGTCATACCTTGAAGAGAAATGCCAATCCATAAGAGATGGAATTAACTAGGCTTCTCCTAAATAGAAGTACCGACGACCATCTGTGGTGCGGTCAATCTCAGAGAGGAAAGCCGTACTCCTCTCCACATTTTCATTCAGAAACCAGTCCCAAGACACCAAAGATGGTAGGGATACATACAGATCAATGATCCATTCTGAACTGTCCAAAGACAACTCAATGTCCATCCAAACAGGAGGAATTCAGAATACATCAAGATCACAAGCCCTGAAGCAGCAGGCAAAATATGAAGCAACTATTCAGGCATATCTAAAAGGGAAGTAATCAAAAATATATTTCCCTGCCATATATATAATGCTGTTTGATATACATAAATGTAAACTATACATGACAAAATGGCTAAGCTAGTCTGTGCAGATAAATACAAGCTCATCTACAAGTCAGGGTATATGAGAGCTAACAAGCCCAACATAGCATCCCTCTCAGAAGAATGAGGTAAGGCTGTGGTCTCCTGTACGAGAATATCTACACGACCCAACAGATCTGCAACCATCTGCATGGTGACCATATGATCATCAATATATGCGCTCATCTCTGCAATCATGCCAGTGGTAAGGAGCCTCACTGCAGTACTATCTGTAATGGCTACATCCCGGGCAGATATGGCACTATCCCGCTCAACTATCACTGCATCTCTGGTTGATCTAGCCTCTTCCCGCTCAACAACAGCGGCATCTCTGCGAGCTAATGCCTCGTCTCTCTCTAATAGAGTTTCATCTCTCCCATCGAGGCGGTCGACATCATAGATCGAGGCACGATCTCTCTCAAAGGTCATCGGATGAAGACTCTGCTCAAATCTTGTCTTTGAATCTTTGAATCAACCAGCAGTCTTTGTCTTTGGGAGAATCTAAAGAGATCTTGTGCAACCCAAAGACTGGGCTCTACATCATCTCGACTCCACTATCCAAGATCGTGGATCTGCTGCGGTAGATAAAATCTGTCTCCATCCATGCGGAATACTCTGCGAGAACAACTGGATGGTGATAGAAAATCGGCTATCTCTATGCGATCCCAATAAACATACACTCGGGATCGGTCCTATGCTGAAAGATATCGAGAAGCTGAACGTTGACCTATCGCCCCCTCAAAAGGATGAAAATCCTGAAACTGGTCGAACTGCGACATCACAGCCAGCGGGTGATAAGTAGTCACGCCCCTCAAACCAGCCAGAGGCAGGTAGTCCATGCCCAGAGCATGAGTAATAAAACTGTATGGTGAGCTAAGCCCCGAACACGACAGTATGACAAATGGATCTCTGATATCCGCCAAAAATGTGGACCAAGACATAGCATCCGTACACTTCGATGGCTGAAAGAAGTAGGACATGGCTATATCGTGGGTGAACCAATACCCATGCCGTCTAAGAGTGCCAATCGGTCTCAAGTGTGACATAAACCACACATATAGCATGACCGAACTACCTGTGAACACTCCTGTCGAATAAGTGCAGTAGTAAGATGCTGACTGCATGGTCTCTGCTATGATCATCGGTATAATGGTACGACCCTCCCTGAGAGCTCTCATGGCCATGATGACACCAATGTCTATCTCATCCATGTATCGTGGCATATAGACATACGACAATATGCATAACAGCAGTACATCAACCCTGGCTAAACGCCAATGATCCTCTGGTGCGGTGAAAACCCCGGAATGTCGTGAATAGCTATCCTCAGAGCCAAATCTGTTGTACAGAAAATGCTAGGATATCACATGGCCAGATGTCAGCTCGTCCTGCACCACTCTGCGCCATAATCCAGTGAGAGTCATGAACCGTCGACTTATGTCTCCCAAAGCCATATGTACGCAAGGTCTGTCCAATGGCAGCATCGTCAATCGTGCATACTCCTCCAGAGTAGGAGTCAACTCATGGGTCCCGAATCGGAAAACCTGTCTATCCGGTACCCAATGCTCTAGCATCCCGTCCATAAACCCTGCGGGGAACTGAAACATCAATAATGTCATGGTATGTTGCAAATGATCTCTGATCCCCCAATCGATGGTGACATACTATCATACCACGATCGATATTCGATGCCACCAATGATGGTGGGGTATGATCAATCGACTAAGCGTCGAAGAAGACATCTCATGCGGTAGTGTCATTAAGACCATCCGGTCAATCTTTGAATATCTCGGACATACATACATATGCATAACATGATATATGCATAACAGATAATGGATGGCAATATGATATAGGGAATAAAAAACTGCGCATAAATTCCTAAGTATACCATCATTTAATAAATCATCTCTGTACAACTAAAAATACAGGGAAATGGGGCACAGACGCCCTACTACTAACAGAGGCCTATAAAAAGATATAGCGAGAATAGGGCACAACCACCCAATATCTAACAGAGGCCTATCAAAAGATATAACGAGAATATACATCAGAAGAAGACAATGGTGTCGATGTCCACATCATCAATCCTGTCCACCTGATGTAACTCCTCCTGAGTCACTGGATCTCTATCAACAAGGATGGCAGGCCTATATAAAGGAGGATCTGCATCGGAAAAACTGAATGGGTCATCTGAGGGGACAGCGCTTGAGCTGGAAGGATCAAATGAAGTCGCCTCTGTCGGATCTCTGCCCAAATTAGGATAAATATGTGTGCTGGTCCAAGCTGCGCGGGTCAAACTATCAATCTATGTCATATGAGTGGATCTCGACACACAAGCTATCAATCCGTTATCATCACGTAATCTCGGAACCATATCCCCATGAAGCGTGTGGCGCGGGATCGGGCTCCGATAAGTCTGAGGAACCACCAACGCCGAACGTCTCCACGAGTACATGGACCCTCGATAATGCAAAACCGTCAACCGCCAACAATGGGATATCGGTGACGGGTGATCGTAATCTGAGCCAATGATGCTCGACGGGGAGGCAAGATCGGCATCTGAATCTCCCTTGTGCTCTTTAATAAGACGCTCTCCTAAATAGAGCTCCGGCCTCCATCGTGAAGAGAGAACTCTCTGGTGGAAATCACGTACTCGACTCGATTCGGGTATCCATCCTCAAAACCGATGGTCAAGTGTTCCCCTGAATAGGGAATCCATGTGATGGTGTCAGCTGTCAACAACTCCAGCTGCATACGACAGTGAGTGAAACCCTCAGCTACAGAGACCTCCAGCAAAATGGAATGATGCCATCGTCGTCCTCGTGGATAGGTATCTAAACCTAACACACTCATAGAACGCAAGCATGGGAGCCTCTTATAGGCCCAAAACTACCAACACAATGGCAAAACATCTGCGATCAGTAAACACTCTTAACCTATAAATGGGAAATGACAAAAGAAATACTCACCAGCAGAAATGGGTAGAAGCCTAGCCAAGCCTTGGTCAAACCACAGTGGAGCGATCGCATGCCCCGGAGGAAATAAGCAAAGGTGTAGGAACCCCAATCATACTCTCCAATACGGTCCACATGACGCGTGGCGCTGATCAAAGCGAACGACACCGTAGAAGAGTTATCTGCTATGAAACAGCCTCTAATGATCATCAGGAATAATGGCCGAAGAATGCGATCCCTGACTCTGATATCATCAGGCATAGGCTCACTCAAAAGCCCGCTCATAGCATCTACGCTCAAAGGACCTGAACGGATAGTCCTGCCTTTGAGGGCCTCCGTCGGAACTCCTAACAAGGATCTGACGGCAGTAGGGGTAATATTTACCATGCAAGGTACTGGCTCCCCTCCAAACTCCATACCTGTGATAAATTGACAATCCATCGGTGTCATCATCACCTTGCAATCTAGCAGATGGAGTGACTGAGTCTGATGAAACCATCGCTCAGATAATGCCCTGAGGTAACCTCAGGGACAACGACGGGGAAGGATGGAGAAGAATGCCCCGAATCCCCAATCATGCACCACAACTCTGTAATCAAGATGAAGAGCCTGATACATGGAGTGCATACTAAACCAATTCCCTCGAGGCTGTGTGAAGCAGGGAACCTGCATGAAATGCAGATCAACATCAGAATCCTTTACTCCTCGTCAATAGGAAAGAAGGAAGATCAAGATCTAACGTCATACCTCATTAGCGTGCAAGTACATCGAGGGATGTTTACTCAAATCACCCAGAAGCTCTGGGTTTTCCACCTGAATATAAAGGAGCTCCCTACGGGGAACATGTGCAGCAGGAGTGGGATCCTCAATCGGAATATCCTCATCCACGTCCTCAACGTCTGGCACGTCTTCCCGGACAGGACGAATCACAGCCTCCACCAATTGACGAGGTTGTTACATGAGCAGGGGTCGAGGTACTTTGAAGCCTCCTCCGATACCGTAAGTGGTCCTACGGGAACTACTCGGCTGATCCGGATCCATGATATATGGACAACAAGTCTCCAAATCACCTCAGAAAGGGTGTGATATTTCCTTTCCTGAAGCTTTCTAGAATGCTTTTTATGACTATATGCATGCATGCATTTACTTTAACATATGATAGAGTTAAATGCATGATTACCCAATGCCTATATTTTGAAAAAAAAAATTGACATAGTCCCTTTTAAAAATAGGACTATTCACATGCACATAGGCATGTCTAGGTGGCCATTCAGCAGCACACCTGCCCCAACATCATATACATAATATATGCATTAAAAATTAAAATCATCCATGCATAAGGTTAACCTCAATATCAGGAGTACTTTTCCTTTCTACCTTTTGCTCATTGGACCTCAAATAGGACAAAAAATAGCAGAAAAAGGTGCCAATTTGACTATCTCAAAAGTCAAAAATTTTCACATCATTATGTTCAGCATGGTTTAATACTAACATTTACTATGTTGAATATTTTTTATCAAGTCATTTATGCATACATAATCACTACTATGTGTTTAGATGCATTTCATGCGATAACTCAAATTCCAACGGATAAAAACTGGAAAAAATACATGCATACGTTACCAGGATAGTGCAGAACACTTGTGCGGTGACAGAATTTGCAGAAAATAGCTCGAACTCAGCAAATCTGAAGGAGGCTCACGGATTTCTCTTCGCGAAGCAAGTTTAAAATGACTTGTGAGACCAACATGCTGGATTATATCATCCACGGTTGGCCGCAGGCTCATCTACGGCTGAAGCAGGTGCACCTGCGGCACCCCTATATGGGCCCCACCCCTCCGGCTCGGTCCAGTTTGAGTTGTAAAGGAGTTCTTGCGGACTAGAAAGGTCAAATTAGAAATAAAAATGCCACGCGATTGAGTAAAATAGCATGCAATCCTGGTCTTCTCAGATAAAACTTTGAGTCTGTATTCGCTCATTGGTAGTCACTCGAACACGAGGTATACCCTGCCAATGATCTCATTTGTTATAAATCACATCCGGCAATACCTTGTACAAGTCCAATGCCGTCAACTCCAGGTCATTACCCTAAAAGATCAACGTAGATCCCCGACGGGGGTTACAATGTAGATCCCCGATGGGGGTTACAACGTAGATCCCCGACGGGGGTTACAACGTAGATCCCTGATGGGGGTTACAACATGAAATCCCGGCAGGGGATTACAACGCGAATTCAAGCTGTTGACACACATATCAATGAAGGTCAAGCAGCCTTGACGTTATCTCAGCCGATGGCTATTAAACCTATCAAAGCTCTAGAGCTATTCGAGGATTTCATGCTCGATTACTCATATTCCCCAGCGGATCCCCGGCGGGGGTCACAACGTAATGATTTCGTTGATTCAAACGTCAGCGAAGGTCAAGCAACCTTGACAATCTACCCACAGAGTATCAGTCGTTGATTCACATGTCAGCGAAGGTCAAACAACCTTGACAGTCTATCCCACAGGATTTTTCAGCCGTTGATTCACATGTCAGTGAAGTACACGTCAACGAAGGTCAGGCATCCCTGACAACATTTGTTGTTGGCAGTAAATTCGACAGAATCTTGACATGTCCTGGCGATACCAACCAGGAAAGGTCAATGTTATCAAAGAGGATAGATGATGGAATATGTTATACACATCCTCAAACAGACCAAGCTTTATCCCCACAGATCTCTTACACATAAGAGGTACATCTTCAGGATCAAGTCATTATCAAGGACATAGGAATTTGGTGATAACCCCAACATCAACATCCTAACAGATTCGGATTACATATCAGATCTGGTCATCATTGCCAATCCTCAGTTGAAGCAACATGGAGCCATGAATCATCCCCAGCATGTTGGGCTACAACCCCGTATACATGCATCGTACATTTGCATCATGTTGCTACATATAGTACCATGTTTGTCTTGTTGTGTTTCAAGTGTCTAGGATTCTTTATCCTACCCATGCATCGTCATGCATGAGTATGATAAAGGGCATCCATCTATGAGACACTCAAAATTTTCTCGTACTCATCGCTACCTAACATTGCAAAAGGATGATTTGTTTTTAAGAGGAACCACGAAAGATAATCCATATCCATACATAGGATACTACTAGGAAGTTCAACATCAACCACCGAACACACACTAGAGATAATAATTCCAACCTCGGAGATAACCCCGGCGTGTAGATCCAATCTGGAACACACACCTGAGAAGATCGATTAATCTCGGAGATAACCCCGAGGTATCCAGTCTCAGTCCCAATCATGGAAATAACCACCAACCTTGGTGATAACCCCAAGGAATGCAATTTCGATGATAACCCCGAAAATGCTTGTTTTAAATGCAACCAACTTCAATCTCGTCGCTCACAACGACATACTCCGTACCAACCCAGAGATAACACCGGGAGGACAGGCACACCTCAGAGATGACACTGAGGACCTTTAACAAATTGCAGCAGTCCAATCTCACTGAAGCCCTGAGCAACTTCTGCTTTATCAGCCCAAACCGGCGATAACACCGGTGAGGGGCAACGTCGTCATCTCGCCAACGCGATGCCATGCCAAGTCATCTCAACATTTCATACACATCTCTACACAATGATGTCCCACAAGAATCAAGGATAACCAATCCCGAGTGACTATTGTGCGGGGTAACGGATGGAATTTAAAGCTTGAAGACTGGTGGGCATCGTCCCATCTTCAATGACTTTGTACAAACTCTAATCCCATGCCATTGTACAACTCTCGACAACGGCGGTCCGAAATAGGTCTTGTATACCTCAATCGAATGCCCGGATTGCAATTCTAAAAGTTTGAGCGGACATTACAGTGCCCGAGTGCACGTACTACGAGACGACCTAACCCGAGAAACCCGGGCCCACCCGGGTTGCCTCTGGTACACCTGCGGAGTTCACTTCGTGGTGGTTGATCGTTTTTATAGGTTTCTTTACGTGTTTCGTCCTGCCTGGAGTTCTCTTTGTGGCAGTTGATTGCTTTGTACAGCTTTATTTACATTTTGTCCCGCCTGGAGTTTCCTCCGTGGTGGTTGATAGTTTTACAGCTTTATTTATGTTTTATCCCACCTGGAGTTTCCTCCGTGGTGGTTGATAGCTTTTACAGCTTTATTTACATTTCTGATCCCTCATGGAGGTGCTTCGTGGTTGGTGATCATATCTCGTATATATATATTTCTGACTTTTATATATATACCGCTATCGCTTTCATACAAATTACGGTATCATGTGCTTTAGGAATCATGTGATCATAGATTCACCTATTGGATCTAGATTCGGTTCCTGATGGACATTTTCAAATTTAAGCGACTTGTAAATTATTCTGCGTTGTCTGAATTTCCTCAGATGGTTTCCATACCCACGAGGAAGTCGGCATTATTTTATATTATTTTCGTACGGATGCCTCGCATTCGTAAAATAAAATCAATCAAGTCGAACCCTTAATAAAATGGGAGTGTAAAAGGTCTCAATTACTATTGAGCATCAAGGTTTGAAAAACTTTTTTTATAAAACATCATTGCTATATCTTGCTAAAAACTGAATTTTTACATAAATTCAAACCCTGTGTATATAGGTGCGAACGAGGCCTCGCACTACTTCCAAATAAACAACACATTGACCCACACACACACACGCATTCAGATAATAGTTTCTTGAAAAGAGGCGGTCACTGTGGCAACACGGATGTTGAGGGTGCCTAACACCTTCCCTCCGCAAAACCAAGTCTCCGGACCCTAATGAGTCTCAGTTTCACCGACCCGTTTAGTAGTGTCACATCACTGGGTCAATGTGCAAACCTTTTCTCGGTTGTGTTGGTACAACCATTTAAAAAACCAACTGGCGACTCTTAACAGTCCATCGTCGACATTATATATGTCGGACCATTTTCACTTGTTTTTTCAAACAAATCTGACCTAAAATAAGAACACCAAAGAACAAGTAACGGAAAGGGACATTTAAAAATCTCAACGTCGACATGAGGCTTTTATAATCTGTATAGATCTCCACTTTCTCCCCATACAGGTAGTGCCTCTAGATCTTTAGCGCGAAAACGACTGATGCCAACTCTATATCATGAGTAGGATAATTTCTCTCATATTCTTTTAGTTGTCGTGAGGCATAGGCTATGACTTTCCCATATTGCATGAGAACACATCCTAAACCTCTGCCTGAAACATCGTTGTAGATGACAAATCCCTCCGAACCTAATGGTATTGTCAGAACAGGTGTCGAAATGAGTCTCCTCTTGAGTTCATGGAAGCTCTTCTCACATTCCTCGCTACATCCGAATTTTGTATCTTTTTGAGTCAGCTGAGTTAATGGAGTAACGATTCGAGAAAATCCTTCCATGAATCTCCGATAATAACCAACTAAGCCCAGAAAGCTATGTACTTCGGTTACTGACTTAGGTTGCTCCCAACTTTGTATTGCTTCAATCTTTGTCGGGTCAACTGATATTCTATACTTCGATACCTCGTGCCCAAGGAATGCTACTTCCTTAAGCCAGAACTCACATTTCTTTAACTTGGCATATAGCTTGTTTTCACGAAGCTTTTGGAGTATCAGCCTCAAGTGTTGCTCATGATCTTCACGACTTTTAGAATAGATGGGGATGTCATCAATAAAGGCAACCACAAAATGATCCAAATATTCCTTGAATACTCGGTTCAACATATCTATGAAGGCCGTAGGAGCATTAGTCAATCCAAAAGACATGACTAGCAATTCATAATGCCCGTACCGAGTCCTGAAAGCAGTCTTTAGAATATCATCAGTTTTAATCTTTAACTGATGATATCTGGAATGAAGATCGATCTTTGAGAAGAATGTAGCACCTTGCAACTGGTCAAACAGGTCATCAATGCGAGGTAACATGTACCTATTTTTGACAGTGACATGGTTCAACTCCCGATAGTCAATGCAAAGTCGCATACTCCTGTTGATCAATTTCACAATCAAAACATACGTGCAAGTATACACGGTCAACAAGTAATAAAGTGATAAAAAAGGTATCGTTCCCACGAGGAATTATTTAATAAAAATCACCAAGTACTAGTTCTTAACCAAACTAATTTTATTTAAACAATCGATTTAATGTTGTGAATTAAAATATATAATTAAACTACTACTACTACCACTAGTTGAAAACCAGGTTATGGAGATTTAATATCACAACTTCACTTATTGTTTCACTTATATTAAAACACTTCTTATTAATTATACTCACTATTCTGGATTGCTAATAAGGAACTTATTAGTATTTATAACCACCTTCCGATGCATCACAAACAAATTAATCCAAATCCATAATTGATAGAATTGAATCAAACACCCTAATTAACTAATTCATTATATTCCTATGTGAATTACAATTAAAAAGGATTTAAAGTACAGGTTCCCTATCAGATTACACGTGACGTAAAGGCATATCCCTATCCTAAACACAAATCATGAATTCCAACACCATGCAGAAAATATAATCACATACTATTATGATCAGATCTAAATCTATATTTCATCTCCCGAATTCATATAGATTATCACGGTAATTGTTAGCTAGACAATTTAAGAATTAAACGCAATCATAATAGACAATCCATATAATAGATCACAATAATTAACAGAGAAGCATACTAAAATAAGTTATGCAATAAGATCCATTGTAATCTTAAACAAGAATTTAGTTCATTGTCATTGAATTAAAGTAAAGAATCCACAACTGAATAGACATTAAAAGATAAAAGTAAGAGAATAGAATCTGTTGTCAGCAGTCTTGAGACTCTTCTTCCGCTCCTGCTTTTAAACTTCAATGATCCCCAAGTTGCTTCAATATCCAACAATCCAATATAAACAAGGGTTTATGTTCTAATCTATTGGAGTATTTTTATCTAATCTAATCTAGCTAATCCCCCTTTATTCTATGCCTCCCATCATGTATTTATAGGTTACAAGTCTAATTTTTAGCTTAGGAGCAAACCCAATCCAATTTCGAGTAAAAAAATTATCTAAATTCGACCCAAAACGCGTCCCAGCTTGAATAATCCCAACCCAAAGGCTTCCCAGAAAGCTGGTCACGGCTATTGAAGATCGCGCCCATAGTAAGGCCCTTTGAGGAATAGGCTATGTTTGGGCGCTCCAACGCTGGACCCTTTTTTGGAAATTTTCTGCTCTAATGTCCTTTGGGAAAATGGTCATAACTTCTTCGTTCGAACTTTGATTTCGATGATTCAAGATGTTTTAGAAAGAGGAGACGTAGATCTACAACTTTAATTCTTTAATTATTTCGAAATAAGGTCTGGAGAAATGATGAAATTGTCCCTGAATGGGTTGCTATGTAAATGACAAGCCGAAAATGCGAATCTAGCAACCCCAAACGTCGATCCAAGTAATTTTTGTCCCAATTCCTACAAAACAACATAAAACATGCATGAATAGACACAAACACTTAAAAACTTCCAAAAGATTAAGCTCAAACGCACTCAATTAATGGGTATTAAACCCACTCATCAAATACTCCCAAACTTAAATATTTGTTTGTCCTCAAGCAAAAACACAAAATAACTAAAAATAAACAAACTAACTCAACTACATGAATCCATATGTATGATCTACTTCCTAATATACATACGAACCCAATAATAAATCAGTATGATATATAACAACATGCCTCAAAGATACCAATGATACTCAAACAATATATCCAATCAAGTTAAAGTCCATAACTCTAACTAGTCAGTCAATTCAAACCTGTCATCGCCCATGTTGTGCGTGTGTGCTTGTTAACCATTCTAACCAACCACAGATCAAGATAATCACATAACAAACTTCTTAGAAGAAAATTTTCAGTTCCAATTTAATTACTTTTATGAATATGACAACTCCGGCTAAAATTAAGCAATTACCAAGTCTAAGGGTAAATACAAGATTTATTTATACTTTTATTCAACCACGAGGGCATTTTTGCTCTTTCTCGTGTTTTATTCATTTTTTATTTTTCTCATTGTTGTGCAATGTCTTATTCCCTTAGGCTTTTCAATGCTACCTTAACGAGCTTTTGACCAAAGACTCCCAAACCATTAAGACCTTAGGGCGCTAAGTGTAAAGACAATCCCCTCAGACTTACTTACTCAAGCAACAAAGAACACAAAACTAGACAAACATGCCACGGTGTTTATTCATTTTTTTTCTTTTTCTGGATTTTCTATTTTTTTCTTTTCATCATTTCGTTTTTTCTTTTTTTTCATTTTGTATATATATATATACCCCATAGATTCCCTCAAACTCAAGCCTTTACGTCATTCCAACCTTTACTGTCAGTTCACTAATTTTCTCAAATTTTAACCAAGATTTTCCCTCAGAAACAAATTATGAAACCCTTGAACCAGTGGATTAAAACAGTTAAACTTTAAGTGCTAACCGGTTACATAAGTTTCAGACAGGCTCAGATCATCATCATGATTAAAATTAGAACTCATCATCAATTATCAACACTGTTCAAGTTAACATGCAAAACCAATCTTATCATAGGCCGAGCTAAGACCACACTAACCGATCACACATATTCATGTAAAAAATGCAATTATACTACATGAACACATACTAATGCAACACATATATGCATATGCAATTAACTACCATGTATTATATGCAACCTAAAAAAACACAATGCTAACACATAAAAATAACGAACTACAATGCAAATAACTAACTATATGCAATACGACACTAAAATGCCCCCAAACTTAAACTATACATTGTCCTCAATGACTGAAATAGAAAAATAGTAAAGCACAGGACTTCCCTAAAAATATATCAATCTTCCTCCTTGTCCACTAAGTTTGGAGAATAGGCTAGGCACATGGAACAAATTGGGCACCACACTTGAATTTGACATGAATAACCTGTAAACCCAGAATAGAAGCAATTTTATTAAATCATAAATAAATTAAAATCATAAACTAAAAATTAAACTTGGGTTGCCTCCCAATAAGCGCTTGTTTTATAGTCTCAGCTTGACTTCTTGAATGTCTTTTATCCAATTCCCCTTCGAAAATTGAGGAATCCTCCATCCATCAGTAGCAATGTATCTTTTGGGAGGTTCCCATTTGTAAATTCCCTTGAATTAAATTCACCTAGCATGCTTTTTGTAGATAGGTTCCCCATTAAGAACATCCAACAACTAGGTCTTTTCTCCATTATGTCTATGATAAGATTGGGGCACTGAAGCTTAATAAACACAATGGGCTCTTCCTTTATCTTCTCCTTTTCATCCCATCATGACTCCACAGTTGTATTAGCTCTTACGTCACAAAGAGCTTTGCCAACGATATAACTGCCAATTCGGCATGATTTTGCAAAACTGCCCGGATTCTTGAACTTTGGTGGATGAGGCACATGGGATACTAATGAAATCGACTCATCTTTGTTGAAGCTTACAGTTAAATCTTCGTCGATCTCCTTTTTTTGGTCCCCAATTATTTCCTCTCTTTCAACATCTTGTGGCTTATCTAGTTGCAAATTTTGTTCGAGCTCTCCATCAGTCTCGGAATCCATGTCATAGGGCCAAGTGTATTGAGGACAAATGTTCGAGGCATTAAATAGTTGTTCCGCAAAATTTTGACTCGATATCTCATGACTAATCTTCCTATCCTCACTTGAAGCTATGAACTTGGACAAAATTTCCTCCAAATTTAGATTTTCATCTTGTTGTAGTGGAGGTGGACACGAGAACTCTGGTGGGTATGTTGGACTTAGAGCATAAAATTGATCTTGATGAGTATGGCTCCATGAAAAATCTGGGTGATACCCCCAATCCTGATGATAGTTGTTGGGATAGACATAATTATTGGGGTAATCACCACCATATTGTACCGGCTCGAAATTGATGGCGCATTGACGACTCAGATGAGTTTTAGCACAATAATCACAAGTAATCACCACACTTTGACGACGTTGAGCTACAAAAGCGTCTAACCTCCTCGAAAGTGTCTCAATCTGTGCTGACAATGCAGAAAGTGTCGCGAGTCCATCAATCTCCGCTCCCCTTAACTGAGTTATTCTCGTATACGGCCATTGATAATTAAATTCCGCCATGGTACATGAAAAAAAAGAAAAAAATAGAAAAAGACTTAAGTGAGATAAAAATAAATAAAAAAACATTTTAATTAAATCTAATTTGATAAAAATTAATATTGGCAAATATTATTAAACTAGTTCCCCGGCAACGGCGCCAAAAACTTGTTGATCGATTTCATAATCAAAACATACGTCCAAGTATACACGATCAACAAGTAATAAAGTGATAAGAAAAGTATCGTTCATGAATTATTTAATAAAAATCACCAAGTACTAGTTCTTAACCAAACTAATTTTATTTAAACAATCGATTTAATGTTGTGAATTAAAATATATAATTAAACTACTACTACTACCACTAGTTAAAACTAGGTTATGGAGATTTAAGATCTCAACTTCACTTATTGTTTCACTTATATTAAAACACTTCTTATTAATTATGCTCATTATTCTGGATTGTTAATCAGGAACTTATTAGTATTTATAACCACCTTCTGATGCATCGCAAACATATTAATCCAAATCCATAATTGATAGAATTGAATCAAACACCCTAATTAACTAATTCACTATATTCCTATGTGAATTACAATTAAAAAGGATTTAAAGTACATGTTCCCTATCAGATTACACGCAGCGTAAAGGCATATCCCTATTCTAAACACAAATCATTAATTCTAACACCATACAGAAAACATAATCACATACTATTATGATCAGATCTAAATCTATATTTCATATCCTGAATTCATATAGATTATCATGGTAATTGTTAGCTAGACAATTAAATAATTAAACGCAATCATAATAGACAATCCATATAATAGATCACAATAATTAACAAAGAAGCATACTAAAATAAGTTATGCAATAAGATCCATTGTAATCTTAAACAAGAATTTAGTTCATTGTCATTGGATTAAAGTCAAGAATCCACAACTGAATAGACATTAAAAGATAAAAGTAAGAGAAGAGAAGAGAAGAGAATCTGTTGTCAACAGTCTTGAGACTCCTCTTCCGCTCCTGCTTTTAATCTTCAATGATCTCCAAGTTGCTTCAATCTCCAACAATCCAATATAAATTAGGGTTTATGTTCTAATCTATTGGAGTGTTTTTATCTAATATAATCTATCCAATCCCCTTTTATTCTATGCTTCCCATCATGTATTTATAGGTTACAAGTCTAATTTTTAGCTTAAGAGCAAACCTAATCCAATTTGGAGTAAAAAAAGTATCAAAATTACGAAAACGCTGGCCCCGGCTTGAACAGTTCCGACTTCAAAGATCGCTACACGGCTACCGAAGACTACCCCCTAGTCCCTTGCTATTGGGAATAGGCTATGTTTGGGCGGCCCGGTGCTGGACCTTTTTTTAGAAATTTTCTTCTCTGACGTCCTTTGGGAAAATGGTCATAACTTCTTCGTTCAAACTCGGATTTTGATGATACAAGATGTTTCGGAAAGAGGAGACGTAGATCTACAACTTTTATTCTTTAAGTGTTTCGAAATAAGGTTTGGACCAATGATAAAATTGGCCCTAAAGTGGCTGCTATGTAAATTACAAGCCAAAAATGCGAATCTAGCAACCCCAAACGTCGATCCAAGTAACTTTTGTCCCAATTCCTATAAAACAATATAAAACATGCATGAATAGACAAAAACACTTAAAAACTTCCAAAAGATTAATCTCAAACTCACTCAATTGATGGGTATAAAACCCACTAATCAAATCCCATCTTTCTTCTTTATGAATAAAATAGGAGCACCCCAAGGAGATATACTAGGACGATACTAGGACGAATGAAACCAATATTTAACAACTCTTGTAGTTGGGTTTTTAACTCCTGAAGTTCAATAGGAGCCATTCGATATGGGGTTTTAGAAATGGGTTTTGTACCAGGTTCAAGGTCAATACAAAATTCGATATCACGCTCTGGGGGTAGGCCAGGAAGTTGTTCAAGAAATACGTCAGGAAATTTATTAACAACAGAAATACTATTCAAATCTGACGTATTTTTGTTCAAGTCCATGACATGGGCTAAGAAAGCTTGACATCCGTTTTTCAATAAACGAATGACATTATAGCTTGATATGACAGTGATTGACTTTAGTGGTTTGGTTGCTTGAATTTGCAAAATAGGTTGGATATGAATATGAAAACTAACAACCTTACAAAAATATTCAATTTTAGCATGATGAGTAGTTAACCAATCAATCCCTAAAATCACATCAAATGCAAGTATCTTTAAAGAGATGAGATCAACATGTAATGTGATGGTGCCAACTTAAATCAAGTAAGATTTATAAACAGTGGATGTAATAAAGGTTTCTCCTAACGGAGTTTCAACAGACAAGTCAAAGTCTAATTTCTTAGGGGTCAAGTTCAAACATTGAGCACAAACAGGAGAAATAAAAGAATGGGTAGAACCGGTATCTAATAAGGTATAGACTTCGAAAGAGTTTATGATTAGCTTACCCATGATAACTTCATTCGGGTTCCTCGCCTTTTGGGATATCACGACAAACGCTCTCCCTTGAACCACTGACTTTGTTTTGTCCGTAGCCGCCTTTGGTGCCACCGTCCCAACTAGACTTGACTTCGCTACAGGAAAAAATTGAGATATGTGACCGTCTTTCCAACAACTAAAACATACCTTGGAAGGCTGTGAACAGTTTGGAGTTATGTGATGCCCCAAAATAGGTATACACAACCCATTCTGAGTCGCAAAATACATGGTACATAATTTAAATACAAACTTAATTTACACAATATGACAAACGTAAGCTGAGAGTTTTAACACGAATATTGTCTTGTAGACAATATCCAAACTCAAATGAAGTCCTCATTAAAATTATTTTCACACTATTTCATAGAATAGTGAGGACTACTATAGCCACCATCTTGGATCATCACTCCATTCCCCGACTAGTACCATCTATATTCTCATTTCCTGAAGAGAACAATGAAATAAAAGGGTGAGCTCAATTAGCCCAGTAAAGAATATTATGACTAAGATAATGCAAGATAATTTATCATTACCCTTCAATAGTGTAAAACTGATAGAATACAATAGACAACAAGTTTAACTGCAGCGGAACAAGCGATCCATTAGAAGAGTCAAGTAGAGCATGATGTCTACTCTCTTCTACGATTTAAAAGTTCATCATCAATATTTTATATCTGCAACACAATTCAATAAATAATCCACATCATCGAATTATCCATGCACTAAGGGCCAAGGATATTCGTTAGTATATCCACATCATTGAATTATCCATGCACTATGGGACAAGGATATTCATTAGTATCACATCCACGAATCATCCATGCACTACGGCCCAATGATATTCGTTATTATCACCAGTGGTCATGATCATGCCAAACAATTGTCTATCAATGCACTGCGGGCCAATGAGGACTTTTACCACATCATTTGTAACATTACAGGTCATGATTATACCGATACATAATTCATGATCATAATCATACCAATCAATAGACCCATCTATGCACTACAAGCCAAAGATGACTTTCATCACAATATAAGCATGAGGATGATGAAAATGATATAATCATCAATCAAACGAAATCAAGGATAAATATTAAGATTTTTAATTTATCCAGAGTTTAAAAATATCCAAATTTTCAACATGATAACTGTTTTGTGGAGTAAAATTCAACAATAATATGCATGTATCAAAAATAATTTGGACAGAAAAGAAAACAATTTTTGTCGTGAATAGTACCCCGGGTGAATAGTACTCGAGTGAAGAATAGTACTTCATGAATAATACCCCGTGAATAGTATACCCCGGCTTGAAAAGATAAAAATTTAACAAGATTATTCAGAAGAATATTTTCGTGAAAAGATACTAGATGAAACGCAAATTTTAAGGATATTCTATTAATTTCAAGGAGTATAGAAGCAATATTTATGAACATGAGTGTAGAATTAAGAATACGAAACGAAATAATACTACTTACATACTATAGAGTATGGGAAAAAATATTATTTCATACGAATATTGAACAAAAATAATATCTCCTACGAATATTGAACGAAAATAATATTCCTTACGAATATTGAACGAAGACAATATCCTTTATGAATGTTAAACAAAAATAATATTCCTTACGAATATTGAACGAAAATAATATTCTTAAGAATACGAAAAATAATATATCTTCTGAATATGAAATAAATAATACCATTTACCTTAAAAAGAGAGTATTTCTGACTGGTATGGCGGGAATATTCTTGAAGTAAACTTACACTATTTTCTACACTCAAAGCTTCCTTAAAATCAAAAGAAATACGCTCAATATTAATTATAGAAGAAGAATTCTCTGATTCTGGTGTAATTTTCATTTCTAAACTAAGCATCCTATTTATTTGAGAATGGCAGGATACTATTTAAGAAAAATAATCACTTGACCGCATAAAGAAGATTCAAACGAAATCACTTGACGATATAAATTGAATTTTTTTTATTTCACTATGCTGCACTATGCAATACTATGCAAACACTATGCAGTACTATGCTTATAATAAAATATAATATATTTTATTTTATATAAAAAAAACAAAACTTATATAATATATATATATATATTCCCACACACACTAACACACACATCACACACATTTTATATATATATATATATATATATATAAACGTATATATATATAAGTAATAAAATAAAACTAAGATAACTTTCTACTTACGATTTTGAAAAATGAGTAAGTGGAGGTCCATGTAATAAGTCAAATTTACAACAAATACTTCATAAAAAAACCTTCTATTTATCTCAATTCACTTGGCTTCACTAAACATATTTTTAATAACATTTATTCATCATTAATATTATAACTCACAATATTAACAACCAGGTCATTCCCAGGAAAGAGGGGGCTTTCCGATAAGAACTTTTCCATATTGGCGCGCAATTAGGTGACCAAACCCCTTTCCTCGACAGAACTTTTTAGACATTGTCAATAATGTAAATAATAATATAAATAACTTTGTCGTCTCAATTATTGATTTAATAATATAAAATATTGTGCAGATGATACTGTGACAATAATTGAATCAATAATGTGAGATATTATGCATCAACCATCGTTGTAATAATTGAGTATAACCGAGTGACTTCTCACGTAAGCATCAATAATCAAAGATATTGCAACAATACCAGGTGTTATCTTGTGCAACCACGCCAGACATCGTATTTTTATCACAGAGTATTTAAACAGTTAACGGTAAAAGTTTTGTCGTTATTTTTATAAAAAGTTATTTCTTTCGTTTTCTAACTCCGACAGTAATTTCGTTATGGGGTCCACCAATGATTGTGTCGTCGTACGAATATTTCCTGATAAAATGAATATTCCACGACCAAACGAATATTTTATGACAATTTGCTTACTTTGCAAAATTTGTAAATATTACCCACAACTATAACATTATATCAAATCTACACCTTATTATTTAAAATAATATTTAGAGAAAATTAAATCTTTATTCATAAGAGTTGGGGTCTTACAACCTCCCCTTCTTATGAAATTTCATCCTCGAAATTGGTGTACGTACCTGGTACGTCGAAGAGGTGAGGATACCTTATTTTCATTTCAGATTCTAACTCTTGAGGTATAACCTTTGAGCGTAGAATATGTTTCTTCTTATCCAAGATTTTAACAGGTATCTCCTCATACGTTAAATCTTCTATTATCTTTTCTAATTCAATAATGTGGTTCGGGTCATCCACATATTTACGTAACATAGATATGTGAAAAACGTTATGAACACGAGACATACTTGGCGGTAAGGTGAATCTATAGGCCATAATTCCTACTCGATCAAGGATTTCAAATAAACCAATAAATTGAGGGTTGAGATTTCCTCTCTTCATCGACTCTTACTTCTGGAATAACACATTCTTGTATTTTCTTCTTCATATTCATCAGCTCCGAGTTTGTAGCTTGAGCGGCTTTAACTTTATCAATTAAAATCGATTTTACTCGTATATTTGACATTATCACGTGGGTCACTAGAGTCTTTAACTCTATCTACATCATTTGTAAGTAATACAAAATGGGTCTTTGTGTTAACAGTATCGCACTCGTACCCGCATATGATCTTCTACTCAACGCGTCAGCTACTACGTTTGCTTTTCTAGGATGGTATTGTCAGAACAGGTGCTGAAATGATTTTCCTCTTGAGTTCTTAGAAGTTCTTCTCACATTCATCGTTCCATTCGAATTTTGTATCTTTACGAGTCAGTTGAGTTAATGGAGTGACGATTCTAGAAAATTCTTCCACAAATCTCTGATAATAACCAGCTAAGCCTAGAAAGCTACATATCTTGATTACTGACTTAGATTGCTCTCAACTGTGACTCATATCCCAACCTTGGATAGCACGTCACAATGGCACCTATCAGTTTATCGCCGCACAAATATGGCGTCCACTACAAAGAGTCTGGCTTCAGTGCATTCCACAAAGGAAGTCACCAGATAGAGGCTCGGGTAACAACTCCTGTAGTTGGGTTTTTAACTACTGAAGTTCAATATGAGAAGTTCAATATGAGGTTTTGGAAATAGGTTTTGTACCAGGTTCAAGGTCAATACAAAATTCGATTTCACGCTCTGGGGTAGGCCAAGAAGTTTTTCAGGGAATACGTCAGGAAATTTATTAACAATAGAAATATCATTCAAATCTGACGTATTTTTGTTTAAATCCGTGACATGGGCTAAGAAAGCTTGACATCCGTTTTTTAATAAACGTATGGCTTTATGGCTTGATATGACAGTGATTGACTTTAGTGGTTTGGTTGCTTGAATTTGCATAATATTTTGGTTAGGAATATGAAAGCTAACAAATTTACAAAAATAATCAATTTTAGCATGATGAGTAGTTAACCAATCAATCCCTAAAATCACATCAAATGCAAGTGTTTTCAAAGAGATAAGATCGACAAGTAATGTGAGGGTGCCGACGTGAATCAAACAAGATTTATAAATAGTGGATGTAATGAAAGTTTCTCCTAACGGAGTTTCAACCGATAAGTCAAAGTCTAATTTCTTAGGAGTCAGATTTAAACGTTGAGTGCAAGTAAGTGAAATAAAAGAATGGGTAGAACCGGTATCTAATAAGGTATAGACTTCGCAAGAATTTATGATTAGCTTACTCGTGATAACTTCGTTCGGGTTTCTCACTTTTTTGGGAAGTCACAAAAAACACTCTCCCTTAAACTACCGACTTTAACTTGTCTGGGACGGCCTTTAGTGTCTCCATCCCAGCTGGACTTAACTTCACTACACGACAAAATTGAGCTAGGTGACCTTCTCTTCTGTAATTAAAACACGCTTTGGGTTGTTGTGTACAGTTTAGACGGATGTGTCCCTCCTCTCCACATTTGTAGTATACAACCGGTGGTCGCTCTCCTTCCTTTGAAACGGGTGTTGGTGCTGCTGTCGATGTCTTTCCATCATTGTTGAATCTTCTCTTCTTAAAAATGTTCCCACTTAGTTCACATTTCCTATTATCTTGGCCATGATTATCACCGAAGTGGTTACCATTTCTGGCATGATAATTTTCTCCACGATGGTTATCATTGTTCCAATGGCCGTTGCCACTAGTACGATTATTATCGTGTTGTTGGTCATTGTCTTTTGGTTGGGATGACTTATTTTCACACTCCAATAACTGAGTCATGAGGTATTGACGTATTTTGGGTTTTCAAATCTCGCAGAAACATTCACATCATACGCTCCTCATTATCTACCAAATGGGATACAAACCGGGATCACTCCGCAAATTTAGCCTCGTATTGCGATACAGTCATATTGTTTTGCTCCAGCTTGATGAACTCCACCTCCTTCATGTGACGAATACTTTTGGGAAATACTTGTCGTTGAACAATTCTTGGAACTTCTTCCAAGACATCTTTAGTGCGGAAGGTTGAGTACGTTTTACAAATTCCCACCAGTAATCTGCCTCTCCTCGCAACATGAAGGTGGCAAAGGGAACCTTTTGCTCCTCGGAGTATCCTAAGACATCAAATATCTTGGTGATCTACTTAATCCATGTCTCTGCCTTAAGTGGCTCTGGATTTCCCAAAAACTCCGGTGGTCCCAACTCCTTGAATTTCTTAGCAGCGACCAGCCGTGAGTTGCCATTGATTCCACCTGCATTTTGAACAGGAGTCTCTCTCGTTTTGGCGTTGCATGAATTCTAGAAAACTCCTAAACATACCATCATTCGTCATTTGGTCGGTGTTGTTGTATACATGAGGATTATTGCCTTCCTGATGCACATTATTATGGTTATTGATCGACGGTGACTCAACGGTCTCATGTGCTCCATTGCTTATCTCAACATTTTCAGATGCCATTTTCAAACACTGCCACAAAATAAGGGTTAATTGACATGCCACATATTATCCCTATATTCTGAACGACCAATTAAATAACAAATAAGCTTAGGTAGGTCATACTAGCGAATGATTTACCCGTCTCTCCCCTCCTAGTTCTAGCCTTAAATCTCAGCCAAGGATCATATCCATAAGCTTTGATACCAACTGTAACGCCGCCAAAATAGGTATACACAACCCATTCTGAGTCATCAAATACATGGTACATAATTTAAATACAAACTTTATTTACACAATACAACGAACGTAAGCTGAGAGTTTTAACACGAATATTGTCTCGTAGACAATATCCAAACTCAAATGAAGTTCTCATTACAATTATTTTCTCACTATTTCATAGAATAGTGAGTACTACTATAGCAACCATCTTGGACCATCACTCCATTCCTCGACTAGTCCCAACTATATTCTCATTTTTTGAAGAGAACAATAGAAGAAAAGGGTGAGCTCAACAAGCCCAGTAAAAAATATTATGACTAAGATAATGCAGAATAACTTATCCGTAGCCTTCAATAGTGTAAAAATTGATAGAATATAATAGACAACAAGTTTAACTGCAGCGAAAAAAGCAATCCATTAGAAGACTCAAGTATAGCATGATGTCTACTATCTACTATGATTTAAAAGTTTATCATCAATATTTTATCTCTGCAACACAATTCAATAAATAATCCACATCACCGAATTATTCATGCACTACGGGCCAAGGATATTCGTTAGTATATCCATATCATTGAATTATTCATGCACTACGGGCCAAGGATATTCATTAATATCACATCCACGAATCATCCATGCACTACGGGCCAAGGATATTCGTTATTATCAACAGTGGTCATGATCATGCCAAACAACTATCCATCAATGCACTACGGGCCAATGAGGACTTTTACCACATCATTTGTAACATTATAGGTCATGATTATACCGATACATAATTCATGGTCATAATCATACCAATCAACAGTCCATCTATGCACTACAGGCCAAAGATGACTTTCATCACAATATAAGCATGAGGATGATGACAATTATATAAGCATCAATAAAACGAAATCAAGGATAAATATTAAAGATTTTTAATTTATCTAGAGTTTAAAAATGTCCAAATTGACAACATGATAACTGCTTTGTGAAGTAAAATTCAAGAATAATATTCATGTATCAAAAATAATTTGGACAGAAAAGAAATTAATTTTTGTCGTGAATAGTATCTCGAGTGAATAGTATCCCGTGAATAGTACTTTGTGAATAGTAATCCGACATGAAAAGATAAAATTTTAACAAGAATGTTCAGAAGATTATTTTCGTGAAAAGATACTAGATAAAGCGCAAATTTCATGGATATTCTACTAATTTCAAAGAGTATAGAAGCAATACTTATCAACATGAGTGTAGAATTAAGAATACGAAACGAAATAATATTACTTACATACTACAGAGTATTGAAGAAAATATTATTTCATACGAACATTAAACAAAAATAATATCCCTTACGAATATTGAACGAAAATAATATTCCTTACGAATATTGAACGAAGACAATATCCCTTACGAATATTGAACGAAAATAATATCCCTTACGAATATTGAACGACAATAATATTCTTACGAATACGAAAAATAATATCTCTTCTGAATATGAAATAAATAATACATCTTACCTTAAAAGGAGAGTATTTCTGACTGGTATGGCGGTGATATTCTTGAAAAAAACTTACACTATTTTCTACACTCAAAGCTTCCTTAAGCTCAAAAGAAATACGCTCAATATTATAGAAGAAGAATTCTCTGATTCTAGTGTGATTTTAATTTCTAAACTGAGCATCCTATTTATAGGAGAATGGCAAGATACTATTTAAGAAAAATAATCACGGATCGCATAAAGAAGATTCGAGCTAATTCACTCAAGCGCATTCTATTTGAATTTTTTTGATTTTACTATATAAGATTACTATGCATATAATAAAATATAATATATTCTATTTTATATAAAAAAAACAAAACTTATAATATATATATATATATATATTCCCACACGCATATACATACACTAACACACACATCACACACATTATATATATATAACTTATATATATAAATATAAGTAATAAAACAAAATTTAGATAACTTTCTACCGACGATTTTGAAAAATGAGTAAGTGGGGGTCCATGTAATAAGCCAAATTTACAATAAATACTTCCTAAAATATCCCTCTATTTATCTCAATTCACTTGGCTTCACTAAACATATTTTTAATAATATTTATTCATCATTAATATTATAACTCGCAATATTAACAACCAGATCATTCTCAAGAAAGAGGGGGCTTTCTGATAAGGACTTCTCCTTATTGGCGCGCAATTAGATGATCAAACCCCTTTTCTCGACAAAACTTTCTAGACATTGTCAATAATGCAAATAATAATATGAATAACTTTTTCGTCTCAATTATTGATTTAATAATATAAAATATTGTACAGATGATATTGTGACAATAATTGAATCAATAATGTGAGATATTATGCATCAACTACTGTTGCAATAATTGAGTATAACTGAGTGACTTTTCACGTGAGCATCAATAATCAAAGATATCGATAATAATCTGGTAATAACTCTTTGCAACCACAGCGACATTCATTTACTTTTATCTTCGGGTATTTCAGAAGTTAACGGTAAACATTTTGCCATTATTTTTATAAAAAAGTTATTTCTGTCGTTTTCTAACCCCGACCAAACGAATATTTTATGACAACTTGCTTACTTTGCAAAATTTGTAAATATTACCCACAACTATAACATTATATCAAATTCACATCTTATTATTTAAAATAATATTTAGAGAAAATTAAATATTTATTCATAAGAGTTGGGGTCTTACAACTTATGTGCCCCTCCTCTCCGCATCTGTAGCATCTAACTGGCGGTCTTTCTCCTCCCCTAGAAACTGTTGTTGTTGCTAGTGCTGCTGCCGATGTCTTTCCATCATTGTTAAATCTTCTCTTCTTGAAATTTCTACTTGAATCATTTCTTTTATTATCTTGGCCATGATTACCACCGAAGTGGTTACCATTTCTAGCACGTTAGTTATCACTACTTCGATGACTGTTGCCACTGGTATGACTATTATCTTGCTGTCGATTGCTGTCTTTTGGTTGAGCTGACTCATAATCTCGCTCTAATAACTAAGCTCTATTTACAACATCTGAATACAAACAGAGTTTATGAGAGATGAGATGTTGATGAATTTCGGATTCCAAACCTCTTAGAAATATTCGCATCATTCGCTCCTCATTATCTATCAAATGGGATGCAAACTGGGATAACTCTGCAAACTTTGCCTAGTATTGCGATACAGTCATATTGTTCTACTCCAGCTTAATGAATTCCACCTCCTTCATTTGATGAATACTTTCTGGAAAGTACTTGTCGTGAACAATTCTTGGAACCTCTCCCAAGACATCTTAAGTGCGGACAGATGAGTACGTTTTATGGATTCCCACCAGTAATCTGCCTCTCCGCGCAACATAAAGGTGGCAAAGGGAACCTTTTGCTCTTCAGTGCAACCCAAGACATCAAATATCTTGGTAATCTGCTTAATCTATGCTTCTGCCTTGAGCGATTCTGGCTTTCCCAAGAACTTTGGCGGTCTCAACTCCTTGAATTGCTTAGCAGTGACCAGCCGTGAGTTGCCATTGTTTCCACCTGCATTTTGAACATGAGTTTCTCTCATTTGGTGTTGCATCGATTGTAAAAAGCTCCTAAACATCCCATCGTTCATCATTTGGTCGGTGTTGTTGTTCACATGAGGATTATTGCCTTCCTGATGCATATTATCCTGGTTGTTGATTGTCGGTATCTCAATGGTCGAATGTGCTCCATTGCTCATCTCAAAATTTTCAGATGTCATTCTCAAACACTGCCACAAAACAAGGGTTAATTAAAGAAATTCACATGCCACATATTATCCCTATATTCCGACCGACCAATAACAAATAAGCTTAGGTAGGACACACTAGCGAAGGATTTACTCGTAACTCCCTTCCTAGTTCTAGCCCCAGATCTCCATCAGAGATCATATCCCTTAGCTTTGATACCAAATGTGACGCCCCCAAAATAGGTCCACACAACCTATTCTGAGTTGCCAAACACATGGTACAGAAACAAAATACAAATTTTATTAATACAACTGACGTGCAAAATACGAAAACATGTGTGCTGTGAGTTTTAATACAAATATTGCCTTGTAAACAATATCCAAACTCAAATAAAGTCCTCATTATAATTATTGATACACTATTTTACAAAATAGTGAGTACTACTATGATAACTGTCTTGAACCATCACTCCACACCCCGACTAGTCCCAACTATATTCTTGCCTCCTGAGAAGAACAATGGAATAAAAAGGAAAAGGGTGAGCTCAACTAGCTCAGTAAAGAATATTATGACTAAGATAATATAGAAAAAATTATCATTAGTCCTCAACAGGGAAAAATCTGATAGAATACAATAGATAATAAGTTTTAGAATACAACTGCAGCAGAAACAACAATCCATTAGAAGAGTCAAGTAGAGCATGATATCTACTATCTTCTATGATTTAAAAGTTCATCATCAATATTGTATCCCTGTAACATCATTCAATAAATATTTCAAATCAATAAATTATTCATGCACTACGGGCCAAGGATATTCGTTAGTATCACCAGTGGTCATGATCATGTCAAACACCTGTCCATCTATGCACTACGGGCCAAAGAGGACTTTCACCACAAACCTTATATGTAACATTAAAGGTTATGATTATACCAATACACAATTTCTTATCATAATCATACCAATTAAAAGTCCATCTTTGCACTACAGGCCAAAGATGACTTCCAGTATAAGCAAGTGAGATAAAGGATAAATATTAGAGAATCAATCAAGTGAGATAAAGGATAAATATTAGAGAATTCTAATTCGATTTATCTAAAGTTTAAATATGTCCAAATTATCAACATGATAACTATTTGTGAAGTAAAATTCAAGAATGATATTTATGTATCAAAAATAATTTGGACAGAAAGAAAATTAAATTTTGTTGTGAATAGTACCGTATGTATGAATAGTATCGCATGAATAGTGTTCATGAATAATACCGTATGAATAGTACCCAGACATAAAAAATTTGAAATTTAATAAGAAAGTTCAGACCAATATTCCAGTGAAATGATATTAGATGAAGCGCAAAACTTAAGGAATTTCTAATCATTTCAGGAATTATAGAAGTAATACTTACCATAGTAAGTTTAAATTTAGGAATATGAAATGAAATAATTTCACTTTCATAATATGGAGTATGAAAGAAAATAATATTTCTTACGAGTATTGCAATAAAATAATATCATTTACCTTAGTAGAAACTGGATTTGACTGGAATATCGGATATTATTCTGAGAAAATCTTGTCCAAAAAAACTACACTCAAAGTATCCTTATAATCAAGAGAAATACTCATAATACTATAGAATAAGAATTTCTGATATTGAAATGGTGTGTTGAGGAAGGAGGGGTTATCCCCTATTTATAGTGTAACCTTGGAGGAAAAATCAAAGCATTCTACCTAACTTTTCTTTTCTTTTTCTCTGCCTAATTTTTTTGCCTAACTCATCTCATTTGGAAAAAACTTGTTTTGCAGGAGGAATAACCAACTTGGAAAGGAGGAGTGTACGCATGAACATCAGCACACGTTCTTTGAAAAAAAAGAATTCCAAATCAACTCCTCCTTTCTCACATGCTTAAATATATATTATAATAATATTGTTGTAAGACCCTAAATTTTTATAAATAAAATCAAATTTCCTCTAATTATTATTTTGAATAATAAAGTGTTAATTTGATATAATGCTTTGGTTATGGGTGAAATGTGCAAATTTTGCAAAATAAACAAGTGGTTATAAAATATTCATTAATTATTGTCGGAGAATATTAGTTTGGTCGTGGAATATTCTTGATGTCGCAATATTATTAAATTTATGACGGTAGTGACCATTTGTTGGCCCCATAACTGGAAAAACTATTTGGATGAAGAAAACGATAAAATTGAGTTTTTACAAATAACTACAGAAGTTGTTACGAATTAACATCGTTAGAATACCCTATTGGTTAAAATATAGTAATACGTGTGGTTGTACAATAAAGACACAGTGTATTGCACAAAGATATTTTGAATTATTGATTCTTACGTAAAGAAGGCACTTCAGAATAACCCGATATTTTTATTTATATAAATCAAAAATTTTATGTATAAATTTTTTATTATTATATTAAGGATGAGGATTTGTACAAGATAATGTATATATGTATTTATGTGGTAAATAAAATATAATTATTACATGAATATTTACAAATAATTTTATTTTAGAATTATTGATTATTATAAATTATATTCTTATAATAATTACTTTATATAGCGAAATGTTTTTATTATTGATTTTCCATGAAAATATAATCATGTATTATTTAAATAATATATGAAGTGATTTTTAGAATAATTATAATAATTATTTTATTTTATGAATTATAGTACAAATTATTAAGTTAATTATTTTACCTTAATTATTAAGGTTAAATATGGAAGAATAAATCAGATATGGAATCCAAACCCTAATTTTGGATTTTGATCAAGGAATGAGAATAATAATATAATATTAATTATATTTTGATTTTTCAGTGCTATAAATATGTACAGTATGTACGTATTGATAATAGTTGGTCAATTATAGTGTATAATTTCAAAACCCTTATATTAATTAGTTAAACCCTAGTTTTACTGGGGGGGAATCCTAATTTGAAAATCAATTGTGAGTTTAAGACTGTTATATAACTGTGTTATATGATTTACGTTGTGTATTACATAATGATTTGATTAATTAGGTAAACCCTAATTTTAGAAATGAGAAACCCTAAATTGAAACTCAAATTAGAGTTCGAGATTGGTTGTAATCGTGATATGGTCATTTATGATGGCCTAAATCCATCACAAAAAGTAGGAAAATCATCACGAAAGGTTTACGTGATGGCTTTAAGCATCACAATGGTCGTCTTGTATACGCCCATCATGAAAGGTTTTACGTGATGATTTTGGCAATCACGTAAACGCTTAGTGCTTTTGTGATGATTAATACAATCACATTAACATATAATCTATTGTGATTGTCAAAGTCATCACACAAAAAAACAAGACTTTAGGGATCAAATGTAAGAACGTGAATCTCTATTCATGTATAATTTATTTCACTATATTAATTGTATTAAATGATACTTGTAGGATTCGAACACTCTCCCATTTGCAAACTAAATAACGAGTATTACCACTACACCAAAGTCCAAATCATGATTATAATTTTAAAACAAAATATAAAAGGAAACATATATGAGTTGACTTACTAAACAAAATTACTTTCAAATAAGATTTGGTGATTGCAATGGCAGTCACAAATACTCTATAATGATGGTAAAATTAGTCATCACTAAGAGCCATCATATATTGTATTGTTTTGTGACGGCTTGAAAATTCCATCACAAAATACCTTCTTTTTGTAATTGCAAATAAAAGTCGTCACAAAAATCTAACTTTTTAATAATTGTCACGACCGTCATAAAATATTTAATTTGATTATTTCTTATATTAAAATATTAGTGATAGCTTAAATGCAATCACGAAAAGGGTATATCTATAAGTGATGACTTAGTGCGTCACAAAAAGAAAATTTATTTTGCATGAAAAAATTAGTGTGATTGACACGGCCATCACAATTATAATACATTGATGGCAAAATTAGTCATCACTAAGAGCCATCATATATACTATTATTTTATGATTGTTTAAAATGTCCATCACAAATTACTATCTTTTGTGATTGTTTTTAAAAATTGTCACAAAATTCCGCACGTATTCTTGTTTTTCTAGTAGTGATACATGTTATATATAGAATTAGAGAAAGAAACGTGCTAAAATCAAGCAATTGTTCAAAACAGGTAGAACCCTAATTTTAAAAATCTGAATTTGATCCTTTGTTAGATGTTATGATTCGGTGTTAAAATATGTTGTTAGTAGTGTATAATGATGATCTGGGTTGCTAGATGTTAGATCCATAACATCTAGAGGCTCGGATTTGAGATTTTTCAAGATCTGAAAAAAATTTATTTTGATGACTGACAACTAGTGCTAAAGGGAACTTACACCGTATAGCAACACTCAAGTATCAAAATACTCACAAGAATACGCTCGATAATATAGAGAGAGAAAACTTTAGTTTCTGGTGTGATTTTAAATTCTAACCTAAGCACCCTATTTATAGGAAAATGCTTAGAACACCAAAGCAGAAAATTTAATATAATAATATATTTATAAAATAAATTCACACACACCTCTTAAAAACTAGAATTCAGCCACCAAAGTAGCCCACCATAATGACAAAAACGTTTTTCTAACAAAAAAATATTTAAAACTTCCAAAAAATGATAATCAATTAATCCGGAACTTCAATAATTCATAATAAATAGCCCTTTTATCAGAAAAATTCAAAACTTATGTCTTTTCCATAGGAAATTCCATTATCTACAACTTTGAAGAAGAAAGTTTTTCCAAATTCCAAACATAAATTGACCGAAATCCACAAACGGGCGATTTTACAGGCTATAATCAAATTTCAGTCAAGAAATGGGGTCCACCGACACACAAAATATGTGTTAATTATTTAATGCAACAAAAATACTCTTTCTCCTCATATACTCATATATCACATATTCATTGTAAAAATATCACCATTATTATATTATTAAAATATAATAATATATTTAAATGAATTATTTTATCAAAAAAAGATAAAATATTAATTTTCAACAATTGTCACATTAAAAATTTTCTCCATCTATATCCACATAAAATCAATATTTTCCTCATCATATAAATCAATAATTAATTATTCATAAATAATATTACAGAATCACAATACTGACAACCAGGCCGTTCCCAAGAAAGAGGGGGCTTTCCAATAAGGATTTCTCCAACGCCGTTATTTTTAAACAACTTATTTTTGTCGTTTTCTCATCCAATCGCTTTTCGTTATGGGGTCCACACAAGGCTGCGCCGTCGTATGAATATTCCCCGACAGTAAGAATATTCCACGACCAAACGAATATTCCCCGACAACAAAGAATATTTTATAACCACTTGCTTATTTGAAATATTTGCGTATTTTACCCATAACTAATCACATTAATCAAATCAACCCTTACTATTTCAAAATAATAAATAGAGAAAATTAAATTTTATTTATTAATAATTTGGGGTCTTACAACCTCCCCTCCTTATGAAATTTCGTCCTCGAAATTGACGTACGTACCTGGTGTTTCGAAAAGATGAGGATACCTCGCTTACATTTATGTTTCCAACTCCCAGGTCATTTCTTCAATAGCATGGTTCCTCCACAAAACTTTAACTTGTGGTATGACCTTTGTGTGTAGGACATGCTCCTTTTTGTCCAAGATCTTGATAGGTACCTCCTCGTATGTTAAGTCTTCGGCTATCTCGTCCAGTTCTAACTCAATAACGTGGTTCGGGTCTTTCAAATATTTACGTAGCACAGATATATGAAAAACATTATGAACACGAGACATACTTGGAGGTAACACGAGTCTATAGACCACATTTCCTACTCGGTCAAGAATCTGAAATGGACCAATAAATCGTGGATTGAGCTTTTCTCTCTTCCCAAATCTTGTAACTCCTTTCCATGGAGCGACACGCAACAATACATGATCCCCAATACTAAATTTCACGTCCTTTCGATAAAGATCTGCATAACTCTTTTGTCGATCCTGTGTCGTTTGTATACGTTGTCGAATCATTTGGATCTTTTTTGTAGTCATACGTACCAAATCGGGTCCCAACAATGTTGCTTCACCCACCTCATCCCAACATATTGGAGAGCGACACTTTCGTCCATACAATGTTTCGAATGGAGCCACACCTATACTTGTCTAATAACTGTTGTTGTAGGAGAATTCCACCAATGGTAAATACTTATCCCAACTCCCTTTGAAGTCTAGGACACAGAGTCTTAATAGATCTTCAAGAGTTTGAATAGTCCTCTACGATTGTCCGTCCGTGCTTTGAGGATGGTATCTTAGAACTAAATCGTAAATCCGTGCCCATAGCTTTTTGCAAGCTAACCCAAAATCTTGAAGTGAATCTTGGGTCACGATCCGAAACTATGGATACTGGCATGCCATGCAATCTCACAATCTCATTTACATACATATGAGCAAAACGTTCAAGGGAATAAGTCTCCCGTATTGGCAAGAAATGAGCAGACTTGGTTAATCTATCAACAATAACCCAAATAGCATTTATGCCTTGAGAAACCGTGGGAAGACCCATAACGAAATCCATGGTAATGTGTTCCCACTTCCATTTCGGGATCTCAAGTGGTTGCAATGGACCCTTAGGCACTTGATGCTCCGCCTTTACACGTTGACAAGTTAAACACCTTAAGATAAACTTCGCAATCTCTCTCTTCATATTGTTCCACCAAAATGTATGTCGAAGATCACGATACATCTTGGTACTTCCAGGATGGATTAAAAATGGTGTATTGTGTGCCTCCATCATGATCTTGTACTTCAAATCAGAATCGTTAGGAACACAAAGTCTGGAGTGGACTCGAAGTATTCCTTCTTCATCGATTCTTGCTTCTGGAATAGCACCTTCTTGTACTTTCTTCTTCATACGCATCAGCTCCGGGTCTGTGGCTTGAGCAACTTTAACTTTATCGATTAAAGTTGGTTTTATACGTATACTTGTCATCTTAGCACTCTTTCCTGCATATGATCTTCTACTCAACACGTCAGCTACCACATTTGCTTTTCCAGGATGGTATTAAATAGTGTGGTCGTAATCTTTCAACAAATTTCGAGCCAACGCGTCGTTCAAGCATGTTGAGTTCTTTTTGGGTGAAGAAACATTTGAGGCTTTTATGGTATGAATATATCTCCACTTTCTCCCCATATAGATAGTGCCTCCAGATCTTTAGCGAAGCTTGGCTGCCGCTAACTCTATATCATGAGTAGGATAATTCCTCTCATATTCTTTAAGTTGTCATGCAGGCATAGGCTATGACTTTCCCATGTTGCATGAGAACACATCCCAACCCATTGCCTAAAAGCATGCATTTGTAAATAACAAATCCATCCGAACTGCAGACGGTATTGTCGTAAGCACAAAATAAATGAGTCTCCTCTTAAGCTCTTGTAAACTCTTCTCGCAATCCTCGCTCCATACGAATTTGATATCTTTTCGAGTCAGCTGAGTTAACGGGGTAGTGATTCGAGAAAATCCTTCCACGAATCTCCGATAATAACCAGCTAAGCCCAGAAAGCTACGTACTTCGGTCACCGTCTTCGGTTGCTCCCAACTTTGTATTGCTTCAATCTTCGTCGGGTCAACAGATACTCCATGTTTTGACACAACGTGCCCAAGGAATGCTACTTCCTCAAGCCAAAACTCGCATTTCTTCAACTTAGCATAAAGCTTGTTTTCACGAAGCCTTTGGAGTACCAGCTTCAAATGGTGCTCATGATCTTCACGGCTTTTGGAATATATGAGGATGTCATCAATAAAGACAACAATGAATTGATCCAAATAATCCTTGAATACTCGGTTCATCATATCCATGAAAGCTACAGGAGCATTAGTCAATCCAAAAGACATGACTAAGAATTCATAATGGCCATACCGAGTTCTGAAGGCAGTCTTTGGAATATACTCAGTTCTAATCTTCAGCTGATGATATCCAAAACGAAGATCGATTTTTGAAAAGAATTGTACTCCTTGCAACTGGTCAAACAGGTCATCAATACGAGGTAGCGGATACCTATTCTTGATAGTGACATGGTTTAATTCCCGGTAGTCGATACAAAGTCGCATACTCCCGTCTTTCTTCTTTACAAATAAAACAGAGCACCCAAGGAGATGTACTAGGACCGAATAAAACCGATGTCCAATAACTCTCCGTAGTTGGACCTTTAACTCCGAAGTTCAATAGGAGCCATTCGATATGGGGTTTTAGAAATGGGATTTGTACCAAAGTTCAAGATCAATAAAGAATTCAACTTCACGCTCGGGGTAGACCGGGAAGTTCTTCACGAAATACGCCAGAAAGTCAATAACAACAGGAATATTATTCAAATCTGACGTGTCTTTATTTAAATCCATAACATGGGCTAAGAAAGCTTGACATCCGTTTTTTAATAAACGAATAGCTTTATGACTTGATATAACAGTAATTGATTTTAATGGCTTAGTTGCTTGAATTCGCACAACAGGTTGGTTAGGAATATGAAAACTAATAACCTTACGAAAACAATCAATTTTGGCATGATGAGTAGTTAACCAATCAATCCCTAAAATCACGCCAAATGCAAGTATCTTTAAAGAGATAAGGTCAACAGGTAAGGTGATGGTGCAAACTTGGATCAAACAAGATTTATAAACAGTGGATGTGATGAAAGTTTCTCCTAACGGAGTCTCCACAGATAGGTCACAGTCTAATTTCTCCGGAGTCAAGTTTAAACGTTGAGCACAAGCAGGAGAGATAAATGAATGGGTAGCAACGATATCTAGTAATGTATAACTTCGCAAGAATTTATGATTAGTTTACCCGTGATCACCTCGTTTGGGTTCCTTACATTTTGACCAGTCATGACAAATGCTCTTTCAGGAACCGTTGACTTTGACTTTTTTGGGACAGCCTTTTGAGTCACCATCCCCGCTGGACTTGGTTTTGCTACCGTACAATCTCGAGCGATATATCCTTCCTTTCCACAATTATAGCATACCTTGAACTGTTGTGGGCAATTTTGACTGATATGTCCTTCTTTCCCGCATTTATAGCATATGACCGGTGGTCATTCTCCTCCCTTGGAACCAGTTACTGCTGGTGCTGACGTCTTCGCATTGTCATTGTTGAATCTCCTTTTATTAAAATCTCCCCCCGACTCGCTTCTTCTATTCTCATGGCCATGATTACCACCAGAGTGGTTGCCGCTCTTATCCATATTCTTCTTTCTCCGCTGGTTATCGTTGTTACGATGATCATTGCATCACCTAGAGATGATCCTGGTTGTGGTCCCTCGGTTGACCGTACTCGTTATCTCGCTCTAATAATTGAGCCCTATTGACAACATCTGACTAGAGAGAAAATTTATGAGAAATAAGATATTGATGTATGTCGGGTTTCAAACCTCTCAGAAACATCCGCGTCATACGTTCCTCATTCTCCACCAAATGAGGTGCAAACCTAGATAACTTTGTGAACTTCGCCTCGTACTGGGACACCGTCATGTTGTTTTGTTCTAGTCTAATAAACTCTACCTCCTTCATATGACGAACACTTTCAGGAAAGTATTTGTCATTGAACAGTTTCTGAAATGTCTCCCAAGACATGTTGAGCGTGGCTGGATGGGTACGCTTCACAGATTCCCACGAAGAATCGCTTCATTACGGAACATAAAAGTGGCGAATGGAACTTTACATTTCTCGGCATCCCAAGACATCGAATATCTTGGTAATTTGCTTGACCACGTCTCCGCTTTAATCGGATCCGGCTTTTCTAGAATTCGGTGGTCCCAACTCTTTGAAGCGCTGGTGTTTTGTGACCAAGCGTATGCGTTACCATTGTTTCTTCCTATATTTTGAAGCAGAATCTCCTTAAATGCGGTTTTGCATGAAGCGCAAAAGATTCTAAACATCTCATCGTTCATCGTCTACGCTTTCAATTGGTGTTGTTTACAGGAGGAACATTGCCAGCCTGTTGCACGTTCTCCTCGTTGGTGAGTACAAGCGTCTCCACGGTCTCATTTACTCCATTGTTAACATTCTCAGTTGCCATTCTTAAATACTACCATAAAACAAGGGTTAATTAAATAAATTAACAAATCACATAATACCCCTATATTATAACCGACCAACAAATAACCTTAGGTAGGACACACTAGCGAAGAATTTACTCGTCTCTGCCCTTCTAGTTCTATTCTCCGATCTCCGCCAGAGATCATATCTCTAAGCTCTGATACCAACTGTGACACCCCCAAAATAGGTATATAACACTCATTTTGAGTAAATCGATAACATGGCAAATGTAAGCTTGACTACAACTTTATTAATACAACATAAAAACTGTGAGTTTAAATACAAATATTGTCATCTAGACAATATTCATACCCAAATAAGTCCTCATTACAATTATTGGTACAATATTTTACAAAATGGTGAGGAATACTAAAACAACTTCCTAGAACCTTCATTCCATACCCCGAACTAGTATTTCATTACATTCTCGCCTCCGAGAAGAAAAATGGAACAAAAAGAAAAAGGGTGAGCTCAACTTGCCCAGTAAAGAATATTATGACTAAGATAACATAGAACAAATTATCGCTAGTCTTCAACATGGAAAAATCAAATAGAATACAATTGACAACCAGTTTTAAATCAATATTTGCAGCGGAAATAATAATTCATTAGAAGTGTTAAGTAGAGAATGCAATCTACTATCTTCTATATATGAATTTAAAAGTTCATCGTTGATATTTTATCCCTGTAACATCAATCAATATATATCTGGAATTAAATATTCATCTTTGCACCTCTGAGCCAAAGATATTCATCGATTGGTCATGTTCATCTAAACACTGTTCATCTTTGCACTACGGCCAAAGATATTCATAGAATATCATCATATAGATTGAGGATGATGAAAAATATTTTAAAGAAAGCGAATCCAATTGAAACAAAAGAATAAATATTAAGGATTCAGTATTTCGGCTATTCCATGTCCAAAAAATACCTCATAAATAATCATAGTGGAGTAAAATTCAAGAATGATCAAAACATGGATACAATCAATGCTAGTATCTATAATAGATATTTTGGATTTAAAAACGAAAATTTAATTTTTTGTGAATAGTGTCGTATATTCGTGAATAGTCTTTGATATCGTGAATAGTAATCTACACAAAAAGTTTCAAATTTGATAAAAGTTCAAACCAATATTTTAAGCATAATGATATTGAAAAATAATATCATTTAAAGAAAATAACATCCTTACCTCAAAAGATGATTACTGGATTTGGAATCTTTGGATATAAGTCTTTCAAGGAAACTTGCACCAGTATAGCAACACTCAAAGTATCAAAATACTCACAAGAATACACTCGATAATATAGAGAGAGAGAAAGAGAGAGAAAACTTTAGTTTCTGGTGTGTGATTTTCAATTCTAACCTAAGCACCCTATTTATAGGAAAATGCTTAGAACACCAAAGCAGAAAATTTAATATAATAATATATTTATAAAATAAATTCACACACCTCTTAAAAACGAGAATTCAGCCACCAAAGTAGCCCACCATAATGACAAAAACGTTTTTCTAACAAAAAATATTTAAAACTTCCAAAAAATAATAATCAATTAATCCGGAACTTCAATAATTCATAATAAATAGCCCTTTTATCAGAAAAAAATCAAAACTTATGTCTTTTCCATAGGAAATTCCATTATCTACAACTTTGCAGAAGAAAGTTTTTCCAAATTTCAAACATAAATTGACCGAAATCCACAAACGGGCGATTTTACAGGCTATAATCAAATTTCAGTCAAGAAATGGGGTCCACCGACACACAAAACATGTGTTAATCATTTAATGTAACAAAAATACTCTTTCTCCTTATATACTCATATATCACACATTCATTGTAAAAATATCACCATTATTATATTATTAAAATATAATAATATATTTAAATGAATTATTTTATCAAAAAAAGATAAAATATTAATTTTTAAAAATTGTCACATTAAAAATTTTCTCCATCTATATCCACATAAAATCAATATTTTTCTCATCATATAAATTAATAATTAATTATTCATAAATAATATTACAGAATCACAATATCGATAAACTGGTAGTTCCTAAGAAAGAGGGAGCTTTCAATAAGTATTTCTCTTCTTGGCTGCCAATGATTAGGTGACCAAACTTCTCCTTGAGCAGAACTTTCTAGACATTGCCAATAATGTTATCTAATAATATTACTCGGATAATATGAATTATTGCTCAGATAATAGAAAATATCATGTAGTGACAATTATTGAAACAACAAAGAATATAAAATATCAACATAGCAATTATTGAATCAATAAAATAAAATATTGAGCATTAATTATCGTAACAATTATTGAGTAGTGCCTTTTACGTAAGAATCAATAATTGGTGCAATCTGGTAATACTTCTTTGTTTTAACCACAAAGTATTTCAATAGTATTAACGGTAATAACAACGCCGTTATTTTTAAACAACTTATTTTTGTCGTTTTCACATCCAATCGCTTTTCGTTATGGGGTCCACACAAGGTTGCGCCGTCGTACGAATATTCCCCGACAGTAAGAATATTCCACGACCAAACGAATATTTCCCAACAACAAAAAATATTTTATAACCACTTGCTTATTTGAAATATTTGCGTATTTTAACCATAACTAACCACATTAATCAAATCAACCCTTACTAATTCAAAATAATAAATAGAAGAAATTAAATTTCATTTATTAATAATTTGGGGTCTTACACCTAAGGCGACGGTTTCTGTTGCCAAAGGACTTTAGCGACAGACTTAATTAAAATTAATTAAATTAATTTTTAAAAATCATTTAAAAATAGTAATTAATTTCTGAAAATTACAAAAAATTATTTTAAAAATTATTTTAAGTTATAAAATTTAAATATTAATAATTTGAAATATTTTTCATAAATATTAGTATTTATTTAAATATTATTGATAATTAATTTATTTATTAAATGCATTAAATAAATTAATTAAAAATGATTTTATTATATTAAAAAATCATTTTAAATGATAATAAGTTATTTAGAAATATTTGAAGTTATAAAATATAACTTTTAATATTTTAAAGCAAATTTCATTAATTATTTAGTATTAATGATAATTAAGTTATTTACTAAATAAATTAATTAAAAATGATTTTATTATATTAAAAATCATTTTAAATGATAATAAGGTATTGAAAATACTTTAAGTTATAAAATATAACTTTCAATATTTAAAGGTAAATTTCATTAATTAATTATTATTAATGATATTAAGGTTATGTAATAATTATATTAAATAAATTAATTTAAAAATGATTTTATTAATATAAAAATCATTTTAAATGAAAATAAAGTGTTTAAAGATATTTTAAGTTATAATATATAACTTTTAATATTTAAAGGATAATTTCATTAATAATTTAATATTAATAATTATTAATTTATTATTAATGATATTAGATTTATTTAATAATTATATTAAATAAATAGTTTTAAAATGGTTTTATTAATTTAAAATCATTTAAAAGGGTATAAATGAATTAAAATATTATTAAATTATACTTAATGACTTTTAATACTTTGATAAATAGTACATTAATAATTTAATATTAATGGTAATTATTTAAAAATAATTTTAAATGTTTTAAAAATCATTTAAAGGTAATATTAATACTTTAAAAATATTTTAAGTTATTATAAATAACTTTAATATTTTGAAAATGATTTCATTAATAATTTAATATTAATTAAATATTAATGATAATAAAAGTGTTTAATATTTAAATCATTTAATAATGATTAGATGTTTAAAAATTCATGATAAATTATAATAAATGTTTTAAAATTATATTAAGTCATTTAAAAAATAATATGACTAATACTAAGTTACGGTGATGTCTTAGACTCGATAATTGCCGATAAAGTTTGTTTCGATAATTGATATGTCGTAAATTGATCTAGACTTAGATAATTTAATTAGATATGTGATTATTTGTGATTCAATGGTTGTTAAACATGGGTAATAATGTGATTAGGTTATGTGTTGACTGCAAAATGCAGTACTATGTGTTATAGTATATTGTTCTAATCGAACGAATGATCTGATTAATGATAGGTCGTGATATAAACGATAAAACTAAGTTGTGAACTGTAAGCAGCGCATCAGACAAGTATCTTACCTTTGCATTTTCTTTATGCAATGGACATGAGTAAGAATATTTATGAATTATATTATTACTGTACAGATTATTAACCTTATATTATATACGCTCATTGATTATCAACATGTTAGTATATGGTAATTCAAATATATATTTTGTTCGTTAATTTCTAAAATGGTTATACTGTTGTCCCCACTTGGATAATCATTTGTATTTAATCACATGTTGATATACCTTTGTCAATTACCCGTATACATATATATTGAATTATAGATTATTGTTGAACAAGATAAAACCTTTGATTTGGAACCCCAGACAAGTATGAACATCCCTACACGGGAAAACTGTTTATGCACCCAAGGTGGACAGAGTGAACGAGACCCTCGTTCTTGCATGTAGTATTGATCAATGCAGGGCATAACGGGATGATCACCCCCCGTGCCCGTAAGTTATGACGATTTGCAGATGAATTTCGTTTTAACCTTTTCGAAAATAAAAATAATGTTCATAGCATGTCACAATAACCCCAGTTATGTAGTTTCAAAAATTTGAAAGAGAGTTGTTATGATATTATCATTGGTTCAGATTACTTCACAACTATTAACTTGTTGTAGAAGGGTAGTACAAAGAAAACATTTAAATTCTTTCAGCTTATATATATAATTGCTATTACTTGTTGGGCACTCAAATGCTCATCCTTACTTAATTTAAATGTTTTCAGCTAAGGGTGAACAACCAAAGAGCGCTGCTAAGAATAAAGGAAAGGGAAAGGTTGATGAATGAACGCAATGCTATGTTATGTAATAGTTAACTTTATAATGACAAATATGATATATATTATCTATCACGGGTTGTAATGAATGTTTAAAGGTTACATACTTGGGATTCAGACTCTGATGATATGTAAATTAAGTTGATCTTTTATATTATTGTTATTATTATTAGTATTATTCCGCTCATAGAAATGGTATCGTGAAGCACCGAGTTCGGGTTTCAAGTACTCGGATTGGGGGCTTTACAGCACTACTCAATAATTTTTACTTCAATATTTTATTTTATTGATTCAATAATTGCTACGTTGATATTTTATATTATTATTGTTTCAATAATTGTCACTGCACAGTATTTTCTATTATAAAATCAATAATTCATATTATTTGAATAATATTATTAGAGAAGATTATTGGCAATGTCTAAGGAACTTCTGTCTAGGAAAGGGATTTGGTCACCTAATTTTGCCTTGATGAAGAAAAAATCATTATCGGAAAGCCCCTCTTCCACGGGAACGACTGGTTGTCATAATTGTGATTACGTAATATTATTTATAAATAATTAATTATTGATTTATATGATAAGGAAATATTTATTTTTATGTGGATATAAATGAAGGAATTAATGTTGAGGTATTTTATCAGTATTTTGTCAGAATGGAGGTATTAAAAATCATCCATATGTGGATTTCAGACATTTTTTAATTAGAATTTGGAAAAACTTTCTTCTACAAAGTTGTAGAGAATTAAATTTTCTACGGAAAGGACATAAAATTAGTATTTTTCTAATAAAAGGGCTATTTGTTATGAATTATTGAAGTTTCAGAAATAAATATTTTTATTAAAAACATGTGGACCCCACTTTTGGTTGTTGTGAAAAAATCTGATTTTTGGGTGGGCCCCACTATGGTGTGCTGAAATTTGATCAAAAGTGGTGTGTTTGAAAATTTTGATAAAATATTATTTTATTAATTTAGTCTGCTTTGGCGTTCTAAGTATTTTCCTATAAATAGGGTGCTTAGTTAGAATTAAAAATCACACCAGAATCATAAGTTTTCTCTCTCTATATTATCGAGCGTATTTTGTGAGCATTTAGATACTTTGAGAGTTGTTATTCAATACAAGTTTCCTTCAGCGTTATATCCGATATTTCAGCCAAAAGTTCTATTCTTTTGAGGTGAGGGATGTTATTTTCTTCATAAATGATGTTATTTTGTTCAATATCATTATACCAAAATATTGGTATGTATTTTATTATAAAATTTTTACCTTTTCATGTCAAGGTTATTATTTGTGTATACGGTACTATTTACGTATACGGTATTATTCACGAATACGGTACTATTTACGAGTACTATTCATGAAGTATGCTTTTTATTGTGGAATTTCTACCTTTTTCGTGTTGGGGTTACTATTCACGTATACAGCACTATTCACGTATACGGCACTATTCACAGAAAAATTAAATTTTCTTTTCTTTGTCCAAATTGGCTATTATGGTTACTATATTTGATTGTATCCATGTTTTGATCTTCATTCTTGAATTTTGCTCCACAATTGATTATTATGGAGTATTTTTAAACTTGGATAAACTGAAGTATGGATCCCTAATCTTTGTCCTTTTATCTCACTGGATTCGTTTTCTTTAAGATATTTTTTATCATTCTCAGTCCTAAATGGTGATATAACTGAATATCTTTGGCCTGTAGTGCAAAGATGAATGATTACCTGATGAATATTTTTGGCCCGTAGTGCAAAGATGGACAGGTGTTGAGATGAACATGACCAACTGGTGATACAAATGAATATCTTTGGCCCGTAGTGAAAAGATGAATATTTGGTTCAATATGTATATTGATTGATGTTACAGGGATAAAATATTGATGATGGACTTTTAAAATCATAGAAGATAGTAGATTTCATTCTCTACTTAACTCTTACAATGAATTGTTATTTCATTGCGAATATTGATCTAAAACTTGTTGTCCATTTTATTTTATACGGTTTGTTGAAGGCTAACGATAATTTGTTCTATATTATCTTAGCCATAATATTCTTTACTTGGCTAGTTGAGCTCACTCTTTTCCTTTTTGTTCCATTTTTCTTCTCAGGAGGCGAGAATATAGCGGGAACTAGTTGGGGTGTGGAGTGATGTTCTAAGTCAATTATTTTAGCAGTCCTCACTATTTTATAAAATAGTATGATAATAATTATAATGAGGACTCCTTTTGAGTTTGAATACACTGTCTATTAAACAATATTTGTATTTAAACTCACAGTTTATGTGTTGTCGTATTTTGTACGACAATTGTAATAATGAAGTTGTAGTTATTTTTCTGTACCATGTATTTGTGATTTACCTCGAATGGGTGATGTATACCTATTTTGGGGGTATCACAATTATTATTTAAACAATTATAATATATTATAAAAATATATTGGAATGAATATCTTATCGGATAAGATAATTGTGATTCCATAAAAAAATGTGCCAAACTTTTCACAAATGTTTCATACTAAATTCCTTCATTTATTTCAAAATTGAACCAATATCCACCACATAATAATTATTCATAAATAATATTATAAGCTCACAATATTAACAACCAGATCATTTCCAAGAAAGAGGTCAGGGGCTTTCCGATAAGGATTTATCCTTATTGGCGCGCAATTAAATAACCTAACCCCTTTCCTCAACAGAATTTTCTAGACATTGTCAATAATGCTAGCTAATAATATGAATAATTGTGTTGTGTAAATTATTGATTTAATAATATAAAATATTATGCAGATGATAATGTGACAATAATTGAATCAATAATGTGAGATAATATGCAACAATTACTGTGGTAATTATTGAATAAAACTGATTGACTTCTTACGTAAGAATCAATAATCCAAAAATATTGTGTAATATCGTGTGCTAATATGCAACCACACGTTTTATTGTATTTTTATCATCGGGTATTTTAACAGTTAACTGTAAAAGTTTTGCCGTTATTTTTATAAAAATGTTATTTCTGTCGCTTTCTATATTCGACAGTTATTCCGTTATGTGGTCCACCAATGATTACGTCGTCGTACGGATATTCCCCGACAAAAAGAATATTCTCCGACCAAAAGGAATATTTTATGTCCACCAATGATTAGGTTATGTGCTGACTGCGAAATGTAGTACTATGTGTTATAGTATATTGTTCTAATCGAACGAATGATCTGATTAATGATAGGTCGTGATATAAACGATAAAACTAAGTTGTGAGCTATAAGTAGTAGCAAGATCAAAAAGTATCTTACCTTTGCATTTTCTTTATGCAATGGACATGAGTAAGAATATTTATGAATTATATTATTACTGTACAGATTATTAACCTTATATTATATACGTTCATTGATTATCAACATGTTAGTATATGGTAATTCAAATATATATTTTGTTCGTTAATTTCTATAAATGGTTATACAAGTGTCCCCACTTGGATAATCATTGTATTTAATCACATGTTGATATACCTTTGTCAATTACCCGTATACATATATATTGAATTATAGATTATTGTTGAACAAGATAAAACCTTTGATTTGGAACCCAGACAAGTATGAACATCCCTACACGGGAAAACTGTTTATGCACCCAAGGTGGACAGAGTGAACGAGACCCTCGTTCTTGCATGTAGTATTGATCAATGCAGGTATATGGGATGATCACCCCCGTGCGTAAGTTATAACGATTTGCGAGATGAATTTCGTTTTAACCTTTTGAAAATAAAAATAATGTTCATAGCATGTCACAATAACCCCAGTTATGTAGTTTCAAAAATTTGAAAGAGAGTTGTTATGATATTATCATTGGTTCAGATTACTTCACAACTATTAACTTGTTGTAGAAGGGTAGTACAAAGAAAACATTTAAATTCTTTTCGACTTATATATATAATTGCTATTACTTGTTGGGCACTCAAATGCTCATCCTTACTTAATTTAAATGTTTTCGACTAAGGGTGAATAAACAAAAAGTCAATGCTAAGAATAAAGGAAAGGAAAGGTTGATGAATGAACTTAATGCTATGTTATGTAATAGTTAACTTTATAATGACAAATATGATATATATTATCTATCACGGGTTGTAATGAATGTTTAAAGGTTACGTACTTGGGATTCAGACTCTGATGATATGTAAATTAAGTTGATCTTTTATATTATTGTTATTATTATTAGTATTATTCCGCTCATAGAAATGGTATCGTGAAGCACCGAGTTCGGGTTTCAAGTACTCGGATTGGGGGCTTTATAGGTTGGTATCAGAGCTTAAGGTTAAAAACCTTAGGAGGGCTAGACCTTAGGCTATAACCTTAGAACAGAGGGAAACGTTGAAAATATAAATAACTCATATAGAGTTTAAAAAGAGATGAATTGACTAAATTCATCGTCAAACAAAATAAAAGATAACTTATATAAAATTATTGTTTGCTGTGTGTATAAACTATATGCTAATCAGGATAATTTATGTGTGTAGATGTCTGGTGGAAAAGGCTTGTTATATGCATATAGCATGAAGAAGGATCAAATCCATACACCCGAGCTGATATCGAAGTCGATAGCTGAAATAGAGGCTCACAATGAAAATAACTCAGACGAAGTGGTTATTGTAGAAAATGTAGTACCAGATCCGGAGATGGTGGAGCTGACAGATAGTGATTCGGACACTAAAGTTGAAGCTGATCAAGCATCAACAGAGGTGCAGGATCTGAGGAACAAGGTTTCTTCTCTGGAAAGGCTATGGGAGATAGAAAAGCTGTTAAATAGTCAATTGCGTTAGGCGTTAATAGAAACAATGGAAGAACAAGATAAGGTTAAAATCCAAATTGATCAGATGGGAGCCACAAGTAACACATCGCGTGCAGCTCCGAACAAGAATGGGAAAAGAAAGATAGGAGACCATGACTTAAGAAAATCCGATAAGAAGAAAGGGAAAATAATATGTTATCTTTGCGGTTATGAAGGACATACTACTCTGTATTGTCCTGACTACAAACCAGGAGCATGTTTTATCTGTGGGATAGAAGGTCATCAGGTGAAAGGTTGTCCAAGGAAAAAGGCTTAGTAAATAGATGGTATAAGTTATGTGTTATAGGCGTGTTTAATGTAATATATGTGCTTAGTATGTCTGTGTAATTTAATGTTCCCAACTTTTGTGCTAGTCAAGACTGTAAATCCCGACTTTTGTGGTCATAAAGGGATAACTGATGTTTAAAGCATTATGTGCTATGTTATGTAAAATATTCGTTAAATGAATATGAATCTATGTTTGAGTAATGAAACAAGTTTAATATATTAAACTTATGCGATAAGGTTTAGAATGTAAGTTAAAATTTATGGTTTTATTTAATCAGATAATGTTGCCAAGACGTCGAACTCGAAATCAAAGGGCAAAAGAATTTGTCAACAATGTTGAAGGACAACAACAAGCCGACCCAATGCAGCACTTTGCCAACATGGTAGCACAAGCTATGCAGCAAGGGATACCAGTCATTGGAAATCAGCCGGATAACCGCTTGGTGAACTTCAAAGACTTTAAGGCTGTGGGACCGTCGAAATTTAAAGTTACAACTGACCCTGTAGAAGTTCAAACTTGGGTTAAAGAGATTGAAAAAGCATTCGTGGTAGCTAGGGTAGCTGAAGGACAGAAGACTGATTTTGCCACTTACATGATGAAGGGCAAGGCAAACTTTTGGTGGAAAGCGAATTAGGCGAGGGAAGGAGAAGGTGTAGTCATATGGGATAGGTTTAAGACACTGTTCTTCGAGAACTATTTCTCGTCCAGTATGCAGGCTAGGATGGAGGTGAAATTTTTAGAATTGAAGCAGGAGAATATGACTGCTATGGAATACGTCGCAAAATTCAATGAGTTAGCTAGGTTTGCCCTGCATCAAGTTGATACGGAGGCTAGAAAAGCGAGAAGGTTTGAGCTGGGATTAAAACCCTGGCTCTACAATAAGGTGGCGGTGTTGCAGATTCCTACATTTGCAGCACTCATGGAGAAAGCGATCATAGCTGAGGAGGGGAGTGAGGCAATGAGCCTCTACAACAAGGAGAGGAAGAATAAGAGTAAGACTGGAGGAGCTGGGAAGGTAGGAATTAATAGTAGGAGTAGGAGTGGAGATGGAAAGAGGAAGGTGAACAACTTTGGAAGTATTCAGGTGAAACAAGAAGGAGTTAAGAAGCAGATGGTGCCATGTAAGACTTGTGGAAAGAACCACTCAGGGGAGTGTCTGAAAGGAAAATTTATTTGCTATAAGTGCGGGCAGGAGGGCCATATCTCTCCAAACTTCCCTAATCCTAGGATGAATAGTGGGTGTTTTATGTGCGGATCGACTGAGCACAAGGTGAAGGATTGTCCGAAGAAGAGGGTGGAGGTAGGAAGTGTGAACACGGGCACTAGCAGCGGGACGTTAGCAATCACCGAACCGACTTCATCAAACAAACCAACGAAATCAACAGCAAGGGTCTACAACATGACGGTCAAGGATACGATGGCAGTTGGCACTGGAACTCCAGGTATTATTCGTCTAACTTTTATTTTCTTATATACATGATTTTCATATATATAGTAAATTATTTTTATAAAGAAATTTTGAAGTAGGAATTTGAGTTCTTTTAGAAATCAAATTTCCATTTAATCAGAAAGACAAGCTTTATGTGAATAATTAAAGATCAGTTTGATCAAATTATGATCGAGATATACTTGCGATGATTGTGTATGATATGTACCCTTGTAAATATAGGTTTTAAAATGGTGATTCCGGGGACGGAATCTTTATAAGGGAGGGTGAATGTAACAACCCGATATTTTCTATATAAATAAATCAAAAATTTTGCGTATAAATTTTTTTATTATTATTTTAAGGATGAGGATTTGTACAAGATAATGTATATATATATATTTATGTGGTAAATAAAAATATATTTATTACATGAATATTTACAAATAATTTTATTTTAGAAATATTGATTATTATAAATTATATTCTTATAATAATTACTTTTATATAAAGAAATGTTTTTATTCTTGATTTTCCATGAAAATATAATCATGTATTATTTAAATAATATATGAAGTGATTTTTAGAATAATTATAACAATTATTTTATTTTATGAATTATAGTATAAATTATTAAATTAATTATTTTACCTTAATTATTAAGGTTAAATATGAAAGAATAAATCGAGATATGGAATCCAAACCCTAATTTTGGATTTTGATCAAGGAATGAGAATAATAATATAATATTAATTATATTTTGATTTTTCAGTGCTATAAATATGTACAGTATATACGTATTGATAATAGTTGGTTAATTATGGTGTATAATTTCAAAACCCTTATATTAATTGGTTAAACCCTAGTTTTACAGGGGGAAACCCTAATTTGAAAATCAATTGTGAGTTTAAGACTGTTATATAACTGTGTTATATGATTTATGTTGTGTATTACATAATGATTTGATTAATTAGGTAAACCCTAATTTTAGAAACCCTAAATAAATTTTTTATAAAACCCTAATTTCGAAAATGAGAAACCCTATATTGAAACTCAAATTAGAGTTCGAGATTGGTTGTAATCGTGATAAGGTGATTAATTTACAAGTATTAGAATTATAATTGTTAATTAGGAAAACTCTAATCAATTTTGGAAACCCTAATTAACTAGAAACCCTAATTCTAAAATTAGTAACCCTAATTTGCTAATTTGTTAACCCTAATTTATTAATTGTAAGCTAAATGCTAATTAGTGGACACTAAAACACTAATGTTCATGTATGGTGTAATTAGAAAATTAATCATAATTAGGAAACCCTAATTTCAAAATTTTAGAAACTAATATTTATTTAATTTTTTTTGTTTTGTGGAAACCCTAGTTGCTAAATCCTACAAATATTATGTATTAAACTTTAGGGTTAAACCCTAAGGGTCAAACCCTAAGGATTTGCAAGATTATAAGAATGTCATTAAATTTGTGAGCAAAAAGACCAAAATACCCCTCTTTGGATTTCTTTATTATGTAAATTACAAAGTTTGACAAGTATGGGAGTTGGTGACCAAACCCAACAACCCCATGTGCTCAATAATTCACAGCAATCAGCTTGTATATCTTAGCCAATACATTTCATACATGTTATATATAGAATTAGAGAGAGAAAAGTGCTCATTTTCTCTCAATTGCTCATCAAACACTCAACCAAGCAATCCTCTCTCAAAACCTACGAATTTCTATAGCATTTCAGTTATAAAACCAAGCCCCACGAATACGAGTAACAGATCAGTAGCTAGAATCAAGCAATTATTCAAAAGTGGTAGAACCCTAATTTTAAAAATCTGAATTTGATCATTTATTAGATGTTATGATTCGGTGTTAAAATATATTGTTAGTAGTGTATAATGATGATCTGGGTTGCTAGATGTTAGATCCATAACATCTAGAGGCTCGGATTTGAGATTTTTCAAGATCTGGAAAAAATTTATTTTGATGACTGACAACTAATGTCAGACCTCCTAGATCTCATTATGTTTATGTTTTTGTATGTTTAAATGTTGGTATTGGTAGTATGTTGTAAGGTGTGTGCTTTGGAAGTCGAATCACATCCATTAAATGTTCAGATGTCAAGTTATTCGTGGTCAAACCACGTTGGCCAAGATCGATAGAACAATTACAGGTAACCAGATTTGCCCAGAAAGGGCCTGACAACTTTTTCAAGCGTCTAGATCTGTCATAATGTTGTTGATCTGTGTTTATGGATACATCTAAGTTATACTATATTGCTTGTACTACATCCTCATGCCTTAAGCTCTCATACATCGTAAACATGTTGAAAATTATGGCCGGTCAAACTAGTTGAGTCGATCATGTTTTACATTTTCGGGTAACCGGAAAATATAAGAACATATTGATGACATATAGTTTGACCAGACTAAATCTCATGGTTGAGTTGTTGTTGTTATGATTTTATGTAATGGATCTCTGAGCGTACATGTAATACTGACTGCATCTTTAGATCACGAAATCATTTCATAAAAAGTAAGTTGTGGAAGCCCAAATTAGTTAACAGTCTTGTTCTTCATTTACGGGCAACCCGAAATGAAGAAACGATGTTCCGACAACTCACTTTGAAGGCTTTGATCTTGTTGTGTATTTGTTGTTTGATCATGATGGTGGTTGAATCTTGTAGTATTGCAATATGTCTACAAGATCTGACCATTATCTTTCCCATTCACACAATACACAGATCACGATTACTGGTCAAACCAAGCCTCTTGTTAACTGCTATGAATATTCTTGAAGGATCAAGAACACCTAAGGCGACGGTTTCTGTCGTCAAAGGGCTTTAGCTACAGACTTAATTAAAATTAATTAAATTAATTTCTAAAAATTATTTAAAAATAGTAATTAATTTCCAAAAATTACAAAAATTATTTTAAAAATTATTTTAAGTAATAAAAATTAAATATTAATAATTTAAAATATTTTATTATTTATTAAATGCATTAAATAAATTAATTAAAATGATTTTATTATATTAAAAATCATTTTAAATGATAATATGTTATTTAGAAATTTTTTAAGTTATAAAATATAACTTTTAATATTTTAAAGCAAATTTCATTAATTATTTAATATTAATGATAATTAATTTATTTACTAAAAAATTAAATTAATTAATTAAAAATGATTTTATTATATTAAAATCATTTTAAATGATAATAAGGTATTTAAAATATTTTAAGTTATAAAATATAACTTTCAATATTTAAAGGTAAATTTCATTAATTAATTATTATTAATGATATTAAGGTTATGTAATAATTATATTAAATAAATTAATTTAAAAATGATTTTATTAATATAAAAATTATTTTAAATGAAAATAAAGTGTTTAAAGATATTTTAAGTTATAAATATAACTTTTAATATTTAAAGGATAATTTCATTAATAATTTAATATTAATAATTATTAATTTATTATTAATGATATTAGATTTATTTAATAATTATATTAAATAAATAGTTTTAAAATGGTTTTATTAATTTAAAATTCATTTAAAAGGGTATAAATGAATTAAAATATTATTAAGTTATACTTAATGACTTTTAATACTTTGATAAATAGTACATTAATAATTTAATATTAATGGTAATTATTTAAAAATAATTTTAAATGTTTTAAAAATCATTTAAGGGTAGTATTAATACATTAAAAATATTTTAAGTTATTATAAATAACTTTAATATTTTGAAATGATTTCATTAATAATTTAATATTAATTAAATATTAATGATAATAAAAGTGTTTAATATTTAAATCATTTAATAATGATTAGATGTTTAAAAATTCATGATAAATTATAATAAATGTTTTAAAATTATATTAAGTCATTTAAAATAATATGGTGATACTAAGTAACGGAGATGAGTCTTAGACTCGATAATTACCCGATAAAAGTTGTCGATACAAGCGTACGTTTTGTAAATTGATCCGGACTTAGATAATTTAATTAGATATGTGATTATTTGTGATTGATGGTTGTTAAACATGGGTAATAATGTGATTAGGTTATGTCTTGTTAATTGCGAAATGTAGTCTTATGTGTTATAGTATATTGTTCTAATCGAGCGAATGATCCGATTAATGATAGGTCGTGATATAAGCGATAAAACTAAGTTGTGAATCGTAAGCGGTATAAGATCGAAAGTATCATACCTTTGCATTTTCTTTACGCAATGGACATGAGTAAGAATATTTATGAATTATATTATTATTGTACAGATTATTAACCTTATATTATATACGCTCATTGATTATCAACATGTTAGTATATGGTAATTCAAATATATATTTTGTTCGTTAATTTCTATAAATGGTTATACAAGTGTCCCCACTTGGATAATCATTGTATTTAATCACATGTTGATATACCTTTATCAATTACCCAGTATACATATATATTGAATTATAGATTATTGTTGAACAAGATAAAACCTTTGATTTGGAACCGCACAAGTATGAACATCCCTACACGGAAAAGCTGTTTATGCACCCAACAGGTGGGAGAGTGAACGAGACCTCGTTCTTGCATGTAGTATTGATCAATGCGAGGCATAATGGCCGATCACCCCCGTGTCGTAAGTTATGACGATTCTTGAGATGAATTTTGTTTTAACCTTTCGAAAATAAAACAATGTTCATAGCATGTCACAATAACCTTGATTATAGTCAATATGTAGTTTCAAAAATTTGAAAGAGAGTTGTTATGATATTATCATTGGTTGATTACTTCACAACTATTAACTTGTTGTAGAAGGGTAGACAAAGAAAAACATTTAAATTCTTTCAAATTATATATATATAATTGCTATTACTTGTTGGGCACTCAAATGCTCATCCTTGCTTAATTTAAATGTTTTTTTACTAAGGGTGAACAACCAAAAATCACCGCTAAGAATAAAGGAAAGGAAAGGTTGATGAATGAACGCAATCTTATGTTATGTAATAGTTAACTTTATAATGACAAATATGATATATATTATCTATCACGGGTTGTAATGAATGTTTAAAGGTTACGTACTTGGGATTCAAACTCTGATGATATGTAAATTAAGTTGATCTCTTATATTATTGTTATTATTATTAGTATTATTCCGCTCATAGAAATGGTATCATGAAGCACCGAGTTCGGGTTTCAAGTACTAGGATTGGGGGCTTTACAGCACTACTCAATAATTTTTACAGTACTTACTATTCAATATTTTATTTTATTGATTCAATAATTGCTACGTTGATATTTTATATTATTATTGTTTCAATAATTGTCACTGCACAGTATTTTCTATTATCAAATCAATAATTCATATTATTTGAATAATATTATTAGAAGATTATTGCAAATGTCTAAGGAACTTCATGCTCAGGAAAGGGGTTTGGTCACCTAATTGCCGCCGCCAAAAAAAATCATTATCTGAAAGCCCCTTTCCTAGGAGCGACTGGTCATCATAATTGTGATTCGTAATATTATTTGTGAATAATTAATTATTGATTTATATGATAAGGAAATATTTATTTTTATGTGGATATAAATGAAGGAATTAATGTTGAGGTATTTTATCAGTATTTTGTCAGAATGGAGGTATTAAAAATCATTCGTATGTGGATTTCAGACATTTTTTAATTAGAATTTGGAAAAACTTTCTTCTACAAAGTTGTAGAGAATTAAATTTTCTACGGAAAGGACATAAAATTCGTATTTTCTGATAAAAGGACTATTTGTTATGAATTATTGAAGTTCCAGAAATAAATATTTTTATTAAAAACATGTGGACCCCACTTTTGGTTGTTGTGAAAAAATCTGATTTTTGGGTGGGCCCCACTATGGTGTGCTGAAATTTGATCAAAAGTGGTGTGTTTGAAAATTTTGATAAAATATTATTTTATTAATTTAGTCTGCTTTGGCGTTCTAAGTATTTTCCTATAAATAGGGTGCTTAGTTAGAATTAAAAATCACACCAGAATCATAAGTTTTCTCTCTCTATATTATCGAGCGTATTTTGTGAGTATTTAGATACTTTGAGAGTTGTTATTCAATGCAAGTTTCCTTCAGCGTTATATCTGATATTTCAGCCAAAAGTTCTATTCTTTTGAGGTGAGGGATGTTATTTTCTTCATAAATGATGTTATTTTGTTCAATATCATTATACCAAAATATTGGTATGTATTTTATTATAAAATTTTACCTTTTCATGTCAAGGTTATTATTTGTGTATACTAAGTACTATTTACGTGATATTTATTATTCAACGAATACTGAAGATTATTTACTGAGTACTATTCATGAAGTATGCTTTTTATTGTGGAATTTCTACCTTTTTTTCAGTGTTGAGGTTCTTTATTCACGTATCAAGACTATTCACGATACTCGGACTATTTCGAGAAAAATTAAATTTTCTTTTCTTTATCCAAATTGGCTATTATGGTTACTATATTTGATTGTATCCATGTTTTGATCTTCATTCTTGAATTTTGCTCCACAATTGATTATTATGGAGTATTTTAAACTTGGATAAACCAAGTATGGATCCCTAATCTTTGTCCTTTTATCTCAATTGGATTCGTTTTCTTTAAGATATTTTTATCATTCTCGGTCCTAAATGGTGATATAACCGAATATCTTTGGCCCAGTAGTAAAGATGAATGATTACTGATGAATATTTTTGCCCAGAAAGGCAAAAGATGGATGGTGTTGAGATGAACATGACCAACTGGTGATACAAATGAATATCTTTGGCCCGTAGTGAAAAGATGAATATTTGGTTCAATATGTATATTGATTGATGTTACAGGGATAAAATATTGATGATGGACTTTTAAAATCATAGAAGATAGTAGATTTCATTCTCTACTTAACTCTTCTAATGAATTGTTATTTCCGCTGCGAATATTGATCTAAAACTTGTTGTCCATTTTATTTTATCTGGTTTGTTGAAGGCTAACGATAATTTGTTCTATATTATCTTAGCCATAATATTCTTTACTTGGCTAGTTGAGCTCACTCTTTTCCTTTTTGTTCCATTTTTCTTCTCAGGAGGCGAGAATATAGCGGGAACTAGTTGGGGTGTGGAGTGATGTTCTAAGTCAATTGTTTTAGCAGTCCTCACTATTTTATAAAATAGTATGATAATAATTATAATGAGGACTCCTTTTGAGTTTGAATACTGTCTATTAAACAATATTTGTATTTAAACTCACAGTTTATGTGTTGTCGTATTTTGTACGACAATTGTAATAATGAAGTTGTAGTTATTTTTCTGTACCATGTATTTGACGACTCAGAATGGGTGATGTATACCTATTTTGGGGGTATCACAATTATTATTTAAACAATTATAATATATTATAAAAATATATTGGAATGAATATCTTATCGGATAAGATAATTGTGATTCCATAAAAAAATATGCCAAACTTTTCACAAATGTTTCATACTAAATTCCTTCATTTATTTCAAAATTGAACCAATATCCACCACATAATAATTATTCATAAATAATATTATAAGCTCACAATATTAACAACCAGATCATTTCCAAGAAAGAGGTCAGGGGCTTTCCGATAAGGATTTATCCTTATTGGCGCGCAATTAAATAACCTAACCCCTTTCCTCAACAGAATTTTCTAGACATTGTCAATAATGCTAGCTAATAATATGAATAATTGTGTTGTGTAAATTATTGATTTAATAATATAAAATATTATGCGAGATGATAATGTGACAATAATTGAATCAATAATGTGAGATAATACGCAACAATTCATCGTGGTAATTATTGAATAAACCGATTGACTTCTTACGTAAGAATCAATAATCCAAAAATATTATGTAATATCGTGTGCTAATATGCAACCACACGTATTATTGTATTTTTATCATCGGGTATTTTAACAGTTAACTGTAAAAGTTTTGCCGTTATTTTTATAAAAATATTATTTCTGTCGCTTTCTATATTCGACAGTTATTTCGTTATGTGGTCCACCAATGATTACGTCGTCGTACGGATATTCCCCGACAAAAAGAATATTCTCCGACCAAAAGAATATTTTATGACTACTTGCTTACTTTGCAAAATTTGCACATTTCACCCATAACTAAAGCATTATATCAAATCAACACCTTATTATTCAAAATAATAATTAAAAAAATTAAATCTTTATTCATAAAAAGTTGGAGTCTTACAACATAATTAGAAAATATACATCATCTAAATTCATACTCTTATTTCACTTCAAAAATATTTAAAAATAAAGTTCAAGTTAGTTAAATATTTATTATTTTGAAATATATATTAAACTTGGCAATTTAAGTTGAGAGTACTTCACAAAATATATATTGCTCTTATTATAATTATTTAAGAAAATATTCCCCGTTGTAAAAATAAATAAATAAAATCAAATATAGTTTAGATTTAAATAATTAATTGAAAAACTCTAATAAAAGTATCAATATTTTTCATTTTAATTAATATAAAATTACGAATGTAAAATATTTTGAAAATGCTTCTAATAAGAAAATTTTATTTTTTTTTAATACTTAATCTAGTCACATCAATGTTAAACTTTTTAAACTTGGCTTTGTATAACAGAGAGAGTAATAAAAGAGTAATATTTTTACAAGTTTCTTTTTTTATTTTCAAAATACTATCTTATATGAACATAAACATTCTTTATTATAAAATTAACTTTATTGCATAACACTAGTCTCACACTTTATTAATGATAATATTAATAGACACAATATTCTCGAGTTTAAACTTCAAATTATAACATTTGTCACTCCATTTGACTAATTTATCTCTTTCTCTCTCTCTCTCTCTCTCTCTCTCTCTCTCTCTATATATATATATATATATATATATATATATATATATATATACATTAATGATAATATTAATAAAATTTTAAAAGCTAATTTGAGACATTTACAAAATTATAAATAAAATAAAATAAATTATAATTTTTCACGCTGAAATACAGGATTAAACACAGAAATATTGATTGTATTATTTTTTTTGGACGTTCATATGAAAAAACTAAGTTGCCTACCAAAGCAACATATAAATTAATATGGAAAGAGAGAGAGTATAAATCTCAAAAAATAAAATATGGGTCGACCTATATTAAAAATATAACCATTTGGGTTCAAACCATACAAACCATATTAAAAATAGATAATGTAGTTTTAGTTCTTATTTAGACTCATGACCATTTTATGTAAATCAAAAACCAAACCAAACCCATATTTTGCCAAGTTTAGTGCTAAAAAATAAGTTCCTACAGCTAATGATGTGACACCCCCAAATCCGGGTACTTCATTTTCGCCGAATTTGGTGCTCACTATCAAAATAATTACATCTAACTACCCATGATAAAGGATAAAACATTAAATAACTTAAACAATAATCTTTCCCATTAAAGGGTTACATCATCTCATAAACAATCCCAGGTAATCTAACCTTAAATTATTATATTAGTTTGCGGAATACATTATAAAATAAAGCAAGTCTTATAACTTCATGCATTTAAATAAACTTTAACTAATTCTTCAACACTTGGACATCTTGCCCTTTCTCTTGCTAGTAGATGGCTCATCGCCTCTTTCGACTTTAGCTGCATTGTTTAATTGCAAGAGTGAGAAAACAATTGCTCACTGACGTAAAGAATAGTAATAACAATCATATGAGAATGAACAACGAATGTTGTATAATAATGAACTTGTTTCTACTTAATAGAAAGCGAAACAAGTTCGAACTTTTAATATCTGACGGTCATAAGACCACGAACTATATCTCTGGTATTTAGGTATTATTACCTTAACCTTAACAGTCATTAGACTATACAGACTCTTCTTAACGTACTTAGGGGGATCAGCTCTTTATACCATATATTGTGCACAAACATCTAAACGTTATACGTACAAAATCCCCCATGTTAGGGTTGTTCGTCACAATTTGAATTTAGAATTTTCGCACTAAAGAAAGTTTAGTTTGGAACTAGCTTATCAGTGTTTCTAGAATTTTAGAACACTATTCAATTTCCATCAATAAAGGTTTAATACAATAATGTATAACTGAACAAGGCTATCAAAGTCAAAGTTCGGATATCAACAATATATAATTGAATAACATGATATACATGCAAAGTACTAAAAAGAATTAGAACAATCTCACTTGAGTCAATGTATTAGAACAATATACGCTTTGTATAATAATTAGAAAAGTGAAACTTGCTCGATGTAACGAATTAGGTTACAAGAGCTTAATCAATCGTATATAAGAATAGAATTAATAATCTCGCTCAACCAAAGTTTGGAAACTTGCATTCATAAATAAAAGAATGAAGTTAGAAAGCTTGCTCAATGTAAAGATTAAGGTTTAGAAACTTGCACAATTATGAAAGTAGAGTTAGAGAACTTGCCTTTTTTATAAGCTACACAAATGTAATATAATCTTCAATTACCCTACATACATCACTAAAAATCGCAACAACAATTAGTTGTATGAACATTAGCTTTATGGGTTTAAACCATCATTTAGGTCATAACCCTAAACTAGCACCTAACCATTTAGATTAACATATTTAACGAATCTGAAATTGCACTACGAGCCAACACAACTTAATTGTTCATCTCTACTTTTGAAAACATCACTTTTAGTTTTATTATATAACTCAATTAACAATCACTTAAAAATCTTTTACACTTTGTATTACCATGCATGACAATATGTTATTATAGTTCACTTTATGTTTTAATATCCTTAACATGCATGCTAAACTAACCCAAGTCTAATTCTGCATGACACCGCAATTAAGTGAGACTTCACATGTCATGTGCTAATGGCACGGCGGTCGCGCATGAAGAATACACTGGTTATTGCGCCAGGCTGCGCCCAGCCATCGTGGCCACATGAACAATCAATCAGCGCCCGCGTGATGCCTCAATTCCAGTTTTTGCAGAAGCTCGAAATCAAACTCTGCTTTGGCCAAAAATCCCAATTCTACAGAAAATCTCCCAACTTCAACATCTAAAATTTTATCATATTATAATTACATATGCTAAACACCATTCTATATACAAAAACATTATATAAACATCATTTTGAAGAATCAAAACTATATTTTTTTTCCAAATTTCTTCATTTTATACTTTTAATGAATTCGATCACCACGAATTCGTTTCTTATCATTTGACACGATTCGAACTACGCCGCTTTCGTTTCTTAACATATTATCACAATCCAACTTCAATTTGCAGATTACAACTCATATAAGGCATGAAATTTGGTACTTTCTAAGGCTATTTTTCAAATATGAACACTGATATTTCATTTTCTTTCTACACACCAATTTCTCACGAATTTGACCAACAAGCATCAAATATACATGACGATTACAGATTTCGCAAACTATATGCACATACCTCTACCACCATTCACATGATTTCCAAATCATATCAAAATATATATATACATATACTACCAAAACTAAAAATAAAAATAGGAATAGTATATACCTTTAATCCTTGATTATATGCTAGCAAGAGATGATAACAAGGTTTAGCAATCCTCTCCTTCCTCTTGAAATCTCAGAGAATACCCTTTCAATTTCACTGAACTTCTCTCACCCTCTGTGTTTTCTCCTTAGCCAAATGCGTGAATAAGAAAATTGAACGCTAGCCTTAGGAAATAATACGCGTAGGAATTATAAACTGACTCCCACTTCCCCCACTAACGTCAGGTAAAATAAGCCAAAGGTTTGCGTCAGTTAAAATAACCCAAAAGTCATAAGGCTACGTTTGGTTACACACTAATTTCCCATACTAGATTATTTAAATAATATTTATATTATATAGTTACACTTGTCACACATGTAACCCATTTTAATAGCTTATTATTATATTCTTATTATAATTATGCTTATAATAAATAATTATATATCTAATTTAATTAATAAATTAGAAACATCACTCTATTTATTTTATTTATTTCCATTAAATTAAACAATTCATTTAATTTAATTATCTTCTTAAATATTAAGCAATTGATTTAATTTAATTATTTTCCTTAAATTAAATCATTGAGATAAAATTATCAACACTCAATTTAATTATCATTAATTAATTTAGTTACTAAATTAATTCATCAATTATTTATTTTCCTCAATAAATAATTTACTTAAAATATTTATTTAATTCCATAAATATTTAAATTAAATTACAAATTTCTCGATCGTTACAAATGCAGTAACTTTTACTCCATTTCCCACTCGTAGGATGACTTCATCCTTGTTCAACTTTCTACTTATGCTTAGTCCATGCACAATGTTACATATGTGAGAACCACAACTAGTATCTAATACCCAAGTAAATTTTTAACTTTTAAAAAAATTAATTTCAATCATGAACAAATCTTTATCGGAAGTCGAAACTTCTCCAAGCTTCTTCTGCTTTTGATCTGCAAGATAATCCCTGCAGTTCCTTTTCCAGTGACCCGACTTGTTGCAATGGAAGTATATTCCTTTGCTATCTGGATCAACTTTCTTATTATTTTTCACTTTCGCCTTACCCTTAGCCTTCTTGTTTTTCTTCTTTCCAGAAGATACCTTGGGCCTCTTCCTTTTCTTGAAAGAATCATCCACCAATAAGACTTAGTCCTTTTTGGATGAGAAGTGGCCTTCAACGGTTTTCAGCATGTTAAGTAACTCAGGCAAGCTGATGTCCAACTTATTCATGTGAAAATTCACAACAAATTGTGAGAAGGTAGTAGACGGGGAGTTCTACCAAGAGAATATGTTACATAGACCTCCTATAATAAATGTGGAGGATAAAAATGAACTAATCCAGTTAGAGGGTGGAGATGAGTCAGTACATGTGCTTGATGACATTGATACTGAGGAAGAGTTATTGACTGTCACTAAATCTGAAGAAAATGATGGTTATGAATCTCCAATACGTATACAAAATGATTCTGACACATACACCGATTTTCATTAAAATGTATGTTTAGTTTTACTTGTATTACATACAATTACATATATACACGCTCTCTATATCCCTATCATGTTTATGTACCTTTCATTTATAGTTGTTGTAGTTAACTATTTCATACAATTACCTGTCATTATTGTCATTTTATTTGTATATGTAATATCATATAACTCATAATTATATCCTAAAATTTTTATTTATAGATGTCTTTTAAAGCAGCACAAAAAAGGGCGGCTTGGGTCGGGGCCTAATCATGTCCCGGAGACACTGACTAATCTAGATGACCGAATTCTTATACATATTATACCTCCTCCGGATAGCACGTACGTTATCTAGCTATTATATATAAGCATTTTATATTACCATTTTTGTAGATATATACTAATGTAAATTACTTTAAATATTATAATAAAATTACTTATCTTTAATGTGAATTGTTGTATATTATAGTGATTTTCAAGATAGAAAGATTGTTAAGTGCATTTCATAATTATGGTTGCAGGCGGCTTACGCCAGATGATTACGATAATGAGACACACCGCCGCCCAATAATGATGCAATTTAATGAATTTCGGTATATTTTTTAATTATGACATATAATATAATTATTGAAAAGATATTGTTTAGTAGTGTTGGATTATAGTATCACCGTCTTAATATTATTATTATTGTTTTATTTGTAGAAAAGGTATAGATGGGACGACGCACATGCATCAGTAATACAAACATTGTTCTGGCAAAAGTGTTTTGACAAAAGTGTACTGTCCGAACAAAAGATAACTTGAATAAGGAACGCCAAAAAACTCTGCATAATGTAGAGGCCGACCATCCAGGGCAGGGTGAGTAGTACATGCACGAGCATATCCCTTGGTGGTGCACGCAACTCATATAGGCTGAGATGAGTGAGCAGTGGCGAGCTGAGAGCTGGGTGAAAAGACGCAAAACTGTTGCCATTAACTGAGCCTCAGGTGCACTTGAAGGCGACAAGGAAAAAGACACATATAAGGGCGATATTATTTCACAGTTACAGCATATTATTGCATGGGTACGTATTTTGCAAAGTTTAAGTTTTAGTTTTAGTATATCCCTAATGGTAAGCATGGTGCGGTTTGGTACGATTTGAAGCTCAAATCGCACACAAAATCGTTTAGGTGCCGTTTGACAAATCCAAAATCGCACATGAAACCTCTTGTGATTGGTGCGATGCGATTTTGAACCGTGCGGTGCGATTTCATTTGGTGCGGTTTCAGTTCCAAAACCAATTGAAACAACAAAATTTTATGCAATTTGAATTAACAATTTAGCATCACACAATATTAAATATCACTTTGATAACACACAACTTTACTTATAATATTTTATCTAAACAAAAGCTAAATATAATAGAGTAATATGATGTAAATTATTATAGTAGAATATAGTAGAGTAAACAAAAGTTAAATACTATTTCGCTACTTTACTCTTAGTAACAATATGTTGTAATATTCTTAATAACAATATACTGTAATAATTTACAAGCTACTCTACCATAATACAACATATTGTTACTAAGAGTAGCTCAATCATATTACAACATATTGTTAACAAAGATCATATTACAGTACTATTACAATCATAATATAAAGAGTCATAAACATTATAGGTTACTTTACCAACATGGTACGATTTCAGTTTTATGTGTGCGATTTTGGCTAGTAATCAAACTGGAATCGTAAATTTATTTTTTAGCCAACTTAAATCAACCACATACGCCGGAACCGTTGGTGCGATTTTAATTGGTGCTTTTTGTGCAGTTTTTGGTGCGGTTTCGGTTTCAATTTGGTTACTTGGTCATCCCTATATATCACATGTTTACATATTAATATACGAGCATGTTTTGTAGGAGACTCGGTCTTAGAGTCAGCTTATCCATTGGCTAGATGTATATGTGGTCACCCGCGATAGTTTACCTAAGGCTGTCCAGATAGTAGTAATTTATTTTTATAACTTTGATATGTTTATAAATTTTTATGTCATTCTTACGCATTTTATATTTATTTTTAACTATTTAATTTTAACCTGCTGACATGACACTTATAAGAGTCTAATGAATGAGTGATATCCTGAAGGCACTCCACGGCGCCGAATGATCAAGAATTGTGGGAGAGGGCGTCAGTTGTGAAGAAGAACTATGTCAAAGGCCAAGGACAACGATCGACTATCAGTGACACATGCAGCTCTGGTAGTCAGTCTAATAAGTTCTCATGTCATTTGACGCCGCACGCTCCTACTGACTGTATGAGAGCAATATGTCAAAATCGAAATCTTCTTCTTACACATGGCGAACATATGCAAACCCCAAGTCATGAGTAATTAGCATATGCAGTGACGAGAGCATCACAACATAAAGATGACCCCGAGGTAATCTTGTCATTGTTTATCTTTGCATGTTTAGTTTAGTTTTCTGTTTGTGTTTAGCTTTCTGTTATTGTAATACATCAAAAAGAGTCATTTTTTGCTTTGCATAAGTTATACCAGTATCAACATATATACTATATATTTAACATGTTTTATTATTTTGTTACACCACCATTTGGACGATATTTGATGCGTGAAAACATTTGTATTCTCCTCTTCTCTTGTTTTGCATTTGTATTATTCTTTTTTTACCGACTAAATGTACGGACATGTTTATATTGTACGTTATGAGATTTGTATATAAATTTTCGTCGGACTGTATTTTTTTATATGTTTATACATGCATGGATGTTTATATATATTGTGTTCACTTTATTTATATATATGGATGGATCGATGAATGTGTATGAATGCTGATTTATTTATAGATATTGATGTGTATTGGGATATAAAACAGGTACAATTTTTTTGGGAAGACAATTTTGTAAAAAATTTAGTATCGGCGATCGCACACGGACATCGCTATTACTTTGTAGCTACAAAGCTACATAATTTTTTTTTATTTTTTTTTGCTATTAGTGACCAAAAGTCGCTGACACGTGGCTCCGCATCATGCTAAATGCTGACTTAGTCTGGCTGAAACTGGCGACCGGATCCGTCGCTATTATTTTGAGAGGGTAAAACCAAGTATTAACCTTAACTTAAAAAGGTAACTAGCTAGAATACTTGTTTGAGTCCAAATCTGCAAAACTCTATATTGTGTAATATCCAAAAACAAGTTCTTTACTAATTAATTCTGTTTTGTGTACTTGGCTGGAATGTACAAATTTCTTGCCCTTGGTTATAAATACTTTTACAAGTTTATTTACTTTTAATTTCTTGTTTAATAGCGAAGTATTTAGATGCATTATAAGATAGTTGAGACTTTTTCACCTGAAGAAACTGACAAATGAAAGAGGTTAGCAGGCACATATTTGCTAATTAAGTGCACGACAGCAGAAAAGTTGGGACTTTTTCACCTTTATTTCTTCATATATGTAATTGGCTTGCTGGGTTCAGTACAGGAAACAAGGAAGATGATGAGGCAGATCCTAATTTGGTTGGTGAAAAAAAGGTGACTTTGTTGTAGTGGTAAGGCCTAGTTCCTTTGTCAATTTGACATACTGAATTTTCATGATTATTATGCTCCATCTCTATGCTTACCCTGTATTTCTTTTGTTTGATCTGCTCATTTCCTATAAGCTTCATTAGGGCAAAATGGCACATGCATGAGTCTTCAGTATTACTTTCTTGTTAATCCTGTAAACTAATGGTTTCTAACAAAGTCAATGTAGTAGATGGTGTAATACAACAGTAATGTGACATTTCAAGAAGATTATAGAGTAGTAATCTACAGACATGAAGTTTATGAAACTTGGAACAAGGCCAGACACTATATATATACCCAGCAACCTCGCCATACCAATCAGCAACATTAGTTATCATTAAGATGCTAATCTCACAAACATTTGCAAGCATCTTGCTTTGTTTCCACACACACGCAGACATTGGAGCTTAATCCATATCAGATGTAAGATAGAACACTATTCCATCTATTGTATCTATGGTCGTCCGTGTGTATATGTGTGTGTATATATATAGATAGATTAAGTCAAGGCTTTGAGGTGCAATACAGTTGACAACCAAAACTACGTAAAAAGAAAAATGGAGCAAACAAAACCGAAGAAACAGGGATATGTTATGAAAGTAGAGGTAAAAATCTCTCACATGCAGAATTTGGAAAAAGTATAGGCGCCTGTAACCTTATCATGGCACATTGAAAAGAGGCCTACAGCCAACAAAATGAAATTTAGGAAGTTTATAATGAATTTAGCATACATAAAACTTGGAATTCATGGAGAAAAGTCGATGCATACAGAGAATGAGATCTCATGTAGTCATATTGATATGCTAGCAAAAAACCACAGGGCTGAAAGGGGAAGAAGAAAAATAGAAAAAAGGAAACCTTATCATAAAGGGAGCTTAAGTTGTGCATAAAAGAGTCGAGGTTTGCCTAACTTCTCTATCACTTACTTGGAAAGAAAAGTACCTTAAGGGCATTTCCTGGCTGAAATTCTTTTGAACCAAGTCAACCAGACATCAAATATTCTGAGCATTGTAGGAAATAGACTATATATATCTATACTGCCATTCAGCACCAGAATTTGTGAGGAATCAAGACATCAATGAAGATTGACTAGTCTTCTAACTGCTGTTATTATTGTGGTACAAGTTGAGTGTGCTTTTCTCTTCTTAGCTAAGATCATGCGTGTATAATTTGTTAACTCTTGTATGTCTAGCTGCAGTTTGCGCTTCTTCCAAAATGTGGTCTCTTACGACGACTTTGCTCAAATACTAGAGATTCTAACAATTTTACACTGGAGCTGCTGCTTCATGATATCCCTGGAGGTGAAGATGCTTTCGAGCTGGGTGCTAAGTTTTGCTATGGTATCACAATCAATTTCAATGCCCATAACATTGTTTCTGCACTTTGTGCTGCTATGTTTCTCCAAATGACTGAAGCAGTTGAAAAGGGAAATTTTTCTTTAAAACTAGAGACTTTCTTCAATTCATGCATCCTCGAAGGTTGGAAGGACTCGATTGTCTCAACTGCAGACTACAGGAAGGTTTGTCCGAGTGGTCAGAAAATCTCGGGATCATCAGAAGGTGCATCGATTCTATTGTTGAAAAAATACTTGCACCCCCATCAAAGGTGAGAAACTTCGCATCCCTTTCCCATTTTCAGCTCTTTCTGGACCGAAAGATACTATTATTTACTCATATTTTATCATTTAGTTTCTAATCGTAATAGGAGTTTGTGCAGGTCACATGGTCCTACACTTATACCAGACCAGGGTATGCAGAAAAGCGTCACCACTCCATCCCAAAGGATTGGTGGACAGAGGACATAACTGAACTTGACATAGATCTGTTCAGATGCATAATCACCACTATGAGGTTAGCAAATAAGCTGCCATCACAACTTATTGGTGAGGCTTTGCCTGTTTATTCCTGCCGTTGGCTACCAGACATTACAAAGAATAGTCAAAGTGAAGAATCCTTGGATAGAAAGCGGAGAGTACTTGTTAGCATTGTAAGCATGATTCCAGAACACCGAGGATCTGTTTCAGTTGGATTCTTGCTAAGGCTCTTGAGTATGGTTAAGTTTCTAGGCGTGTCTCCAGTAATAAAGGCAGAACTTATAAAGAGATGTAGCCTTCAGTTTGAGGCAAAACTGAATGACCTGCTGCTACCTTCACACTCTCCTGAGGATCAGCATTTTTATGAAATCAACTTGATTGGGGCAGTGTTAGAATATTTCTTGAGGGAATGGAGAAGGCAATCTGTTGTAGAACGTAGCCAATCTATAAGATCAATTATGAAGGTGGGGAAGCTCATTGATTCGTATCTTCAAGTGGTTGCGAGGGATGTAAACACGCCAGTACATAAGGTGGTATCTCTCGCTGAAACTCTACCTGAAATTGCCCAGCCCAAGCATGATGATCTTTACAATGCCATCAATATTTATCTCGAGGTAAGGTTCTAATAACCATGCGTATACCATAGAATCAATATATTCAGAAAACCTTAAAGGAAGGTCTAATGCCACACATGATGCCAATCTCAAAACCAACATAATGTCACCTTGGAAGGCAACCCACTGTTTCTTGTTTTTTTCCTGGCTTTCCCATCAAAAAGTAGCTAGTATTACTACAAGCATTAGAAGCATGATGTCCAAAACCTTTTCAGTTATTCTTTACTGACTCGGTTGGTCATGCTTCTAATGAAATAGAACACCAGAGATAGCTAGGAAAGGAGATCAGAGGAGATCAGGGAAGGAACTTACTGAATCCAATCGAAAGAAGAAGACAAGACAAGAGAAACAAGATACAGATATAGTTACTGAATTACGACAGTTATATGATTTTATTTTTTCTTCTTCCAGTGGAAATGGTCATAAATTGTAACTGTTTTACTACTACTATATCCAAATGCTTCAAATTACATCAACCTCAAACTTGCATTCATTCCAAACTCGTATTTTGGCCCTATTCGCAAGCATTTGAGACATACGTGAGTCTCGAGCCTTGTAAAAAATTAATGAGACGATAATATCTCTTTTGAACCTACAGATGGAAAATTAATGAGATGATAATCTCTCTTTTGAACTGATCATACCAATGCATAAATTACCAGTCTAAGTAAGAGTTTTGAACTAGCACCAACTGTTTAGGTTTTTTATTTTTTCGAAAGTTCTAGCATCAAATGTCTCATTGTGATGATACAGCAAGAGTTGTCTTCGTCAAGTTGTTCACTTTCCTCCTAACTAACAATCTTATTCTTCTTATTTAATGCTTGGTCAGCATTCGATACAATTTTTGAAACAGTAAATCCTGCTACTTCAAAATTGTTTGATCTTTGAGGAATTAAGGCATTGCGAATGATAACGTTAACTCCATCATATGTCCAAACACCTAAAAGAGCCTCACCTTTCAGTCCAATGGCAAACCAGCCCAGACCTGCAGCCGCAACATCTACAGAACTTGAATCCCATGAGTTGCCACTAACACGGAATTCCTTTCTCACCCAATTTCCAAGCTCTTCAACTCGTGACTTCCCATTTGGTGGCTGAAACAAAGGATATTAAGAATGACATCAGTCGTGGCCAGACAACCAGTCATTTATCAACTACCACAAGATAAGAATCAATAAGAATATTTATATTGTGATAAAGCTTTATTTAGCCTCTTCACCAATTGGAATCTTTAAGCATCATAGGTCCAATTGACAGGTGCATAAAGTACTTTGGAACACCATATAAATATTCTATTGTCGGAATGCCAAGCCACATACATATGATTTGATAAAAAGACTGGATTTATCTCCCATGTGAAGATTTTTTAAATAATTGTTAAAAGAAAATTGAATTATTAAGGAATAAAATATAAGTAAAATATTTGCAATATGTGATGCATAGGCAGGAGAGCAAGTAAAAACGTTTTGATTGCCCGTGCTTGAGATCTTGCAAAACAAGTTATGGAACTTGGATTCAATTAAAAACATGAAAGTGGGTAAGATTTATTTATGCTTTATTAACAGTTAGGGCAAAGACTATCCAGGACAATTTGGGTTTGCTAGAGCATGGATTGCAGTTCGGTTCATGAAATCTACTGCAATTAAATTGACATTTCTGGAGTCTAACAAGTTGTTTTATTTACTGTATAAGCTCCAGAATGATGCTAGCTAGTTAAAGTTCTAAGTTTCCTATTTTTCAATCTTAATCCTAGAATCCTATTCATATCTTTGTGGCTTTTATGTTAAAAAATTTCTCCAAAAGATCCAGAATCACTTGTTCATTTACTTTTACTCGCCAAAAAGAAGGTTAACCTAACCCAGCATGTCATCTAGATATAGAAATCTACTTGTTCAGTTGAAGGGTTCACATATAATAGAACTACAATACTACAGAACTAAATCACTAAAAAATATAGCTAGAGCAAATCATACCTGTAACTGGCAACCAAAATGACCTTCCAACATTGTGCATGCATTCTCTGTTTTCCCCATGTGCAGCGGAAGATAAGGAGATGCCCATACAGTAACATATATAGAATCTACCGACGATTCTTCAATATCTAGCCTCATGAGCCCAGCAATATGAACCGAGTGACCTGCCTGTTACAACCAAATGAAACAAACAGGAATCTTAGAAATGGATGCAATTTAGTTTCTAAACAAGACCCTACCGAAGTCCAATTAATAACTAAAAGGAAGGTGAAATCAAGTCCTGGTAAAATATTGAAAGATAAGATCAGTTTTTAAATCCATACCAAAGACTAGATACGAAGGCAGATTCAATCAAATCCCTAAAAAGTGTTCTGCATATGCTTCAAACTTTGGTATTCTATATCCACAAACACAGCTGCCCTTGTTTTTATATATATTCTAACATAACACAATAAGATCAAAACAGCTATGTGTGTCCTTATCCTTGTCATATCTTATGTATATACCTCTTTAAGCAAATACCAATAGTCCATTAGGCAGGATGGTTCAAACATTTACACTTTTTAAATAACAAATAAAGGACCTTACAGTTCAATGAGAGATTTGTGTCCAACAACTTAAGCTCACATAGAGCAACAAGAATTTGGATAATGAATAAACTAAACTTGATGAATGAGCACCAATCAAGTAGCACACAGTTTAAGATGCATCAAGCTTGAGTTCAAATCATAAAGAGGCTATTTAGCCAAAAGTATATCAATGTTCTAAAAGGCGCTAAGCGGGAGGTGGACGGCCGGAGGGGGCCTAGGCGGGACCTAGGCGGGATTTTTTATTTTAAACCAATTTTAATATTTTATCTAACATTTATCCAAACAAAATAATAATATAAAGCAAAACAACCTATAATAAAGATAATAAAGGCATTTGCTTGAAGTTCAAACGCATATCCATATTGTTAATGTCAAAGTTCAAACACAAGCATGCAATTGTTCAAAGTAAAAACATATTTTTAACGTATTAGTTTTATTCATAAACAAGATTGCTATTAAATAATAAATTTTAAAATTTCAAGAATTTAATTCAATATTAAAACTTAAGAAACTAAACATAAATTTAAGAATTATATTATATTGAATTAAATTAAATATTACAAATGTATCATCATTTATATAATTTAAAATTGGTACAAGTTCAAAAAATTACAACTATAATAAAATTATCCATTTTGACTTGATATTGTTCATTTCTTGTTGTGATTTGATATGCTACAATTTGTATTATGAATGTGGAAAAATAAATATATCAAGATTTGGTTTGAATAATTATTAAAATAAAATAAAAAAACTCCGCCTAGACCCCGCCTAATTTCCTAGAGAAATTTTTTTGCCGCCTTGGGCCTAGATGAGGTATCAAGTGGCCTAACACCTAGGTGAGGCACCAAGGAGGGGCCTAGCACCTAGGAGGGGCCTAACACCTAGGCGGGGCGCCAAGGGGGGGCCTAGCGCCTAGGCGGGGCCTAGGCAGACCTAGGCAGGGATTTTTAGAACAGTGAAGTATATGGTGTTACATTTCAATGCCACTAGAAAGATGCGATGCATCTAGTATGACATATTTAGCATTATATACATGAAGAAGGCTTCATATATTGAATTTCACATGGCAAAGTACCATCTTAAATAAAAAGTTTGTTTCTAATTTTATATTCAGCCGTCATACTCGTACAAAAAGCCAGTGACCTTAAGTGAAATATAAAAGTAAAAGGATTGTATATGCAATAAAAGGAGGGAGTGGAGCGGGAATGGAATCTACTTTCGAGCATATCATCATACATAAAGTCTAAGACGAAGAGAAAGGAAAAAAGTGAAGCATGTAATCAAGTCCTAATATATCATATAAATCATAATATACAAAACCCAAAATTCTCAAGAATTGTTTACCAAATAAACAATTCCAACAATTGGGATAGCCACAAAGACGAGAATTCCAACAAAAATCTTCTCAACTTCTGTATTGGAGTATGACCCCTCAAATAATCATTGCTTTACATTTCTAATGAACATCACTACAACACCAAGGAGCATTGCCTAGATAAGAGCTCAAAAGATTTTTACAAAAGTGAATACTAACTTTGAAGAATCCAATTTTAAGATAAGAACCCGTCACCCTAGAAACAGTACAGGGAAAAACAGAACTTTTCCCAAAAAAGTTTTCTTAAAAAGAATATTAACGGAATCCACTGATCTCTCGTGCTAAAAGAGTTGGCAAATACCAAAAGGCCTATAAGCAAGTTAATATCAAATAAAACTAAAGTCCAGTGAGTTGACCGTAAGAAAAAAAAAATTAGTTAGTCGTTTGTAAGTTGACCTAAAATATAGTGACCAAAAAACATTTAGTCATGAAAAGCATTTCACATAAGCAATGCAATATATGATGGATCAATCAGAAAGGGAAAAAAAACAATAATAATAATAATAAAATAAGCACTAACCTTAATCCTATATGTTCTTGGTTTCAACTCCTTTCTTATGTGAACTAACTTCTGCTCCTCTCTAGTCAATCTTGTCGTAATCTGATGCGGGTGAAGAAGCCCTGGCGTATCAAACAATTTCGCCTGACCTGGTAACACACCCTCAACCCTAATAATCCCCAACGTTGTCCCAGGTACCGGAGCTTCCGTTAAATGACTCACATTTCCTCCAACACAATTCCCAATAGCATTAATCAATGTCGACTTCCCTGCATTCTGCGCACCAACTGCCCACACATGCCCTCTCGCCCCTGCCAACGCAACCACATCATCAACAAGATTTTTCAATCCCCAATCCCTCACCGCACTCACTAAATGCACACTTGTTAACTTATTGGCTCCGCCCTCTCTCGCCCTCGTTCTTACCCAATGCTCAAACCCCGTAGGCGACAATGAGCCTGGTAATAAGTCAATTTTTGACACAACTAACACAACCCTTGGTACATTTCCTGATTTCCCTTCTTTCCAAGCCCTACTGTTCCCATCAATTGTGTCAGAAACCAATCTAGCCACAATCCTAGGGAATGAGCCGTCAAAATCCACAGCATCCACCACCATCAAAACCACAGTTCGAGGCCCCGAACTCGAACTCAACCTCTTCCCAACTGTATGATCAAAATCAAAGTCAGGCAACAAGTTTTCTACAGTTGAATCTTTCACCTTGCCATAAAATCGCAACGAGTGACACCTCGCGCAAACCAAAGGCTTTTTGGGCAAATCAGGGGCAGTGTTTAGATGGGTTTTGTCGGGGGTTTCGAGTTCAAGAAACCCCTTTTTGAGATAATTTGATATTTCATATTCATCAGCCACTGGGTTTTTGCCAATGGGTGTTTTGTAATTGGGGTTCTTGATTGACTGCTTAACATAAAACCCAGGCTTTTTGGGATCAGAGTCTTGCATTGGAACACCACAACCAGGGCAAATGTGGAGGGTTTGGAAAGCGGCTTCTTCGTAATTTCCATCTCTGGAGATTGGTAGAGGAAATGGGGATGTGGGGTGCGAAGAAAAGGGTCTGAGAAAGTTTAATGGCGGTGACGGGGTTTTAGGATGAAGGGTGTTAGATACAGGTTTTGTATACGTATAGGCGGAGAGAGGAAGACGAAGAAGGTGTTTGAGCTTTGATGGTGAGAAGATTCGTATCTTCATTTCTGTCTCTCTTCTGCAGCGGCTGTTATAGTTTGATGGTGTCTGAATGCTAAACAAATACTCAAGAAATGTCATTAAGCTTTGTTTGTTTTGTAAAATTAAAAATCTGAATAGCTCTTAATTGTGCTGACCAAGGCTGACTGATTCGTTAAGCAGAGTAGCTGAATGGATCTTAATATTGCTTTATGTTTGCACCATAATTAAACTTCTTTAGGAAAGAGAGAACAAGAGATGCACACGTATTAATGAGTTGCATTAAAATATAAAGTCGAAAAAATAGATGTAAAATAGTGTATATAGTATTCATCATATCTCATAATATATATTAATATTAAGTTATCAATTTTAGTACTCTCTCTTTGTTATAATATAAAATAATCATTAACTTTCTAAAAATTAATTTGCAATATGATTTATTCACAATTATAAAACAATAAATTTCATGATTATTACTCCTTTCGTTTTTAAAAGATTGTCGTTTTAAAAAAAAAAATGTATTCCAATTTATTTGTCGTTTATAACTTTTTAGGTAAATAAATTATTTACTTTCATATATCACTCTTACCTTTTCTCATTGTCCCGAGAAATTTTATCTCTTGTATTAATAGTTTTCAACTCCCTATAAAGGGGTAGTGATGTAATTTCAAACAAATTTTAATTGTTACTAAATGATAGTATTAAATAACTTTCTTAATTTATGTGCAAAAATCTTAAACGATAATCTTTTAGGAACGGAGATAGTACTCCCTCCGTCCCAAATTAATTGCTCAATTTTGATTTTTTTAAGTCAAATTGACTATTTTTAGAATTAATAATTAAACATATATAAATATATTTCTAAAATTATAAAAATTGGGATTAGTAATAAATTGTATATACTTTCTTTTGATTATAATCTCTTCATCTATATTTTAGCAAAAATAGTAAAAAGATTAGTTTTAAAAATGGTCAATTTGACTTTAAAAAGTCAAAACTAAGCAATTAATTTGGGACGGATGAAGTAATATTTTGTATTTACTAAAATTAAATGAACACATACCAGTTTTAAGTTTTAAAATATCTAACGGTAACTTTCAAAAAAAAAATAATGATATTATGTTTTTGAGAGAGGGGGTATTATTATATTGTATATTAATGTACTTTGTATAATTGTATTATTATATTAAAAAAACAAATATATTTATAAATTTAAAGTGTCTAAAATTGAGTTTCAAAAATTTAATAACGATCTTATATTTTGGAATGAATGGAGTATTATTATTGTGACACCCCCAAAATTAGGTATACATCACCCATCTTGGGTCGTCAGATACATGGTACAAAATTCAAATACAACTTACTAATACAACTGCCGCAGTATAATACGACAAAACATAATCGTGAGTTTGAATACAATTATTGTCTACTAGAGATTATACAAACTCAAAAGGAGTCATCATCATTACAATTATTAACACACTATTTCACGTAATAGTGAGGACTACTAATGCTATCCTCTCGACCGCCACTCCGCTTCTCCGACTAGTCCTCGCTATGTTCTCATTTCAAGAGAATAATGAAAGAAAGGGTGAGCTCAACTAGCCCAAAGAAGAAATATTATGACTAAGATAATGCGTAATAAATTATCGTTAGCCTTCAACAGTGTTAAAGTTAAACCGATAAAATATAACAACATCAAGTTTAATCTGCATGTGAGCAAGCAATCCATTAAAAGAGTCAAGTAGAGAATAAAATCTACTATCTTTTATGATTTAAAAGGTTTTCATGACTTTTATTTGGGACTCAAATTTTAATAAATAATCCACATCATCGAATCACCCACGCACTACTGGCCAAGGATATTCTTTAAGATCACGACAACAAATTATCCATGCACTACAAACCAAGGACATTCGTGGTATTCATTAATGGTCATGATCATGCCAACAATCGTCCATCAATGCACTACGCCAATGATAACTTTTACCACATCATTTGTAACATTACTACCATGATTACACCGAATAATCCATGGTCATAATCATACCAAGTCCATCTATGCACATGTGCCATGTGATGACTTTCAACATAATATAAACATGAGGATGATGACAATGATATAAGAATTCAATAAAAACAAGTTCAAGAATTAATTTATCCAGAACTAATAATGTCCAAATTGTCAACATGATATCGCTTTGTAGAGAGTAAAATTCAAGAATGATCGGAAGAATATTTCCATGAAAAGATCTTTGGATGAAACGCAAATATCAAGGATATTCTACTAATTTCATGGAGTATAGAAGTCAAAACTTTAACCAACCGAGTATAATAAAGAATGGAATAACAAAAGAAATCACCATGCACGCGATGCAGAGATGCAGATAAAAGTTATTCCAACAGAATAATAATAACGGAACCAAGTCGTGCAAAATTTACAACGGCTGTGATGTTCCAATGTAATAATAAAGCGAGAACTCAGGTCCTGTAAAAACACATGCATGTGATGTTCCAATGTAATAATAATAAAGCGGAACCAGTCCTGTAAAACACATGCATGTGATGTTCCAATGTAATAATAGAAGAATGTCACCAAGTATAGGTAAATCACAGATATCAAAGTTATTCCAATGTAATAATAAGCAATGGAATAACAACAGTTCTCTTCATGAATAAGAAAGAATAAAACCCTTACATTAGTAGTAGATTGAATACCGCAGAGAGGTAGTAATGTAATACTCTTCTTCTCTTCTCTCTCTCTTCTCTCTACTACTCTCTCTATAGCTTGAATGAATTCGTGTGAAAATAAGGAAGCATTAGGCCTCTATTTATAGAAGATTTCTAGCTTAGCACTTGAAATGTGAAAAGGCAAGTGGCTTGATTTAATTGGTGATGTGAAAAGAAAAGTGGTTTGACGCTCGTAATGTGAAATGACAATTGGTTCGACTTTCAGTAATATGAAACGGCAAGTGGTTTGACGTATGGTAAAGGTAGTTACTATTGACGAAGGTAATTACTATTGACAAAGGTAATTACTATTGACGAAGGTAATTACTATTGATGAAGGTAATTACTATTGACGAAGAGACTCTTAGATGATGACATATGGGCCCCCCATAAAATAACCAAACTTACCACAAACGTCTCATAATAGACTCTTTATATACATCAAGGATTGAATAAATATGACCACAAATCATTTTATTTTTAATCAACACATATTTAATCTTTCAACAATTATTAATCATTTATAACTTGTCGTCTCAATTATTGATTTAATAATATAACATATTATCTGTATGATAATCGTGACAATAATTGAATCAATAATATAAGAGATATGACGCAAAGAATTATCGTAGCAATAATTGAGTATAATGAGTGACTTCTCACGTAAGCATCAATAATCAATACCGTGTGCTACTATGCAACCACGCCAGACATCGTATTTCTTTTACTACCGGGTAGTTCAACAGCTTTTAATTCAGTAACACCTCCGCCGTTATTTTCATAAAGTATTTTTGTCGTTTTTCTCAATCCGATAATAATTCCGTTGTGGGGTCCAATTAATGATTGTGCCGTTGCATTTAATATTCCCCGACAAAAAGAATATTCTCCCACCAAACTAATATTTTATAACAACTTGCTTACTTTGCAAAATTTATAAATATTACCCACAACTATAACATTATATCAAATTTACTCCATAATATTCAAAAAATAATATTTATAGAAAATTCATCTTTATTTATAAAAGTTGGGGTCTTACAACCTCCCCTTCTTATAAAAATTTTGCCTCGAAATTAGGGTACGACCGGTATGTCGAAGAGGTAAGGATACCTTGATTTCATTTCAGATTCTAACTCCCAAGTCATTTCTTCAACATCGTGGTTTCTCCACAAAACTTTGACTTGAGGTATAACCTTGGAGCGTAGAATATGTTCCTTCTTATCCAAAATTTGAACAGGAACCTCTTCATACGTCAAATCTTCCGCTATTTCGTCCGGTTCTAACTCAATAATGTGGTTCGGGTCTTTCACATATTTACGTAATATGGATATGTGAAAACGTTATGAACACGAGACATACTTGCAGAAAAGCGAAGTCTATAGGCCACGCAGTTCCTACTCGATCGAGGATTAAAAATGGGTCGATGAATCGAGGATTGAGTTTTTCTCTCTTTCTAAATCTCGTAACTCCTTTCCATGGAGCAACACGCAACAACACATGATCTCCTATATCGAATTCCACGTCCTTTCGATGAAGATCAACATAACTCTTTTGTCGATCTTGTGAGATTTTTATACGTTGTCGGATCGTTTGAATCTTTTCCGTAGTCATACGTACCAACTCCGGTCCCAACAATGTTGCTTTACCCACCTCATCCCAGCATATTGGAGAACGACACTTTCTTCCATACAACGCTTCGAATGGAGCCATGCCAATACTTGTTTGATAACTGTTGTTGTAGGAAAACTCCACCAATGGTAAGAACTTGTCCCAACTTCCCTTGAAATCAAGGACACAGAGTCTTAATAAATCTTCAAGAGTTTGAATAGTCCTCTCCGACTGTCCGTCCGTCTGAGGATGATATGCCAAGCTAAATCACAAGTCTGTGCCCATAGCTTTTTGCAAACTAACCCAAAATCGTGAAGTGAATCTTGGGTCTCAATCAGAAACTATGAATTCCGGCATACCATGCAGTCTTACAATCTCGTTTATGTACATACGAGTAAGACGTTCAAGTGTATAAGTTTCTCATATCGGTAAGAAATTAGCAGACTTGGTCAATCTATCAACAATGACCCAAATCGCATCTATGCCTTGAGAAACCTTAGGAAGACCCAGAACTTAAATCCATGGTAATGTGCTCCCACTTCCATTCTGGAATTTCAAGTGGTTGCAATGGACCTTTTGGTACTTGATGCTCCACTTTAACTTGTTAACAAGTTAGACACCTTGAGATAAACAACGCTATCTCTCTCTCTTCATATTGCTTCCACCAAAATGTATGGATTAATATCATGATACATTTTGGTACTCCTGAGATGGATTACAAGCGGTGTGTTGTGCGCCTCCATCATGATTTTATACTTTAAATCAGGGTCATTAGGACACACAAAGTCCGGAGTTGACTCAAGTATTCCTTCTTCATCGATTCTTGCTTCCTAAGATAGCACCTTCTTGCACTTTCTTCCTCATATACGCATCACTCCTGTGTCTCAGAATTCGAGCGCCTTTAACTTTATCGATTAAAGTCGGTTCTACTCAGATATTCGCCATTATCACATGGGTCCTCTGAGTCTTTAATTCTATTTCCATCCTTTGCAAGTCACACAAATGGGCCTTTGCGTTGACAATATCGCACTTTCAGACTTGCAGATATGATCTTCTACTCAATGCCATACCTACCACGCTCGGCTTTTGCAAGAAGGTATTGGATGGTATGATCATAATCTTTCAGCAGTTCAAGCCAACGTCGTTGTCGCATGTTGAGTTCCTTTTGAGTAAAGAAATATTTGAGGCTTTTATGATCCGTAAAGATCTCCACCTTCTCCCCATACAAGTAATGCCTCCAAATCTTTTAGTGCGAAGACAACAATCGCTAACTCTAGATCATGAGTAGGATAATTCCTCTCATATTCTTTGAGTTATCTTGAGGCATAGGCTATGACTTTTCCATGTTGCATGAGAACACATCCCAACCCTTTGCTCAAGCATCACTATAGATGACAAATCCTCCGAGCCGATGGTATTGTCGTAACAAAATAAATGAGTCTCCTCTTGAGTTCTTGAAAACTCTTCTCACATTCTTAGCTCCAACCGAACTTTGTATCTTTTCCGAGTCAAATTTGAATCGGAGAGTAGCGATTCGAGAAAATCCTTCCCACGAATCTCCGATAATAACCAATTAAATCGAGAAAGCTACGACCGGTCACTAATTTAGGTTGCTCCAAACTTTGAATTGCTTCAATCTTTGGCCGGGTCAATGATATTCCATGACTTGATACTACGTGCCCAAGGAATGCTACTTCCTCAAGCCAGAATTCGCATTTCTTCAACTTGGCATAAAGCTTGTATTCACGAAGCTTTTGGAGTGTCAGCCTCAAGTGTTGCTCATGATCTTCACGGCTTTTGGAATAAATAAGGATGTCATCAATAAAGATGACCACAAAGTGATCCAAATATTCCTTGAATACTCGGTTCATCATATCCATGAAGGCAGCAGGAGCATTAGTCAATCCAAAGGACATGACTAGGAATTCATAATGCCCGCATCGAGTTAAAAAGTCTTTTTGAATGTCATCGGTTCTAATCTTTAATTGGTGATATCCGATACGAAGATCAATCTTTGAAAAGAATTTGGCTCCTTGCAACTGGTCAAACAGGTCATCAATACGTGGCAATGGATACCTATTTTTGATGGTGACATGATTCAACTCCCGATAATCAATACAAAGTCGCATTCTCCCATCTTTCTTCTTCACGAATAGAACAGGAGCACCCCAAGGAGAAGTACTAGGATGAATAAAGCCAATGTCTAACAATTCCTGCAGTTGGGTCTTTAACTCTTGAAGTTCAATAGGAGCCATTCGATATGGGGCTTTGGAAATGGGTTTTGTACTGGGGGTTCAAGGTCGATACAAAATTCAATTTCACGCTCAGGGGGTAGGCCAGGAAGTTCTTTAGGGAATACGTCAGGAAATTTATTAACAATAGAAATATCATTCAAAACTGACGTATTTTTGTTTAAATCTGTGACATGAGCTAAGAAAGCTTGACATCCGTTTTTCAATAAATGAATAGCTTTATGGCTTGAGATGACCGTGATTGATTTTAATGGTTTGGTTGCTTGAATTCGCATAATAGGTTGATTAGGAATATGAAAGCTAACAACCTTATGGAAACAATCAATTTTTGCATGATGAGTAGTTAACCAATCAATCCCTAGAATCACGTCAAATGCAAGTATTTTCAATGAAATAAGATCTACAGGTAGTGTGAGGGTACCGATTTGAACCAAACAAGACTTATAAATAGTGGATGTAATGAAGGTTTCTCCCAACGGAGTTTCCACAGATAAGTCAAAGTCTAATTTCTCTGGAGTCAAATTTAATCGATGAGCGCAAGTAGAATAAATAAAAGTGGGTAGAACCGGTATCAAATAAAGTATAGATTTCGTTAGAGTTTATTATAAGCTTACCCGTGATGACCTCATTCGGGTTCCTTACTTTCTGGGAGGTCACAACAAACGATCTCCCTTGCACTACCGGTTTTGACTTTTCTGGGACGGCCTTTGGTGCCTCCATCCTAGCTGAATTTGTCTTCTGGTGAACGACAAAATCGAAGCTAAGTGACCTTCTCTTCCACAATTATAACATGCTTTGGAATGACATCGCGCAGATTTGACCGATGTGCCCCTCCTCCGTGATTTGAAACATATGATAGGTGGTCGTTCTCCTTCCTTAACGATAGGTGTTGGTGCTGACGTCTTTCCATCATTGTTGAATCTCCTCTTCTTGAAATGTCCATTCTTATTGTTTTAGCCCTGATTACCACCAAGTGGTTACCATTTTTCGGCTTCGTTGATTCCTCCACGCTTGTTGTCACCGCTTCGATGATCTTTATTTGGTATTATCATTTTGTTTACCGCTTCTTTTAGTTGCGTTGACTCGTTATCGCGCTCCACTAACTGAGCCCTATTTACAACATCTGAATATAAACACAGTTTATGAGAAATAAGATGTTGACGTATATCCGACTTCAAACCTCTTAAAACATCCGTGTGTCATTCTCTCTTCATTATCCACCAAGTGGGACGAAACTAGGGATAACTCCGCAAATTTAGCCTCGTATTGCGACACACGGCCATATTGTTTTGTTCCAACTTGATAAACTCCACCTCCTTCATGTGACGTAATACTTTCGGAAAGTATTTGTCGTTGAAACTCTTGGAACTTCTCCCAAGACATCTTCAAGACTGGCGAAGTTGAGTACGTTTCACCGATTTCCACCGAAGAATCGCCTCTCCACGCAACATAAAAGCGGCACACAGGAACCTTTTTTCTCCGGAGCATCCCAAGACATCAAATATCTTGGTGATCTGCTTTATCCATGCTTCCGCCATAAGTGGTTTTGGCACTCCCTTAAACTCCGGTGGTCCCAGCTCCTTGAAATGTTTAGCGGTGACCGCCTGAGAGTTTTCAGTGTTTCCACCTGCATTTTGGACAGAGCCGCTCTACTTTCATTGTTGCATGAATTGCATAAAGCCCCTGAACATTTGATCATTCATTATTTGGTCAATGTTGTTGTTTGCATGAGGATTGTCGCCTTCCTGATGCACATTATCCTGATTATTGATATGTGGTGAATCAACGGTCGCCTGTGCTCCATTGCTATTCTCAACATTCTCGGATGTCATTTTCGACATCTTGGCACAAAACAAAGGTTAATTGACATGTAACATATTATCCCTAAAATCACCACCAATTAAATACCACATAAACTTAGGTAGGTCATACTAGCGAAGGAATTCCCTGTCTCCTCCTAGTACTATTCTCACATCTTAGTCGGGATCATATCCCTAAACTTTTGGTATTAACCTGTGACGCCCCCAAAATTAGGTATACATCACCCATCTTGGGTCGTCGATACATGGTACAAAATTCAAATACAACTGCAGTCATGTACAATACGACAAAACATAACGTGAGTTTGAATACAATTATTGTCTACTAGAGATTATACAAACTCAAAAGGAGTTCTCATTACAATTATTAACACACTATTTCATAGAATAATAGTGAGGACTACTAATGCTATCCTCGGACCATCACTCCGCTTCCGACTAGTCCTCGCTTATGTTCTCATTTTCTCAAGAGAATAAAGAAAGAGGTGGTGAGCTCAACTAGCCCAAAGAAGAAATATTATGACTAAGATAATGCAGAATAAATTATCGTTAGCCTTCAACAAAGTGTTAAACCGATAAAATATAACAACATCAAGTTTAAGCTGCGATTGGAACAAGCAATCCATTAAAAGAGTCAAGTAGAGAATAAAATCTACTATCTTTTATGATTTAAAAGGTTTTTCATGACTTTTATCATTTGGGACTCGATTTTAATAAATAATCCACATCATCGAATCACCCATGACTACTGACGAGGATATTCTTTAGTATCACGACCACAAATTATCCATGACTACTACCAAGGACATTCATGTATTCATTAATGGTCATGATCATGCCAACAATCGCCCATCAATGCACTACGGGCCAATGATAACTTTTACCACATCATTTGTAACATTACGATCATGATTTGCAAGAATAATCTATGGTCATAATCATACCAAGTCCATCTATGCACTACAAAGCCCACAGATGACTTTCAACATAATATAAACATGAGGATGATGACAATGATATAAGAATTCAATAAAACAAGTTCAAGAATTAATTTATCCAGGAACTAATAATGTCCAAATTGTCAACATGATACTGCTTTGTAGAGTAAAAATTCAAGAATGATCAGAAGAATATTTCCATGAAAAGATATTGGATGAAGCGCAAATATCAAGGATATTCTACTAATTTCATGGAGTATAGAAGTCAAGTATAATAAAGAATGGAATAACAAAAGAAATCACCATGCATGCGGTACTTCGCATAGACAAGTTATTCCAACAGAATAATAATAGCGGAACCAAGTCAGGCAAAATTTACACCGACAGGATGTTCCAACAGAATAATAATAAAGATGAAACCGGGTCACATGTAAAACACATGCGGGATGTTCCAACAGAATAATAATAAAGCGGAACCAGTCCGGTAAAACACACTGCAGAGCAGGATGTTCCAAATGTAATAATAGAAGAATGTCACCAAGTATAGGGTAAACACAGATATAAAAGTTATTCCAAAGTAATAATAAGCAATGGAATAACAACAGTTCTTCTTCATGAATAAGAAAGAATAAAACCCCTTACATTAGTAGTAGATTGAATCTTCGCAAAGAGTAGTAAGAATACTAATCACTCTTTCTCTCTTCTTCTCTCTATACTTTCTCTCTCTATAGCTTGAATGAATTTCGTGAAAATAATGAAGCACTAGGCCTCTATTTATAGAAGATTTCTAGCTTAGCACTTGAAATGTGAAAAGGCAAGTGGCTTGACGATCGGTGATGTGAAAAGAAAAATGGTTTGGACCTTTGTAATGTGAAGCGACAATTGGTTCGACACTTTAATATATAAACGGCAAGTGGTTTGACGTCTGGTAAAGGTAGTTACTATTGTGAAGGTAATTACTATTGACAAAGGTAATTATTATCGACGTGAAGGTAATTACTATGACGGAAGGTAATTACTTATTGATTTAAGGTAATTACTATTGATGAAGGTAATTACTATTAATGAAGAGACTCTTAGATGATGACATATGGCCCCCATAAAATAACCAAACTTACCACAAACGTCTCATAATAGACTCTTTATATACATCAAGGATTGAATAAATATTACCACAAATCATTTTATTTTTAATCAACACATATTTAATCTTTCAACAATTATTAATCATTTATAACTTGTCGTCTCAATTATTCATTTAATAATATAACATATTATATAGATGATACTGTGACGATAATTGAATCAATAATATAAGAGATATGATGCAAAGAATTATCGTGAAAGCAATAATTGAGTATAAATGGAAAGTGACCACGTAAGCATCAATAATCAATATGGTGTGCTACTATGCAACCACGCCAGACATCGCATTTCTTTTACTACCTGTGTAGTTCAACAGCTTTTAACTGTAATACCTCCACCGTTATTTTCATAAAGTATTTTTGTCATTTTCTCAATTCGATAATAATTCCGTTGTGGGGTCCACCAATGATTGTGCCGTCGTACGAATATTCCCCGACAAAAAGAATATTTCCCAACCAAACGAATATTTTATAACAACTTGCTTACTTTGCAAAATTTATAAATATTACCCACAACTATAACATTATATCAAATTTACTCCATAATATTCAAAAATAATATTTATAGAAAATTCATCTTTATTTATAAAAGTTGGGGTCTTACAATTATACTTGATATTGATGTATTTAATTATTAATAAATACTTCATCCGTTCCCAAAAGATTGTCGTTTTAGAAGAAAAATTTGTTCTAAAATATTTGTTGTTTACAACTTTAAAGGAGAATAAATTATTTACTTTCCTATATTATCTCTACCTTCTCTCATTGTCCCAAGAAATTATCTCTATTGTATTAATAGTTTTCAAATATATGATGATTTTATTTGTTAAAATATCCTAAAATAGTTCCACATGATACCAATATATGTGATAAAATACTAAAATACCCTTATGTCTTTGATTTTTTTTTGTTTTCCACAAAAAAACCCACCTATGCAACTCTTTGTCTTCCTAAATTTCTTTCCACAAAAACTGAAATACTCTATACTCCTCAACACATCATCGTTTCTTTTTCTCTTCATCTTCCTAATTCCTTTGCATTTTGTTTTATACGGAAACAACTTCATAGCCTCTGTCTTTATTTTTCAAATGTAAAAGAAGGTGGGTACTCACAGTGCTTGATTCACCTCCCAGTGGTACCGTGTTTCCATCCAAAGGGTGGGAGAGCTTGTACAAGGCTCCTGATGCTTTAGGATTTTGCTTTAATCTGTAGAGAGGGCATATGTTATGCCTTCGCTAATCGACTAAATTCACAAATTACTTAATCAGATATCATTAGCATGAAATCGAAAACATGAAGCGCAAGACTTATACATAAATAAAGCAAAAAAATAAGGTAAAGTATACTACACCATACATCAAGACATTTTATGGAGTGTTTGCTTGCTTATTTCTTTCAGTCTCGCAGAGTTGTATTTTTTCATTTATTCAAATTTTTGTAGAATTGTTATGGCATAAATATGTTGCATGATTTGTATTGTTTAGTAAAGATGCACTATGATTGTCATTTGATGGTTACCTATTTGTAAGCAGAAACTCTGTTAATAAGCATAATTAATAGAATATCAAATTCACTATATGAATTTCCAAAGAACCTTTTCTCGAGTTTTGATATATATCATTATACCTATCGTTAATCAAGTGTTTCATACCTTCAAACCATGGTTTGCAATGAACTACTTTCTCTTGGATTTTAATTTGGTGAAATGGTAAGATAGAGATCAATCTATTACTCAAAGATGTGGACCACAACCAAATTTCACCTGTAATATTGAATGAAATCTTATGGTCGTGTAGAAGCAGATTTGTATATTTTTAAACTTATTCTAAATAAATTGTTTACTTTTGGATGATTTTTTACATTTACTTAAACTATAACTAATATGATGGTCCTTGTTGAAGAATGAATGAATTTTAATTTTTTTCTTTTTCCGAGTATCATTTGATTCCTAAGACTTTATCAATTTCTAAGACTTTATCAATTTTTTGCCAACTTGCAATTAAGTTTCAATTATTTTCCACCATATCAATTTTTTTATCATGACGCTTGGTAGAGCACTAGCATATTTGAGAGCTTCACATGTAACGATGGCCCCAAGGCAAAAAATTAGGACTCAGTTTCATTTGAAATTGATCTCAACGTTGATCCTAATATTGATTGTGGAGATAGGCAACTAGAGAAGGAACCAATACACGATCTTCATCGTCAATGTGGATTGAGTCATTTCGAACATGATTTCGACCTCAATTCGACACCAAATGAGATATCGTCATCAAGTCATGATATGTTATTAGAAGAGCAAATTATAGAAGATGATGAACGACTTGAAGAAGGAATAAATGTGAATCAAACTACTTTGGAATCTAGTAAAGTTTCTCTCTCTCAACTATTTTATGGTTGCTAGTTCCTTCACTCATGTGTTTCTTCCATGTCTATTGTTTCCAATGCAGATGTCGAGATGTCAAGTGCACCAAGTGTTAAAAACAAAAATTTAAGCAATGTGGAACGCCAAGCTATATAATGCATTCTTTGCTCCAAAAAAGTGTCGATGGAAAATTGAAAAAAGGGACAACTAAATTGGTGGCCTCTTTATTTTCAGTTCATATGACAATTGTTCAACGCATTTGGAAGAGAGGAAAAAACAGTGGGGTGTTTGTCGATGTCTAAAGTCAAAGAACCAAAAATTGTGGTCGTAAAAGAGTTCATGTTGATTTGGAGAAAATCTGTGAGGTCCCTTTACATAAGCGAACAAATATTCGCTCTTTAGCTCATTCTGTGAGTATCCCAAAAAGCACTTTGTTTAGACTGTTTCAGAAGGGAGAAATACGACGACATTCAAGTCCCGTCAAACCTTTCTTAACCGAAGACAAGAAAAGATCAAGACTTCAATTTTGTTTGGATATGCTTGAAGAGGGTAGCTTACCACACAACCCAAGTTTCAAAGCCATGTATAACACGGTTCACATTGACGAGAAATGGTTCTTTATGACAAAGAAAGCTCAGAAGTTCTACATGCTACAAAATGAACCGGATCCATATCGCCCCTGTAAGAGCAAGAATTTTATTGTTAAAGTCATGTTTTTGGTTGTTTTAGCTCGCCCAAGGTTCGATGCAAATGGAAATGAACAATTCTCAGGAAAAATTGGTGTGTTTCCTTTTGTCATACAAGAACCTGCTAGAAGGAAGAGTGTTAACAGACCTGCTGGCACACTTGTGACAAAACCAATAAATTCGGTGACAAAGGATGTTGTAAGGTCCTATTTGATTGAAAAAATCCTACCTGCAATTAAGGAAAAATGGCCAAGAGATGATTTGGGATCTCCTATTTTCATTCAACAAGACAATGCAAGAACACACGTCGATTGTAATGACTATGCATTTTGTGAAGCTGCGACCAGAGAAGGGTTTGATATTCGTTTATTTTGCCAACCTCCAAACTCTCCGGATTTGAATGTTTTGGATCTTGGATTTTTCAGTGATATTCAATCCCTACAACAAAGAGAGTCAGTGCGATCTATCGATGAGCTTATAAGTGTAGTTGTTAAGGCATTTGAAGAGTTTTCTAGTGTGAATTCCAATTGGATATTTTTGTCATTGCAGCTATGTATGCAAGAAATAATGAGATGTAAAGGTTCAAATCAATACAAGGTTCTTCATATCAAAAAAGAAATGTTGAAACGTGAAGGCCAGCTCCCTATTTAGGTTAGTTGTGAACCTATACTGGTGGAAGAAGTGCGCAACTACCTACATATTGTTGCTTGATTCGGTATGTATTTGATCTTCATTCTTCACTAGCATATTTTTTTAGCATGGCAACTGATTCCAAGTAGAAACTACCTAAATTCTGTTAATTGTGTATGAACTGTGGAAGTAATTAATTGAGGTTGGCTTTTACATAGATCTTTTAGAATAACATAGACATTGGCTTTTACAGGTTCTTGGAAATGCTAAAGAGGTTGTTGCAGTGGAAATCTCCAATTGTCATTCTAAGCTGGAGCATTACTCTGTTTTTTGGAATTCTTATTTTTGAGATGTACTTGAAGCATCCATACTATTTCTCCTTTTTTATTTCTAAGGGAACATTACTCTTTTTTTTGGAATACCTTTATTCCATTGAAACATTGCTTGAATTGAACAGTTGTTTTGAGCAATGAATTTGTTTTTTTGTTTACTCGGTGAGCTCTCCGGAAAAAAAATACTCCTGCAGTTGTAATTTTTTGGATTAGTTGGTTAAGTGTTTGAATTGTGTAATGGGAACCTTCAGCCGTTTGGTTAGAGTTTCTGCTTCAATTTGTGTTTTTATCATATGTAGCTGGTATTTGGTTAGCAACAGTCATTTTGCTATTGGTTAAATCACGTAACAACCCAAACATCCATTTTATTTATGTCCCTTGTTCAAAAATCACCAACCAAATTTTCAATAAAAAATTTTCACTTCTTTCAATTCTCAACATTGGAAGCCCAAAGAACAAAATTTTCATCAATCTGAATAAAACCAATCCAGAACCCAAAAACCACAAACCTTGGAAGCAATACTACAAATGCAAACAAATATATAAAGAAATAGAGCAACGACTTCACAGGAATGGGCGAGACCGGTTTTCCCATTTAATTTCTTAGCATAAATTTTTTAAAGAATAAAGAAGCACAGCTCAAAACCAAGAACAATACCTCAACCTCAATAAAGAACCAATTATCATAAGTAGCAAAACCCATGGTCCAAACTAACAGACAAAACTAACCCATTTCTCCCAAAAATCTCTATACTTCAAAAATCTAACAGACACCCATTTGATAGCAATCTCTATACTTCAAAACTCATGGTCCAAACTAACCCATTTCTCCCAAAAATACCCAATAAACAAATTTCCATGAACTCAAAACACAAATTTCGAACAAATTCACAACATGCCCATGAATCCATAAGATTTTTTTGCACCTCGGATGATGATCAAATTGTTCAATTATGCATGTATTTTTAGGCCATACCAGAGCTTGATGTAAATAATGGATGAGAGCTACTCATAATAGAAATTTTTGTAACTGGACCAAAATTTCCTTTCAGTATTTTCTTCTTTAGTGCAAAGTTTTTTCATTGCAATTTGCCATTAAAAGTCTCAGAATGCATCATTTACGCTTCAATTTGTGGTTTTATCGGATGTAAACAAATCAAAAACAGAGTAGATAACCCAAAAATTGGCAAATTGAGTACTTCCGAAATAGATACAGAGAAAAACAAAATGAGTACTTCCCTCTTCATAATCAAAACACAAAATCAAGTACAATTGATGTTCATACAAAATCAATGTTCTTCTATCTTCATAACCAAAACACAACTTAACTCAAAAGTTTGCAATACTGACATACCCAAACTACCCAAAAAAATTTTCCAACTCCGTCATCTTACCTCCGGCAAAACAATTACCCGACTAATTGAAAAGATTAGGATAATAAATCCTCAACATCACCCTTAATATTTCTTGAAGTTCTTTTTTTTCATAAACTTCTTCTGCATATTCCTTCGAATATTTGTTTAAGTCGACATCCAACACAACTTTCTTCTCCGAGTTCTTGAAATCTTCAGTTCGCTCCATTGCTTCGTTGGTTAAATCGATCCAGCTATCTGCATTATTCATGTCGAAATCCAAAGCAACTTTCTTCTTAGAGATTTGACCATCTTCAGTTTGCTCCATATTCTTCACAAACCTTGCAAGAATTCGGACCTCAACTTGCAAGAATATGCTGCCTATATGAGGCTTTAGTAAAAGGAGATTGTCCATGGAAGAGTGCCAAGAAGATCTTTTAAGAAGCATAATTCGGCAATTAGAAGGATATAAGAAGGCGTGAATCTTTATTGGTGAGAATATGAAAAGGATGCTTAAAAAAGAGGAGAGGTGTGAATGAGAGTAATGACTATCAATAATTAGGGTAAAGGGGTAAACTTGGAAAATAAAGGGAAAAAATGCATTGAAATCTTAAAAAAACAGATATTGTGGGGAATTTTTTTTTTGCTAAAACAGCAGATAATTTGAGACGGAGGGAGTAGTATTAAATAATTTTCTTAATCCATGTGCAAAAACCTTAAACGACAGTCTTTTAAGAACGGAGGGAGTGTATTACAAAATTTAAAATATCTAAAATTGACATTCAAAAATTCAATGACGATCTTATATTTTGGAAAGAATGAAGTATTATACTTAATATTGATGTATTTGACTAATATATTATTATTTAAAAATATATATATATTTAGATTATAAAATTTATCATGTATTTTTCATTAATGATAATTTGATGCGTGTGATTAGTGTGTGTGTGTGTGTGTGTGTATATATATATATATATATATATATATATATATATATATATATATATATATATATATTAGATCCGTCTGTACTTTCAAACAGGACTAAAATCACGGAATTCTATTTTTTTTTGTTTTTTTTAAAATAACTAAAAAATATTTAATATTTATGGAATCGAAATTTTCCATAATATAATGTTTTGGGGGTGATTTGAATACCTATACTAAAATGGTGGTGAAACAGTCTGCATCGTATATACATGTTTTGTTATACGCACTCAAATCACGTCAAAAAACTTTGTATTATGAAAAAATTTCAATTCCATAAAATATTAAATATTTTTTTAGTTGTATAAAAAAAAAAAATTGAGTCTCGATTTTACCATGTCCGGAGTCCGGGACAGATCGGACTATATATATATATATATATATATATATATATATATATATAGCAAGGATCAAGATCATTCCTTTTAAATAGTATTCTCTTTAAATAACACTCCTTTAGTAAAACTACGTCGTTTTGGAGTGACCGCGAGTGACATTTTTATAAATAAAAGGAAAACAAGTTAGACCACTCTCTTTTAAACCGCTCCAAAACGAAGTAGTTTTACTAAAGGAGTGCTATTTAAGGAAAAATACTATTTAAAAAATGCTTCTTGATCCTCTTCTCTCTCTCTCTCTCTCTCTATATATATATATATATATATATATATATATATATATATATATATATATATAATCCGCTTATGGTGCATATCCCTTTATTTTATATACTCGCTTCACCATCTTTTAATGATTTAATCAACGACGATTTATTTATTTATCGCTATAAAACAGATACACAGTTTATATATCATTATAATATATATATATATATTAGAAAATTTTATTCAAAATAACTCAGAGAGTTGAAATGAAAAAGTACATTCAAATAATTCAAACAGATAATTATCAAACACTTTTATTCATTCGGTATTCAATTATCAATCAAAATTATATTTCATTCAATCATTCAGATGGGCTTAATTATTCAGATAATTTCATTCAATTTTATCCGACAGTCCCTTAATGATCACGCTAATACACCATTGACAACATTCACTACTACTAGGGAACGTCCCCATCCACTGTTCTGCTCGCTACAATTACGGGCAGATGCACAACAAATTTCATTTTTAAAATCTTTATATATATATATATATATATTATGTTATAGAGTGGTAAACATATTAATAATTAACTGATTTGTTTTATTCAACCAGCTATAACCATTCCATAATGGCTAAGGCACTATCATCATGCAAGTAAATGTACAAAACAAATTCTGGTATATGTATTTTAAATCAATAACTGAGATTCACAGCTCATAAGACAGCATCTCAGTCCGACAAACAACTGAATGATTTCTCAACCAAATGCTAGAGATATGATACATTGACTGGTCTCCAAATTCAAAGAGGAAAAGGCCTTTGGTTCCATCTCACTTCATAATGGTGAATAACTGAATTGGTAGTAAATTCCGGCAAAATAGTATCGCGGTAGGCGAAAATGCTCACATGAAATCATAATCGTCGTAAGACTCGTCATAATTATTGACAGCCACCTCGTCGTCCGGCTTATCTACAAGCAGTTGTTTCTTCTTTGCACCTAAAGGACAAGGAAACATGATATGAAGATAGTATTCCTATAGAAACATGAGTTACAGCATTTAGATCCGACATTCATAGAGAATTTCATAAGTTGGTAATATTTCTTAAATTAAGGTTTCATAGGACCACTTATAACTTTATTTGTGCGTAGTTTCTTCTTTGCACCTAAAGGACAAGGAAAGACGATATGAAGATAGTATTCCTATAGAAACATGAGTTGCAGCATTTAGTTCCGACATTCACAGAGAATTTCATAAAACTTTTATAAGTTGGTAATATTTCTTAAATAAAGGTTCATAGGAACACTTGTAACTTTATTTGTGCGTACTCGATAAACAGCCTTATTCCCATTTTAAGGTTTATAGGACCCCCCCCCCCCCCACCCCACCCCACCCCAAAAAAAAATAAAAAATAAACTCTTAACAACTTTATTTGTGGGTACTATAAAGAACCATATGAAAGCTAATCAATAAGATGCGACTCCTATGCAACTAAGATTCAAATTTTGTAGTTCTGCTTTCATATGTATAACTATGTGATGCATGTCATGTAAAGAAATAGAGATTCAGATTGGGACATAAATTTGAAGAATTCCAGCTTTAGGTATATACTTGGTATAGAAATTCATCTAAATTGAAATCCAGATTTTCATTTGAAGAGCTCTGAGGGTTTAAAGTTTATAGTTTCTTGTTCTTCAAATCAGAAGGTAACACTCAAAAATAATAAATCAAATGTGGATATGGCGAAGTTGTAGTTGCACTGGGCCTAAACCATGGGTAATTTGACAAATATTTCTTTAAAAGAAGGTAAACCCTTGATATATAGTCCACGTAAAATCCAATAACAATGTCAACTTCTATATGTTTTCCCCAACGGGAAGAAGTTAGAAAAGTTACCAAACCCACACCCATGTATTAAAAAAAATACATAAAATGGAAAAAAGAAGAAATGTGGCATACCCAACTTCTTTTTACCAGCATTGGCATCTTTCTCTGCTTTTAGCTTTTCATTTGCAATAGCGGTGACAGAAGAGGCAACTTCTTTTGCATCTGCTGCTTTCAGATTAGTCATGGACAGTCTCATCACAGCCTTGAGCAACCCAATATAATGGAAACTTTTCTGCATTCAGAAGTAAAATGCATACAAAATGCCAAAATCAAAGATGGGCACTAGAACATTCAAGACAAAACACAGATAATGAAAACACACCTCATATGGACGGAGTTTATGCGAAATAAGCTCTGCATATTCTACGAAATCACTTTCTGATTTGGGAATGAAATTATCAAGAGACCTATCATCACCACCTTTCATAGCAAATAGTTCTGCAGTGTTTTTATAGTCCTCTTCTTCAACAAGCCTGTTAAGAAGACAAAAGAAGCAGAAAAATCCCTTGAGAACCAAAATGACCTTTTCCAGAAGCAAATGATTATAAACCACAACATTTTATATACTCCAGTCCAGTGGCCAGCAGAAGCCTATCACGTAATGATCGAGGCAATTTTATACAAGATCATCACACTTGATACTCAGTTATTTTTTCACAGAAGATTACAAGATGCTATAATAAGACCGTGCTGAGTAAATATGAGGACAGTGCAGAGCAAATATTAGGGCAGCACTGACCAGATTACAAAATGTCAAAATGCTTTGAAACCCTCACTATATATTCATCAATTTAAATTTATTTTGCCAACTTCATAGATCCCTTGTCATCCATCATCATAAATGCAGTTATTTTTTTACTTTACACCACAATTTGGATAGTCTTTTTCTTTCTTACTATCTTTTTGAGGACGGCAATCTGCTGACAGCGAGTATGGAGGGGCCATTAGTCGGTACACCTCTAAAATCTCAGGACACCAAGCATGTAAATGCAGCTCATATAAAAACTTGTATTTACTCGTAGTATATGCAGCGGTTAAGCTAGTAATAATTTACAATGGGGTCAAAATTATTACTAAGATAAATAATTTGACGGGGGTTCGGTGGCAGTGCTCCTGAGCCAATTATTTTAAATACTTTTGGGTCACACACACACACATTATATTATATTATATTACAATGAAAATATAATAAGTAATAATATATGGTATATATTCATTATATTGACTCATAAAAAGACTTTTTTAATGACAACTGTTCATAAGTAATTAATTCATTAATTATTTTTAAAATAATATAAATTAGATTATTATTTAGTTTAAAATATTATAGAGATATACATATATTGAAAGGATATGAATAATATGTGGTTAAAATTTGATAAGTAAAAGTTATAAATTTTTTAAATTTGATATAAATTAGATTATAAAAGAAAATTTATAAAATTTTAGTTATATGTGGTCAATTTATATATAATAGTTATAAATTTTAAAATTTACCTTACATTATAAAGCAATTATTTTTTTTCTAGTAAATTTTTAAAATTAACTTACATTATAAACAATTGCCCTATGCCTATCCACAATGCCCTATGTAACCGCATCGAGTATATAGGTGGGTGCCACGCACACGCGCACACACATATATATAGTTATATTTAATGTTTTAAACAAATAGTCTTGTTGATAGAAACTTAAAAAGGGAAAGTTTTTTCATGGGTTAATTGATGTTTTGATTACTGTACTATGGGTCGATTTTCACTTTGGTTACTGAATTTTTTTTGTAAAAAATACATTATTATACTCAAAAAAATGTTACAAACTAGTCATTACTTAACATTCCGTCCAAAAATTTGACGGAAGTGCTGAATAGACTAATGTTTAACAGCTATCATGTGGGGTACTTGAATACGTGGCAAGTGTGCCTCTATTATGCGGTGGGTTAATTGATGTTTTGGTTACTGTATTAGTTGTTGATTTTCATTTTGGTTACTGAATCATTTTTTGTTACAAAAATATTACTATACTCAAAAAATTGTTACAAAATAGTCATTACTTAATTGACGTGCGAGTTAGTTATGGGTGATGTGACACATAATATTGCTACATAAATAAGAAAAGGGAAAACAATTAGGGGCATGATTTTTGCGATTCATCATGAATATAGTTCAATAAGATAAAAAAGGAAAACAATTACTCACACATCAATCATATTATTAAGTTAATAGACTAATTTATAACAGTAATTTTTGAACATTTTAAATGTCTTTGTAATAAAAAAAAAATTCAATTCAAAATAAAAATAGCCACATATTCAACCCTTACTATGTTCCACATACGCCACATATTCAAGGAATGTTAAGTTAAATATTAGTTTGTAATATTTCTTTTTAAGTATTAAGTAATGTATTTAATAATATGTATTTGCAATATAAAAAAATTCAGTAACCAAAATAAAAATTTACTCCTAGTACAGTTACCAAAACATCAATTAACCAGTTTTTCCAAGGTGAAAAATCATGCCCTTAAGAGCAGTTATGAGAAGGTGAAGTGTATTTGAAGTTCAAACAATCTAAAGAAGTAAAAGAATAAAATATGAAGTATCACACAAAGATATACTTGTATGACATGACACACTAATTGAGGTGTTCCTAGTATAGAATATATAGAATCGGTCCCCCCACCTACCCCACAAGCACTCCACATATGTAGATTGATGCTTAATTTTATGAACCAAAGAGCCCGGACACTGAAATGTTGACAAGGGAATTCCTGTAACTAGGCCACCAACATAGAGAAAACGTCCCAAGAAACATATTGTGTATATAGTTGAGCATTGCTATATCAACAAAAAAGTTCCAGCCACGTATCTAATAAGAGCTTATTATCGGATATCAAGTGTCTAAGATGCGCATAAATGTGTATGCAAGGTGTGACTGTGCGAGAAGTAAGGTTCCAACACATACACTTCTTTTATGAAGTTTACATGTTCTTGGCAATCATATAGTGTGCACTGTGCACATCTTTCCTCACTCAACGACTCACCCATGCTCCCAAGGATTACATATGAAGAATCTCCATTCTCCAAAGCCTACCAGTATCAGTTAACCAAACAAAGGCAAAATAAGTATCAGTTAACCAAACAAAGGTAACATAATATGTGTATTCACCTTTGCTGTCAAAGTTTTTCTGCTACAGGATCTAGTGCTTCCTCCTTAACTACTTCAACAGCTTTCCCTTTCTTTACACTAGCTTTTGCTACGGATTTCTTTGAGGGCTTTTCAGCAGGAGGTTCTGCCACAGGTGCCTAATAACATCACATGAAATGATGAGATTAGATCATGATATTGCATGAGATGGTTGCTCTCAAACTCCATGTTTGTACAATAAGACATTCAATACACTTTCAATGTCTAATTTTAATAACATATATATTCTCTGAAAAAATGTAAGCGGACCTGAAAACACAAACATCTAAAGCTCAAGTCCTATTACTAAAACTAGTGGACTAACAAAATGTAATTAATAAAATTGTACAGGAGAAGTAGCCATTTTTCCAGTTCAACATTAATAGAAGAAATCAGTACTATTACCAAGTCCAATAGTAGTATTTAAGTAAGGAGGTGCAGGTTTAGAATAAGCTATAGGATAAGCCTAAGTGAGTTAGTAGAAATAAATTTATTTCTATTTCAGTTGTACACCTTTGATCATTTGAATGAAAACTTATTCAAGAGCTCTCAAGTTGAGACTTTAGGTCAACTTCCCTTTCTTTCTCTGCTCCTAACTTCTGCCCTATCTTTTCTCCCTCAACTCTGGCTCTAATTATGTTAATCTAGTTGCTGAAACCCTATCTTACCCTATCTTTTCTCCCTCTACTCTGGCTCTAATACTGTTAATCTAGTCGCTGAAACCCTAGCTAAGATCCTAAGAATCCTAACAGTAATGTTATCAGAGCTGTTTGGTGCCTAGGAACTCCATCTTCTTCTTAAATTCTCCTCTTATCTCAAGTTAATTCTCTGCTTTATCACTGATTCTTAATCTCTCCCCAAAAATTCTCTTTATAAACAATTAATATTAAGTCATCACAAAACCTCACAAACTGATCAAAACAAAGCAACAACAGTGCAGCAAAAGCTCCAGTTCGGTACTCTGTTTTTCTGCACAACCTGTAAGTGGAGATTTCTCACAAAACCTGAGTCCATTTGTAGTAATTTCTGTTACATTGCACTTGATTCTAATCAACTTAACTAGCCTAGCTTCATTTGCTGGGGAAAAATCAAATATCAACATTTTAGTTCATAAATTCAGTTCTGTTCATTCCCAGAAAAAGTCATAAAAAATTTTCAATCAAAGAGTTGGTCTAGTATTACGAAAAGAGTCCTTTTATTATTGATAGTATTAAAATTACACAATATCCTCACATTTGCACCATAATTTCATTATATGCCACAACTATTAAACAAACTCCTCATTATATTTAATGGTAACTATGAAACAAAAAAAACGTCATTAATAGTTGCATATATTACAAATGAGACACGTCGTTAATAGCTGCATATATTACAAATGAGACTCTTTGTTTAGCATGTCTATAGGTTTGTTCCAGTGACTTTGATCATATTTCTTCTGCCCCCATCTTTTCTCTTTCAGCTCTGGCTCTAATTCTGTTAATCTAGTTGCTGAAACCCTAGCTAAGATCCTAAGAATTGTGACACATTTAAGTAATTTGAACATAATACTTTCAGTATCTAAATTAAAGCGCATTGTTGTGATGTTGTCTTAATTATCAAGGCTATTTATTTGACTAAATTAAGAGCTGGATTTGTTGGAAGTTAAATGGCTCTAAGTTCCCCTTGACTCGAGATTCTTAAATTCATTAGTATAATATTTTATGCTTCGTTTTGTCACAAATCACAAAGAAGTGTCTGATTAGTCATATTTTATTTTCAAGAACACAAGTCTACCCTGTTTCATGCATCCCAAAATGTAAAACATTATTATAATAGTTGTGGTCTCTAAAAGTTTATTTTGCTTGTGCAATTGTGGCCACATGGCACATACAGAAATTAAATCTTTTTGCATATTAATATTCAAGCTATACAGGTCCACATAAAATAAAAAATTTGTACAAATTTACACAGCAACAACAATACCCCAACCAGGTTTACATTGTGCTTTAATCCATCAAAGAGTTATGCTCATGATCTAAATATCTAATTCCTAAATTTGGTAATCTATTAAAAGGAATGTTAAAGCTCCTACTCAAGGACTGCATCAGGTGATTTAGAAAATTATGAAAAGATCAGACAACTAAATCCATCATGGATGAGATTTAACAGTGAGCACACACAACAATTAGATACACGGCATAAATGCTATAATAAACTCTACATCAGAGTAATGATCTTTCAAAATCAATAAAATTGATGATCTCTTAAAAGGAATGTCAAAGCTCCTAGTCAATAAATGAATCAAGTAAAATAACTATGAAAAATCTCATAATAACCCCAGAATGGCTGAAATGAACTTTTTATTAAACAGAAACACAGTTAGATGCTCTGCATAACTGCTATAGTAACCATAAAAAATACCGGAGCAGGCTCATCTTCATCCTCCCAAGATTCCTTTATATCATTTTCATCCACATCTTCTTCATCCCATAGATTCTTCGTTTGCTCCTTCTTGAGAACCAGCGGGGCAGGATCCTCTGAAACATTGAATAGCACTACTCAAAATATGTCAAACAACAAACTTTCCCTGAGAACAATGAATCACATTATACTACTAGAATAAAAGAGTAAAGATTAAATAATTATTAACAAAAAATAGTTGGCTTTGCCTAAATTTTATTTACATCTACTACATGATTACATAATTTTTCAAGAGTGACCTCTTTAACATGTTTATAGCTAGTCTATCAAAGATGAAGGGATGACGAAAGCAACTTATACTATGTCAATCTTTAAGATGGAACTCATTTTAGATAAAAGACAACCCAGAATCACATTCAGCACAAGGTAAACATAAAGCACACTGTCAAAGATATCAAAAGAATTTGTTCTATCAAATCAGTAACACCAATTAACTTCTCCCAGATTTGCTATACAGAAACTAATTTCCACCACTCAGGAACTTGAAGTAGATGAACCAAGGAATATCTCACAACTTTATATATTGTTGTTTCCCTTGTCCAACAACAGTCAATGACCCACTGCCCAAAAAAGAACCTCCTTCCATTTGACGGTGTGATGTGCTGGGAACCGAAATGTATGAGATAATGTACAAAGTGCAAACAGATCTATCTGTTTTGGAGAATTGTAACCTCAAGCAATTATACAGCTTTTATGATTAAACAAGCTCATTATGTGACACTAAATAATTGAACTAGTCTATTTATCAGCAGAGGGAAAACAATTTAACGACTGTAGCTTAGCTATGCTTCAAAGCCCCCTATTCATATAGTTGGGTACCGTTATTAAATACGACATACAGTAGAATCAAAATTTAAATCATGAAGTTTTTTTTTGGCATGTCATTACAGCTTATTAAGTTCAGTGTGAACATTCAATTGCCTGTTCTCAGTACAATCTTTTATCAGCTGCCTATAGGATACAGATCATTGTCTTTTCTTGGTGAACAGTTGGAAGACCAGGGCCCCCACGAAACTAGCATCTTTGTTTGGACAGCTGCTAAGGGGACATTCTTATTTATTACCAGAGATAATGCGAGAAGAAAAAGGAGATTTTAATTAAATTGTGCAGCATGTCTATAGGGTGGTATAAAGAGAGTGGAGCACCTTCTCATTCACTGTGCTTGGGCAGATACTTGTGGAATACATTGTTTGCTTTCTTTGGGATGAACTGACCTATGCATAATTTGGGTAAAGGAGCTTTTGGATTGACAAAATGAGGGTACTTATGAGGAAGGCTTTGAGGAATGAAGGGGAGATGGACACTCATTTTGTAATGTGGTCAATTTGGAAACTGAAACAAAGATTTTTAAGAGCTGAATTTTCAGAATGTAAGTGAGTACATTAACGTTCACTCTTCTGCTTTTCTTGGCTTAATGAGGTATATCTGGGAGGAGTGTTTCCTTTAGTAAGTTGTTTAGAGGAGTTCAGTTGGCACCAAAATAGTTTTTTATTACTGAAGTGCCTTGGTTTTTATTGTTTTGTTGGGCATCCCCTGTAGGTGGGGTGTCTTTTGGGCCTGTCTGTCGAAGAATCGAGGAGTTTCGGGTTGAGGAGTGTGATGTGGAGCCAAAAAAAGAAGATTAAGAGATTAACTACTCGTTATTTTACATTGTTGTTTCCAGATAAAAATATTGTAACTAGTAGTTATATTTTTATTATATTAGTTAGATTATTCTGTAAGTTTAATTATAGAAGTATAATTCAATTAGAAGTTGTTTCCATTTAAAACTAGGGTCTTTATTTGGTCATCAAGTCTATGTCCCTAAGCATTATAATCCTTAATTATTTTCAGATTATTGAATATTATTGATTTCAAAGTTTTGATTTTTGTGGCTTGAGAGCCATGTTTATCCATTATTTTCCCCACCTTCCCTTGTCCTTCTTCATAACCAATCAAAGCGTTTTTAATGTTTTATTTTATCCACAAAAAAAAAAAATCGTCACCGCCTCTGCCCAACCACATTCAACCACCAGCAACAAATCAAATAAATTTTCATTAACTTTAATTTTAGAATTTCGCAAATTGACTAGGGAAAAAATCAAATGACACTCTTTTTGCAGAAACAGAGTGTATAATTAAACTTCTAGAATAATCCACCTAATATAGTAAAAATCTAATTACTAATTACAAACGATTTGCTTCTTAAAAACAATATTTTTTTATAATAATTAATAAATAACACTACAACATTAACCAGCAAGGATTCCTTTTTTATGTTATTTTCCTTCATCTGGAAGTGGTTGGGGGATGCAAATTAGGAAATACTCACTCCGTTCCTAAAAGATTGCCGTTTTAGAAGAAAAAATGTATTCCAATTTATTTGTCGTTTACAACTTTCTAAGAGAATAAATTATTTACTTTCCTATATCATCCTTACTCATTGTCCCAAGAAATTTTATCACTTGTATTAATAATTTTCAACTTTCCATAAATAGATAGCTGTTGGAATTTCAAACAAATTTTAATTGTTACTCTCTCCGTTCCTAAATAAGTGACTTTTTAGAAGAAAAAATTTATTCCAATTCATTTGTCGTTTACAACTTTCTAAAAGAATAAATTATTTACTTTCCTATATCATCCCTACCTTCTCTCATTGTCCCAAAAAATTCTCAGTATTAATAGTTTTCAACTTCCCATAAAGGGATAGTGATGGAATTTTACACAGATTTTAATTATTAAATGATAATATTAAATGACTTTCTTAATCCATGTGCAAAACCCTTAAACGACACTTATTTCTTATTTAGGAACGGGAAGAGTAAATGATAGTATTAAATGACTTTCTTAATCCATGTGCAAAAATCTATATTTAGGAACCAAGGTAATACAATTCATAAATGAGCACACGCCCCACATCAACTCAAACTTTTTTCAGATTCCAATTTATACCAGAATTAAATCAAATGACTAAAGCATTATACAACAATAATAAACAAGATAGTATTACCCCAGTCCTCCATTGATCCTTGCGCTGTAGTTTGGAAAGAGTAGGCCCTACAAATTTAAGCCTTCGTAGAGCACTGCATTATTGTAAAAAAAAAATTAAAAAAAAACAGATATCAAAATGACAGAATCACAAACACTGGCCAACTGTAAATTACTGCGCTCCATTTTAAAAATATTATTACATACAAGTACATTCATTACAAGAAGTAATTTCCCCCAAAGTAACGATAGCGAGCAATTGAGTTCAGAAGATAACTATCTCCCATCAAAATAAGAATTTGACCAGAAAATATAAAAAGTCCAAGAATCTAACCAACAAAAACAAAAATTCCAACGCTTGTTCAAGACATAGATTTATATTCAGACAGAGAAATTTACCCGCCTCGATCTCTACTCTAGATAGCTAGGTTGTAAAATCTTTGACCGGCGGCGAAAGGTCGGCGGAATGGCGGCTGAAGACCAACAGGTGCGGAAACCGATGATAACTACGGGGCTGCGCGTGAGCGTGACAGATAGGGAGATAGAAGGCCAGAAGGGTATGACTGTCAGAGAGTTGCGGTGCCCTAAACCCAACTTATATATAGTAAGGGTAGTTTAGGAATGGGAAGAGTTGCGAATTTAAGAAGGGGAATTTCCCACTTAATTTTTCCAACTTATATATTTTTATTTGGTCTTTTGCTTTGTAGAAATTAAATCTTTTATTAAAATTCGTATATTATTTTATTTTTTTTTGAAATAGTAAGATTAAAATAATATACATATAAGTAAAAAAGATTATGTAATGGACGAGCCTAGCCATATAGTTTAAAAAATATTAGAGATATAATTTAATTTTTGAGGCCAAATGATGACATATTAAATTTAAATTGATTTGAATTTATTTAATTTTAGTTGATGCAATTATTATAATCACAAAATTTATTTTATTCTAAACTTTTATGAGTTATGCCAATTTTAAATTTTAATATGTCTGTCGTTTAACCTCAAAAATTAAATTATATCTCTAATTTTTGAAGCAAAGAGAATAAAAAAGGATTTTGTTAGATACGAAAGAAATTGAATGATACAAAAAAAATGAGAAATTATTGCTAACAAATAAATAAGTATAGTTGATATCTATATTAATATAAATAACTTTATTTTATCTTAAAGTGTGATAAAATTATATTAAAATAACCAACAATGTTACTATAAGTGTATAACATACAAAAGGTTCATAACAATTTATATACATACATGTATATTATGGTCTCTCATCGAATATATGGCTACAAATACAAATATATATATATGTGTATATATAAATTTTTTTGTGATAATAACATTATTTTAAAACAACTGTCAAAACTCTACTCGTGCTTTATAAGATAAATATATAATGCAGAATATTTGAAATCTTAAAAAAAAAAAATCTAGTAGACTGCAAATGCAAACTAATAATTCCTTGTTGCACAGCATTCTTATTTTTTAGTGTATGCAATATTTTTCAAGTATTAATTGATATATTTAAAGTTGGATAATGGATAGAAATAAGATTGGAACCCACCCAGACTATTTTTATTATATAGTTTTTGTTTATTAAAATAATTCAATTGTAAGTTTTTTTAAAATTATATATATATATATATATATATATATATATATATATCTCTGATAAGAGATCGAAAGGCATTCTCTTTTAAATAACATTTTTTTAAATAGCGTTGACATTTTTATAAATACAATACCACCGTATTTATAAAATGCCATCGCATCCTCCAAAACTACGCTGCTTTGATAAAAAGAATGTTATTTAAAGCTAAATGCTATTTGAAAGAAACGCTTTATCTTACCGTATATATATATATATATATATATATATATATATATATATATATATATACTATATTCATCGAATTTAAATATATATTATTATAATTATGTAATTTGTATTTGAGAAATTCTAAGTTCATGTCTAAATTCCTATTATATATATATGACATTAACATTAATGTTTTTTATGACTATTTTTTATTTTATTGTGAGATTTATGCATATATATATATATCAAATTATAATTATATTTATTGAATTTGAACATGTATTATTATAATTATGTAATTTGTATTTAAGAAATATAAGTTAATGTTTAAATTACTCTTAAAATGACAAACCAAATTAATTTGAATAAGATATTGGAACCCGTGCGAGACCCAATGTGACGCCCCCAAAATAGGTATACAACATCCATTCTAAGTCGCCAAATACATGGTACAGAAAGCAAACTACAACTTCAATAATACAATTGTCGTGCAAAATCTTAATAACACATCTGTGAGTTTAAATACAAATATTGTCTTACAGACAATATCCACACTCAAATATGTCCTCATTATAATTATTCAAACACTATTTTACAAAAATAGTGAGGATCTGCTAAAACATCTTTCTAGAACCATCACTCCATACCTTTAAGCTAGATCCTGCTGTATGTTCTCACCTCCTTAGAAGAAAAATGGAACAAAAAGGAAAAGGGTGAGCTCAACTAGCCGAAGAAAGAATATTATGACTAAGATAATATACAACAAATTATCATTAGTTTTCAACGAGGAAAAATCGATAAAATATAATAGATAACAAGTTTTAGATCAACAATTGCGTGAAACAACAATCCATTAGAAGAGTCAAGTAGAGAATGAGTTCTACTATCTTTTAAGATTTAAAAGTCCATCATCAATATTTTATCCTGTAACATCAATCAATATACATCTTTAATCAAATATTCATCTTTTGCACTACTGAGCCAAAGATATTCATTTATATCACAAGTCAAGTCGTGTTCGTCTCAACACTGTTCATCTTTGACTACTGGCAAAAAGATATTCATCGATTAATCATTCATCTTTGCACTACGGGCCAAAGATATTCGAGAATATCATCATTTAGGGGTGAGGATGATGAAAATATTTTAAAGAAAAGCGAATCCAAAGGGAGACGGAAGGACAAATAGTAGGGATTCAGTATAACAGTTTATCCAAGATCAATAATACTCCATAATAACCGATTTTGAAGCAAAATTCAAGAATAAAGATCAAAATATGGATACAATCAAAGATGGTAACCATAATAGACATCTTGGACAAAAAGAAATTTTTTTTATTTTTTATGATTGAATAGTCCGAGTATTAGTGAATAGTCTTTGTATCGTGAATAGTCTTAGTATCGTGAATAGTAATCCCGACACAAAAAGTTCCAAATTTGATAAAAAGTTCAAAATAATATTTCGGCATAATGATATTGAAGAAAATAATATCATTTAAGAAGAAAATAACATCTCTTACCTCAAAATAATCGTACTTCTGACTGAATTTCGGATATAGTGCTGACAGAACTTATACTGAATAGCAACTCTCAAAGTATCAATAATACTCACAAAAATACGCTCGATAATCTAGAGATAAAGAAAACTTGTTTCTGGTGTGATTTTCAATTCTAACCTAAGCGTTTATTTATAGGAAAATGCTTTAACGCCCATGCAAGACTAAAATAATAAAATAATATTATTATTTACACCAACTTCTACGCATGCTTTGTTGACAAATAATATCGACCATCTTTGAACAATTTTCAATTGACCCACATGTTGTCAAACAAGAGTGGGTCCCACCCATAATTTAATAAAATTATTTTATTTTCAAAACTTCAACAATTCATAGAAAATAGCGTTTATCGAGGAAAAATCTGAATTTTATGTCCATTCACTTTTGAAATCTAATTCTCTACAACTTTGTAGCTTTGAGTTTTCCAAATTCCAAACATAAAATATTGAAATCCACAAACGGATGATTTTAATACCTCACCAAACAAAATACTTATAAAATACCTCAAAGCATTAATTCCTTCATTTTTATCCACATAAAAATAAATATATCCATTATTTATATCCATATCAAATAAATATTTTCTTATCATATAAATCAATAATTAATTATTCACAAATAATATTACAGAATCACAATTATGACAACCAGACAGTTCTCAGGAAAGAGGGGGCTTTCCAATAAGAATTTCTCCTTACTGGCACGCAATTAGGTGACCAAACCTCTCATTGACAGAAATTTTTAGAAATTGCCAATAATGCTATCTAATAATATTATTCAAATAATATGAATTATTAATCTGATAATGGGAAATACTGTGCAGTGATAATTATTGAAACAATAATAATATAAAATATCAACGCAGCAATTATTGAATCAATAAAATAAAATATTGAAAATTAATTACTGTAATAATTATTGAGTCGTGCTTTCTTACGTAAGAATCAATAATTCAAAAAAATTGCATGCATCACGCGTATTCTTGTATTTTAACCACTTGGGTATTCAATAAATTGTTAATTGGTAATAACTACGTAGTTATTTATAAAAACTCAAACTTGTCGTTTTCTTCATCCAAGCGATTATTACATTATGGGCCCACTAATGATCTGCGTTGTGCGTCGCATACGAATATTCCCCGACAACAAGAATATTCCACGACCAAACGAATATTCCCCGACAACAATGATTATTTTATAACCACTTGTTTATTTTGCAAAATTTTCACATTTCACCCATAACCAAAATATTATATCAATTTAACACCTTATTATTCACAATAATAATTAGAGGAAATTCGATTTTATTTATAATAAGTTGGGGTCTTACACCCAAACTATTTTTATTATATAGTTTTTGTTTATCAAAATAATTCAATTGTAAGTTTTTCTTTTAAATTATATATATATATATGTGATATTAATTTTTATGACTTTTCTTTTATTTTATTGTGAGATTCATGCATGCATGTATATATATCAAATTATAATTATATTCATCGAATTTAAATATGTATTATTATAATTATGTAATTTGTATTTGAGAATTATAAGTTTATGTCTAAATTCCTATTATATATATATGACATTAAAGTTTTTTATGGCTTTTTTTTACTTTATTGTGAGATTTATGCGCGCGCGCGCACACACACACACACACACACATATATATATATCAAATTATAATTATATTTATTGTAAGATCCCAACTTTTTATTAATAAAATTGATTTTCCTCCAATTATTATTGTGAATAATAAGATGTTAATTTGATATAATGCTTTGGTTATGGGTTAAATGTGCAAATTTTGCAAAATAAGCAAGTGGTTATAAAATATTCACTGTTGTCGGGGAATATTCGTTTGGTCGTGAAATATTCTTGCTATTGCGGAATATTCGTATGATGGCGTAACCATTTGTGGGCCCCATAACGGAAAACGGTCGGATGAAGAAAACGACAAGTTTGGATTTTTTAAATAATGACGTAATTGTTATCGTTAACATTGTTGGAATACTCGGTGGTTAAAATCTGATAACTGCAGCATTGGTTGCACGCGATGCTTTGCGGTATTGACGCATGTATTTTTGGATTATTAATTCTTACGTAAGAAGACACTACTCAATAATTGTTGAGTGTGGCAGGCTGGGTACGCTTCACAGACTCCCACCAGTAGTCTGCCTCACCGCGGAATATAAAGGTGGCGAATGGAACCTTATGTTCCTCCGTGCATCCCAAGACATCGAATATCTTGGTAATTTGCTTGACCCATGTTTTTGCCTTGATCGGATCCGACTTTCCAATAAATTCTGGTGGTCCCAACTCCTTGAACTGCTTGGCTGTGACAGACCACACGTTTGTATCACTTCCATTCAGTATTTTGTACACGAGTCTCCTAAATCCGATTTTTGCATGAACCGCAAAAAGCTCCTAAACATTCCATCATTCATCGTTTGCTTTCGGTAGTGTTGTTTACGGAGGAATATTGCCTTCTTGTTGCATCGCCTCTCACGGTTTGTAACTAAAGGTTATTCCACAGTCTCATACACTCCATTCTTAACGTTCTCGTGACCATTCTTAAATAATGGCATAAAATAAGGGTTAAATAAACAAATTAACATATCACATAATATCACGACCAACAAATAAGCTTAGATAGGACACCTTTAGCGAAGGATTTACTCATCTCTCCCTCCTAGTTCTATTCCCCGATCTCTCCGCCAGAGACCATATCCCTAAGCTTTGATACCAATTGTGGACGCCCCAAAATAGGTATACAACACCCATTCGAAGTCGCCAAATACATAGTATGTAAAGCAAACTACAACTTCAATAATACAATTATCGTGCAAAAATACGACAACACATAATCGTGTGAGTTTAAATACAAATATTGTCTTCAGACAATATCCACACTCAAATAAGTCCTCATTACAATTATTCAAACACTATTTTACAAAAATAGTGAGGATACGCTAAAACATCTTTCTAGAACCATCACTCCATACCCGACTAGATCCTGTATGTTCTCACCATACGAGAAGAAAAATGGAACAAAAAAGGAAAAAGGTGAGCTCAACTAGCCAAAGAAAGAATATTATGACTAAGATAATATACAACACACTTTTTCATTATGACTAAGAATATTATTCAAACACTATTTTACAAAAATAGATATTCATTTGTATATCACAAGTTGGTCATGTTCGTCTCAACACTGCATTCATCTTTGCACTACGGGCCAAAGATATTCATCGATTAATCATTCATCTTTGCACTACTGGGCCAAAGATATTCAAAGAATATCATCATTTAGGACCGAGGATGATGAAAAATATTTTAAAAAAGCGAATCGGTGAGATAGAAGGACAAATAGTAGGGATTCAGTATAGCAGGTTTATCCAAGATCAATAATACTCCATAATAACCGATTTTGAAGCAAAATTCAAGAATAAAGATCAAAATATGGATACAATCAAAGATGGTAACCATAATAGACATCTTGGACAAAAAGAATTTTTTTTATTTTTCTATTGAATAGGCATAGTATTCGTGAATAGTCAGATATCGTGAATAAGTCTTGATATCGTGAATAGTAATCCCGACACAAAAAGTTCCAAATTTGATAAAAAGTTCAAAACAATATTTCGGCATAATGATATTGAAGAAAATAATATCATTTAAGAAGAAAATAACATCTCTTACCTCAAAATAATCGTACTTTCGATTTGAATTTTGGATATAGTCTTGTGATGAACTTATAATTGAATAATGAACTCTCAAAGTATCAATAATACTCACAAAAATACGCTCGATAATCTAGAGATAAAGAAAACTTGTTTCTGGTGTGATTTTCAATTCTAACCTAAGCGTTTATTTATAGGAAAATGCTAGAACGCCATAGAAGACTAAAATAATAAAATAATATTATTATTTACACCAACTTCTACGCATGCTTTGTTGACAAATAATATCAGCCATCTTTGAACAATTTTCAGCAGCCCACATGTTGTCAAACAAGAGTGGGTCCCACCCATAATTTAATAAAAATTATTTTATTTTTCAAAACTTCAACAATTCATAGAAAATAGCCCGTTTATCAGAAAAATACGAATTTTATGTCCATTCTGCCTGAAATCTAATTCTCTACAACTTTGTAGCTTTGAGTTTTTCCAAATTCCAAACATAAAATATTCGAAATCCACAAACGGATGATTTTTAATACCTCTACACCGACAAAATACTTATAAAATACCTCAGCATTAATTCCTTCATTTTTATCCACATAAAAATAAATATATCCATTATTTATATCCATATCAAATAAATATTTTCTTATCATATAAATCAATAATTAATTATTCACAAATAATATTACAGAATCACAATTATGACAACTGCAGGGCGGTTCTCGGGAAAGAGGGGCTTTCCAATAAAATTTCTCCCCATCGCACGCAATTAGGTGACCAAACCTCTCATCGATGTAAATTTTTAGAAATTGCCAATAATGCTATCTAATAATATTATTCAAATAATATGAATTATTAATCGATAATGGGAAATATATGCGTTGATAATTATTGAAACAACAATAATATAAAATATCAACGCAGCAATTATTGAATCAATAAAATAAAATATTGAAAATTAATTACTGTAATAATTATTGAGTCGTGCTTTCTTACGTAAGAATCAATAATTCAAAAATACTGTGCATCCACGCCAGACATCGTATTTTAACCATTAGGGTATTCCAACAGCAGTTAATTACAGAATAACTACGCCAAGTTATTTATAAAAACTCAAACTTGTCGTTTTCTTCATCCGACAGCTTATTCTCATTATGGGCCCACCAAACGATTTGCTACCGTCGCATTGAATATTTCCCGACAACAAGAATATTCCACGACCAAACGAATATTCCCCGACAACAATGATTATTTTATAACCACTTGCTTATTTTACAAAATTTGCACATTTCACCCATAACCAAAATATTATATCAATTTAACACCTTATTATTCACAATAATAATTAGAGGAAATTTGATTTTATTTATAATAAGTTGGGGTCTTACAACCTCCCCTCCTTATGAAATTTCGTCCTCGAAATTGACGTACGTACCTGGTGTTTCAAAAAGGTGAGGATACCTCGCTTTCATTTCTGATTCAAACTCCCAGGTCATTTCTTTAATAGCATGGTTTTTCCACAAAACCTTAACTTGTGGTATAACCTTCGTGCGTAGGACATGCTCTTTCCTATCCAAGATCTTAACAGGTACTTCTTCGTACGTTAAATCTTCGGCTATCTCTTCTCCGGTTCTAAAGCAATAATATGGTTGGGTCTTTCACATATTTCTGAAGCATAGATATGTGAAAAACATTATGAACACGAGACATACTTGGAGGTAATGCGAGTCTATAGGCCACATTTCCTATTCGGTCAAGAATTTCAAATGGACCAACAAATCGTAGATTGAGCTTTCCTCTCTTTTCAAATCTTGTAACTCCCTTCCATGGAGCAACACGTAATAATACATGATCCCCAATATTAAATTTCACGTCCTTTCGATGAAGATCCGCATAACTCTTTTGTCGATCATGTGAGGTTTGAATACGTTGTCGAATCATTTGGATCTTTTTCGCGATCATGCGTACTTTAATTTCGTCCCAACAACGTTGCTTTCTCCCCCTCGTCAAAGATATCGAGAACGACACTTTCGTCTATACAACGCCTCAAATGGAGCCATGCCTATACTTGCTTGATAAGCTTTGTTGTTGTAGGAGAATTCCACCAAATTGGCAAGTACTTATCCCAACTTCATTTGAAATCTAGAACACAAAGTCTTAATAGATCTTGAGGGTTTGAATAGTCTCTCTCGATTGTCCGTCGCTTGAGGATGGTATGTCAACTAAATCGTAAATCCGTGCCCATAGCTTTCTGCAAGTTAACCCAAAATCTTGAAGTGAATCTTGGGTCACGATCCAAAACTATGGACACTGGCATGCCATGCAATCTCACAATCTCATTCACGTACATACGAGTAAGACGTTCAAGGGAATAAGTTTCTAGTATAGGTAAAAAATGGGCAGACTTGGTTAATCTATCAACAATAACCCAAATCGCATCTATGCCTTGAGAAACTTTGAGAAGACCTGTAACGAAATCCATAGTAATGTGTTCCCACTTCCATTCCGGAATCTCAAGTGGTTGCAATGGACCTTTTGGCACTTGATGCTCCGTATTTACACGTTGACAAGTTAAGCACCTCGAGATAAACTCTGCGATCTCTCTCTTCATATTGTTCCACCAAAATGTATGTCGAATATCATGATACATTTTGGTACTCCCAGGTGCAAACGGGGTGTTGTGTGCCTCCATCACGATTCTATGCTTCAAGTCAGAATCGTTAGGAACACAAATTCTGGAGTTGAATCTAAGTATTCCTTCTTCATCGATTCTCGCTTTTTGAATAGTTCCTTCTTGCACTTTCTTCTTCATACGTATCAGCCCCAGGTCCGTAGCATGAACAGCTTTAACTTTATCGATTAAAGTCGATTCTATTCGTATATTCGCCATCATCATGTGGGTCCCTGGAGTCTTTAATTCTACCTCCATCCTTTGCAAGTCATACAGAATGGGCCTTTGCATTGACAATATCGCTTTTCAGTGTAGCGTAAATACTCACTACGTTCGCTTTTCCGGGATGATATTGAATAGTGTGATCGTAATCTTTCAATAGTTCAAGCCAACGTCGTTTGCCGCATGTTGAGTTCTTTTGGGTGAAGAAATATTTGAGGCTTTTATGATCCGTAGAGATCTCCACTTTCTCCCCATACGTGTAGTGTCTCCAGATTTTCAACGCAAAACGATCGCCGCCAACTCTAGATCATGAGTAGGATAATTTCTCTCATATTCTTTGAGTTATCGTGGAGGCATAGGCTATGACTTTCCCATGTTGCATGAGAACGCATCCTAACCCTTTGCACCTCAAGCATCATCAGATATAACAAATCCATCCGAACCGGATGGTATTACGAGCAAAAGTGCGAAATGAGTCTCCTCTTGAGCTCTTGAAACTCTTCTCGCATTCCTCGCTCCATACAAATTTTGTATCCTTTCGAGTCAACTCGAGTTAATCTGAGTAGCGATTCGAGAAAATCCTTCCACGAATCTTCGATAATAACCGGCTAAACCGTGGTTACACGACTTTGGTCACCGACTTTGGTTGCTCCCAACTTCAGAATCGCTTCAATCTTCGCGGGTTCGTGAGATACTCCATGTTTTGACACCACGTGCCCAAGGAATGCTACTTCCTCGCCGAACTCGATTTCTTCACTTGGCATAAAGTTTGTTTTTCAAGCCTTTCAAGTATCGACTTCAAATGGTGCTCATGATCTTCACGGCTTTTGGAATAGATGAGGATGTCATCAATAAAGACAACAACGAACTGTTCCAAATATTCCTTGAATACTCGGTTCATCAAATCCATGAAAGCAGCAGGAGCATTAGTCAATCCAAAAGACATGACTAAGAATTCATAATCCCGTCATCGAGTTCAAGGCGGTCTTTTGAATATCCTCGATTTTCATCTTCAGCTGATGATATCCAGAACGAAGATCGATCTTTGAAAAGAATTTTGCTTCTTGTAACTGGTCAAATAGGTCATCAATGCGAGGTAGCGGATACCTATTCTTGATGGTGACATGGTTCAATTCTCAGTAGTCAATACAAAGTCGATCATCGCCGCTCTTTCTTCTTTACTGAATAAAAACAGAGCACCCCAAGGAGATGTACTAGGGACGAATGAAACCGATGTCTAATAACTCTTGTAGTTGGACTTTTAACTCCCGATGTTCAATAGGAGCCATTCAATATGGGGTTTTAGAAATGGGTTTTGTGTACGGTTCAAGGTCAATAAAGAATTCAACATAACGTTACGGGGGTACCCGGGAAGCTCTTCAGAAATACATCGTGGAAATTCTCTAACAATGTATATATTATTCAAATCGACTTGTCTTTGTTCAAATCCATAACATGGGCTAAGAAAGCTTGACATCCGCTTTTTAATAAACGAATAGCTTTATGGCTTGATATGACGATGTCGATTTTAGTGGTTTAGTTGTTTGAATTCGTGTATGACAAAGTTGGTTAGGAATATGAAAACTAACAACCTTACGAAAATAATCAATTTTTTGCATGATGAGTGGTTAACCAATCAATTCCTAAAATCACATCAAAAGCAAGTATCTTTAAAGAGATAAGATCAGCGGTGTAATGTGATAGTGCCAACTTGGATCATGCAAGATTTATAAACTGTAGATGTAATGAAGGTTTCACCCCAACCGGAGTTTCAACAGTATAAGTAAAAGTCCAATTTCTCCCGAGTCAAGTTTAAACGTTGAGCACAAGCATGAGAGATAAAAGAATGGGTAGAACTAGATTCTAGTAAGGTATAAACTTGAAAAGAGTTCAAGATTAGCTTACCGTGATCACCTCGTTCGGGTTCCTCACGTTTTGGCGATCACGACAAACGCCTTCTAGAACCCGTGATTTCAACTTATCCGGGACGACCCTTGGAGTCACCATCCTGTTGAACTTGGTTTTGCTTCTGTAACAATCCGAAGCTATGTGGCCTTCCTTTCCACGGTTGTAACATACCTTGGATTATTCAGGATGGTTTAATGATATGTCCCTCTTTCCCGCATTTGTAACATCTAATTGGCGGTCGTTCTCCTCCCTAGAATTTGTTGTTGGTCTTTGGTCTTTCTTCTTTGATGTCTTTCCGTCATTATTGAATCTCCTCTTTTTGAAATTTCCACTTGACTCACTTCTCCTATTATCATGGCCACGATAACCACCCGAGTGGTTACCGCCTTTGTTTGTATTTTTCCCTCCTTGTTGGTTATCATCGCTCTGATGACTGCTGTCACCGGTATGACCCTGGTTGTGGTCCCTCGGTTGAACATACTCACTATCTCGCTCTAATAATTGAGCCCTGTTGACAACATCTGAATACAGAGAAAATTTATGAGAGATAAGGTATTGACGAATCTCGGGTTTTAGACCTCTCAGAAACATCCTTGTCATTCGTTCCTCATTCTCTACCAAATGAGGTGCAAACCTGGATAACTCAGCGAACTTCGCCTCGTACTGGGACACCGTCATGTTGTTTTGTTCCAGTCTGATAAACTCTACCTCCTTCATATGACAAATACTTTCAGGAAAGTACTTATCATTGAATAGTTTCTGAAATGTTTCCCAAGATATGTTGAGTGCGGCAGGCTGGGTACGCTTCATAGACTCCCACCAGTAGTCTGCTTCACCGCGGAATATAAATGTGGCGAATGGAACCTTATGTTCCTCCGTGCATCCCAAGACATCGAATATCTTGGTAATTTGCTTGACCCATGTTTTTGCCTTGATTGGATCCGACTTTCCAATAAATTCTGGTGGTCCCAACTCCTTGAACTGCTTGGCTGTGACAGACCACACGTTTGTATCACTTCCACCCGTATTTTGTACATGAGTCTCCCTCGTCTGATTTTGCATGAACTGCAAAAAGCTCCTAAACATTCCATCATTCATCGTTTGCTCGGTAGTGTTGTTTACAGGAGGAATATTGCCTTCTTGTTGCACGTTCTCCTGGTTTGTAACTAAAGGTTATTCCACAGTCTCATACACTCCATTCTTAACGTTCTCAGCAGCCATTCTTAAATACTGGCATAAAATAAGGGTTAAATAAACAAATTAACATATCACATAATATCCCTGACCAACAAATAAGCTTAGATAGGACACACTAGCGAAGGATTTACTCATCTCTCCCCTCCTAGTTCTATTCCCCGATCTCCGCCAGAGACCATATCCCTAAGCTTTGATACCAACTGTGACGCCCCCAAAATAGGTATACAACACCCATTCTGAGTCGCCAAATACATAGCATGAAAGCAAACTACAACTTCAATAATACAATTATCGTGCAAAATACGACAACACATCTTTGTGAGTTTAAATACAAATATTGTCTTCTAGACAATATCCACACTCAAATAAGTCCTCATTTAATTATTCAAACACTATTTTACAAAAATAGTGAGGACTGCTAAAACATCTTTCTAGAACCATCACTCCATACCCCGACTAGATCCTGCTATGTTCTCACCTTCTGAGAAGAAAAATGGAACAAAAAAGGAAAAGGGTGAGCTCAACTAGCCCAGTAAAGAATATTATGACTAAGATAATATACAACAAATTATCATTAGTTTTCAACAGGGAAAATTTGATAAAATATAATAGACAACAAGTTTTAGATCAACAAGCTGCAGTGAAACAACAATCCATTAGAAGAGTCAGTAGAGAATGAGTTCTACTATCTTCTAAGATTTAAAAGTCCATAATCAATATTTTATCACCGTAATATCAATCAATATACATCTTTAATCAAATATTCATCTTTGCACTACAGGCCAAAGATATTCATTTGTATCACAAGTTGGTCATGTTCGTCTCAACACATATTCATCTTTGCACTACGGGCCAAAGATATTCATCAGTTAATCATTCATCTTTGCACTACAGGCCAAAGATATTCAGTAATATCATCATTTAGGACTGAGGATGATGAAAAATATTTTAAAGAAAACGAATCCAGTGAGACAGAAGGACAAATAGTAGGGATTCGTATAACAGTTTATCCAAGATCAATAATACTCCATAATAACCGATTTTGAAGCAAAATTCAAGAATAAAGATCAAAATATGGATACAATCAAAGATGGTAACCATAATAGACATCTTGGACAAATTTTTTTTTTTTATTTTTCGGTGAATAGTGCCGTATTCGTGAATAGTGCTGTATACGTGAATAGTGCCGTATACGTGAATAGTAATCCCGACACAAAAAGTTCCAAATTTGATAAAAAGTTCAAAACAATATTTCGACATAATGATATTGAAGAAAATAATATCATTTAAGAAGAAAATAACATCTCTTACCTCAAAATAATCGTACTTCTGACTGAATTTCGGATATAGTGCCGACAGAACTTATACTGAATAGCAACTCTCAAAGTATCAATAATACTCACAAAAATACGCTCGATAATCTAGAGAGAAAGAAAACTTGTTTCTGGTGTGATTTTCAATTCTAACCTAAGCGTTTATTTATAGGAAAATGCTAGAACGCCATAGAAGACTAAAATAATAAAATAATATTATTATTTACACCAACTTCTACGCATGCTTTGTTGACAAATAATACCAGCCATCTTTGAACAATTTTTTAAATTTCACATGTTGTCAAACAAGAGTGGGTCCCACCCATAATTTAATAAAAATTATTTTATTTTTCAAAACTTCAACAATTCATAGAAAATAGCCCGTTTATCAGAAAAATACGAATTTTATGTCCATTCTTTTGAAATCTAATTTCTACAACTTTGTAGCTTTGAGTTTTTCAAATTCCAAACATAAAATATTCAAATCCACAAACGGATGATTTTTAATACCTCTACACCGACAAAATACTTATAAAATACCTCAACATTAATTCCTTCATTTTTATCCACATAAAAATAAATATATCCATTATTTATATCCATATCAAATAAATATTTTCTTATCATATAAATCAATAATTAATTATTCACAAATAATATTAGAGAATCACAATTATGATGACGAATGCATTTCTCGAGGAAAGAGGGCTTTCCAATAAAATTTCTCCTTCTACCGCACGCAATTAGGTGACCAAACCTCTCATTGACAGAAATTTTTAGAAATTGCCAATAATGCTATCTAATAATATTATTCAAATAATATGAATTATTGATCTGATAATGGGAAATACTGTACAGTGATAATTATTGAAACAACAATAATATAAAATATCAACGCAGCAATTATTGAATCAATAAAATAAAATATTGAAAATTAAGTATTGTAATAATTATTGAGTCGTGCTTTCTTACGTAAGAATCAATAATTCAAAAATACTGTGCATCCACGCGTATTACTGTATTTTAACCACCGGGTATTCCAACAGTGTTAACGGTAACAACTACGCCGTTATTTATAAAAACTCAAACTTGTCGTTTTCTTCATCCGACAGTTATTACATTATGGGCCCACCATGATTTACGTCGTCATCACGAATATTCCCCGACAACAAGAATATTTCACGACCAAACGAATATTTCCCGACAACAATGATTATTTTATAACCACTTGCTTATTTTGCAAAATTTTCACATTTCACCCATAACCAAAATATTATATCAATTTAACACCTTATTATTCACAATAATAATTAGAGGAAATTCGATTTTATTTATAATAAGTTGGGGTCTTACACCCAAACTATTTTTATTATATAGTTTTTGTTTATCAAAATAATTCAATTGTAAGTTTTTCTTTTAAATTATATATATATATATGTGTGATATTAATTTTTATGACTTTTCTTTTATTTTATTGTGAGATTCATGCATGCATGTATATATATCAAATTATAATTATATTCATCGAATTTAAATATGTATTATTATAATTATGTAATTTGTATTTGAGAATTATAAGTTTATGTCTAAATTCTATTATATATATATGACATTAAAGTTTTTTATGGCTTTTTTTTTACTTTATCAGAGATTTGTGAGCATACAAGCAATACAATACACACAATAATACATACATATATATATATCAAATTATAATTATATTTATTGTAAGATCCCAACTTTTTATTAATAAAATTGATTTTCCTCCAATTATTATTGTGAATAATAAGATGTTAATTTGATATAATGCTTTGATTATGGGTTAAATGTGCAAATTTTGCAAAATAAGCAAGTGGTTATAAAATATTCACTGTTGTCGGGGAATATTCGTTTGGTCGTGAAATATTCTTGCTATTGCGGAATATTCGTATGATGGCGTAACCATTTGTGGGCCCCATAACGGAAAACGGTCGGATGAAGAAAACAACAAGTTTGGGTTTTTTAAATAATGACGTAATTGTTATCGTTAACATTGTTGGAATACTCGGTGGTTAAAATACAGTAACACGCGTGGTTGCACAGTAGCACACGGTATTGCACAGTATTTTTTGGATTATTAATTCTTACGTAAGAAGACACTACTCAATAATTGTTACAGTAATTATTGTTCAATATTTTATTTTATTGATTCAATAATTGTTACATTGATATTTTATATTATTGTTGTTTCAATAATTGTCATTGCACAGTATTTTCCATTATCAGATCAATAATTCATATTATTTGAATAATATTATTAGATAGCATTATTGGCAATGAATAAGGAAGTTCTGTCTAGAAAATGGGTTTGGTCACCTAATTGCGCGCCAGTAAGAAGAAATCCTTATCGGAAAGCCCCCTCTTTTTTGGGAACGACTTGGTTGTCATTATTGTGATTTTGTAATATTATTTATGAATAATTAATTATTGATTTATATGATAAGTAAATATTTATTTTTATGTGAATATAAATGAAGGAATTAATATTGAGGTGTTTTATCAGTATTTTTGTCGAAATTGAGATTATCCGTATGTGGATTTCGGTCATTTTTTGTTTGTAATTTGGAAAAACTTTCTTCTACAAAATTGTAGAGAATTAAATTTTCTATGGAATGGACATAAAATTTGTATTTTTCTGATAAAAGAGATATTTATTATGAATTATTAAAGTTTCAAAAATAAATATTTTTTTAAAAAACATGGGTGGGCACTTTTGGTTGTTGTGGAATTTGCTAATTTGGTGGGCTCCACTTGTGGAGTGCTGATGAATTGGTCAAGGATGTGTGCATAGAAAACTTTTTAAAAATATTAATATTTTATTTAATAGTCTGCTTTGGCGTTTTAAGTATTTTTCTATAAATAGGGTACTTAGTTAGAATTGAAAATCACACCAGAATCAGAAGTTTTCTCTCTCAATAATATCGAGCGTATTTTGTGCGTATTTAGATACTTTGAGAGTTGATATTCAGTGCAAGTTTTCTTCAACATTATATCTGATATTCTAGTCAGAAGTACTATTCTTTTTGAGGTAATGGATGTTATTTTTTTTCATAAATGATGTTAATTCATTCAATATCATTATGCCAAAATATTTGTATGAGTTTTATTATGAAATTTTTACCTTTTTACGTCGGGGTTACTATTCACATATACGACACTATTCACGTATATGATACTATTCACGAATACGGTACTATTCACGAAGTATGATTTTTCTTGTGAAATTTCTATATTTTCGTGTCGGGGTTACTATTCACGTATACGACACTATTCATAGAAAAATAAAATTTTCTCTTCTTTGTCTAAGATGTCTATTATGGTTACTATATTTGATTGTATCCATGTTTTGATCTTCATTCTTGAATCCCTACTCTTTGTCCTTTTATCTCACTGGATTTGTTTCTTTTAAATATTTTTCATCATCCTCGGTCCTAAATGATGATATACCGAATATCTTTGGCTGTAGTCAAAAAAGATGAATGATTATCTAATGAATATCTTTGGTACAGAAGGTAAAAGATGAGCAGTGTTGAGATGAACATGATCAACTGGTGATACGAATGAATATCTTTGGGCTGTATTGCAAAGATGAATATTTGATTCAAGATGTGTATTGATTGATGTTACATGGATAAAATATTGATGATGGACTTTTAAATCATAGAAGATAGTAGATTTCATTCTCTACTTAACTCTTCTAATTAATTGTTATTTTCGCTGCGAATATTGATCTAAAACTTGTTGTCCAATATATTTTATCTGATTTATTGAAGGCTAACGATAATTTATTGTACATTATCTTAGTCATAATATTTTTTACTGGGCTAGTTGAGCTCACGCTTTTCCTTTTTGTTCCATTTTTCTTCTTAGGAGGCGAGAATATAACAGGAACTAGTCGGGGTGTGGAGTGATGTTCTAAGTCAGTTGTTTTAACGGTCATCACTATTTTATAAAATAGTGTATCAATAATTGTAATGAGGACTTATTTGAGTTTGAATACTATATAAAATACAATATTTGTATTTAAACTCACATCATATGTGTTGTCGTATTTTGCTTGACAATTATAATAATGAAGTTGTAGTTGTTTTCTGTACCATGTTTGGCGACTCAGAATGGGTTGTGTGGACCTATTTTGGGGGCGTCACAGTTGGTATCAGAGCTTATGGATATGGCCTTTGGCGGAGATCGGAGAATAGAACTAGGAGGGGAGAGACGTGTAAATCCTTCGCTAGTGTGTTTTACATAAGCTTATTTGGTATTTAATTGGTCGGTCAGAATATAAGGATAATTTATGGTATGTCAATTTCTTTAATTAACCCTTGTTTTATGACAGTATTTGAAAATGGCAGCTAAAAATATTAACAATGGAGTGAATGAGACCGTGGAGACACCTTTAATCACCAACCAGGAGAACGCATGCAACAGGACACCAATGTTCCTCCTGTAAACAACACCACCGATCAAACGATGAATAATATGATGTTTAGAAGCTTTTTGTAGTTCATGCAAAATCAGACGAGGGAGACTCGAGTACAAAATACGAGTGGAAATAATAGCAACGCGTGACTTGTCACAGCCAAGCAGTTCAAAGAGTTGGGACCATCAGAATTTTTGGGAAAGCCGGATCTGATCAAGGCAGAAACGTGGGTTAATCAAATTTCCAAGATATTTGATGTCTTGGGATGCACGGAGGAACAAAAGGTTCCATTCTCCACCTTTATATTCCGTGGTGAGGTAGATTATTGGTGGGAATTTGTGAAGCGTACCCAGCCTGCCACACTCAACATGTCTTGGGAAACATTTCAAAAACTGTTCAATGACAAGTACTTTCCTGAAAGTATTCGTCATATGAAGGAGGTAGAGTTTATTAGATCGAGCGAACAACATGATTTGTGTGTCGAAGACGAGGCTAAGTTCGCAGAGTTATCCAGGTTTTCACCTCATTTGGTAGAGAATGAGGAACGTATGACGCGGATGTTTCTGAGAGGTCTAAAACCCGAAATTCGGCAATATCTTATTTCGCATAAATTTTCTCTATATTTTGATGTTGTGAACATGACTCAATTATTAGAGCGAGATAATGAGTATTTAAACCGAGGGACCACAACCAAGGTCATACCAGTGGCATCAGTTATCGGAGCAATGACAACCAGCGGGGAGGAAAATATCTGGACAAAAGCGGTAACCACTCTGGTGGTAATCGTGGCCATGATAGTAGAAGAAGCGAGTCAGGGGGAGATTTTAAAAAGAGAAAGTACAATAATGACAACGTGAAGACGTCAGCACCAACATCAACTGTTCCTAGGGGAGGAGAACGACCACCGATTGTATGTTATAAATGCGGAAAAGAGGGACACATCAGCCCAAACTGCCCACAAAAATCCAAGGTGTGTTATAACTGTGGAAAGGAAGGTCATATAGCTAGAGATTGTCCTGTAGCGAAACCAAGTCCAGCGGGAATGGTGACTCCAAAGGCTGTCCGGGACAAGTCAAAGTCGGTGGTTAGTTCTGAAAAGCGTTTATCGTGGATCGCGCCAAAATCGAGGAACGAACGAGGTAATCACGGGTAAGCTAATCATAAACTCTTGCGAAGTTTATACCTTACTAAATATCGGTTATACCCATTCTTTTATCTCTCATGTTTGTGCTCAACATTTGAATTTGACTTCGGAGAAATTAGACTTTGACTTATCTGTTGAGACTCCGTTAGAAGAAACTTTCATTACATCCACTGTTTATAAATCTTGCTTGATTCAAGTTGGGACCATCACATTACCTGTCGATCTTATTTCTTTGAAAATACTTGCATATGATGCGATTTTAGGGATTGATTGGTTAACCACTTATCATGCTAAAATTGATTGTTTTCGTAAGGTTGTTAGTTTTTATATTCCTAACCAACCTGTTATGCATATTCAAGCAACCAAACCACTAAAGTCAATCACTGTCATATCAAGCCAAAAAGCCATTCGTTTATTGAAAAACGGATGTCAAGCTTTCTTAGCCCATGTCATGGACTTGAACAAAAATACGTCAAATTTGAATAATATTTCTGTTGTTAGTGAATTTCCTGACGTACTTTCTAAAGAACTTCCCGGTCTACCCCCTGAACGTGAAGTTGAATTCTTTATTGACCTTGAGCCTGGTACAAAACCCTTTTCTAAAACCCTATATCGAATGGCTCCTATTGAACTTCAGGAGTTAAAGGTCCAACTATAGGAGTTGTTAGACATCGGTTTCATTCGTCCTAGTACATCTCCTTGGGGTGCTTATGTTTTATTCGTAAAGAAGAAAGACGGGAGTATGCGACTTTGTATTGACTATTGGGAATTGAACCATGCCACCATCAAGAATAGGTATCCGCTACCTCGCATTGATGACTTGTTCGACCAGTTGCAAGGAACATAATTCTTTTCAAAGATCGATCTTTGTTCTGGATATCATCAGCTGAACATTAAAACTGAGGATATTCCAAAGACTACATTCAGAACTCGATACGGGTATTATGAATTCTTAGTCATGTCTTTAGGATTGACTAATGCTCCTGCTGCTTTCATGGATATGACGAACTGTGTGTTCAAGGAATATTTGGATCGGTTCGTTGTTGTCTTTATTGATGACATCCTTATTTATTCCAAAAGACGTGAAGATCATAAGCACTATTTGAAGTTGGTACTTCAAAGGCTTTGTGATAACAAGCTATATGCCAAGTTGAAGAAATGTGAGTTTTGGCTTGAGGAATTAGCATTCCTTGGGCACGTGGTGTCAAAACATGGAGTGTCTATTGGCCCGGTGAATATTGAAGCAATACAAAGTTGGGAACAACCTAAGTCGGTGACCGAAGTACGTAGCTTTTTGGGCTTAGCTGGTTATTATCGGAGATTCGTGGAAGGATTTTCTCGAATCGCCATCTCAGATTAACTTCGGTGACTCGGAAAAGATACAAAATTCGTATGGAAGCGAGGAATGCGAGAAGAGTTTCCAAGAACTAAAGAGGAGACTCATTTCGGCACCTGTTCTGACAATAGCATCTGGTTCAGATGGATTTATTATCTACAATGATGCTTCGGGCAAAGGGTTAGGATGTGTTCTCATGCAATATGGGAAAGTCATAGCCTATGCCTCGCGACAACTCAAAGAATATGAAAGGAATTATCCTACTCATGATCTGGAGTTGGCAGCAGTCGTTTTTGCGTTGAAGATCTGGAGACACTACCTGTATGGGGATAAAGTGGAGATCTGTACAGATCATAAAAGCCTCAAATATTTTTTCACCCAAAACGAACTCAACATGCGCAACGACGTTGGCTCGAACTGTTGAAAGATTACGATCATACTATCTAATACCATCTTGGAAAAACGAACATAGTAGCTAACGCATTGAGTAGAAGATGATATGCGGGTGCGAGTGCGATATTGTCAACGCAAAGGCCCATTTTGTATGACTTGCAAAGGATGGAGATAGAGTTAAAGGCTCCAAGTACCCACATGATGATATCAAATATACGAGTAGAACCGAATTTAATCAATAAAGTTAAAGATGCTCAAGCTACGGACCTGAAGCTGATGCGTATGAAGAAGAAAGTGCAAGAATGTGCTATTCCAGAAGTAAAAATCGATGAAGAAGGAATATTTCGAGTCAACTCCAAACTTTGTGTTCCTAACAATTTTGACTTGAAGCATAGAATCATGATGGAGGCACACAACACACCGTTTGCAATCCATCCTGGGAGTACCAAAATGTATCATGATCTTCGACATACATTTTGGTGGAGCAATATGAAGAGAGAGATCGCAGAGTTTATATCGAGGTGTTTAACTTGTCAACGTTTAAAGGCGGAGCATCAAGTGTCAAAGGGTCCATTGTAACCACTTGAGATTCCGAAATGGAAGTGGGAACACATTACCATGGATTTTATTACAAGTTTTCCCAAGGTTTCTCAAGGCATAGATGCGATTTGGGTTATTGTTGATAGATTAGCCAAATCTGCTCATTTCTTGCCGATACGGGAGACTTATTGTGAGACCCCGAATTTTATGAAATAAAAGTATTTAATTTTCTTATAATTATTCTATTTAGTAAATGGTTAAATTGATAAAAGGTTAAAGTTAAGGGTGATATTTGAAATTTTTCAAAGTAAGTAAGTTGTCATAAAATAATCGGTGGTAAAAGTACAGTAATACGCGTGGTTGCATAGTATCACACGATATTGATTATTGATGCTTACGTGAGAAGTCACTCAGTTATACTCAATTATTGCTACAGTAATTGTTGCATCATATTTCTCATATTATTGATTCAATTATTGTCACAGTATCATCTGTATAATATGTTATATTATTAAATCAATAATTGAGACGACAAAGTTATTCATATTATTATTTACAATATTGACAATGTCTAGAAGTTCTGTCAATGAGAGGTTAGATAATCTAATTGCGCGCCAATAGGGAGAAATCCTTATCGGAAATCCCCCTCTTTCCTAGGAATGATCTGGTTGTTAAATATTGTGAGTTATAATATTAATGATGAATAAGTTCGTGTTGATTAAAGATGAAATTGATAGTTCCATTGTGTGGGAATTATTAGTGTTAGTGGAAATCGACATTTATTTCGATAATAATTAATGTCTGGAGGTTATATTGACCAATCGGGTAATTAATCGGATAAATGAGTAATTAATTGCTATTAATTCACATGCTTATAACTATGTGTTCACATGTGTGTACTATTGATTCACATGATTTACTATTAGGGGAGTTGGTACAAGATTGATAATACTTGCATGACTAAATTAAAAATGGAAGTATAGATGAAGGTATTATACTGTAATTAGTTTTTTCACATGATTATACTATTAAGTCACATGAATGAACTATTAATTCACATTATTTACTATTAGGGGAGGTGGTGCAAGTTTGATAATACTTGCAGGACTAAATTAAAAATGAAGAAAAAGAGGAAGAGAAATTATAGAGAGAAAGAAGAAGAGAAGTCTGTTACCTCACTATTCCAGTATCCAGTTTTCTTCTAAAGTAAGGGGTATTATTTCTTTCGTATTCATGAAGAGAGTTATTTTCTTTCAATACTCATAAGGGTTGTTATTCCATTCTTTATTATTCTGTTGGAATAACATGTCTGTGCGGTCTATCGCATGCCTGGTGAATTCTTTTGTTATTTCATTCTTTTATTATTACATTAGAATAACTTTTGTTTACCGATTTGCATGCATGCATGGTGAATTCTTCTGTTATTCTATTCTTTATTATTATGTTGGAATAACCTATCTATGTGGACTATCGCATGCATGATGAATGATCCTTCGTATTCATTCCTTATTAAATTATGGAAATGATGCATCTACGTGGATTCTTTGCGTATGGCGGGTGAAAATCCATTTTGATTTTGTATATTCTATTATACTCGTATGAGATATCATTTCTTTTGTACTCGTCATGGAATATCATTTTCTTTGATATTTTTCTTTTACAAGTTACTATTCACTGGTTACTATTCACCCAATTACTATTCACTCTAGTATTATTCACTCGGGTATTCGGGACACTTTTTAGGTGTTCTGGGTACTATTCACGGTCTTATTCCAAAAGTACTATTCACGGGAGTGCGATTCACCCGAAAAATATATTTCTTTTCTGTCCAAATTATTTTTGGTACATGAATATTATTCTTGAATTTTACTCTACAAAGCAGTATCATGTTGAAAATTTGAAAGTTATTGAATTCTGGATGAATTAAATTATAAATCATTAAAATTTATCCTTGAACTTGTTTTATTGAATTATTATGTCATTTTCATCATCCTCATGCTTATATTGTGATGAAAGTCATCTTTGACTTACGTGTATAGATGGACTTGGTATGATTATGACCAAAGATTATTCGGTATAATCATGACCGTAATGTAACGAATGATGTGGTAAAAGTCCTCATTGGCATGTAGTTCATTGATGGACAGTTGTTGGTATGATTATTACCAGGGATTATTCGGTATAATCATGACCATTGATGATTACTTGAATATCCTTGGGTAGTAGTGCGAGGATGATTCGATTTTATTTATTAAAGTGAGTCTCGTGATAAAAGCTGATGATAAACTTTTAAATCATAGAAGATAGTAGATTTTATGCTCTACTTGACTCTTCTAAAGGATTGCTTATTTATTTGCGATTGTTGATCTAAAACTTGTTGTCTATTATCTTCTATCGGTTGTTATCTTTGTTGAAGGCTAAGGATAATTTATTACGCATTATCTTAGTCATAATATTTCTTTAAGGCTAGATTGAGCTCTCACCCTTTCTTTTTCATGTCGGGAATAAACATATGAATGATATTCCTGTTTACATATGATTTGATTATGATATATATATATATATATATATGAATGAATAATATGCAAGTATGCTTGCATTAAGAAAAGCTGTAAAGTCCTTTGATAGATAATAGAAACATGTGTACAAGGACTTAGAATGAATTGATCAAGTATGTTAGGTTGATCCTACATAAGCAAAATAGCTTTGTAAAGTCCTTAAAAAGAAATGATGTACAAGGACTATAAATATAGAAAGATCAAGCATGTTAGGTTGATCTTATGATGTAATAGATAGGCTTGTCTGATCGTCGGCCAGGAGAGTCAAGGATAACTCGAGAGCTATCGAGGCAGAATCGTAGTCTTCAAGATAGTAGATCTCGGAGTTAAGTTGTAGGCTGCCGGGAGAAAGCGATGAAGGATCGTGGTATATCGAGAAGAGCTTCCTCGGGATCGTAGTGTCTTTGAGGAAGTCATGTTGAGAATCGTGAGGAATGACACGCTTTCTGGTGAAGTAGAACATCTGCTGAAGCCGAGTTAGAAGCGCGTAGACTACACTCGAGTCGTAGAAGTCTACCGATCTAGAAGCCAAGTCAAGGATCATAGACTACACTCGAGATCGTAGAGTCTATCGATGCCGAAGTCAAGGATCGTAGACTACACTCTGAGTTCATAGAGTCTATTGATTACATGCAGAGTTCGTAGTCGAGCAAGATCAGATGAAGACAACAAGCGTAAAGCGCGAAACCGTAGAAGTGTCGAGATCGATCTCGGGATCGTAGTAATACTGCGACAAAGAAAATTTGAATCGTAGAAAGTACAAAACTTCGACCTCAGCAGAAGTGCTCACAATGCATAAGCGAGAATCGTAAGCAAGTACGATTCTCAACTAATGAGCACTCCCAGAATATCCAAAGGAACAAAGCCTCTGGTTGGCACTGCAAAGATATAGTCCACTAAAAGGGAAGTAGAGAGCACTAAACGAATGGCGTGAAAGCTAACAGAAGATCTAAGCACCAACCCAATCAGCATCAAGATTGAGTTGTAAAGCCATTTGAGATGAAGTCTTCCACAAGAGGATCATAAGAAGACTTCAGTAACTGACTAAGGAAAGTCAACAAGTGCAGTAGCTGTCAAGTGAACAGAAGACAACGATCTTGGAAGCAACTGAGATCGTAGTGTTTGCCAAACAAAGAAAGAACTGATGGAAAGTGAACCGAGATACTGGTTAGTCTTTGAAGAACAAGGCTAAAGTGATTAAGCGTAGGGTTAGTCCATTGATGATAAGTGAACGGGAGATCACAAGGAGAAAGCGAGCTGGACGCGCCATAAATCTGAAGTGTCTTGCTATTCAGAGGGGACCAAAGAAAGGAGTTAGGCCATCAGTCTCTGAGAACAGTCAAAGCAAACAGAAGTGTTGAAACACTGCACAATGGAAGGAAGAGGTGTACTACATTGGAGATCCAATCAACACTCTTCAAGATCGTAGTGTTAACTTTACCAGTCAATGAGCAACACTCAACAAGACACTAGGATCTGGTCCAAGAAGACAAGCATCAGAATCGTAGAGTTCGAACACCCGAAGATTGAAGCATTAGCAACGATTCAAACTGAATGATGGTATTCAGACAAAAGCTTATTGAGAACATCGATGCAAAAGGACAACCTCTGATCGAGAAATCAGAAGGAGGAAATAAAGTCTTCGACCTGCCCAAGACATTAAAGTGACAACTCTGTTGGGTAGGTGAAATAGTAGACTACAATGTTAGATAAAGCATGACATATCACATCAGCAGTCTACCTCTGTAAACTCGAGATCTGTGAAGATATTTGAATGGCCTTCAAATGACTACTTTCCAACGGAAGGATTGGGAAGGAGTATAAAACAAGAAGAGATTCAAAGATCGAGGGTTACTAGAGGTGCCGAGTTTGGAGAGAAGGTGGACTGTACTAAACCACGTAAAATAGTGAGTCCGAAGGCTCACTCTATGATCCACCAAGAACACTCAGATTCATGCAAAGGAAGAAGTAGAAGTGAGAGTTCTACTATATAGAAGTGAGAGTTCTACTACAAGAAGAGTGTTTTGAACTGTCGAGAGAAAGAAGAGCATCATGTCATCTTGGTGTCCATCATGGGAAGACTCTAAGTATAATAGAGAAGAGCTTACAGTCATCTTAGCAAGTCCATCATGAGAAGACATCAAGTATCAAGAAGGGAGATCACAAACGTCATCATAGTGGCAACCATAAAAAAGTTTCTAAGTACCAAGAAGAAGAACTTACAGCCATCTTGGAAACCTATCATGTGCAGTCATCATGTATCAAGAGGAAAGATCTTTATGGCAGTCATCAAGGGATCATCAAAGTGGTTGAGTAAGCGAAGAAAAGTGAACATCATGCAACACTCAATTTGCACTTCAAGGATGATCACACCAAAAAGTACTAAGTATAGAAGATGTTCGGAGCATGAAGACATCTTAGCGACTTAGCACCAACTCAATAAACAAACAAACAACTCAATGAAGCGAGTTTGTTGCCTCTTTTTAGTCTTAACAAAAGAGCTCTAACTCATACAAACATACATGTGTCAACAAGTAATACAGAGCAAGTAAAGTATCGATCCAACAGAGAAAGTTGTTTAATTTAAATCACTATGCATTTATTAAATTACTATATTTATATGCTCAAACTAATGACTAAGATTGGTTTGTTACTATAATCGCAAATAACAACTAAAACAATAATAACGACGGAATAAATCAAATCTGGAAATAATGGGATCCTAACTTCATTTAATATTTCATTTAATCACCACTATCATGCATGACTTGTTCACATATTATAGGAAAGTAGCCAAGAGCACTAAAAGAGTCATAGCCATTTTTCAATGCACTATGACCTACTTACACAACATCCACAAATGATAGATTCTATGTAATCATCAATATAACCAAAATCACTATATGTCTATGTGAATTTGCAACTATATTGAATTTAAGTTCAAGCCCTTATCCTAACTCATACGGTGACACAATATATGTCTATCTGGTTCACGAAATACACAAGCCATATAAAATAGCCCCATATACGTATACTATCATCATTACAATCCATACTTGCATGTTCATTGTCAATTCCATACAAGTACTAAAACGGATGGTGATCAAGCATTCATACATGCAAAACAATCATGATAGACATCCCATATAATACGTAAAACAATCCAGCATTCAAGCATGCAATCAAACTACATATTAAAATCCGTTAGAATCCCATAATGGAGTTTAGTTCATGACTGAACCAAAAGCCATTATGGGATCAAATCTAAACATGATTAATAAACGAACAATTGAAAGATGAAAGGTAGAAACAATCAAACCCAATTGCTGAATATAATTCACTGTTCAAATCCTCATATGAATCCAACAAATACTAATAATAATCTACTCTGGTAGAAAATCCCAAGAAGAAGTAGAAAAATAGAGTTTTGGTCTCCTTCTGAGTTGGAATCTCTCCCAGAGAGTAAACCCTAGTTACGATGTTAAAAATACATAAAAACTGAATAATCCTCTATAATCCCCTGACACCAGTCAGATATATCGTTTTAAAAACCCAATTACAACCATTTTAATTAAACATTAAAATAAACAACTTCAAGCAGATGATTAAGCATAAATCGCGTGTGCGGCGCTCCCCGATGTAATCCTCATGGCAGGCGCGACTTGCGAGTGTGTCATGATGTCGGCCGGGTTCGCATGGCGAGGCGTGTTCTCATGCTTGTCCTGCCATGCGGCTTTTGTACTTTTGAATCCTGGTTCTGCTGCTGCACTGATCTGCTCCTGCTGCTCATTTCTTTGTTCATCCTTGCTGAGTCTCTGCTCCACTTGATTCTCATGCCACGCCGCCTTAGCTTGTGGCTCGCTTCATGCGTCCATTCGCCTCGTGCCCTCTAAGTCCACCAAATTAGTCCATTTCCTGCACTTTTTCACCAAAAGGAGTTTTAAGTATATACAATGCAAACTAACATGAAATGGAGCTAAAACATACTAAAATGTACTTGAGATGGGCATAGTTCGCATGAATTGGTACTCCATAAGTAGGTATAAAACCCACTTATCAAATACCCCCAAACTTGAACTGTTGCTTGCCATCAAGCAATGCATACGAATGAACAATGAAAATGCAGCTATATTACTATCTGCAACTAAATTATGATGCAACTAATCTCACATTGTCCCAACTATCATAGAAATTCAGGTCCAAAATGCCTCAGCGAATTTTCTAGATTCAAGAATCTGATTCAAACCAAGCTGCAAGCATAATGTCATACACTCGGATAATTCATCAATGCTATAGATATCTTTGTGTGTGTGTTATGTTCACCGAAAACTTGATTTAAGCAAAGAATACACATACTTATGCTTCAAAAAGAAAATTATAGATTAAAGCAAAATTATGTATATATATGCAACAACGATTATTCCAACATATCAAAACAAATGAGGTTCAACAATGGGTTTAAGCTGCTTAATTTTTTACTCACGAGGCGATTTTTGCACTTTCATGGTGTTTATTGCTCTTTTTTTTTTCACTTTTTTGACACATACAAAGTCTTACTCCATTAGGCAACCTTTGCTACCCCCTTATGAGCTTTAGACCAACGACTCTCGGACCATGAAATACCTTAGAGGCGCTAGGTGTAGAGACAATTCCCTCGGGCGTACTTACTCAAGTAGCTAGGGCCCCGAAATAAGACTAGCCACGTTATTGCTACATATTTTTTTTATATACACAGATACCCATGTTTTCCCAACGTTTAAAAATCAATGTTATAAACCATCTAAGTTCATTTTCCACATATTTCCCTTTTTAAAACTACATTTTCTATCGAGCAATGCAACACATCCTTCTTATACCTACAAGTGATTGTGAACACATTCGTGCAAACCGAAAGCATTTAAACAACATTATGAATTGCATTGTGTGAAACATTATATCTAGCTTATATTATCCAAAATACTCAAAAATTATTTAAAATTTCACTGTCATCATTGGCTAGACTAGAATTTCCATACGTGAGAATGTAAACTAGACGTGAGATATGACTACAAAACTGCAAAAAAAGACATTTAAACTATAACATGCAACTATATGCAAAAATTTAAACAAAAATTTTAACTAAACATGCAAAAACTACAAAGATTAAACTAATCATGCTCACCTACATGCAATTACACTACTACCCCAATACCCCCAAACTTATAATATTTAATGCCCCATTGAATGAAGGTAAAGGGTAACGAAAAACTCCCCTAATTATCGGTGGTACCACCCTCCTCGGGTGGTGAATCTGGTGGTGGATATGGCGCTGCCATTCCGAATTGAGGCCACTCTAGTGTCGTTCCTTGCTGTGCAAAAGCTTCGGCCAAGGCCCTTGTGAGTCCCGTTGCAAATGTGTCCAAATTATCGTACATAACATCGACTTTTCGCTCCAACCTTCGGAGCTGGCGATCACCATAGGTGGCACATGCGTGCGTGGATGGGACTGCCTCATCTGTCTGAGGGGGCTGCTGTGACGGCTCTGGAAAAGTGGGTTGAATGATGAATCCTAGTCCACGTGGGTGTGGTACACCACCTGCCCAGTCCTAAAAATTTTCAATTGTGGCATGAGTTATGTCCTGGCTTGGATATTGCATTTGCTCGTTGCCCCAGTTGCATCCCTGATTAGCACAAAGCATGGCAACCACTAATGCGTGTGGAATGCTACCAGTTGTGCCTCCCCGTAGATAGCGCAACATATTCTGATGGATGAAATGGCCAACGTCAATGTATTTCCTGGTGATTATGCCCCATAGATTAATTACCCTCTCAACTGTGATTTCGTGTTGATGAGAGGAAGGCACGAGCCTGACACATATGAACAGGTTCCATGCCTTTGCATAGCGGTTCAGGGCTGCAGCTGGGAATATACTAGGTTGAGTTGTGCCTACTTTATAGGTCCATTTCGTACCAGGCACGCATAATTCTGGAATAATCAACTCCATGTCGGTCTCCAAATGAACACCATTGACCCAATTAGCAGCCCCCGCTGGCGGTGCATCAGTAATTTTGAAAATTAATCGGATGGCACGGGGTCTGTAATCTATCTCGAGACCGCGAACCAGAGATATACCACTCATAGTGACCTTGGCATTGGCATAGAACTCGCGGACTATGCTCATAGGAATGGGCGTTGGAGTAACAGTCAGTCCACCCCAGCCTCTCTCTCGAATCATGGCACACAACTGGCCATCCTACCCCTCTGGCTTGAAACCGCGCTCCTTGACGAACATCTTTGCCACAATTCGGTAATACTCTTGCTAGGCTTCCAAGTTGAGAAACTTGGTGTGATCAACAACATCCGCCCCTTGACTGCCCGTGGAAGATGACGAGGAAGATGCAATAGAACGTGCTTGCTTAGGCCCCATTTGCAGTTGATAAAGATTGCACAAATTATATGATTGAGAATGAAGAAGAAACAATGATGCTATTGCCCTCAATCTCGTTTCTGCCCAACCAAATGAGAAACCCTAGTTTATATAGGTGGGGGAGAGCGTGGGTTTGAGCTTTGAGCATGGAAGAATCGTGGAGATATGATTGAGAGATATAGGCTTCAATTTATGGCGATAGAGATAGAGGCGTGAGTTATGGAGACCTTTGTGTGATGTCGCCCATTTTGATTGCAAATGAGAGTCCACTTTATCTCCACCACGCTTTTAAAATGAAAAATTTTTCACGTCGATGTCGATGCGGCCAGCGTATGAGGTTTGAATAAATTTTGCAGCGATGGGGCGAGGTTGATAAATCTGATGCAGTAGGCATATCTTGGCCTTGTGCGGATCATATTGAAATAGTTGCAATTTAGCGTCCACGATATCTGCATTGTAACTTTTATTTTTTTTAGACTCTGCAAGACAAACATGCATGCTCTCCAATACACCTGAAATAACATCAATGGATCTCATCAAAACATGGTTTACTAAATCAAAATGAATGACTTCTGTCTCCCTAATTTCTATGTAATGCATGCACATGCTCTTCTGTGATTCGATGAAGATGTCTAAGCAGATAAATGTACTCATACTATCCTAACAAGTAATTAGAATAAGCTAAACCAAATAACTTGAACTAAATAAATACTAAGTAGAGATAGAAACAATGGGTTGCTTCCCATCCAGCGCTAATTTATAGTTAATTAGCTTGACTATTTTGAGTCTCATGTTGAAGATAGAATCGAGGTGACTTTCTTTCTGTCCACTTCACCATCAGAATCACTCTTCAATCTCTGGCCATTTACTTTAAGATGCTTGTCCGGACACTTATCACATACTGCAACGGTTCCATACTGTGGAGTGGTATCCAGATATTGAACGAATTTATTTAACTCTTCATCCTTCACATCTGAATTTTCAGCAATGATGTTTCTCAGTGGTTCACAATCCACTATATTCTATATTTCATCATTGAAAACTCGGTTCACCGCATCAACCCGGAAGCATTCTTCTTCATCTGTTGGGAACTTCATTGCTTTGAAGACGTTAAAGGTAACCTCCTGATCATGTACACGTATCGTGAGTTCCCCTTTTTGCACATCTATCGAAGTCCTGCCTGTGGCTAAGATTGGTCTCCCCAGTATAATTGGTATACTTTTATCCTCATCGTAATCCAAAATGATGAAGTCTGCCGGAAAGATAAATTTGTCCACCTTCACCAAGACATCTTCAACAAGTCCCCGTGGATACGTGATGGATCTGTCAACTAAGCGTAACCTGATGTTTATCGACTTTGGGTAAGCAATCCCAGCCCGATTGAATATCGACAAAGGCATCAAATTTATGCTTGCCCCTAGATCACACAAACATTTTTCAAAATTCATCTTCCAGATTGTGCGGGATTGTAAGCTGCCGGATCCTTTAACCGGGGTAACCTTCTTTGAAATCTTGCCTTTGCATTCTTACATCGAGGCTCTTATCTCAAATTCGTCTAATCTCCTTTTCTTGATAGTATACCCTTCATAAACTTTGCATAGCTTGGCATTTGTTCCAATGCCTCGGCGAAAGGTATATTGATTTACAACTTTTTCAAATACCTCCAGAAACTTGCTGAATTGCATATCTTCCCTTTTCTTATTTAATCTCTGCGGATACGGAACTTGAGTATGAATTGGTGGTACTGAACTCTTAAGCTACTCCTCTGAACCTGCTTTATCTTTCTCTTCCTGCTGAACCTCAGACTTTTCCAGATTTTCTTTCTCGAGATTTGGCTCCTGCTCCTGCCTCATGTGGCCATGTGCAACCTCCTCTTATAAAACATCTTGTGGTATGTGACTTACGATATCTGCTTTGTGTTTTCACAAATCTTAATGTGATTGCTTGACACTGTTCTTTCCCTTCTCTTCTTGGATTTAATTTTGTATTACTTGGCAATGAACCCTAGGGCCTGTTAGTAAGCATGTTCGCCATCTGCCCCATTTGAGTTTCCTGATTCTTAATAGCCACTACTTGGCTTTTGATCATAACCTCTGTATTTTCCATGTATTTCATCATCATCTCCTCCATTTCTGATTTCTTTTTCTTCTTTGAGGTGCAATTTGGAGTATGATGTTGTTGTTGTTGTTGTTGAGAAAATCCGTGGAAAAGGTGGTCTAGGATTAAAGCGTATGGCTACTTATTTGGTTGTGTCTGGCCCGATTATTTGATTAGGCCGATTTTCTTTGATTCCTTGGTTATTTGACCAACTAAAGTTTGGATGATTTCGATTGTTGGGGTGGTATGTGTTCTAAAACTGACCTTGGTCTTTTCTGTAGTTGTTCACATACTGCACTGACTCTGAGCTGATAGCACATTGATCCGTCGAGTGTGAGCCCGCACAAATCTCATATACGAAAGCAACCGTCTTTGTTTTACCTTCTGCCAAAGTATCTATCTTCTTTGCCATGGCTGCCATCTGTCCTGACAACTGAGTAATAACATCTACCTCCAACACACTTGCAACTTTGGGTTGTGGCATCCGAGATGTAGGATTTTGAAAATCGTTCGATGCCATTGTCTTGATAAGGTTATAGGCTTCTTCATAGCTTTTTGCCCATAATGCCCCTCCTGCAGCTGCATCTATAATCGGTCTCGACTGCCACCCAATCCATTATAGAATGTGTTGATCACCATCAAATCTGGCATACCGTGATGTGGACACTTCCTCAGCATTTCTTTGTATCTCTCCCATGCTTCATATAAGGACTCGCCCTGTTGTTGCTCAAACTGAGAGATAGCTGTCTTCATCTTTGCAGTCTTAGCCATTGGGAAGAACTTAGTTAAGAACTTCTGTGCTAAGTCCTCCCATGTAGTTATAGATCCTGCTAGCAAAGAAGAAGCCAACTTTTTGCTTTATCTCTCAATGAGAATGGGAATAGTCTAAGTCTGATAGCATCCTCCATCACACCGTTGTATCTGAATGTATCATAGATTTCGATGAAATTCAACAAGTGTTCATTCGGATCATCTGTAGCGGCACCCCCAAACTGCACCGAATTCTGTACCATCTGAATAGTGCCCATTTTTATCTCGAATGTATTGGCTGCTATCGCTGGTCTAACGATACTAGACTGTAGTCCATTAATATTGGGCATGGAATATTCCTTCAGAACCCTATGCTCTTCTCTTCGCTCTTCTCCTTGTTCCTCAGCTGCCATATTAGCTGTTGTACTTTCTAACTGTGCTTGTAAATTTCTACGAACATTCGCTTTCCAACCTCTCCCGTTTATGTTGTCCTGAACAGGTGTTAAGTCGGGGTTGGATGACCGCGTGCGCATAAAAATTTATCCAAATTCCTGAAACAAAATAAACAAAAACTGAAATGAGATAAGACTAGAATTGTCTAAGTCATACAATATAGCTTAAAACTAATGATAATAATAATAAATTAAATGCCTTTCCCTGGCAACGGCGCCAAAAACTTGTTGCCTCTTTTTTAGTCTTAACAAAAGAGCTCTAACTCATGCAAGCATACATGTGTCAACAAATGTCTGAGCAAGTAAAGTATCGATCCCACAGAGAAAGTTGTTTAATTTAAATCACTATGCATTTATTAAATCACTATATTTATATGCTCAAACTAATGACTAAGATTGGTTTGTTACTCGAATCGCAAATAACAACTAAAACAATAATAACGACAGAATAAATCAAATCTGGAAATAATGGGATCCTAACTTCATTTAATATTTCATTTAATTACCACTATCATGCTTGACTTGTTCACATATCACAGGAAAGTAGCCAAGAGCACTAAAAGAGTCATAGCCATTTTTCAATGCACTATGACCTACTTACACAGCATCCACAAATGATAGATTCTATGTAATCATCAATATAACCAAAATCACTATATGTCTATGTTAATTTACAACTATATTGAATTTAAGTTCGAGCCCTTATCCTAACCCATACGGTGAAACAGTATGTCTATCTGGTCCACGAAATACACAAGCCATATAAAACAGCCCCATATACGTATACTATCATCATTACAATCCATACTTGCATGTTCATTGTCAATTCCATACAAGTACTGAAATGAATGGTGATCAAGCATTCATACATGCAAACCAATCATGATAGACATCCCATATAATACGTTAAACAATCCAGCATTCAAGTATGCAATCAAACTATGTATTAAAATCTGTTAGAATCCCATAATGGAGTTTAGTTCATGACTGAACCAAAAGCCATTATGGGATCAAATCTAAACATGATTAATAAACGAACAATTGAAAGATGAAAGGTAGAAACAATCAAACCCAATTGCTGAATATAATTCACTATTCAAATCCTCATATGAATCCAGCAAATACTAATAATAATCTACTCTGGTAGAAAATCCCAAGAAGAAGTAGAAAAATAGAGTTTTGGACTCCTTCTGCGTTGGAATCTCTCCTAGAGAGTAAACCCTAGTTACGATGTTAAAAATACATAAAAACTGAATAATCCTCTATCATCCCCTGACACCAGTCAGATATATCGTTTTAAAAACCCAATTACAACCATTTTAATTAAACATTAAAATAAATAGCTCAACAGTGATTAATTATCGCATGCAGTACAGCGCTCCCCGATGTAATCTCATGGCAGGCGCGACTTACTGCATGAGTCATGATGTCCAGCCGGGTTCTCGCACGGGCGCGCGTTCCCATACTTGTCTGTCTGCTTGTGGCACTGCACGACTCTGCACTTTTGAATCACGGATTCTCTTCTTTGCCTTTGATCTGCTTCATCTTTGCTCATTTCTTTGTTCATCCCTCCTGAGTCTCTGCTCCACTTGATTCTCATGCCACTCCGCCTCAGCTTGTGCCTCGCTTCATGCATCCATTCGCCTCGTGCCCTCTAAGTCCACCAAATTAGGCCATTTCCTGCACTTTTTCACCAAAAGGAGTTTTAAGTATATGCAATGCAAACTAACATGAAATGCAACTAAAATATACTAACATGTACTTGAGATGGGCATAGTTCACATGAATTGGTACTCCATAAGTAGGTATAAAACCCACTTATCAAGGGCCTGAGGGGTCCTTGTCCGAAGGGACTAAATGAAGTCAGGGCCAGAAGGGTCCTTGTCCGGAGGGACTAAACGAAGTTCCAAGCCTGTTGGGCTTGAAGAGTTCCTAGGGAACTAGAGGAGTCCCAAAGGCTGCTGGCCTTGAAGAGTTCTTAGTGAGCTGAAGTCCCAAGTGTGCTTGGCCTTGAAGGAATCTGAGTGATTCGAGGTCTTGCCCTTCCTTAGTGGAAATCTGCTAGTTGAAAGCAGGAAGAGTGGATTAGGAGTTTGGGTCTTTGAACCACTAAAACCCTTGTGTCTTTTACATTATGTCATTACATTATGTCTTATAATCGCGCTAATAAGCTATGTATGTTTTTTAGCGCTTATAACCAAACTAACTCTACGAACAATGTATGTTTGATTATGAATATATCAATGAAGGGGATCTTTTACTTATTTTACTGTGCTTAAAAAGATTCTTATGTTTGTCATCTGCTAATGTAATAGCAATACAGAATAAAAGAGAAAAGGATTTGAAATAAAAAGGATCTATTCAACCCCCTCTTTCTAGATCTATTGTGCCTACTGGGAACTAACAATTGGTATCAGAGTAGGTTCTCATGCTATATTCAAAAGCTAATCGCTTTGAGCCTGATCCCAGGCACAAACATTGTTCTAAACTTAGTTTAGTAGTAAGTAACTTGTTATATGCAGATGTGCTCACATGTTGGAAACACTGTGTATAGGTAAATGTGTATATACACCTGAAGCTGCTCAGATTGGTCCATGTTCTCGATTGCTACATCAACAAGACCAATCCCTGCCTTCAGTCAATCTTGTAGTCTGAAGACCAGACGAGAAAGCTCAAGAGACACCAATGACAAAGAGTCAAGTATCCACCAGCCTGAAAGATGAAGAGGCCACACATGCTAAGAAATGCTTATCAAGATAAGAAAGAAGATCTTCTCAAACTTATGTCTGGCCAACCAGCAGCTGGGTGAAAACTTTGTAAACTAAAGGATGTAAAAGATCTTAATGTTGAGATTCTCTTGGCCTACATCTTCAAGACCATGACTGATTAATTAAAGGTCAACAAGAGCAACAAGTTGTCAGGAGCAAATGTAAAGCTATGCACATCAATTCCTAAACTCAGTATATCTAAGATAAATGACTGTTAAGAGACTGACAGTAAAAAGGTATGGTTCCTCACTATTACATGTGTTCATCATAAAAGCACCTTCTTATGAACCATAACAGTATTCTGTCAAGAAGTCATAATCTACCTAAAAGGTGAAGAGAGAAAGTACTCTGAGGATGGAAACTCAAATGTCTATAAACTTTCTCTCCATCCAAGTTTTAGGATAAAGATGACATCTTGAAAGAAATCTGAAATGGGTCATAAGAGCATCACAGGTCAAATTAATTCTATGGGAAGTAATCTTTGCTGATGGGTTAGTATGTATGTACAAATCCTTGTTCTAAGTGTTTGATAACACATAGTATGATCAGTTTACAGGAGTATCTTGATGATGTATAGAAACTGATCACCTCCATGAATTAACTAGATACTCTTAAATCGTAGAGTTGATTCTCACTCTGTGAACACTTAAACATTGTGAACATAACCCAACAAATGATGAAACCATCAAAGATAAAGAGTGTGTTATTAAATGTCAAATCTTACACACACTCACCTTTATGCATATCAAAATGTATTATCTAAAACTAGTCCTATACATGAATATGATGTTGGTGATAAATGTGATGATTATCCAAATAAGAGGAACAGTGGTTTAGAAAACTAACCTAGCAGGATCCATTTAATTATGGGTACCAAAAATAGAAATATATTTAAAACTGCAGGTACTTGGTCAGTCTGACCACACTAAGGAATGCTGAAGCAGAAGACTTCAGTCAAGAAGACTCAACCAATAGAAGGCTAAGGACTGTTTAGAGATGATTCTGATAAAGTTCCTATATGTCCAAGCCTATCCTTGAAGACCCTCTGAGCTAACCAGAATGGAGCTCACATGGCTGCAAATTTGTGTGTGGAAGCAGACCAGTCAACTAAAGGATCCTATGTACTCAGAGCAAGCAAAGAATGCTATATGAGAAGAATTCTCAAGGAAGCTCACAACAAAGGATCATCGAGCATCAATCTAGAGGAACTCATCGTGGAAGCAGAACTTCACAAACACAAGACTGTCAAAGGAGACTACGATCGTAGTGCTTTCAAAAGATCGTAGAGCGATCAGTCCTGAAAATATCCATGCCTACGATACAAGGAGATTTGAGTGATAAAGATGATTCCAGTCAGAAGGAGATATGCAGGGCTGCCTTCAAATGAGTCTAAAGCAAAGGGAATCACATCTATCCGGGAAGACAGCTTCAACCATGGGGAGAAGTGATCTATTGAGAAACAACAACACTGAGTTATACTATGAAGAAATATACCAGCTATAAAGTCCCAAAACTTTGTGGCTGATGAACCAAATGAAGATCAATAGTCAGTAGGAACGTCTCAAAATGTACTGCTGATAACCTTTCAGCCACCCAACTCAAAATCATGGAGTGCCTACGATCAAACATCTGATCGCAGTGTAGAAGCAGGAGGACACCACGATTACAGCAAATGCAATTGTCTAAAATTGGTAGAGGGTCTCCCCATCAGAAAAGGTTGAATGAGATGTCATTGCAAATCACTTTTATAGCATTTCATCTAGAAAACGCCTCAGGGACAAACCTGAACCTTAGCTCACTCTAAGAGGTTGGCCCTTCCTAAGCTACCTTGTTCCAGAAGAATTGCTTGATCAAATTCATCTCAAGGACCAAGTCAGTCAACGATCGTAGAGTCGAGGTTGAAGAGAACTCCACGATCGCAGTGCAACCTCAACGATCGTAGAAGACAACTCGACGATCGTAGTTCTACAAAAGGGTACTCCAGTTCACAAGGAGCTTGGAAAATGAGACAATTGCTCAAACATTAAAAATGAGGATATAAGTTCGAGTATATCAGTAATCAAGCTATGCTGCATTAAAATGAGGATAGAAGTCAAAGCCATCCACTGCAGCATCTCTCAAAAGTTGATCGTTGAGTAAACAAAGGAAATTATAGAGTCCATAGCTGCCTTAGCATGCTACTCTACGAATCAAAAGGTCAACGATCAAAGCCACGTCGTCTAAACGTCTACTCTTCTAAAACAAAATATCTAACTAAAAAGTTATGGGGAGTTCTGACTCATTATCGGGCATCATCGTGCAACCAATGGTCGGTTGACACACCACCGGTTATCTTGAAATTAGGAAGCGCCATAAAGACAATTTCAAATCAGACAGGTTATCAAAAGCTATCGAACCTTTCTCCTCCCATTTTTAAACCCTAAAATCCTCTCAAGAGGCGTAAGCAGTTAACACTCCGAGCTTTATCAACTCACAATCACCATCTCTTATAAACCTCCGAATCAAATACCCACATTCTTGAATCTTTCAAATGGAAAGCTGGCGAGTAATCACTGGCATTCAGCTCGGAACCAAGTCATTCGAGAAATCCAAAAAGAAGTTCAGAGACATTCTCGAACTTGTGAGGAAAGCTGGATTCTCAGAATGTCGCGAGGCTAGCACTCGAGTATACATAGACCTGGTAAAAGAGTTCTACTCAAACGCCTCCATAAACTCAAAACCTCTCTACCAAGGTCAAAGGTCAAGATCTAAAGTTAAAATCTTCCGACCTCAATCAATGCCTAGGTTTTCCTAACCAAGGTTGAAGAACCTTGATGATGTCAATCTTGAACAAAGCAAAAGGAGGTCATGGGGTACCAAAGAAACCCTAGTCTGAAAGACATGAAGAAGAAGGAGTTTCCTGAAGAGTACGAGTTCCTTGCTGAAATAGTTGGAAAATACATAATGTGCAAGGACACTGCACATGACACAGTGCTTGACCAACAGCTGAAGATAATGTCAGCAATAGTTCTGAAGAAACAAATCAACTTTGGAGCTATCTTGGTCGATCAAATCTCCAAGTGGGTAGAAAAAGCTGAGATGAAGAAGTCCACTGAAAAGCCCCTGACTAAGGTGTTTCATGGCGGACTGCTGAGTATTGTGATAAAGAAGAAGCTAGGTGGGAAGATCAAGGATGATGAGGGAGAGACTTTGAATGTTCACAAAGTGATGTCTCCACAATTATTTGTGAATTGGAAGAAGAACCCTAAGGAGAACAGAAGGCTGACTACTGCTGGCAGCAGCAGGGCCTCTGCAAAGAAGAGAAAAATAGAAGAGGTAGAAAGTTCTGAGTCTGATGACTCTGTGCCAACATCAACCACACAAGTCAGAAAGAAATCCAGAGGTGTGAAGAAAGCTGGTGTTGTGAAGAAAGCTCAGACCCCACCAAGGAGTCTGTCCATCAAAGACAAGGTTGAAGAAGAAAGAGCCCTAGCTTCTTTGAAAAAACAAGAGGAGAGAAGCAACAGTTGCTTCAATTATTCAAAGAAGAAAGCTAAGGTGGAAAACAAACCACCCTCAGCTTCCCAAAATAGTACATCTACTGAAGAGAAGGACGTAGAGTTAGCAGAAGAAAAGGAGACTGATGTCAAGATTGAGTCCTCTCAAACCAAATCCAGTAGTGAAGGTGATAGTTCAGCATCTGTTGATAAAGAAGAAGAATGCTCTAGCCCCATGGCTACTTCTCAGAGTAAACACTATGTAAATGAAGAAGAGATTCAAGATGACCAAACTCAATCCCCAAATGCAACTGCCCCAACAAGCCCAGATAATGGGTGGAGAATGATGTCTCAAAAGAAGAAGGGATCGCCTTTGTCCTTCTTTGAACTGAAGGAAGTTCTTCGATGAACGAGAGGCTTCAAGTGCGAAGAAGAAGAGAGTCGACTCTCCCAAAGCTGAACCTCCAAGAAGAAGGAAGAGCTATATACTGCAAGCCAAATTTGCCTCCAAAAGAAGCAAGGATCAATTTGAGTGATGATGAAATTATATCAAAGGATAAAAGTGACGAGGAAAGGACAAGCTATGAAGAAGATGAATCAGAAGAAGATCGTGCTGAAGAAAGTTCTGAGAATGAAATGAAGCAAGAAGAACTCTCTGTTGGAAATGATCAAGATGGTTCAGGCTCCGAGAGAGAAGAGAATGAAAAAGATTCTTGTTCTGCACCACAGGAAGCAGACGAACAAGAAGATTATCCAGTTCTCTCTCCTGCAAGATTTAGCAGAAGGATAGTAGTGGAAGTTTCAAATGAACTACCAAAGGCTCCACCAGAGAGATGGGTGAACTATGGAAATGAGCAGCTCAAGGTAGTAAGAATGACTACCTTAGACATAGCTAAAAACTAGAACAACATGGAGCTAGACTGCTCGACCATTCTCTACAATCCTGACGACTTGCTGATGAGATGGTTCTTCCAGTGGATGCCATGGCTAAAGGCCCACACTGAAGGAGATGGAAGCAATCTCAGCTGGTGCTTCTCTCATTTTCCAAGCATGGAGCTGGTGGCTCAGAACTTCCCAAGGGTAAAGAAGTTTGCAACCAAAACGATCAGAGACCAGCCTCACTTCAAAGTCTATCATCAGTCTGGCAATCACTATATCCCCTACGATCGTAGAGTGGACCTCAAGGAAGGAAGAAGAACATGATCAAGAAGATGATCGTAGAAGTCAGCCACTCTACTGCTTGAGATCGCTAAAATTCAAAGTCGGAAGCTTTTTATGTGACCCAATCAATGCTATATGATATTCCCTCTTCCTCAACCAGCAATTGGTACTCAACGATTGTTCAAATTTTCCAAGCTTTTGAAAAACTGTCCAAGAATGAAAATCGTAGAGTCCAATCCAATGATCAACCCGAAGCTGCCCAACAAGAAGATCAAACTATTCTGGAGCAGGAACTACTGAAGAGTTCTGATGGACTAAGTGAGAAAATATCTCTACTCACTGAAGAGTCACAGAAGCTGACAGTAGTAGGAGATAATTCTTTCCAAAACAAACTTCAAGCTATTATGGCTGATGTATCTCTCAAACTCCAAGAGAGAGATAACATCTATCAGAAGGCCATACAAGATCAAAAGACAGAAGCTCTACGAGTTCAGAAGGCCAATGAAGAGTTGATCCAAGCCCTCTCTGACAAGATTGACGACCTGAAGCAGCCTTTCTCAGTGCAACTTGAGCTAGGCCAACAAGAACTTAAGTTTGAAGTTGCCAACTCCTCCTACCTAATGGGCGACTTATGTCCAACATGGAAGCGACTCTCTCAAATGATTAATGACAAAAAGGGGAGAAAAGAGGCATAGAAAGAAGAGGAGCAAGAGGCTCTCAAAGAAAAGCAGAGGGATAAGAGAGAAGGAGTCAAAGAAGAAGACAGCTGCAGAAAAAGAATCATCATCTGAGGGGGAGCCAAAAGATGATGATCACATGATCCATGATGCGAGGGGGAGCATGTTCGTAAAGATGTTGAAGGGGAGCAAAACAAAGGCAGAAGGTCATCATCCTGTGGGGAGCAAGAGAAGAAGAAGCAGGATGATGAAGAATGATCGGACATCCTGGAAACACACATGGAGCCAAAGAGGTACATCTCTAACTAGTTAGGTGTGTTCTGGATCCAGGATGTAAAGTGTCTTTATGTATAATTTTCTATATCTTTATAAATGGCATTCATGATTATCTATTTTAGAAATACAGCTGCTCACTGTATATAAGATTCAGTCATAACATGCATATGCACTTATTGTTTTTGTCATAATCAAATAGGGGGAGATTGTCAGGAATAAACATATGAATGATATTCCTGTTTACATATGATTTGATTATGATATATATATATGAATGAATAATATGCAAGTATGCTTGCATTAAGAAAAGTTGTAAAGTCCTTTAATTAATAGAAACATGTGTACAAGAACTTAGAATGAATTGATCAAGTATGTTAGGTTGATCCTATATAAGCAAAACAACTTTGTAAAGTCCTTAAAAAGAAATGATGTACAAGGACTATAAATATAGAAAGATCAAGCATGTTAGGTTGATTTTATGATGTAATAGATAGAGCACATCGATCGTTGAGTCTCGCACGAGAGATCGTGATGTCGCCGGGAGAGTCGAGGATAACTCGAGAGCTATCGAGGCGTAATTGTAGTCTGCAAGATAGTAGATCTCGGAGTTAAATGATCGCGCCGGGAGAAACGATGAAGGATCGTGGTATATCGAGAAGAGCTTCCACCGGGATCGTCATCGCATCGAGGAAGTCATGTTCGGAATCGTAGAGACGACACGCTTTCTGAGCCGATCGAACATCCGCCAAGCCAAGTCGAAACATAGACTACACTTGAGTCGTGTAGAGTCTACCGATGCCGAAGCCAAGTCAAGTATCGTAGACTACACTCGAGATCGTAGAGTCTACTGATGCCGAAGCCATGTCAAGGATTATAGACTACACTTTGAGTTCGTAGAGTCTATTGATTACATGCAGAGTTCGTAGTCGAGCAAGATCAGATGAAGACAACAAGCGTAAGGCAGAAACCGTAGAGTGGCGAGATCTGATCTCAGGATCGTAGTGTCTCGCGAGTAGGAAAATTTGAATCGCAGAGTGCAGAACTACGACCTCAACAGAAGTGCTCACAATGCATAGGAAGAATCGTAGAGCAAGTACGATTCTCAACTAATGAGCACTCCCAGAATATCCAAAGGAACAAATCCTCTAGTTGGCACTGCAAAGATACAGTCCACTAAAAGGGAACCAGAGAGCACTAAACGAATGGCATGCAAGCTAATAGAAGATCTAAGCACCAACCCAATCAGCATCAAGATTGAGTTGTAAAGCCATTCGAGATGAAGTCTTCCACAAGAGGATCATAAGAAGACTTGATGAATCGACTAAGAAAAAGTTAGCAAGTGCGATGGTGCAAGTGAGCAGAAGACAACGATCTTGGAAGCAACCGAGATCGTAGTGTTTGCCAAACAAAGAAAGAAAGCGATGGAAAGTGAGCAAGAGATCTTGGTTAGTCTCTCTGAAGAACAAGGCTAAAGTGATTAAGTATAGGGTCAGTCCATTGATGATAAGTGAACGGGAGATCACAAGGACCAGAGCAAGGAGTTAGGCCATCAGTCTCTGAGAACAGTCGAAGTAAACAGAAGTGTTGAAACACTGCACAATGGAAGGAAGATGTGTACTACATTGGAGATCTAATCAACACTCTTCAAGATTATAGTGTTAACTCTACCAGTCAATGAGCAACACTCAATAAGACACTACGATCAGGTCCAAGAAGACAAGCATCAGAATCGTAGAGTTCGAACACCCGAAGATTGAAGCATTGGAAACAGTTCAAACTAAAGGATGGTATTCAGACAAAAGCTTATTGAGAGCATCGATGCAAAAGGACAACCTCTGATCGAGAAATCAGAAGGAAGAAATAAAGTGTTCGACCTTCCCAAGACATTAAAGTGACAACTCTGATGGGTAGGTGAAATAGTAGACTGCAATGTCAGATAAAGTATGACATGTCACATCAGCAGTCTACCTCTGTAAACTTAAGATCTGTGAAGATATTTGAATGGCCTTCAAACGGCTACTTTCCAACGGAAGGATTGGGAAGGAGTATAAAACAAGAAGAGCTTCAAAGATCGAGGGTTGCTGGAGTTGTCGACTTTGGAGAGAAGGTGGACTGTACTAAACCACGTAAAATAGTGAGTCCGAAGGCTCACTCTACGATCCACCGAGAACACTCAGATTCATGCAAAGGAAGAAGTAGAAGTGAGAGTTCTACTATATAGAAGTGAGAGTTCTACTACAAGAAGAGTGTTCTGAACTGTCGAGAGAAAGAAGAGCATCATGTCATCTTGGTGTCCATCATGGGAAGACTCTAAGTATAATAGAGAAGAGCTTACAGTCATCTTAGCAAGTCCATCATGAGAAGACATCAAGTATCAAGAAGGGAGATCACAAACGTCATCATAGTGGCAACCATAAGAAAGTTTCTAAGTACCAAGAAGAAGAACTTACAGCCATCTTGGAAACCTATCATGTGCAGTCATCATGTATCAAGAGGAAAGATCTTTATGGCAGTCATCAAGGGATCATCCAAAGTGGTTGAGTAACTGAAGAAGCTGAACATCATGCAACACTCAACTGCACTTCAAGGATGATCACACCAAGCTGCTAAGTATAGAAGATGTTCAGAGTATGAAGACATCTTAGCAGCTCAGCACCAACTCCAATAAATAAACAAACAACTTAACAGAAACCAGGGCCTGAGGGGTCCTTGTCGGAAGGGACTTAATGAAGCCAGGGCCAGAAGGGTCCTTGTCCGGAGGGACTAAACGAAGTTCCAAGCCTGCTGGGCTTGAAGAGTTCCTAGGGAATTAGAGGAGTCCCAAGGCTGCTGGCCTTGAAGAGTTCTTAGTGAACTGAAGTCCCAAGGCTGCTGGCCTTGAAGGAATCTGAGTGATTCAGGGTGCTGCCATTCCTTAGTGGAAATCCTGCTAGTTAAAAGCAGAAGAGTGGATTATGATCTTGAGTCTCTGAACCACTTAAAACCCCTTGTGTCTTTTACATTATGTCATTTACATTATGTATTATATCTGCTATGTATGTTTTAACTGCTTACAACCAAACTAACTCTACGAACAATGTATGTTTGATTATGAATATATTAATGAAGGGGATCTTTTACTTATTCCGCTGTGCTTGAAAAGATTCTTATGTTTGTCATCTGCTAATGTAATAGCAATACAGAATAAAAGAGAAAAGGATTTGAAATAAAAAGGATCTATTCAACCCCCCCTTCTAGATCTATTGTGCCTACTGGGAACTAACACACTGTTCTCTTCAGGAAATGAGAATATAGCTGGGACGAGTCGGGGAATAGAATGATTGTCCAGGATAAGTGGATATAGTAGTCCTCATTAATCTATGAAATAATGTGATAATAATTGTAATGAGGACTCTATTGAGTGTGGATATTGTCTAGAAGATAATATTTTTGTTTAAACTCTCAGCTATGTTTTGTTGTATTTTACACGACAGTTGTATAAAAAAAGTTTATAGTTGTATTATGTACCATGTATTTCGCGACCCAATATAGGTGGTGTATAACTATTTTGGGGGAGTCACACTTATTCCCTTGAACGTCTTGCTCGTATGTACGTGAATGAGATTGTGAGATTGCATGGCATGCCAGTATCCATAGTTTTGGATCGTGACCGGTTAGGAGAAACTTTCATTACATCCACTTTTTATAAATCTTGCTTGATTCAAGTTAGGACCATCACATTACCTGTCGATCTTATTTCTTTGAAAATACTTGCATTTGATGCGATTTTAGGGATTGATTGGTTAACCACTTATCATGCTAAAATTGATTGTTTTCTTAAGGTTGTTAGTTTTTATATTCCTAACCAACCTGTTATGCATATTCAAGCAACCAAACCACTAAAGTCAATCACTGTCATATCAAGCCATAAAGCCATTCGTTTATTGAAAAACGAATGTCAAGTTTTCTTAGCCCATGTAATGGACTTGAACAAAAATACGTCAGATTTGAATAATATTTTTGTTGTTAGTGAATTTCCTGACGTATTTCCTAAAGAACTTCCCGGTCTACCCTCAGAACGTGAAGTTGAATTCTTTATTGACATTGAACTTGGTACAAGACCCTTTTCTAAAACCCTATATTGAATGGCTCCTATTGAACTTCAGGAGTTAAAGGTCCAACTACAAGAGTTGTTAGACATCGGTTTCATTCATCTTAGTACATCTCCTTGGGGTGCTCCTATTTTATTTGTAAAGAAGAAAGACGGGAGTATGCGACTTTGTATTGACTACCGGGAATTGAACCATGCCACCATCAAGAATAGGTATCCGCTACCTCGCATTGATGACTTGTTCGACCAGTTGCAAAGAGCATAATTCTTTTCAGAGATCGATCTTCGTTCTGGATATCATCAGCTGAAGATTAAAATTGAGGATATTCTCAAGGCGCCTTTTCTAACCTCGATGACGGGCATTATGAATTCTTAGTCATGTCTTTTGGATTGACTAATGCTCCTATTATTTTCATGGATATGATGAATCGTGTGTTCAAGGAATATTTGGATAAGTTCGTTATTGTCTTTATTGATGACATCCTCATTTATTCTAAAAGACGTGAAGATCATGAGCACTATTTGAAGCTGGTACTTCAAAGGCTTCGTGATAACAAGATATATGCCAAGTTGAAGAAATATGAGTTTTGGCTTGAGGAAGTAGCATTCCTTGGGCATGTGGTGTCAAAACATGGAGTGTTTGTTGGCCCGGTGAATATTGAAGCAATACAAAGTTGGGAACAACCTAAGTTTGGTGATCAAGAAACGTAGCTCGGGCTTAATTTGGTTATTATCGGAGATTCGTGGAAGGATTTTCTCGAATCGCTACTCCGTTAACTCAGCTGACTCGGAAAGATACAAATTCGTTTGGAGCGAGGAATACGAGAAGAGTTTCCAAGAACTCAAGAGGAGACTCATTTCGGCACCTGTTCTGACAATACCATCTGGTTCGGATGGATTTGTTATCTACAATGATGCTTCGGGCAAAGGGTTAGAATGTGTTCTCATGCAATATGGGAAAGTCATAGCCTATGCCTCGCGATAACTCAAAGAATATGAAAGGAATTATCCTACTCATGATCTGGAGTTGGCAGCAATCGTTTTCATATTGAAGATCTGGAGACACTACCTGTATGGGGAAAAAGTGGAGATCTATACAGATCATAAAAGACTCAAATATTTTTTCACCCAAAATGAACTCAACATGCGGCAACGATGTTGGCTCGAGTTGTTGAAAGATTACGATCATACCATCCAATACCATCTTGGAAAAACGAACATAGTAGCTGACGCATTGAGTAGAAGATGATATGCAGGTACGAGTGCGATATTGTCAACGCAAAGGCCCATTTTGTATGACTTGCAAAGGATGGAGATAGAGTTAAAGGCTCCAAGTACCCACGTGATGATATCAAATATACGAGTAGAACCGACTTTAATCGATAAAGTTAAGGATGCTCAAGCTACGGACCTGAAGCTGATGCGTATGAAGAAGAAAGTGCAAGAATGTGCTATTCCAGAAGTAAAAATCGATGAAGAAGTAATATTTCGAGTCAACTCCAAACTTTGTGTTCCTAACAATTTTGACTTGAAGCATAGAATCATGATGGAGGCACACAACACACCATTTGCAATCCATCCTGGGAGTACCAAAATGTATCATGATCTTCGAGATACATTTTGGTGGAGCAATATGAAGAGAGAGATCGCATAGTTTATCTCGAGGTGTTTAACTTGTCAACGTTTAAAGGCGGAGCATCAAGTGTCAAAGGGTCCATTGCAACCACTTGAGATTCCGAAATGGAAGTGGGAACACATTACCATAGATTTCATTACGGGTCTTCCCAAGGTTTCTCAAGACATAGATGCGATTTGGGTTATTGTTAATAGATTAACCAAATCTGCTCATTTCTTGCCGATACGGGAGACTTATTCCCTTGAACGTCTTGCTCGTATGTACGTGAATGAGATTGTGAGATTGCATGGCATGCCAGTATCCATAGTTTCAGATCGTGACCCAAGATTCACTTCACGATTTTGGGTTAGTTTTGAGAGAAAGCTATGGGCGGATTTACGATTGATTCAAAGATACCATTCTCAAACGGACTGGCAATCGAAAAGGACTATTCAAACTCTTGAAGATCTATTAAGACTCTGTGTCCTAGATTTCAAAGGAAGTTGGGATAAGTACCTACCATTGGTGGAATTCTTTTACAACAACAGTTATCAAGAAAGTATAGGTGTGGATCCATTCGAAGTGTTGTATGGATGAAAGTGTCGTTCTCCAGTATGTTGGGATGAGGTGGGTGAAACAACATTGTTGGGACTAGAGTTGGTATAAATGACTATAGAAAAGATCCAAATGATCCGACAACGTATACAAACGACACAAGATCGACAAACGCGTTATGCAGATTTTCATCGAAAGGACGTTGAATTTAATATTAGGGATCATGTATTGTTACGTATTGCTCCATGGAAGGGAGTTACAAGATTCGAGAAAAGAGGAAAGCTCAAGCCATAATTTGTTGGTCTATTTGAGATTCTTGACCAAGTAGGAAATGTGGCCTATAGACTCGTATTACCTCCAAACATGTCTAGTGTTCATTATATTTTTCACATATCTGTACTTCGTAAATATGTGAAAGACCCAAACCACATTATTAAGTTAGAACTAGGCGAGATAACCGAAGATTTAATGTATGAGGAGGTACTTGTCAAGATCTTGGATAGGAAGGAGCATGTCCTACACACAAAGGTTATACCATAAGTCAAAGTTTTGTGGAGGAACCATTCTATTGAGGAAATGACCTGGGAGTTGGAATCGAAAATGAAAGCGAGGTACCCTCATCGTTTCGAAACACCAAGTATGTACGTCAATTTTGAGGACGAAATTTCATAAGGAGGGGAGGTTGTAAGACCCCAACTTTTTATTAATAAAATTGAATTTCCTCTAATTATTATTGTGAATAATAAGGTGTTAATTTGATATAATGCTTTGGTTATGGGTGAAATGTGCAAATTTTGCAAAATAAGTAAATGGTTATAAAATATTCATTGTTGTCAGGGAATATTCATTTGGTCGTAGAATATTCTTGATGTCGGGGAATATTTATACGATGTCGCAGCCATTTGTGGGCCCCATAAAGGAAAACAGTCGGATGAAGAAAATGATAAGTTTTAAGTTTTTTAAATAACGTCGTAATTATTACCGTTAACACTGTTGGAATACCCAGTGGTTAAAAAAATAAATAATATGTGTGTCGCGACAACATAAGACACGATATTGCACAATATTTTTTGGATTATTGATTCTTACGTAAGAAGGAACTACTCAATAATTGTTACAGTAATTACTATTCAATATTTTATTTTATTGATTTAATAATTGCTACGTTAATATTTTATATTATTGTTGTTTCAATAATTGTCACTGCACAGTATTTCCCATTATCAGATCAATAATTCATATTATTTAAATAATATTATTAGATAGCATTATTGGCAATGTCTAAGGAAGTTCTATCTAGGAAAGGGGTTTGGTCACTTAATTGCGCGCCAGTAAGGAGAAATCCTTATCAGAAAGCCCCTTCTTTCCTGGGAACGACCTGGTTGTCATTATTGTGATTCTGTAATATTATTTGTGAATAATTAATTATTGATTTATATGATAAGGAAATATTTATTTTTATGTGGATATAAATGAAGGAATTAATGTTGAGGTGCTTTAATTTATCAGTATTTTGTCAGAATTGAAGTATTAAAAATCATCCGTATGTGGATTTCGGTCATTTTCTGTTTAGAATTTGGAAAAACTTTCTTTCACAAAGTTATAGAGAATTAAATTTCCTATGTAATTGACATAAAATTCGTATTTTTCTGATAAAAGGGCTATTTATTATGAATTATTGAAGTTTTAAAAATAAATATTTTTTAAAAAAACATGGGTGGGCCCCACTTTTAGTTGTTGTGTAATTTGCTGATTTTGGTGGGCCCCACGTGTGGAGTGTTGATGAATTGGTGAAAGAGGTGTCCATAAAAAACTTTTTTAAAATATTAATATTTTATTTAATAGTCTACTTTGGCGTTCTAAGCATTTTCCTATAAATAGGGTGCTTAGTTAGAATTGAAAATCACAGCAGAATCAAAAGTTTTCTCTTTCTATAATATCGAGCGTATTTTTGTGAGTATTTAGATACTTTAAGAGTTGTTATTCAGTGTATGTTTTCTTCAACATTATATTCAATATTCTAGTCAGAAGTACTATTCTTTTGAGGTAAGGGATGTTATTTTCTTCGTAAATGATGTTATTTCATTCAATATCATTATGCCGAAATATTTGTATGAATTTTATTATGAAAATTTTACCTTTTTATGTCGGGGTTACTTTTCACGTATACGATACTATTCACGTATACGACACTATTCACGAAGACGGTACTATTCACGAAATATGATTTTTCTTGTGAAATTTCTACCTTTTTCGTGTCGGGGTTACGATTCACGTATACAACATTATTCACAAATACGTCACTATTCACAGAAAAATAAAATTTTCTCTTTTGTCCAAGATGTCTATTATGGTTACTATCTTTGATTGTATCCATGTTTTGATCTTCATTCTTGAATTTTACTCCACTATGGTTTATTACGGAGTATTTTTGAACTTGGATTATCTAAAGTACGAATCCCTAATCTTTGTCCTTTTATCTCACTTGATTTGTTTCTTTAAAATAGTTTTCATCATCATCAGTCCTAAATGATGATATAACTGAATATCTTTGGCATGTAATGCAAAGATGAATGATTATTTGATGAATATCTTTGGCCCGTAGTGCAAAGATGAATAGGTGTTGAGATGAACATGACCAACTGGTGATACGAATGAATATCTTTGGCCTGTAGTGCAAAGATGAATATTTGATTTAAGATGTATATTGATTGATGTTACAGGAATAAAATATTTATGATGAACTTTTAAATCATAAAAGATAGTAGATTTCATTCTCTACTTAACTTTTCTAGTGATTTGTTATTTTCGCTGCGAATATTGATCTAAAACTTGTTGTCCATTATATTTTATATGATTTATTGAAAGCTAACGATAATTTTTTGTACATTATCTTAGTCGTAATATTCTTTACTGGGCTAGTTGAGCTCACTCTTTTCCTTTTTGTTATATTTTTCTTCTCAGGATGCGAGAATATAGCGGGAACTAGTCGGGGTGTGTAGTGATGTTCTAAGTCAGTTGTTTTAGCGGTCCTCACTATTTTGTAAAATAGTGTATCAATAATTATAATGAGGACTTATTTGAGTTTGAATACTGTCTAGAAGATAATATTTGTATTTAAACTCACAACACATGTGTTGTCATATTTTGCACGACAATTGTAATAATGAAGTTGTAGTTATATTCTGTACCATGTATTTGGCGACTCAGAATGGGTTGTGTAGACCTATTTTGGGAGCGTCACATTTATTGCATTTGAACATGTATTATTATAATTATGTAATTTGTATTTAAGAATTATAATTTAATGTTTAAATTACTCTTAAAATGACGACAAACTAAATTAATTTGAATAAGATATCCTTTTAACTTGTTATATACTTGTAGTGATACGAAAATGAAAACTATTTTTATTATTATTACTATTTTTTTGTCATAACTTATCAAAGATGCCAACTTTTTTCTTTTGTAGTTCCATTATACATGGCATGTGTAAATATACAAGTATAAATTAATATCTCCGTTTAAAAATTAGAAATACATTTTAATTTTTTAGAATTAATTTACAAAATTATAAAAGTCAAAATTGATATAATTTTGTTCAAATTTTGAAACCAACAAATTTGATAATTAGTAGTACTTTATGTTAGTTCCTAGTAGGCACAATATAGATCTAGAAGGGGAGGGGTTGAATAGATCCTTTTTAATTTCAAATACTTTTCTCGTTTATTTTGTATTGCTCATGAATTAGTATATGACAAACATAAGAATCTTTTCAAGCACAACAGAATAAGTAAAAGATCCTCTTCATTGATATATTCATAATTAGACATACATTGTTCGTAGAGTTAATTCAGTAGTAAGCAGTTAAAACATACATAGCAGTTATAGCAGTTAATGTACATAATGTTAATGACATAAAGTAAAAGACACAAGGGGTTTTAAGTGGTTCAGAGACTCAAGCTCCTAATACACTCATCTGCTTTCAACTAGCAGGATTTCCACTAAGGAAGGGCAACACCCTGAATTACTAAGATTCCTTCAAGGCCAGCAGCCTTGGAACTTCTCTAGTTCCCTAGGAACTCTTCAAGCCCAATAGGCTTGGAACTTCATTTAGTCCCTCCGGACAAGGACCCCTCAGGCCCTGACTTCTTTTTGATGTTGTTTGTTATTGTTGGTGGTGCTGAGCTGCTAAGATGTCTTTAAGCTTGATCATCTTTTGTACTTAACAACTTGATGTGGTCCTCTTTGCATTCTGCTTCGAGTCTGGACCACATCTTCTTTGGTGCAGCTGAGCTTCCTCTGTTCTGCTCATCTTCATGTAGTGTCCGCTGTGCACCATCACCATTTCCTGAACCCTTCTTAACATGTTGGCAGACATGGTTCTGCACTTGCTCTAGTTCAGCTTTAGGTTCATGGTGAATCGTAGAGTGGCTCTCAGGATCTGCCTTGTGCTTTGCCACTCTTCTGAATGCTATCTTCTTGTCATTCTCGGCTCTCAGCTTGGATGCCAATTCAAGTGGCATTCTCATCTTTGTTGAGTGAAGCTTTGGTCTGTTCAAGTCCTTCTTCAAAGCTGCTTCACTTCCACCTTTGTAGTCTCACTGTCACCGAGACTTATTTTGTTAAGCTCATGTGGAACTCGTAGAGTAAACGTTAGCATTCTACCAACTCAACGATTCTGCAACATAGTAATCATCAGCCTCTCTTGATCTTTGAAGCTCTGTTGATTTATACTCCTTCCCAATCTTCCCATTGGAAAGTAGCCGTTGAAAGCTCTTTGATTTGCTTCACAGATCTCGAGTTATTTGGTGTAGACTGCAGATGTGACATGACATCTCCTTTTCAGACTTTCTGATACTACAGTCTACTGTTTCACCTACCCCGTCAGAGATGTCACTCTGATGTCTTGGGCATGTCGACGACTTTATTTCCTCCTTCTGATTTCTCGATCAGAGGTTGTCCTTTTGCATCGATGCTATCAATAACCTCTTGTCCGAATACCAACCTTCATATTGAACCGTTGCCAATGCTTCAATCTTCGGATGACCAAACTCTACAATTCTGATGCATGCTTTCTTAGACCTGATCGTAGTGTCTTGTTGACTGTTGTTCATTTGACATGTAGAGACAACACTACGATCTTTAAAGAGTGTTTATTTGATCTTTAGTGTAGAAAACCTCTTCCTTCTATTATGCGATGCTTTTGAGCCTTTTTTTCTTTATTCGCTTCTCGACATCGATGATTTGACTCCTTACTCTAGCCCCTTCTGAATAGCAAGACACTTCAGATTTGTGGCGTGTCCAGCTCGCTTTCTCCTTGTGATCTCTCGTTCACTTATCATCAATGGACTGACCTAATGCTTAATCACTTTAGCCTTTTTTCTTTAGAGGCTGACCAGTATCTCAGTGTACACTCCATCAGTTCTTTCTTTGTTTGGCAAACACTACGATCTTGGTTGCTTCCAAGATCGTTGTCTTCTGTTTACTTGACCGCTACTGCACTTGATGACTTACCTTAGTCAGTTACTGAAGTCTTCTTCTAATCAACTTGTGGAATACTTCATCTAGAACGGCTTCCCAACTTAATCTGAATGCTGATTGGGTTGATGCTTAAATCTTCTGTTAGCTTGCATGCCATTCGTTGAGTGCTCTCTGATTTCCTTCAGGTGGGATGTATCTTTGCAGTACTAACAAGAGGCTTCGTTCCTTTGGATATTCTGTGAGTGCTCATTTGTTGAGAATCGTATTTGCTCTACGATTCTGACTTGGCGTTGTGAGCACATTTGTTGAAGTCTTAGTTCTACACTCTACGATTTAGCTTCGGCTGTGTAGACACTACGACTCCAAGATCAGATCTTGACACTACGATTTCTGACTTTGTGTTTATTGTCTTCATCTGATATTTCTCGACTACGATCTCTACCTTTGATATGATTAGTAGACTCTACAACTCTGAGTGTAGTATACGATTCTTGACTTGGCTTTGATAGATGCTCGGTGGCTCATTGTAGGTGTTTGTCTCACGATTACGAACATAACTTCTTGAAGAATCTACATTACCAGAGGAAGTTCTACTCGACACACTACGATTCTTCCTCGTCTCTCCTGGCAGTCTATGAACTCCGAGATCTACTATCTTGCAGACTACGATTCTGCCTCGATAGCTCTCGAGTTTTCCTTGACTCTCCTAATGTATCACGATTTACAGTGCAAATTGCTCGACAATCGCATGCCTATCTATTACATCATAAGATCAACCTAACATGCTTGATCTTTCTATATTTATAGTCCTTGTAGATCATTTCTTTTTAAGGACTTTAAAGCTATTTTGCTTCTGTAGGATCAACCTAACATATTTGATCAATTCATTCTAAGTCCTTGTATACATGTTTCTATTATCTATCAAAGGACTTTACAGTTTTTCTTAATGCAAGCATACTTGCATATTCATTCATATATATATCATAATCAAATCATATATAAATAGGAATATCATTCACATGTTTATTCCTAACAATCTCCTCCTATTTGATTATGACAAAAACAATAAGTGCATATGCATGTTATGAATGAATCTTATATACAGTGATCAACTGTATTTCTAAAACAGATAATCATGAATATCATTTATAATGACATGGAATTTAATACTCTGACATTTTACATCTTGGATCCAGAACATACCTAACTAGTTATAGATGTACCTCTTTGGCTCCATGTATGCTTCTAGGATGTCTGTTGATCAGCTATTCATCTGTTTGATCTTCTTGCACCTGCTCACCCCGGGATATTGACTTCATTTCTTCTTCTTCTTCTTCTGGCTCCCCCTCAGCCTTTGCAAACACTGGGTCATCATCCTTTGGCTCCCCCTCAGATGATGACCCAACTTTTTCTTCTGTTGTCTTCTTCTCTTGTTTCCTTCTGCTCTTCTTGCCCTTTCTTGAATTCCTCTTACTGTGCCTCTTTCTATGCCTCTTTTTCTCCCCTTTTTTGTCATTAATCACTTGAGAGAGCTGTTTCATGTTGGACATAAGCTGCGCCATCAGGTAGGAGGAGTTACCAACTTCAATCTTGAGTTCTTATTGGCTTAGCTCAAGTTGCACGGAGAAAGACAGATTCATATTGTCAATCTTGCCAGAGAGGATTTGGAGTTGCTCTTCATTGGCCTTCTGTGCTCGTAGAGATTCTTTCTTCTGATCATTTATGGCCTTCAGATAGATGTGATCTCTCTCTTTGATTTTGAGAGATACATCAGATAAAGTAGCTTGAAGTCCGTCTTGAACTGAATTATCTCATGTTGCTGTTAACTTCTTTGACTCTTCATTGAGTTGAGATATCTTCTCAACCAATTCATCAGAATTTTTCAATAGCTCCTTCTCCATGGCAATTTGGTCATCTGGTTGGGCAGCCTCTTGTTGAACACCAGATTGGACTCTACGATTTTCATCCTTGGACAGATTTTCGAAAGTGTTGAAAATCTAAAAAATCATTGAGTACCAATCGCTATTGGAGGATGAAGGAATGTCGGGCAACAGTGCTTGAGCAGATGGAGGCTTCTCATTTTGGACTTGAACACCATTAGTAGTAGAGTGATCAGACTCTATGATTATCTCCTTGGCCATAATCCTTCTGCCTTCAGAGTCCACTCTACGATCATAAGGAATATAGTGGTTGCCAGCATGTCTGTTGACTTTGTAGTGGGGCTGGTCTTTGATCATCATTATTGCATAACTCTTCACCTTTGGGAAGTTCTGAGCCACCACCTCTAGGCTTGGAGTTTTTGGAAGTACTTCTGGTGGTTCATTCGAGACTTCCTCTGATACTTTCCTGTTAATCCTAGCTGGAGAAATGACAGGATGGTCTTCTGGTTCCTCTGATTCCTGATGTGTAGAATCAGAATCTTTCTCCATTTCTTCTCTTTTGGAGCCTGAAACATTCTGATCAGATCCATCAGTGAATCCTTCTTGTTGTATTTCATTTCCAGAACCTTCTTCAGCAAGATATTCCTTGGATTCATCTTCTTCATTACTAGTCCCATCTTCAGCACTTTCTTCCTGTGATTCAAATTCATCACCACTTAATTCAATGACTGCAGTAGAGTGAACACTTTTCTTCTTGGATGTAAATTGAGCAAGTAATTTGTAGATCTTCCTTCTCCTTGGGGGTTCAGCTATGGGAGAGTCAGACTCTTCTTCATCTTTAGACTCTGACGCCTTTGAATCATCAGGCAAACTTCTTTGATGTTCAACATTGGCAGGGGCATGTCCTTCTTCTTCTGAATCAACATCATTTAACCCATCATCTGAACTTGTTAGAGCATTTATATTTGGAGATGTAGTTGGGTCATCTTGTAGCTTTTCTTCATCATCAGAGTGAATGCTCTGAGAGTTAGCCACATGGCTTGTGCTTTCTTCTTCATCAGTAGATTTTGCATTTTCTTCCATGAATCCAGCTTCAGCTTCATTGCTGGATTTGTTCTTTGGGGAATCAGTCTTGAGACCATCAGTTCCCTTCTCTCCTTCTGACTCTACGTTCTCCTCTTCGTCAGATGTATTTTCTTGAGAAACTGGGGCTTGCTTGTTTACCACCTTAGCTTTCTTTCTTGATGGCGCTTGAAGCAGTCTGTTGCTTCTTCTCTTTGTGGTCTCTGGTGCAGTTAAGACCTTTTCACCTTCATCTTTGTCTTCAGTGGAGAGACTCTTTGGTGGAGCCTCTGTTTTCTTTACACTCCTGGATCTCTTACTTACAGGTGTGGATGCTACTGGTGCAGAGTCACCAGACTTAGAGCTTTCCACCTCTTTCGCCTTCCTCTTTTTCGCAGAGTTCATTCTGATGCTCCCTGTAGTAGTTAACCTCCTATTTTTTGTGGATTCTTCTTCTAGTTCATAAACAGTTGTGGAGACATTACTTTGTGAACATTCAAAGGTTCTCCTTCATCATCCTTGATCTTGCTTCCCAGTTTCTTCTTCATCACAATACTCAGCAGTCTTCTATGAAACACCTTTGTAAGGGGTTTATCTGTAGACTTCTTCAACTCAGCCTTTTCTACCCATTTAGAGATCTGATCGAACAGGATGTCTCCAAAGTTGATTCGCTTCTTCAGAACTATTGCATACATAATCTTCAACTGCTGATTAAGCACAGCGTCATGTGCATTATCCTTGCATAGTACACATTTTCCCACTATCTCAGCAAGGAACTCGAATTCCTCATAAAACTCCTTTTTCTTCATATCCTTCAGACTAGGGTTTCTTTGGTACCCCATAATCTCCTTCGCTTGTTCAGTGTCGATTTCATCAAGGTTTTTCAGTCCTAGGTCAGGAAAACCTAAGCATTAATTGATATCGGATGACTTCAGCTTTAGAGACTGACCTTTCACCTTGGTTAAAAGGGTTCCGACATTTATGGATGCATTTGAGTAGAATTCCTTAACCATTTTAGTATATACTCGAGTGCTTGCCTCAAGACATTCTGAGAATCTAGCTTTCTTCACAACTTCAAGAATGTCTCTGAACTTCTTTTCGAATTTCTCAAATGACTTGGTTCCGAGCTGAATGCCAGTGATTACTCACCAATCTTCCATTTGAATGATTCGAGGAATATGGGTATTGATTCAGAGAGATTTATGAGAGATAGCTGATTATGATTTGGGCAGGGCTCTGGAGGTTACTTTATTTTGGCTTCGAGGAGGATTCTAGGGTTCAAAAATGGGAGGGAGAGAGGTTTGATAGTCTCTGATAACTGTTTGTAACTTTTTGAATTTGCGTTTATAGCAGTTCCTTCTGACTCTGCATAAGCAGTGATGTGTTAACCAACCATTAGTTGCACGATGCCCAGTAATGAGCTATAACTCCCCCATTACTTCTTTAGTTTAATGCCCCTTTTTAAAACAAAGAGTCGTCATTGACGTGGATTGACCATTGACCATTTTGGTTCGCAGAGTAGCATGGTGAGGCAGCTATGGACTCTACATTTTCCTTTGTTGACTCAATGATCATCTTTGCAGTGGATGGTTTTAACATTAATCCTCATCTTGAAACTGCATGGCTCGACCACTGATGTACCTTATGAAGGCTTGAGCACTTTTCTTCAGCAAGACATCTTTCCAACAAGCATTTGAACTTATCTCCTCATAATCTGAATGGTTGGGCAATTGTCTAGTTCTTCTGAACTCCTCATGAGCTAGTGTATCCTCTGGTAAGACCGCGATCGTCGAGTATGCTTCTACAATCGTTGAGGTTGCACCACGATCGTTGAGTTCATTTTAAACTCTACTCTACGATCGTTGACTGACTTGGTCCTTGAGATGAACTTTACTAAGCATTCCTTCTGGGTCAAGGTAGCTCAGGAAGGGCCAACCTCTTAGAGTGAGCTAAGGGTCAGGTTTGTCTATGAGGTGCTTTCCAGATGAAATACTTTAGAAGTGATTTGCACTGATATCTCATTTGACCATTTCTGCTGGGGAGGTCCTCTACCAACTTTAGGTAATTGCATTTGTTGTAATTGTGGTGTCCTCTTGCTCTTATAGTACGATCAGATGTTTGATCGTAGGCACTTCACGATTTTGAGTTGGGTGGCTGATAGGTTATCAGTAGTACATTTTGAGACATTCATATGACTATGGATCTTCATTTGGTTCATCAACCACAAAGTTTTGAAACTCTGTAGCTGATACATTGCTTCATAGTATATCTCCAATGTTTTAGAGCTTCTGTACTGTTAGCAGATTACTGCTCCCCCATAGTTGATCATGTCTTCTCAGTGAGGTGTGATTTCCTTTTCTTCATGTGCATTAGGAGGCATCCTTGCATGTCTCTTTCTGACTGGAATCACCACTGACAATTAAATCTATTTACATTGTAGACATGGATATCTCTAGGACTGATCATTCTACGATCATTTGACAGTACTACGAATATAGTCTTCTTTTACAGTTTGTACTTGTGGAGTTCTGCTCCCGTAATGAGTTCCTCATGTTTGATACTCGATGATCCTCTGGTGAGCCTCCTTGAGGATTCTTCTATTATGACATGCTTTGCATGATTGAGCATCTAAGATCCTTTTTCATCTTTGGTTGAATGGCCTGCTTCCATATATAGATCAACAGCCAAGTGAGCTTCATTTAGATTAGCTCGACAGGTCTTCAAGAACAGGCTTTGACATATAAGAATTTTATTATAATCATTTCTGAATAGTCTTAAGCCTTCTGCTGGTTGAATCTTCTTGACTGAAGTCATCTGCTTCAACATTCCTTAGTGTGGCTAGATAGGCCAAGTACATGCAGGTTATAAATTTCTATTTTTGGTACCCATGGTTAAATGGGTCCTGCTAGGTTAGTTTTCTAAACCCCTGTTCCTCATATATTTGGATAATCATCATATTGATCATCAACAATGATATTCATGCATGTAACTAAATTAGATAATACATTTTGAAATGCATGATGATGAGTGTGTGTAAGATTTATCATTTTAATAAGACACTCTTTTTCTTTGATGGTTTTATCATTTGCTTGGTTATGTTCACAAGATTTAAGTGTTTACAGAGTGAGAATCAACTCTACGATTTATTTGTATCTGGTTGATTCATGGAGGTGATCAGTTTTTACAAATCATCAAGATACTCTTGTAGAACTGATCATACTCTGTGTGTTATCAAACACTTAGAACATAGGTTTGTACATACATACTAACCCATCATCAAAGATTACTTCACATAAGATTAATTTAACATGTGATTTTCTTATGACCTATTTCAGATTTCTTTCAAGATGTCATCTTCAACCTAAAATTTGGATGGAGAGAAAGTTTGTAAGCATTTGAGTATCCACCCTTAGTTTACTTTCTCTCTTCACCTTTTTAGGTAAGTTATGATTCCTTGAAAGAATACTGTTAGAGTTTATAAGGAGGTGCAACATGATGTACATAATTATCTTAGTGAGGAACCGTACCTTTCTGTTGTCAGTTTCTCAACAGTCATTCATCTAGGATATACTGAGGTTAGGCATTGATGTGCATAGTTTCTCATTTGCTCCTGACAGCTTGTTGCTCCAGTTGACCTCCAATCAATCAGTCGTGGTCTTGAAGATGCAAGCTAAGAAAATCTCAGCATCTTTAGTTCTTTGACATCCTTGAGTTCACAAGGTTTACATCCAGCTGTTGGTTGGCCAGATAAATGTTTGAGAAGTTCTTCTATCTTCTTTGGATAATCATTTCATAGCATGTATGGCCTTTTCATCTTTTCAGACTGGTGGATGTTTGACTCTTTCCTTTTGACGTCTCTTGAGCTTTCTAGCCTGGTCTTCAGACTACAAGATTGACCGCGAGCAAGGATTGGTCTTGTTGATATGGCAATCAAGAACATGGACCAATATTAGCAGCTTCAGGTGTATATACACATTTACCTGTACACAATATTTCCAACGTGTGAGCTCATATGCATATAATAAGTAACTTACTACTAAACTAAGTTTAGAACAATGTCCGTGCCTAGGATCAGATTCAAAGCGATTAGCTTTTGAATATAGCATGAAAACCTGCCCTGGTACCAATTGTTAGTTCCCAGTAGGCACCATATAGATCTAGAAGGGGGGGGGGGGTTGAATAGATCCTTTTTAATTTCAAATACTTTTCTCGTTTATTTTGTATTGCTCATGAATTAGCATATGACAAAGATAAGAATCTTTTCAAGCACAGCGGAATAAGTAAAAGATCCCCTTCATTGATATATTCATAATTAGACATATATTGTTCATAGAGTTAATTCAGTAGTAAGCAATTAAAACATACATAGCAGTTATAGAAATTAATGTACATAATGTAAATGACATAAAGTAAAAGACACAAGGGGTTTTGAGTTGTTCAGAGACTCAAGCTCCTAATCCACTCTTCTGCTTTCAACTAGCAGAATTTCACTCTGGAAGGGCGCAGACACGAATCACTAAGATTCCTTCAAGGCCAGCAGCCTTGGAACTTCTCTAGTTCCCTAGGAACTCTTCAAGACCAACAGGCTTGGAACTTCATTTAGTCCCTCAGGACAAGGACCCCTCAGGCCTTGACTTCTTGTTGATGTTGTTTGTTGTTGTTGTTGGTCCTGAGCTGCTAAGATGTCTTTAAGCTTGATCATCTTTTGTACTTAGCAGCTTGGTGTGGTCCTCTTTGTATTCTGCTTCGAGTCTGGACCACATCTTCTTTGGTGCAGCTGATCTTCCTCTGTTTTGCTCATCTTCATGTAGTGTCAGCTGTGCACCATCACTATTTCCTGAACCCTTCTTAACATGTTGGCAGACATGGTTCTGCACTTGCTCTAGTTCAGCTTTAGGTTCATGGTGAATCGTAGAGTGGCTCTCAGGATCTGCCTTGTGCTTTGCCACTCTTCTGAATGCTATCTTCTTGTCCTTCTCGGCTCTCAGCTTAGAAGCCAATTTAAGTGGCATTCTCATCTTTGTTGAGTGAAGCTTTGGTCTGTTCAAGTCCTTCTTCAAAGATGCTTCACTTCCACCTTCGTAGTCTCACTGTCACCGAGACTTGTTCTGTTAAGCTCAAGTGGAATTTGTAGAGTCAACGTTAGCATTCTACCAACTCAACGATTCTACAACATAGCAATAATCAGCATCTCTTGATCTTTGAAGCTCTGTTAATTTATACTCCTTCCCAATCTTCCCGTTGGAAAGTAGCCGTTGAAAGTTCTTTGATTTGTTTCACAGATCTCGAGTTAATTGGTGTAGACTGCAGATGTGACATGACATCTCCTTTTCAGACTTTCTGACACTGCAGTCTACTGTTTCACCTACCCCGTCAGAGATGTCAATCTGATGTCTTGGGAAGGTCGACGACATTATTTCCTCCTTCTGATTTCTCGATCAGAGGTTGTCCTTTTGCATCGATGCTCTCAATAAGCTCTTGTCCGAATACCAACCTTCAGATTGAACCGTTAACAATGCTTCAATCTTCGGATGACCGAACTCTACGATTCTGATGCATGCTTTCTTGGACCTGATCGTAGTGTCTTGTTGATTGTTGTTCATTTGACAGGTAGAGACAACACTACGATCTTTGAAGAGTGTTCATTTGATCTTCAGTGTAGAACACCTCTTCTTTCTATTGTGCAGTGCTTTATTACTTCTGTTTGCTTTCGACTACTCTCAGATACTGATGGTTTGACTCCTTGCTCTAGCCCCATCTGAATAGCAAGACACTTCATATTTGTGGCGTGTCTTGCTCGCTTTCTCCTTGTGATCTCCCGTTCACTTATCATCAATGGACTGACCTAATGCTTAATCACTTTAGCCTTGTTCTTCAGAGGCTGACCAGTATCTCTGTGTACACTCCATTAGTTCTTTCTTTGTTTGTCAAACACTACGATCTTGGTTGCTTCCAAGATCATTGTCTTTTGTTTACTTGACAGCTACTGCACTTGCTGACTTACCTTAGTTAGTTACTGAAGTCTTCTTTTGATCAACTTGTGGAAGACTTCATCTCGAACGGCTTTCCAACTTAATCTGAATGTTGATTGGGTTGGTGCTTGGATCTTCTGTTATCTTGCATGCCATTCATTGAGTGCTCTCTAATTTCCTTCAGGTGGGATGTATCTTTGCAGTACTAACTAGAGGCTTCGTTCTTTTGGATATTCTGGGAGTTCTCATTTGTTGAGAATTGTATTTTCTCTACGATTCCGCCTTGACATTGTGAGCACATCTGTTGAAGTCTTAGTTCTACACTCTACAATTCAGCTTTGGCTGTGTAGACACTACGACTCCAAGATCAGATCTTGACACTACGATTTTTGACTTTGTGTTTGTTGTCTTCATCTGATCTTGCTCGACTACGATTTCTGCCTTTGATATGATCAGTAGACTCTACGAATCTGAGTGTAGTCTACGATTCTTGACTTGGCTTTGGCAGATGCTCGGTTGGCTCGTAGGCAGACTGTCTCTACGATTCTGAACATGACTTTGAGATCTACTATCTTGCAGACTACGATTCTGCCTCGATAGCTCTCGAGTTTTCCTTGACTCTCCTGACAGACTACGATTTCTGGTACAGTGCTCGACGATCAGACAAGCCTATCTATTACATCATAAGATCAACCTAACATGCTTGATCTTTCTATATTTATAGTCCTTGTACATCATTTCTTTTTAAGGACTTACAAAGCTGTTTTGCTTGTGTAGGATCAACCTAACATATTTGATCAATTCATTCTAAGTCCTTGTACACATGTTTCTATTATCTATCAAAGGACTTTACAACTTTTCTTAATGCAAGCATACTTGCATATTCATTCATATATATTATAATCAAATCATATATAAATAGGAATATCATTCACATGTTTATTCTTAACACTTTATAGTTAGTTTACAATTGTTATATTTATTTGTACTAGAACTAAATAATTTATATCAATTTTGAATTTCAAAATTTTGTGAATTAACTCTAAAAAGTCAAAAATATATTTTTAATTTTGGAACAAATGGAGCATTAAATATATACTCTCACCGTCCCTAAAAAGATGATCAAAGTACAATTTGTATTAGAGATGACAATTTGAACTGTAATCAATCCGAAACCGGTGGAACCGCATCAAGCTAGCCGATTTTTATCCTAACAGGTGGCCTTGTCCGTGCGATTTTGGTGCGAAAAAGAATTAAACCGGGACTGGTGCGGTGCAGTTTTGGTATTTGTCTCGAATCCCCGGCAATTACACACCGCTTCGCACTTGCGCAAAAATGATCCTTGATCTTGAATTGCTCTATATACTTGTTTATTTTAAGTATATCTTTATATTTCATAGTATTATTATTTTTATATAGTGTTATATATAATCTACACAAATATTTTATTATTATTATTTTATACTTTTGCATATCAAAAGTTAATGTATAAATATTTTTATATATAGTTGATATGTAACGCTCCCAAAATCGGGACCAACTTAATCCAGAATTAAGACTTAGTCTCGACCTTGTGCATTAGATATTATTTCGAATCAGGTGTACATCATGCAAAGATGAAATAACAAATGGAGATAATTAAAAACTTTTTATATATTTTTTCTTTCTTGCGTTACCTGAAGCGCAACCTTTATGATTCCCTATATTATCAGAGTAAATGAACTATGAAAGTTCAAGTATCAATGTTTAACGCCATTTACATTGATGTTCCACCTGTATAATTTTACATACAAACAATCACCACAATACGTTCTTGTTTCAAAATAAACATTCCCATTCATTGAACATTTCATAATTTACATTGTATTTTGTACATCATCCATCTAATACCACATATGTTTTATTTCAAATAAAGAAAACATTATTCTTTCGCACATCTTCTTTTCCTTATTGTCCAGATAACATATAATATTGCTTTGAATCCTTAACCTGCAAAATGTTTATTTTTGTAAGATTGAGCTCAACAGCTCAGCAAATCTAACAACTTTCATGTTGAAAGTAGTATGCACACAAGCCAATCATTTATTAATAAAAGAATTATTTAATTTAAAAGGCTTTAATTTATCTACATGGTGCTGTTTTATAATATGTAATAAACTTATAGTTTTAAGCAATACTTTTAGAATCATGATGATGATTATGTTAATGAAATCTAAATTCTTAGATAGCTCACAAACTAAAATTGTTCATAATCGTTGGATTACTAAAAAGGGGAATAGTGAATCCGGATAGATTGATGCATACGTTGCTTGCTCATTGGATGGGGATGGTTGATGCAAGACCCCAAATTTTTATAAATAAAATTGAATTTCCTCTAATTAATATTTTGAATATTCAGGTGTTAATTTGATAGAATGCTTTGGTTATGGGTGAAATGTGCAAATTTTACAAAATAAGCAAGTGGTTATAAATATTCATTTTTGTTGGGGAATATTCGTTTGGTCGTGGAATATTCTTGCTGTCGGAGAATATTCGTACGATGGCGCAGCCATTTGTAGGCCCCATAACAGAAAACGGTCGGATGAAGAAAACGACAAGTTTGAGTTTTTTAATTAACGGCGTAATTATTACTGAATTAACCTTTGTTGGAATACCCGGTGGTTAAAGTACGATGTACGTGTGGTTGCATAGTAGCACTGCGGTATTGCACAATATTTTGGATTATTAATTCTTACGTAAGAAGGCCTTTACTCAATAATTGTTACGAGTAATTCTTCATTCAATATTTTATTTTATTGATTCAATAATTGTTACGTTGATATTTTATATTATTGTTGTTTCAATAATTGTGTTGCATAATATTTTCCATTATCGGATCAATAATTCATATTATTTGAATAATATTATTAGATAGCATTATTGACAATGTCTAAGGAAGTTCTGTCTAGGAAAAGGGTTTGGTCACCTAATTGCGTGCCAGTAAGGAGAAATCCTTATCGGAAAGCCTCCTCTTTCGTGGGAATGATCTGGTTGTCATTATTGTGATTCTGTAATATTATTTGTGAATAATTAATTATTGATTTATGTGATAAGAAAATATTTATTTTATATCGGAATGGAAGTATTAAAAATCATCCGTATGTGGATTTCGGTCATTTTCTATTTGGAATTTGGAAAAATTTTCTTCTACAAAGTTGTAGAGAATTAAATTTCCTATGCAATGGACATATAATTCGTATTTTTCTGACAAAAGGGCTATTTATTATGAATTATTAAAGTTTCAGAAATAAATAATTTTTAGAAAAAACATGGGTGAGCCCCACTTTTGGTTGTGAAATTTACTGATTTTGGTGGGCCCCACTTGTGGAGTGCTGATGAATTGGTCAAGGAGGTATGCGTAGAAAACTTTTTAAAAATATTAATATTTTATTTAATAGTCTGCTTTGGCATTCTAAGCATTTTCTTATAAATAATGTGACGAACGAGATTTGTGTAATTTAATTTGAATATTTATTGAATTAAATAAATATTTTTAGTTGATTTAATTATTGGATTAAATAATGAATTGTGGAATTTGTGGTAGATTAATTTAATTATATGTGTTATATTGATTAAATTAATGGAGAATTTTATTATTCAAATTATGTATTTAATTGAGCTTATTGGATTAAATGAATGATTTAATAAGCATAATGTTATTTTAATTAATTTTATAATTAATTAGAGATTTATTGATTTGACATAATTAATAAATGAGAAATTTAATTATGTGACTATGTGAATTAATGAAAAATTATTATATTTTATTTTATTTAAATTAAATAAAATATTTGATTTATCGTCTAATTGGGTGTGACATTATTAAACTATATTATAAAGGATTAATTAAATTAAATAGAAATAGTCTTTTATTGGTTAGCCAAGCAGAGCCATATTGGGAGTTGGGCAGTTAACCCATGAATAGAATTAACTGACCACCACGCCAGTTACCTATGCTCATCAGACTTATTATTCTCTTACGTATGTTATTTTTTTAAACAAACAAAAGAGCTCAGAGAGAATTTTGAGGAATTTTGAGGGAAATTTTGTGATTGAAGAAGTATCTGAATAGGGGTTTCATCTCCTACTAATCTACACTGATAGGTAATCATTCTAATCAAATCTTATTTACGTTCTTAATTTTTTTTTTGTGAAAAACTAACTCCAAGTTCTCTGTAAACTAAAATTTATGGCCAATGTGTTAGGAAATTGATTATATATGTTTATTAGCATTCATAAATCAATTCTATATGATTTATATGTGATTAGAGTAGTTGATTTCATGTAATCATGCTAAAATCAGAGTTTTTCATTAATAAGTGTTTTGAGTTCTTTGTAAAAACAAAAGTTTAGTGATTAATGCATGAATTGTTGCTTGACTTGAAATTAACAGTAGATTATGATAGCACATGTTAAAATGAAGAAATTAAACTTTGAGTGAAAAGATTCGGTGTTATAACGAACCCGTAATGTCAATTTTCCTATTTCATGTTCAATACTTTCGAAAATACCAAGAACAGTGAAATTTTATGGTTTAATTCAAGTATTGTATGTTTTAACTTGTTAAAATCATGTTAGAAAGGTTGGGTAATGATTATGTGTGTGTTATAATGTATGGGTATGTTTAAATTCATGTGTGAATAAAGGAATCAGTAGATTTTGATTTGCTCTGCATTTTTCACGAACTGTAGTTTTTCAAAAGCTGGATTTGCTTGCACTTACGCTGACTCCCGAGCCTAAAAACCCGCACCGCATGATGCTTTCTTTATCTAAGTATGCAACGCGCTACATAATGCCGTGGATTAGCCTATATAGGGTGGTGGCGCATGATTACTATGCAAATGTGTCCAAGAATGAGAATTTTTATTATTTTATTTCGGAGAAGGTAATAGTAACCTAATCTAATGAACATAAAAATGTGTTAGACGTATAGTGAGATGTTAAAGTAGATTCTTAACATGTTAAAAAGGTAATTACATGTTTGATTTAATTGTTGAACGCGTAGTTAACTTGTCGTTCATGAAGTCTAATATTATGAGAAAACAAGTGTTGTGATTCGATTAGTATAATCATAATCAGAGTTTAGACAAAAGAGAATGAACTTATGATGCTAGTTACATTATAATTGACTGGTATTGTAAATGTAAATGGTATGTAGGTTTAAATTGAGAAACATGTATAATTAACGTGTAACCTACGCACGAGGCAAGTTTCCTAACCCTACTTGTTATCGTTATGCAAGTTTCTAAACCTTACCTCTTTACATTGAGCAAGTTCTAGACTTATACTCTATATCGAGGAAACTCTTGTTATTTATTGTTCAAGTTCAAGATGTTATATTAAAGGTTATTGATCTTTTCAAAGCATGATTTCTGTTATACAATACTTAGTCCATTGTATACCTCTTGAGTTTATTATTCAATTTGAATATCATTTATTGTTGAACCTTGTAAGACTAGCGAACCCTTATTGATTCGACTAGTCCATAATTGATGAACGTTCTAAATTTCAGAACCCTTGTTGAGTTTATCCAAACCAAACTTCCTTTGGTGCGGACTCTAATGTCAAACTGAGATGAATAACCCTGTTATAAGGGATTACTTATGCTTTAGCGTTAAGATATTATGCACAGTATGGTACTAAGGGCTGATCCCCCTAAGTACGAGTAGAATAGTCCACAATCTTATGACTGTTAAAGGTTTCAAGTATAACCCTTGACAACCTAGGACATAGTTCAAGGTCTTATGACCCTTAGAAGTTCTTTTAATTCTTGTTATTCATTCTTGATTCAAAAGTCAAATTTCTTATTTCAGAAGTCTTTGATTCACTCGCATGTTATTATATTGTTGTTACATTATTATACTTGTGGGCAATCATGCTCACTCTTGCGTAATAATAACATTATAGTTAAGAACGAAAGGTCCGATGAGCCTTCCACTAACAAAGGCAAGGGCAAGATTAACAAGTGATACAAACTTGTTGTTATTTGTTATGTTATGTTTCAGACTTAATATTTGACTATGTTTTCGCATTTGAGATTTCAGGTTAGTATGACCTGGGATTGATGTATTTATTTTCAGATGTTGTAACTCCTTAAGGAGAGAATTTATTTCTATCTATTTTATGGTTTTCATTTATTATGGGTAGATAGACACATGATGTTTGTATAGTGAACACCGAATCACGTGAGAATTGAAGTACCCAGATTTGGGGGTGTCATAAATAGGTTGCTTAGTTAGAATTGAAAATCACACCAGAATCAAAAGTTTTCTCTCTCTATAATATCGAGCGTATTTTTGTGAGTATTTAGATACTTTGAGAGTTGTTATTCAGTGCAAGTTTCCTTTAGCGTTATATCTGATATTCCAGTCAGAAGTACTGTTCTTTTGAGGTAAGGGATGTTATTTTCTTCGTAAATGATGTTATTTCGTTCAATATCATTATGCCAAAATATTGGTATGAATTTTATTATGAAAATTTTACCTTTTTATGTCGAGGTTACTATTCACGTATACGGCACTATTCACGTATACGACATTATTCACGAATACGACACTATTCATAAATACGACACTATTCACGAAGTATGATATTTCTTGTGAAATTTCTACCTTTTCATGTTGGGGTTACTATTCACGTATGCGGCACTATTCACGAATACGACACTATTCATAGAAAAATTAAATTTTCTTGTCTTTGTCCAAGTTGTCTATTTTGGTTACTATCTTTGATTGTATCCATGTTTTGATCTTCATTCTTGAATTTTGCTCCACAATTGATTATTATGGAGTATTTTTGAACTTAGATAAACCAAAGTACGAATCCCTAATCTTTGTCCTTTTATCTCACTAGATTCATTTTCTTTAAGATTATTTTCATCATCCTCAGTCTTAAATGGTGATACTTGATGAATATCTTTGGCCTGTAGTGCAAAGATGAATGATTACCTGATGAATATATTTGGCCCGTACTGCAAAGATGGACATGTGTTGAGATGAACATGACCAACTGGTGATACAAATGAATATCTTTGGCCCGTAGTGCAAAGATGAATATTTGATTCAAGATGTATATTGATTGATGTTACAAGGATAAAATATTGATGATGGACTTTTAAATCTTAGAAGATGGTAGAATGCATTCTCTACTTGACTCTTCTTGAAGACTTCTTAACCTACCCCTAGAGCGTGAAATCAAATTTTTTATTGACCCCAATACAAAACCCATTTCTTAAACCCTCAAATATTTTCTTCACCCAAAACGAACGTATTATGCGCCAAAGACGTTGGCTCGAGCTGTTAAAGATTACGATTATACCATTCAATATTATTGTGGAAGAGCGAACGTGGTAGCTGACGCGTTGAGTAGAAGATCGTATGCGTTTACGAGTGCGATGTTGTTAACAAAAAAACCCAGTTCGTATAACTTACAAATGATGAAGATAGAGTTAAAGACTCTAAGGACCCACGTGGTGATATCAAATATACGAGTAGAATTGACTTTAATCGATAAAGTTAAAGTTGTGCAAGCTACAAACTCAGAGCTGATGAATGTGAAGAAGAAGGTTCAAGAGGGCGTTATTCTAGAAGCAAGAATCGATGAAGAGATGAAATCTCAACCCTCGATTTTATTGGCCCATTTAAAATCCTTGATCGAGTAGGAACTGTAGCCTATAAACTCGTTTTACTGCCAAGTATGTCGCGTGTTCATAACGTTTTTTTTCACGTATCGATGTTACGTAAATATGTGGATGACCCGAACCACGTTATTAAATTAGAACTAGACGAGATAACATAAGATTTAACGTATGAGGAGATACGTGTTAAAATTTTGGATAAGAAGGATCGTATTCAACACTCAAAGGTTATACCTCAAGAGTTAGAATCTGAAATGAAGTCAAGGTATTCTCATATCTTCGGCATACCAGGTACGTACGTAAATTTCGAGGGCAAAATTTCATAAGGAGGGGAGATTGTGAGACCCCAAATTTTATGAATAAAGATTTAAATTTCTAGAAATATTTTTTTTAAATATTATGGTGTGGATTTGATATAATGTTATAGTTGTGGGTAATATTTATAAATTTTGCAAAGTATGCAAGTTGTTATAAAATATTCGTTTGGTGGGAATATCCCGATGCGACGACACAATCATTGGTGGACCCCTAGCAACTAAGTAATGTCGTAGTTAGAAAAGCATGAATTATCTTTTATAAAAATAATTGGCGAAAGTGTTACCGTTAAAAGCATTGAACTACCCTAGTAGTTAAAGTGCGATAATAAGCGTGGTTGCATAGTAGCTGCACGGTATTGATTATTGATGCATACGTAAGAAGTCACTCAGTTATACTCAATTATTGCTATAGTAATTGTTGCATCATATACATCATATTATTGATTCAATTATTGTCACAAAGATTATCATCAGTATAATATGTTATATTATTAAATCAATAATTGAGGCGACAAAGTTGTTCAAATTATTATTTGCAATATCGATAATGTCTAGAAGTTACATCGAGGAGAGGTTTGGTCACCTAAATTGCGCCAATAAGGAGAAATCCTTATCGAAAAGCCCCCTCTTTCCTGGGAACGACCTGGTTGTTAAATATTGTGAATTATAATATTAATGATGAATAAGGTTATGTTGATTAAAGATAAAATGGATAGTTCCATTGTGTTGGAATTATTAGTGTTAGTGAAAATCGACATTTATTTCGATAATAATTGATGTCTGGAGGTTATGTTGACCAATCGGGTAATTAACCAGATAAATGAGAAATTAATTGCTATTAATTCACATGATTATAACTATTGATTCATATGATTTACTATTAGGGGAGGTGGTGCAAGTTTGATAATACTTGCAGGACTAAATTAAAAATAAAGAAAAAGAGGAAGGTATTATACTGTAATATTTCGAGCCCCAAAACGTGCAATTATCGAAACTATATTTTCCTATAAATAGAAGCTCATTCTTCCTTCATTTCTCACCAATTCACTAAAGCTATAGAGCAATTATTATAAAGAGAAATTATAGAGAGAAAGAAGAAGAGAAGTCTGCTACCTCACTATTCCAGTATCCAGTCTTCTTTTGAGATAAGGGGTATAATTCTTTCGTATTCATGAAGAGAGTTATTTTCTTTCAATACTCGTAAGGGTTATTATTCCATTCTTTATTATTATGTTGGAATAACTTTTGTCATCTGAAGAACCGCATACATGGTGAAATTCTTACATTATTCCATTCTTTATTATTATATTGGAATAACTTTATGCATGCGATCTATCGCATGCACAGTGAATTCGTTGTTATTCCATTCTTTATTATTACATTGGAATATCTTGTATGTCTGCGGATTACGCATGACACGGGTTCCATTCTTTATTATTACATTGGAATATCTTATGCATGCGAAATTACGTATGACACTGGTTCCATTCTTTATTATTATTCATTGAATAACTCATGCATGCGCGGATTATGCACGCTGATGAATTCTTCGTTATTCCATTCTTTATTATTACATTGGAATAACTTTGTCTATGTGGATTACTGCATGCATGGTGAATGATCCTTCATATTCATTTCTTATTAAATTGTGGAAATGATCCATTCACGTGATTATTCTTGCATAGCGGGCAAAAATCCATTGCATGATTTTATATATTCTATTATACTCAATTGGTTAAAGTTTTAGCTTCTATACTCCATGAAATTAGTATGATATCCTGGATATTTGCGCTTCATCCAGTATCTTTTCATGGAAATATTCTTCTGAGCATTCTTGAATTTTACTCCACAAAGAAGTATCATGTTGACAATTTGGACATTATTGATTTTTGGATAAATTAAAATTATAAATCTTTCAAATTTATCCTTGAACTTGTTTTATTGAATTATTATGCCATGGTCAACATCATCATGCTTATATTGTGATGAAAGTCATCTTTGGCTTACGTGCATACATGGACTTGGTATGATTATGACCAAGGATTATTAAGTATAATCATGACCGTAATGTAACGAATGATGTGGTAAAAGTCCTCATTGGCCCGTGGTTCATTGATAGACAGTTGTTGGTATAATTATGACCACGAATTATTCGGTATAATCATGACCATTGATGATTATATGAATATCCTTGGCCGTGGTGCAGGGATGATTCAATTTTATTTATTAAGCTGAGTCTCAGCGATAAAGTTGATGAAAAACTTTTTAAATCATAGAAGATAGTAAATTTTATGCTCTACTTGACTCTTCTAATGGATTGCTTATTCCGCTGCAGTTGTTGATCTAAAAGTTGTTGTCTATTATATTCTATCAGTTGTTATACTGTTGAAGGCTAAGGATAATTTATTCTACATTATCTTAGTCATAATATATGTTACTGGGCTAGTTAAGCTCACCCTTTCTTTCCTTTATTCTCTTGAGAAATGAGAATATAAATTTGGGACGAGTCGGTGGAAGCGGATTGGCCGGTCAGATGGTTGTTTTAGTAGTCCTCACTATTCTATAAAATAGTGTGACAATAAATGTAATGAGGACTACATTGAGTGTGGATATTGTCTAGATGACAATATTCTTTTTAAAACTCTTAGATTATGTTATGTCGTATTTTACACGACTGTTGTATAATTAAGTTGTATTTGAATTTTGTACTATGTATTTGGCGACTCAAGATTGGTGATGTATACCTGTTTTGGGGGCGTCACAATTGGTATCAAAGCTTAGGGATATGATCCCTGGCATGATAGAAACAATAGAGTATTGAATATTTAATATGAGTTTGTTGTGCACACACAAGGCAAGTATTAAATATTTAAGATGTTGTTTTTATTACATATGATGTTTATAAAGAATTGCACATTCTTTGCTTTTGTTGTGCACACACACAGAGGGTTTGTAGTTTTCTCTTCACTTATATGGAAATCTTTGAGTGCGACTTAACTTAAATCATTTTAGTTCGGATGTGCACACACTTGACCAATATGATTTAAGAGGCAAAATATATGGAGTTGCATAGTTGATGTAATTGACAAGAGTTGTCTACCTATTTATTTATATATAGTTTGTTGTGCACACACAAGGCTATATACATTTGAAATGGGATCCTTATTCTCACTAACATATCTTTAATTAGATTTTGCCGAACTATATAAGTCAGGGTAATATAGTTTGAAGAAAATAGTGGGAGATACCAATTTAAAACAAGACCTAATTTATTTTGGTAATTAATAAAAGATTATATGCTAAAATATTGTTAATTACAAATTCATTTAAAGAATTTTAAAATGTCTAAATTACTATAATTGTGAAGCATATTAGATACTATTTAATCGGACCGAATTAAACGGATTGGTTAAGGAAATTGAGAATAGTTCTCACGGCTGAAAAGCTATCTTATGTCCTCAATACGCCTATCCTTGCAATGGTTGCAAACAATGCCTCTGAGGAAGAGATTGCTACTTTTAGAAGTGGCAAGATGATGCAAAGTTGGCTCAATGCATCATGCTCGCATCCATGAGTAACGAGCTTCAGCGTCAGCATGAAACTATGGATGCTCCTACTATACTCCTGCACGTCAAGTAGTTGATGATGAGGAAAGTAAGACTAATAGATATCAAATATCTAAGGAGCTCTTTCGATCTAGAATGACCAACGACACTATAGTACAGACACATGTCCTAAACATGATCAATTAGGACAACAGGTTTTGTCATGGATGGAGAGTTGAGCCAAGATTTGATCTTACACTCACTCCCGGACTCCTTTCACAATTGTTGTGAATTTTTCATATGAACAAGCTAGATATCAGCCTAGTTGATTTGCTTAACATGTTGAAAAATGTAGAGAGTCACTTTCCAACGACCATGACTTACTGGTAGGGGCCAAAGGATCTTCTGAAAAGAAGAACGATTCAAAGAAGGTAAATAAAAAGGCAAAAACAAAGGATAATACAAACAAAACTGATACGGATAGCAAAGGAGTTTGCTTCCACTGCAATAAGCCTGGACACTGGAAAACAAACTATGAGAAGTATCTTGCAGAGCTAACCAGAAGAAACTTAGTGAATCTTCAGTTACAAATATAATTTTTGTTCATGATTTAAAATAAATTTTTCTTTAAGTCAAGGTTCTACTTGGGTATTGGATACCGGCTTTGGTTATCATAAATATAAATTTATGAAGGGACCAAGCAGGAGTAGAAAGCTAAACAAGAGATAAGTAATCCTATGTGTGGAAATGAAGCAAAGGTTCTTTGCATCAACCATAGGAACTTATAGTTTAAAGACGACCCTACTGGTAAGTCTATTAAGTCGATAAGTTGTTATTGTATTCCAGTTCTCGTTGGAAACATTATTTCTATTTTATTGTTGGACAATGAAATCTTTGGTATTATATTTAAGAACAATTGTTGTTCTATTTATAATAAGAATAATGTTTTGTATAGAACTGAAATACTATGTAATGGATTTTGTGTACTTGACTTACGTAAAAATTATTTTACAAATTGAACAAACTAGTATAAGAAAAGGAGATGATCGTTCAAAAGGTTGAATATGTGTATTTGCTGAAGTACAATTGTGAATTATTTGAAAGGTTCAAAGAATTCAGAAATGAAACAAATTGGCAAAGTATTAGGATTCTTTTATCAAATCAAGGAAGGAATACTTGTGCAATGAGTTTCTAGATCATCTCAAATGGTTTTCTCACAATGGACGTGATGAGTAGGTTTTATACCTATGAATCCGATATAATTAAACTTAATTATTGCTATTTTTAATTATTTTTTAGTATCTTTTTATGTGTTTTGTGTTTATTTCTTATAGGTTGGAGCTGGAGGGACAAATTGGTCATTTGGGAGAAGAAAAAGGTCAAAAAATCATTAGAATTAGAGCTGATTGGCATTTTTGTAATTACGTGGTCCTGGTCAAGCGTCTAGGCGCTTGGAAATGGCTTTCAGGTTGAGCGCTAAGCAGCTCATATGCTATTGAAGAAGGATTTTCTACTGCGAAGTGGGTTTTTAAAGCCAAGTAGGAATCTAAAAGAGATGGGGGACTAATACTAATAGGGGAAGACTTTAGAAAAGAGGTATCACTTAAATTTTGAAGAGATTTGCAGAGAGGACAACGAAGAAAAACACGAAGGAGAATTGCAAGGGATAAAGATCAAAGAGAGAGTATTGGAGCAAATTTAGAGTTTATTCTTCTCTTCTCTAGTTTTATCTTTTGTAATTATCTGGGATGTTTGGATTATTAATCTGGATGATGTTTTTCTTTATTATTATTATGAACTAAATTTTCATTAAGATTGCAACGAAACTTGGTATGTAGTTTAAATTGAACTTTCCTTTTGAATGAAAGTTGGTTTTTATTGAATTGTTTATTATATCTTTTGCTTATTTATTAATTGTTTGGCCAACAATTATTGTGATAATCTATATGAAATTGGAAGATGGAGTATAGATTGAGATCTGGATATGATAACATCTGTTCATATAATCTGAATATGGTTAATATGATTAGCATGTAGGATAGGAATATACCTATGTGTCTTTTGTATCCTTTGAAAGAATTTGTGCGTAAACCCTAATTAACTTGATTCACATAGGAATATAGTGAATTAATTGAGTAGGGTGTTCCTTGTAATTTTGTGTCTTAAGGATTGGAGTTAGGAGGATTTGTTCACGTGTTTTGAAAAAAGTGTGTGAATTTTATAAATCATTCTTAGATAATGATTCATATTAATTAATTGCTTTAAATGGGAAGTAAATTGGTTTAAATGAAATACCAAGGGAAGTTGTAATTTTAACCTGTTAAATCTGCAGTTATTCTTGTGAAATTCTGATTTTAATTATTAGTTTTGTTAAGTTTAATTTTCAAATCACAAACAAAATTTCGTAGTTTAAAATAGGATTAATTGCATTAGAATTAGTAATTGATAAATATTAGTCTATTTCCTCGTGGGAACGATATCCTTGATTGCTGAATATTACAATTGAACGTGTATACTTGCGTGGTAAAGTGTTATTAAAAAATTAGGCAACAAGTTTTGGCGCCGTTGCCGGGGAAATTAGTTTAATATTTTGTCATTATTGATTTTTATAGTGTTAATCTTAATTTAAACTTTTTTCTTTTCTGTTCTATTCAGGTGTTCTTGACTAGTGTATGCAAACGCGATCGAAGAAGCCAGATTATTGCCTTACGAGGACGACATCGAAAAAAAGTTTCAGCGGTTGCGTAAGTGGATTAAAGAAACCAAAGAGGCACTTGTTAAGAAAGATACTATGGCTGAAGAAGAGCAAAAAGCACTGCGGGATTATGCTACACCGTGAGTTCTTTGAAATTGATTCCGAGTATTACAAGGCACGCCATTCTTCGCTACAAGTCTTGAGATAAAATCGGGGACAATACAGATGATTCAAAATTCATGTCAGTTTGGAGGGTTACCGAATGATGATCCGAACGATCACATAGTTAGCTTTATAGAAATCTGCGATACTTTCAAGTACAATAATGTGTCAGTGGATACAATAAGGCTAAGGCTATTTCCATTTACTCTCAGAGATAAGGCTAAGAGTTGGCTCTATTCACTACCACCAGGATCGATTACTACATGGAACGCCTAGCCCAGAAATTTCTTGTAAAGTTTTTCTCGCCTGCAAAAATAGCAAATTTGCAAAATGATATCTTCTCTTTCGTTTAGCACGATTCAGAATCACTATATGAAGCATGGGAGAGATTTAAAGACTCATTGTGAAAATGTCCACACCATGGGATTCCTAAATGGCTTCAGGTGCAAACTTTTTATAACGGTTTATTCATTATAGTGAGATTGAGTATAGATGCTGCAGCAGGAGGAGCTATTATGGCCAAGAATTATGATGAGGGGTATCAGTTTCTTGAAACCATAGCAGCTAATAATTATCGTTGGCCAATGAATGAAACGACTTCGACCAAGGACACTAGGGGTTTATGAAGTGGATCTGACATGAGATTATCACTCAATTCACATTTCGATTTACGCTCTTACAAAGAAGATAGATTCACTTGGGGTACAACCAGTTCTGAAAATGGAAACTATTTGTGAAATATGTGCGGGTAGCCACTCAAGTGATCAATGTGCAATAAATCCTGAGTCAGTCCAATTTGTTTCCAGTTATAATAGGCAACAAGTTTTTGGCAAAAACTTGTTGCCTAATTTTTTAATAACACTTTACCACGCAAGTATACGCGTTCAATTGTAATATTCAGCAAGCAAGGATATCGTTCCCACAAGGAAATAGACTAATATTTATCAATTACTAATTCTAATGCAATTAATCCTATTTTAAACTACGAAATTTTGTTTGTGATTTGAAAATTAAACTTAACAAAACTAATAATTAAAATCAGAATTTCACAAGAATAACTGCAGATTTAACAGGTTAAGATTACAACTTCCCTTGGTATTTCATTTAAACCAATTTACTTCCCATTTAAAGCAATTAATTAATATGAATCATTATCTAAGAATGATTTATAAAATTCACACACTTTTTCCAAAACACGTGAACAAATCCTCCTAACTCCGATCCTTAAGACACAAAATTACAACGAACACCCTACTCAATTAATTCACTATATTCCTATGTGAATCAAGTTAATTAGGGTTTACGCACAAATTCTTTCAAATGATACAAAAGACACATAATTATATTCCTATCCTACATGCTAATCATATTAACCCTATTCAGATTATATGAACAGATGTTATCATATCCAGATCTCAATCTATACTCCATCTTCCAATTTCATATAGATTATCACAATAATTGTTGGCCAAACAATTAATAAATAAGCAAAAGATATAATAAACAATTCAATAAAAACCAACTTTCATTCAATGGGAAAGTTCAATTTAAACTACATACCATGTTTCGTTGCAATCTTAATGAAAATTTAGTTCATAATAATAATAAAGAAAAACATCATCCAGATTAGTAATCCAAACATCCCAGATAATTACAAAAGATAAAAATAGAGAAGAGAAGAAGAAACTCTGAATTTGTTCCAATACTCTCTCTTTGATCTTTAGCCCTTGCAATTCTCCTTCGTGTTTTTCTTCGTTGTCCTCTCTGCAAATCTCTTCAAAATTTAAGTGATACCTCTTTTCTAAAGTCTTCCCCTATTAGTATTAGTCCCTCATCTCTTTTAGATTCCTACTTAGCTTCAAAAACCCACTTCGCAGTAGAAAATCCTTCTTCAGCCGCACATGAGCGCCTAGGCGCTCAACCCAGGCCATTTCCAAGCGCCTAGGCGCTTGACCAGGACCACATAATTACAAAAATGCCACTCAACTCTAATTTTAATAATTTTTTGACCTTTTTATTCTCCCAAATGACCAATTTGTCCCTCCAGCTCCAACCTATAAGAAATAAATACAAAACACATAAAAAGATACTAAAAATAATTAAAAATAGCAATAATTAAGTTTAATAATATCGGATTCATAGGTATAAAACCTACTCATCAAATACTCCCAAACTTAACCAACTGCTTGTCCCCAAGCAACAAAATACAATGCAATAACTAAAGATGCAATGCAAATGCAAATGCAGCTATCTACATGCCTAAAATTCCAGCAGTCAAACAGAACAAAATCTATTCATCAAGCCTCAGAGAAATCACAATAAACATGCTAGTACATCATACCAAAACATATCAATAATTTCCTAGTCAATCATCAAATCTTACCCTGTTATTACTGATATAGTGCGTGTGTGTTCAACAACAATGCTAACTAATATAATGTTAAATACAACACATGATAGAACTCTTTAAAGGCATCATACAGTGTAAACTCACAAAATTCACGAACAAGCTAGATCCAACTAAAGTCAAACATCCACCAAATTCAAGAGTCCAATCCGGGATACTTATGCTTTACTTATCAATACGGGGGCTTTTTGCTCTTTTCCCGTTTTATTGCTTTTTTTTTTAACCATGACTGTGCAATGTCTCATTCCATTAGGCTAACAGTGCTACCCCTTAGCGAGCTTTCGACCAACGACTCCCAGACCATATAAGACCTTAGGGTGCTAGGTGTAAATACACTCCCTCGGGCGTACTTGCTCAAGTAACAAAGGCTCCGAAATAAGACTAGCCACAGTATCTTTTTTTTTCTTTTTTTTTTGAAGCTTATATGTCCCAAAATTTTCCCCCAAACTTAAATTTTTGTCTAAATTCAGTCATCTCCGTCTATTCATGTCTTTCATTCATTCAAACTAGTATTATCCTCAAGAAGTCCATTATGTGTCAATTTAGACTCAATCAGTTAACATAGTTGTTTTTACTGTGTTATCCTTATTATATCAGTTTCAAACAGGTAAAGATTCAAATCATGACAAGAAATCCCATCAAAGTCTTAACAGACAATACTATACTTGTTTACTCAATTCCAATATCATCATTGGCTAAAACAGACTTAAACTATCTAACAGCTGGAAACATGCAAATACTTGAATTTTTTTATTTTTTTTATTTTTTTATTTTTTTATTTTTTTATTTTTTTTCTTTTTTAAGAAAATAGAATGAAAACTACATGAAAAAACTATAAAATGAATACTAAATGAATGCAACTGGAACTGGAAGAATGCACCCCCAAACTTAACATATGCAATGTCCTCATTGTATATAACATAAAAAAACATACGAAATTAATCAATGAGGACTTCCCTGAAAGATCGAAGCCTTATTCCTCGTCAGTATCCTCTTCTTCGTCTTCATCAACCTCATCCTCAGGGGGTAAATCAGTTGGGGGGTACGCAGACAAGGGTGGAAATTGGTAGGGCGCGCCTACTGGATTCATGCGGTCGAACATCTCTAGGAATGCTGCACTACAGTTCTGATACATCTCTATTTATCGCTGAGCCATACTATCCTGATTTTTTTCCACCCGGCCCAATCCATGCTGAACTTGAGTAGCCACCATGTCAATCCTTCTAGTTTGATTTCTTAATTCTTGACGAATATCCTCAAAAAAATTCGGTGGTGGCCCATAACTCCCAGCTGCAGTAGGATTGTCATTTAAGTGTTGATTTGGCTCGTCAACAGGCTCTGGAGGCACAATAATGAAACCTAACCCTCTTGGATATGGTGTACCCCCAACCCATACCTTGTACTTCTTAATAATCGAGTGGTCAATCGCAGCTAAAGGAGGTTGTTTAGCTTCTTCGGCATCCCATTTGACTCCAGCTTGTTGACATAGTCTAGTGATCAAAGATGGGTGAGGCAGTCCACCTAAGGTCCCTCCTCGAATTGCTTTGTCAATTGAATCATGTATAACATGACCCACATCTATAGTTTTTCCTTGTGCAATGCAGAAAAGCAACGCTACCCGTTGATTTATAACATCACTCATATGCCTACACGGCATCAACTTGGCACAAATAAAGGCATGCCATGCTTTCTCGTAACTACTTAGTGCGGATGCAGGGAACAAAATAGCTTTTTGTTGATCTGTTAATTTCCATGTTGTTCCAGGTACACACAAAGCTTGAATGATCTCACTGTAGTCTAGCTCGTGCTCTAAATATTGCATGTAGCCAGTATTGGGTATTATGTTCAAGCTGTAGTAAGCATTTATTGTCCTGAAACTTACCTCCACTGATTTTCTGCGAACCCATATTATGTTACCAACAACATCTTTTGCATTGACGTAGAATTCCTTAACAATTTTAATGACCGATGAATCCAGTTGGGATGTAAAGTTCACCCATCTTCTACTTCCAATCATTTGTAGTAACTCCCCATCTTCTGCCTCTGGAAATAATCCACGCTCAGGAATTAGCATTTTACTAGAAAGCACATTGTAATATCTTTCAGACGCACTAGCACTTATAAATCTCTTTTTGTCATACTTTGTCGAAGTGCCTGAAGTCTCTCCTCTATGCCTTTTAGGAGCCATAAGTCTTGCGTGTTAATTTCTTGCCCAACAAATGATGTTCAGTGGCTTACAATGGGCCAATCCTCTTTGTGACAAATTATCGAACACTTGGTGTGCACAATTTTTGAACACTATTGTTTAAGCACTCCCCCAAACTTAATTGTCACCAAATTTGTCAATTACTAAGCACACTATCCTTCCAATGCAAAGCAACAATTAAGAGTACCCAAACCCACTTGAGCCAACACAATGAAAGAAACTAACTTCAAATTACTATTGAAATGACAAATTACTGATTTAGCTACTATCCAAGCACATCCAAATAATTTTGCAATAAAATCTTGCACACTTACTTGGTTATAGCCAAATATGATGTTCCAATCAAAGTTGTATGAGCAATTTGAGCTTTGAACACTGACTTCGGATAGATGGATTTGAAATGTAGGTTGGGTGCCGAATTGGTGAGGAAGGATGACAAGATGGAGATTAATTGCCTTAGTTTGGGTAGGAGATTAAGTGTTTGGTTTTGCTTATACAAGAAGAAGTTGATTATCGTGGCTAGATTAGATGAGGGATGTAATTTGAGTGAGATTGAGTTAGAGTAGGAGAGCAAGAATGTCTTTGATTTGGGTTTGGAGGAGTCTTGCCCGATTAGGGCTTTTATTTTTTTTTAAGTTACAGTAAGAGCGCCTAGGCGCTTGACATTGCATAGGTGTGACCGCCTAGGCGGTTGGCTGCAGAATGCGTTGAAAGCTTGTAGCGCCTGGGAGCTTGGTTTGGCCTAGGTAGGAGCGCCAGCGCTGGGGGCGTTGTGACTCTTGACTTGGAGCGCCTAGGCGCTTTATGTGGCCTAACTTGGAGCGCTTAGGCGCTTGTGCCTTAAACTTGTTGTCTCTCTTGGTGTTTTTGTGCTTCTTGTATGCAATACCCCAACTTACTTGTTGCCTTCAACCTGCAATACCCCAACTTCAATTAAGATAAAATGTATATTTAATTAAACTAACATACTAAAATTAAAAGAAACTAACTAAAATTAAATATCGCCTAGAGTATAAAAAAAACAAAATACCCACGCCACATCAACAATCTCAACAACACCCACAACCTCATCAACCTGATAAGCTATCACAAATGGAAGAATTGTTGGCAAGATTGGCAACTCAGTTTGAAGCCACAACGAAAAACCAATCAGCTGCAATAAAGAACCTTGAGAACCAACCTCCTGATACGCAATAATTGATTGATTTATCTGAAAGAAAAAATCGTACCTTGTTGGACATGGTGCGGTCCATAATGATTTTATCGACATTCCAGTATCCTTCTGGGATAATGTTTTAGAAATGGCAGTATATCTACGAAAAAGATAACCTCAAAATCCGGCCCTAAGACTCCATAAAAGTTATGGACAGGGAGGATTCCTAATCTAAAGTATGTTAAGATGAGGGGTTGTCCAACTTATGTGAAAAGGTTTCAAAGGATAAGCTTGGAACAAGATTTGACAAGTATAGATTTATGGGACATCCTAAAGTAAGTTTAGGGTATATGTTCTATAATCCTACTTAGCAAAAGGTGTTTGTTGCGAAGCACGCTACCTTCTAAGATAAAGGTGTTTATCATTGAATGGGCTAGTGGGAGGATAATAGATCTTGAAGAGTTCAAGAACCACAAAACACTATAAGTCAAATAAGAGGAACATGTAGATAGACCTATTGTACCACAACTGAATCGTAAATCTGGAATAGTACCAAAGATACCTAGGAGGTATGGATTCATCATAGATGATGATGATGAGGTACACATCATAGAAGATGATGATCTAGTTACATACGATGAGGTAAAAGTTGTAGACACTCTGAGAATTGGATCGAAACAAGCTTCTCAAATAATGGAACATTCGTTTTGATGAGACAATCAAAAGAGTTTTTTTTATCAAAAACAAGAATGAACCTAGTGTGTACAAAATGGTCAGTGGGAGCGTCGTGACATTCCTAGTATTATATGTTGATATACTACGGATAAGGAATGACATATCAATGCTACAATCAGTAAAGATAAAGTTGTCTAAAAATTCCTCCATGAATGATTTGGGAAGAGTATCTTAAATGGGAATACAAATCTATATAGATAGATTTAAAAGGATGCTCGACTTAACCCAATAAACGTATATTCATTTGATGCTAAAGTCTTTTAGCATGTCAAACTCCAAGAGATGTCTCATGTTGATGAGCCATGGAGTGTATCTCTCTTAATAGTCCCCATAGACTCCTGAAAAGAAAGATCACATGAGTGACAATCATGTATACAATGAAATATACGAGACCTGATGATGATCGGTCATATTCTGGAGAAGATCACTGTAAGACAGTGAAAACATCTTAAAGTACTTTATCGGCACTAAGGATGTGATCATATTTATGGTGGGTCTAAATTAAAACTAGAGGGCTTAACAAACTCAAGTTTTTCAGACAGACCAAGACGACAGAAAATCCACTTTAAGGTAAAGCGTTACCTTGAACGGTGGTGCAGTGAAATTGGAAAAGTTCCAAACAGTAAAGAGTTGTTGGTTTAGTGATAAAGACAAAGTATATAGCTATAAATGAAGCTGCAAGTTGATTGTTTGGATGAAAAGTTCGTTACAGAACTAGGAATGGTTCCTAAGTCTCATCTTGGATCTAAACATGTGTTGTGGCACTTTCATTTGATTATAGGAATCATTGAAATATGGGAAATCACTATAGAGATAGTGGACTCTCAAGAACAACATTACATATCCATTAACTAAATCTTATCCACCAGCAGCATAATCGTCACTTAGAGAAGAAGGGTATGAGATACCATGGCGATTGGCTTTAGTGCAAGTGGGAGATTGAAAGTAGTATGCATAAAAGCCAATCATGTTTGATGATAAAGCATATACTTTGTAACAATCTTATTCATTTATTAATAAAAAGTATTAATTTATTAAAGACTTTTAATTATCTATATGATGCTGTTTTATAATATGTGATAAATCCATAGTTTTAAGAAATGCTTTTAGAATAATGATGATGATCATTCTAATGAGATCTTAATTTTTAGAAAGCTTAAAACTAAAATAGTTCTCAATCGTTGGATTACTAAATTGGGGATTAGTTAATCCGGATAGATTGGTACATACGTTGCTTGCTCATTGGATGAGGATGATTGATCTCATGATCATTTGTGTGGAGACACTAAAACAAGTATGTAGGTGCTTATTAGAGAATAAGTTCATTGAACATGGCTCGCTAAGGAATACCTAATGGAGTTTTACTTGCATGTCAATAGGAATTCCTATAGTGATAGTAGTACAAGTGATCCTTGGACTTGAGATCATCATAGTATCTTGTGTATGATGAGTTATACTTTGACTTATTCCTTAAGACCCTTAGGGTATATCAAAGGGTATGCTTGGGTATAATAAGTTATACATGGAGATAATGTATGATCAATTAAGAATCTACCGCTTCTAGTAAAAGAAGAGAAATGTCCTATGTGATTCGATAAATGACAACCTAGTAGTCCTTGGCCAAGGCAGAATGAAATTAGAAAGGAGTTTCTAATTTGCATTATTTGGATTTATGCATTTAAGAGTCGAAATACATATACTTAAATAAAATAAGACTTGACAGTAATTCTATGTCTTATATTTAATTGGGACATTGTATGGTGAAATGATTGAATTGTACGGTAACTATTTACTCAAAGGCTCTTTTATAATTAATGTTGAAATCTATATTATCTGGAAAGTCGTTAATCGCTAGGGAGGCTTATCCCTATTGTAGAATAAAAATTATTTATTTAAATAAATTAATAGTTTAATTTATTTATTTAAATAAGATTAGAATTATTCTAATTGATTTATTCACAACCGGTTTAATATGGAGAACCTAAAGGGTCACACCATAAAAGGAAGAATAATTATTTAAGAAGTTAATGGCATAATCGTAATAATATATTAAGTGTATTTAATTTAATCTATGGTGATAGAATAAATTAAATAGCTTAATATTTATTATTTAATATTTTGGATATATTAAATATATAAATTAATAAGAGGAGTCTTATTAATATTATTACAATTATTATTATTTTAATTGCTAAAGAGTTGGAAATTAATTTAATATTAGTACTCTCATTTATTCCTAATAAGATTAGGAGGCTAATTAATTAAAGGATTTTAATTAATTAAAATAAAACTCAATTCCTTAATTGTTAAGGAGGGTTGCCCACATCTATAAATAAGAGGAGTCTTATTATGGGTGTGGTGGTTGTTGACTTTTTCACAACATACACAATTTCAATAGTTGGAGAGTACATTCTTTTTCTATAGAGATAGAAAATTAGGGTTTAGCCAACCACCCTTCTTCATGAATATTTCTTCTTCCTTGGTGGATCACCTCTATAGGCCAAACACTTGGGTGGCTAACGTTGATCAAAGGAAGGAACCAAACCCAGTGGATTCAAGATGAACGCGAAAAGATTTGGAGATGAACTTGTACCTGAGAAAGCTCGAATCTTCAAGGGTATGATTCTTGTTCTTTATCTTTTCGTTTAATTAATAATTGTGCATAAAGGATGATCCGGGTATATGGTTTATAAAATTTTAAAACTCTGATTTTCCACGTTTCCGCTTATTTTGTGCAATTTGATTGCGCTCATGAATATTACAAACCTAACAGTGCATCAATATATATATATATATTGATTTAAATTTGGATTAAAATAAAGGAGTTTATTTTGATTCAAAATTAGATTTTATGCTAACTAATTTTGTCCATTAAATGATATCAATATATATATTGAATGTTTATTATTCATGAGATGAATGTTATTTATTGATGTATATGGTGATGTGTATGATAATAAATGGGATTGATTATGGATTATTGACCAATGTGATTAGATTTTATTTTAGTTGGATGCATGAATGTATGGGTTTTATTAAATGGGGTTTGTGTACCTCGTCTTCTCTAATTTTTTCTTAATGTAAATTCTAACTTCATCCTATGTACTTCTCCTTGACTGCTGATCAAGGTTTCTATTTATTTTAAAATTGTTTTGTAATAGGAATAGTTAGAATTATTTTGAAGAATTGGAGATCAAGGAACAAGGAGCGCTTGAAGACCCGTTTGTAATAGAGCCCGGGTTTAAATGTAATAGTTATATTTAAATATTAATTCTTGCACCCATAGGGTTTGACCTTTTGGTTCACTTGGTGGCTCTAGTGAACCAAACTAGAATAAAAGTCCATAATCAATCCAGGTAGAATATAGTATTCTATATGTGCATGCTTATACTATATATATATATATATATATATATATATATATATATTATGCAAACATGCTTCGCATGTTAATTAATATGATGCGTATTTTATATATATATGTGCATGCGCGTTAAACAAGATGAGACAAATTAATAACAAACCCCTCAAATATTTTATAACCTACCTAAGTTTATTTGGTATTTAATTGGTCGGTCAGAGTATAGGAATAATATGTGATATATTAATTAACCCTTGTTTTGTGGCAGTATTTGAAAATGGCATCCGAAAATATTGAGATAAGCAATGAAGCACATGAGACCGTTGACTCACCACAGATTAATACCCAGGATAATGTGCAACAGGAGGACAATAATCCTCATGTAAACAACAACGATCAAATGATGAACGATGGGATGTTCGGAGGTTTTATGCAATTCATGCAACACATCGGTGAGGGCGGCTCTCGCCCAAAATGCAGTGGAAATATTGACAACTCTCTTTGGACGGTCCGCTAAGCGATTCGAGAGCTGGGACCATGAAGTTTTTAGAAAAGCGAGAACCACTTAAGGCGGAGGCGTGGTTAAAAGCAGATCACCAAGATATTTGATGTCTTGGGATGCTCCGAGGAGCAAAAGGTTCCCTTTGCCACCTTTATGTTGCGTGAAGAGGCTGATTAGTGGTGGGAATCAGTAAACGCGTAATGACTAACGCACTCAAGATGTCTTGGGAGAAGTTCCAATAGTTGTTCAACGACAAGTACTTTCCCGAAAGTATTCGTCACATGAAGGAGGTGGAGTTTATCAAGTTAGAGCAAAATAATATGACCATGTCGCAATACGAGGCTAAATTTGAGGAGTTATCCCAGTTTGCATCCCATTTGGTCGATAATGATTTCTAAGAGGTTTGAAACCTGATATACGTCAATACCTCATTTCTCATAAACTTTGTTTATATTCAGATGTTGTGAATATGGCTCAGTTATTGGAGCGCAATAATGAGTCAAGACAACCAAAAGGTAACGAAAGCAACAACACGATAATAATCATACCCGTGGAATCTTACCATCGGAACAATGATAACCATTGTGGGGGAAATTATCATGCCAAGAATGGTAACCACTTTAGTGGTAATCATGGCCAAGATAATAGGAGTGGAAATTTTAAGAAGAGAAGGTTCAACAATGATGGAAAGATAGCAGCACCACACACGTTTTCAAGGAAGGAGAACGACCACCAATTGTATGCTTCAAAGGCGGAGGGGAGGGACATATCAGTCCAAACTGCATGATGCAGTCCAAAGTATGTTATAATTGTCGAAAAGAAGGTCACTTAGCCCGATTTTGTCGTGCACCAAAGTCAAGTCCAGCTGGGACGGTGGCACCAAAGGCGGATATAGACAAAATAAAGTCGGTGTTTTCAGGGAGAGCGTTTTTCGTGACTTCTCAAAAAGTGAGTAACCCGAACGAAGTTAGCACGGGTTAGTTAATTATAAATTCTTGCGAAGTCTATACCTTATTAGATACCGGTTCTACCCATTATTTTATCTCTCTTGCTTGCGCTCAACGTTTAAATTTGACTCCGGAGAAATTAGACTTTGACTTATCGGTTGAAACTTCGTTAGGAGAAACCTTCATTACATGTTCTATCCAAGTCTTGAACGAGAATCACAATTTTGAATGGTATTTCTATCGTTAATAAATTTGTTGACGTATTCTTGAAGACTTCTTAGCCTACCCCTAGAGCATGAAATCAAATTTTGTATTGACCCCAGTAAAAAACCCATTTCTTAAACCCTAAAATATTTTTTTCACCCAAAACGAATGTATTATGCGCCAAAGACGTTGGCTCGAGCTGTTGAAAATTACGATTATACCATTCAATATCATCGTGGAAGAGCGAACGTGGTAGCTGACGCGTTGAGTAGAAGATCGTATGCATTTACGAGTGCGATGTTTTTAACATAAAAACCCATTTCGTATAACTTACAAATGATGAAGATAGAGTTAAAGACTCTAAGGACCCACGTGGTGATATCAAATATACGAGTAGAATCGACTTTAATCGATAAAGTTAATGTCATGCAAGCTACATACTCAAAGCTGATGAATGTGAAGAAGAAGGTTCAAGAGGGCGTTATTCTAGAAGCAAGAATCGATGAAGCGATGAAATCTCAACCCTCGATTTTATTGGCCCATTTGAAATCCTTTATCGAGTAGAAATTGTGGCCTATAGACTCGTTTTACCGCCAAGTATGTCGCGTGTTCATAACGTTTTTTTTACATATCGATGTTACGTAAATATGTGGATGATCCGAACCACGTTATTAAATTAGAACTAGACGAGATAGCAGAAGATTTAACGTATGAGGAGATACGTGTTAAAATCTTGGATAAGAAGGATCGTATTCAACACTCAAAGGTTATACCTCAAGAGTTAGAATCGAAATGAAGTCAAGGTATCCTCATCTCTTGACATACCAGTGCGTCGCACGTAAATTTTGAGGGCAAAATTTCATAAGGGGGGGAGATTGTGAGACCCCAAATTTTATGAATAAATTTAAATTTCTCGAAATATTTTTTTTAAATATTATGGTGTTGATTTGATATAATGTTATAGTTGTGGGTAATATTTATAAATTTTGCAAAGTATGCAAGTTGTTATAAAATATTCGTTTGGTCGGGGAATATTCTTTTTATCGGGGAATATCCGTACGACGACACAATCATTAGTGGACCCCACAACGGAAGTATTGTCGTAGTTAGAAAATGGATGTAATTATCTTTTTATAAAAATAACGGCGAAAGTGTTACCGTTAAAACTATTGAACTACCGGTAGTAAAAAACACGATAATATGTGTGGTTGCATAGTAGCGAGCGGTATTGATTATTGATGCTTACGTAAGAAGTCACTCGGTTATACTCAATTATTACTACGAAGAATTCTTCGCATCATATCTCTCATATTATTGATTCAATTATTGTCACAAGATCATCTCGCATAATATTTATTATTATTAAATCAATAATTGAGATGGCAAAGTTATTCATATTATTATTTGCAATATTGACAATGTCTAGAAGTTTTGTCAAGGATAGTTTTGGTCACCTAATTGCGCGCCAATAAGGAGAAATCCTTATCGGAAAGCCCCCTCTTTCCTATGAATGACCTGGTTGTTAAATATTATGAATTAAAATATTAATGATGAATAAGTTCGTGCTGATTAAAGATGAAATGGATAGTTCCATTGTGTTGAAATTATTAGTTTTAGTGAAAATCGACATTTATTTCGATAATAATTGATGTCAGGAGGTTATGTCGACCAATCGGTTAATTAACCGGATAAATGAGCAATTTATTGCTATTAATTTACATGATTATAACTATTGATTCACATGATTGAACTATTGATTTACATTATTTACTATTAGAGGTGGTGGTGCAATTTTGATAATACTTGCAGGACTAAATTAAAAATGAAGAAAAAGAGGAAGGTATTATACTGTAATATTTCGAGCCCCAAAACGTGTAATTATCGAAACTATATTTTCCTATAAATAGAAGCTCATTCTTCATTCATTTCTCACCAATTCACTAAAGCTATAGAGCAATTATTATAGAGAAAAATTATAGAGAGAAAGAAGAAGAGAAGTCTGCTACCTCACTATTCCAGTATCCAGTCTTCTTTTGAGGTAAGGGGTATTATTCTTTCGTATTCATGAAGAGAGTTATTTTCTTTCAATACTCGTAAGGGTTGTTATTCCATTCTTTATTATTATATTGGAATAACTTGTCTCCACAAGCACCGCATACGTGGTGAAATTCTTACATTATTCCATTCTTTATTATTATCTTTGGAATAACATATATCATGGTCTATCGCATGCACGGTGAATTATGTTGTTATTCCATTCTTTATTATTACGTTGGAATATATCTCGTATGCGGATTACGCATGACCTAGTTCCATTCTTTATTATTACATTTGGAATATCACGCATGCGTGCGGGTTACGCATGACCTGGTTCCATTCTTTATTATTCTGTTGGAATAACCTGTCTGTGCGAATTACGCACGCCTGGTGAATTCTTCTGTTATTCCATTCTGTATTATTTTATTGGAATAACTTGTGTATGTGGATTACCGCATGCATGGTGAATAATCCTTCGTATTCATTCCCTATTAAATTGTGGAAATAATATGTCTACGTGGATTACCGCATGGCTGGCAAAAATCCATTTGCAGTTTTATATATTTTATTATACTCAGTTGGTTAAAGTTTTGGCTTCTATACTCCATAAAATTAGTTGGATATCCTGGATATTTGCGCTTCATCCAGTATCTTTTCATGGAAATATTCTTCTGAGCATTCTTGAATTTTACTCCATAAAGAAGTATCAAGTTGACAATTTGGACGTTATTGATTTCTGGATAAATTAAAATTATAAATCTTTAAAATTTATCCTTGAACTTGTTTTATTGAATTATTATGTCATGGTCAACATCCTCATGCTTATATTGTGATGAAAGTCATCTTTGACTTACGTGCATACATGGACTTGGTATGATTATGACCAGGGATTATTCGTTATAATCATGACCATAATGTAACGAATGATGTGGTAAAAGTCCTCATTGGCCTGTAGTTCATTGATGGACAGTTGTTGGTATGATTATGACCAGGGATTATTTGGTATAATCATGACCAATGATGATTACATGAATATCCTTGGCCGTGGTGCAGGGATGATTCGATTTTATATATTAAACTGAGTCTCAGCGATAAAGTTGATGAAAAACTTTTTAAATCATAGAAGATAGTAGATTGTATGCTCTACTTGACTCTTTAATGGATTGCTTATTCACTGCAGATTGTTGATCTAAAACTTGTTGTCTATTATATTCTATCAGTTGTTATACTGTTGAAGGCTAAGGATAATTTATTCTACATTATCTTAGTCATAATATTTCTTACTGGTCTAGTTGAGCTCAACCTTTCTTTCACTGTTCTCTTCAGGAAATGAGAATATAGTTGGGACGAGTCGGGGAACGGATTGACGGTCCAGATGGTTGTTTTAATAGTCCTCACTATTCTAAAAAATAGTGTGACAATAAATGTAATGAGGTCTCCATTGAGTGTGGATATTGTCTAGATGACAATATTCTTATTAAAACTCTTAGATTATGTTATGTCGTATTTTATACGACTGTTGTATAATTAAGTTGTATTTGAATTTTGTACCATGTATTTGGCGACTCAAGATGGGTGATGTATACCTGTTTTGGGAACGTCACATAAGCTGAGATTTTTAACACGAATATTGTCTCGTAGAGAATATCCAAACTCAAATGGAGTCCTCATTACAATTATTATCACACTATTATATAAAATAGTGTGGACTAAAATAGCCATCATCTTGGACCATCACTCCATTCCCCGACTAGTCCCAACTATATTCTCATTTCCTGAAGAGAGCAATGAAGAAAAGGGTGAGCTCTACTAGCCGAGTAAAGAATATTATGACTAAGATAATGTAGAATAAATTATCCTTAGCCTTCAACAGTGTAAAAACTGATAGAATACAACAGACAACAAGTTTAACTGCAGCGGAACAAGCAATCCATTAGAAGAGTCAAGTAGTGCATGATGTCTACTATCTTCTATGATTTAAAAGTTCATCATCAATATTTTATCTTTGTAACACATCTCAATAAATAATCCACATCACCGAATTATCCATGCACTACGGGCCAATGATATTTGTTATTATCACCAGTGGTCATGACCATGCCAACAACTGTCCATCAATGCACTACGGGCCAATGAGGACTTTTACCACATCATTTGTAACATTACAGGTCATGATTTTACCGAAACATAATTCTTGGTCATAATCATACAAATCAACAGTCGATCTATGCACTACGGGCCAAAGATGACTTTTATCACAACATAAGCATGAGGATGATGCCAATGATATAAGAATTCAATTAAGTGTGATCAAGGATAAATTTTAAGGATTTATAATTCAATTTATCCAGAGTTTAAGAATGTCCAAATTGCCAACATAATAACTGCTTTATAGAGTAAAATTCAAGAATAATATTCATGTATCAAAAATAATTTGGACAGAAAAGAAATTATTTTTTGTTGTGAATAGTACCCCGTGAATAGTATTTCATGAATAGTGCCGTATGTATGAATAGTGACGTATGTATGAATAGTACCGTATGTATGAATAGTACCCATGAATAGTACTCCAACATGAAAAGATTATAATTTAACAAGAATGTCCAGAAAAATATTTCAGTGAAACGATACTAGATGAAACGCAAATTTTAAGGATATTCTACTAATTTCAAGGAGTAGAGAAACAATACTTATCAAAATAAGTATAGAATTAGGAATATTAAACAAAATAATATTAATTACATACTAAAGAGTATGGAAGAAACTATTATTTCTTACGAATATTGAACAAATATAATATCCCTTACCTTAAAAGGAGAGTACTTCTAGGTGGTATAGCGGGGATATTCTTGAAGAAAACTTGCACTATTTGCTACACTCAAAGTTTTTTTAAACTCAAAAGAAATACGCTCAATATTATAGAAAAAGAATTCTCTAATTCTGGTGTGATTTTTATTTCTAAACTATGCATCCTATTTATAGGATAATGACACGATACTATTTAGTAAAAAAAATCACGGATTGCACAGTACTTTCTTCAAAAGCGTCGAATTTGACTGAAATTTTTTGATTTTTACTATATTGTACTATGTAAACAATATGCCGTACTATGCAACACTATGCAGTACTATGCAAATACTATGCAATATAATATAAAATCTTAGATAACTTTCTACCGACGATTTTAAAAAAATGAGTAAGTGGGGGTCCATGTAATAAGCCAAATTTATAATAAATACTTCATGACAACCCCTTTTATTTATCACAATTTACTTGACTAATCACATTTTTAATCTTTCAACATTTATTCATCATTAATATTATAACTCACAATATTAACAACCAGATCATTCCCAGGAAAAAGGGGGCTTTTCGATAAGGACTTCTCCTTATTGGCGCGCAATTAGATGACCAAACCTCATTCCTCAACAGAACTTTCTAGACATTGTCAATAATGCAAATATTAATATGAATAATTGTGTCGTCTCATTTATTGATTTAATAATATAAAATATTGTGCAGATGATATTGTGACAATAACTGAATCAATAATATTAGATACTTTGCATCAGCTACTGTTGCAATAATTGAATAAAACTGAGTGACTTCTTACGTAAGCATCAATAATCAAAGATACTATACAATACCGTGTGCTACTGTGTCCATTCAAAATCCTCGATCGAGTAGGAACTGTGGCCTATAGACTCGCCTCACCGCCAAGTATGTCTCGTGTTCATAACGTTTTTCATATATCTATGTTACGTAAATATGTGGAAGACCCAAACCACATTATTGAGTTAGAACCAGACGAGATAACGGAAGATTTAACGTATGAAGAGGCACCTGTTAAAATCTTGGATAAAAAGGAACATATTCTACGCTCAAAGGTTATACCTCAAGTCAAAGTTTTGTGGAGAAACCACGATATTAAGGAAATGACGTGGGAGTTAGAATCTGAAATGAAAGCAAGGTATCCTCACCTCTTTGACATACCAGGTACGTACACCAATTTTGAGGACGAAATTTCATAAGAAGGGGAGGTTGTAAGACCCCAACTTTTATGAATAAAGATTAATTTTCTCTAAATATCATTTTGAGTAATAAGGTGTGGATTTGATATAATGTTATAGTTGTGGGTAATACTTACAAATTTTGCAAAGTAAACAAGTTGTCATAAAATATTCCTTTGGTCGGGGAATATCCGTACGATGACACAATCATTGGTGGACCCCACAACGGAATTACTATCGAATTTAGAAAACGACAGATATAACTTTTTATAAAAATAAAGCCAAAACTTTTACCGTTACCTGTTGAAATACCCGGTGATAAAAATACGATGTCTGGCGTGGTTACATAGTAGCACACGGTATTGTACAGTATATTTGATTATTGATTCTTACTTGAGAAGTCACTCAGTTTTATTCAATTATTGCCACAGTAGTTGATGCATAGTATCCCATATTATTGATTCAATTATTATCACAGTATCATCTGCATAATATTTTATATTATTAAATCAATAATTGAGACGACACAATTATTCATATTATTATTTGCATTATTGACAATGTCTAGAAACTTCTGTCGAGAAAATGGGTTTGGTCATCTAATTGCGCGCCAATAAGGAGAAGTCCTTATCGAAAAGCCCCCTCTTTTCTGAGAATGATCATGTTGTTAATATTGTGAGTTATAATATTAATGATGAATAAATATTATTAAAAATGTGTTTAGAGAAGTCAAGAGATTTGTGATAAATAAAGGGGTTTTTTACGAGGTATTTGTTGTAAATTTAGTTTATTACATGGACCCCCACTTACTCATTTTTCAAAATCGTCGGTAGAAAGTTATCTCAATTTTTGTTTTATAGTAATAAAACAAAAAACTTTTTATATAAAGCAGAATAATTTTTATAAATAGAATATATTATATTTTATTTTATTGCATAATGTTTGCATAGTACTAAATAGTGTTTGTATAGTGCTGCTGTAAGACCCCAACTTTTATGAACAAAGATTTAATTTTCTCCAAATATTATTTTTGAATAATAAGGTGTGGATTTGATATAATGTTACAGTTGTAGGTAATATTTATAAATTTTACAAAGTATGCAAGTTTGGTCGGGGAATATTCGTTTTATCAGGGAATATCCGTACGACGGCTCAATCATTGGTGGACCCCACAACGGAATTACTGTCGGAGTTAGAAAATGACATAAGTAACTTTTTATAAAATAACGACAAAAGTTTTACCTTTAAACTGTTGAAATACTCGGTGATAAAAGTATAGTAATACGTGTGGTTGAATAGTAGCACACGGTATTGTACAGTACCTTTGATTATTGATGCTTACGTGAGAAGTCACTCAGTTTTACTCAATTATTGCAACAGTAATTTCTGTATAGTATCTCATATTATTGATTCAATTATTGTCACAATATCATTTGCACAATATTTTATATTATTAAATCAATTGTTGAGACGAAAAAGTTATTCATATTATTATTTGCATTATTGACGATATCTAGAAAGTTCTGTCGAGAAAAGGGGTTTGGTCACCTAATTGCGCGTCAATAAGGAGATGTCCTTATCGGAAAGCTCCATCTTTCTTGAGAATGATCTGGTTGTTAATATTGTAAGTTATAATATTAATGATGAATAAATATTTTTAAAAATGTGTTTTGTGAAAACAAGTGAATTGAGATAAATAGAGGAGTTTTTAGGAAGTATTTGTTATAAATTTGGTATATTATATGGACCCCCACTTACCCATTTTTCAAAATTATCGATAGAAAGGTATCTCAGTTTTGTTTTATATATATATGAGTGTATTATATATATATATATATATATATATGTGTGTGTGTGTGTGTGTGCGTGTGTGTGGTGGGTGGATGATATATATATATATATATATATATATATATATATAAGTTTAATTATTTTTTATATAAAATAGAATATATTATATTTTATTATGCATAGTGCAGCATAGTAAAATCAAACTTTTCAAAAGTTTTTCGCCGGTTGAGCGCCCGTGATTCCTGCACTGTGCGTCCGTGATTATTTTTCTTAAATAGTATCATGTCATTCTCCTATAAATAAGATGCTTAGTTTAGAATTGAAAATCACACCAGAATCAGAGAATTCTTCTTCTATAATATTGAGCTTATTTCTTTTGAGTTTAAGGAAGCTTTGAGTGTAGAAAATAGTATAAGTTTTCTTCAAGAATAACTCCGTTATACCTGTCAAAAGTACTCTCTTTTTAAGGTAAGGGGTATTATTTATTTCATATTCGCTTATGATATTATTTTTCGTATTCGTAAGGAATTTTATTTTCGTTCAATATTCGTAAGGAATATTATTTTCGTTCAATATTCGTAAGGAATATTATCTTCGTTCAATATTCGTAATAATATTATTTTTGTTCAACAGTTGTAAAGGATATTATTTTTGTTCAATATTCGTAAGAAATAATATTTTCTTCCATACTCTGTAGTATGTAAGTAATATTATTTCATTTTATATTCCTAGTTCTACACTTATGTTGATAAGTATTGCTCCTATACTCCTTGAAATTAGTAGAATATCCTTGAAATTTGCGTTTCATCTAGTATCGTTTCACAAGAATATTTTTCTGGACATTCTAGTTAAATTTTAAGCTTTTTATGCCAGATTACTATTCATGGATACTATTCATACATACAGTACTATTCATACATACGACACTATTCATGGGGTACTATTCACTCGGGTACTATTCACCTGAGGTACTATTCACGATAAAAATTGATTTCTTTTCTGTCCAAATTATTTTTGATACATGAATATTATTCTTGAATTTTACTCCACAAAGCAGTTATCATGTTGACAATTTGGACATTCTTAAACTCTGGATAAATTTAATTATAAATCTTTAATATTTATCTTTGATCTTGTTTGATTGAATTCTTATATCATTGTCATCATCCTCATGCTTATATTGTGATGAAAGTCATCTTTGGCCCGTAGTGCATAGATTGACTGTTGATTGGTATGATTATGACCAGAAATTACGTATCGGTATAATCATGATCTGTAATATTACAAATGATGCTGTAAAAGTCCTCATTGGCCCGTAGTGCATTGATGGACAGTTGTTTGTATAATCATGACCATGGGTTCTCTTCGGTCAAGGGTGCAAAGATGAATTGTTGTTTGGCATGATCATGACCACTGGTGATAATAACGAATATCCTTGGCCCGTAGTGAATGGATAATTCGTGGATGTGATATAATGAATATTCTTAGCCTGTAATGCATGGATAATTCGTTGATGTTATACTAACGAATATCCTTTACCCGTAGTGCATGGATAATTCGATGATGTGGATTATTTATTGAGTTGTGTTACAGCGATAAAATATTGATGATGAACTTTTAAATCATAGAAGATAGTAGATATCATGCTCTACTTGACTCTTCTAATGGATTGCTTACTCCGCTGCAATTGTTGATCTAAAACTTGTTGTCTATTGTATTCAATCAGTTGTTATATTGTTGAAGACTAAGGATAATTTATTCTACATTATCTTAGTCATAATATTATTTACTGGACTAGTTGAGATCACCCTTTGCTTTCATTGTTCTCTTTAGGAAATGAAAATATAGTTGGGACTAGTGAGGATATGGAGTGATGGTCCAAGATGGTTGCTATAATAGTGCTCAATATTCTATAAAATAGTGTACTAGTAATTGTAATGAGGACTTATTTTGAGGTTGGATATGCATTTGAATTATGTACCGTGTATTTGGTGACTCAGAATGGGTTGTGTATACCTATTTTGGGGGCGTCACAGCTGCATAGTGCAGTATAGTAAAAATCATGTGAATTCTGATTCCTGCGCCCGTGAATTCATCCAAAATCCTACTGTGCATCCGTGATTTTCCTAAATAAGACCCCTGCCATTCTCTTATAAATAGGATGCTTAGTTTAGAAATGAAAATCACACCAGAATCAGAGAATTCTTCTTCTATAATATTGGGCGTATTTCTTTTGAGTATAAGAAAACTTTGAGTGTTGCAAATAATGCAAGTTTTCTTCAAGAATATCCCCGCTATACCAGTCAGAAGTACTCTTCTTTTAAGGTAAGGGATCTTATTTTTGTTCAATATTCGTAAGAAATAATATTTTTTTCCCATACTCTGTAGTATGTAAGTAATATTATTTCGTTTCATATTCCTAATTCTACACTTATTTTGATAAGTATTGCTTCTATACTACTTGAAATTCCATACTCTGTGTATTGATGTACCCCGTGAATATTAACATATGTATGAATAGTACCGTATGTATGAATAGTGTCGTATGTATTAATAGTGCCGTATGTATGAATAGTACCCATGAATAGTACTCGGGCATGAAAAGCTTAAAATTTAACAAGAATGTCCAGAAAAATATTTCAATGAAACGATACTAGATGAAGCGCAAATTTCAAGGATATTCTACTAATTTCAAGGAGTATAGAAGCAATACTTATCAACATAAGTGTAGAATTAGGAATATGAAACGAAATAATATTACTTACATACTACAGAGTATGGAAGAAAATATTATTTCTTACGAATATTGAATAAAAATAATATCACTTACCTTAAAAGGAGAGTACTTATGGGTTGTATAGTGGGGATATTCTTGAAGAAAACTTGCACTATTTGTTACACAAAAAGTTTCCTTAAACTCAAAAGAAATACGCTCAATATTATAGAAGAAGAATTCTCTGATTCTGGTGTGATTTTCATTTCTAAACTAAGCATCCTATTTATAGGAGAATGGCAGGATACTATTTAGGGAAAAAAAATGGACGCCGAATTCGGCTGAAATTTTCTGATTTTATTATACAGTACTATGCAAATACTATGCAGTACTATTTTCTCATAATAATGAATATTATTGGCCCGTAGTGCATGGATAATTCATGTATGTGATATTAACAAATATCTTTGGCCCGTAGTGCATGGATAATTCAGTGATGTGGAATATTTATTGAGCTGTGTTACAGCGATAAAATATTGATGATGAACTCTTAAATCATAGAAGATAGTAGATATCATGCTCTACCTGACTCTTCTAATGGATTGTTTGTTCTGCTGCAGTTAAACTTGTTGTCTATTGTATTCTATCAGTTTAACACTGTTGAAGGCTAACAATAATTTATTCTGTATTATCTTAGTCATAATATTCTTTATTGGGCTAATTGAGCTCACCCTTTTCTTTCATTGTTCTCTTCAGGAAATGAGAATATAGCTGGAACTAGTCGGAGAATGAAGTGATGGTCCAAGCTGGTGGCTATAGTAGTCCTCACTATTCTATGAAATAGTGTGATAATAATTGTATTGAGGACTTCATTTGAGTTTGGATATTGTCTATGAGACAATATTAGTGTAAAAACTCTCAGCTTATGTTACACGATAGTTGTATAATTAAGTTTGTATTTGTATTTTGTACAATATATTTGGCGACTCAGAATGGGTTGTGTATACCTATTTTGGGGACGTCACAGGCTCCACCAATGATTGTGTCGCCGTACGGATATTCCCAGACAAAAAGAATATTCCCCGACCAAACGAATATTTTATGACAACTTGCTTACTTTGAAAAATTTGTAAACATTACCCACAACTATAACTTTAAATCAAATCCAAATCTTATTATTCAAAATAATATTTAGAGAAAATTAAATCTTTATTCATAAAAGTTGAGGTCTTACAGTTGTGATCGGAGGTTTGTGGTCTAGATATTTGAGTTATTGATGGTGGTGGTTATGGAAAATGGTTATAGGCGGCTGATGGAGGTCTCTTTGAGGAAGATGAAGTTTTTATTATTTTTCTTTCTTTTATCTAGAAAAAGGAATAGGTAATAATAATAATAATAATAAATTTGCAAAATATTAGATAATTTTATATTTTTAAAGTGAAATTAAAATATTTATGTGACGCCCCCAAAATAGGTATACATCACCCATATTGAGTCGCCAAATACATGGTACAAAATTCAAATACAACTTAATTATACAACAGTCGTGTAAAATACAACAAAATATAATCTAAGAGTTTTAATAAGAATATTGTCATCTAGACAATATCCACACTCAATGGAGTCCTCATTACATTTATTGTCACACTATTTTATAGAATAGTGAGGACTACTAAAACAACCATTTGGACCGTCAATCCGTTTCCAGACTGCGTCCCACCTATATTCTCATTTCTGAAGAGAATAAAGTGAAAGAAAGGGTGAGCTCAACTAGCCAAAGAAAAAATATTATGACTAAGATAATGCGAGAATAAATTATCCTTAGCCTTCAACAAGATAACAATGATAGAATATAATAGACAACAAGTTTTAGATCAACAAGCTGCGGTGAATAAGCAATCCACTAGAAGAGTCAAGAGAGAATAAAATCTACTATCTTCATGATTTAAAAAGTTTTTCATCAACTTTATATTTGAGACTCAAAGATAATAAATAAAATCAAATCATCCCTGCACCATGGCCAAGGATATTCATGTAATCATCAATGGTCGTGATTATATCGAATAATCCCTGGTCATAATCATACCAACAACTGTCCATCAATGAACTACAGGTCAATGAGGACTTTCACCACATCATTCATCACATTACGGTCATGATTATACCAAATAATCCCTGGTCATAATCATACCAAGTTCATCTCTGCACGTAAGCCAAAGATGACTTTCATCACAATATAAGCATGAGGATGATGACAATGACATAATAATTCAATAAAACAAGTTCAAGGATAAATTTTAAAGATTTATAATTTAATTTATCCGTAAATCAATAACGCCCAAATTGTCAACATGATCTTGCTTTGTAGAGTAAAATTCAAGAATAATATTCATGTACCAAAAATAATTTGGACAGAAAAGAAATATATTTTTCGGGTGAATAGTACTTCTGGAATAGTACCTCGTGAATAATACCCCGACACAAAAAGTGTTCCGAATACCCGAGTGAATGATACTAGAGTGAATAGTAATCGAGTGAATAGTAACCCGTGAATAGTAATCGAGTGAATAGTACTCCGGCATGAAAAATGCCCCGAATACCCGAGTGAATAATACTAGAGTGAATAGTAACTCGTAAAAGAAAAATACCAAAGAAAGTGATATTCCATAACGAGTGTAAAAGAAATGATATCTCATACGAGTATAATAGAATATACGAAACTGCAAATGGATTTTCACCCGCCATGCGGTAATCCACGTAGACAGATTATTTCCATAATTTAATAAAGAATAAATACGAAGGATCATTCACCATGCATGCGGTAATCCACATAGACATGTTATTCCAACAGAATAATAAAGAATGGAATAACAGAAGAATTCACCGTGCATGCGATAGAATCGCATGCAGACGAGGTTATTCCCAATGAGAATAATAAAGAATGGAACTGTGTCATGCGTAATCTGCACAGATATGATATTCAACGAGAATAATAAAGAATGGGAAAGGTCATGCGTAATCGCACGATGAGGATATTCAATAGAATAATAAAGAATGGAATAATAGAAGAATTTCACCATGTATGCGGTACTTCGCATAGACAGGTTATTCCAACATAATAATAAAGAATGGAAAAACAGAAGAGTTTCACCATGTATACGGTACTTCGCATAGACAGGGTATTCCAATATAATAATAAAGAATGGAATAACAAAAGCTCTCTTCATGAATACGAAAGAAATAATACCCCTTACCTTAGAAGAAACTGGATACTGGAATAGTGAGGTAGCAGACTTCTCATCTTCTTTCTCTCTATAATTTCCCTCTATAATAATTGCTCTATAGCTTTAGTGAATTGGTGAGAAATGAAGGAAGAATGAGCTTCTATTTATAGAAAAATATAGTTTTGATAATTACACGTTTTGGGGCTCGAAATATTACAGTATAATACCTTCCACTTTTTCTTCATTTTTAATTTGGTCCTTCAAGTATTATCAAACTTGCACCACCTCCCCTAATAGTAAATCATGTGAATCAATAGTAAATCATGTGAATCAATAGTTCTAGACATGTGAAAATACGAATTACAGTATAGTACCTCTATTTTTAACTTAGTCATGCAAGTATTATCAATCTTGCACCAACTCCCCTAAAAGTACAAGAATGTGAATCAATAGTACACACATGTGAACAAATAGTTATAATCATGTAAATCAATAGCAATTAATTACTCATTTATCCGGTTAATTATTCGATTGGTTAATATAACCTCCAGACATCAATTATTATCGAAATAAATGTCGATTTCCACTAACACTAATAATTTCCACACAATGGAACTATCAATTTCATCTTTAATTAACACGAACTTATTCATCATTAATATTATAACTCACAATATTTAACAACCAGGTCGTTCTCAGGAAAGATGGGCTTTCCGATAAGGATTTCTCCTTATTGGCGCGCAATTAGGTGACCAAACCTCTCCTTAACAGAACTTCTAGACATTGTCAATATTGCAAATAATAATATGAATAACTTTATCATCTCAATTATTGATTTAACAATATAACATATTATACAGATGATACTGTGACAATAATTGAATCAATAATATGATAGATATGATGCAGCAATTACTATAGCAATAATTGAGTATAACTGAGTGACTTCTTACGTAAGCATCAATAATCAATACAGGTATGCTACTTATGCAACCACGCGTATTATTCTTTGTACTTTAACCAGGGTAGTTCAACGGTTTAACGGTAATACTTCCATAGTTATTTTTATAAAATGATAATTATGTCATTTTTTTCTTACTACGACCATACTTCCGTTGTGGGGTCCACCAATGATTGTCTTTGTCGATGGGTATTCCCTAGATAAAAAGAATATTCCCCGACCAAACGAATATTTTATAACAACTTGCTTACTTTGCAAAAAAAATCACATATCACCCTTAACTTTAACCTTTTATCAATTTAACCATTTACGAAATAAAATAATAATTATAAGAAAATTGAATACTTCCATTTCATAAAATTCGGGGTCTTACAATCTCCCCTCCTTATGAAATTTTGCCCTCGAAATTTACGTACATACCTGGTATGCCGAAGAGGTGAGGATACCTTGACTTCATTTCAGATTCAAACTCTTGAGGTATAACCTTTGAGTGTTGAATATAATCCTTCTTATCCAAGATTTTAACACGTATCTCCTCGTACGTTAAATCTTCTGTTATCTCGTCTAGTTCTAATTTAATAACGTGGTTTGGGTCATCCACATATTTACGTAACACCGATACGTGAAAAAAAAGGTTATGAACACGCGACATACTTAGCGGTAAAGCGAGTCTATAGGCCACAGTTCCTACTCGATCGAGGATTTCAAATGGGCCAATTAAATTGAGGGTTGAGATAACGCCTTCTTGAACCTTCTTCTTCATCTTCATCAGCTCCGGGTGTGTAGCTTGAACGACCTTAACTTTATCGATTAAAGTCGATTCTAATAGTATATTCATTATCTTCACGTGGGTCCCTAAAGTCTTTAACCCTATCTTCATCATTTGTAAGTTATACGAAATAAGTTTTTGTGTTAACAACATCGCACTCGTAAACGCATATAATCTTTTACTCAACGCGTCAGCTACCACGTTCGCTTTTCCATGATGATATTGAATGGTATAGTCGTAATCTTTAACAGCTCGAGCCAACGTCCTTGGCGCATGTTATGTTCATTCTAGGTGAAGAAATATTTGAGAGTTTAAGAAATGGGTTTTGTACTGGGTCAATACAAAATTCGATTTCACGCTATAGGGGTAGGCTAGGAAGTCTTCAAGAATACGTCAGGAAATTTATTAATAATAGAAATATCATTCAAAACTGTGACTCTCATCCAAGACTTGGACAGTACGTCATATTGATACCTATCAACTTGCCATCGTCATTCACAACGTCCTCTATGGATAGTCTGGCTTCGGTGCATTCCACACAAGGAAGTCACCAGATAAAGGCTTGGGACTCTTTATTTATGGCTTGATATGACAGTGATTGACTTTAGTGGTTTGGTTGCTTGAATTCGCATAACAGGTTGGCTAGGAATATGAAAGCTAACAACCTTACGAAAAACATGATGAGTAGTTAACCAATCGATTCTTAAAATCACATCAAAGGAAAGTATTTTCAAAGGGATAAGATCGACAGGTAACGTGAGGGTATCGATTTGAATCAAATAAGATTTATAAATAGTAGAGGTAACGAAGGTTTCTCTAACATGAGTTTCAACCGATAAGTCAAAGTCTAATTTCTCGAGTCAAATTTAAGCGTTTAATAAGCAAGGAGATAAAAAATGGGTAGAAGCCGGTATCTAATAAGGTATAGACTTGCAAGAATTTATAATTACTAACTCGTGCTAACCGTTCGTGTTACTCACTTTTGAGAAGTCACAAAAAATGTTCTCCCGAAACCACCAGGCTTTATTTTTCGAAGATCCGCCTTTAAGTGCCACCATCCCAATTTGGACTTGACTTTGGTGCACGACAAAATCGGGCTAGGTGACTTTCTTTTCCACAATTGTAACATGCTTTGGACTGCATCGTGCAGCTTGGACTGATATGTCCCTCCCCTCCGCATTTGAAACATATAATAGGTGGTCGTTCTCCTTCCTTGAAAATGGGTGTTAGTGCTACTATCTTTCAATCGTTCTTGAACTTTCTCTTCTTGAAATTTTCACTCCTATTATCTTGGCCATGATTACCACCGAAGTGGTTACCATTCTTGGCATGATAATTTCCCCCACGATGGTTATCATTGTTCCGATGGTCATTGCCACCGGTATGATTTTTATCGTGTTGTTGCTCGTTACCTTTTAGTTGTGCTGACTCATTATCGCGCTCCAATAACTGAGCCCTATTCACAACATCTGAATATAAACAAAGTTTATGAGAAATGAGGTATTAGCGTATTTGGGTTTCAAACCTCTCGAAACAATCGCGTCATTCGCTTCCTCATTATCGACCAAATGGGATAAAACGGGATAACTCGCAAACTTAGCCTCGTACTGCGACACGGTCATATTGTTTTTCTCCAACTTGATAAACTCCACCTCATTCATGTGATGAATACTTTTGGGAAGGTACTTGTCGTTGAACAGCTCTTAGAACTTCTCCCAAGACATCTTGAGTCAAGGTCAGGTGGAGTGCGTTCACAGATTCCCACGATGAATGCTTCTTCACTTAATATAAAGGTGGCGAAGGGAAACCTTTTGCTCCTCGGAGCATCCCAAGACATCAAATATCTTGGTGATCTGCTTTAACCACGTCTCCGCCTTAAGTGGTTCTGGCTTTCCCAAAAACTCATGCGGTCCCAGCTCCTTCAACTGCATAGCAGTGATAAGCCGTGGGTTGCCATTATTTCCACCTGCATTTTGAATAGGAACCGTTCTCGCCTGATGTTGCATGAATTGCATAAAGCCTCTGAACATCCCATCATTCACCATTTTATCGGTGTTATTATTTACCTGAGGATTATTGTCTTCTTGTTGCACATTATCCTGGGTATTGATCGTTGGTGACTCAACGGTCTCATGTGCTTCATTGCAGATGAATAAGCATGTGAATGCTATTCCTATTTATATATGATTTGACTATGATATATATATATATATGAATGAATAATATGCAAGTATGCTTGCATTAATATTATGAAAAGTCATAAAGTCCTTTCGATAGATAATATAGAAATATATGTACAAGGACTAAGCAAGAATGAATCGATCAAATATGTTAAGTTGATCCTATTTATATATGATTTGATTATGATATAAAATATATTAATTAGTAAAGTCCTTAAAAAGAAATGATGTACAAGGACTATATGAATATAGAAAGATCAAGCTTGTTAGGTTGATCTTATAATGATGTACAAGGACTATAAAATAGAAAGATAGCCGTTGATCTTATCGATCATCTAATCGTCGCCCACCGCACTGTAAGTCGAGTTCCGCCAGTGAGTCAAGGTTAACTCTGGAGCTATCGAGGTAGAATAGAGTATGCAAGATAGATAGTAGATCGGAGTTCAGAGACCGCCAGGGAAACGAAGAAGGATCGTAGTGTATCGAGAAGAGCTTCCTGGATCGTAGTGTGCCGAGGAAGTCATGTTCGTAATCGTAGAGACAAACCGCTTATGAGCCGAACGATCATCCGCCGGGCCAAGTCCAAACATAGACTACACACTCGAGTCGTAGAGCCTAGTGATGCCAAGCCAAGTCAAGGATCGTGAGACTACACTCGAAGTTCAGAGAGTCCATTAAGTGCATACAGAGATCGAGTCGGGCAAGATCGGATGAAGACAACAAGCACAAGGCGTAAATCGTAGAGAGTGTCAAGATCTCGATCTCGTGGATCGTAGTGTCTCAGACAACCAAAGTCAATCAGAGAGTGCGTAATCTACGACTCCAATGTAAGTGCTCACAATGCCAAGTCGTAATCAGAGAGTAGATACGGTTCTCAAAGAATGAGCACTCCCTGTAATATCCAAAGGTACGAAGCCTCTCGTTGGCAATCGCAAAGATGCAATCCACAAAAGAAGGGAACCAGAGAGCACTCAACGAATGGCATGCAAAGCTAAAGGTAAGAACTAAGCACCAATCCAATCAAGATCAAGATTGAGTTGAAAGGCCATTCGTGATGAAGTCTTCCACAAGATGATTCAAAGAAGACTTCAAGAAATGACTCAAGGAAAAGTCACCTAATGCGCTTGTTGTCAAGAGAATGTAAGACAACGATCTTGGAAGCAACCAGATCAGAGTGTTTTTCTGCACAAAGAAAGAACTCGATGGAAGGTGAACCGAGATATCGGGTCACTTTCAAGAGCAAGGCTAAAGTGATTAAGTGCAGGTCATTTCATTGATGATAAGTGAGAGGAAGATCACCAGAGAAAGCAAGTCGGACGCGCCACAAATCAAGTGTCTGATATTCGTAAGGGGACCAGAGCAAGGAATTAGGCCATCAAGATCGAGAAACAGACGAAGCAAATGTAAGTATCAAGCATCGCACAATACAAGGAAGAAGTGTTCTACATATTGAAGATCCAATCAACACTCTTCAAGATCGTAGTGTTAACTCTTCCACCAACGAGCAACACTCAACAAGACACTACGATCAGTCCTCAAGACGCGCATCGTAATCGTAGAGTTCAATACCAAGATCAAGCATTGGCAACGGCTCAATCAAGGGTAATATTCTGGACAAGTGCTTATCGAGAGCATCGATGCAAAAGGACAATCTCTCGATCTAGAAAATCGAGAGATAAAGTCTTCAACCCGCCCAAGACAAAGAAAGTGATACATCCGACAGGTAGGTGAAACAAGTAAACCGCAAAGATCAAAAAAAAAGTATGACAAGTCACATCAAGCAAGTCTACATCAAGCAACTTGAGATCCGTGAAGATATTTGAATAGCCTTCAACTAAGCACTTTTCAAACCAAGGATTGGGAAGAAGTATAAATGAGAAAGAGCTTCAAAGATCCAAGGTTATCGGAGTTGTCGGGTTTTGGAGAGAAGGTGGACCGATCTAAACCATGTGATAGTGAGTCCAAGGCTCACTCTACGCATCCACCAAGAACACTCAAGTCGATAAAGAAAGAAGTAGAAGTGTGAGTTCTACTATGTAGAAGTGAGAGATCTACTACATGAAGAGTGTTCTCAATCGCCGAGAGAAAGGAGAGCATCATGCCATCCGGATGTCCATCATGGGAAGACTCTAAGTACAATAGAGAAGAGCTTACGGCCATCTTAGCAAGTCCATCATGAGAAGGCATCAAGTAGCAAGAAGGAGATCACAAAAGCCATCTTGGTGTCAAGCATGAGAAAGGTTCTAAGACCTTATGTAAAAGCTTAGTCATCTTAGAAGCCTCTCATGTGCAAAAACCATCGAAAGTACCAAGGAGAATGATCTTCAAGGCGCTTCATCAAGGGGTCATCCGAGTAGTTGAGCAACCTAAGAAGTCGAGCATCATGCAACACTCAACCGCTTCTTCAAGGATGATCAAGCCAAGTCGCTAAGGATAGAAGATGTTCAGAGCATGAAGACATCTTAGCAATTTCAAAGACCTACTCCAACAACAACAAACAAACAACTCAAACGAAGCTGTGGCCTCGAGGGTCCTTGTCCAGAGGGACTAAATGAAGCAGGCCAAGAGGGTCCTTGTCCTGAGAGGGGACTAAACAAAGCAGGCCAAAGGGTCCTTGTCCGTAGGGACTAAACGAAGTTCCAAGCTCATTGGCTTCAAGAGTTCCTAGGAACTAGAGGAGTCCCAAGGTCGCCGCCTCAAGAGTTCTTAGTGAACTAAAGTCCCAAGGTCACCGGCCTTGAAGGAATCGTAGAGATTCTGTGGTGCCGCCTTCCTTAGTGGAAACTCGCTAGTTGAAAGCAGTAAGAGTGGATTAGAGCTTGAGTCTCTCGAACCACTTAAACCCCTTGTGTCTTTTACATTATGTCATTTACATTATGTCTATAATCGCTATAATCGCTATGAATGTTCTAACCGCTACAACTAAATTAACCCAACTAACAATGTATGTATGATTATGAATATATCAATGAAAGGGAATCTTTTACTTATTTCATTGTGCTTGAAAAGATTCTTATGTTTGTCATATACTTAAATATGAACAATACAACATTAACCGTAAAAGTATTTGAAATAAAAAGGATCTATTCAACCCCCCCCTTCTAGATCTATTGTGCCCTCTCGAACTAACAATTGGTATCAGAAAGGTGTTCTCATGCTATATTCAAAAGCTAATCGCTTTGAGTCCGATCCTGTGCACTAACATTGTTCTAAACTTAGTTTAGTAGTAAGTAACTTGTTATATGCGTAAGAGCTCACACGCTGGAAATATTATCAGGTAGGTAAAATGTGTATACACCTAAAGTCGCCAGATTGGTCCATATTCTCGATCGCTATATCATGAAGACCAATCCTAGCCTCGCAATAATCTTGTTGTCTCAAGACCGCACGAGAGAAAGAAAGCAAGAGACATCAAGGACAAAGAGTAAAGCATTCATCACCGAAGATGAAGAGGTCACGCAGACTAAGAAATGCCGATCGAGAGGAGAAAGAAGATCTTCTCAAACTTATGAGTGACCAACCAACAACCTGGTGCTATCTTTGTAAACTCAAAGATGTCAAAGATCTTAATGCTACGATTCTCTCGATCTACATCTTCAAGACCACGATCGATCGATGAAAGGCCAACAAGAACATTGTCGAAAGGAGCAAAAGTAAAAGCTATGCACATCAATACCGAACTCAAGATATCTAAGGTAAATGACCGTTAAGAAACCGACAAAGAAAAGGTACTTGCCTCACCATTACTAATGCATACATCATATTTGCACCATCTTATGAACTATGACAAGATTCGTCAAGAAGTCATAATCTACCTAAAAAGGTGAAAGAGAGAAAGTAGTCCAAAGATTACAAACTTTCTCTTTAACCAAGTTTTAGGTCAAGATGACATCTTGAAGAAAATCAAATAGATCATAAGAGTATCATGCATCAAATGAATTTTTTATGTTAAGTAATCATCATTCGATGTGCTAGATGTATGTACAAGCCTATGTTCTAAGTGTTTGACAACACACGAGAATGATCAATTCTACAAGAGGATCTCACGATTTTAGTAAACCGATCACATCCATAAATCAACTAGATACTCATAAATCGTAGAGTTGATTCACACTGTGAACACTTAAACATTGTGAACATAACCCAAAGAAATGATGAAACCATCATAGATAAAGAGTGTGTCATTAATTGTCAAATCCTATACACACTCACCATCACGCATCTCTAAAATGTATTATCTCAAGATAGTTGCATGCATGAATATGTCTCGCTGGTGATAAACATGATGATTATCCAGCTTAAGAGGAACAGGGTTTAGAAAACTAACTCTAGCAGGACCCATTCAAACATGGGGACCAAAAGTAGAAATATACTTGAACCTCGCAGTACTTGGTCAATTTGACCACACTAAGGAATGTCAAGGTAAGACTTCATTCAAGAAGACTCAACCAAATAGAAGGCTAAGGACTGCTCGTAACTAAGTCCGATAAAGGATCTATATGTCCAAGCTCTCGCCCTGAAGACCCTCCGAGCTAACCGGAATGGAGCTCACATGGTCGCAAATCAGATATGAGAGCATGCCATGCAAATCAAGAGAAAGAGGATTCTATGTGCTCATATCAAGAAAGACACGCTTTATGAAAAGGATCCTCAAGGAAAGCTCACAATGTAAGATCATGGAGCTTAAGACAAAAGAAGTTCTTTAAGAAGCGTAACTTCTCAAACAAAGGACTATCAAAGGAGACTACGCTCAGAAGGTCGCCAAATGATCGTAGAGTGATCAATCCTCGAAAATACTCATCTCTCACGATACAAGGAAAATTAAGCAATGATGATGATTCCGGTAAGGAGAAATGTCAAGTACCTTCAAATGAACATGAAGAAGAAGGAATCACATCCATCCGAGAAGACAACATCAACAATGGGGGAGCAAGTTGATCCGTTAAGGAATAACAAAGACTAATAAACCTCAAGAGATGTACCACCACAGAGTCCCAAAACTTTGTGGTCGATGAACCAAATGAAGATCCATAGTCAAGAGGAATGTCTCAAAACGTACTACCGATAACCCTTCACCACCCAATCCATAATCATGAAGTGCCTACGATCAAACATATGATCGTAGAGTAAAGAGTAGGAGGACACCACGATTTCAAAGAATGCAGATATTTTAAAGTCGGGTAGAAGATCTTCCCATCAAAAAAGGTCTAATGAGATGTCATTGCAAAACCATCGCCATAGTATTTCATCCGAAAGCGCCTGTGGACAAACCCGACCCTTAGCTTTCTAAGAGGTTGGCCCTTCCCGAGCTACCTTATCCCGTAAGGAATAATTGATCTAGTTCATCTCGTAAGAATCAAGTCACCAAATCGATCGTAGAGTTGAGTTTGAAAAGGACTAAACGATCGAATAAGCAAACCGCAGGATCGGAGAAGACAACTCAACGATCGTAGTTCTACCAAAGGGTACTCCAGCTTCACAAGGAGCATGAAGAATGAGACATCCGCTAAGCCATTCAAGTTAAGGAGATAAGTTCGAATTCATCAAGTGATCGAGCTACGAAGATCAAGTAAGGAGGAAAGACAAAGCCATCCATCGCAAAGATCTCTCGTAAATTGATCGTTGAGTCAACAAATGAAATCGTAGAGTCTATAGCTATCTCATCATGTTACTCTATTAATCAAAAGGTCAACGGCCAAAGCCACGCCAATTAAACGTCCACTCCTCTAATAATCGAAAAGTTATGGGGAGTTACACTCATTATCGGGCAACGGCAACCAATGGACAGTTGACACATCACCGAAAGTATGCAGAGTTAGAAGGAACCGCCATAAAGACAAGTTCAAATCAGCAGACAAGCCATCAAAGATATCGAACCTTTCTCCTCCCATTTTCAAAACCCTAGAAAGCTTTTCAAGAGCAAAATCGCTAACCCCCAGAGCCTTACCAACCGCATGTACCATCTCGCATAAATCTCTAAATCAAACACCCACGCCTTCGAACGATTCAAATGGAGAATCGGCAAGTTATCACCCAGATTCAACTTGGAACCAAATCGCTTGAGAAGTCTGAGAAGAAGTTCAGTGGACATACTTAGACTCGTAAAGGAAGTCGGGTTTTCGTAATGTCTCGAGTATTAGTACTGTATACATCGACCCGTTAAGGAGTTCTACTCAAACGCTCCATAAACTCGAACTCTTTTCTACCAAGGTTAAAGGTCACTCTCAAGTTAAAATCTTTCGACCTCAATCAATGCCTAGGTTTTCCTAACCAAGGGCTAAAGAACCTTGATAATGTCAACACCGAACTAGCAAAGGAAGTTATGGGGTATCAAAGAAACCCTAGTTTCAAGGACATGAAGAAGAAGGAGTTTCGAGAAATATGAGTTCCTTGGTCAAATAGTTGGAAAGTGCATATATCAGGTAAGAACACCGCATATGACATGTTGATCGACCGCCAGCTGAAAATCATGTCAAGAATAGTTCAAGAAACAAATCGACTTTGGAGCTATCTTGTTTGATCGATCTCCAAGTGGGTAGAGAAGGTCGAGAAGAAGCCCCCACCAAGGTATTTCATGGGAGGTGCCGAGTATCACATCAAGAAAAGCTAGGGGAAAGATCAAGGATGATGAGGAGAAGCCCCGAATGTGCATTAAAGTAATGTCTCCACAGCTTATTTGAAAACTGGAAGAAGAACCCCAAGGAGAACAAGAGGTCGACAATGGGAGCAAAGCAGAGAGCCTCGCTAAGAAAAGGAAGATAGTAGAGACAAGAGAGCTCGAGTTTGATGACTCTAAGAAGAAATTAAATCACACCACCAGAAGAAATCAAAAGTGGTGAAAAGAGTCGGTGATGTGAAGAAAGCCCAGCCCCACCAAGAGAGAGTCTCCTCCTTGAACAAAGATAAGAAAGAAAAGGACCAAATCGCCGAAACCATAAAGAGAAGAAGCAAAGAAGTTGCTTCAAGGGCCTCACAAGAAGAAAGCTAAGGTGGAAGACAAACAAGCCTTAGTTTTCTCAAATCAATACATCTATCAAGAAAGGGACGTGGAGTCACAGAAGAGGAAGAAAAGTAAGATGTAGTCCATTCCCCACAACAAGATCCAAAGAATGAAAATGAAGCGGATGTGATGAAGGAAAGTGCAAAACCATCAAGAAGAAAAGTGCTCAAGCCCCATGGCCAATCCTCGTGAAAGGCCACTCGATGAAGAAAAAGAAATTCATGATGATCAAAGTAAATCCCTCAAATGCAATCGCCCCTAACCAAAGCCCTGTAGAATGGGTCGAAAATGCTATTCAAGAAGAAGAAGAAGAACATGTCCCTCAAACCAAGAAAGCTCTCATGATGGCTCGTAAAGTGATGAGGCCAAGAAAGAAGAGTCTCGCTTCCCGCCAAAGGCCGATCTCCAAAGAAGTTTATCCGATGAGCAAGAGGAGTCGAGATCAAGAAGAAGAAGAAGAAGAAAGAAGAAGAGTCTCTGCTCTCCAATAGTTGAACCTCCACGAAGAAGGAAGAGCTACAGTCGCAAGCCCGGGCTTTGCTCTCCAAAAGGAAAGCAGCCCAATCAAATGCCATCATTAAATTAAGTGATGATGAATCAGATCCCTGTGAGAAGATGTCAAGAAGAAGCCAAAGAAAGTGAAGAAGAAGAATCTAAGGAAAGACTTATCAAGAAAGTTCTGATAATGAAATTCAAAGAAGAAGGTTTTTCCGTTGAAGATGTCAAGAAGGTTCCGATAATGAAATGCAGCCAGAGGAATTCCTCATCAAGATAATCAAGAAAGTTCAGCTCGAGAGAGAAGAGATTAAAGGAGATTCTCGTTCGCACTCAAGAAGCATTTAACAAGAAGATTATCCATTCCCTCTCCCAAAGATTTGATGAAGTATCGTAGAGGAAGTATCAAATGTTCTGGACAGATGCTCCACCGGAAAGATGGTTCTTCCAGTGGATGCCATGGCTCAAGGCCCACATTGAAAAAGATGGAAACTCCTTCAGTTGGTGTTACAAGAAGTTTCCAAGCATAGAACTGGTGGCTCAGAACTTTACAAAAGTAAAGAAGTTTGCTACCAAACTGATCAAAGACCAAATTTCACTTCAAGGTCTATCGACAGTCGAGAATCTCTATATCCCCACGATCGTAGAGTGGATTCTCAAGGAAGAAGGAACACGACCATGAGCTAATCGTAGAGTCTGTTTCACTCTACTATCGCCGATGCCCAAGTCCAAAACCAAAAGCCTTCTTATGATCAAGCACTACTATCGACACTCCATCATCCTCTCGCAAGCAATTGGTACTCCACGATTGTTCGGATTATCCAAACCTTTGAAAAATCGTCCAAAGATGATGATCGTAGAGTCCAATCCATCGCTCAACCTCAAGTCGCCAATCAAGAGGATCAATCGCTTTGGAGCAGAACTATCAAGAGCTCGATGATCTAAGCAAGAAGATATCTATGCTCATCAAGAATCAACATGTATGCATAAAGCAGTTAGAGATGATTCTTTCCAAAGACAAGCTTCAAGTTATCTTGGCCGATGTATCTCTCAAACTCCAAGAGAGAGATAACATCTATCAAAAGGCCATCCAAGATCGTAAGGGCAAGAGCTCTACAAGTTCTGTGGAGGCCAATGCAAAGCGATCAAGCCCCCTCTCGACAAGATCGACGATCCGAAAACAGTCCTTCTCTCAGGCAACTTGAGCTCTACCCAAGAAGAACTAAAGTTTGAAGTTGCAAACTCCTCCTACCTGATGGAGCAGCTTATGTCCAACATGGAGCAGCTCTCTCAAATGATTGATGACAAAAAGGGGGAGAAAAAGAGGCAAAGAAAGAAGAGGAGCAAAAGGCACTCGAAGAAGAGCAGAGGGTTAAAGGAGAAGAAGCCAAAGAAGAAGAAAGTAGCAGCAGATAAAGAATCATCATCTGAGGGGGAGCCTGAAGATGATGATACCAAAATCGCAGAAGCTGAAGGGGAGCCAGATCAGAAAGGTGATGAAGGGGAGCCAAGCAAAGATAGAAGGTCATCATCTGAGGGGGAGCAAGAGCAAGAAGCAGAAACAGATGAGTAGCTGATCAACAAGCATCCTGGAAACACACATGGAGCCAAGGAGGTACATCTCTAACTCGTTAGAAATGTTCGATCCGTGATGTAGAATGTCTTAATGTATAAATTGCCATATCAATATAAATGACATTCATGATTAATTGTCTTAGAAATACAGCTGATCACTATATATAAGATTCACTCATAACATGCATATGCACTTATTGTTTTTTGTCATAATCAAATAGGGGAGATTGTCAGAATAAGCATGTGAATGCTATTCCTATTTATATATGATTTGATTATATGATATATATATATATATATATATGTATATGAATGAATAATATGCAAGTATGCTTGCATTAAGAAAAGTCAGAAAGTCCTTTGATAGATAATAGAAATATATGTACAAGGACTTAGAATGAATTGATCAAATATGTTAGGTTGATCCTACATGAAAGCAAAACAATTTTGTAAAGTCCTTAAAAAGAAATGATGTACAAGGACTATAAATATAGAAAGATCAAGCTTGTTAGGTTGATCTTATAATGTAATAGATAGGCCACCGATCGTCGAGCATCGCACTGTAAGTCGAGTCCGCCAGTGAGTCAAGGTTAACTCTGGAGCTATCGAGGCGTAATAGAGTATGCAAGATAAGTAGATCTCTTGAGTTCAGAGATCGCCAGGGAAACGAAGAAGGATCAGAGTGTATCGAGAAGAGCTTCCTGGATCGTGAAGTGTGCCGAGGAAGTCATGTTCGTAATCAGAGAGACAACTCGCCTACGAGCGAGCCAAACGATCATCCGCCAAGCCAAGTCCAAAAAACGTAGACTACACTCAGAGTCGTAGAGCCTAGTGATGCCGGGCCAAGTCAAGGATCGAGACTACACTCGAAGTTCAGAGAGTCCATCGAAAGTATACAGAGATCGAGCTGGGCAAGATCGATGAAGACAACAAGCACAAGGCGTAAATCGTAGAGTGTCAAGATCTCGATCTCTGGATCAGAGTGTTCGTGACAAACCAAAGTCAATCAGAGAGTGCGTAATCACGACTCCAACAAAAGTGCTCACAATGCCAAGTCGTAATCGTAGAGCAGATATTGTTCTCAAAGAATGAGCACTCCTAATATCCAAAGGTACGAAGCCTCCGTTGGCACCGCAAAGATGCAATCCACAAAGAAGTGGAACCAGAGAGCACTCAACTAATGGCATGCGTGCTAAAGCGTAAGAACTAAGCACCAATCCAATCAAAGATCAAGATTGAGTTGAAAGGCCATTCGTGATGAAGTCTTCCACAAGATGATTCAAAGAAGACTTCAAGAAATGACTAAGGAAAAGTCACTAATGCAGCTTGTCGCCAAGAGAATGTAAGACAACGATCTTGGAAGCAACCAGATCAGTAGTGTTTGCCGACAAAGAAAGAACTGATGGAAGGTGAACCGAGATATCGGGTCACCAAGAGCAAGGCTAAAGTGATTAAGTGCAGGTCGGGCCTCATTGATGATAAGTGAGCGGAAGATCACCAGAGAAAGCAAGTCGGACGCGCCACAAATCAAGTGTCTTGATATTCGTAAGGGGACCAGAGCAAGGAATTAGGCCATCAAGATCTCGAGAACAGATTTAAGCAAATGTAAGTATCAAGCTAATCGCACAATACAAGGAAGAAGTGTTCTACATTGAAGATCCAATCAACACTCTTCAAGATCGTAGTGTTAACTCTTCCAACCAACGAAAGCAACACTCAACAAGACACTACGATCAGTCCTCAAGACGGCATCGTAATCGAGAGTTTGAATACCAAGACCAAGCATTGGCAACGGTTCAATCAAGGGTAATATTCTGGACAAGTGCTTATTGAGAGCATCGATGCAAAAAGGACAATCTCTCGATCTAGAAATCAGAGAGATAAAGTCTTCAACCCCGCCAAAGACAAGAAAGTGATACATCCGACAGGTAGGTGAAACAAAGAACCGCAAAGATCGTAAAAAGTATGACAAGTCACATCAAATAGCTTTACATCAAGCAACTTGAGATCTGTGGAAGATATTTGAATAGCCTTCAATCTGTTACTTTCCAACCAAGGATTGGGAAGAAGTATAAATGAGAAAGAGCTTCAAAGATCCAAGGTTCATCGGAGTTATCGATTTTGGAGAGAAGGTGGATCGATCTAAACCATGTGATAGTGAGTCCAAGGCTCACTCTACGATCCACCAAGAACACTCGTAAGTCGATAAAGAAAGAAGTAGAAGTGTGAGTTCTACTATGTAGAAGTGAGAGATCTACTACATGAAGAGTGTTCTCGAATCGCCGAGAGAAAGGAGAGCATCATGCCATCCGGATGTCCATCATGGGAAGACTCTAAGTACAATAGAGAAGAGCTTACTGGCCATCTTAGCAAGTCCATCATGAGAAGGCATCGAGTAGCAAGAAGGAGATCACAAAAGCCATCTTGGTGTCAAGCATGAGAAAGGTTCTAAGTACCTTATGAAAAGCTTACATATCATCTTAGAAGCCTCTCATGTACCATCGAAAGTACCAAGGAGAATGATCTTCAAGGCGCTTCATCAAGGGGTCATCCGAGTAGTTGAGCAACCTAAGAAGTCGAGCATCATGCAACACTCAACCGCTTCTTCAAGGATGATCAAGCCAAGTCGCTAAGGATAGAAGATGTTCAGAGCATGAAGACATCTTAAAGCAAATTTCAAAGACCTACTCCAACAACAACAAACAAACAACTCAACGAAGCTGTGGCCTCGAGGGGTCCTTGTCCAGAGGGACTAAATGAAAGCAGGCCAAAGGGTCCTTGTCCTGAGGGACTAAACAAAGCAGGCCAAAGGGTCCTTGTCCAGAGGACTAAACGAAGTTCCAAGCTCATTGGCTTCAAGAGTTCCTAGGGAACTAGAGGAGTCCCAAGGTCACCGGGCCTCAAGAGTTCTTAGTGAATAAAGTCCCAAGGTCAGCCGGCCTCAAGGAATCAGAGATTCTGTGGTGCCGCCTTCCTTAGTGGAAACTCGCTAGTTGAAAGCGTAAGAGTGGATTAGAGCTTCGAGTCTCTCGAACCACTTAAAACCCCTCAGTGTCTTTTTTTACATTATGTCATTTACATTATGTCTATAATCGCTATAATCGCTATGAATGTTCTAACCGCTTACAACTAAATTAACCCAACGAACAATGTATGTATGATTATGAATATATCAATGAAGGGGAATCTTTTACTTATTTTGCTGTGCTTGAAAAGATTCTTATGTTTGTCATATACTTAAATATGAACAATACAACATTAACCAGAAAAGTATTTGAAATAAAAAGGATCTATTCAACCCCCCCCCCCCCCTTCTAGATCTATTGTGCCCTCTGGGAACTAACATCTTTTATGATTTAAAAAGTTTTTCATCAACTTTATCGCTGAGACTCTGCTTAATAAATAAAATCAAATCATCTCTCGCACCACTACCAAGGATATTCATGTAATCATCAATGGTCATGATTATGAATAATCCCTAGTCATAATCATACTAACAATCCATCAATGAACTACGTGCCATTGAGGACTTTCACCACATCTTTCGTCACATTAATGATTATACCGAATAATCTCTGGTCATAATCATACCAAGTCCATCTCCTGACGAAGCCAAAGATTTCATCACAAGATATAATGAGGATGATGACAATGACATAATAATTCAATAAAACAAGTTCAAGGATAAATTTTAAAGATTAATAATTTAATTTATCCGTAAATCAATAACGTCCAAATTGTCAACATGATACTGCTTTGTAGAGTAAAATTCAAGAATAATATTCATGTACCAAAAATAATTTGGACATAAAAGAAATATATTTTTCGGGTGAATAATACTTCGGGAATAAAACCCCATGAATAATACCCCGACACGAAAAGTGTCCCGAATACCCGAGTTAATGATACTAGAGTGAATAGTAACCCGTGAATAATAACTCGTGAATAGTACTCTAAGATGAAAAGTGCCTCGAATACTCGAAGCGAATAATACTATAGTGAATAAGTAAAGGGTGAATAAGTAACTCGTGAATAATAACTCAGAAAAGAAAAATACCAAAGAAAATGATATTTCATGGAAAGTACAAAAGAAATGATATCTCATACGAGTATAATATACTAAACCGCAAATGAATTTTTCGTCCCGCCATGCAGAATCCACGTAGATGTGTCATTTTCACAATTTAATAAAGAATGAATCTGAAGGATCATTCACCATGCATGCAGTAATCCACATGCATGCAAAGTTATTCCAACGTAATAATAAAGAATGGAATAATGAAGAAGAATTCATCATGCATGTGGTAGTCCGCAGTGACAAAGTTATTCCAACAGAATAATAAAGAATGGAATAACGAGAAAAATTCACGTGCATGCGATAGATCGCATGCATGTGTTATTCCCAATGAGAATACTAAAGAATGGAACCAAGTCAAGCGTAATACGCATAGATAGGATATTCCAATGTAATAATAAAGAATGGAACTCAGTCATGCGAATCAAGACAAACAGGATATTCCAAATGTAATAATAAAGAATGGAATAATGAAGAATTTCACCATGTATGCGGTACTTGTGATGATAAAGTTATTCCAACATAATAATAAAGAATGGAATAATGAAGAATTTCACCATGTATGCAGTATTCAGATGACATGTTATTCCAACATAATAATAAAGAATGGAATAATGAAGCTCTCTTCATGAATACAAAAGAAATAATACCCCTTACCTTAGAAGAAACTGGATACTGGAATAGTGAGGTAGCAGACTTCTCTTCTTCTTTCTCTCTATAATTTCTCTCTATAATAATTGCTCTATAGCTTTAGTGAATTTGTGAGAAATGAAGGAAGAATAAGCTTCTATTTATAGGAAAATATAGTTTCGATAATTGCACGTTTTAGGGCTCAAAATATTACAGTATAATACCTTCCGCTTTTTTTTCATTTTTAATTTGATCCTGCAAGTATTATCAAACTTACACCACCTCCCCTAATAGTAAATCATGTGAATCAATAGTTCTAGACATGTGAAAATACGAATTACAGTATAGTACCTCCATCTATACCTCCATTTTTAACTTAGTCATGCAAGTATTATCAATCATGCACCAACTCCCCTAATAGTACAAGAATGTGAATCAATAGTACACACATGTGAACAAATAGTTATAATCATGTGAATCAATAGCAATTAATTGCTCATTTATCCGGTTAATTATCCGATTGGTCAATATAACCTCCAGACATCAATTATGTGAAACCCCAGATTTTATGAATAAAGAATTAATTTTCTCGAAATAATTTTTTTATATTATGGTGTGAATTTGAGATAATGTTATAGTTGTGGGTAATATTTATAAATTTTGCAAAGTATGCAAGTTGTTATATTATATTCGATTGGTGGGGAATATTCGTTTTTAAAAGGAAATATTAAATGACGATGACTCAAGACAATCATTAGTGGACCCCATAACTTGGAATTATTCATCGGATTGAGAAAACGACAAAAAAATATTTTATTGAAAATAACGGTGGAAGTTTTACCGAATTGATATCGTTGAACTACCCGTAGTAAAGTACAATAACACGCGTTGTTGCATAGTAGCAATTACCAGTATTGATTATTGATATTTATGTGAGAAGTCACTCATTTTTGTTCAATTATTGCTACAATAGTTTGTTGACAAGATCTCACATTATTTGATTCAATTATTGTTGATTTAGAAGTTTTGTTTTATTCACGTAATAAAATAGAAACATCTTTTATATAAAAATGAATACTTTATTAAAGTTATTCTATAAATAGAATATATTATATTCTATTATGCATAGTGTTTTCAGATAGTAAAATCTTTTTATATAAAATGTAATACTTTATTAAAATTATTCTATAAATATAATATATTATATTTTATTATGCATAGTGTTTGCATAGTGCTCAAGATAGTGTTTGCATAGTAAAAATCTTTTTTATATAAATAGAATATATTATATTTTATTTAAAAGATTTTTCTTTAAATACGGACCGTCAGATTAAAATAAATCAATCCTGGACCGCTCATGGATTAGTTCTTATGCATTCCATTTTCCTATAAATAGAAGCTCATTCCTTCATTATTTTCTTACGAATTCACCGAACTCTAGAGAGAGAAACTATAGAGAGAGAGACTATAGAGAGAAGAAAAAGTTTTCTCGCTACTTCACTACTCTTATATCAAGTATTATTTTACGGTGAGGAATATTATTTCTTTTGTATTCATGAAGGCGAACTTCATTATTCCATTCTTTATTATTCTCTTTGGAATAACCAAAGATCATGTGGACTACCCTATACTTGGTGACATTCTTCTATTATTACATCTTTATTATTCTGCCGGAATATCCCGTCTGTGCTATCATGGGACCTAGTTCCATTTTATTATTCCGTCTTTATTATTCTCGGAATATCCATGCATGCTATACGTGGGACTGGTTCCATCATTTATTATTCGCATTTATTATTCATTTGGAACATCATGCTCTGGTGTGAATTTCACCGATTGGTTTCGTTATTATTATTCGTTGAATAACCGCTACATCGAAATACCGCATGCATGGTGATATCTTTTGTTATTCCATTCGGTATTATACTCAGTTGATTAAAATTTTGACTTCTATACTCCATGAAATTAGTGGAATATCCTTGATATTTGCGCTTCATCCAGTATCTTTCCATGGAAATATTCTTCTGAGCATTCTTGAATTTTTTACTCTACAAAGCAGTATCATGTTGACAATTTGGACGTTATTGGTTCATGAATAAATTAATTCTTGAACTTGTTTTATTGAATTCTTATATCATTGTCATCATCCTCATGTTTATATTATGTTGAAAGTTATCTGTGGCCTGTAGTCCATAAATGGATTTGGTATGATTATGACCAGGAATTATGCGGTGTAATCATGATCGTAATGTTACAAATGATGTGAAAATTAAAAGTCCTCATTGGCCCGTAGTGTATTGATGGGATGCGCTTTTGGTATGATTATGGCTATGGATTCTCTTACCAAGGAGCAAAGATGAATTATTTTATGGCATGATCAGACCGTTGATGAAAAACACGATTATCTTTGGTCCGTAGTGCATGGATAATTCGTGGTCGTGATACTAAAGAATATCCTTGGCACATAGTGCATGGATGATTTAATGATGTGGATTATTTATCGAAAATGAGTCTCGGTGATAAAAGTGACAAAAAACTTTTAAATCATAAAAGATAGTAGATTTCATTCTCTACTTGACTCTTTTAATGGATTGCTTTGTTCACCGCAGTTAAACTTGATATTTATTATATTTTATCAATTTAACATTGTTGAAGGCTAACGATAAATTATTCGCATTATCTTAGTCATAATATTTCTTCTCGGGCTAGTTGAGCTCACCTTTCTTTCACCGTTGCTCTTTGTGAAATGAGAACGTAGGCATTTGGGACTAATCAGGGGAACAGTGATGGTCCTAGATGGTGCATTAGTAGTCCTCACTATTACGTGAAATAGTGTGATAATAATTGTAATGAGGACTCCTTTTGAGTTTGTATAATCTCTCGTGAGACAATAATTGTATTCAAACTCACAGCTTATATGTTTTGTCGTATATTATACCTGCACAGTTGTATTAGTAAGTTGTATTTGAATTCTGTACCATGTATCTGGCGACCCAAGATGGGTGATGTATACCTAATTTTGGGGGCGTCACAAATTATTATAGAAATAAATATCGATTTCCACTAACACTAATAATTCTCACACATGAAACTATCAATTTCATCTTTAATTAACACGAGCTTATTCATCATTAATATTATAACTCACAATATTTAATAACTAGGTCGTTCTCAGAAAAGAGGGGGCTTTCCGATAAGGATTTCTCCTTATTGGGGCGCAATTAGGTGACCAAACCTCTACTTGACAAAACTTCTAGACATTGTCATTATTACAAATAATAATATGAATAACTTTGCCGTCTCAATTATTGATTTAATAATATAACATATTATATGATGATCTTTGTGACAATAATTGAATCAATAATATGAGAGATATGATGCAAACAATTATCGTGGAAAGCAATAATTGAGTATAACCGGAGTGACTTTTACGTAAACAACAATAATCAATACGATTGTGTTACTATGCAACCACGCCAGACATCGCATTCTTTTACTTTTACTAAAGGTATTTCAATAGTTTTAACGGTAACACTTCCACCATTATTTTTATAAAATGATAATTATGTCATTTTCTTACTACGATCATACTTCCGTTGTGGGGTTCACCAATGATTGTGCTGTCGTACGGGTATTCCCCGACAAAAAAAATATTCCCCGACCAAATGAATATTTTATAACTTGCTTACTTTACAAAAAAATTCACATATCACCCTTAACTTTAACATTTTATCAATGTAACCATTTACAAAATAAAATAATAATTATAAGAAAATTGAATACTTTCATTTCATAAAATTCGGGGTCTTACCATTTAAAAAATAAAAAAAATATGAATTCATTAATTTTATATAAATACATTTGTAAATATTATTCATTAATTTATTTTATTATTAATTAATTTAATTATTTGTCATGTATATTAATTTGATTAATATTTTGTTTAACTATTTATTATAGAATTGAGTATAATTTAATTTAATTAGTTATCCAACTCAGCTTCTATCTCCTCGTCAGCACGTGACACATAGCTTTGTCGTTATTATTTTAACAGACTAGACGGTTTTTCGAATTTTTGTAAAAAAATTATAGTTCAACGAGTTGACCGTTAAAAAATCAGTTCAATGATGCATTTGTAAATCGAGGTTGAGTAGAGTGAGAAAAAATGTATTTAACCCATTGAATTCACCAATTTATTTACATATAATAATAAATAATAATATATTTATTTTTATACAAATTATCACATTGCACAACACAATTTCACTTATAAAATCAAGTATTCACATAATAAAAATTTTATTTTAATCAAAATTTTATTTTACTAATTTCTGAAAATTCGGATTGTTATATTTTTTCCTCCTTATAGACGCAAGAAACGGTACCGAGAGCTAGTAATTTCAGCCAAAATGGCACAGGTTTTGATTAAATATGATATTGTGAGGTTCGTGGCCGAAGTTGGCCTACCCATGAGGCTTTTTCCCTTTTTTATTATTTTTTTTGCAAAATCTTCAGAAAAAAAGAAACTACGAAATTGCTCAAAATGCGATAATTAATGTTGTCAAACTTCAAATCTTTTCGTCGCTCAAAATTTACTCATGACATTTTCTGAAACTCCTCTAAACTGAAAATTTGAAATAAGCCAGCTAAAATGCAAGTTTAGAGCGAACAAAGACGCAATGGGAAGAAATTATATATCTATAGGCAGTGCATACCTTTATTACTTTATATAATTGATCTTTTGAGAATTTGAATTTATTTTACAAATGGAGACAGTTAAGTTGACAAGAAAATGAGTTAAAATTATTTTCTTTTTGTGAACGAACATACGAGAATGAAGAAATAGAAATAGAAATAAAAAACGTGGAAGATGGTCCGACCACTGTCTACCACTACTACGTGGCCTTTGTCAGAAAAATCACCTATAATATAAATCCTAAATTCCAAATGCATAATCTTGTTCTTAAAAATGTACTGGTGTGCAATTAAAATATACTTCTTTTTTCTCCGTTTCAAACTATAATATCAATAAAAATATTTAAAAGTTAATTTAAAATATTTTAAAACTCAAAATCAAAATGAATTCAATTAATTTATTTCAATATGATTATAAATATTATAAAGTATTTAAAATATACTAATAATTATAAGATTTATTATTTTAGAAACTTAAGCATGAAACTTGCATACTATTAAGCATTCAGCTGAATATAAATAAAAGCATGAAACTTGCATACTAGCTAGCTAAGCCACAAAATAAAGGCATAAAATCTAACAGGTTGTTGTAGTTCAACTTTATTTTGAACTCATTTATTTATTTTCTTTGTCTTCAATTCAGTTCCTCATAAACCACAAGAAGAAAAAAAAAATAAGTCATGGTCCATGGTAAAATAAAATGGCCCGTGATTTTAAAATTTGAAATATTCATACCATGGCCCATGTTTCTACTAAAGGCGGCGAGCCGACCACGTGAACTGGCCTAAATTGCCAAGTCTACCTCCTTATAAGGATTCTCTCCTGGAATCACAATACCAAACCTCCCTACTTGGTTCCATATCCATTCTCTTGGCGTCCTTATTCTATGATAATAAAATATATTATTTTCACATATCATGCAACACACGTGCACATATTCATGCATCACCAAATATTAATAACATTATGCTTTCTCATACGTATTCCTCTAATGCTCAAAAATTCTCAAACTTAAGTGTTTTTAATCTTCATGCGACTATTTTCCATCCATTCTATTATTCAAAAATCTTTATTCGTCATATCCCTCTATTTCTCCTTCTTCAAAGATCTGGTTATACTTGCCATATTCTACAACTTATTCCCTTCTAAAGAACTTCATTCTTGTTAAACACGCTGCCAGATTAGAAATCCCTCACAATTGTTCAATAACTGTGAGGCAAATATAAATAACTCAAGAAATCAAACGATTCGTTTGTGATGAGCTTTCACAAAATTTATTTTGAAAAGGTTTTAACAGAAATTTATATGCAAACTGTCTTGCTTATCTTGCTTATGGACACGTAGGTGGTCAGCCTATCATGCCTTGTGTTAATTCTTGCTGGAACGACATTCGCGTTCATCTTGCGTATAAAAATTTTCCCTATTCAGGGATGTTTTGGAATCCATACTAAATCAATTTGGTCGGAGAGTTTAAAGGCTTATTATTAGCAATGAAATATATGTATCTAGCCGATTCAAATGACTTTGACACTGCTTTAATTTATTTAAAATATTGAAAATCATTTTATGACGCATAGTACCACACTGTTTTTAACAGTCCGTTGAGAATAACGTCATTTTATGACCTCGTCAAGCTACATCATGCCATAGTGAGATGACGATCCATAGATCACATCCAACATTAGGTGAGACTGCATTAATGACTCCATCATTTGTCACATCTACATCATATTAATGATGGAGTGATGACTAAAATACATTTTGATATTTTCAAATTTTGTCTAGCCGAACCAATTAACATAGACATAAGAATTAATCGAACTTTTTAAAACTTATATATATATATATATATATATATATTCCAAAAAACAAAAGAGCAATAACCAGCACGATGCCAATAAATTTTGAAATCTAGCATAGCTAGAAGATTTGAGAATATCCATTTTTTCCTCTATCAGCTTCAACTTTCTCCATAGCTTCATCATGCAATCCTATCACTAATACTAAAGATAATCAATTCTAAATATACAATATTCTTATATCATAGTATAGTTCATCAAACTTATCATACTTTATGTGTTCAGGAATTTGCCATAAAAATATGAGTTTAAGAACTTGTCCTAGTAATACGTAGTCCAAGAACCAATCAAGTACCGTCCATACGCTTAGAGGTTCAAAACATTCCATACGATTATGAGTCACAAATTTGCCATAAGTATGAGTTTTAAGAACTCATACCTAGTCCTATATTATCTAATTATCAAATATACATATGAGAAAAGAATCACATTCTCACCATACATATACCGATATCGCAACACCGACATTTCAATGATTATCAATATAATAGACTAAGTGGTCATTAAACCAAGCACAAAACATCTGCCCATACATACAAAGGTTTGTACAACTCAGCTATCACATGAGTCCTCAATTGAAATTCTACCCAATCTTATCTTGCTCTTTGCTCAATACAAATTTTCTTTAATTCGCATTCCATCATCTTTATAACTCTTTCTGAGTTTTATTCATGTTATTTTATAGTACCTTTCATGTACAACATTCTGCTATAAATTTTCAATCTTTCGATTGATCATTTACCCTTTTTATGACTTAATAAGATCATGTAGTGATCTTTCCCTATAATTTAGGTCAGGTGTTTCCTGATCCTTTTGCTTTTCAAAATTCTTCTTTGAATCTTTGCATATTATCTTATCACATTCCTTATGAATTTCTAAATTCATTTTAAGATCATTTAAACCTTATTCAAGCTTATACTTAGCATTTTCTTTCCTTTTCATATACCTTGTTTACGGTTTTAACCTATGGTACGTTTATAACTCATAACTCTGATACAACTTGTAACACTCCCAAAATCGGGACCAACTTAATCCAAAATTAAGACTAACTTAGTCTCGACCTTGTGCGTTAGATACTATTTCAAATCAGTTGTACATCATGCAAATATGAAATAACATCCGAAAAATGCAGATAATTAAAAACTTTTTATATTCTTTTTTATTTCTTGCGTTTCCTGAATCGCAACCTTTACAATTCTCTATATTATCAGAATAAATGAACTATGAAAGTTCAAGTATCAATGATTAACGTCATTTATATTGATGTTCCACCTGTATAATTCTACATATAAACAATCACCACAATACGTTCTTGTTTCAAAATAAACATTCACATTCATTGAACATTTCACAATTTACATTGTACTTTGTACATCATCCATCTAATACCACATAGATTTTATTTCAAATAAAAAAATATTATTACTTGGCACGTCTTCTTTTCCTTATTGAGGAACAATTGTCCTTCTTTTTGCATATACTTGCTGGCCACCATAAGAACAGATTGATCAAACATACCTATCGGAGGTCAGGTGAGACTAGGGGTTTTACGTTTAATTGCAAGGAGTGCTTCTTAAAAAAGCTGAACCAATTACTGAAGCATGCACTGATTATAAGTGGAAATACTTTCAGGTAAATCTGAACTTAGACTATCAAAATAATTTCATTTGCATGCAATTGTGTTCTTCTAATTAGTTTTGAAATTAATTTTTCTTTGTTTAGAATTGTCTTGGTGCTCTTGATGGAACCTACATTAGGGTCAGGGTCCCCCGAAAGAGCATCCGAAGTGTATGAGTAGAAAGGGTGAGATTGCGACCATTGTGTTGGGAGTATGTACGCTAGACATGATGTTCACTTTTATCTAGACATGAGATTCACTTTTATCGTTAAGTAGCATGCATGGGTATTAATTCTTTATTTATACAGTAGTGAATTAATGCATGATATTAACATGTTTTTTTTAAACTAGTTTATGTTATTCATATTTGTATTGATATAAATTACATAAATTCATGTAAATTTTGAGTTTAAAATTGACTTTATTTTGAGTTTATTTATTTGGGTAGAAAAATCCTGATATAATTAAGTTACGGAACAAGCCATTGACATGGCATATTGGCATGATGACTGGCAACAATTTTTTGGTAAGGATAGAGCTAGATCGAGGAGAACATGCTGAGGCTCCTGGTGATGTAGTGGAGGAGTTAGATAAAGAGGAAGTTGAAGGTGCTTCTACAGGTGATTCTAATGCAACTGATAGAAGGAATAAAAAGTTCAAGCGTCACTACTACAAAATAGTAAATAGACAACACAGAAAAAACGTTGTGATTTCAATCAGAAAAACGTCATGGTTAAGGGTGTCATCTATTTGACACCCTTACACAACGTTTTAAAAACGTTGTAGATTTGTTTTTTAAAAATTAGCAGATGCTTAAAAACGTTGTAGAAGGTATGATTCCACAACGTTTTTTGGATAAAAATATTGTTGTTTAGTATATCAGACAACGTTGATGCAACAAAGATAGTGAGCAACCTGACTGGTGTCGATCTTTTCCTAAGCTTGCCAATTGAGATGAAGAAATCTGAGAATGAAGTTGGCCGGACAGATTTAAGTTCTAAATTTTATCTCAAAACAATGCTTAGATTTAATAATTATCAAACATTTGTTTTTCTTTTCAGTTAATGATTGACCATATTTTATACTTTGGAGTTTGAATGAAGATGGACAGTTCTAGACTTTAAATTTTGTCGGCCAAGTAAAATAGGTAATCTTAATCTTTCTTCTAATTTTAGTTTTTGTGATTTCTAATGAGATTTTAATATTTCACATATCATGTATGTATTTTTGTAATATTTATTTGTTAATTTATGTGCTAATTTATGATAATTTAATTCTTAAATATTTCATGTAATTGTTTCCACAAAATTATAATTTTATTTAAAATTAAATTATATAATTAATACCACTGAGCATTTGATTGAATAATATAACCGCTTATTTAAAAGTTTTTAATGAATTGTTCATTTTTTGATGTATAAACAAATTTAAATTAGGGTCCTTTACATAAGTATACAACAAATATAAAGTAATTACAAAAAAAGTGCATCAACTAAATAATTACAAAAAGAGTGTAATTAGGACTCATATTACAAAAATAGTACAATTCACATTAATAAAGAAACCTAAAATCAAGGATAACTAATAATTCAAATTCAAATTCAAATCTTGTCTCTAACGACAATTTCAAATCCATATTTCAAAATTTAAATCAAAATGAGAAAATTAAAAATTAAAAATTATGAAGGAGCTAATGTTCATCATCCTCCTCTCTCGCCATGCATTGCCGCCGCCACATTGCATACCATACGCCACTTAGGAGTTGTTATTCAATTTCTTTTAACGATTTGGTTACCCACAAAAATTGAAATGGTTACCTTTATACGAATTTTGACTAGTAACTGTATCACATTTAAAATAAAATTGATAATCAAATAAAACTGAATTGGTTACCTTATCAAATGGTTTGGTAACCAACTATATGAAATTTGGTTACTAACTGCATCACATCCAAAATAAATTAGTAACCTAATAAAACTAAATTGGTTACCTTATCGGAAGGTTTAGTAACCAACTGCATAAATTTTGGTTACCAACTGCAGAACAATCAAAATATATTAGTAAGCTAATAAAACTGAATTGGTTACCTTATCAAATGATTTGGTAACCAACTACATGAAGTTTAATTACCAAGCGCATCACATCCAAAATAAATTAGTAACCTAAATAAACTGAATTGGTTACCTTATCTAAGATTTCGTTCTGGAGATGAATATAAAGAATGGACCCCAGTGGCGGTGGGAGGCGGAGGGATCGAGGGAGAGGGAGGGGCGGGAGGAGGGAGGAGGAGGAGGAGGGGTGGAGGGAGGAGGAGGAGGAGGGAAGGAGGTGGGGAGGCGGAAGGAGGAGGAGGAAGGAGGGGTGGCGGGAGGAGGTGGAGGAGGAGGAGGAGGGGAGGAGGAGAGGAGGGGTGGCGGGAGGAGGTGGAGGCGGGAGGAGGGGAGGAGGGAGGAGGGAGGAGGGAGGAGGTGGAGGTGGGGGAGGCGGAGGCGGGGGAGGAGGGAGGCGGGGAGGGTTGGACAGGAGGAGGAGGAGGAGGCGGAGGGATGGAGGAGAAGAAGGGAAACATAAATGGAGTGGGAGAAAATCGTGGAAGAGATGGGGAGAAAATTGTGGGAGAGATGGAGGAGAATTAAAACACATCCCATAATTAAAGGAAGCATAAATATGTACTAATAATGAAAATAAAATTTTAAATATATTAATTGTGTAAATATTTAATGAGTGCACTTTTTTTGTAATTATGTTTTTAAATGTACTATAAAATGTAATTGTTCCTTTAAATTATAGCTTAAAATATGTTATTATTGATAAGAATATATTAGTCTAAAAATATTTTTTATTCCAATTCTTTAATTAATCTTACAAAAAAATAAACATAACATGAGATTATTTTAAGTTATCCCATAAATAATCCCATAAAAAACAAACATGCAAATAAAACTATTTAATCATATAATTAATAGTCTTGAAATTATAATCCACTTGAAATTATAATCTATGAATTATAATCTTTGCAAACAAACATGACCTAGAATATTTATAACAAGTGAACATAAAAGGTGAGGCCACACATGAATCATTTTTGACAACTATTAAAACACCATGGTTAAGTTTGTATTAATCGGATAATTAATACTATTTTTGATCATTTCTAAGGTCATTTGATGAGTGATTTCCCCAGTAGAAAGATGGTTTTATATAATCCCACTTTTGAATGATCAATCAAACGACCATAGAAATAACTAAATATAATCCATTAGACTAAATAACAGACTAATTATGAGATAAACAGTGCGTAATAGTAATTAATTAGTACAAATAGTCAAATCCACCCATCATTTTTTTGCAAACAAAAACAGCCTAGGTTATGTAACCTTACAAACCAAAGGTGCAACAATCAGGTAAACAATGCAGTCTCCATAGATTTAACTGTATTCTTGAACATCACAGTAGTATGTAATAGAAGAAGTTGAGACGACAATTTTAGTTGTTCAGCAACAAAAGTCCTTGTTGCAAGCCACATGCTGTTACAAAACTAAGGCTTTCGAGGCGGAGAACTGCTGCTGCTGCTGTTACTACTGCTTCTCCCTCGCCTAAACAGAATACATCATACGTCAGATCATATTCCAATGCGGTGAATCATATTATTGCATGTATTTGTCCTGTTGGGACTAATTCAAGGATAAAAAAGTGCTTAAACCCCTGTTTGTGAGTTTTAATTAGAAGGGGAAGGGGAAGGGGAAGGGGAAGGGAAGGGAAGGAAAGGAATAGTTCTTTTCAAAAAAATTGGAAGGAAGAACTTTCCTTTCCCTCCGAAACAAAACTCACAAACACAGCCTAAATGTATTAAACTAGTAAAAATAGTCTAATACAATTATGTAAATAATAATATCTCAGATGTTCATGCTATGTGATCAAAGATTAAATTAGACGGGGATTCCATTAACAAAATCCTGGACTTGCATAGCCATTACAGTAGGAGCAACTAATATAATTAGAAAATGTGATAACCTAGGTTATGAATATATTAAGAGTCTGAGTGCCCGCATGCACTAGACAGCACTTTAGCAATTAGTACCAAAAATGAGCTCAACCCTGATGTCTCGAGACACAAAACTAGCCAAGATCTTTCAGTACATATTCCCTCTGTCCCATATCGAAAGTCAATTTTGAAAGTCAATTCGATACAATTTCAAACTCAAATTGAGATAATTCAATAAAATTATCAAACAATAAATCTTACAAATGTTCATATCAAAAGTGATCTTATAGATAGTTTAAATGGGGTGAGTAAGACTATAATGTTCATCGATGTATTTACTAAAACTAAAGGAATCCATATAAATTTTGAATTTGAAAACGTCTTTAGTTAATATCAAAAGTGATCTTATATTTTGGAATGGAGGAAATAGACAAAAGAAATGTACATCAAAATTGGGAAAAGAAGCTCAGCATGCCCATTCTCAAAGATTTACAGGCGATTGTATCACTTGATAAATGATCATGAACAAAAACAAATACCAAAACGTCACTTCCTCATATTACCGACAAAATGCAAGAACAATTTGTCAAAACGCTAATTCAGTACCAGGTCCAGAAACTTTATTTATTCTAACACACAAACTATACGACAACTTCCTGATGTCAGAATAAAAATATTCACTTGGCTAATCCCAGCAATATGGAAAAGATCAACAATTGAACAGGGAAAAGGAAAAAATTGTTCAAATTCAGAATTTTTCTAATGGGACTCGAAAGGTTCCTATTTCTAGATATAAAAAGAATACAATACCTTCTGGGACTACGACTCCTTGATATCTTCCGAACTACCTGTAAATAGATACAAGCTACATTAGTTACTGAACGGATAAATATTTCCCTTGAGACAATTAACAATATATCCAGACCTTGCGCGGGCTAGGAGATCGAGAATTGGATGATGACCTCCCACGTCTAGCAGGTGGTGCTCGAACTCTGCCAATAATAAACAATCCACAAATAGAAGAGGCAGATCAGAAAATGATGATGTATTTATGACACCGCCAGCTCAATGGGAAGGACGACAGTGAAAGCATTGATGAAAGAATTTATTATTTTTCTCAATGAAAGAAAAAGAGCACAAAATCATCATTCCCATTAACATTCAAAAACTAAAGAAGAAAAAAACAATTTAACATGCATAACAATCAAATGAATAGATTACAGAGAACTTCTTTCCTCTTAATAAAATATATATAATATATAAAAGCTGAAACATAAAAAGCTCTCACATTAGAGCCCAGTTTGTTTAAACTACTAAATACTTTTAAATTAATTAAAATAGTTATTTTTTATGAGAGTTCAAAGAATCCTACCACAAAACAATCTATAATAATATAAAAAGACTAAAAGTCCCAAGACTCCTAATAGAGTACAATATTTTAATTATACATGTCACATAATTAACAATTTATTTAAATATATAAAGAAGTCTAATAGCAATAAGATATCTGCTCAAAGAAAACTAATAGTAAATTAAATGCTCTGATCCAATATGTATATTAAATATAAATCTAATAGTAATTAAATACACTAATATAATATATTTATTACAAGAATATAATAATAATTAAACACTCTAATATACTATAATAATTAAAGAAATCTAATAGTAACTAAATACTCTAATAGAAATTTTATATAGATGAAACTTTAACTTGTATATAAAAATTATTCTATCCTTTTAGAATTATTTAAAAACACTTTACTAAAATAACTTTGCATGCACTTTTCTATTTTTAAATGAAAAAAGAATAAATATGCAAATAAAATTTCACTTGTGCCTTGCAGGGAGAATTTTAACTACTTCAAAGAAATGGGAAAAAAAAAAGTGGGATGAGAAAACATCTATCTAATCGCACATTCATGTTACCTCCGTGGAGAGATTGATCTGGAAAGTGAACGAGCAGGTCTACGCATAGGAGAACGGGAACGTCTACGAGGATTTGGAGACCTTCTGGGTGGGCTTCGAAATCGTCTAGGAGAACTGAGCGGAAAACAAATGTTTTAACAAGAAAGGAACTAACGAACATGATCTGAAGCACAAATATATAGATAGAGGATAACAGCAAAAAACACACATTTTAAATATACTTTTCCACAGGGAAAATTTGTTACAAAGCAACACATACAAAAAATCACAACAAAGAGTATCAAATTTCTTTTAAGAAATGAAAATGTCTCATATATTTTCTTTTGACTGCTGATGCAACTGAGGAAGTACCTTGTAGATTAAAGAAATTCTAATAAAACTATATATCCATTGAAGAAGTTCAGGTACATGTACTTGAAACATAACTAACTCTAGGACTTATCGCTAAAAATTTATAGCCTAAAAACCCAAAAAGTAATAAACATGGTCTTAAGTAGGCTCATCGAGAAATGCCACTCTTCCAACATATAGTCATCTGTTTGCATCAAGCAAGTTTAATATCCCAGGAGGGGGCCATTTTTTTTAAGTACTCACTACTTGTAATAACAATGTAAAAGTGCTCTAAAAGGCACTTTTTTAGCATTATTGATTTTAAATGTAAATGTAATCCATATGACACCATCCAGTGTACTGCCCTTATAAGTTAAGAGTCGTAAAGCATCTACAGTCTTTTCCCCCACCAACAGGTAAGTAGTATCCAAATATTTATATGCTGCAAATGCGCAGTTCCCAAATAATCCATCCATCCACCATAGAATGGCACAAGCACAAAAAAAACATTAGAAAAATGTCCATCAAAGAATGGCTTCACAATGCGTGAAAAAGACTAATACATCGTACTTGTGTCATAATTATATGGGGTCCCTATCAAGCTAAGGTTATTTAGAGTACAGAATAAAAAGTAGATTCTAGTAGCAACGAAGTGCATGTGAGCACATGTCACAGTTAGTTATTTTGTGGTGAAGGATAAGAAGTATGGTGTAGGATTAACTTAATTTCTTTGCAAGTAATCTCTTCCTATAAATAGTTAGAATAGCTTTTACATTGGCAAGTATTGAAATATATGAAAATGAGTAGCATTTTCTCTCAACCCTATCTCCCTCCTTCTACCTCCCACCTACTGAATTTTATCACTCTCTCTCTCCTCCCAATTTTCTCTATCTTATCTCTGTGATTGAAGGTCAGGACCAAGTGTGGCCTGACAAATTTGATATCAGGCCTCAGCTGAAGCCAAGCTCCATCTTCCTCCTCTCACTTTCCTTCATCTAAAACCTCTCTGTAACTCCTCTTTTCTGCAGAAAATACAAAACCCAGATTCTGATACTCCGTTTCTATACAAATACTCAAAGTCTTCATAAAACCCCTAAAAACTACAACCCAAACAACATCAGGCGCAACTCAAACAATCAATCAAAACAACGCAGAAGCAAGCTAGACATGGATCAAAAGATCGAGCTGTCGATGCTCTGTTTTCGCGACAACACCTGCAACTGAGAATTATAGTCACTTCCTGTGATTATTTGAGGTATAGTTCTGTTACCCATGACTCGCTTAAGTATAAATCACATAGCCCAAGCATTTACAACACTTAATTAGCCTGTTCTCTTAGTTCCTTAACCAAAATCCCAAAAAATTTACTGTTTTGGCATAAATTTCTATTTTTTGCATATTTTTCTTAATGGGTCTGCAAGTTTTTCATTGTTTTAGCCTAATTTCATCATAGTTACTCATCACCATAGTTGTCACGGTGTCACCTAAGCGTCCAGGCAATGAAGAGAAGGGCACAATGAGGAGCGACACCTTGAGACGCCGAGCTGCAAATGCGCACGCTTTAGCAGCTCTGGCCCAACTTAAATATTTAACTCATCTACACATCTTCTGACCCATTGACCCATGGACATAATACTCATGACCCATTGATTAAAAAAGGAGAAAAGGAAAAACCCTTATTTGGCTATCTGCAGACTTCGACTAGACTTCATCCCATCGCAGCTTGAGTGCTCGACTTCATCGCGTCCCATCGATTCGCAACAAGGAGACCCATCGCAGCTCGACTTCATCGCAACTTTCTTTAGACTCGATAGCGACTTCTTCGCGACTCCATCGCAGCAGCTCAAGTGCTCAACCAGCATCACAGACCATCGGAACCATAAGCGAGTCAATCCAACCTTCTCTCACACACAGGTTTTTCTTGTTCTTCTTTCTTTACTTTGCTTTTCGTGTAACTCTGTTTTTCAGTCTCTCATTCTTCACTTTTTCTTTATTTGTTTTAGAAGGTTTGAATAAATAAAGGAACAACTTTAATTTAATATAGCCATATAGGCAGATAAGGGAACCTCTCTGTTTCACTGCATGTATGCTTCCAGCCTTCCACTAAAGTAAGACTTACCAGTTAGCTACTTGAATATCCTTCTCAATTTCTAATTTTCTATGCATATATGTATGCTATATGCATATCTGATATCACTAATCTGTTATATGCATTTATGTATGCCAAGTGCCAAGTAAATTCTCCAAGTGTCATGCATATATGTATGACCCAGTAAAGTGTCAATGACAAGTTGATATATTTTATACATTAATATATTACTCTCCCTGTATTTGAAAGTATATATAATCTATATTATAATTTATATACTTATTCCTTACAAGAGTCTGTTGTCAGTAGTCACTAGTCAACACTCGGTAAAAGTTAGACGGTCTATGACTTTATGCATATATTAGTTGGCTTACACTACACAAATTATACCATACATCAACATGTGTTGTGTTGTTAATGGCAATGTCTGAGGACTTTGACTCATGAGTACTTTGACTCTCTGTAAGCAAACAAAGCACTCAACATACACAATAATCCTATACATCTGCGTACTACTATAATATACTGTAAATTGCAGCACGTTTATATTAGTATTATATTATATGCATGATAAATAAATATTACTCCCTCCGTCCCATGATAAAAGCTCTTATTACTATTTTGGATAGTCTCATGTTAAATGTCCACTTTCCTTTAATAACCTTACATTTACACATTTTTTCCTATTATGCCCGTAGCATTAAATATCTCATACTTTTCTTATTCTAATTCTCTCTTCATATTAATAAGTAGGGAGACAGAATATTTTGAATTGAATAGTCAGAAAGTCACTCTCTCACCTACATTGAAAATAATTAATGACATATTATGGGCAATTTTGTCATTTTATTCCTCTTCTTAATATGTGTGAAAAATCCACCAGGACTTTTATCTTGGGACGGAGGGAGTAATATTATACTATATATCTGATAAATAAATATTAATTTTATATTATATATACATGATAAATAAATATTAATATAATATATAATACATGATAAATAAATATTAATATTATATTATATATGTATGATAAATAAATATTAAGATTTTATGTTTTGAGTCTCTGAATCGTATTGTTAATTCTTGTGGGTAAATTTTTTTTTTATGATTGTACATAATTATGCTTTTAATGTTATTCTATAGTATTATGTTTTGAATTTTAATGTATATGAAATTTTATTAACAATATACTTGTTTAAATAAAATAAATAATATATAAATTACACATTGTAAACGACTTGTCGCCATACGGATGCCATGGCGGTCGCCTTATCGTCTAGGCGACCTAGCCGTGGCGCCGTAATAACTATATTCATCACAAATCATCTAAATTGTTTACAAACATTCCCACAAACAGTTTCTGCTCAATTTTAGTTTTAACCAAGTACTGGCATACTGTTAGTACTTAGGTTGTGTTTGATAAACTTGGGAATTAAGATCTGAATGATTATGATGATGTCTTAATAAATTAGATCATTTGAATGGTTATGAGGTCTGAATCTAAAAAATTGTTTGATAACTAAAAAATAAGTTGTCTCTTAATGACACTATTTTATCATTTTAAAAGGTAAAATTTTATTTAATAATGTTAAATATTCAATTTAATAAAAATGAGTGCATAATATTGTTGAATATATTTATATAAAAAAAATTTATCAAAAAATTTTCATTAAGAGGTACCTCTTAATTATTAAGATTTCATTTTCTGTCTTACTGATTAAGAGACATTCAGAGGTAAAAAAAAAAACAAACAGCATCATGCCTCTTAGCGAATAAGAGGCAATCCATTAAGAGGCAATCAGATGTAAACAAACAACACCTTAGTTAATACTAATTCAGTCATTTGTTAGCCTAGCTTCCTTATGTCCACATTTACTCCATTAATCCTTGCTAAGCCATAAATCCTTGCTAAGTCGGGATTAAACTCCAATAAAACTCGAACCCACAAATTGTTCGTGTAAGGTTAAGTTCACACCACTAAAAAGCACTCTAGCTCATTTACTCAGAATATCAAGTAGTGTTGTCACTACTAAATAAAGTTTTCAATTCTAATTCTCAATAATTCTGGGAATTCCTTCTATATATACAAATAGTAGTGATGGCAGGATCATCAAACTCCGAACCCAACCAACTGTTACAACAGGACTTCCTAAGCTATAGAGAGTACACAAAACCATTAATGAGAAAATGGGATGGTTCATGAATGGGATAAATGAGTTACTGAAACAAAGGGCTCCAGAGTCCCATGAGAACTTTGAGAATCCATTTGGAGATAAGGCCAGAGGAAAGAGGCCAGATCAAGAGGGAAACAAGGGCACCAAAGGACTTTTTAGAGACCCTGAACATGCTGAAAGGGAAAGGACCAGAAATCATGAGGAAGAGGATAACCCATGGAGGAAAAGAAAAAACTGGGGTAGTTAAGGAGAAGATAAGTAGCTGAAACACCTTAAGTTAGTCTTTCCATCATTTACTGAAGGAGATGATACCAAAAGTTGGGTACAAGATGTGAAGAGTACTTTGATATATATGGCATCCACTCGTATAGGAGGATTGCCATTGATGGTACGCACCTGCATGGGTCTCCTAAATATTGGTACAAGTCTTTTGTCAGTAATAAGGAAGGGCTAACATGAACTTTTGCTGAGAAATTCATTAATAGATTTTCAGAGGCAGGGTTGGATAACATTTATGAGCAGTTCAAACTTCTAAAGAAAACTAGCACCAATGCCTATTATGATGAGTTTGAGCTTGAAAAAAATACCACAACTAACAGAGGACTTCTTCGTAGGTAACTTCATTGAAGGCCTTAAAGATGAAACCAAGAAGATAGGCAAACTCCTTGATCCATACACCCTGTCTAAAGCCTATAAGCAAACCAAATTTTATGAGGTGTCCCTACCAAAACCAGTCAACAACTATATTAAGCCATCCACTACTATACCAACCAATGCAAGTTCACACAAAAAGGATTTCCTTGCTCCTACAACTACCAAGACTCCCCTTCTTACTTATCCCAAAACTAATTTCAATAAACCCAAACCTATTACTGCAGCACAAAAAGAAGGAAATTTAAGGCCCTATGTTTCCTATGTATACCTTGGGACACCAGTGCAAGAATCATAAGTCTTTCATGATAGTAGGAGACAACTACTGCAGTCCTTACTACACTGAACCACCCTCATTTGATGAGGATTCAACTGAAGTAAATGAGAATGAAGGAGAGGATGTTAAGGGCAAACAAACTACACTGGCAGCCCTAGAACCCCCACTTGAACATCGAGATCAAACCTTAATATTATAAGGGAAGAAGGGAGAGAAGTTACTTCAAATGTTAGTTGATAGTGGTAGCACCTTTAATTTCATAAACCAGATCATTGCAGATAATCTTCAGTGCAGATCCCTACCTTGTGAACCTTTGGTTATTACCCTCCCAAATGGGGAATAGGTTCACAGCCAAACCTGGATACCTGAATTCACATGAAGCATAAATATACACCAGTTCACTACTCCAATGTGGATAATGGAACTGCAACCATGGGATGCCATTTTGGGAACTAAATGGTTGAAACAATTAGGAGAAGTTGGTTTGAATTACAATAACCACCTGCTCAGCTTCTCACACCAAGGGAAAATGGTAAGGCTGTAAGGTCAAAAAGAGAAACCACCCTTGAACCAAGAAGCCATCCCTCTTGCAAATACCTCACCATATCACTTATGAAGGGGATGAAAATATGGCCCAAGTAATTTTTGAACTTTCCTCCACCAAAATGGGACCCAATGAGTAGAGCTTACTTAAATACAGGGGGAAATGGGTCATTGATTCTGAAGGGGATCTCAAGAGGCATATATTTGAAGAGTTGCATGAAAAGGGTCTTGAGCGTCATGAAGGCCAATGGGGGCACTGTGGTTAAGAGCCACACTTAAAAGAATAGAACAATATTTCTATTTCTATTGGCAACACATGAGGAAGGAAATAGATAAATGGGTGGCTGAATGTCCCACTTGTCAATTTTCTAAGCATGAGACAGTAAAATCTGGGTTCCTGCAACCTCTACCCATTCCTGAATAGCCTTGGAGAGATATTGCTATGAAGCATTAGTAATCTCCCTAGTTCCAAAAACCATGACACCATATGGGTCGTCACAAATAGATATAGCAGAAGCTCCCACTTCCTACCTCTAAGGCACCACATCTCAGCCAAAAACTTGTCCCATCTATACTTTGAAAACATATACAAACTACATGGGTTGCCCATCTCAATAGTAAGTGACAAGGATCCAATATTTTTAAGTGACTTTTGGCAGACCTTGTTCAAAATATCTAGAACCAGACTTCACCTTAGCATAGCACCTCTTACCACCCCTAGAGTGATGGCAGCACTGAAAGGGTGAATCAATGTCTAGAACAATATCTCAGAGGCATGTGCAGTCATTCCCCCAAGCAATGGAGCACTTGGTTACCTATGGCTGAATGGTACTTCAACACAACATATCATACTTTCGTGCAAACCACTCCTTATAAGGTGTTGTATGGACATTATCCTACCCATCTTACCATATCAAACACAAATACCATCCCCATAACAGCAGTTGAAAATATCCTACTAGAGAAACAGTAACAAATGGATATTCTCAAGGAAAATCTAATAAAAGCACAACAAAGGATGAAGAGCCAAGCTGATAAAGGGAGAACAAAAAGGGAGTTTACTATTGAAGATTGGGTCTATCTCAAACTGCAGCTTTACATACAAAATTCAGTGGCAATAAAGAGGAACTTTAAGTTGACCCCAAAATTTTACGGTCATTAAAAGATTCTGCAAAAAATTGGGAAGTTAGCTTATAGATTAGAACTACCTAACACTTCTAGAATTCACCTTACATTTCATGTATCCCAACTTAAAAAGTATTTGGGTGCAGTTCAAGCACAAACTCAACTACCGGTTGTTTTACAAGATGGGGCCTTTGATATTGGGCCTCTCAGAGTTCTTAAACAAAGGAAGGTCTATAAGGGGAGCAAGATATATACCAATACCTGGTCCAATGGGAGGGTAGCAGCATTGATGATGCAACAATGGAAGATGAGGAGTTACTCCAAATTAACTTCCCTGAGTTCAGCCTTGTTCCATAAGGACATGGAAGCTTTTAAGGGGAAGGGAATGTCAACCTAAGGTTATTTAGAGAATATAGAATAAAAAGTACATTCTAGTAGCAATGAAGTGCATGCGAGCACATGTCACAATTAGCTATTTTGTGGTGAAGGATAAGAAGAATGGTGCAGGATTAGCTTTATTTCTTTGCAAGTAATCTCTTCCTATAAATAGTTGTAATAGCTTTTGCATTGGCAAGTATTAAAAATATATAAAATTAATAACATTTGCTCTCAACCCTATCTCCTCCACCTACTGAATTCTGAATTCTCTCCCCTCCCAATTTCTCTATCTTATCTCTGTGATTCAAGGTCAGGACTAAGTGTGACCTGACAGTCCCCCTAGTATTTAATTAAAGAAAAATATGAGGATAAAGTTGAAACTTCTTTTGGCCTATCTCATCTACTTTGAAATTCTTAATTAGTGTTTAAAACTGTAAATTGCACTTAAAATTGTACTTAAGCCATTGTTTGGTGAAAGATAGGAGTATGTTCCGATTTACATTCACTGGTCAATTTTCAAAAGATCCTTCTGATAAGCAGAACATAAAAATTATTAACAAAAATGGCTTCACAATGCGTGAAAAAGACTAATACTTCGTACTTGTGTCATAATTAAATGGGGTCCCCCTAGTATTTAATTAAAGACAAATATGAGGATAGAGATGAAACTTCTTTTAGCCCATCTTCTCTGATTTGAAATTCTGAATTAGCGAGAAAATTTTACTTGAGACATTGTTAGGTGAAAGATAGTAGTATGTTACTATTTACATTCAGTGATCAATTTTCAAAAGATTCTTCTCTGATAAGCAGAACATAGTATTTGTTGGCAACAAAACTTTGTAATTTAAACAATAGTTAAAATTACCGGCGTCTTGGAAATGGGGGAGAACGTCTTCGGACAGGACCACGCATCCTTTGAGGAGAGGCCCTATTGAGAATTCAATTGGTCAATAGATATCCTCTTTAGATCAAGTATTACATTTAAAAAAAACAATCATATAGCAGTAACCAACCTGGGAGGTGATCTATTATACCGCCTTCGTGGAGAGGAGGGGGAGCGCCCTCTGGCTGGAGATGCAGGCCTTCTCCTGGGAGTTGGTGAATCACCCCGGCGATTAGGAGAGTCTACGCGGCGACGTACAGGAGAATCTGCACGACGATGTGAAGGAGAATCCAACTCTCGTCTAGGAGATCCTCTTCGGCCTAGGGGTGATCTCCTTCGTAGAGGTGAGAGAGGTTTCCGACGAGGAGATGCTGAAAGTAGGAAATTAGCAATAAATATAGTATCTAACAACTGAATTTCAACTGTTGCATTAGAAATAATAACTAAAAATAGCTCACAATCTCTCTGCCTCTTCTGTCCACCTTTTTCAATATCAGCACCACGACTATCAGTCTTGGGAGCATCTCTCCTTGAAGCAGTGACAACAGCTTTCGGAGGTGAAGAAACCTTCTTCCGCTCAGGTAATGTGAATTTAGCTTGAACAATTTTCCCGTCAATTTGAGCCTGCAGTAAAACCAAAAAGAACATCAGACCACTGAACAATACGACTGTCAAAGCATCTCAACATCATTCCAAGTCTTAACCAAACCGTACTCCATCCATGTGTGCCAGGGCTTTTTCAGCATCAGCTCTTATCTTGAATTCCACATATCCAGATCCTTTTGGAAGGTTAACCTACAGATAAACGGCATTATTCACTACTATAAAATGTAGAAAAAGCAGATTTAAAAAATAATAAAATTGTTCTAAACCACATAGGATATGCAGTAATAAAACATACAGTATGATCCATTGCCAACCGAACATGAACAATTTCACCAAAATTACCTGCAAAGTAGGAATAAGCAAAATAAATAAAGGAATACAACTCCAATAAATATAAACACCAATATATACCAATTTATTTCTCACCAGTTTTTGAACAGATGAAACTATAAAGTTTCACTTTAAGACATTACTTACCAATACTAACCAATATAACATCTGCAAGAATGTAACTATCTAATTAAACAACTGAATGGTACATCCACTGTATACATGCTGAAACAATTTCAGAAATCCTTTGTGAAAAACAAATTAAAAATGAATTCACCTATAATATAGCCGCCAGTACAAAAACTAATATAACTTCGTACATTACCCGAAATCCAATTAGTAACTCTATGAGTCTACCATAAAACATACTAAAACATGAAATTTGTCACATGCAATTATATTGTATGAATAGTTGTATAGTACTCCCTACTCAAGGCTTTAAATGTTTCTTTTTCTGACTGTCAGCAAGGATATTAAGACCCAATATAATAATATTTGTCATAATATTATCAATAGAATTGAAAATATAATCAATATACTGAGAAAGTAAAAAATAAAAAAAATCAAATATATAATCTATAAATATGTTTCAATTGCATCTTAAAATCCGTTTCACCCAAAAAATGGAGATATCTTAAACCAGACAAAGGGAAGGATAGAATGTGAGTGAAATGTATGTTGGCAGTATTGAGCAGTTGAGGTTTTTTCTGGATAACTAGGGAATAAATGTGAACAAAGTAAAACATTTGCTTATTGTATGCTATTAACTAGATTCATTAATTAGAGACAACAATGTGCAACCTGCAGATAAGAAGTTTTACAAGAGCATACCAAATATTTCCCTCAAGTGATTTTCATTCACATTCCTGGTGAGCTGGCCAATGTGAAGAACAAGTGATTCAGGAATAGGAGAAGCTTTTCTGGAATCAAGAATTCAATAAGAACACAAGGAAAAAAATTGTCAGAACACAAGCAACAAGAACCAACAGCAAGATTAATACATAATAATCAAGGTTATTATAAAACAATAGCATATATTTGCTCATCCAAAAATTTATAAAACAATAGCATAGGCAAAACCAAATTTCATATTTGATATAAATTCGTTTTTATTCGGTAAAATAAGGTTCAAAGGAAATAGCATATATGGATGAAGTTTTACCATTACATAATTTCTTTGATATAGAATCTATTGATACATAATCTACACCCAAAGATTATTGAATCTGAACATTACTTCCCATTCATTAATTGATCCACTAAAAGTAAATGTAGAGGAATGCATAACAAAACAAGTATTAAAAATCCCAATACACTATAAAACTCAAACTTTCACGGAATCCAGCCTCCTCATAACATCCAGTAATCCACTCCCATCAAATTGTAACATGTCTTTCAAACTTCAGTTAAATCCAAGAAATAGAATATGTATAATATGCAACCCTAACAGGTCGTTCTTCAAATTGCCTTGTTTTCACCTTTCTCCCTAATACATTGAAGTTGTTTGTCCTCCCAATGAACTGTATTACCAACTTTCTGGCATTTGTTGAGAAATCAAGAGCACACAAATACAAATACAAATACACTAAGATAAAAACACACATACATACAACTATATGAGATATAAAACAATGACACAAAATTTTACGGGAAAAAATCACAGGGAGAGATCTCAGAAATCTACTATGAAAAAATATATAGAGAATATAACTCTCTTGCTCACTAGTTCTCTCACTGAGAAATAACTCGCTATTCAAAGCTCTCACAATTCTCTGCAATTTTATTCTAACTAGAGTATCACTTGCAATTTCTCTCTGAAAGCTTGATGCATCCGAAATGGTGAAGGAGTAATCTTTTTATAGGCAAATGCAGGGGACAACAATCATTTGGCCTACCATTTATACGGGCATGGCTTTGACCTTTTACATGGTTTCTATCTGAAGCCAACATCATCTGCAAGCACATAATTTTGACTGGCATTGATTTTGCTAAGTTCAATAAATTATCAGCCAACATGTTAGACTAGTTGTCAATTTTGTCATAATAAGACAAAATTCTCCTGCAACCCATGAGTATGGTGGAGTATCTTGGGAGAAGGATACTTCTACAGCGAGAAGTTCACAGTTAGTAGTATTTGGAGAATCCAAGCCAAGGTGGAGATTCGTTAAAGTTGGCTTTTGATTTCACATGCACTTTGCTTACAGGTTGCATGAGAAATTGAGAATTTTGTCTTCTTATGAAAAAATTGACAACTAGTCTAACAATGTGTTTGCTTTCCAGTCACCGAAGCCGAGACATGGTCGCCTTCTTAACATGCTGAAGTATTAAGCATTTCAAAATATCAGGAAAAAATAAACTTTATATCTGAGCCTCAGCAAAAAGGTACTATCATTGTAGCAAGAAATGTTGCTATTTCTCTGGAAAGTGTTGATATTTCCTTCAACGAAGAGTCAAAGATTTAAGAAAGTACTCATTTACAAAATTGAATAAAAGCCAAACTTCACTCTTACAATGCAGAGACAAAGCCGTAATTGTTTCTACAACAAGGAGCAGCACGAAAATCATCCCCAGGTTGGTCACAACAGAGAATTTGGGTCACTTCTCTGGGAGAATATTACAAAGAATAAAGATGCTCAGGATGTTGAGATGTAGCTACATTCTTGATAAATAGCACATTGCGGTGATAAGATTATGAACAGAGTAGAATAAAAAATTAGCTAGATGGCCAATAAATACAACAAGCCAAGCAGCAGCATGCTTCTATTTATCACCACCCCGCCATCCTCTTTCATAACTTTCTACCGCCAACTGTTGTCTATCTCCCCAACGTAGCCGAGAAAGTGAAGATCAGAAACTTTGAATGCTATATTTGCGCTCAATATTTTGTTTTACAGGCTAATAAGTAATATCCCTATAAATTCAATGAAACAAAGCCTCATAAAATCATGGAGTATGTTCCTCGCCTCCAAATGGAGTGCTTGAAATAGAAAACCAAATAATCAAGTGCTTCAAAATCGTGTTTTTGAATTCTTTTTTATTTCAAGCAGTCTTCTGGAGAGTAAAAACACAGTGTTCTGGTAAAAATCCAACTAACCTTAATACAAATTTAAATGTTAATCTGAACTCTGTGATAATCAAGACTAATGAAACGTCTAAGACTCAAAAGAAAATATATTACAAAGAGGAAACTGGAAAAACAAATACATACAACCAAATGAATGATTGCACCACTATTTACTACCTAGAATCTAATTTCTAAATAATACTGAGATACTAAACATTAAAACTTTAATTTCAGACTTCAAATTTAATCAAATCAAATAGTGTCACACATAACAATACCTTGGAGGTGGAGTTGCTTTCTTTGATTGAGATGGTGGGGAACGACCTCTCTTAGCTCCTTCAACAGGACTGGAAAAGCAAATGTTACGTAATAGTAATATTCAGTATCATTCTCCTTAGTGAAATGATAACACTGAAGAAGCATATAAATATATGGATCCTTCTAATTTTCTTCTCATAACCAAGACATAAGGAACAAGAATAGCTGCCTTATAAAGGGAAGTTAATAACACAGTTCCATTAATTAAACATGGGCATAAAATATAGGGAAGGGTACAAGAACATCATAATTCATACATCCCAAATTCATACATCCCAAATAACTATCTTGACTAGTGTAGTTAAGGAGCCGATCTTTACTTGTTCAAACTTGAGCCCATTTAGTATTCATGAGCTCAAGCCATATAATCGCGTAAACAAGTTATAAAAGAGATAGTTGATGAACTCAATTTAAATTTATTAATTTATAAATTTTAATCAATATATATTTTATTTATATAATTTACATATATTTACATCAAGTCTATTTTACATTCATCTCAATTTATCACTATATATATTAAATACACATTTATCATTTTATGTTTTAGTTACATAGAGACATTCTAACATAAACATAGCAAGGGGAGGGAAAAAAAATTCAGGGACAGTGGTACTCGTTTTAACTTTTGAAATCAATTGGATATTTTTTAAATTTAAAATTGAATTTATTCAATTTTAATCACATCATAATTTACAAATATCGTAGACTATTTAAAACAATTACTAATTATATGACATTGTTTTCAAAATTCAAATGAATTTCATCAACTTTGACTTTGGAAGCGTCTTAAATTGACTTCAAAAAGTTGATTATATTTTGAAAATGAAAAGTATTTTATCATTCGAACTTTACACGCCGAGCATATAATAGCATAAACAACTCGATCTTTATGAGCCTTAAACAAGCTGATCCTCGAACACTAGCTTTGTTCAGTGAAAAATGAAACACTATTGTTATTTGAGCTCACTCATTTAACAAGCGAACCAATGTTGTTTTTCAGCCGACTTGTTAAACAAACAAAACAATATCATTGTTCAAGCTCAGCTTAACAAGCTGGCTCAGTTTGAATTACAACCCTAAATATGGTTCATCATTTGGCTCCTCCCCATATCACAATTTTGCATAAAGCATCCACAATTTCACTATACAATTTCACAACTTTGCCTATATGATTCACAATTTCCCTAGCTATACAGTCAAGAAAGGCACTAAAAGAGCAAGAAAATGACTTTTCACGATTAAACATCAATTCCTTACAAATTGAGCCAAACTGTGCCCACATTTTTCACCAAAAACAAAATAACTCATAACGAAGCAATGTACACAAACTAATGACAGAAAATATTTCACAAAATAACGAACCTTGTTCTCTGAGTAGGGGGACTTGGACTGCGAGAACTACCGGTGCGAGAGGGAGATGAAGAAGAATGCGAACGAGAACGGGATCGAGATCCGGAGTGTGAGCTTGAGCTAGAGTCCGAACCGGAAAACGAGCGAGAATGGGAGCGGGAACGAGACGACGAACCCGAACGAGAGCCGGACCGCTTAGCTGGGCGGCCTCGACCTGTTTTCGCCATGGCTAAAACGAACAGTGCAGAGAAAAAACGGAAAGAAACCCTCGGTTAAACCCTAACAACAGAGGGGGGAAGTCGTTGGGGGAAGAGCTTATCGATTTCTAAAATTGAGCCCGTTCTGCAAAGACACGTTTGGATTGGAAACTGTATTTTGAGGATTGAAGGTAAAAATGAATGAAAATATAGGCAAAATTATATTTTTTACCGCTATACTAAATTTTTAATTTTTTATATTATCCCATTAAAAACTAATTAAAATATTAAAATTGAATTAATTCAAATCCAAAAAAATTGACATACGTTAAAAGTAGTCTTTGACGCCATTAGTATTTGATGTGGCAAAAAAATAATAAAATATTGCTTGTGTGGCAAAAAAAATCAAAAACATATTTTTAAAAAAAAAATTAACATTTTAAAGTTTTAAAAATAACAAAAACATAATAAAAAAAAAAAATTTAAAACAGATTTTTTTAAAAATAGAATTCTATAAAAATATATTTTTTAAAACAGATTTTTTAAAAAATAGAATTTTTTAAAAAACAGCTTTTTAAAAACTGCTTTTTAAAAAACAGATTTTTTAAAAACAGATTTTTAAAAAATATAATTTTTTTAAAACAACTTTTTTTAAAAAACAGAATTTTTTTAAAACAGATTTTTCAAAAAAAAATTTTTTAAAAAAAAAAAAAAGAAATTTTTAAAAAATAGAATTTTTAAAAAAATCGCTTTTTAAAAAAACATAATTTTTAAAAAAACTGTTTTTAAAAAAGTACTTTTTAAAAAAATCTGTTTTAAAAAAATTCTATTTTAAAAAAAATTTATTTTTTAAAAAAAATCTATTTTTTAAAAATCTATTTTTTTAAAAAATCTATTTTAAAAAAAACTATTTTTAAAAAGTCCCGTTTTTTACAAATTCTATTTTTTTTTAAAATCTGTTTTTTAAAAATCAATTTTTTAAAAATATATATTTTTATAAATTCTCTTTTTTTAAAAAATCTGTTTTTAAAAAAAATATGTTTTAAAAAATTCTATTTTTTTAAAAAATTGTTTTAAAAAATTATTTTTTAAAAAAATCTGTTTTTTTAAAAATCTTTTTTTATTTTTATTATGTTTTTGTTATTTTTAAAATTTTAAAAAAAATTATTTTTAATTTTTTTTGTCACGTAAGCAATATTTTTTATTTTTTTGTGACATCAACGCCATGTCAGCACTAATTTAACGTCTGTCAACTTTTTAGACAGAATAACCCAATTTTAATATTTTAATTAGTTTAATGGGATAATACAAAAAATAAAAAATTCGGTGGTGTAATAAGTAAAATTTACAAAAACATAATTTTGCCGAACGGATCTTCTCTTAGTAGGGGGACTTGGACTGCGAGAACTACCGGTGCGAGAGGGAGATGAAGAAGAATGCGAACGAGAACGGGATCGAGATCCGGAGTGTGAGCTTGAGCGAGAGTCCGAACCGGAAAACAAGCGAGAACGGGAGCGGGAACGAGACGACGAACCCGAACGAGAGCCGGACGGCTTAGCTGGGCGGCCTCGACCTGTTTTCGCCATGGCTAAAATGAACAGTGCAGATAAAAAACGGAAAGAAACCCTCGGTTAAACCCTAACGACAGAGGGGGGAAGTCGTTGGGGGAAGAGCTTATCGATTTCTAAAATTGAGCCCGTTCTGCAAAGACACGTTTGGATTGGAAAATGTATTTTGAGGAATGAAGGTAAAAATGAATGAAAATATATTATGGAACAATTAATTTCAATCCAATAAATCATTTAATTTTCTATTTTATTCTCTTTTTTATTTCATTCATTAATTTATTTTATTCTTTTAATCCAAGTGTAGCATTAAAGTTAAAATATAAATTGACTTATAAATTATTTTAAGTTGTGACAAGTAAAAACGTTTAGTATCAATTTGGCTTATAAGTCTAAAATTAAGTTAAAATAAGTTATGAAGATGTTCAGCTCGTAATGACTTATAAGTTACAATCAAATGTATTACTAAAAAAGACATTAATAAAAAAAGGGATAAAATAGACATTACAACTGGTTAAATTAACTTATTTTAAAATGACTTATAAGTCATTTTAAAATAAGTTATAAATACTTGCTTCTTTTTTTTACTTAAAAATCAATACAAGTAAAAAAAATAAGTCATTGTCAAACAGGAGAATAGTGACAAATGACTTATAAGTTAATTTGACCAACTTATAAGTTACAGTCGAAGAGGCTCTAAGTATTACTTTTGAAATGAAAATTTAAAATTATAGGTGAGATGAATTTATTAATTTTAAAAATAATAAAAATAGTGATTAATCTTAATTCCGTTCCAAAATTATAAATATATTGTAAGACCCCAAATAATTAATAAATAAAATTTAATTTTCTCTAATTATTATTTTGAAATAGTAAGGGTTGATGTGATTAATGTGGATAGTTTGTGAGTAAAATCGCAAAATATTTCAAAATAAGCAGTGGTTATAAAATATTCATTGTTGTCGGGGAATATTAGGTTTGGTCGTGGAATATTAAATGCTTGTGGGGAATATTAAATGCAACCAGTATGATATGTATGTGGGTCCCATGAAAAAAGCGATTGGAGGAAGAAAGCGACAAATATAAGTTGTTTAAAAATAACTTGGCGTAGTTATTCACAGATTTACCTTTGTTGGAATACCGATGGTTAAAACGATGATGTCTGGCGTTGTTGCCTGCGATGCTTTACGGTATTGCACCTATTATTGACTCTTACGTGAAGGCACTACTCGATAATGGATTCTGATAATTCTTTATTCGATTATTTTATTGGTTCGATAATTGTTGCGTTGATATTTTATATTCTTTGTTGTTTTGATAATTGTCATTACGGTATTTTTCATTATCGAAGCAATAATTCATATTATCTGAATAATATTATTAGATAACATTATTGGCAATGTCTAGAAAGTTACGTCTAAGGAGAGGTTTGGTCACTAATTGCTTGTGATGTAAGGAGAAATTCTTATTGGAAAGCCCCTCTTTCACAGGAGGCTGCTGGTTGTCGATATTGTGATTACTGTAATATTATTTGTGAATAATTAATTATTGATTCATATGATGAGAAAATATTGATTTTTATGGATATAGATGGAGAAAATTTTTAATGTGACAATTGTTGAAAATTGAAATTTTATCTTTTTTGATAAAATAATTTATTTAAATATATATATTATATATATTTTAATAATATAATAATGGTGATATTTTACAACGAATGTGGAATATATGAGTATCTGAGGAGGAAGAGTATTTTTGTTGCAATAAATGTTTAAAACATATTAAACATGTAAATTGGACCCCATTTATTGGTGAAATTTGATTATAGCCTCTAAAAATCGTCAGTTTGTGGATTTGGTCAATTTTGGTTGAAATTTGGAAAAACTTTCTTACGTAAAAGTTGTAGAAATTGAATTTCTTATAAAACTCATGAGATTTGAATTTTTTTGACAAAAGGGCTATTTATTGTGAATTATTGAAGTTAGAAGCTCAAAATAATTGATTTTGGAAGTTTAAATTATTTTAAATAATAAAAGCGTTTTTAACAAAGGTAGGTGTGCCCACTAGCATGGAAAAAAGCTGAGATCAGATTTTTCAAGGTGTGCGTGAAGATTATATATATATATATATATATATATATATTAATATTTTAATAAATTTTTAACTTTGGTGTTTACAAGCATTTTCTATAAATAGGGTCTTAGGTTAGAATTGAAAATCACACGAAGCTGAAGTTTCTCTCTCTATATTATTGAGCGTATTCTTGTGAGTATTTTGAGTATACTTTGAGTATTGCTATCGGTGAAAGTTCAAGTTATAGCTTTATATCCGATTATTCGGTTAAATCTTGTCTTTCCAGAGGTAAGGATATTTTTTTTTCGTAATGATATTATTTCTTGATATCATTATCTTTGAAATATTGATCTGAAGTTTTTATCAAATTTAGAACTTTTGGTGTAGATTTCTTATTCACGTATTCTGCCTTATTCACGTATCTGATCTTATTCACGAATCTGACCTTATTCATCGAAAAATGAAAAATTTTCTTTTCGTCCAAAATATCTATTGTGGATACTAGCTTTGATTGTATCCATGTTTTGATCATTCTTGAATTTTACACCACTATGATTATTTTTGAGGGTATTTTGGGCGTGGATAAAACAAATCACGAATCTTTAATCCTTAATCCTTGTCATTTTGATTCCTTTGGATTCGTTTCTTTAAAAATATTTTCATCATCCTCGGTCTTAAATGATGATATTATGGAATATCTTTGGCTGTAGTGCAAAGATGAATGATTTCGATGAATATCTTTGGCTGTAGTGCTGAAGATGAATGATTTCGATGAATATCTTTGGCCGTGGTGCAAAGATGAGCAGTGTTTAGATGAACATGACCCATTTGGTGAATGTCCTTGCTTTTGTAGTGCGAGGATGAATATATGATTCGGATATATATTGATTGATGTTACGAGGATAAAAATATTGATGATGATTTATTAAATTCATAGATATTAGTAGATTTCATCATCTACGTAACTCTTCTATGAATTAATATTTTCATTGCAGTATTGATTTAAAACTTGTTGTACTATTGTATTTTATTAGATTTTTTTTTCCTGTTGAAGACTAACGATAATTTTTTACGTATTATCTTAGTCGTAATATATTCTTCTTGGGCTAGTTGAGGTCACCCTTTTCCTTTTTGTTCATTTTTCTTCTCGGAGGCGAGAATGTAGCGAATCTGAGTCGGGGTATGGAATGATGGTTTTAGAGAGTTGTTTAGTAGTCCTCACCATTTTTGTAAAATAATGTATCAATAATTATGATGAGAATTTATTTGTATGTGGATATTGTTTAGATGGAAATATCTGTATTTAAACTCACAGTTTTACTGTTGTAATAATAAAGTTGTAGTTGTTTACATGTCTAGTGTATTGACAACTCGGAATGGGTGATGTATACCTATTTTGGGGGTGTCACGGTTGGTATCGGAGCTTAGGGATATGATTTCTGGCGGAGATCGGGGAATAGAACTAGGAGGAGAGGCAGAGTAAATCCTTATTTAGTGTGTCTACTAAGCTTATTTGTTAGTTGGTCGATATATATAAGGATATTATGTGATATATTGATTTGCTTAATTAACCCTTGTTTTATGATAGTATTTGAGAATGTCATTTGAGAATATTAACAATGGAAATGAGGCCAGAGTGGAGAGCCTTTGTACTCTGTGCGAGGAGAGCGTGCAGCAGATTTTGTAATGTTCCTCTGTGAACAACACCTGCAGGCGAGATGATGAGCGAGGGGATGTTTAGAAGCTTTTGCGATTCATGCAAAATCGAGACGAGGAGACTCGTGTTCAAAACATAGGAGAAATGATAGCAATTCATGGGTTATCTGACCCAAATAGTTCAAAAGTTGGGACCACCACGAATTTAAAGGAAAGCTGATTCGATCATGGCGGAAACATGGGTCGAAACAAATTACCAAGATATTCGATGTCTTGGGATGCGGGAGAAACGAAGGTTCCATTCATACATTTATGTTAAAAGTGGCGAGGCAAACTCTTTGGTGAGAGTCGTAAGCGTACCCATCCGGTACGCCTTTCGGCATGTCTTGGGAGCGTTTGAAACTATTTAATGACAAATACTTTCACGAAAGTGTTCGTCATATGAAGGAAGTGGAGTTTATTAGGCTGGAAGCGAGAACAACATGGCGGTGTCTCGATGCTGAAGCGAAGTTTGCGAGTTATCGAGTTTGCACCTCATTTGGTGGAGAATGAGGAAAGTATATGCGCGGATGTTTACGAGAGGTTTGAAACCCGGCATCGTCGATATCTCATCTCTCATAAATTTTTTCTTTATTGGATGTTGTTAATAGGGCTCAATTGTTAGAAGCGAGATAATGAAGTACGGTCGGTAGAGGTACCCAATCGGGATCATCTAGGAGATAGCGATCAACAAAACAACAATAACCGGTGGAGAAAAAAAAGGACGGACAAAAATGGTAACCACTCTGGTGATAATCATGGCCATGAAAAGAAAAAGCGAGTTAGGAAGAGATTTTAAAAAGGAGATTCAACAACGACCGTGTGAAGGCGATAGTGCGGTATTTGGTTCCAAGGAGAGAAGCGACCACCGGTCGTATCTATAAATGGGAAGAGGGACATATCGGTCAAGCGCCCTAGCAGTTCGGTATGCTATAATTGTGGAAAGGAAGGACATATCTCTCGAGATTGCAGTAGCGAAATCTAGTTCGTGAGGGCGGTGACTCAAAAGTATCGAGAAAAGTCAAAGTCAGCGGTTCTGGAAGAGCATTTGTTGTGGTTGGTCAAAAATCGAGGAACCAAGCGAGGTGATCACGGGTAAGCTATTTATAAATTCTTGTGAAGTTTATACTTTACTGAATCTAGGTCTTTACCCATTCATTTATCTCTCTACTTGTGCTCAGCGTTTAAATTTGACTCAGGAAAAAATTAGACTTTGACTATCTCTGTGGAAACTCCGTTAGGAGAAACTTTCATCACATCCTTTGTTTATAAATCTTGTCTAATCAAGTTGGCACCCTTATCTTTACATTGACCTTATCTCTTTAAAGATACTTGCTTTTGATGTGATTTTAGGGATTGATTGGTTAACTACTCATCATGCCAAAATTGATTGTTTTTCGTAAGGTTGTTAGTTTTTATATTCTAATCAACTTGTTGTTGAATTCAACAACTAAACCATTAAAATCAATCCTTGTCATATCTAATCATAAAGCGATTCGTTTATTGAAAAGCGGATGTCAAGCTTTCTTAGCCCATGTTATGGATTTGAATAAAGACCGTCAAAATTGAATAATATTCTGTTGTTATTAACTTTCACGGCGTATTTCTGAAGAACTTCGGTCTACACCCCGAGCGTGAAGTTGAATTCTTTATTGACCTTGAACACAGTACAAAGCCCATTTCTAAAACCCCATATCGAATGGCTCTATTGAACTTGGGGAGTTAAAGGTCCAACTATAGGAATTGTTGGACATCGGTTTCATTAAATCTAGTACATCTCCTTAGGGTGCTCTGTTTTATTCGTAAAGAAGAAAGATGGGAGTATGCGACTTTGTATTGACTATCGGGGAATTGAACCATGTCACCATCAAGAATAGGTATCCTCTACCTCGTATTGATGACTTGTTTGACCGATTGCAAGGAGCACAATTCTTTTCAAAAATCGATCTTAGATTACGGATATCATCAATTTGAAAATTAGAACGAGGATATTCAAAAAGCGCCTTGAGAACTCGGTATGGGCATTATGAATTCTTATTTATGTCTTTCGGATTGACTAATGCTCCTATGACTTTCATGGATATGATAAATCAGTATTCAAAGAATATTTGGATAAATTCGTTGTTGTCTTTATTGATGACATCCTCATATATTCAAAAGTCGTGAAGATCATGAGCACCATTTGAAGCTAGTACTCGAAGGCTTAAAAGTGAAAACAAGCTATATGCTAAGTTGAAGAAATCACGAGTTACGGCTTGAGGAAGTAGCATTCCTTGGGCGCGTGGTGTCAAAACATGGAGTATCTGTTGACGTGAAGATTGAAGCAATAAAGTTTAGAACAGCGAAGTCGGTGGTGAAATCGTAGCTTTTTGGGTTTAAATTTGGTTATTATCGGAGATTCGTGGAAGGTTTTCTCGAATCGCTACTCAGTTAACTCATCGACTCGAAAGGATACAAAATTCATATGGGGCGAGGAATGCGAGAAGAGTTTCCAAGAGCTTAAGAGGAGACTCATTTGGCTTTTTGTTCTAACAATACCATCTGATGCGGATGGATTTGTTATCTGACGATGCTTGGGCAAAGGGTTAGGATGTGTTCTCATGCAACATGGGAAAGTCATAGCCTATGCCTCGCGATAACTTAAAGAATATGAGAGGAATTATCCTACTCATGATCTAGAGTTAGCGTGATCGTTTTCGCACTAAAGATCGGTAGCCTTATCTATATGGGGAGAAAGTGGAGATATATTAGGACCATAAAAGCCTTAAATATTTCTTCACTCGAAAAAAAAGAACTCAACATCTTGGCGGATGACGTTGGCTAGAGCTATTGAAAGACTACGACCACACTATTCAATACCATCACGGAAAGCGAGCGTGGTAGGTGTAGCGTTAAGTAGAAGATCATATCACGAGGGCAGTGCGATGATGTCAAGTATGCGTAGAGCCAACTTTAATAGAAAAGTTAAGGTTGCTCGAGCCCATAGGCGGGGTGATGCATATGAAAAGAAAGTACAAGAAGGTCTTTATCCGGGCGAGAATTGATGAAGAAGGAATACTTGAGTCCACTCCGGACTTTGTGTTCTAATGATTACGATTTGAAGTACAAGATCATGATGGAGGCACACAATACACCATTTGCAATCCATCTGGAAGTACTAAAATGTATCGTGATCTTGACATACATTTTGGTGGAACAATATGAAGAGAGAGATTGCAAATTTTATCTCAACATGTTTAACTTGTCAGCGTGTAAAGGCGGAGCATCAAGTGCCTAAGGGACCATTGCAACCACTTGAGATTAGAAATGGAAGTGGGAACACATTACCATAGATTTCGTTCTGGGTCTTCCACGGTTTCTCAAGGCATAAATGCTATTTGGGTTATTGTTGATAGATTAACCAAGTACGCACATTTCTTGCCGATCAGGAGACTTATTCTCTTGAGCGTCTTGCTAGTATGTATGTAAATGAGATTATGAGGTTGCATGGCATGCCGGTATCTATAGTTTCGGATCGTGACCCAAGATTCACTTCAAGATTTTGGGTTAGCTTGCAAAAAAGCTATGGAGTGCATTTACGATTGATTGACATACCACCATCCTCGAAGCAGACGGACAATCGAGAGGACTATTCAAACTCTTGAAGATTTATTAAGACTACATGTCCTAGAACTTCAAAGGCGGTTAGGATAAGTATTTACCATTGGTGGAATTCTCCTACAACAATGATTATCGAGGCAAGTATAGGTGTGGCTCCATATGAAGCATTATATGGACGAAAGTGTCATTTCTCGATATGTTGGGATGAGGTGGGTGAAGCAACATTGTTGGGACCCGAGTTAATGCGTATGACTACTAGAAAAGATCCAAATGATTCGACAAGCGTATACAAGCGGCACAAGATCGACAAAAGAGTTATGCGGATCTTCATCGAAAGGGCGTGGAATTTAGTATAGGGGATCATGTATTGTTGCGAGTTGCTCCATGGAAGGAGTTACAAGATTTGGGAAGAAAGGAAAGCTCGATCCACGATTTATTGGTCCATTTCAAATTCTTGGCCGAAGTAGGAAATGTAGCCTATAGACTCGCGTTACCTCCAAGTATGTCTCGTGTTCATAATGTGTTTCACATATCATACTTCATAAATATGTGAAAGACCGAACCACGTTATTGAGTTAGAACCGGGGACGAGATAGTCGAAGACTTAACGTATGAGGAGGTACTGTCGAGATCTTGGATAGGAAGGAGCATGTCCTACATACGAAGGTCATACCACAAGTTAAAGTTTTGTGGAGGAACCATGCTTTATAGAAGAAATGACACAGGAATTAGAAAGCGGAAATGAAAGCGAGGTATCCTCACCTTTTGAAACACCAGTCGTATGTCAATTCGAGGGACGAAATTTCATAAGGAGGGAGGTTGTAAGACCCCAAATAATTAATAAATAAAATTTAATTTCCTCTAATTATTATTTTGAAATAGTAAGGGTTGATGTGATTAATGTGATAGTTATGGGTAAAATCATAAATATTTTAAAATAAGCAAGTGGTTATAAAATATTCATTGTTGTGGGGAATATTCGTTTGGTCGTGGAATATTAAATCTTTGTGGAGAATATTAAATATGACAGTAGCGACCATATGTGGGCCCCATAACGGAAAGCGATTGGAGGAAAAAAGTTGTTTAAAAAATACGGTTGGTTAAAACCGGTGGATAATACGATGTCTGGCGTTAATGCTGCGATGATTTGCGGTATTGCACCAATTATTGACTCTTACGTGAAGGCACTACTCGATAATGGTTACTGATAATTCTTTTATTCGATATTTTATTGGTTCGATAATTGTTGCGTTGATATTTTATATTCTTTGTTGTTTGATAATTGTCATTACACAAATATTTTTTATTATCGAAGCAATAATTCATATTATCTGAATAATATTATTAGATAACATTATTGGCAATGTCTAGAAAGTTACATCTAAGGAGAGGTTTGGTCACCTAATATGGCGATAAGGAGAAATTCTTATTGGAAAGCTCCTCTTTCACAGGCGCTACGGTTGTCGATATTGTGATTACGTAATATTATTTGTGAATAATTAATTATTGATTCATATGATGAGGAAAATATTGATTTTATGTGGATATAGATGGAGAAAATTTTTAATGTGACAATTGTTGAAAATTGAAATTTTATCTTTTTACGATAAAATAATTCATTTAAATATATATATTATTATATTTTAATAATATAATAATGGTGATATTTTTACAACGAATGTGGAATATTTGAGTATCGAGGAGGAAGAGTATTTTTTGTTGCAATAAATGTTTAAAACATGTTAAACATGTCGATTGGACCCCATTTATTGGTGAAATTTGATTATAGCCTCTAAAATCGCTTGGATTTGTGGATTTGGTCAATATTTGCTTAGAATTTGGAAAACTTTTTCTTACGTAAAGTTGTAGAGAATTGAATTTCCTATAAAAACTCATGAGATTTGAATTTTTACGACAAAAGGGCTATTTATTGTGAATTATTGAAGTTAGAAGCTCAAAATAATTGATTTTGGAAGTTTAAATTATTTTAAATAATAAAAGCGTTTTTTAACAAGGTAGGTGTGCATGGAAAAAGGTGTCCAAGGTGTGCGTGAAGATATTATATATATATATATATATATATATATATATATATTAATATTTTAATAAATTTTATAACTTTGGTGTTACAAGCATTTTCTATAAATAAGGTCTTAGGTTAGAATTGAAAATCACACGAAGCTGAAGTTTTTCTCTCTTTATATTATCGAAGCGTATTCTTGTGAGTATTTTGAGTATACTTTGAGTATTTGCTATACGGTGAAAGTTCAAGTTATACTTTATATCGATATTAGGTTAAATCTTGTCTTTCCAAGGTAAGGGATATTATTTTTTTTCGTAATGATATTATTTCTTCAATATCATTATCTTTGAAATATTGATCTGAAGTTTTTATCAAATTTAAAACTTTTGGTGTCGAGATTCTTATTCACGTATCTGGCCTTTATTCACGAATCTGGACTTATTCATCAAAAAAAAAAAAATTTTCTTTTCGTCAAAATATCTATTGTGGATACTAGCTTTGATTGTATCCATGTTTTGATCATTCTTGAATTTTACACCACTATGATTATTTTGAGGTATTTTTGGGCGTGGATAAAAGCAATCACGAATCCTTAATCCTTAATCCTTGTCATTTTGATTCACTTTGGATTCGTTTCTTTAAAAAATATTTTCATCATCCTCGGTCTTAAATGATGATATTATGGAATATCTTTGGCTGTAGTGCAAAGATGAATGATTTCGATGAATATCTTTGGCTTTGTAGTCTGTAAAGATGAATGATTTCGATGAATATCTTTGGCCGTAGTGCAAAGATGAGCAGGTGTTTAGATGAACATGACCATTTGGTGAATGTCCTTGGCTTTGTGTGTCTGAGGATGAATATATGATTCGGATATATATTGATTGATGTTACTGAGGATAAAAATATTGATGATGAATTTATTAAATTCATAGATATTAGTAGATTTCATCCTCTACGTAACTCTTACTATGAATTAATATTTTCATTATTGCAGTATTGATTTAAAACTTGTTGTCTATTGTATTCTATTAGATTTTTTTTTTCTGTTGAAGACTAACGATAATTTGTTACGTATTATTTTAGTCATAATATTCTTTCTTGGGCTAGTTGAGCTCACCCTTTTTTTTTTTTTCTTATTTTTCTTCTCAAGAAGGCGAGAATGTAAGCGAAATGCTGAGTCAGTGGGGTATGGAATGATAGTTTTAGAGAGTTGTTTAGTAGTCCTCACCATTTACGTAAAATAATGTATCAATAATTATGATGAGGATTTATTTGTATGTGGATATTGTTTAGATGGCAATATCGTATTTAAACTCACGTTTTTTATTGTTGTAATAATAAAGTTGTAGTTGTTTTACATCTGAGTGTATTGACAACTCGGAATGGGTGATGTATACCTATTTTGGGGTGTCACATATATTTTGACTTTTTTAAAGTCAATTTGCAAAATTCTAAAATTTAAAATTGATATGATTTCGTTCAAGTTTTGAAAACAACAAATATGATAATTAGTAGTACTTTATAGTTAGTTTACAATTGTTATATATTTTGTATTAAAATTAAATAATTTATATCAATTTTGAATTTTAGAATTTCTAAATTAACTTAAAAATTCAAAATGTATATCTAGTTTTGGAAGAGAGTAATTTTTAATTAGTTTTCGGTAGTTATAGTGTTTGTTTAACTATAATCAAATAAATTTATATCCTTTTTGACATTTAAATTTCATAGATCAACTAAAAAATCTGAATATATTTCTAATTCTTGAAATATGTTAAATGAAGTAAAAGTTGTAAGTCACAACACTTGGCGCAGCGATAAGTTTCCACATAGGGTGAACCGTAAATTCGGGTATCTGGGATCGATTCCCGCCTGTTATCAAAAAAAAGAAGAAGTTGTAATTCTACTGTAAATTGTTGATCAATGTGAATAGTTCACTAATAATAAAAATAAATAAATAAAAGTGAAATGACATTGCCAAACATGGTAGACTAGAACAAATAAATACCAATAACTTCGTTTTTTGTCTATGATATTTCAAAGTTTTTTAACAAATTAATATTAATTATTTAAAATTAAATTTAAAATATTTTAAAATCCAAAATTAATATGAAAAGATTTAGTTTTGAACAATAGCTAGGGTTACAAAAAATTTATTATTTATAAGAACACATAAAATTTAAGTTTAAAAATATTTCATATTAATTTGGAAAAGTCAAATGAGATGCTAAATTTAGAAGCTGAGTATATATATTATTACCATTATACTCTTAAAAATTGTTGACAAGACTTGCGAAATAAAATAAATCTCATTGGGTTCATTTCCTGTTCTTAGCTTAACAAGTGTATTAATCGAACCCAGCAAACTTACAAAGCTTTCTATGGCAGGCAGGCAGCCTGCTGCACCGTTCCAAAATGCAAACTTTCCCAATTCCCGTACGCATGCATACAAGTTTCTACTTAAATAATAAAACAGGAAGTGCATGTTTTCATGTTAAGCATCCATTACATTGTAGCCTTCTCAACTGGATCAGTTCCTTCTGTCACGACCTCGACTGCCATCATTACTTTTGAAGCTTCTCTTTTCATAATCAGCATGCGTCTTTCTATCATACAACTCATCTCGCCTGTCTCGTTTATTATCTACTTTTCCCTTCTGCCGACTTTCATCATCCCTCCGGTCTGCTCGGGTATCATTATCTGTGCCCCTCTTCTTAGAATCTCTCTCGTCCTGACTGTCTCCACGAAAAACATTATCTGCACTCTTCTTTTTATACTCTCTCCCGTCTCCACGGCAATTTTTATCTGCACTCCTATTTGTATGCTCTCTCTCATCCCTCCCGCCACGAAAGTCATCCTCTGCACTCCTCTTTCTATACTCTCTCTCATCCCTCACGTCTCCACGGCTACCTTTATTTGTACTCTTATTTCTATGCTCTCTTTCATCCCTCCTGTCGCCACAAAAGTCATTCTCTGCACTCCTTTTTTTATACTCTATCTCGTCCCTTGTGCCTCCACGGCTACCTTTATCTGCACTTCTATTTCTATGCTCTCTCTCATCCCTCCTGTCTCTAGGACTATCATTATCCACTTTCTTATTTTCTCTCTCAACCTTTTCATCCCTGCGGCTACCACCAATTTCACTTCTAAACTCCCGCCCATCTCTTTTGTCGTGTTCATTATCTCTACCACCCAATGAACGCATTCTACCTCCCCCATCCCTCTCATCGTCACCATGTTCTTTACTTCTGTCATTATGCCTATGCCTGTCACGTGAGTCTTTGTGCCTGTAATCCCTGTGTTTGAGTTCATGAGGACTTTGGCGGTTCACATTTGTTTTCTCAATATGATCCTCACCTTCATGGTTTCTACGTCTCTTATTTTGTTGAGGACTTCCACCGGAATCTCCATCAAATACCATTTCATACCTGCAACAAAATGTCGTTATGGGAGGAAGTGAGGAAGTGAGAGTCAAGAGAGAGAGAGAGAGAGCTTGTCGTGGTCAAGGGGATTTTATTTATTTATTTATTTTGGGGGGTGTGGGTTAGGGGTAAAAGATTCATGGTGACACATTAGATCACAAACCTCGACTTATTGTCGCCACCATGCTGGGTATTTTCATCTTTTAAGATGTATTTTGCAGGCTGGTGCTTTGCAGTCGGGCTTCCAGTACAATCCTTGGCAATGTGATCAAGTGAACCACATTTAAAGCAACCTCTTCCTACAGTAATTAAATAAAATATGTTGACTAGATAATCATAATTGTCCTTCCAGAGAAGTTTTGAAAAGGAAAGAAAATTTAAATAACATTGGAGAATACCATAATATCGTAGTTTCCAACTGTCACCCGTTCAATGACCAGTTCAATGACCATATGACTACTGCTTTTAACATATATAAATATATACTTTCTCTACACATTGGGGCAGCAACCCAACCAAATTCAATGTACATTGTACGACACAACTCATCAGACTTGACAATGTCAAATACAAAACAACATATACATAAACACAATTCCTTTGAAAAAAAATTGTTTTAATTGGATATATAAAAAGATTTGATACTCGTGCCTGTCAATTAAAAAATATCTATTTGACAGGGGGGGAAAACATTCAACTCATTTAGCAGCAGATAGAACATCTCCCATTAGTTGGCTACCTATAAGCATGCAAGTCATAGGCAAGGGAAAGGGGACATAACAAAAACTGCTAGGGGAATCTTAAAATGCACATTGGATTAGAGGCGTCAGGCTACGTTTCTACTAGACCACATAATTGAGGATCAACTACATGCACCAAAAGTAAAATCCATATATGAACAGCTAACTTTGAGAAGTCAGACGGTACAAAATAGTTTGCCAAGGTCATCAAGCAACATGCATGACGCTACACAAGGAAAAAGCCACAGAAGGAAACAAAATAAGATAAATTATTAAATTGTCAACAAAAGAAATCTTTACCGTTCCCCTTCTTGTGATCTTTACGCCTGTACTGGGACCACAATTTTGCAACACTTTGACTGAAATCGACATGTATCCTTCGATCATCAATTAAAGCATTATCCATCTGCCAACAAACATAGCAGGAATCAAATTAAAAACCACTGATGTTTGCCATAAGAACAAATAATTTGATTCGAGTAAACATAGAAAAGAATAAATAATTAGATTGATTCTCAATCCAGTAATTTCTTTAAACTGCATTTTAAATGCAAACTTGCAAAAACTTGGGTTTATTGTTTTGTAATTTTTAATGAATTAGATCAATTTTGAGTGTTAAAATATTTCAAATTGACTTTCAAAAGTCAATAATGGTGTTTAATTTGGTACGGAGGAAGTATTATTTGGTTGTAGCTGTAGATAAAAAGGATTGCACTTTTACAATAGGTCACAAGGTCAATTGAGAATTCAAACTCATCTTCTTGGGCGTAATTGCAAAGCCCTAGAAGAGAGGAAACTTATAAAGGGTGGTGCAGTAACTACAAACACGTGGTTAAACATGGGGTGACACATCAAGTAACCCATTCAACTTTTAGGAAGGAATTTCCTACATGAAAAATTGCATTAGAAGAAGTCGGGAAAAATATGAGAAAATAAAATCTAGTAGAATGATGTCGCTCCAATGAGCATTTACCTGGTTCAAATAGCAAGAGCAAGCATGTTAGCTGGGATACTATAGGCAAGCCAATGGGAAGTCAATTCCTAATTTTGGAAGGGAGATAGATTGATGTAGTCGATGGAAATTTCAGTTTAGGTTCATGTCAAGCAGACCATGTATCCTCCTCAACAAGTATCGTTTTGTTTGCTTTTATTATTATGGTATATATGTTTTATTATGTTTTAGAATCAATTTTTAGTCCTTCAAGTTAATCATTCAATGTAGTCAGTAAAGTGAAATTCCTAGGTTAGCCTTTATTAGTTTAGATCTTGAAAGTTATAAGGTCTATAAAAGAACTTTCTTGTACATTTCTGAGGGGCAGATTATAATGAATTCAGTTGATGAGTATCTATGGTTGCTTTCAGCCTTATTAAAACAGTTTCTTTTAGGATCATACTCCTCCCATATTTTGTATCCCTAATATTGCTTCCATCAATTCTTATTTTTTAAACACCTGGGCATACAACATCAAAAAAAGCATAGAGTCCATAATAATATGTACAAAGCATCTGCAGCAGATGATGAGACGGTTTGTTTGTTCTGCTCATAGCTAGATCTTCGTTAGGACTTCAGTGAAGTCTCTAACTGTTGTAGCTAGTAAACAGAAATTCAAATGAGAAAGGAAGAAGAGGTAAGAATCAGAGAGAATTTTGGTGAGAAGAGAGAGAAAGAGGTTGGGAATTTGGATCCACAGTTTGTACACTCTCATAATGTTAGGCTCAGATCAATGAGCTTAACTCAGTAAATATATAGATTAAGAGAAGGAGTTCAGAGGCAGGTTAGGGAGACGAAAGGACAGAAAAGAGGAGAATGGGGGAAGGGGTTTAGGGAGACTCCTCAACATGAAAGATTTCTCAGATTTTATTCATCAAACTAAGCATGATTTTTACAATAGAGTTCATGATATTTATACTATCTACTGCTGCTGGAAAACATGAGCCTTACATAAAAGCAAATCTAATCCTACATCTAAACCTTCACATGATTCAAGTAAGGTCAGTTACTAGAGAATATTCTGGATCTTTAGAAATAACAAATTCTGGCTAGGGTTGATCTTGACACATGATCCGTTTTATTTTTCACACATAACGTGCAATTACAGACTCTTAGACTTTTTATAGAGATCTGAGCTAACTTGCACCATATGAACGTTACGAACTTCTAATATAACTATCACATATAGTTTAACTTATTTAGTAGTCAGTAACTAGCTGATAAATTCTCTTCTAGCTGAGTTTGACAATCTCCAATTGCTTTAAAGCCAATTGCTTTGAGTGATCAGCATATTTTCATAAAATGTAGAGGTGAAATAAAAAAATTTAAAAGTCCCTATTTTTTTCATCTAGAGCTGAAGCAGATTCAATTAACCTTTTGTAGCTTTATTCCTCATTTCTTCTAGATAGTGTGGGGAGTTTCTAGTAAAATAGGGTTCAATGGTATGTTACGTAGATAAGAATTTTTGGAGAGCAATTCTTTGTTAGCTAATAAATGTATCAATGGAAATGGCAATGGGGCAGGGAGGGGAAAGGTTTTGCATAACGTCTCAAATTTTTGGTTTCAAAAGCGTGTCTCAAATGAAAATGACGTGTCATCATTACATTGTTTATGAATGTCTCTTGTGATTGACTATGTTATAAAGTATCACTAAAATATTCAATACCACATCATTTGAGACCCATTTGAGACCAAAAATTTGAGATTTCTAGTATTACTTTTGCATAATAAATTGCAATCCCTGACGCTAACTCCTCAAAGCCCGTTGAGAATACGATGTAGGATAAGGTGGGAAGAAAGAAGTAATAATAGGTACCTATACAACTTTAATCTCAAATCAATTCATTCAATAATCTCCCAAAATAATGAAGTATTATAATGCTTAAATAGAAAACCCAATACTTGGAGACTAAGTAAAAACCTAATTAAAAAAAGAAACAATCTCCTAACTAAAATCTACTACTACAATAAAACTTACCTAATTAAAATATATTACCATAATTAAAAATCTCCTAATTAAAATAATTAAAATCTACTACCATAATTAAAACTTCTAGAATATCCTACTAAAATAATTATATTAATAATCCAACATTTATTTCTAAATAACAATACAAAATTAATAATACACTTCTTAAATTTCTCCTTCCATATCGCATCAGGCCCTTATGTGTCTTGAACTTATTTTGAATGATTTTAAATATATAAACACATCCCCTACCTTGTGGGGAATTATTAACCCCTGCCCTACCCCACATGCCCTGCTTCTTTATTTTAAATATATAATTTAATTTTTATGAATACATATATAACATTAAGCACGAGTATTTAATACACTGAGCCGAAGGCGGGTTATGGGTCCAGACCTGACTTTGCTTTTTTTACTAGCGGGTTTTCTTCGCCCAACCCTAAACCATTGAAATTGTCAAATAAAAACAACCGTTGGGGTTGGGGTTGGGGTCCAGAAGGTCTAGGGGAAATCTCATTCCTAAATACATCCGATATTCATACATCTATAATCTATTTCTATTCAAAATATAGATAGTCCTCCCTAAACTTATCTATTCAAACAACAATTGATCAAGTTAAAACTACACAACACATAATAAACCTTGACACTAAAAGTTTGACAACATGCAGCTCCTACATCAAGATTCCGCATGTATACCACATCAGGAACTCATGTAGAAGTATATATCAAAAAAAAATTGCACTACTTGGAATTCAAGTTGAAGTATAAATCAATTAAAACAAAACTGCAAGACTTGCATCTTCTGAATATTGCCACAACTCGATGAAGTTAATTTCATCTTATAATAGCTTTATTCAAGATTCCAGTTTTGTAGTTATAAATGAGAGAGCAAATTTCAAAACAAATACAAGGATGCCATATATCAGGGTCATAAAATATGTAGGCAGAAAGAGAATGCAACATAATAGAGAGAAACAAACCCAGTTTTAGCAAATCAATGCAACATAATAAAAAGAAAACAAATAAAGTCTTGTAGCATACCTTGAAATATGCTTGATTGCAGGCCTCTGTATCCTCAAACTCTGGCACAATAGAGAATGTAATTGACATTGATTAGGTTTGATTGCTGAGTATAAGATGATGACATGTCAAGAAGAGCACTCGCTAGAAAAGAATACATATTGAGAGTGGACAAGCATTAAGGTAGTCATGATCATATATGCACATCATTTTGCAAATAAACACATTAAGGCCAAGAAACTGAAGAAAGGAAATGCACACAAGAGTAGATTGATGAAAGGTGAATACTATATAACTTACATGATTAGCTATGGAGCATATTAGCACTCAATAGTCCAACGTCCCATTGAAATAAGTAAACTTTTTAATGATAGAGGTTAATTCTGAATATATAAGCATCAATGTAGCAGCTAGTTTTCTTCTAATAACCGGTTAAAAGGAAATACGAGAACCCTCTTTCACTAGTTCTATTCTATAAAAGTTAATTGAGTGTTCTAGAAAAGGTAATTGAGTGTCAAAGGCTTTTTCTAAAGTGCATTTGTCAATGCCAAACTAATAATATTTTAAACACATCCTACATCTTTTCTTTTTCGAAGGAAAACATAACACCACCACTATTCAATTATTGATCATAGGGCAAAAGGAACTAAAGATGTAACACTGTATTACGTTTCAAAGTATCAGCCGAGTTGCCAAAACCTTGGCATATCGGTTTGGTTTCTTTATTCACCGATTCCATAACAAGTCATGAATTGTAATTTCAAGCATTAACAATGTAAAGTTGCGTATAGATGAAATTTCACAGTAAGGGGAAAAAATAATGGTGTAACGGAGAAATCAAGGAGAAATAAGAGAAATAATGGTGTAACGAAGGAATTCAAGTGAAATAACAGTGTAAAGAAAATTCTTTTGTGGAACAAAGGAAGTAATAATAATAATAACAATAATAATATCAAACAATAGGACTCCTTTTGTGGAATAGAAGTAATAATAATAAATAAAGTAAATTTACATATTAACTAATAATAATATTAATAAATAAATAAATTTGACATAACGGTGCATCTCACAAGAAATCGAAACCAAAACTGAGTAAAAAAAAACTTCCACAACCTTGACAGCTACCACGACTTTGAACCATCATTCTGAAGTAGCCTAAAAAACATCCATAAAGGCCAAAATTAAAGGTTGTAGGTTTAAAGAGTGGTTACTTGTCCAAAGGAGGTAGATTGGTTCTTATTAAAAGCACTCTCTCTAGCATGCCAAGCTATTTCATGTCCTCTTTTCCATTTCTTGCTTAAGTTCATAAGAGACTTCATAAGCTCATGAGGGACTTTCTTTGGAGGGGGAGCGAGGTGGGGGGAAATACAACCTGATCAACTGGAAGTAGGGATGTATAAGAACTGAGCCGATCGCAAGCTAATCAAGCTTGACTAGACAAAAAGCTTGACTTGGCTGATAAATGTCAATTAATCGAGTCGAGCTCAACCAGAATTTTCAGCTCGTTTAATACATGAGCAGGCTCGAGGGCTCGAGTAGGTAACAAAACTTCAGTATATATTCTAAGTAATAAGTAAACTTAGGGGTTGTTTGATAACCCTTAGTAGCCGCTTAATAAGAAGAGATATCATTAAGTCAGAAACATGACCTATAAAAAATTGTTATCAAACAACTTAACTGAAGCAAATATTACTTTTTTGATAAGTGGAGGCAATCTAGCTTTTTCGGTCAGCTTTCACTTAATGACTTCATTTAGCAAATATTACATTTTTATTTCATGTTTAATAAGTGTTTGGTTTAGCATGTTATATAATAAAATTATGCTAGTAAATATAAGAAAATCATTGTTTTATAATGCTATCAATAAGAAGAAAATTCTTTTGTGAAAGAAGAAAAAAATACAAATGAAATTATTTATGTGAAACAGATGAGTAATATCAATTGTGTGTTTGAATGTTATATCTTTATATTTACAATAAATGTACTTTGGATAATACTTAATGTTAGAGATAAAATAGATGTATTGAATATTGCTGTTATTTTATTACAAAGACTACTAAAGCCTTATATATAGGCTACATGTTGAGTTAGTGACCAAGAAAAGTTGAGTAATGACCAAGTATGTGTGGGCACCAAGCATACTTAATGACCAAGGTCTAATAATAATATACTCTAATAATAATAATAATAATATATTAAGAAGTCTTATATCACGACTTACAAGTTGTTACACATAATCCTCAAAAAAGTCAAAAAAATCATAGCACGATTTTTTTTTATCTTCAACACTCCACCTCAAATTGAGACCCTCTTCAATTTGCGCAGAATTTTTTTTCTTATGTCCAAAGTAAGATTTCTCACCTCAACACATAATTTCACCCATCCACTTTCCGAGGATATCATGTGCCGAAATAAAACAATAATGGAGAACACTCATTTCCCTAACAAATGTGAAGGACTCTCTATCCTTCAAAAACAACTACAAAGGACTACTTACCTTCCTCAACAACAGAGAACTTTCTAGCCTCCCAAAAAATCAAGACACATTTCTTCCTGAAATCTTAACCCCATGCAGTCCTTACTTTCCAATCAACCATCCATTTACATATTCAACCAGTGAAATAACTACTAAGGACAAACTATTTTTGTTTCACCACAAAAACAAACGACGACTATTGATTTTTATTTTGTTTTCTCTAAAAAAAGAAAAAAAAGATACCCATCGGCGGCTGTGTGTTGTCGGTGGTGGAAGCAAGACTTCTAGTTGGCCTCCCAATATCAAACTAGCTCCGATACCATATTAGAGATAAAATAGATGTATTGAATATTGTTGTTATTTTATTACAAAGAATACTAAAGCCTTATATATAGGCTACAAGTTGAGTAGTGACCAAGTAAAGTTGAGTAGTGGCCAAGTATGTATGGGCACCATGCGTACTTGGAGACCAAGTTCTAATAATATTAGTAATAACAATAATAAAACTTAATAAAGTATATAAACTTTGAATATTTTTATAATACTCACAGTTCAAAGTATAAGATTATTTAACTAAAATATTAAATATTAAGAAAATATTTTTTATCATCTTGAGACAAATTATTACAACTCACTATATAAACATTAGAACTCATTATAATTTTATATTTTGGAACAACGTAATTTTATGTATGACATAAATGTAGTTTAGATGAATATGTTATTATATTTAAAATTAGTATACTTTTAGATAATTATAATTTTTATATTAATAAATGTCCAAAGTCCATTCAATAGCATTCTGATAACATATTTATAATTATCAAATAAACTTGGTCAAAATTAACGGTTTAGAGGGTTAAAATGGAAATTTTTTTTATTAAGAAACAGTTTCTTTTATTCAGGGATCATTTTCATTCAGAGACTCTTTTTTATTCAGCTCATTTAGTTTACTTATTAATTCAGAATTTTTTATTTAGTTTTATCAAGCATCCCCTTAGTCATTTTACATAGCAAAATAGTGAATTTTTTTTTGTTTTAAGCAATGTGAGATTCTAAAGAAAGCCAAAGGTGTGTATATATATAGAGAGTAGTGGTCCATAGCAAATGTTTGCTATTAACACTATTCCAACAGACAGATCTTTTACCGTCCGAATCTAAAATCTAAGGGTTGAGATCAACTTCCATGCTAGTCCTTCTAGCGGCCAAGGAAACTCTTACCAACAACCACTGTAATGACTAAGTTACCCTCAAAGATTTTAGTCTGGTTGTTACTCTACTATTCTGGTCAGGCTAAACGACAACGTTTATCATCAATACGACATCTTATAGCCTGGTCGCTAGTAGTAGTAGCGGTCAAACGATAAAACAAAACCCAAATCTTAATCTATTTGCTGCTATCAAACGTTTGCAGATGATCCGCATCAATTGAGAGAAAGAAGAAGACAAGGCTAAGGCTAGACAAAGTCAATTCTATATCCAAATTCAAGTTTGAATCAGTTATTCTACTCCAATTACTAGTAAGAATATTCCTAACAAATTTTTTTAAAACAAATTTATGTTAATTTATAAAATACGATTTAAATTACATGTGTGAAATAGCAAATTGGGTAGTATGCATACATGCATAACTAATTTTGTATGAAGTCGTATACATGCATAATATTAACATATTTTGTGTGAAAATTTAAACTAATAATATGGAATAATTGGTGTTTACGTATATACATTGAATAATTGGTCATGTATACCTTTATACATGAAATATTATTGGTGTTGGTATTTTTAGTTAAAATATGAAAAATTGATTGCCCGGACCCATTGACCACAATGTCCTTTATGACCAACAAGATGTTGATAGGGGTAAACTTACATCATCTCAAACTACCGCCATAACTCTATGACAAATGGGAACTTTTTACATATAATTAGTGTGAGTGAGAAATAACAAAAAAACACCTTGAGAGGAGGATACTTTTTATGAAGTGTTTTGGGATATTTTATTTTTGGGTTGTCGGTATTGGGAAAACTACGAACTTATCCCTCATTTGATGCCCCATTTGAGGTCTTTTAGAGAAATTTTTGGGATGACATGGCTTTAGAATGGAAGAACGTAAAAAAAAGACATGGTATTTCCTTAGTTTGGTTGCATGAAAATTATTCAAAGTGCCCAAAAAAATCAAGTAGGGATGTGGTTAGGCGTTACACAAAGCCAGACATCCTTTGGTTATGCGGGACAATCTTATTTCTAACTAGGTCAAGAAATAATGTAAACCCTAGGTATATGTATTTTGTATATGATTCAAATATGATTGCCACATGCATGGGTGCCGCTTAGGGCTTTGTACACAACTACTAGGAGAAAGACCAAGTATGTCAATAGTTGTGTCACTCTGATACAAATTTGGTCATACTAGTTGGAAGGTAACCCTAGGCGAAAAATTTATATTTTGACTTCTACGGGTATACTCGACTATACTAAGTATCAATATCGATATCTGAGAAGAATCCCATCACCATCTATCTTTCTCTTTGGGATAATTTGATGGTGACCTAAGTGGGAGGTAGTTTGGCGATCGTGCCTTAGATGGGACGATGATTGGGGTGGTTACAATTATGAGGCGAGAATGGCAGGATCTAGTCGGATCCCTTTGATTTTGATATTATAGAATATAAAATGTCTGACCGACGAGTATTTACAAGGTATTCCATCCCCGACCAAAAGACATGAATTTCTTAGAGCACCTAGGGAACAAAAATTTGAACCGAAGGATTACATAGAATTAAGGAGAGAATACATTGAGCAGTGGAAGATGTATATGGACCATCTCGAGGGACAAACAATATAAGTTGCTAAGGATATCGGATACATACTTCAACTGGTATAATAAGATCACCCGACTATATCTGCATCGCCCTCGACACAATGGAGATCCTAACACCTCGTATGAGCTTATAATCAGCATAGCATGGTAAACAATTTAAATTTTTATTTATTTTTCAATTGATATAATCTCTCGTATACTTTGATGCTAATGATTTTATTTTTTATTTGCTTTTTTTGTCATTATAGATTGAGAGTGCAAAAACTCTGTTGGACAAAGTCTAGACATGCCTCTAAAAAACAAACACGCGAAAGAAGGGTGGGACCACTTGTATGCTATCTATGATGCGGATGTGAGGGAGGGGAGGAGAATAAGAGGGCGAAGAAAGAGAAGGATTCCAATTCCATAAAAAGATAGAGATACCCAGTTCATCGAAATGAGCGGCAGTCATCTACATCTCTACAGCACCCGGTCGATATACGCAACTTACATACAAGAGAGTGCGAGGGTGCATCAAATTTCATTGGGGATGAGGTTCCAGCAGAAAAAGTCCCCATGCAGTTGAATATGGATCGAAAGAGTTTATACCAAAGAGACTTTGTGGGCAAATCATTAATGAGAATTTCAAATCTAGATGTTTTCCATTGAGCATCCCCAAAGGTTGTATACTTTGACTCATGAAGAAATCAATTCCTTACTACCCAGAATATGGATATATGAGCATGTCATGGACGCGTATATGTTTCTTTTGCGGGATAATGAAGAAAAATATCGGCTCGAATGGATACAAAGTTGGGGCAAATTTGGGTTCATGGCCTGGATTCATGGCATTTGAGAAAAGTGTATTGTCCCTAAAGGACCCAAATCGCGTAGCCATGCGAATCATATGTTCAACCTCAAGTGGGACTGCCCTTGCATCAACTTGATGAAAAGTGTCATTATATAGGTGGTGGAGGATAATAATCTTCCGATCTTTCACAGTGAAAATTAACAGTATGAAATGACGATTACTGGTTATACATACATGCATAAAGATATAGTCACACTCATGCAAGTGCGGTCCCACTTGAGGTTGAACATATGATTCGCAAAATATGGCAGTGCAATTTGGAATTTGGGTCATATACGGACAATATACCTTTTTCTAAATGCATGAAGGAGACCATGAACCCAAATTTGGCCCACCTCTCTATCTCGAGCCGGTATTTTCCTTCACGATCCTGCAAAAGCAACATATATGCGTCCATGACATGCTCATATATCCAAATTCCAGGCATAAGAAATTGATTTTTTCGTGAGTTAAAGTATACAACCCTTGGGAATACTCAATGGGGAACATCTGGGGATTGGCAGGAGTTGGGGAGAAGAAATTCTCATTGATGATTTGAATCTTATGCCCACAAAGTCTCTTTTTGGTCCATATTATATTCAATTTGCATGAGTCACTTCATTGGAAGTTTCATTCTGATGAAATCTAATGCACTAATGAAATGATGAATATCGTCTATGTACGTCATGGAATATCGGCATGGGTGCTAGGGATGTAGATATCTTGCATGCCCGATGAACTGGGTATCTTTGTCTCTTCGTGGAATTGGAATCCTTCTCTTTCTTCACCCCATATACTCACTGCCCCACATCCGCATCATAGATAGCATAAAAGTGGTCCCACCCCTCTTTCATGAGTTTGTATTCCGAAAGAATGTCTTGGTTGAGAGGGAACATTTTGTCCAACAGAGACTTTGCGTTCTCAATCTATGACAAAAAAAAAATCATTAGCATCAAAGTATACGAGAGATTATATTAATTGAAAATTAAATAAAAATTTAAATTGCTAACCATGCAATGTTGATTATAGACTCGTACAAAGTGTTTGGATCTCCTTCGAGTCAAGAGCGATGCGTATATGTCGAGTGATTCTATTGTACCAGTTGAAGTATGTATCCATGGGGATATTCTTAGCAACTTGCATTGTTTGTCCCTCGAGATTGTCCATATACATCTTCCACTGCTCAATGTATTCTCGCCACAATTCCATGTAATCCTCCGGCTCGAATTTGTGTTCCCTAGGTACTCTAAGAAATTTATGTCTTTCGGCCAGGGACGAAATACCTTGTAAATACCCGTACTGCCTCACGACCCGGTCAGACATTTGATATTCTACAATATCAAAATGAATCAAAGGGACCCGATCAGATCCTACCATTCTCGCCTCATAATTGTAACCACTCCAATCATCGTCCCATCTAAGGTACAATTGCCAAACTACCTCTCACTTAGGCTGCCTATCAAATTCCCTTGGTAGAAGGGTAGAAGGATAAATGGTTAGAGGGTGATGGGGATTCTCTTGCCTATCGGGATATTGATGATTGGTCAAGTTTGCCCAAGTTGTTGCCCCAAGAAGCCAAAATAAAAAATTTAGCCTAAGGTTAGTCCAAATTTGTATAAGCTATACTATAACCAAATTTATAACAAGGTAGTTGTGTACAAAGCCCGATATAAATCATGACAAGCGACACCCGTGCATATGTGGCAATCTTATTTGAATCATATACAAAATACATATCTAGGTATACATTATTTCTTGACTTAGTTGGAAATAAGATTTCCCAAGATAACCAAAGGATGTATGCCCAACCATATTCTTAATTGCTTTTTTTGGGCTCTTTGAATAATTTTTGTGCAACCAAACTAAGGAAATATCACGTCTTTTTTTACGTTCTTCCATTCTAAAGCTATGTCATCCCCAAAAATTTCTCTGAAATACCTTGATGGGGCATCAAATGAGGGACAAATTAAGGAATTTCCCAACACCGGCAACCCAAAAATAAATTGAACATCTTATAAAGTTATTGTTATTTCTCTACACTTCATATGAAATGTATGTCTCCGACAGCAATCTTCGACCGCAATCTCTCAACTATGACAGACACGAGACTGACATCCGTTTTGATGACTACTGTCGGATGGCTAAACACTCCAAACCCCCACCCAATTAGTAGTTTTTTTGTAACTTAGCAAGGTCACATTTGTCATAGGTTACGGCGATAGTTTGGGACGATGCAAGTGTACCCTTATCAACACCCTCCCATACATCCTCCGACACATGACCTTGTTGGTCATATAGAGCACTAGGGTCAATGGGTCCAGACAACCAATTTTCCATATTTTACCTAAAAAATACCAACACCGCCAATAATATTGCATATATAAAGACATACATGACCAATTATTCAATGTATATACGTAAACACCAATTATTTCATATTATTAGTCTAAATTTTCACATAAAATACATTAATATTATGCATATATATGACTTCATACAAAATTAGTTATGCATGTATACATACATACTACCTAATTTGCTATTTCATACATATAATTCTAGTCGTATTTTATAAATTGACATAAATTCGTTAAAAAAAATGGTAGGAATATTCTTAATAACCGATTCAAACTTGAATTTTGATATAGAATTGACTTTGTCTAGCATTAGCCTTGTCTTCTTTTTCCTCTCAATTGATGTGGATTGTCTGTAAATGTTTGATAGCAACAAACAGATCCAGATCTGGGTTTTGTTTATCGTTTGGCTGCTACTCCTACTAGCGGACAAGCTATAAGATGTCGTATTGATGATAAACGTCGCCGTTTAGCCTGACCCGCTAATCTTCGAGGGCAACTTAGTCATTATAATGGTCGTTGCTAAGTTTCCCTGACCGCTAGAAGGACTAGCAATCAGGCCCATGCCCAAGTTAATCTCGACCCTTAGATCTCACATTGGATGGTGAGAGATTTGTTTGTTGTAATAGTGTCCTTAGCAAACATTTGTTATGGATCACTACCAATATATATATATATATATATATATATATATATATATATATATATATATATATATATATATATATAAGAGGGGAAAATATCCTTTTTCTTTATTTTTCCGAAGTAGGATCTAAGCAGATAAAGTTCAACACCATTTCTCATTGCTCTCAACGTTTTACCCCAGAAGAAAACTGAGATTTTCTTATTGTCTTGCGTAAGATAGACCAAGAATTGGGTCAGAAAATGTTTCATTATCTTCTCTATAAATTATACAAAAGTACATATTGATGTTTGATATTTTAAAACTTTGTGATCGATGCAAGTATGAGTGCACTTTAAAGATAATACTTTTTTTATTGATAAAATTTCTGCCTTAAATGATTTTTAGTTTTTAGAGAGATGAAAGCAGAAAAGAAAGCAGATTTAAAGTCACTGGAATCTCCATGTTTACAAAAAAGTTCTCTTAAATTATTTCTATTAATCAGTTGGGGAAAAAGAGGGAGGCTTCACAGCATAACCTTAAAAGCATCAAAGTTTAAACAAGTTCATTATAGTCATTGACAACCACACAATAAGTCAACAACCAAAATGTAAAACCCATTAAATGCCACACGCCTCAATTATTTTAAGAAACTGGCTCAAATTGAAACGCATAGAATGTGTGCCAAATTAATTCGACCATAAACAATAATATAAATAAGAACTTTTTGGAAAAAATTAGCAAAGCAACACCGCATGTGAGAGACAGTGTGATTCTAAAAAGATAAAGGTAGCATTACTAGCCTTAATGATGATCATATTGAATGACCAAGAGAATTCTGGGTAGAAGACCAATGAAGAATAATAGATCTGGGTAGACAAACATATTTCCTCTAGGCTATAGCTGATTCCATGATGATTATTGGGATAGAGAAAGAATGCTATTTTCCCTGATGAGTTAGAATTTGTTTCTATTAAGTTTATAAAGTCCCACATCACTAAGAATGAAGAATCCCTTTCTATCCTCCTCTGTTAGAGACAGCTAGTTGAGTTTCGAAATTTTTCCCAAGACAATTAAGTCCCACATCGGTTGGGAAGTTAATCTCCTTGCATATCCCCTCTATAAAGGCTTGTTGGTCTGTCATTTTGAAGGACAAGTATAAATTTCTAAAGCTAGTTGATGCTTGCTCTAAGGTTCGTTTAAGGCCCATTTCATAAACATAGAAATTTTAACATGAACATGCAATATTCAATCTAGGCTATCCAGCTCCCTAGAAGTTATTAAGTTAAAGACATCACAAAATCATTCAACTAACTGATACACCAATTTTTCTTTTTTATCTTTAGTATGAACAAGTTGCAATTGATAATCATCAAAGGGAACAATACTATGCTTGCCACCATTCATTGTCCCCATTTTTCTGGTTTATAAAGGATCCGCTTTCCTGAAGGTTGGAAGTAAAGTTTTATGTTAGCTGTAAGCCTATCAAAATTAAACTACATATAATTTTGGGCTTAGGAGTTAGGACAAACTATGTAAACTTGTAAAGAGATGAGAGCTTGACAAGATTAACAAGAAATCACATACTAGGTTACTAACTCAATGTTTAGGTGATTTCAAACATAGCAGTGACCTGACATATTTATGTTCAGAATTCAAATCAAATAAGCAAAGAAAACATCATAGGGAAACAGATACAAAGTTGCAAATTTGCCTTCACGGACATTGCTTGAGGATGAATATTAACAGAAGAGTTTGGGGAGAAACTCACCTATGAAAGCATAGCATAAACTGTCGCCAGTTTTGAAATCCCGGATTATTTCTGCTCTGCCACCATTTATAAACCTTAGAAACATGTATGCAAGAAAAAAGAATAGCAAAAAAAATTATTCAAACATATAATAACTCACGATGTAACAGTTCAAAGCACGTGAAAAGATTGTATTCAGATCCTCATCCTGCAATCAGAAGTACACATAAATGAACAAAGGAACTTGCACTGACAAATCATGGTACAGAGAAAGTGTAATGAAGCAATAGCGTCCAATATTATAGCCACAACAAGCATCAGTAGCGATGTAGAAAATGAGAATATAAGCAGCACTCACTTCAGTAACTGGATTTAGTTTACAGACAAAAAGCACATTCTCAGGAGGCTTTATCTCGGCATCAGGAATGTCCCCAATCTGTAATGAATATAGGACAGGCATTATAACTTGTAATACAACACTTTGTTAATATAGGAACTAAATACTAGAACTGACAATGCTGTACTAAATGCTTACACTTTCAAGAACCACTGCTCTGGAATGTGCTTCCTTTTCACGGATAACCTCCTCAAGCTCTCCAGGAGCTAATTGCTCATCCATGGGCACCCAGTCATCTTCAAGTCGCACCTCATAATCAACCTAAGTAAAATGTAGAAGCATAATTATGAAAGGAACATGGTTTTGTGAAGGAGGATCATTGTGTATGACAAACCCAGCAAAGCTACAAGTTTCAGCTGAAATTTGACAGTGAAAGAACTCTAGTGTCATAAAATTAATTACACAACTTCTCTCTCTAAGCACATGCACCTAACCTATTTGTCGAGACAGTCTCAAAAGGAACAAGGTTTTTCTCAGTTTCATTTTCCTCCTCTTTCAAACCTAAGCATACAGATTTTCCTTTTCGATATGCTCGGTGTATATACTTTGAATCCTCCCATTAATGGCACACCAGTTAAGATAATTGGCACATTCTGGAAAGTTTGCCATCATGAACATCTAAATGCAGCATGAACAACTTCAAAGGATGATATCTTCTACAGCTACTTTGTGAATGCATTGGCAATTGAATAAGCTAAAACAGCCCCATCAGTCCCAATCCTGACCACCTTTATAAAATCAAGATGAATTTCTACTGTTTAACCAGAAGAAAATGAGAACATTATGTTTGGGTTATTATATGTTTCTTTACAGGTCTGCTTCATTTCATTCCTATCAAGCGAAAGATTAAGTGTTCTTTTTGCATTCTAAAATAAGTTCCTTTCAATATGTGTGGAAAAGATAAAAGCAGTAATAATAAAACATTTCCAAAGATGGCAGGAAAAGTAAGTAGTTCTTTTTTTACTTGGTGAAAGTTTGATGAAAATAATGGTAATGACCTAAATGAAAGTTTGTTACTGTAACAATATGTCACCATTGTTGGTAATTCTAGAGATACTAAATTGTAATATATATGCACATATGAAAAAACTGTCATCATTTATTACCTCATCTTTGGGTTTCCCCTCAGGCGAAGCATCTGGCACCAGCTCAGCTAGTTGTGGAGGATCATCAAAAGGATCTTCCAGTACATAAGTATGCTTAATCCTGTTTGAGAAATTTGATTTGTTAGTTACAATAGAAGAGCATTAATGAAAAGCAAAAAAATGAAATGAAATGATCAAAACTTGAATCTACACAATCAAAATACACTATAAGAATAGGAATGCCGATGAACCTGATATTTTTATATGGCCTGCCCTTTTCATCAACATAAGCTTCATTGATCCTACTCAGTGTTTCAAGCCCTTCGGCAACCTCCCCAAAAACCTACAATAATTGGAGATTATCTTATAAGTAATCTAATAGTTTATCACAGAAAAGTAAAGAAAGATTCACCAACAAGGAAATAACTCAGAGGAAGCACAATTGCAAATCCATGTTAAAAGTCAGCTTTGAAGTTGAGTGTAACAACCCTCCAATATTAGTAAGCACGCCATATTGTAACACTAAAAGACAACATCTATAAGTGTATTACATTCAAGTTTTGGAACATTGATTACCAAAAAACATTTTATAACCTTTGTGAACCACAAAACATGAACAAGAAGATTCTAGTAACAGGCCTTTCATCTACAAAACATGTTAACCAGTGATTTAATAAATAAGAGTGTATATAAGATAAAATTGATAACTGCATTGCAAACCGTGCCCTACACAGTGGCGGAACCAGAACTTCTTTATAGGGGGTCAAAATTTATTTATTAACTTGGTGAACAAGGAAGTAGCAATGTCTTGCCGAGGAGGTGAGAGGCGCTTGGTGAGGAGTGAGCGGCTGAAGAAACGAAGAAAAACTGAAGAAGAGGCGAAGAAGAAAAAGAGAATTTGTTTATGTCTTATGCCTAAATCCTGATAGGATGATAGAATTTATTTTTTTTAATGAAACAGACGTCATTTCATGTTAGTTAAAAAAAAAAAACTCTAACTTGAATTAAAAATTTCTTCTTTCTTTGATATATTATGAAAAGCTAATTGATTTTATATTTTAAATATTTATCCCGTCTCACAAAAAAAATAATCATATAAAATAAAGTATAACAATTAAAATAATCATATATTGATTTTTAAATATTTTTATTTTTAGTAATCACATATATATATATATATATATATATATATATATATATATATTATAATTCGGGATGGCTATGAACACTTGAGCCATATAATTGACCTAGTATTATAATGAGTAATTGTAAACAATTTTATTAATAATATTGTTATCACTTTACCATTTTACTATTCAAATTATGTATTTTTGAGATAGTAGTCAATAACTAAAATTCTCTCGGGCCAGAGGCAGAACAAAACCCCCATCGCCATCACCGATGGCACCACCCCGGAAACCCCACCCCCACCGCCGCCCTCACTCTCACAACTAGCAATATCTCAAACCCTAACAAGCACAGTGCAACCTTCTCCCCACACTTTATGGCGGCCACCCTCCCGCCCCTCCCCCTGCCTGCCTGCCTCCCCTGCCTCCCCTAGTTCTGCTTGGGGCCGCCCCTCTTGGGGCAGGAGTTGCCCGCCCCGCCTAGTTCCGCCTCTGGCCCTACTAAGTCAGTGCATTCTTTATTCAACCTCTCCATAAGGAGTTTGGACTATTACTCAATGAAGAACAACAAAAATAGGATCATGAATTTTAGACTTCAGACAATTCCTCAAAGGAGAATAACAAATATAGCCATGAACTTTACACTTTGGACACCCCAAAGTTGTATAATAACGTCAACCTTTCCATAAGCCTAGTTACAATCTAAAAATGAAATGCTAACCTTGCGGTAGAAGTTTAGAAGAAAAAGGGTTGGCAGTGCACATGGGATTAATGAAGTATGAATCATATATGTATTCAATGAAACCAATTGCATCTTTTAATATAAACAAAGAGAAGAAAAAATGGCTAAGAAAACTCACAGTGTGCTTCCCATCGAGATAATCAAGATCGTCGCGCAGTGTCATGTAGAACTGTAAAAGAATTATAATTAAACATTGAGATATACAATACGTGAAATGATTTAGGCCCAGAGCAAAAATAAGAGAAAATATATAAGTGAAAGCAATGAAATAAAGGACTCAAAATATTTTACTTCGAGAATGTAGCAACTACCAACAAAACCAATACATAGAATGTAAAAGAAAATATGTCAATGCCAACACATAATAGGTAAATGAGTAAAACGCAAATACTTAATGATTTCTATTCTACCTCAGCACTGTGGCAGCAATAGCATTACCTGAGAAGCATTAAGATTCTCTCCAGCACTAGCCATGGCTACTGTGCCAGTCTTAGAATGCTTTAAATCCAAATGAATCTCATCACCGTAAAAGCGAGCCTGGTCTCCATATAAGAATCTGAAAGAACGGGTGTAAATTGTTCACATCTTGCAAAATCCAGACCAAAACACATTTAATTACCAACCATAAATTCAATAGATAACATTGAACAGTGTCTGCAAATATTATTTCTTACTTGTATATAGAATCACCGCCAGATCCGGTCCCAGTAGGATCACCTGTCTGTGCAGTAAAATCCTTTTGAACATTGTGAAATAGACACCCATTGTAATACTTAATCCTTCAATAACCACACAAAAACAAATTTTTGTGTATATACGTGTGTAAATATATATATTTGGTAAAAGATAATATAAGGCATGCTTTTGCCAAGCTTGGCTACAAAGCACTCTAAAAATGACATTTTTTTATGTTTTCTTTCAAATCTAACCATATAGACGATGAAAATATGAAAAGATAAGGGAGTCTACCAATTATTATGTAATTCTACGAAGTGAAATCCATTATTCTATGTATTGAAAGTATAATTTCAAAGGCATAGATTTACTAAAAAAAAATTATTTTAAATAAGAGTCTTAAATTATAAGACTTCCTAGGAAAAAAAATAAAGTCTCTTACTTTTTCCATATTTTTATCATATATATAAATATATATACATATACAGTTGCATTTGACAAAAAAAAAAAGGCTAAAAAATATCGTTTTTAAAGTGTTCTCAGTTCTGTAGCCAACCGAACTGATCTATTACCTATTGACATACAATACAAGCTCCAGCTAGTAATTTATAGTTCAATAACCACACCCAAAAACAGCCGCGAGATAAAATATACATAATTTCCCTTCCACATTTTATCAAATGCTTCACCGCCCAAGCATAAAACTTGGGTTAAAGGGTTTTCTGGGATTGAATTTCTGAATCTTAAAATTAAAATCGACATAATTTCTTCGTTTTTTTTTGACAAAATAAACAAAACTTACCGACAACATAACCGTGAAAAATCAACAAGGTGTGTGCATATAAATTGCGAAAGAAACAAAAGCATAATTGAATATAATGAAATGCTTACTTGCAGAGCTTCAGGAAATTTTTGCAGGTTAAAGGACAACGATCTGTATGCAAATCCACGACGATGTCGCCCAAACTCGTCACGATAAGAACCGACATTCTTCCTCTCTATATTCGTCGGAAGCAATTGGTGGACGGCGGCAAATTCGTCGGAAGTCTGGCAGAGGGTTTGGTCCTTTTGGGTTATGGAACCAAAATAGAAAAGAGTGGCAACTTACGGCCACTGTGTTCGAAAGTAATCGAACTAAGAAAAACAAAGACTAAAATAAAATAACAGCCTTTATACCCATCATAATAACACTCGCTTACTCTCTAATTTTTTTAAGTAATACTCCTACAAATTAATACCCCTACAAATTACGTATTTCCTCTTATAGTATCAAATTATAATTCATAAATTATATATATATATATATACACATATATATTCTTAACGACATAATTATCCTATTTTAATACAATATATTTTAATTATAATTTTGTTTATAATTAAGATCATCTCATTCAAATTGTTGGGTGACTTATAAAAAATTTTATTTTAGTTTAATTAAAACAAATATTTTTGGGTAAATAATACAAATTATTAAGAATTTTAAATTAAATTATTAATGGAGTTTTTATAATTAGAGCAAATTAGATATGTTGATAGTTTAGTTTTTGGTGTTAAACAAAAAATAATTATTTAAAATTTTAATTATATATTATAATTATAATATGTTAAATTTATCTTGAGTATATGTCAAAATTTGGGATGTTAATAATCATGATTTTATATTTTAGTGTATAGCTAGTGTTATTTTTATGGCGATGTTGAATAAAATAATATTTATTATTACATCTATCTTGTAAGAAGATTTTTTAATCTTTTTTTATTTTTAGTAACAACATTTGTCATTTTTACGGTAAATAATTATGCTTAAGTGTGACTTAAGTTTAGTTTAATATTTGAGAAAAATAATTAATATAATTTTTAATACGAACAATAAGATTCATTTTGAAAGAAGTTTTGTCTAAGTTTGTTTAATATAAATTTTAATATTTGTGAAAAATAATTATAATTTTTTTTGTTGATTTGCACTTTTTATGAATATTAAGATTTTACTTTTTAATTACAAAAAAAATATGTCTAAATGTATATTAAATAAATTTTAATCTTTGAGAAATTTAATTAATAAAAAGTGTAACTTTATTTTATTGATAGAGTAAAATTCACTTTGCAACTCTCAAATTTATCTCATTTTGGACATTACATTTTATATTTCAAAATGTGACACTTTGTGTGACGCCTCCAAAATAGGTCCACACAACCCATTATGAGTCGTCAAATACATAGTACATAATTCAAATATAAACTTCATTTATAGAACTATTAATTGTCGTATAAAATACCACAAAACATAAGCTATGAGTTTCAATACAAATATTGTCTTGTAGACAATATCCAAACTTAAAAATAAAGTACTCATTTCAATTATTGTCACACTATTTTACAAAATAGTGAGGATTACTAAAATAACCATCTTGAACCATTACTCCACTCCCCGACTAGTCTCAGCTACATTCTCGCCTCCTGGGAGGAACAATGGAACCAAAAGGAAAAGGGTGAGCTCAAGTAGCCCAGTAAAGAATATTATGAATAAGATAATGAAGAACAAATTATTCTTAATCCTCAATAGTGAAAAATCTGATAGAATACAATAGACAACAAGTTTTAGATCTACAACTGCAGCGGAACAAACAATCCATTAGAAGAGTCAAGTAGAGCATGATGTCTACTATCTTCTATGATTTAAAAATACATCATCAATATTTTATCTTTGTAACACCAATCAATATTTGTTTTAAATCAACAAATTATTCATGCACTACGGGTCAAGGTTATTCATTTGTATCACCAGTGGTCATGATCATGTCAAACAATTGTCCTTCAATGCATTACGGGCCAAAGATGACTTTCATCACATCATTTGTCTGTAACAATACAGGTCATGATTATACCAATACACAATTCCTGGTCATATAATCATACCAATCAACAGTTTATCTATGCACTACGAGCCAAAGATGACTTTCACCACAATATAAGCATGAGGATGATGGCAATGATATAAGGAATCAATCAAGTGAAATTAAGGATAAATATTATAGATTTATAATTCAATTTATCCAGAGTTCAAGAATGTCCAAATTGTCACCATGATAATTAATTGTGGAGTAAAATTCAAGAATGATATTCATGTATCAAAATTAATTTGGACAGAAAAGAAATCAATTTTGTCGTGAATAGTACCCCGAATGAAAATATTGAAATTTAATAAGAAAGTTCAGACCAATATTCCAATGAAATGATATTAGATAAAGCGCAAACCTCAAGGAATTTTTAATCATTTCAGGAATTATATAAGCAATACTTACCATTGTAATTTTAGATTTAGGGATATGAAAAGAAATAATATACGAAACTGCAAATGAATTTTCACCCGTCATGCGGTAATTCGCGTAGACAGATCTTTTCCACAAATAAAGAATGAGTGTGAAGGGTTATTCACCATGCATGCGGTAATCCGCGTAGACATGTTATTCTCACAGATTAAAGAATGAATACAACGTGTTATTCACCAGACATGAGGTAATCCGCGTAGACAGGTTATACCCACAGATTAATAAGGAATAGAATGACAACCCTTACGAGTATGAAGTAATATCACGAACGAATATGAAAGAAAATAACATCCTTTACGAATACGAAAGAAATAATACCATTTACCTTATTAGAATATTAGATACTATAATAGTGTAGTAGCAGAATACTCTTCGTCTTTCTCTCTGATTCTCTCTCTATAGTTTTCTCTTGTGAGTCTTAGTGAATTGGTGAAAATGAAAGAAGAAATAAGATTCTATTTATAGAATATTTCTAGCATAGCCTTTGTAATGTGAAGAGTCAAGTGGCTTAACGACTGGTAATGTGAAAAGACAAGTGGTTTGACACCTGTAATGTGAAAAGGCAAGTGGTTTGACGCCTATAATGTGAAACAGTAAGTGGTTTGACGTCTGGTAAAGGCAAGTACTATTGAAGAAAATGACTCTTAGATGATGACCTATGGGTCCCATAGAATAAATCAAACTTACAACAAACGTGTTACGCCCCCAAAATAGGTATACATCACCCATCTTGAGTCGCCAAATACATGGTACAAAATTCAAATACAACTTAATAATACAACTGTCGTGTAAAATACGACAAAACATAAGCCCGAGAGTTTTAATACGAATATTGTCTTAGGCAATTATTCAACTCAAATGGAGTCCTCAATACATTTATTATCACATTATTTCATAGAATAGTGAGGACTACTAATGCTATCATCTGGACTATCACTCCGTTCCCCGACTAGTCCCAGCTACGATCTCATTTCCTGAAGAGAACAATGAAAGCAAAAGGGTGAGCTCAACTAGCCTAGTAAGAAATATTATGACTAATATAATGCAGAATAATTTATCGTTAGCCTTCAACAGTGTTAAACTGATAAAATATAACAAACATCAAGTTTAACTGCAGCGGAACAAGCAATTCATTAGAAGAGTCAAGTAGAGCATAAAATCTACTATCTTCTATGATTTAAAAGGTTTTTCATCACTTTTATCGCTGAGACTCAGCTTAATAAATAATCCACATAATTGAATCACCCCTGCACTACGGCCAATAATGAAAAACTTAAAATTTAACAAGAATGTGCAGAAAATATCCTTGTGAAGTGATACTAGATGAAACGCAAATTTCAAGAATATTCTACTAATTTTACGGAATATAGAAGCAATACTTTAACCGAATGATGGTATAATCAGGAATACAAGACGAAATAATATTACTCACATACTATAGAGTATGGAAGAAAATATTATTCCTATGAATACTGAGCAAAATAATATCCTTTACCTCAGAAGAAGACTTGATACTGGAATAGTGAGGTAGCAGACTTCTCTTCTACTTTCTCTCTAAAGCTTCTCTCTCTATAAATGCTCTTGTGAGTCTTAGTGAATTGGTGAGAATGAAGGAAGAATGAGCTTCTATTTATAGGAAAACATAGTTTTGATAATTGCACGTTTTGGGGCTTGAAATATTACGGTATAATATCTTCATCTTTTTTTTCATTTTTAATGTAGTCCTGCAAGTATTATCAAACTTGCACCACCTTCCCTAATAGTACATCTTGTGAATCAATAATACAATCATGTGAATCAATAGTACAATCATGTGAAAAAAATAATTACAGTATAGTACCTTCATCTATACCTCTATTTTTAATTTAGTCATGCAAGTATTATCAATCTTGCACCACCTCCCCTAATAGTACATGAATGTGAATCAATAGTACACACATGTGAACACATAGTTATAATCATGTGAATTAATAGCAATTAATTGCTCATTTATCCGATTAATTACCCGATTGATCAATATAACCTCCAGACATCCATTATTATCGAAATAGATGTCAATTTCTACTAACACTAATAATTCCAACACAATGGAGCTATCAATTTCATCTTTAATCTACACAAACTTATTCATTATTAATATTATAACTCACAATATTTAACAACGTGTCGTTCTGGAAAGAAAGGGGCTTTCCAGATAAGGATTTCTCCTTATTGACGCCGTGTGATTAGGTGACCAAACCTCTCATTGATGAGAACTTCTAGACATTGTCAATATTGCAAATAATAATACGAATAACTTTGTCGTCTCAATTATTGATTTAATAATATAAAATATTATACAGATGATACTGTGACAATAATTGAATCAATAATATGAAAGATATTTTTATAAAAAGATAATTCTGTCCTTTTCTAACTACAACAATACTTTCGTTGTGGGTCTACCAATGAGTGTGCCGTCGTACGAATATTCTCCGACCAATCGAATATTATATAACAACTTGTTTACTTTGCAAAATTTGTAAATAATACCCACAACTATAACATTATATCAAATCAGCACAATAATATTCAAAAATATATTTCAAAAAAAATTAATCTTTATTCATAAAAGTTGGGGTCTTACAAAACGTCTCAAAACAAACTTCTTATTTATGTCAAAGATTTAATAAATATTTACCACAATCACTTTATCTTCAATCAACACATTTTTAATCTTTCAGCAATTCTTCATCAATATTATTATAACTCACAATATTGACAACCAGATCATTCTCAGGAAAGAAAGGGCTTTTCGATAAGGATTTTTTCTTATTGGTGCGCAATTAAATAACCTAACCCATTTTCTCGACAGAACTTTCTAGACATTGTCAATAATGAAAATAATAATATGAATAAGTGTGTCGTCTCAATTATTGATTTAATAATATAAAATATTGTGCAGATGATACTATGACAATAATTGAATCAATAATATGAGATATTATGCAGCAACTAATGTTGTAATTATTGAATGAAACTAAGTGACTTCTTACGTAAGCAGCAATAATCAGAGATACTGTGCAATACCGTGTGCTACTGTGCAAACAACGCATATTAATGTACTTTTATCACCGGGTATTTCAATAGTTTAACAATAAAAGTTTTGCCGTTTTTCTATGAAAATGTTATTTTTGTCGCTTTCTAAATTCGACAGTTATTCCGTTGTGGGGTCCACCAATGATTGCACCATCGTACGAATATTCTCCGGCAAAAAGAATATTCTCCGACCAAACGAATATTTTATGACAACTTGCTTACTTTGCAAAATTTGCACATATCACCCATAACTATAACATTATATCAAATCAACACCTTATTATTCAAAATAATATTTAGAAAAAATTAAATTTTTATTCATAAAAAATTGGTGTCTTACCCTTTGCATCTCGCTTTTTTACTGAATCGGCCCATAACACCCTTTAGGCTAAAATCCGTTAACTAGAATGACGGGATTAGTGTTATTTAATCCTTTTGTTGACTTTGACCACTTTAATAAGCTAATTTAGCAATTAATATATTTTAAATTTATAAAAATTAAATTTACCAACTAAATGAATATTTATTCTATTAAACTATTTTTATTGACAAAAGTTACCAATTAATTAAATATGTATTATGTTAAATTACTAATTAAATAAATATGTGTTATTTTTAACCACTTTTAATAAGCTAATTTACCAACTAAATAAATATGTATTTATTTTGTTAAACAATTTTATTGACAAAATTTACCAATTAAATAAATATATATTATGGTATAATTACCAACTAAATAAATATGTATTATGTATCAACTGAATACATTTTTTATTTATTAACTAAATACATTTTAAAAATTAAGTTGATAAATTTTATGACTACGTTTTATTAAATGAATAATTTTTTGGTATTTTAGTTTTTAAAAATGGCTTGATACATTTTTATTAACTGATATATTTTAAAATTTTAGTTGATACATTTTATGAATACGTTTTTATTAAATGAATACATTTTTTATATTCTAGTTTATTAAAAATACATATTTATTTAGTTGATAAGTTTAACATAATACATATTTAATTGATAATTTTTCTCAATAAAATTGTTTAACAATGTTAGTATTCATTTAATTGGTAAATTTGTTTTTTATGAAATTTAAAAATTATTAGTTGGTAAATTAGTTTATTAAAAGTTGTCAAAATTAACACAATGGTCAAAAAACACTAACTCCGTCACTCAAGCTAATAGTGTTTGTGCCGAAAGGTGTTGTGTTAGTTAATTAAAAGAGCGGGATACAAAGTATCATATTTTGAAATATATGATATAATGTGCAGAATAAGGTAAATTTGGGGATGCAAAGTGCATTTAACTGTTTTTGATACAATGAATATTTATTAATTTTTTGACATCTATGTTATTGAATACACTTTCATTATTTAATTATTCACATCAAGTTAAATGAAAATAAAAATATACAAATTTGTATTTGAATGATGTTTTGGATATTATATTAAAAATATTTGTGACTATTAGTTGGTCAACCACACTAGAGACGAATGTTACATATTGTTGATTAGAGGGTACTTACTGTTATTTGAAAAACTAGAATGGTAGTGAATGTTATTATAATTATTTATAGGGGTTGTGTAACTCTTCGAATCCGCTACAAGCTCGAAGTGTTACACGCTATAAAGTCGTAGCCCTGCAAGACAATAATATCAATAGCACAACCTAAAACAAATGAAACAACCCAACAATAATACTAGATTACAATCCAACTTATAACATTATTCAAATTAAATCCAAACCAATAATAACTAAATATCATAAATGTAAATGGAGGCACAACTCCAAAAACTAACTTGTCTTGTCAAAATTCAACGACAAATAAAAGTAAACATCATAAATTAAAAACTCTAGCTATTCATAGTGTATAAAATAAGTGTTCAACTATTAACAATGTAACCTGTAAAAAATTACTAAAAGGGGTGAGTGTGACGCCCCCAAAATAGATATACATCACCCATCTTGAGTCGCAAAATACATGGTACAGAATTTAAATACAACTTAATAATACAACTGTTGTGTAAAATACGACAAAACGTAACTGAGAGTTTCAACAAGGATAATGTCGCGTAGAGAGTTTACAAACTCAAATAAAGTCCTCATTACAATTATTATCACACTATTTCATAGAATAGTGAGGACTACTAATGCTATCATTTGGACCGTCACTCCGTTCTCCGACTAGTCCCATCTACGTTCTCATTTCCCGAAGAGAACAATGAAAGCAAAAGGGTGAGCTCAACTAGTCCAGTAAGAAATATTATGACTAAGATAATGCAGAATAATTTATCGTTAGCCTTCAACAATGTTAAAGCGATAAAATATAACAAACATCAAGTTTAAGCTGTGGCGGAATAAGCGATCCATTAGAAGAGTCAAGTAGAGCATAAAATCTACTATCTTCTATGATTTAAAAGGGTTTTCATCACTTTTATATTTGAGACTCAAATTTTAATAAATAATCCACATCATCGAATCACCCCTGCACTATGGCCAAGGATATTCTTTAGTATCACGACCACCAATTATCCATGCACTATGGGCCAAGGATATTCGTGTATTTATCAATGGTCATGATCATACCAACAACTGTCCATTAATGCACTACGGGCCAATGAGAACTTTTACCACATCATTTGTAACATTTCGGGTCATGATTATACCAAATAATTCCTGGTCATAATCATACCAATCAACAGCCCATCTATGCACTACGACCAAAGATGACTTTCATCACAATATAAGCATGAGGATGATGACAATGATATAAGAATTCAATTTAAATGAGAGCAAGGATAAATTTTAAAGATTTATAATTCAATTTATCCAGAATTCAATAATGTCCAAATTGCCAACATGATACCACTTTGTGGAGTAAAATTCAAGAATAATATTGTATCAAAAATAAATTGGACAGAAAAGAAATTAATTTTTCTCATGAATAGTACCCTAGGTGAATAGTAACTGGGTGAATAGTACCCCGTGAATAGTACTTCAGGAATAGTGACCCGTGAATAGTACCCCGACATGAAAAGATTAAAAATTATCAAGAATGCTCAGAATAATATTTTTATGAAAAGATACTGGATGAAGCGCAAATATCAAAGATATTCTACTAATTTCATGGAGTATAGAAGCAATACTTATCAACATAAGTGTAGAATTAGAAATATGAAACGAAATAATATTACTTACATACTACAGAGTCTTACGAATATTGAACAAGAATAATATCACTTACGAATACGAAAGAAATAATACCCCTTACCTTAGTAGGAAATTGGCTACTGAAATAGTGTAGTAACAGAATATTCTTCTTCTTTCTCTCTGATTCTCTCTCTATAGAATACTCTTATGATTCGTAGTGAATTGGTGAGAATGAAAGAAGAATTAAGCTTCTATGTATAGAAGATTTCTAGCTTAGCCTTGCAATATGAAAAGGCAAGTGGCTTGACGACTGGTGATGTGAAAAAAAAAGTGGTTTGATGCCTGTAGTGTGAAACAACAAGTGGTTTGACGCCTGTAATGTGAAACAACAAGTGGTTCGACGCCTGTAATGTGAAACGACAATTGGTTCAACGCCTATAATGTGAAACGACAATTGGTTCGACGCCTGTTATATGACACAACAATTGGTTCAACGCCTGTAATGTGAAACGACAATTGGTTCGACGCCTGTAATGCGAAACGATAATTGGTTCGATGCCTGTAATATGAAACGGCAATTGGTTTGACGTCTGGTAAAGGCAATTACTATTGACGAAAGTGACTCTTAGATGATGACATATGAGCCCCATAAAATAAACCAAACTTACCACATACGTCTCATAACAGACTTCTTATTTATAACAAGGATTTAATAAATATTACCACAAATCATTTTATCTTCAATCAATACATATTTAATCTTTCAAAAATTATTCATCATTAATATTATAACTCACAATATTTAACAACCAGATCATTCCCAGGAAAGAGGGGGCTTTCCGATAAGGATTTCTCCCTATTGGCGCGTAATTAGGTGACCAAACCTCTCCTCGACAGAACTTTTTAGACATCGTCAATATTGCAAATAATAATATGAATAACTTTGTCGTCTCGATTATTGATTTAATAATATAAAATATTATGCAGATGATACTGTGATAATAATTGAATCAATAATATGAGATACTATGCAACAATTACTGTAACAATAATTGAGTATATCTGAGTGGCTTCTTATGTAAGTATCAATAATCAATACCGTTTGCTACTATATAACCACACGTATTACTGTACTTTTACCACCGGGTATTTCAACAGTTAACGGTAAAAGCGTTAAATCGTTATTTTTATAAAAAGATATTTCTGTCGTTTCTAACTCCGACAATAATTCTGTTGTGGGGTCCACCAATGATTGTGTCATCGTACGAATATTCTCCGATAAAAAGAATATTTCCCGACCAAACGAATTTTTTATAACAACTTGCTTACTTTGCAAAATTTATAAATATTACCCACAACTATAACATTATATCAAATTCACACCATAATATTCAAAATTATATTTAGAGAAAAATAATCTTTATTTATGAAAGTTGGGGTCTTACAACCTCCCCTTCTTATGAAATTTTGTCCTCGAAATTAGGGTACATACCTGGTATGTTGAAGAGGTGAGGATACCTTGACTTCATTTCAGATTCTAACTCCCAGGCCATTTCCTCAACATCGTGGTTTTCTCTATAAAACTTTGACTTGAGGTATAACCTTGGAGCGTAGAATATGTTCCTTCTTATCCAAGATTTTAACAATAACCTCTTCATATGTTAAATCTTCCGCTATTTCGTCCGCTTCTAACTCAATAATGTGGTTTGGGTCTTCCACATATTTACGTAACATAGATACGTTAAAAACGTTATGAACACGCGACATACTTGGCGGTAAAGCGATTCTATAGGGCACAGTTCCTACTTGATCAAGGATTTCAAATAGACCAATAAAATCGAGGGTTGAGATTTTCTCTCTTCGTCGATTCTTGCTTCTAGAATAACGCCCTCTTGAACCTTCTTCTTCACATTCATCAACTCTGAGTCTATAGCTTGAGCGGCTTTAACTTTATCGATTAAAATCAGTTCTACTCGTATATTTTCCATCATCACGTGGGTCCCTGGAGTCTTTATCTCTATCTCCATCCTTGGCGCATAAGATTTTTTACTCAATGCGTACCCACTTATGATCTTCTATTCAATGCGTAAGCTACCACGTTCGCTTTTCTAGGATGGTATTGAATGGTATGGTAGTACGTAATCTTTCAACAGCTCGAGCCAACGTCTTTGGTACATAATGTGTTCGTTTTAGGTGAAAAAAATATTTGAGGGTTTTGTATCAGGTTCAAGGTCGATACAAAATTCAATTTCACGCTCTGGGGTAGGCTAGGAAATTCTTCAGGGAATACGTCAGGAAATTTATTTAACAATAGAAATACCATTAAAATCTGACGTATTTTTGTTTAAATATGTGTTATGGGCTAAGAAAGCTTGTCATCCGTTTTTTAATAAACGAATGGCTCTATGGCTTGATATGACAGTGATTGACTTTAGTGGTTTGGTTGCTTGAATTCTCATAACAGGTTGGTTAGGAATATGAAAGCTAACTGTGACGCCCCCAAAATAGGTATACATCACCCATCTTGAGTCGCCAGATACATGGTACAAAATTCAAATACAAACTTAATTATACAAACGTTGTGTAAAGTACGACAAAACATAATCTAAGAGTTTTAATAAGAATATTGTCATCTAGATAATATCCACACTCAATGAAGTCCTCATTACATTTATTGTCACACTATTCTACAGAATAGTGAGGACTACTAATGCTATCATCTGGACCGTCACTCTGTTTCCCGACTAGTCCCAGCTACGTTCTCATTTCCTAAAGAGAACAGTGAAAGAAAGGGTGAGCTCAACTATTATGACTAAGATAATGCAGAATAAATTATCCTTAGCCTTCAACAGTATAACAACTGATATAATATAATAGACAACAAGTTTAACTGCAGAGGAATAAGCAATCCATTAGAAGAGTCAAATAGAACATAATATCTACTATTTCTTCTAGATTAAAAGTCCATCGTTGATATTTTATTCTGTCTTTACTCATCAAGCGATTCTTTGTTATACTTAAGACAAATAGAACTTTCATCACTTGTCTTCACCTGAACCACCAAAGATGTTAGTTAAATTCACAATTCATATTTATAATAATGTGAATTAACAGTTCCTTCTTGCCACAAAGGCTTAATAGAACGTTTACTCAATATCCTTACCACAAAAAGGTGAAGATATTCAAATGTAATAACAATGATCATACCAATCAGTTGTCTATCTTTGCACTACGGGCCAAAGATATTCAACTATAAAACCAATGGTCATGATCATACCAATCAATTTTCTGTCAGTGCACTACGGCCAAAGACATTCAACTGTTAACTAATGGTCATGATCCTACCAATCACATCATTGAATTATCCATGCACTACGGTCAAGGATATTCGTTAGTATCACTAGTGGTCATGATCATGTCATACACATGTCCATCTTCGCACTACGGGTCAAAGCTATCAAACAATAGATCATCTTTGGACTACAGGCCAAAGATATTCAACAACATATCATCTTTGCACTACAGGCCAAAGACATACAACCGTAAAACCAATAACCAACAGTATAATAAAGAATGGAATAATAAAAGAATTTTACCATGTATGCGATTGCCGCGCATGAGGCGAGTTATTCCAACATAATAATAAATAATGGAATAATAAAAGACCATGTATGCAGTACTTCGCATAGACAGGTTATTCCAACATAATAATAAAGAATGGAATAACAGAAGAATTTTACCATGCGTGCGTAATCTGCACAGACAGGTTATTCCCAATAGAATAATAAATAATGGAACCGGTCCGTAAATAAGCATACGCAGAGCGAGGATATTACGATAGAATAATAAATAATGGAACCCGGTCCGGCGTAAGCGCATAGATAGGATATTTCGACGAATAATAAAGAGCGGAATATTAGAAGAATTTCACCATGTATGCGCGTACTTTGCGTAGGCGAGTTATTCAACGAGAATAATAAGAATGAAATAACAACAGAATTCACCATGCATGCGATTGACCGCACAGACAAGTTATTCCAACAGAATAATAAAGAATGCATGGAATAACAGAAGTTCTCTTCATGAATATGAAAGAAATAATGCCCCTTACGAGTACAACAAATAATATCCCCTACCTTTGAAAGAAGAGTATTACATTTGGTAGAGGCGAGGATATACTTTCGAAGAAAACTTGTACTATGCTCAAAGCTTTCTTAAACTCTAAAGAAATACGCTCAAGATTATAGAAGAAGAATTCTCTCTATAGTTTCTCTCTCTAGAGTTTCAAATTGAATTAAGTAAAAATAATGAAGGAATGAGCTTTATTTATAGAAGAATGGATGCATGATAGTAACTAATTTATGAGCGGTCCAGATTGATTTACTTTTAATCGGACGGTCCATATTTAAAGCAAAATCTTTTAAATAAAATATAATATATTCTATTTATAATCTAATAAAATGAATAACTTTATAAAAGTATTACATTTTATATAAAAAGATTTTACTATGCAAAATACTATCTGTCATTACTTTATGCAACACTATGCATAATAAAATATAATATATTTTATTTACATAATAACTTTATAAAAGTATTATATTTTATATAAAAAAGATTTTACTATATAAAAATACTATGCATAATAGAATATAATATATTCTATTTATAGAATAACTTTATAAAAGTATTCTGTTTTATATACAAAAATGTTACTATTAAAACTTTAAACTAACGATCCATATTGATTTACTATTATAATTTCAACCAACGGTCTGAAAAATTAGCACATCTCCTCATGGAATAATATTGTACCCAAAAATGATTTGAGTAGAAAAGAAATATATTTTTTCGGGTGAATAGTACCAAGTGAATAGTACTTGAGAATAGTACCACTGTGAATAATATCACGACACAAAAGTGTCCCAAATACCCGAGTGAACAATACTAGAGTGAATAGTAACTGGGTATTTTATGACAACTTGTCTACTTTGAAAAATTTTCACATATCACCCTTAACTTTAAACTTTTATCAATTTAACTATTTACCAAAATAGAAAAATTGAATACTTTTATTTCATAAAATTCGGGGTCTCACAATCTCCCCTCCTTATGAAATTTCGCCCTCAAAATTTATGTACGTACCTGATATTCGAAGATATTAGAATACCTTGCTTTCTTTTCAGATTGTACCTTCCCAATTATTTCCTCTCTATCATGATTTTCCATTTCTCATATCTTGTATTTCAAATATCATTCTAGAATATAGTTTTAAAATAAGGGTTAATTGATATACCACATAATACCCCTATATTCTGACCGGCCAATTAAATAACAAATAAACTTAGGTAGGTCATACTAGCGAAGGAATTCCCCGTCTCTCCCCTCCTAATTCTTGTCTCACATCTCAGTCAGGGATCATATCCCTCAGCTTTGATACCAATTGTGACGCCCCCAAAATAGGTATACATCACCCATCTTGAGTCGCCAGATACAAGGTACTGAATATAAATACAACTTAATTATACAACAGTCGTGTAAAATATGATAAAACATAGGCTGTGAGTTTTAATACAAATATTGTAATCTAGACAATATCCACACTCAATGGAGTCCTCATTATATTTATTGTCACACTATTCCACAGAATAGTGAGGACTACTAATGCACCATCTAGACCGTCACTCCATTCCCCAACTAGTCCCAGCTACGTTCTCATTTCCTGAAGAGAACAGTGAAAGAAAGGGTGAGCTCAACTAGTCCAGTAAGAAATATTATGACTAAGTATTATCGTACTATGGCACAATCATTGGTGGACCCCACAACGGAAGTATTGTCGTAGTTAGAAAATGACAGAATTAACATTTTATAAAAATAACGGCGAAAGTATTACCGTTAAAACTGTTGAACTACTCGGTAGTAAAAGTACAATAATACGCGTGGTTGAATAGTAGCAGAAGGTATTGATTATTGATGCTTACGTAAGAAGTCACTCAGTTATACTCAATTATTGCTACAATAATTGCTGCATCATATCTCTCATATTATTGATTCGATTATTATTTACGATTATCATCGCATAATATGTTATATTATTAAATCAATAATTGAGGCGGCAAAGTTATTCATATTATTATTTGCAATATTGACAATGTCTAGAAGTTACGTCGAGGAGAGGTTTGGTCACCTAATTGTGCGTCGATAAGGAGAAATCCTTATCGGAAAGCCCCTCTTTCACAGGAGCGACACGATTGTTAAATATTGTGAATTATAATATTAATGATGAATAAGTTCGTGTTGATTAAAGATGAAATGGATAGTTCCATTGTGTTGGAATTATTAGTGTTAGTGAAAATCGACATTTATTTCGATATTTATTGATGTCTGGAAGTTATACTGACCAATCGGGTAATTAATCGGATAAATGAGCAATTAATTGCTATTGATTCACATGATTATAACTATTTATTCACATGTGTGTACTATTGATTCACATTCTTGTTACTATTAGGGGAGTTGGTGCAAGATTGATAATACTTGCATGACTAAGTTAAAAATAGAGGTATAGATAGAGGTACTATACTGTAATTCATATTTTCACATGTCTAGAACTATTGATTCACATGATTTACTATTGATTCACATGATTTACTATTAGGAGAGGTGGTGCAAGTTTGATAATACTTGCAGGACTAAATTAAAATTGAAGAAAAAGAGGAAGGTATTATTTTGTAATATTTCGAGCCCCAAAACGTGCAATTATCGAAACTATATTTTCTTATAAATAGAAGTTTATTCTTCCTTCATTTCTCACTAATTTACTCAAGCTATAGAACATTTATTATAGAGAGAAATTATAGAGAGAAAGAAGAAGAGAAGTCTGCTACCTCACTACTCCAGTATCTAGTTTTTCTAAAGTAAGGGATATTATTTCTTTTGTATTCATGAAGAGAGTTATTTTCTTTCAATACTCGTAAGGGTTGTTATTCCATTATTTATTATTATGTTGGAATAACTTTTGTCATCGGCAATCCGCATACATGGTGAAATTCTTCTATTATTCCATTCTTTATTATTACATTGGAATAACATGTCTGTGCGATCTATCACATACCTGGTGAATTACATTGTTATTCCATTCTTTATTATTACATTTGGAACATCACATGCATGCGTGACACGCATGACCGAGTTCCATTCTTTATTATTACGTTGGAACATCACATGCGTGCGGATTACACATGACCTGGTTCCATTCTTTATTATTCTCATTGGAATAAAACATGCATCTGGATTATGCGCGCTGGTGAATTCTTACATTATTCCATTCTTTATTATTACATTGGAATAATGCATCTACGTGGATTACCGCATTGCGGTAAAAATCCATTCGCGGTTTCATATATTCTATTATACTCAGTTGATTAAAGTTTTGGCTTCTATACTCCATGAAATTAGTGGAATATCCTTGATATTTGCGCTTCATTCAATATCTTTGCATGGAAATATTCTTCTGAGCATTCTTGAATTTTACTCCACAAATCAGTATCATGTTGACAATTTGGACGTTATTGATTTCTGGATAAATTAAATTATAAATCTTTACAAATTTATCCTTGAACTTATTTTATTGAATTCTTATATCATTGTCATCATCCTCATGTTTATAATATGTTGAAAGTCATCTGTGGCCTATAGTGCATGGATGGACTTGGTATGATTATAATCAGGGATTATTCTGTATAATCATGACCGTAATGTTACAAATGATGTGGTAACGTCCTCATTGGCCGTAGTGCATTGATGGACAGTTGTTGGCATGATTATGACCATTGATGAATACACGAATATCCTTAGCCCGTAGTGCAAGGATAATTTGTGGCCGTGATACTAATGAATATCCTTGGCCGTAGTGCAGGGATGATGTGATTTATTTATTAAGCTGAGTCTCAGCGATAAAAGTGATGAAAAACCTTTTAAATAATAGAAGATAGTAGATTTTATTCTCTACTTGACTCTACTTTAATCAACACGAACTTATTCATCATTAATATTATAATTCACAATATTTAACAACGGATCATTCGAGAAAGAGGGGCTTTCAGATAAAGTTTCTCCTATTTGCTTGGCGCAATTAAGTGACCAAACCTCTCCTCGACAGGACTTTCTAGACATCGTCAATATTAAAAATAATAATATGAATAACTTTGTCGTTTCAATTATTGATTTAATAATAATAAATATTATGAAGATGTTACTGTGATAATAATTGAATCAATAATATGAGAGATATTATGCAGCAATTACTGTAGTAATAATTGAGTATAACTGAGTGACTTCTCACGTAAGTATCAATAATCAATACCGTGTGCTACTATGCAACCACGCGTAATACTATTTTTTTACTACCGGATATTTCAACAGTTTAACGGTAAAACTTTTGCCGTTATTTTTATAAAAAGATAATTCTGTCGTTTTCTAACTCCGATAATTATTCTGTTGTGGGGTGCACCAATGATGGTGTCGTCGTACGGATATTCCCTGACAAAAAGAATATTCCCCGACCAAACAAATATTTTATATCAACTTGCTTACTTTGCAAAATTTTTAAATATTATCCTTAACTTTAACCTTTTATTAATTTAACCATTACTAAATAGAATAACAATTATCAGAAAATTGAATACTTTCATTTCGTAAAATTCGGGGTCTTACCATCTCCCTTCCTTATGAAATTTCGCCCTCAAAATTTACGTACCTGGTAGTTCGAAGAGTTGAGAATACCTTTCTTTTATTTTAGATTCCATCTTTCTTGTCATCATGATTTCTCCATTGCTCATCTCCTATATTTCAGATATCATTCTAGAATACAGCTTCAAAACAAAGTTTAATTGACATATCATAATTTGTCAACTTAAGTAAGAAAATTAAGCTTAGGTATGACACACACTAGCGAAGGATATTACTCGTCTCTCCTCTCCTAGTTCTATTCCTGGATCTCCGCCAGAGACCATATCCCTAAGCTCTGATACTATTTGTGACGCCCCCAAAATAGGTCCACACGACCCATTCTTAGTCGCCAGATATCACACTACAAAATCAAATACAAATTTTATTTATACAACTGTTGAACTATCGTGTAGAGTACGATAACACATAAGCTGTGAGTTTTAATACAAATATATGTAACTCTCATGGTGTCTCGACCACAACACCTTACAATGGTACTTTTACATAAAAATACTGATCGATAACCTATTTTAGAAATTAAAATCTTTGGAAAATGCTTAAGGAAACCTTCGTACATGGGAGGCCATGCATCTAAGTTATGATATATATCATATAACTCAAGAATTATCCTTGGTTGACCCAATAGACCCCAAAGAAAAACGAGAAGATTACTATCATGTTCTTTCCAATGGTGAGTCTTCTCTTGACATATACTTATCTCCATTATCTCCAATTAAGAATTATATTTCAACCAAACTCCGAGATTATATAGGTAGTGCTCATAGATATAATCAGCAAGTGCATGTGCACAACAACTTTGTCTTATGATAACACGAAGTAAATACGTCATTAGACATCTTGTATGATAGTGACAAAACACCCTTCCAAAGTTGGGTTCACCTCACCCTATTCGGTTCACCAAAAGCAACGGTTAAAACGACATATAAAATATGACACACTTATCTAAAATTCTTAATAAAATTATTTCCATACTGTTTTAGGGGAAACCTCAACAGTTATAGACCATCGTTCTATTCCCCTGTTACCCCCGCTCGACCCATCTACACCTTTATTACCTAAAAGGAATTGTGATGCAAAAGGGTGAGCACAACTAGCCCAGTAAAGAATATCGTGATTAAAGATAATTAAATTATCAATAGCCTTCGTCAGTAATAAATCAGAGATTTAGAACATATGGTAGATGATAAAACTTTTCAACCATAGTGGCAACGGAACGAGCAATCCATTTGAAGAGTCAAATACACCATAAAGTCTATTATCTTCTCCATGTTAAAATTCCACCAACAATGTTTTAACCGTGTAACATCAATCAACAGTTTCTGTCCACAATCATGTTGATAACTCATAATCATAATTGTAGTTCTAAATTCCTCTTCTCATCTAGGACGAAGATAATTTTCATCACTTGTCTATACCTGAAACATCAAAGATCATGGTTATACAAAATCACAGTTCATGTTCATAATCATACTAATAATTTCATCTTTGCATTACGGGCCAAAGATATTCATTAACAGTTCATCTTTGCATTACAGTCCAAAGATATTGAACAACATGTCATCTTTGCACTACGGGCCAAAGATATTGAACAACATGTCATCTTTGCACTACGGGCCAAAGATATTTAACAACATGTCATCTTTGCACTACGGGTCAAAGATATTCATATCTCAACGAAATATATAATCATTTTAGAATTTATATAAACAATAATTATAACCATGTTAATCAATTCACCTTTGCACTTAAGCTAAAGATATGCAATTATAAATTCAATGGTCATGATCACACCATGAGTCAACAATTCATCTTTACACTACTGGCCAAAGAGAACCCATAGTCACGATCATACCAATAATCTACCCATCTTTACACTCAAGTGAAAGAGAAATTTTAACACCATGGTTATAAAAATGTTATATATGATAACAAAAATAATATAGTCAAAACATGGATTTAATTTCAATAGTAAGATTCATAAATCAACGATAATTTGGTCAGAAAAAGAAATCAATTTTGTCGTGAATAGTACCCCGTGAATAGTAATGTGTGAATAGTAACTCATGAATAGTACTTCGTATTCATAAATAATACCGTATACATTAATAGTGCCGTATACGTGAATAGTACCCATAAATAGTACTTCGGAAATAGTACCTCGTAAAAAGAAAATACAAAAGAAAATGATATTCCATGACGAGTACAAAAGAAATGATATCTCATACGAGTATAAAAGAATATACGAAACTTCAAATGGATTTTCACCCGCCATGCGATAATCCACGTAGACAGATCTTTTCCATAATTTAATAAAGAATGAATACGAAGGGTCATTCACCATGCATGCGATAGTCCGCGTAGATAGGTTATTCCAATAGAATAATAAATAATGGAATAACAGAAGAATTTCATCATGCATCCGGTAGTCCGCGTAGATAAGTTATTCCAACAGAATAATAAAGAATAGAATAACAAAAGGATTTCACCATGCATGCGATAGTCCGTGTAGACAGGTTATTCCAACATAATAATAAAGAATGGAATAACAACCCTTACGAGTATTGAAAGAAAATAACTTTCTTTATGAATACGAAAGAAATAATACCCCTTACAAATACAACAAATAATATCCCTTACGAATATTGAACGAAGATAATATTCCTTACAAAAATAAAAAATAATATCTCTTCTGAATATGAAATAAATAGTACCCCTTACCCCAGAAGAAGACTGGATACTAGAATAGTGAAGTAGTAGACTTCTCTTCTTCTTTCTTTCTATAGCTTCTCTCTCTATAGCTTCTCTTTCTATAATTGCTCTTGTGAGTCTTAGTGAATTGGTGAGAATGAAAGAAGAATGAGCTTCTATTTATAGAAAAATATAGTTTTGATAATTGCACGTTTTAGGGCTCAAAATATTACAGTATAATACCTTCATCTTTTCCTCCATTTTTAATTTAGTCCTACAAGTTTTATCAAACTTGCACCACCTCCCCTAATAGTACATCATGTGAATCAATAGTTCAGTCATGTGAATCAATAGTTCTATACATATGAAAAAAATAGTTACAGTATAGTACCTTCATCTATACCTCCACTTTTAATTTAGTCATGCAAGTATTATCAATCTTGCACCACCTCCCCTAATAGTACATGCATGTGAATCAATAGTACATACATGTGAACAAATAGTTATAAGCATGTGAATTAATAACAATTAATTTCTCATTTATCCGATTAATTATCCGATTGGTCAATATAACCTTATCGAAATAAATGTCGATTTTCACCAACACTAATAATCCTAACACAATGGAAATATCAATTTCATCTTTAATCAACACGAACTTATTCATCATTAATATTATAACTCATAATATTTGAGAACCATATCATTCCCAGGAAAGAGGGGGATTTTCGATAAAGATTTCTCCCTATTGGCGCGCAATTAGGTGACCAAACCTCTCATCGACAGAACTTTGTAGACATCGTCAATATTGCAAATAATAATATGAATAACTTTGTCGTCTCAATTATTGATTTAATAATAATAAATATTATGAAGATGATAATGTGATAATAATTGAATCAATAATATGAGATATGTTATGCATATTGTAGCAATAATTGATTATAACTGAGTGACTTCTCACATAAGCATCAATAATCAATATCGTGTGCTACTATTCAACCACGCGTATCTTTGTTTTTTTTTAAGGGTATTTCAGCAGTTTAACGGTAAAACTTTCGTAGATTATTTTTATAAAAAGATAGTTACATCATTTTCTAACTTTCAAGCGGTTATTACATTGTAGGGTCCACCAATGATGGTGTCGTCGTACGGATATTCCCTGAGAAAAAGAATATTTTTCGACCAAACGAATATTTAATATCAACTTGCTTACTTTGCAAAATTTTCAAATATCACCTTTAACTTTAAATTTTTATCAATTTAACCATTTACTAAATAGAATAACAATTATTAAAAAATTGAATACTTTTATTTCGTAAAATTCGGGGTCCTAGAATTCACGATAAAATTAGTTTCTTTTCTGTCCAAATTATTTTTGATACATGAATATCATTCTTGAATTTTACTCAACAACTAATTATCATGCTGACAATTTGGACATTCTTAAACTCTGGATAAATGTAATTATAAATCTTTAATATTTATCCTTGATCTCACTTGATTGATTTCTTATATCATTGTCATCATCCTCATGCTTATATTGTAGTGAAGCTCATCTTTAGCCCGTAGTGCATAGATGGACTATTGATTGGTATGATTATGACCAGGAATTGTATATTGGTATAATCATGACATGTAATGTTATAGACAAATGATGTGGTGAAAGTCCTCATTGACCCGTAGTGCATTGATGAACAGTTGTTTGGCATGATCATGACCAATGGTGATAATAACGAATTTTCTTGGCCTGTAGTGCATGGATAATTCGGTGATGTGGATTATTTATTGAATTATGTTGCAGAGATAAAATATTGATGATGAACTTTTAAATCATAGAAGATAGTATACATCATGCTCTACTTGACGCTTCTAATGGATTGCTTGTTCCGTTACAGTTAAACTTGTTGTCTATTGTATTCTATCAGTTTTTATGCTGTTGCAGACTAAGGATAATTTATTCTACATTATCTTAGTCATAATATTATTTACTGGGCTAGTTGAGCTCAACCTTTTCTTTCATTGTTCTTTTCAAGAAATGAGAATATAGCTGGGACTAGTCGGAGAATGGAGTGATGGTCCAATATGGTGGCTATAGTAGTCCTCACTATTCTATAAAATAGTGTGATAATAATTGTAACGATGACCCCATTTGAGTTTGGATATTGTAATACCCGAAAAAAATAAATAAATAAATTAAATAATAAAAATTATTTTATTTTAAAATATATTAATTGGACTTTGTCATTTATTGGGTCAAACTAGTTATTTAATTTATGTGGACTAATAAATATTAATAAATGATGGATAAATTAAATTGGTAAAATTGGGCTTTAAACTAAATGAGTCTAATTTATAATTGTGTAATTTTAAAATCCTATTAAAATTTCGAAGAGTTAATAAATATATTATATTAATTAATAAACTATTGATAATAAATAACTAAAACACAAACCCTATTGTATACTCAAGCCATTTTTCGTCTGATAAAAGAAAAGAAGCGCAGTGGCGGCTAAACATATAAAGCAGGCTATATCGTGGGCATATAGAAGCAGTTTCTTTGTTTATTGAAGTAAGTTATATATGCATATATGTGTTTCTCTTTCTTAATCTAATCATCACTTTGTGGGTATCCGAAAAAGTGAGCAAATTGTTCGATAGGTGAATTTTACTTGGTTAATATATGGATTCTAGGTAATGATTGGTTATATATATATATATATATATATATATATATATATATATATATATATATATATATATATATATATATATATATATATATATATATATATATATATATATATATATATATGAGGTGATTGACAAGATACGAGGAATTGAAAGTTAATAATAATAATAATAATAATAATAATAATAATAATAATAATAAAAGTTAGGTACTTAACATGTCATATTAGCCATAAAATTTGATTAACGGATTAGACTTGGATGGGTAGATGAATTGCCTCATGAACATGGTGGTAATATATATATATATATATATATATATATATATATATATATATATATATATATATATAATAAGGCAACATAATTAATAATTAAAGCATAATAGTAGCAACCATAATATATAAAAAGCTTGATTAACACTTTAACAGTATTATATAAGTTAATGACTATTAAATGTAAGGTTATAACTGTATTAACTTATAATTAATTAATTTTCTTTTAATTAGATCGGACGGAGGAAAATTAAGGAGTATATTTGGGATATAAAGTTGGGTATTGCATTATTGAATCCAGGTATGGATTCCGTACTTTTTTCAACGAGACTCTTTTATTTTTGATTTGTTCGTTTCGTTATTCGTTTCGAAATTTAGTATTGCCTCTCATAATTGTTCCTTGTCAATTTATTGTGATAAATTTTTGGCGTTGCATTAGAACTCATATTTGTACTCTTTAGACTAGTGTATCATGTCTAAAATTTTATTTTGATATTTATAGTGATGTACATGTTATTAATTTAGAGACTTGTGTTGATGATTCGTTCGATTTAATATGTACACGTTAGAACCCCTTTGTGTTGATATTTTATCGCATGTGTTGTGACATTATATTTTTGTTAGAATCTGGTAGGGTATACGAGCTATAACCCACTGTGGGGTACCATAGGCATGTCCTCTTTGGCAGAGGCATGACACCTTCCGTGGCGGTATGATCGTCCACCTGGCGTCTTTTGTGCTCGGTGGGAGTTGGCCATTTGGTGTTTTGTTGTGGGAGGCGTATGGGTCGCAACCCTAGTTTTTCTGATACATATATTACTCATGGATTAGTGATGTTTGTGCAAAACACGCCTTCTGATTTGCATGCATCTGGATCCGGCCGGTCCGATGTATGTTATACCTGTGTGGCATTATTTTGATTGCCTGTGTTGCATTATTTGACTTGCCTGTGTGGCAAGGTATATTTCTATTTTATTTTGAGCTCAGTATGAAATAACCCCAACCATTTGCTTCAGCCTATCATTTTGTTGTATTAGTTTTGTTCGTTACAGTTCAGTTCATTAAATTGAGTTAGTTATCTCAGTTCTTTATTTTTGTATTCTATATCCGTACTGGGCATTTGGCTCATGCTGTGTTTTTCTTCCGGCAGGTAATCAGGGGAATCAAGGGCAAGTGTGACGAGAGCTCCCTTTTATCCAAATGATTTAGATATATTATGTTTAGGTTGTGATACATTAGTTTGTTCAGAATTGTAATAATTATTTTAGATTATGGTTTGAGACGGTTTGACATTTATTATGGTTGACTTGTGTTATTTATCAGATATTAAGACACTATTATTTTGGGGCTTTGAGCCTTGCTATTAAACTCATCAGTTTTGTGATGTTTTGAGTAACCTCTGTTTCTATTTTGGAAAGGGTTTTATGATCATGACTTTAAAAACCTAAATTTTTTAATATGATACATGTATTATCTCATAATTGAAAAATAAAGGTTTAGTTATACTTTTTGAGTTTTCTTTTTTCTTCTTCTATGGTATGTTGTACCCAAAGCCAAATAGTTTTACGTTCTACTTTCTCTAGTTATATACTCCATCCGTCTATTTTTAAATGTCATTTTAGAGAAGTATTTTTGTCTCTTAATATTTGTCATTTGAGAATTTCAATTAAGCATTAATTGCTTAGTTTCCAATATTACCCTAAGTATTAATTAAATATAACTTTGGTTCTCTCACTATTTTCTGTCCAATAAATAACACATTCTTTTTCCAATACAAGGACAATATATGCAATTGCCATTATATTTAATGTTATACAATCAGTTTCTTAATACTTGTGCACACCTCTAAAATGACATATGTTAAGGGCCAGAGAAAGTAATAATTAAATGTCTTTAATTGGTGTTGGGGCGTGATTATTTGGGCCCGAATAATATGGTGGGCCAAAGTCCACGTGGAGTTGTTTTAACCTACGTAGGAACCTTTTTTGATAGTTGAGTATTTTAAGGAATCAAAGATTCCTAATCATATTCAATTTATGACTCCTAAGGAAAGTGTCATGATATGATTCGACTTCCTTTTCTTACAGAGATTCTGTTTAATCCCATTAAGGTATGTTACCTAATGAAGAATCCTAATTCTACACGGGGGAGGTGTGATCACTATAAATACAAGACTATACATTAATTCCAAGGTACACACAATTCATTATTATTTTCTAGCACTAGAGCATTAAGCTTCCATTGTTAAACCTTGTTCAACCTGTACTTATTCTAACACCGGAGCTATCCCCCGGCGGCCCAAGCCGTTAAACTTTTGGTGTAACTTCGTTTTTGTGCAGGATTTGATGCACATTGATGATTGGGCGCGTGGACGAATCTCGACATTAACAATTGGTTTGCCATAGACCTGGCAAAATATGGGTTTGATTTGGTTTTGGTTTACATAAAATGGTTATGGGTCCAAATAAGAACTAAAACCATATTATCCATTTTTAATATGGTTTGAACCCAAATGGTTATAGTTTTAATATAGGTCGACCTGTGACGCCCCCAAAATAGGTATACACAACCCATTTTGAGTCGCCAAATACATGGTACATAATTTAAATACAAACTTTATTTAGACAATACGAAAAAATGTAGCTATGAGTTTTAACACGAATATTGTCTCGTAGACAATATCCAAACTCAAATGGAGTCCTTATTACAATTATTATCATATTATTTAATAGAATAGTGAAAACTACTACAACCACCATCTCGGACTGTCACCCCATTCCTCGACTAGTCCTGGCTACGTTCTCATTTCCTGTAGAGAACAATGAAAGCAAAGGTTGAGCTCAACTAGCCCAGTAAAGAATATTATGACTAAGATAATGCAGAATAAATTATCGTTAGCCTTCAACAGTGTAAAATTGCTAGAATACAATAAACAACAAGTTTAATTGTAGCGGAACAAGCAATCCATTAGAAGAGTCAAGTAGAGCATGATATCTACTATCTTCTATGATTTAAAGGTTTATCATCAATATTTTATCGCTGTAACACAACTCAATAAATATTATACATCATCGAATTATCCATGTACTACGGGCCAAGGATATTCGTTAGTATCACATCCACAAATTATCCATGTACTACGGGCCAATGATATTCGTTAGTATCACCAATGGTCATGATCATGCCAACAACTGTCCATCAATGCACTACGGGCCAATGAGGACTTCTATCACATCATTTGTAACATTACAGGTCATGATTATACCGATACATAATTTCTGGTCGTAATCATACCAATCAATAATCCATCTATGAACTACGGGCCAAAGATGACTTTCATCATAATATAAGCATGATGATGATGACAATGATATAAGAATTTAATTAAGTGAGAACAAAGATAAATTTTAAAGATTTATAATGTAAAACCCCAATTTTTTATGAATATAGATTTAATTTCTATAAATATTATTTTTGAATAATAAGGGGTTGAGTTAATATAATGCTTTAGTTATGGGTGAATTATGTAAATTTTGCAAAGTAAGCAAGTGGTCATAAAATATTCATTTTCTCAGAGAATATTCGTTTTGGTCAGGGGATATTTTTTTGTTGGGAATATCCGTACGACGATGCAATCATTGGTGGACCACATAACGGAATAACTGTCGGATATAGAAAGCGACAAAAATAAACTTTTAGTAAAAATAACGACAAACCTTTTACCGTTAAAACTGTTGAAATACCCAATGATAAAAGTACAGTAATACGCGTGGTTGCACAGTAACACACGGTATTGCACAATATCCCTGATTATTGATTCTTACGTAAGAAGTCACTTAATAATTGATACAGTAAAAATTACACAGTCTTTCATATTATTGATGCAATAATTGCTACAGTGATAATTGAATTGTATTTTGCATTATTGATTCAATAATTGTCATGACACAATAACTCATATTATTGAAATGATATAACATTATTGATAATGTCTAGAAAATTCTGTCGAGGAAAGGGGTTAGGTCATATAATTGCGCGCCAGTAAGGAGACATCCTTATCGGAAAGCCTCCTCTTTCTTGGGAACGATCTGGTTATCACTATTGTGAATATATAATATTAATTAGAAACAATTATTGAAGAATTGTAAATAATTGATGAATATAGTAAGTAAAGATTTCTTTAAATTTTGATATAAATGAAGGAATTTTAGAATGGGACATTTTTCGAAAGTATGTTATAGTTTCTATGAAACCATAATTATCTTCTCCGATAATATATTTATTTAAATATATTATTGTAATATTACTTTATCATAATATTATGTGATAATATAATACTCCCTCCGTCCTAGGATAAAAGTCCTAGTGGACTTTTCACGCATATTAAGAAGAGAAATAAAATGACAAAATTGTCCATAATAATGTCATTAAATATGGAGAGAGAATTAGAATAAGAAAAGTATGAGATATTTAATGCTACGGGCATAATAGAAAAAAATGTGTAAAAGTTTGGTTATTAAAGGAAAGTGGACATTTAACATGGGACTACCCAAAATAGTAATAAGGACTTTTATCCTGAGACGGAGGGAGTAGTAGTTTAAATGGTAATATTATTATATTTTGGCATGTGAATTAAATGGAGTGAAGATGATCAAATTGAATTTGAATTAGTTTTCAAATTGAATTTGAATTCTTTTATTTTCAAAAACATGTGATAAATGTTGGAAGAAAGAAAGTTGGCTTGGAAAGTGTGGTTTCAAATTAGGTGTGCTGCAAATAATCCTCCGTATGCAAAATTGTCAGAAGTGGTGTGCTACCACTTTCCTATAAATAGGCTGTTTAGTTAAACAACGAAACTCATACCAAATCAGAAAATTCTCTCTGTATAATATTGAGCGTATTTCTTGTGAGTATAATGATGCTTTGATTGTAGCTTTTTTTGCAAAATTTTCTCAGAATAATATCCGATATTCCAGTCAAATCCAGTTTCTACTAAGGTAAATGATATTATTTTTTTCCGTAAAGTATGTTATTTTCTTAAATACTCGTAAATGATATTATTTCCTTCCATATTCGTAAGAGATATCATTTTCTTTCATACTCCATATTACGTAAGAGATATTATTTCATCCCGTATTCTTAAATTTAAACTTACTATGGTAAGTATTGTTTCTATAATTCTTTAAATGATTAGAAATTTCGCTTCATCTAATATTATTTCACTGAATTATTGGTCTGAACTTTCTTATTAAATATGGAACTTTTTATGTCTGGGTACTGTTCATGGGCACTGTTCATACATACGGTACTATTCACGGGTACTGTTCACAAATTTATTTTTTTCTTTTTTCAAGTTATCTGTTGTGACCCTTATTCTTAAAATTGAATCCATGTTATGGTCTCACTTGATTCACTCTTATTATCATTATCATAATTCTCAGACTTAAATTATGTTGAAAGTTATCTTTGGTCTGTAGTGCAAAGATGAACTATTGATTGATGAATATTTTTGGCCCGTAGTGTAAAGATAAACTGTTAATTGATATATTTGGCCCGTATTGCAAAGATGGACAGGTGTTTGGCATGATCATGACCACTGGTGATACAAACGATTATCTTTGGTCCGTAGTGCATAGATAATTCGTTGATTGGAAATAATTATTGATTGATGTTACAGGGATAAAATATTAACGGTGGACTTTTAAATCATGGAATATAGTATATATCATACTCTACTTGACTCTTCTAATGGATTGTTGTTTTTGCTACAGTTGTTGATCTAATACTTGTTGTCTATTGTATTCTATCAGATTTTCCCCTGTTGAGGACTAAGGATAATTTATTCTGCATTATCTTATTCATAATATTCTTTACTGGGCTAGTTGAGCTCATCCTTTTTCCTTTTGTTCTATTTTTCTTCTCAGGAGGCGAGAATATAGCCGGGACTAGTCAGGGTGTGGAGTGATGGTTCAAGACAGTTATTATAACAGTCTTCACTATTTTGTAAAATAGTGTATCAATAGTTGTAATGGGAACTTTATTTGAGTTTGGATATTGTCTACAAGACAATATTGTATTAAAACTCACAACATATGTGTTGTCGTATTTTGCACGACAGCTGTATTAATGAAGTTTGTATTTGGTTTATGTACCATGTGTTTGGCGACTCAAAATGGGTTGTGTGGACCTATTTTGGGGGCGTCACAATTGGTATCAGAGCTTAGGGATATGATCTATGGTGGATTTCTGGGATTAGAACTAGGAGGGGAGAGACGAGTAAATCCTTCGCTAGTGTGTCCTACCTAAGATTATTTCTTTGGTCAGTCAGAATATAGGGATATTATGTGGCATGTTAATTTCTTTAATTAACCCTTGTTTTGCGGCAGTATTTGAAAATGACATCTGAAAATCAAGAGATGAACTCATATAGAGTTTTAACTGATGAATCGAGGAGATTCATTTAAAGAATAAATATTGGAGTTTAATATTTTGTTATAACAAAGATTTTATTGGGGAGTACTAATTAAGTTATTAAACTTGATTGTAGGATATCAGGCGAAGAAGAAATTAGAGATATCCACGTGGTGAGTGAAGAATTAATAATAGTTACTTTTAGAGCTATTTGAGCATGAGGTAGCGGTGAGTGAAGTAGAGGGACCTGAGGAGGATTTATTAGGAGAACTTTATTTTCAAAATGTAGAACTGCAAAATCGTATTCATGAGTTAGAAAGCGAAATTTGAAGAATGGCGGTGATGCGTGGAGTAAAAGGATGGAACAATTCAAACTTGTGTTACCCGATATGTGATACTTGAACAGAAGCACTCTTTGGCAGAGTATAAGATAATAAAGCTGGAATTTGAGAATTCAAATGTCAAGGATCAACTGAAAGAAGAAACAACTGAACGAGTGAGAATGAAGGATGCATGGGTAAAAGCCGCACGACGCGTTGATATTGTGGAAAGAGAAGTCTTATCCAAGAAGGCTAAAATAGATGATATATATTTCTCTTTTTGGACAACAATTGGGAGAACCCAACATCGAGTTTTGAATTACCCTGTACATTGCGGTCAACCCCAATACGATATGGATTGAAGATTAATGATTCAGATCATGGAACAGGAGTACGACGAAGTAGTTGAGGGTGAAATATGCCCTATAGCGAAATTAAATTCTAGCGATAATGATGACACTAAAGGCTATCCCAAACAAGTCAAAATCGGTGGTTCAAGTGAGAGCGCTTTTCTTAACTTCCCAAAAAGCGAGGAACCGAACGAAGTTATCACGGGTAAGCTAATTATAAACTCTTGCAAAGTCTATACCTTATTAGATACCGGTTCTACCCATTATTTTATTTCTCTTGCTTGTGCTCAATGTTTGAACTTGACCCCTGAGAAATTAGACTTTGACTTATCTGTTGAAACTTCATTATGAGAAACTTTCATTACATCCACATTTTATAAATCTTGCTTGATTCAAGTTGGGACCATCACATTACCTGTTGATCTCATCTCTTTGAAAATACTTGCATTTGATGTGATTTTAGGGATTGATTGGTTAACTACTCATCATGCTAAAATTGATTGTTTTCGTAAGGTCGTTAGTTTTCATATTCCTAACCAACCTGTTATGCGAATTTAAGCAACCAAACCAATAAAGTCAATCACTGTCATATCAAGCCATAAAGCTATTCGTTTATTGAAAAATGGATGCCAAGCTTTCTTAGCCCATGTCATGGATTTAAACAAAAATACGTCATATTTGAATAATATTTCTGTTGTTAATGAATTTCCTGACGTATTTCCTGAAGAACTTCCTGGCCTACCCCCAGAGCGTGATATCGAATTTTGTATTGACCTTGAACCTGGTACAAAACCCATTTCTAAAACCTCATATCTAATGGCTCCTAGTGAACTTCAGGAGTTAAAAACCCAACTATAAGAACTGTTAGATATTTGTTTCATTCGTCCTAGTACATCTCCTTGGGGTGCTCATATTTTGTTCGTAAAGAAGAAAGATGGGAGTATGCGACTTTACATTGACTATCGGGAGTTGAACCATGTCACCATAAAAAATAGGTACCCACTACCTCGCATTGATGACTTGTTTAACCAGTTGCAAGGTGCTAAATTCTTCTCAAAGATCGATCTTCGTTCCGAATATCATCAGTTAAAGATTAAAACTGATGATTCCAAAGACTGCTTTCAGGACTCGAAACGGACATTATAAATTCTTAGTCATGTCTTTTTGATTGACTAATGCTCCTGCGGCCTTCATGGATATGATGAACCGAGTATTCAAGGAATATTTGGATCATTTTGTGGTTGTCTTTATTGATGGCATCCTCATATATTCCAAAAGTCGTGAAGATCATGAGCAACACTTGAGGCTGATACTCCAAAAGCCGTGAAAACAAGTAATATGCCGAGTTGAAGAAATACGAGTTACGGCTTGAGAAGTAACATTCTTGGGCACTTGGTATTGAAGTATGGAATATTAGTTGACGGAGACAAATATTGAAGCAATACAAAGTTGGGAGCAAGACCTAAGTCGAGAATCAAAGTATATAGCTTTCTCGGATTAGCTGGTTATTATCGGAGATTCGTGGAAGGGTTTTCTCGAATTGCTACTCCATTAACTCGGTGACTCGGAAAGATATAAAATTGATTTGGAGCGTGGAATGTGAGAAGAGTTTTCAAGAACTCAAGAGAGACTCATTTCAAAGACTTGTTACGACAATACCATCTGGCTCGGAGGGATTTGTCATCTACAGTGATGCATCGGGCAAATGGTTAGGATGTGTTCTCATGCAACATAGGAAAGTCATAGCTTATGCCTCTCGGCAACTCAAAGAATATGAGAAGAATTATCCTATTCATGATCTAGAGTTGGCAACTGTTGTCTTCGCACTTAAAGTTTGGAGGCATTATTTGTATGGGGAGAAAATGGAGATCTTTACGGATCATAAAAGCCTCAAATATTTCTTCACCCAAAAGGAACTCAACATGCGGCAACAACGTTGGCTCAAGCTGTTGAAAGATTACGACTGATGAGTGCATATTATTCATTTATTTTGATTCCTTTATATTTAGTTTTATTGCATGTTTTATGTGTATATGAGCTTATTAGGGTGTTTAATGATTTCAGGAGGAATTGGAGCTGAAATGAGGAAAAGGGAAAATTACAGGGTTTTTAGCATTAAGTTGGATGCATTGTCTTAGCTTGGGACTTTGATTTTATTGTAAAGCTCTTCCGTAGCTTTTCGGAATATCTTGAATTGTCCCAATCGGAGTTCATATGAAAAAGTTATGATCTTTTTACCAAACGGACGTTGAGTCTCAAAGTTTGGAAGTTGCAATTTACACAGCAGTCAATTGGAGCCCGATTCCGACCTTGATGCAGAACGATTTTGTCGATTTTCAAAGCATAAAAGTTGTAGATCTCGTCGATATCTTCGTTTTAATAGGTAGCAGGCCCCGTAATTCCTCCCAGATCAAACGTTATGCTCGTTTTACCAAAGGACGTCGCAACAGAAAATGGAAATTCGCCCCAGCGAATTTGAGCGGAAAATTGGGAACTCTTGGATTTTTGGAAAGTATCTAAATGCAGATTTTGGCAGACTTCTACATGGAATTGGATTGATATTTTTATTAGCTTTAGGATTTCCTTTAGACTAAGATTTATTTCCAAGTTGAATTCTATTTCTTTATGGAAATTAGTGTAATTTGTAATTCATTTTAGGATTTGAATTTCTAATTCCTATTGGATTTAGGACTTTGTCTAACACTATAAATAGAGGATGATAGTCAGGGTTTTATTCATTCAATTATCAACTATCATCTATTGGAGTGCGGAACTCAAGATTATGTCGACTAGTTCTTTTCATTCGATTCTAAAGGTAGGTGAATCCTTATTACAAGTAATTGATTAATTGAGTATTATTATTTATTCCTTCTTGTGTGAAATTTCTTACGATAATCTGCTTTTCATTGATTGCATGCTAATTGATCTAATTGATTTAATATGGCTAATTGAATTAATTTAATCATTATCATCTGCTAGATTAAGATTGGTATTACGTGTAATTGATATCCATCTTTATCATAAAAGAACTTGGTAATACTAATTGTGGAAAAGCTTTTGTGTATTGCTAAGATTATCAGAAAATAAGTTAAATAAATTGAACTTATGTGTTTGCTGCTTGGATTAGCCTAATTCTCTATTTCTTAATGCTTCTATCATATTAAATCTAGAGATATTATTCTATGTTGTATGCTAGTTAGAATTTGGTGGAGAGCTTGTTTCATACAGTGATAATCTAAGGAGAATTTCGGATAGCAGAGCTTATTGTTATCTAGGGCTAATAGTTTTATTGAAGGAAAAATAATAATAACTTGATTAATTGATTGATGTACTTGGTGAAACTGAACTGCCGAACTGAAGTTTTTACATATTTGGTTAATTTCATCAATAATTCTTGTTATCCTAGTTTAAAAATAATTTTCAAAAACCCCCATCTTCATGGATATGATGAACCGAGTATTCAAGGAATATTTGGATCATTTTGTGGTTGTCTTTATTGATGGCATCCTCATATATTCCAAAAGTCGTGAAGATCATGAGCAACACTTGAGGCTGATACTCCAAAAGCTTCGTGAAAACAAGTAATATGCCAAGTTGAAGAAATACGAGTTCTGGCTTGAGGAAGTAACATTCCTTGGGCACTTGGTATTGAAGTATGGAATATCAGTTGACCCGACAAATATTGAAGCAATACAAAGTTGGGAGCATCCTAAGTCAGTAACCGAAGTACATAGCTTTCTCGGATTAGCTGGTTATTATCGGAGATTCGTGGAAGGGTTTTCTCGAATCGCTACTCCATTAACTCAGCTGACTCGGAAAGATATAAAATTCGGTTGGAGCGTGGAATGTGAGAAGAGTTTTCAAGAACTCAAGAGGAGACTCATTTCAGCACTTGTTCTGACAATACCATCTGGCTCGGAGGGATTTGTCATCTACAGTGATGCATCGGGCAAATGGTTAGGATGTGTTCTCATGCAACATAGGAAAGTCATAGTTTATGCCTTTCGGCAACTCAAAGAATATGAGAAGAATTATCCTATTCATGATCTAGAGTTGGCAACTGTTGTCTTCGCACTTAAAGTTTGGAGGCATTATTTGTATGGGGAGAAAATGGAGATCTTTACGGATCATAAAAGCCTCAAATATTTCTTCACCCAAAAGGAACTCAACATGCGGCAACAACGTTGGCTCAAGCTGTTGAAAGATTACGACTGATGAGTGCATATTATTCATTTATTTTGATTCCTTTATATTTAGTTTTATTGCATGTTTTATGTGTATATGAGCTTATTAGGGTGTTTAATGATTTCAGGAGGAATTGGAGCTGAAATGAGGAAAAGGGAAAATTACAGGATTTTTAGCATTAAGTTGGATGCATTGTCTTAGCTTGGGACTTTGATTTTATTGTAAAGCTCTTCCGTAGCTTTTCGGAATATCTTGAATTGTCCCAATCGGAGTTCATATGAAAAAGTTATGATCTTTTTACCAAACGGACGTTGAGTCTCAAAGTTTGGAAGTTGCAATTTACACAGCAGTTAATTGGAGCCCGATTCCGACCTTGATGCAGAATGATTTTGTCGATTTTCAAAGCATAAAAGTTGTAGATCTCGTCGATATCTTCGTTTTAATAGGTAGCAGGCCCCGTAATTCCTCCCAGATCAAACGTTATGCTCGTTTTACCAAAGGACGCAACAGAAAATGGAAATTCGCCCCAGCGAATTTGAGCGGAAAATTGGGAACTCTTGGATTTTGGAAAGTATCTAAATCTGATTTTGGCGGACTTCTACATGGAATTGGATTGATATTTTTATTAGCTTTAGGATTTCCTTTAGACTAAGATTTATTTCCAAGTTGAATTCTATTTCTTTATGGAAATTAGTGTAATTTGTAATTCATTTTAGGATTTGAATTTCTAATTCCTATTGGATTTAGGACTTTGTCTAACACTATAAATAGAGGATGATAGTCAGGGTTTTATTCATTCAATTATCAACTATCATCTATTGGAGTGCAGACTCAAGATTATGTCAGACTAGTTCTTTTCATTCAGTTCTAAAGGTAGGTGAATCCTTGTTACAAATAATTGATTAATTGAGTATTATTATTTATTCCTTCTTATGTGAAATTTCTTCTGATAATCTGTTTTCATTGATTGCATGCTAATTGATCTAATTGATTTAATATGGCTAATTGAATTAATTTAATCATTATCATCTGCTAGATTAAGATTGGTATTACGTGTAATTGATATCTGTCTTTATCATAAGTAGCAACTTGGTAATACTAATTGTGGAAAAACTTTTGTGTATTGCTAAGATTATCAGAAAATAAGTTAAATAAATTGAACTTATGTGTTTGCTGCTTGGATTAGCCTAATTCTCTATTTCTTAATGCTTCTATCATATTAAATCTAGAGATATTATTCTATGTTGTATGCTAGTTAGAATTTGGTGGAGAGCTTGTTTCATACAGTGATAATCTAAGGAGAATTTGGATAAGCGAGCTTATTGTTATCTAGGGCTAATAGTTTTATTGAAGGAAAAATAATAATAACTTGATTAATTGATTGATGTACTTGGTGGCCCAGGCTATTTAGAAATGAAGTTTTTACATATTTGGTTAATTTCATCTGATAATTCTTGTTATCTAGTTTAAAAATAATTTTCAAAAACCCCCATCTTTATTTTCTATTGAAATAGTAGAATAATTCTAAAACAACTTTACTCTTTGTGGGATCGATCTTTACTTCCTACTGTGCTAATTATTATAAATTGTGAAGTGAAAGTGAGGTTAATTTAGGAGTATCAACGAAAGCTCCCAAATTTTGGCGCCGTTGTCGGGGAGTGTTATTTGTTTTTGTTTATTCTCTGTTTTCGTTTATTTTTATTATTTCCTTTTTCTTTTTGTTTTATGACTCAATCCTCTAACTTTGTTGACTTAAATTTTGATCAAGAGATAGAGAAAACTGCAGATATAAAAGAAGCTCTTGTTCCATAACTTGAAGTGGAAGAGATGGCGGTGCCACACAATAACAGAACTTTGAAAGAACTGGCTACTCCTGATCTGACTCAACCATCTTTTTGTATTGAGTATCCTACTTTAGATGTTGCTTTTGAACTTAACTCTAGACTAATTTGTAAGACCCCAACTATTATAAATGAAATTGAATTTCTCTATTTATTATTTTGAAATAGTAAGGGTTGAATTGATTAATGTGGTTAGTTATGGGTAAAGTGCGCAAATATTTCAAATAAGTAAGTGGTTATTAAATATTCATTATTGTCGGGGAATACTCGTTTGGTCGTGGAATATTCTTACTGTCGGAGAATATTCTTATGACGGCGTAACCTTGTGTGGGCCCCATAACGGAAAGCGATTGGATGAAGAAAGCAGCAGTATAAGTTGTTTATAAATAGCGGTGTAGTTATTCTGAATTAATACTATTGGAATACACGTGGTTTAAAACCTCAGACGCAGCGTTGTTGCAAGATGTTGCAGTATTACACAAATTATTGATTTACGTAAGAAGGCTTTACTCGATAATTATTATAGTAATTCTTTATTTAATATTTTATTTTATTGATTCAATAATTGCTACGTTGATATTTTATATTATTGTTGTTTCAATAATTGTCACTACACAATTGTAAGACCCCCAACTTTTATGAATAAAGATGAATTTTACGTAAATATCATTTTTGATTATTATGGAATGAATTTGTTATAATATTATAGTTGTGGATAATATTTATAAATTACGCAAAATGCATAAGTTGTTATATAATATTCGATTGGTCGGGGAATATTCGTTTTAAAAGGGAATATTAAATGCTGACCAATACAATCATTGGTGGACCCCACAATGGAATTATTATCGGATTGAGAAAATGACAAAACTATCTTTTTATAAAATAACGACAAAAGTTTTACTGAATTAGCCTTTGTTGGAATACTTGGTGGTTAAAATCTGATGTCTGGCGTGGTTGCGTAGTAGTACGCAGTATTGCCTGATATTTTGAATTATTGATTCTTACGTGAAGGCCTGCACCACTCAATAATTGTTACAATAATTACTATTTAATATTTTATTTTATTGGTTCAATAATTCTTTGCGTTGATATTTTATATTATTATTGTTTCAATAATTGTCACTACATAGTATTTTCCATTATCGGATCAATAATTCATATTATTTGAATAATATTATTAGATAGCATTATTGGCGATGTCTAGAAAGTTACGTCGAGAAGAAGTTTGGTCACCTAATTGCATTACTTGATGAGAGAAATCCTTATTGGAAAGCCCCTCTTTCACAGGGAGGCGTAAAATTTGTCATTATTGTGATTCTATAATATTATTTGTGAATAATTAATTATTGATTTATATGATAAAAAAATATTTATTTTATGTGGACAAAAATGATAGATAAGAAAATATTTATTCGAAGTGGATTTAAACTGAGGAATTTTTAGCATGTGACATTTATTGAAAGTTGGTATTTTATTTTTAGATAAAATAATTCATTCAAATATATTATTATAATATTACATTATAGTAGTATGATGTGATTATATAATAGTACATTTTTTATAATTTGAATGGTAGCATTATTATAGTAAATTCATGGTATAAAAGTAAAAGGAGGTGGAAGAGAACAAAATGAATTTGAATTCACGTGATGCAACGATGATGTCATCGGACGATGAGGAAGTAGCGATGATGTCATGGACGATGAGGTATCAATGATGTATTATGATCGATGGCGTCGTGGTGATGTCATAAATTATGGCGAAAAAGACTATATTTTACCTTTATTACGCCAAGCCTATAAATAGAAGCTCATTTCTTCATTATTTTTCACCAATTCATTCAAGGTATAGAGAGAAAGTATAGAGAGAATAAGAGAGAAAGAAGAATAGAATTACATTTACTACTATTGCGATATCAAATTCCTACTAAGGTCGGGGTATTATTCTTTTCGTATTCATGAAGAGAGTTATTTTCTTTCAATACTCGTAAGGGTTGTTATTCCATTCTTTATTATTACATTGGAATAACTTTTCGCGTATGCGGTCTATCGCATGCACAGTAAATTCTGTTGTTATTCCATTCTTTATTATTCTGTTGGAACATCACATGCATGCGGATTACGCATGACTGGTTCCATTCTTTATTATTATTCATTGGAACATCCTCACATGCATGCGGATTATGCATGACCTGGTTCCATTCTTTATTATTCTGTTGGAACATCCTGTCTGTGCGGATTACACATAACCTGGTTTCATTCTTTATTACTCTGTTGAAATGATATGTCTACGTGGATTATCGCATAACGGGCAAAAATCCATTTGCGGTTTCATATATTCTATTATACTCAGTTGGTTAAAGTTTTGGCTTCTATACTCCATGAAATTAGTGGAATATCCTTGATATTTGCGCTTCATTCAGTATCTTTTCATGAAAATATTCTTCTGAGCATTCTTGAATTTTACTCCACAAAACAGTATCATGTTGACAATTTGGGCGTTGGATAAATTAAATTATAAATCTTTAAAAATTTATCCTTGAACTTGTTTTTATTGAATCCTTATATCATTGTCATCATCCTCATATTTATAATATGTTGAAAGTCATCTGTGGCCTGTAGTGCATAGATGGACTTGGTATGATTATGAACATGGATTATTCGGTATAATCATGACCGTAATGTTACAAATGATGTGGTAAAAATCCTCATTCGTCGTAGTGCATTGATGGACAGTTGTTGACATGATCATGACCATTGATGAATACACGAATATCCTTCGCCCATAATGCATGGATAATTTGTGGTCGTGATCTTAATGAATATCCTTGGCCATAGTCTTGTGGGGATGATGTGGATTATTTATTAAAGTGAGTCTCACAATGATAAAAAAATCTTGAAAAACCTTTTAAATCATAGAAGATAGTAGATTTTATTCTCCTGCTGACTCTTCTAATGGATTGTTTGTTCCATCGCGATTAAACTTGATGTTTGTTATATTATCGGTTTAACAATTGTTGAAAGCTAATGATAATTTATTATGCATTATCTTAGTCATAATATTTCTTCTTGGGCTAGTTGAGCTCACCTTTTGCTTTCATTGTTTTCTTTAGGAAATGAGAATGTAGCGAGGGGACTAGTCGAGAAAGCAGAGTGACGGTCAGGATGATAGCATTAGTAGTCCTCACTATTACATGAAATAGTATGATAATAAATGTATTGAGGACTTATTTTGAGTTTGAATACTTGCCTAGAAGATAATATTTGTATTAAAACTCACAGCTCATGTTGTATATTTAAGGTTGTATTTGTATTACATACCATGTATTTGGTGACTCGAGAATATGTGATGTATACCTATTTTGGGGGCGTCACAACAATATTTTTCATTATCAAATTAATAATTCATATTATTTGAATAATATTATTAGATAGCATTATTGGCAATGTCTAGAAAGTTCTGTCTAAGGAGAGGTTTGGTCACCTAATTGCATGTGGGTCGGGAGAAATCCTTATTGAAAGCCCCTTTCACAGGAGCGACACAGTTTGTCGAGATTGTGATTCTATAATATTATTTGTGAATAATTAATTATTGATTTATATGATAAGGAAAATATTCATTTTATGTGGATATAGATGGAGAAAATTTTTAATGTGACAATTATTTGAAAATTGATATTTTATCTTTTACGATAAAATAATTCAATTAAATATATTATTATATTATAATAATATATCTTTGGTGATATTTTTTACAATGAATGTGGGATATATGAGTAAATGAGGAGGAAGAGTATTTTTTGTTACTAAAAATATTTAAAACATGTTTTTTCATGTTTGTGGACCCCAGTTCTTGACTGAAATTTGATTATAGCTTGTAAAATCGTCCGTATGTGGAATTCAGTCAAATTCTGTTTGGAATTTGGAAAACCTTAAAACTACAAAGTTGTAGAGAATTGAATTTCCTATGGAATGGACATAAGATTTGAATTTTTCTGATAAAAGGGCTATTTATTATGAATTATTGAAGTTCCGGAATAATTAATTTTTGAAGTTTTAAAAGAAAAACGTTTTTTCATTATTGGTGGGCCCCACATGTGTGGTAAATGAGCTGAAATCTGATTTCTTAGGTGGGCGTGAAAATTTTATAAATATATTAATATTTTATTAAATTTTCTGCTTTGGTGTTCTAAACATTTTCCTATAAATAGGGTGCTTAGGTTAGAATTAAAAATCACACCAGAATCTAAAGTTTTCTCTCTCTATAATATCGAGCGTATTTTTGTGAGTATTTTGGTACTTTGAGTGTTGCTATATAGTGCAAGTTCCTTCAGCACTATATCTAGTATTCCAGTCAAAAGTACTGTCTTTTCGAGGTAAGGGATGTTATTTTTTTTATAAATGATATTATTTTTTTCAATATCATTATACCGGAATATTGGTAAGATTTTTCTTATGAAATTCTTGTCTTTTAGTGTTGGGGTTACTATTCACGTATACGGCACTATTCACGTATACGACACTATTCACGAATATGGCACTATTCACAGAAAAATTAAATTTTCGTTTTTTGTCCAATATATCTATTATGGATACTAGCTTTGATTGTATCCATGTTTTGATCTTCATTCTTGAATTTTACTCCACTATGGTTATTTATGAAGTATTTTTGAACTTGGATTGTTTAAAGTACGAATCCTTAATATTTGTTTTTGGTTTCTTTGGATTCGCTTTTCTTTAAAATATTTTCATCATCCTCAGGTCTAAATGATGATATATTTGAATATCTTTGGCATGTAGTGTAAAGATGAATGATTTTTCGATGAATATCTTTGGCCGTGGTCAAAGATGAATAATTTATTTAGATGAACATGACCAACTGATGAATATCTTTTGCCTATAGTGCAAAGATTAATATTTGATTCCAGCTATATATATTGATTGATGTTACAGGGATAAAATATTGACGATGAACTTTTAAATCCATATATAGAAGATAGTAGATTTCATTCTCTACTTAACTCTTCTAATGAATTATTATTTCCGCTGCGAATATTGATTTAAAATTGATTGTCTATTGTATTCTATTAGATTTTTCCCTGTTGAGGACTAACAATAATTTATTCTATATTATCTTAGTCATAATGTTCTTTACTGGGCTAGTTGAGCTCACCCTTTTCCTTTTTGTTCCATTTTTCTTCTCAGGAGGCGAGAATGTAATGAAGTCTTAGTAAATGTGTGGAATGATGGTTCTAGAAGTTTTTTTTAGTAGTAGCCTCCTTTGTTTTTGTAAAATAGTGTATCAATAATTATAATGAGGACTTATTTGACGATGGATATTATCAGATGACAATATTTGTATTTAAACTCACAATTTATGTGTTATCGTATTTTGCACAACAATTGTATTAATAAAGTTGTAGTTGTTTCTGTACCATGTATTTAGAGACTCAGAATGGGTGTTGTATACCTATTTTGGGGGTGTCACATAATTCATCTTTTGCCTACTTTTCGTGGTCATACAGGTGAAAATTCATATAAGCATCTAAAGGAGTTCCATGTGGTGTGTTCCATGATGAAAGCACAAGAAGTTGCAGAGGAACAAATTAAGCTTAGACTTTTTCTATTCTCATTAGCAGATTTGGCTAAAGACTGGTTATACTATCTACCTTCAGGATTAATACGATCATGGACTGATATGCAAAGGTTATTCTTGGAGAGGTATTTTCCTGCATCAAGAGTTACCGATATAAGAAAGGAGATATGTGGAATCAGGCAGTCCAATAGAGAGAAACTCTGTGAGTATTGGGAAAGGTTCAAGAAGTTGTGTTCCAGCTGTCCACCTCATGGAATTGATGAACATTACTTGATCCAAAGATTTACATGAGGGTTCTTACCAATGGAAATAAGCATAATTGATGCACAGAGTGGAGGAGAAGCATTGGTAGACAAGACTTCAGAAGCGGTAAGGAACTTAATTGCAAACATGACAGCTAACTCACAACAGTATGGAACTAAGATGGATCACACACCACAAAGTGTAAATGGGGTAAGCACAAGAGACTCAGAGCAACAGATTTCTGATTTAACTATTTTAGTTCGACAAATGGCTGCAAGGAATACGCAAGGTATTCAGCAAGCTCAACCTCAGTACCACACAGAAAATCAAGAAGTACATCGATTACGGGACATCTATGGAGGATATGTTCAAGGCATTCATGAACCAAACACAACAGTTCATGTATGTCGAGACACAACAATTCCGGTGAGGAGACAAGAACTTACATTCATGATCCGAGGGACCAAGTTGGTCAACTTGCAACCATAGTAGGAAGGTCACTTTCTCAAACTGTTGAAATGTAAGTGCCATAACATTGAGATGTGGTGCGAGAGGATCGGCAAAGAAGAAAAGTCAATACAAAGCGAAGTCCGATGATAGTGAAATAGGCGAAGATGATGTACTCAAGCACATATTTCCACCTCTTTCGACTTATGAACTGAAACTACCTTTTACCCAAGTTCTAACAAGGAATTGGAAAGTTGGAAAAAAAAAATTCAACGTGGTATCTGAGTCTAATGAAAAATTCCTTGAAGAAATGGCGAATAGGAACAAGAACTTAAAGATGATAAGGAGTTCACTAGTGGAAACCATTTGGATGTGCTCGAGACTACTGCTAAATTTAAAGAAATCAGGTATTCAAAGTCTGAAAAGGATGAACAAGAGGTAGAGATGGAAGAATTAATAATTCTTGCATATTTCTATAAAGAGGACATAGATGATGATAATTTCTTTGTACCAGCAACAACTCACAATGATTAACACCATGGGACCTTACACATGGAATTGGACGACGCACATGTCCAGTTCGACATATATAAAGTTAAAAGGTATCTTGGTAATGTTAATTCTATTTTTGCTATTGATGTTGTTGACTCTATAGTGTGAGAATCTCTTGAGCAAATATATCTGAGGAGGATTTGAAATTTGGAATGGAGCAAAATCAGGATCTGAAGGATGCTCCTAATGAAGAATTGAAGTTGTTACTAGTCCACTTGAAGTTCACAATTCCAATTACATAGAATGAGAAGGATGATGTCAAGCCAATGACAATAAACAAGGGTAGCTGTTTGGGAGGCAACCCAAGATTCCATATTTGATTTTTCTATCCCTTTACTTTTTAGTTTTTGCATGTTAGTTAGTAGTTTTTTCTTCTTTCAGATAATTTTCTTACATTGGGGACAATGTAAGGTTTGAGAAGTGGGGGGAGATTTTGGTTTTTATTTTATTTAGGAATATTGATCCGATTTTGATGGGGAATTAAAAAAATTAATGCTTTTGAATTTTTTTAAAAAAAATTGGTTTCATGATTCTATTTGGCTTTGTGTTAAAAGGTTAAAGTCAAAAATTGAGAATTAATACTGAATTTTAGAATCTATTTAATGCTTAGTTAGTTAATGAATGATGACAACTAAGCCCTGACCCATATTAATTGATTTAAATTAAATTTGTGATACATGAGTACTTGAATATGAGAAACATGTTTATTTGGCTAACTTATTTGTGGAGTTGTCTATGTGCACTGATTTCATGACTTAGAACTATTGAACTTGCTTATGTTGTTGCAGAAACATGTGAAAAAATGATGAATAAAAAAAAAGAGAAAAAAAAGAAAGAGAAAAAAAGGAAAAATGAAAATCTGCTTCAATGTTCATTATGCGAATTAACTGGGTATCCAAGCCTCGGGAAGCATCAGTATTCACGCTGAAAAGTGTGATGGATAAAAACAACTTGACTAGTCGACTTTTGTGGCCTTTGTTACTTGAATAAGTAAGCCTTAGGGGTGTCTCTACACCTAGCGCCCTAAGATCATCTGGTTTGGGAGTTGTTGGTGGAAAGTTCACTAATGGGTAACTCTGAAAAGCCTACGAAAAGGAGACATTGCAGATGTCAAGAAACAAAAAATACGTGAAAAACATGAAAATACATTCATATGTGCTAAAGAAAAGGTTCTATGAAAAAATTAAAAAGCAAGGAAAATTTATTCTTGGTTGTGAGTCAGTGTACACAGTTTTTGTTCCATAATAAGTTGAGTAAGTATGTGGACTGTAGGAAAGTTTCTTTTGTGGTTATAGGTTGGTTTGATGAAGTTCGTTGGTGAAATGTTAAGGTTGTTCATTGTGAGTTAAATGATGAGACATTGATTAGATTTTTGTGAGTTTATTGATAAAAGTCATGATTTGTATCTTGAAATCTTTTGACATGATGGTTGAATAGAATTTTTTTGAAAATCAAACTTTTGGTTACACGAGGATGTGTAAAGGATAAGTGTGGGGGAATTTGATGACTGCATATTATTCATTTATTTTGATTCCTTTATGTTTAGTTTTATTGTATGTTTTATGTGTATATGAGCTTATTAAGGTGTTTAATGATTTCAGGAGGAATTGGAGCTGAAATGAGGAAAAATGGAAAATTATAGGGTTTTTAGCATTAAGTTGGATGCATGATCTTAGCTTGGGACTTTGATTTTATTGTAAAGCTCTTCCTTAGCTTTTCGGAACATCTTGAATCGTCCCAATCGGAGATCATATGAAAAAGTTATGATCTTTTTACCAAACGGACGTTGAACATCAAAGTTTGGATGTTGCAATTTACACAGCAGTCACTTGGAGCCCGATTCCGACCTTTATACATAAAGATTTTGTCGATTTTCAAAGAATGAAAGTTGTAGATCTCGTCGATATCTTTGTTTTGATAGGTAGCAGGCCCCGTAACTCCTCTTGGATCAAACGTTATGCTCGTTTTACCAAAGGACGTCGCAGCAGAAAATGGAAATTCGCCCCAGCGAATTTGAGCGGGAAGATTGGGAACTCTTGGATTTTTGGAAAGTTTGTAAATGCAGATTTTGCTAGACTTCTACATGGAGTTGAGCCCTGTTTACAGATTTTGAGCATACTCATTATCTCGCTCTAATAATTGAGCCCTATTTACAACATCTAAATATAATAAAAATTTATGAGAGATAAGATATTGCCGAATCTCGGATTTTAGATCTCTCAGAAACATTTGTGTCATTCATTCCTCATTCTCTACCAAATGAGGTACAACCTGGATAACTCTACGAACTTCGCCTCGTACTGGGACACCGTCATGTTATTTTATTCCAGTCTGATAAACTCTACCTCCTTCATATGACGAATACTTTTAGGAAAGTACTTGTCATTAAACAGTTTCTGAAATGTTTCCCAAGACATGTTCAGTGCGGCTAGCTGGGTACGCTTCACAGACTCCCACCAGTAGTCTGCCTCACCACGGAACATAAAGGTGGTGAATGGAACCTTCTGTTCCTCCGTGCATTCCAAGACATTGAATATCTTGGTAATTTACTTGACCCACGTTTCCGCCTTGATCGGATCCAATTTTCCTGCAAATTCTGGTTGTCCCAACTCCTTGAACTGCTTGGCTGTGACAAGCTGCGCATTGCTATCATTTTCACCCGTATTTTGTACACGAAGTCTCCTCGGTCGATTTTTATGAATCGCAAAAAGCTTCTAAACATCCCATCATTCATTATTTGTTTGGTAGTGTTGTTTACAGGAGGAATATTGCCTTCCTGTTACATGTTCCTATGTGTGGTGCTTAAAGGCGTCTCCACGGTCTGATTCACTCCATTGTTAATATTTCCAGCTGCCATTCTCAAATACTGTCACAAAACAAGGGTTAATTGACATGTCACATATTATCCCTATACTCTGACCGACCAAATAAATACCAAATAAACTTAGTCAGGTCATACTAGCGAAGGAATTCCCCATCTCTCCCCTCTTAGTTATTGTCTCACATCTCAGCCATGGATCATATCCCTAAGCTTTGATACCAACTGTGATGCCCCCAAAATAGGTATACATCACCCATTCTGAGTCGCCAAATACATGGTACAAAAACAAATACAACCTCAGTAATACAATTGTCGTGCAAAATACAACACATATACTGTGAGTTTGAATACAAATATTGTCTAATAGACAGTATACAAACTAAAAAGGAGTCCTCATTACAATTTTTGATACACTATTTTACAAAATAGTGAGGACTACTAAAATAACTACCCTGAACCATCACTCTAAACCCCGGCTAGTTCCTGCTATGTTCTCACATCTTGAGAAGAAAAATGGAATAAAAAGAAAAAGGGTGAGCTCAACAAGCCCAGTAAAGAATATTATGACTAAGATAATATACAACAATTTATCATTAGTCTTCAACAGGAAAAAATCTGATAAAATATAATAGACAACAAGTTTTAGATCAACAACTGCATCGGAAACAACAATCCATTAGAAGAGTCAAGTAGAGAATGAATTCTACTATCTTCTAAGATTTAGAAGTCCATCATCAATATTTTATCCCTGTAACATCAATCAATATACATCTTGAATCAAATATTCATCTTTGCACTTCTGAGCCAAAAGTATTCATTTGTATCACCGGTTGGTCATGTTCATCTCAACACATTCATCTTTGCACTACGGCCAAAGATATTCATTAGGTAATCATTCATCTTTTGCTTTATGGGCCAAAGATATTCAAGAATATCATCATTTAGGACCGAGGATGATGAAAAATATCTTAAAGAAAATGAATCCAGTTAGATAAAAGATCAAATATTAGGGATTCGTACTTTAGTTTATCCAAGTTCAAAAATACCTTATAATAATCAATTGCGGAGCAAAATTCAAGAATAAAGATCAAAACATGGATACAATCAAAGTTAGTAACCATAATAGATAACTTTGACAAAGAAAAGAAAATTTCATTTTTTCTGTGAATAGTGCCGTATTCGTGAATAGTGCCGTATACGTGAATAGTAATCCCGACACAAAAAGGTAGAAATTTCACAATAAAATCCATACCAATATTTTTGTATAATGATATTGAAAGAATAACATCATTATGAAGAAAATAACATCCCTTACCTCAAAATAACAATACTTTTGATCGGAATATCAGTATAAGGCTGAAGGAAACTTGCACTGAATAGCAACTCACAAAGTATCTAAATACTCACAAAATACGCTCGATAATATAGAGAGAGAAAGAGAGAAAACTTGTTTCTGGTGTGATATTCAATTCTAACTAAGCACCCTATTTATAGAAAAATGCTTAGAACGCCATAGCAGACTAACCTGCTACCTGATGGCTTTACCTGCTACTATTCAAGCCCACCACTTTTGAAAATAAATTTTAGCACATTTCATTTCTCACCAAACAAAAGTGGGGCCCACCATATTTTTAATAAAAACATTTATTTCCGAAACTTCAATAATTCATAATAAATAGCCCTTTTGTCGACGTCGGGATTTTTAGATGTCCCTTTTCGTTACTTGTTCTCATTTTAGGTGAGATTTGTTTGAAAAAACAAGTGAAAAAGGTCCGACATGTATAATGTCGACGATGGACTATTAAGAGTCGCCAGTTGGTTTTTTAAATGGTTGTACCAACACAATCGAGAAAAGATTTACACATTGACCCAGTGATGTGACACTGCTAAATGGGTCAGTGAAACCGAGATTCATTAGGGTCAGGGGACTTGGTTATGCGGAGGGAAGGTGTTAGGCACCCCAGACATCCGTGTTACTACGGATTGCCTCTTTTCAAGAAACTATTATCCGAATATGTTTGTCGTGAGTCAATGTCTTTGTTATTTGGAAGTAGTGCGAGGCCTCGTTACGCACTATATATACACATGGTTTGAATTTATGTAAAAATTCAATTTTAAGCAAGATATGGCGTTGATGTTTTATAAAAAAAGTTTTTCAAACCCTGATGCTCAATAGTAATTGAGACCTTTTACACTCCCGTTTTATTAAGTGTTCTATTGATTGATTTTATTTTACGAGATGCGAGGCATCCGTATGAAAATAATATACAAAATAATGCCGACTTCCTCAAATGGTATGAGAACAATCGAGGAAATTGGACACTAGTAAAATAATTTACAAGTCGCTATACTAAAAAATGTCCATCACGGGAACCGAATCTAGATCCAATAGGCTAAATCTATGAAAATAATATACAAAATAATGCCGACTTCCTCGTGGGTATGAGAACAATCTGAGGAAATTCAGACACCGTAAAATAATTTACAAGCTGCCTACAGCTAAAAATGTCCATCACGGGAACCGAATCTAGATCCAATAGGCTAAATCTATGATCATATGATTCCTAAAGCATATGATAATCATAATTTGTATGAAAGCGTAGCGGTATATATATAAAAAAGTAAATATATATATATACAGACATGATCACCAACTATGAAGCACCTCCATGGGGGATCAGAAAATGTAAATAAAGTTTTAAAAGCTATCAACTGCCACGGAGGAAACTCCAGGCGGGATGAAACATAAATAAAGCTGTACAAAGCAATCAACTGCCACGAAGTGAACTCAGGCATGACGGAAACGTAAAGAAAGTCATAAAAGCGATCAACCACCACGAAGTGAACTCTGTGGGACGAAAATATATATATATATATTATATATAATAATAAACGCCCGGATGTAAAATCGAGGCTCATCGATGTAGAGTCGAAATAGCAGTTCATATATATAAGTATATATATATTAAAGCGATGAACGCCCGGACCAAAGTCTGGCTCATCGAACAAAGTTCGACACACGATTCATATATATATTAATATATATATATATATATTAAAGCGAACGCGCTGCAGACAAAAGTTCAGGCTCATCGAACAAAGTTCGACACACGATTTATATATATATAAATGTATATATATATATATATTAAAGCGATAGAAACTCCTGCATCAAGTCAGGCTCATCGAATAAAGTTCGACATACGTTCATATATATATATATATAAAAGTAAATAAACGCTCAGCATCAAGTTCAGGCTCAATCGAGGCATAACTCGATAATGTTAGTCCATATATATATATATATACAAACTGAAATGAAACCACAGACCATAGTCCGGGCAAACACACGCAACACGACTCTCAACGTGAAGAAGGGTGTGTGCAAAGATGAAGAAAAAGGCTTTAAAGTGTGTGAGAAGGCTTACAGTTGACTGCCAAAGAAGACTTCTATATCTTTAAAGTGGGTAAACACTGGCTTTTGTAGGTACAAAAGTAGCTATATATGAGATCACATGTGTTTAAAATGAGAAAATACACTGTATGGGGTGAGTGCAGAGAAAATTGGACAGGGCTTCCTCCCCGTTTTCTCTTGCAAAATGGCCACCCCAAGCCCTCTATTTATAGAGGGTGGTGCCGCATTGTACCTGCGGTTGAGCAGAAGGTGTACCAGAGGCAACCTGGGTGGGCCCGGGTTTCTCGGGTCGGGTCGTCTCGTAATACGTGCACTCGAGCACTATAATGTCGGCTTGAACTTTCAGAAGTGCAATCCGGGCATCCGATTGAGGTATACAGGACCTATTTCGGACCGCCTTTGTCGAGAGTTGTACAATGGCATAGGATTAGAGTTTGTACGAAGTCATTGAAGATGGGACGATGCCCTCCGGTCTTCAAGCTTCAAATTCTATTCGTTACCTCGCACAATAGTCACTCGGGATTGGTTATCCTTGATTCTTGTGGGACATCGTTGTGTAGAGATGTGTATGAAATGTTGAGATGATGTGATGTGGCGTGGCATCGCGTTGGCGAGATGACGATGTTGCCCCTCACTGGTGTTATCGCCGATTTGGACTGATAAAGCAGACGTTGCTCAGGGCTTCGCTGAGATTGGACTGCTGCAATTGTTTAAGGTCCTCAGTGTCATCTTTTAGGTGTGCCTGTCCTCCCGGTGTTATCTTCGGGTTGGTACAGAATATCTCGTTATGAGCGTCGAGATTGAAGTTGGTTGCATTTGAAACAAACATTTCCGGGGTTATCGCCGAAACTGCATTCCTTGGGGTTACACCAAGGTTGGTGGCTATTCCCATGATTGGGACTGAGACTGGATACCTCGGAGTTATCTCCGAGATTAATCGGTCTTCTCCGGTGTGTGTTTCGGTATTGGATCTGCATGCCTCGGGGTTATTTCTGAGGTTGGAATTGTTACTCCAGATGTGTGTTTGGGGTTGATCTTTGAACTTCCAAAGTAGTATCCCAGTATGGATATGGATTGTCTTTCGAGGTTCCCTCTTAAAAGATTTAATTTGTCCTTCCGCAATGTTAGTGATGAAGACAGAGAAAATTTTAAGTGTCTACAGATGCCCCTCTTTATCATACTCATGCATGGCGATGCATGGGTAGGATAAAGAATCCTAGACACTAGAAATGCCACAAGACAAACATGGTACTATGTGTAGTAACATGATGCAAATGCATGATGCATGTGTACGGGGTTGTAGCCCAACATGCTGGGGATGATTGCTGGCTTCCTGTTGCTTCAACTGGGGATTGGCAATGATAACCATATTTGATGTGTAATCCGAATCTGTTAGGATGTTGATGTTGGAGTTATCACCAAATTCCTATGTCCTTGGTAACGACTTGATCCTGAAGATGTTCCTCTTATGTGTAAGAGATCTATGGGGATAAAGCCTGGTCTGTTTGAGGATGTGTATAACATATTCCATCATCTATCCTCTTTGATAACATTGACCTTTCCTGATTGGTATTGCCAGGATATGTCAAGATTCTGTCGGATTTACTGCCAACAATAAATGTTGTCAGGGATGCCTGACCTTCGTTGATATGTGCTTCACCGACATGTGAATCAACGGCTGAAAAACCCTGTGGGATAGACTGTCAAGGTTGCTTGACCTTCGCTGACGTGTGAATCAACGGTTGACACTTTGTGGGTAGATTGTCAAGGTTACTTGACCTTCGCTGACGTTTGAATCAACGGAATCATTGCGTTGTGACCCCCGCCGGGGATCCGCTGGGGAATATGAGTAATCGAGCATAAAATCCTCGAATAGCTCTAGAGCTTTGATAGGTTTAATCACTATCGGCTGAGATAACGTCATGGCTGCTTGACCTTCGTTGATATATGTGTCAACGGCTTGAATTCGCGTTGTAATCCCCTGCCGGGGCTTCCCGTTGTAACCCCCGTCAGGGATGTACGTTGTAACCCCCGTCGGGGATCACGTTGATCTTTAGGGTAATGACCTGTAGTTGGCGACATCGGACTGACAAGGTATTGCTTACGGATGTAATTTGTAACAAATGAGATCATTGGCGAGGTATACCTCGTGTTGGTGACTACCAATGAAGCAATATCTGAGACTCAAAGTTTTATCCAAGAAGACCGTGGATTGCATGTTTGCTTTGCTTCAATCGCATGGCGTTCTATTCCGATTTTACCTTTTTAGTCCGCAAGAACTCCTTTTACAACTCGAATGGGACCGAAATTTGGAGGGTGGGGCCCATATAGAGGGTGCCGCGAGTGCACACTGCTTCACCATGCAGATGAGCCTCACGGCCAACCGTGGATGATATAATCCAGCAGGTTGTAACACAAGTCACTTTCAACTTGTTTCGCCAAGGAAAATCCGAGAGCCTCCTTCAGATCTACTGAGTTCGCGCTATTTTCTGCAAATTCTATCACCGTACAAGTGTTCTACACTATCCTGGTAAAGTATGCATGTATTTTTTCCAGTTTTTATCCTTTGGATTTTGAGTTATAGCATGAAATGCATCTAAACACATAGTAGTGATTATGTATGCACAAATGACTTGCTAAAAATTATTCAACATAGTAAATGTTAGTATTAAACCATGCTGAACATAATGGTGTGAAAAAATTTGACTTTTGAGACAGTCAAATTGGTACCTTTTTCTGCTATTTTTTGTCCTATTTGAGGTCCAATGAGCAAAAGGTAGAAAGGCAAAGTACTCCTGATATTGAGGTTAACCTTATGCATGGATGATTTTAATTTTTAATGCATATATTATGTATATGACTTTGGGGCAGGTGTGCTACTGAATGGCCACCTAGACATGCCTATGTGCATGGGGATAGTCTTATTTTCAGAGGGGACTATGGCAAAATTTTTCAAAATATAGGCATTGGGTAGTCATGCATTTTAACTCTATTGTATGTTAAAGTAAATGCATGTATGCATATAGTCATAAAATGCATTCTAGAAAGCTCTAGGTAAGGAAATACCACACCCTTTCTGAGGTGATTTGGAGACTTGTTGTCCAGATATCATGGATCTGGATCAGCCGAGTAGTTCCCGTAGGACCACTTTTGGTATACGGAGGAGGGCTTCTGAAGTACCTCGACCCTGATTCGCCGGCGACCTCGTCGACGGTGGAGACCATGATTCGGCCCGGCCTTCGGCGGGCGTGCCAGACGTTGAGGACGTGGATGAGGATATTCTGATTGAGGATCCCGCTCTTGCTGCACATGTTCCTCGTAGGGAGCTCCCGAGTATTCAAGTGGCAAACCCAGAGCTGCTGGGTGACTTGAGCAGACATCCCTCGATGTACTTGCATGCTAACGAGGTATGGCGTTAGATATTGATCTTCCTTCTTTCCTATTGATAAGGAGCAAAGGGTTTTGATGTTGATTTGCATTTCATGCAGGTTCCTGGTTTTACACAGCCTCGAGGGAACTGGTTCAGCATACATCCCATGTATCAGGCTTTTCATCCTGATTAGAGCTGTGGTGCATGATTGGGGATTTGGGGCATTCTTCTCCACCCTTCCCCGTCGTTGTCCCTGGGGTTACCTCAGGGCATTGTCTGAGTGATGGTTTCATCAGACTCAGTCACTCTATCTGCTGGATTACGAGGTGATGATGACGCCGATGGATTGGCGATTTATCACAGGTATGGAGTTTGGAGGGGAGCTAGTGCCTTGTGTGGCAAATATTACCCCTACTGCCGTCAGATCCTTGTTAGGAGTTCCGATGGAGGCGCTTAAGGGTAGAACTGTCCGTTTAGGTCATTTGAGCGTAGATGCTATGAGCGGGCTTTTGAGTGAGCCCATGCCTGATGATGTCAGAATCAGGGATCGATTCTGTGGCGATTGTTTCGATGATCATTAGAGGTCGCTTGCATGTGAGATAACTCTTTTCTACGGTGTCATTCGCTTTGATCGGTACAGCGCGTCATGTGGGATTGTATTGGAGAGTATGATTGGGGTTCTACACCTTTGCCTATTTCTTCCGGGGCATGCGTATGCCTCAAAGGGTTAATGAGGCTTGGCTAGGCCTTCACCCATTTACATTGGTGAGTATTTCTCTTGTCATTTCCCATTTCTAGGTTAAGAGTGTTTATTGATCGCAGATGTTTTGCCATTGTCTTTGCGATTTTGGGCCTATGAGAGGCTCCCATGCTTGCGCCCCATGAGTGTGTTAGGTTTATATACCTATCCACGAGGCGGCGATGGCATCATTCCATTTCTTAGGAGGTCCTTGTGGTTGAGGTTTCACTTCATTGTCAGACGCACTAGAGTTGCCGACGGTGACACCATCACATGGATTCCCTATTCGGGGAACACTTGACCATCGGTTTTGAGGATGGATACCCATGGAGTCGAGTACGTGATTTCCACCGGAGAGTTCTCTCTTCACGAGATGGAGGTGGGAGCTCTATTTAGGAGAAGCGTGCTTATTAGGAGCACCACGGGGAGATTTGTATACCGATCTTGCCTCTGTCAGCGCCGTCGTTGGCACATATCACGATCACCGTCAGCGACATCCTATTGTTGGGGGTTGACGGTTTTGCATTATCGAAGGTCCATGTACTCTGAGAGCGTTCGGCGTTGGTGGTTCTCTCGTACTATCGGAGCCCAGTCCCGCGCCACATAGTTTATGGGGGATATGGTTCCAGGATCCGTGATGATGACGATTGGATAGCTTGTGTCAGAGATCTGACTCATATGACATAGATTGATAGTTTGACCCGGCAGTTGGACCAGACACACATATTTATCCGGCATTTGGGCAGAGATCCGGCAGATGTGGCTTCATTTGATCCTTCCAGCTCAGGCGCTGACCCCTCAGATGACCCATTCGATTTTGCTGGTGCAGATCCCCCTTTATATAGGCCTGACATCCCTGTTGATAGAGATCCAGTGACTCAGGAGGAGTTATATCAGGTGGATAGGATTGATGATGTGGACATCGACACCATTGTCTTCTTCTGATGTGTATTCTCGTTATATCTTTTGATAGTCTTCTGTTAGATATTGGGTGGCTATACCCCATTCTCGCTATATCTTTTGATAAGCCTTTGTTAGTAGTAGGGCGTCTGTGCCCCATTTCCCTGTATTTGTAGCTGTACAGAGATGATGTATTAGATGATGATATACTTAGGAATTTATGCCTGATTTTTCATTCCCTATATCATATTGCCATCCATTATCACGCTATGCATATATCATGTTATGCATATGTATGTATGTCCGAGATATTCAAAGATTGACCTGGATGATCTTATGACACGGCCCCGCATGAGATGTCTTCTTCAATGATTAGTCAGATAGATCATACCCCACCATCATTGGTGGCATCGGGTATGCGATCGTGGTATGATAGCATGTCACCATCAGACAAGGTGACTGTAGATCATTTGCTGTAGCATACCATGACTTTATTGATGTTTGAGTTCCCGCTGTGGTTTATGGATGGGATCTTTAGAGCATTAGGTACCGGATAGGCAGGTTTTTCGATTCGGGACCCATGAGTTGACTCCTACTCTGGAGGAGTATGCACGATTGATGATGCTGCCGTTGGACAGACCTTGCGTGCATATGGCTTTGGGAGACATGAGTAGACGGTTCATGACTCTCACTGGATTGCGGCGCAGAGTGGTGCATGACGAGCTGACATCTGGCCATGTGATATCCCAACATTTTCTATATGACATATTTGGCTTTGAGGATAGCTAATCACGACATTCCAGGGATTTCACCGCATCGGAGGATCATTGGCGTTTAGCCAGGGTTGATGTACTACTGTTATGTGTACTGTCGTATGTCTATATGCCACGGTACATGGATGAGATAGACATAGGTGTCATCATGGCCTTGAGAGCTCTCAAGGAGGGTCGTACCATTATATCGATGATCATAGCAGAGATCCTGCGATTCGACCACCCATCACTGCACTTATGTCAATGTGAGTGTTCACGAGTAGTTCTATCATGCTATATGTGTGGTTTATGTCACACTTGAGACCGATTGGCACTCTTAGACAGCATGGGTATTGGTTCACCCACGATATAGCCATGTCCTACTCCTTTCAGCCATCGGAGTGTACAGATGCTATGTCTTGGTCCACATTTTTGGCAGATATCAGAGATCCATTTGCCATATTGCCGTGTTCAGGGAATAGGTCACCATACAACTTTATTACTAATGCTCCGGGCATGGCCTACCTCCATTTGGCTGGTTTGAGGGGCGTGACTACTTATCACCCGCTGGTTGTGATGTCGCAGTTCAACCAGTTTCAGGATTTTCATCATTTCAAGGGGGCGATAGGTCAACGTTCAACTTCACGATATCTTTCAGCAGAGGACCGATCCCGGGTGTACGTTTGTTGGGATCAGCGTGAGATAGCTGATTTTTCTATCAGTCATCCAAGTTGTTCTGCAGAGTATTCCGCATGGATGGAGACAGAGATTTTATCGGCTGCAGCAGTATCCACAGTGCCGGATAGTTAGTCAGATGATGTAGAGCCCATGGAGGACATTGATTCCCACATCGAGGGGGGAGCGGTCTTTGGGTTGCCCGGCATCTCTTTTAGATTCTCCCAGCATCCAAGATCTTGTTGTGATTTAGCATTCAAAGACAAGACTTTGAGCGAAGTCTTCATCGATGACCTTGAGAGAGATCGGGCTCGATCTATGATGTTCGACCGCCCTTGATGGGAGAGACACAACTCTATTAGAGAGAGACGAGGCATTGCTTCGCATAGATGTCATTGTTGTTGAGCGAGATTAGGCCGAGATCGACCCGGAGATGCGGTGATAGTTGGAATGGGATAGTGCTATATCGCGCCGGATGTAGCCATCACGAGATAATAATCGCAGTGAGGTCCCTTACCACCTGGCATGATCGCGCAGTAAATGAATGCTTACATTGATGAGCATATGGTCACCATGCGGATGGCTATGATCTGTTGGGTCGTGTGGATATTCTCGCACAGAGGAGACCACGACACCGCCGTCCTTCTTCGACGAGGACGCCATGTTGGGCTTGTTAGCTCGCATGTACCCTGACTTATAGATGAGCTTGTATTTACCTGCACAGACTAGCTTAGCCATTTTGTCATGTACAGTTTACATTGTATATATATCAAACAACATTATATATATAGCAGGGAAATATATTTTTGATCACTTCCCTTTTAGATATGCTTTGCTACTTGCTTGATATTTTGCCTGCTGCTTCAGGGCTTGTGATCTTGATGTATTCCGAATTCCTCCTGGGTGGATGGACATTGAGTTGTCTCTGGACAGTTCAGAATGTATCATCGATCTGTATGTATTCCTACCATCTTTGGTGTCTTAGGACTGGTTTCTGTATGGAAATGTAGAGAGGAGTGTGGCTTTCCTCTCTGAGATTGACCGCACCACAGATGGTCGCCAGCACTTCTATTTAGGAGAAGCCTAGTTAATTCCATCTCTTATGGATTGGTGTTGCTCTTCAAGGTATGACCGCAGCTTAGATGGTCGCCGAATCTCCTATTTGGGAGGAGTTCAGGTAATTCCATCCCTTTGGTTTGAAGCTAATGAAATGTAGTGGATTGAAAGGTGATCCCAATACCAACTGACAAGGGTTTGTGTTTTGGTAGGGGGTGAGACCGAACCATGAATGGCTATCTACGTACTCCTATTGAAGAGGAGATCAGGTCTGCGTAGTTCGAACCTGGTGTAAGAGGTTCAACACTGTATATGGCAAAAATGGTGTAGGAATGTTTTTTGTTATTTTTGTTTTTGTAAGGAGAAGAGGGTATAAATGTTTTTGTTGTTTTTGTTTTATTGCGACCGGGCCATACGAAATGGTTGCCTACATACTCCTATTGAAGAGGAGATCAGGTCGACGTAGTTTGCCCCTCAGGCTGAGTTAAAAAGCGTGATGTGCAGGTCAGATTGTAGAAAGGAGAAAGTCTAATCCTAGGTTAAGGATAAACTGCAGGTAGGAGAAGTTTGATCCCATGTATGGGTAGCCAAACTGCAAACGCAAGAGGTTCAATCCGTAGTGGGATGACCTAAATCGTAGGAACGCAGAGGAGCCAGGCTGCTGGCTTAAAGAGTATGTTTCCCTGAGGGGCAAAGCGTGGAAGAAAGTTGTATGTGGTAAAGGGGTTAGAGAACCTGGATGACTGGTGATCTGATGATCCAACACCCGGATGTTTGCTTGATGGTAACTTTAGACATAGTACCGTTTCACGGTGTCCGAGTTGATGAGTTATGGAAATTCATCGCCGTCCATTTATTGTAATGAGAGCACCTCCTGTCAATACGTCTTTGACAACAAACGGGCCTTCCCAGTTAGGAGCGAATTTTCCTTTAAATTGATCTTGGTTGTCAAGGATCTTCTTCAAAACCAAGTCATGCTGTTTAAACTGCCGTAGCCGGACTTTTTTGTTGTAGGATCTGGCGATCCTTTGTTGGTATAACTGACCATGGAAGATAGCCGTGGTTCGCCTTTCGTCTATTAGAGACAATTGGTGATACTTGTCTTGTACCCATCCTGCTTCATTCATCCAATGAGCGTCTATCAACACCGAGGGATTCCATTTCAACTTCTATAGGAGCTTGCTTCCATCCCATAGGTTAATGCGTGAGGGGTTGCCCCAATGGAAGTGCGCATTGAGGTTCGTGAGGCTAACAGAGTAAAAGCAATAAAGTCGAGGCCATTCTTTGTGGTTGGCGGACATCTTTTACATAATCTTCTTGATGTTTTTGTTAGCCATTTCAACATCACCATTCATCTTCGGACGATAGATGACAGAGTTAAGATGATTGATGTGGAATTTACTGCATAATTCCTCCATCATTTTGTTGTTGAGGTTCTTAGCATTGTCTGACACAATCACCTCTGGTTGTCCATATCGATAAACGACATTGTTTCTGATGAAAACAATGATGAGTTCTTTAGTAACCCTGGGGAAGGAGGCTGCCTCTACCCACTTGGTGAAGTAGTCGATCATGGTGAAGATAAATCGATGTCCATTACTGGATTTAGGCTCAATGGGCCCGATAACGTCCATTCCCCACATTGAGAAGGGCCAAGGTGAACTCATATTGTGGAGTTCCCGTGGAGGAGCGTGTATAGCATTCCCATGAATTTGGTATTGATAACATCTCCTGACGTGGTCATTGTAGTCAGCTTTGAGAGATAGCCAGTAATGTTCTGTCCTGAGGACTTTCTTGACAAGGAGGGGGCTACTCATGTGGGGACCACAGACTCCGCCATAGATTTCATCCATAAGCCTTTGGGCTTGATCTTTGTCTAAACATCTGAGGAGACCTAGTCCTGCATCTCTTTTGTAGAGTGCATCTCCACTCAAGTAGAATTTCATAAGAAGTCGATGGATCCGCCTTTTCTCGGTCTAAGCTCGCCATGGTGTGGATCTATCTCGTAGATATTCCTTGATATGTCGATACCAAGGATCTTTGGATGGGAGGTAGCTCATCCGATACTTCTCCAACGTAGTTCCATAAGTCGGGGCCTTGTGCGTGGAAATTGTGGACGCTGACAAATGTTCCTCATTCGATATGCGAATCAAGGAGGCCAAAGTTGCTAATGCGTCCGCAAAGTCATTCCTATTACGAGGAACGTGTAGAAACAAGATTTCTTCAAACTCCAAAGTTATCTTTAAAACCTGTCGATGGTAAGGCAGCAAATGTAGTTCCTTGGTTTGATAGATTCTAGTGGATTGTCTGATTACCAACTCTGAATCTCCAAAGACAGTTAACCGCCTGATGCCCATTGAACGGGCAAGTTTAAGCCCCGTGAGAGATGACCTTCATACTCAAATTTATATTGTTGATGTCGATAAAATCGCAATTTACTACTGACGGATATCGCTCCCCCTTACTAGATACTAGAACTGCTCCAGCTCCAGAACCTTCCATATTAACAACCCCATCAAAATACATCTTCCATGATTGGTGCGTATCGTACTGATGTTGTTGCTGAACTGTCATTACTCCTTCATCGGGGAAATATGATTCCAAGGGTTTGAAATCCCCTGAAGGTGCGGCAGCCAGTTGATCCGCAATTCCTTGACTTTTGATGGACTTTTGAGTCACATATACGATGTCAAATTGTTGGAGGATCAACTGCCATCTCGATAGCCGGTAATTTAACATGGGTTTATTGAACACGTATTTGAGAGGATCAACGCGGGATATGAGATGGGTTGTGTGACCATGGAGGTAATGTTGTAACCTCATGGAAGCCCATGCTAAGTTAACAACACGTCTTTTCGATCGAGTGTACTTGTGTTCATCTTCTTTGAATCTTTTCTTTGAGGTAATAGATAGCTCGTTCTTAGCCTCTATCGTCTTTTGTCCCAAAGATGCGACCTTATAATGTTATCACTTATGGACATGTATATGAACAGGGGAACATCATCCCTGGGTGGTACCAACACGGGAGCTTTGACTAGCTGTTTCTTGATTGTGAGGAAGGCATTTTGACACTCATCATTCCATTTCATGGAGGAGTTCTTCCTTAATAGCTTGAAGATTGGCTCACAGGTTGCTGTGAGTTGAGAGATAAACCTGCTAATGAAGTTGATTCTTCCCAAAAATCTCCGTATTTCCTTCTTTGTCTGAGGAATGGGCATTTCCGTGATGGCCTGGAATTTGGCAGGATCCAGCTCAATCCTTTTGTGGCTTACTAGAAATCCTAGCAACTTGCCTGATTTAATGCCAAAGGTGCATTTAGCTGGATTCAACTTCAAGTTGTATTTACGCAACTTATTGAACAACTTTCTGAGATGGTCTAGATGGTCATCCTCCTTCCGGGACTTAGACAATGATGTCATCCCCATAGATCTTGATCTCTTTGTGCATTAAGTCATGGAAGAGAGTCATCATAGCTCGTTGATAGGTAGCTCCAGCATTGATGAGGCTGAATGACAACCGTCTATAGCAAAAGGTTCCCCAAGGCGTGATGAAATCAATTTTCTCACGATCTTCCTCAACAACTATGATCTGATGATACCCTGTGAAGCAATCAGCAAAGGAGTACATGTCGTATTGCGCAGTATTGTCAATACGAATATGGATAAATGTTATGGGAAATCTATCTTTTAAGCAAGCTTTGTTCAAGTCCCGATAATCCACGCAAACTCACACCTTCCCTCCGGGTTTAGGCACGGGCACAATGTTGGATATCCACTCAAGATATGTAGACACCATGATGATGCTAGCTTGAAATTGTTTCACAATTTCTTCTTTCACCTTTAAACTCCACTCAGGTTTCAATCGCCTGAGCTTTTGCTTGACTGGCTTAAATCCCTCTTTAATGGGAAGGCGATGAAGGACAATATCAGTGGACAAACCCACCATGTCTTCATGAGACCATGCAAACACATCCTAGAATTGGGTTAATAGTGTAACCATGTCATTCCTTTGGTTTGGGGTAAGGTCTGAACCAATATGGATTAACTTAGGGCTTTCTAAGGTTCCGAGATTGAAAGAAGTGGTTTGATCAAGGTTTGGTTTATGTTTGTCGTTGACCCATTCTTGAATTTCTGGAGGCATCTCAATGTCATCCTGTATTTCCATCAAGTCCGAATTCATCTCTACATCAAAGGTACAACTTGTGAAGAAGAGGCATCAGACGTCAAGTAATACAGCACATCTAAATTGTGGTCTGAAACAAAATATGCTTTCACTTAGTATATATGAAATGTTTTGATCATACTGTTGTTAGCATATATTGAAAAAATAAACCGCTAATACTGCATGTGAAAAAGTAAGCGGTTATTATATCTATAGGCGTAAAGAGTTTCGCCCATTTTACCTCGACGACCAATGCAAAGAGTTTGCCGCTCCAATTGGTAAGGCGGTCAAACCGTGGACTGCAGTGATGGAGGAGGATTGTCATCGTCCTCCTATCCCAAATGATGGCAATTACGTCTCGGGCAATCATCGTCTGGGGTGTATCTGTTGGTATGTTCATCATGAATGATGATGCGTATGCCTGACATCATTCAAATGACGTCTTGCTTGATTCTTCGTTCCTCCTCTTCCACTGCGGGATTTGGAACAAAGACTTCTTCCTCCTTTACCAGTACCGGCTTGGGAAATAACATAGCCTTTACATGGACTGGCACCTTTACAGGAGGTTGTGCGGACTTAGAGTTTGAAGGCGAAGATAAATGCCGCATGGTTGAAGCTGAAGGAATCTGCTGATGCTTATGAGGATTCCTATGACTAGAACTGACAGAATAGCCTAGTCCAGCTGTTCCAGTCTGCCTGGCTAATTGAATTGGGTACTTGATACCCTGGTGATCTTTACCCAACCCTTGTCCCGGCTGATGATCCAATGACATCATTTCTTGAGTAGCCGACATTACCTTGGCAGAAATCTTGGGTTCGGGAAATGGTGTTCCAACAACATTGTATTAGGTATTGCTTACTTCCAAGGCATGAAAACTAACCGGTTCAACATCTGTATTGGCATTGATGAATGGCATGTTCCCGTGTTGAGGACACTCTAGTTCAGCATTGATCGTGACCAGGCTATTGTTGATAATGTATTTCAGTTGCTGATGAAGGGTGGAGGGGACTGCCCCTACCATATGAATCCAAGGTCGTCCCAAGAGCAGGTTGTATCCCGAATCTATCTTGAGTACGTGGAAAGATACGCAGAATGTATGAGGACCAATTTCGATTGGCAGTTCAATTAGTCCGACCGAATTCCGACGGGCTCCATCAAAAGCTTTGATGATAGTATGGCTACTCTGGAGTCAGTTGAGATTGATATTCATCTTCACCAAGGTAGCATATGGACAAATATTAAGAGATGAACCTCCATTTATCAAGACTCCAGCTAGCATGTATCCGGAGGACAAGACCGCAATGTGCAACGACTTGCAATGACCGGTCCCTTCGGGCGGTATCAGTAAAGGATATCATATTGTTGTTGAAAATGTGATCAACCAGATGTTGAAATTTTTCCGTATCAACTGATGTTGGTAGATAGGCTTCTTCTAAAACCTTCAACAAGACCTTCCGGTGATCCTCGAAAGTTAGGACTAAGTCCAAAATTGAAATCTGATGTGGAACTTCTCTTAAGCTTAAAACCACTTTGGCTTTGTGATGACCCATAGTGCGGAGGAATTTTTCAATCTTCTCCATGGGTATTTTCCCCTTTGATTGGATGGTAGACTTCATCACCCGTTGGGGAAGATACAGTGGATTTTCCTTCAACACTGCAGCAGTGGTATGTGAGGTGGATCCTTCACCTTCTCCATAATTCCATGGAACCTTGCGCAAGCTAACAATAGGGTATTGTGCTCTGTACGGAAAGTTGATTGGCTCGGGAGCGGCTACTTTTAAAGGATTGTTGCTTCCCTTGAGTCGAATTGTTGGCATTGTGAGTAATCTGTTAGCCCCATCATTTTCAATGGATATGACTGCTACCACACTCTTCTACTTAGTAGGACCTATATTCTCACTTGCCCGTAACACATTATCATCGTTCGCTAGGTGCAGGACACCACTATCAATTAGATTTTGGATAAAGTGGCGGAGTGCCCAACATTCTTCTGTGCTGTGACCGCGAGACTGGGAGTGATATTGACATACTCCATCAGAGTTGTACCGCCCTGAACGGGGGTTGATCGGAGGTAGAAGGGAACTGATCCTTCCTTCATTGATTAACATCTGAAGGATTTCCTCCATAGGTTGGCCCAAATAGGTGAATTCCCTTTTGTTGGCAAAATCCCGATGGGCTTTGGCATTTGCTTTCTTTGTCACTTTGTCTTCTAGCATTTCATTTTCTGAAAGTGACGAGGGAATATTCATGACAAGAGGTAGGAGACTGGCATGCTCCTGGTTGATTAATTGACGTGTCACTTGATGCTGATAAGTCACCAATTCTGCCAATTGTTCAATTTGCTTGCATTGAGCCTTCATTTTTCATTCCATTATGAACTGGAACTTGGCATAATCCCATTTGTCAACACCATCTTTGAGGGTCTGGGAGGATTCATAGTTGAAATTGGAATTTTGTCTGTTGCTCCAATTGATCATGTTGACCTCTTCTTCTTTGTGTTGAGGAAGATGGTTGTCTTGAACGTGAGGCTGATCTGGTTTGGTGACCACGATCTCAACATTATCTATCAGGTCATGGATCTTGTGTTTCAAGGCCCAACAATCCTGAGTATCATGTCCAGTGCCTTTAGCATGATAAGCACATTTCAAAGCGAAAGATGAAACCCCGTCCATTAGGTTTGGTGGTGGAAGAAGATGCGTAATTTTCTTCTGTGTTGTCGGAAGATTGAGAATGTTCTCGAGGGTGTCCCCAAGGGTGTGAACACTTCGAGGCGTTCAATTCTCCACCTTTTTAGTATTGGAGGTTCGCATGACTGTGCTTGAAAAGTAGTGTAGTTTCTCCTTTGAACAGGCATGTTTTGATTGCCTTTTTGACCCTGTAGTATCAGGGAAACATCTTCCTCTTTCTTTTTACGGACCCTCCGGGGGTTGTTTCCATAATTTCCGGATTGGATGTGATCAGCAACAGCTTTGAGGGTAGCTAGATCTTGATTTTTTTTGGACTTCAATCCCATCTCAGCCATCTCCCCATGTTTGACCATTTCAGAAAATGGTTTGCCGAAGCCGACTAAAACTCTTTCATAGAAAGGAGCTTCTTGTATGTCTATGAAAGTCATGACCATCTCTGATTCTGTCATGGAAGGACTAACTTGGGCAGCCAGGCGTCTCCACCTTTGAGCATACTCTCTGAAACACTCGTTAGACTGTTTCTTGATCTTGGTAATTTGATACCGATCAGGAGCCATCTGAGATTGAAAGATGTATTGAGTGAGGAAAGCGTGTGCTAGCTCTTCCCAGCTATGGATCTTTGAGTTGTCTAATCTTGTGTACCACGAACGGGCTTCTCCAGTTAGATTTTTCTGGAACAATTGCATTCTGAGTTTTTTCGTACCCTGCATAAGATCCAAGTTCTCCAATAAACACCTTTAAATGTGTGTAAGGATCTCATAACCCATCATATTTTTTTAGGCGTGTAGCCTATTTCTTATCCGATTGGTATCTATTACTTTGAATTATTTGCTTAATCTCATGAATTTTATCCTCGCTGAAAAGCGGATTACTTTTTACTTTTCATATTTCTCATTACATGGAGATATATATGGAATAATTTATGTTAGTTTTGAAATATGAAGAGCGATGACCTGACGTGGCTTTTTGGCATGAAGAAGCATCGCAATTTAGGAAAGCAATTGGAGCGAATATCTTTTTGGACTCCAAAGAATCAAATCGACGGGATAGTGAAGCAAATCCTACTTATCAAGAACTTGAATTATTGAAGGACTTTTACAATGTTAACCATGAGTTGGATGCATGTTCTTGGAATTGGACCAAGTTGGATGCATTTCTTGTAGATTTACTTCTTCTTAGCTTTTGAACATCTTGAATCATTCAATCGGAGTTCGGATCTGAGAGTTATGGCCTTTTTATCAACAAAGATCAAAGCTAAGAGTTGTCATGCTTGCCATTTACACAACATCTACTTCAAACTCAATTTCCACCTTGATTTGGACGGAATCTGTCAATCCTCAAAGCATAAAAGTTGTATATCTCATCGATATCTTCAATTTGATAGGTGGCAAGCCCCGTAACTCCAAGCGGATCAAAAGTTATGCCTGTTTTACCAAAGGACGTCGCAGCAGAAAAAATAGGGCAGCGTGGACCGCGCTAAAGAGCGCTTAGGTCACTGTATTTACCGCCATTCGACGTGATGATGACCTGCGAGCGCCGAATGGCTTGGGGGATTGATATTGCCGCGCTAGGCGGCATGGAAGAGAAGTGATTATGGTTATTTGATGTCCAATTTGAGCTAGAATAGGATTCTTAGTTGCCTAACTTGCTAGGGTATCCATTAGAACTATAAATACATGATGAGAGACATAAAAGAGGGGAGATATAGGCTAGTTTTGGAGGATTCCATTAGATTAGATTAGAGTAAATTAGATCAAAACCCTAGTTCTTGTTAGATTTGGAGATTGAAGCAACTTGGAGACCATTGAAGATTCAAAGTAGGAGCAAGGAGGGAGCATCAAATCTACAGAAAAAGATTCTATCTTCTCATCTTCTTCTATCTTTGTCTTTTAATGATTATTCAATTGTGGATTCTTAGTTTTAATTCAATAATGATGAACTAATTCTTTGTTTGAGATTATAATGGATCTTATTATGTAGTTTATTTTAATATGATTCGCTATCAATTATTATGTTCTATTGTGAGGATTGTCTATTGTGATTTGGACTTAATTGTTTAATTGATTAGCCAACAATTCTAGTGATAATCTATATGAACTCGAGAGATGAAGTATTGATTTAGATCTTATCATGATAGCATGTGTTTGTGATTTCTGCATAGATGGAATTCATAATTCGTGTTTAGGATAGAGATATGCCTTTACGCCATATGTAATCTTATAGAGAACTTGTGCTTTAAATCCTTTTTAATTGTAATTCACATAGAGATATAGTGGATTAGTTAATTAGGGTGTCTTGCTTAATTCTATCATCTGTGGATTTAAGTGAGTATGGGTATTATGCATCGAGAGATGGTTTTATCTGCTTTAGTGTTCTTGATTAACAATTCATGATAGAAAATAATTGATGAGAAGTGTGTTAACTTAAATGAAGCAATAAGTGAAGTTGTGATCTTAAATCTCGTAATCTTAATTTAACTAGTGGAATTTAATAGTAGTTTAATTATAATTTGAAATTCATTTGTTTAAATAAGATTGAGTTGGTTATGGGTTAGTACTTGGTGATTTTTATTAAACAATTCCTCGTGGGAACGATACTCTACTTTCACTTTATTACTTGTTGACCCACGTATACTTGCGTGTTGTGCGTAATTAGATTTTATCCAACAAGTTTTTTTTGGCGAAAGATTCTTGGAATTAGTTAATATATTTTTGCCAATATTAGCTTCAATCAAATTAGTCTTAATTTAAACATTTTTTTTTTTTTATTTAATTCTCTTCCTATTTTTCTTTCTTTTCAGGTACCAATGGATGGAATTTAATTATCAATGGGCCATACGAGAATGATTTCGACCATGGGGGCGAGGATTGATGGACTCAATGCATTTTTCGCAATATCGGTATAACTTGAGACACTTTCGAGGAAGTTGGGCGTTGTCATAAAACCCAACGTAATCGAAGGCTAGTAGTTAATTGCAATTATTGTGCTGGTAATCATCCGAGTCATCAATGCACCTTTAGTTTTGGGCCGGGACAACACGGTGGTGAATTTCTCAACGATTATACATATGCTAATTATCATCAAGTTTGGGGGTATCACCCAGATTCGTAATGGAGCTACAATTATGAAGACCAATACTACACTCCAAATCAATCATAAACACCGGAATTTTCATGTCCACCTCCATTGCCACAAGAAGAAAAGCCTAATTCGATGGATGTAATATTGAAGGGCATAGCAGACCAAGAGGAGAGGATGATGAGTCAAGAAATATCGAGCTTCAATTTTCAACACCAGATGGAACAACTCATCACCACTTCAACTCATGGTCCTCAATACATGGATTCCAAAAGCTGAGAGACAGATAATTCAGAGGAATTGTTGTCAAGTTGATAGCATCAAACGAGGAGATAAGGATTAATCAAGAGAATCAATTCAGAATCAAGAGATATCAATTCAAAATCTCTACGAGAACAATGGATCAAATGCTCAAAGTCTTGAACAAGCATCCTCAAAACAATTGGTGTTATGATGAGGATTTAGAGATTGATGAAGTGCGAGACCAAATCTACATTTGGATGAGACACGAGATGTTGAAAAGAGGAGACAAGTGGGGATGAACTGAAGAACTATGAGCACCAACAAAAATGAGTCGATGTTATTAATGCCTCAAGTTCCTTCTCCACCAAAGTTCAAGGATACAGATTAGATTTGCAAAACCATGCCCACTGCTTGGTAGTCATGTAAATCGGCAATGCTCTTTATGACGTAAAAGTGAGTACGACAATCAAAGCCATGGTGGAATGAGAAAGAGAAGATAGAAGAAGAGCCCATTGTGTTTGACAAGCTTCCATGCCCAAATATGATCACTGAAACACAATGGAGAAAACACCTAGATCATTTGAAGTACTTGAATGTGGAGATTATCTAAAAAAGCATGTTAGGTGACTTTGATGTTATGGCTATCACAATTGGGAACCTCCCAAAAGATTATTTACTTTTCGATGGATGGAGGGTTCCTCAATTTCGAAGAGGAATTGGATAGCGTTGACGGAAAAAGTCTGGCTGAAGGACTATAAATCAAGCGCTTATTGGGAGGCAACCCAAGTTTAATTTTTATTTATAGTTTTATTAGGTTTTATATTATTAGTTAATAAATTTGCATGTCTTAGGATCTAACAAGCTTGCTTCTATCATATTCACAGGTTAGTCAAGTCCAACTCAAGTGTGGTTCCCGATCTATTCCAATGTGTCTGGTCTATTCTTCGGACTTAGCAGACAAGGAGAAAAATGCTTTATTTTCAGGGAAGTCCTCTCTTTTAATTTTTCCTATCTTAGCCATTGAGGACAATGTCTAGTTTAAGTTTGGGGGCATTTTAGTGTCGTATTGCATATAGTTAGTTATTTACATTGTAGTTCATATAGTTACATTTAGTTTTTTGCTTTCTTTCTAAAAAAAAAATTAAAAATTAGTAGTTAGTTTACTATGTTTTATATAGCATTTAGTACATATATTGAATGAGTCCAAGTTCATTTGATATTTGATAGTTTGTTTTGGCCAATGATGAGATTGGAATTGGGTAGACAAGTATATAGTCTTGACTATTAGAGCTTTGATGTGATTTCTTGTTATGAATTGAGTCTTTTTCTATTTGGCTGGTATAATAAGGATAGCACAGTAAAAACAACTTGTTGAATGATTGAGTTTAAATTGATACATAATCAGACTCTAAAGGATAATGCTAGTTTGAATGAAAGAATGACAAGAATAATTAGGGATGGCTAAAGTTAGACAAGAACCTAAGTTTAGGGGAATATTTGGGGTATATAAGCTTAAAGAAAAAAAAAAAAAAAAAAAAAAATATTGAGTTGAATAAATTTGGGTCCTATGGTGGGTCGAGAAGAAGAAGCGTGAAATGCACTCCCCATAAACACAAGGTGAGATGAGATGGAGCGTAAACGCACTCGCTAAGGGGTATCCATCAACCTAATGGAAAAAAAAAATGAAAAAAAGCGGGAAATAAGATCAAAAAGCCCCGTAGATGAAAAATGAAGCATAAGTATCCCATGTTGACCCTCGATATTGGTGATTGTTTAATTTTAGTTGGATCTAGCTTGTTTTTGGATTTCTTGAGTTTACACTGTGTATGATGCCTTGAAGAGACTTGTTATGTGTTAAATTTGATTTTATATCGATTAACATTGTTGTGGAGCACACACACACACTATATTAGTGTGAAATGATTTAAGATTTGATGATTGATTGAGAAGTTATTGATTGGTTTTGATATGATGTATTATCGCGTTTATTTGATTTCTCTAAAGTAGGTTGAATAGACTTGTTTACATCATTATTCTTTGGATTCATAGGCATGTAGATTAGTTGCATTGCATAGCATTATTGTTTTGTGTTTTTGCTTGAGGACAAACAAATGTTTAAGTTTGGGGGGTATTTGATAAGCAGGTTTTATTCCTACTTATCGGGTATCTATTACTTGAATTATTTGCTTAATCTCATATTTTTTAGTTACTTTTCATACATTTTATGTTATTTTGTAGGCAATGACACGGCATTGGCATGAAGAAGCAAGGGAAAGCAATTTGGACATCTTTTGGACTAAAATACGCAAGCAAATGCAAGAAGGGAATATTGAAGGACTTTTAAAACCAAGTTGGATGCATGTTCTTGGCTTGGAATTTGGAATTTATTGTAGATCTACTTCTTAGCTTTTCGGAACATCTTGAATCATCCCAATCGAGAGTTCGGATGCGAGAGTTATGGCCTTTTTATCAACAAAGATCAAAGCTAAGAGTTGTCATGCTTGCCATTTACACAGCATCTACTTCAAACTCGATTTCTGCCTTGATCCCTACAGAATCTGTCAATACTCAAAGCATGAAAGTTGTATATCTCTTCGATATCTTCGATTTGATAGGTGGCAGCCCCGTAACTCAAGCGAATCAAAAGTTATGCATGTTTTACCAAAGGCGTGTAATGGCTTGAAAAAAAAAAGTAGGCGGTGCTATAAATGGACCACGCTAAAGGCGCGCTAAGTCACCAGATTTTACGCCATTTGCAGTGTGTCGGCGCGCCAGAATGGCTTAGGGGACGGATTTTTTCGCGCTAGGCGGCGGGAAGACAGCTGATTATGGTTATTTGATGTCCAATTTGAGCTAGAATAGGATTCTTAGTTGCCTAACTTGCTAGGGTATCCATTAGAACTATAAATACATGATGAGAGACATAAAGAAGAGGAGAGATAGGCTAGTTTTGGAGGATTCCATTAGATTAGATTAGAGTAAATTAGATCAAAACCCTAGTTCTTGTTAGATTTGGAGATTGAAGCAACTTGGAGACCATTGAAGATTCAAAGTAGGAAGCGAGGAGGAGCATCAAATCTCTGGACAAAAGATTCTATCTTCTCATCTTCTTCTATCTTTGTCTTTTAATGATTATTCAATTGTGGATTCTTAGTTTTAATTCAATAATGATGAACTAATTCTTTGTTTGAGATTACAATGGATCTTATTGTGTAGTTTATTTTAATATGATTATTTATCAATTATTATGTTCTATTGTGAGGATTGTCTATTGTGATTTGGACTTAATTGTTTAATTGATTGAGTAACAATTCTGAAGTGATAATCTATATGAACTCGAGAGATGAAGTATTGATTTAGATCTTATCATGATAGCATGTGTTTGTGATTTCTGCTTAGATGGAATTCATGATTCGTGTTTAGGATAGAGATATGCCTTTACGCCATATGTAATCTTATAGAGAACTTGTGCTTTAAATCCTTTTTAATTGTAATTCACATAGAGATATAATGGATTAGTTAATTAGGGTGTCTTGCTTAATTCTATCATCTGTGGATTTAAGTGAGTATGGGTATTATGCATCGAGAGGTGGTTTTATCTGCTTTAGTGTTCTTGATTAACAATTCAGGATAGAAAATAATTGATGAGAAGTGTGTTAACTTAAATGAAGCAATAAGTGAAGTTGTGATCTTAAATCTCGTAATCTTAATTTAACTAGTGGAATTAATAGTAGTTTAATTACTTATAAATTGAAATTCATTTTTAAATAAGATTGAGTTGGTTATGGGTTAGTACTTGGTGATTTTTATTTAAACAATTCCTCGTGGGAACGATACTCTACTTTCACTTTATTACTTGTTGACCACGTATACTTGAGTGTTGTGCGTAATTAGATTTTACCCAACAAGTTTTTTGGCGCGAATTCTTGGGGAATTAGTTAATATATTTTTGCCAATATTAGCTTCAATCAAATTAGTCTTAATTTAAATATTTTTTTTTTTTATTTAATTCTCTTCCTATTTTTCTTTCTTTTTAGGTACCATGGATGGATTTAATTATCAATGGCCATACGAGAATGATTCAACCTGGGGGGCGGGATTGATGGTCTCAATGCATTTTACGCAATATCGGTACAACTTGAGACACTTTCGAGGAAGTTGGACGTTATTGCGCATTCAACGTAATCGAAGGATAGTAGTTAATTGCAATTATTGTCTTTGGTAATCATCCGAGTCATCAATGTACCTTTAGTTTTGGGGTCGGGACAACACGGTGGTGAATACCTCAACGATTATACATATGCTAATTATCATCAAGTTTGGGGTATCACCCGGATTCGTCATGGAGCGATAATTATGAAGACCAATACTACGCTCCAAATCAATCATAAACACCGGAATTTTCATGTCCACCTCCATTGCCACGAAGAAAAGCCTAATTCGATGGATGTAATATTGAAAGGCATAGCGGACCAAGAGGAGAGGATGATGAGTCAAGAAATATCGAGCTTCAATTTTCAACACCGGATGGAACAACTCATCATTAACTCATGGTCCTCGATACATGGATTCAAAAGCAGATAATTGAGATCAGAGGAATCTTTGTCCAAGTTGATAGCATCAAACGAGGAGATAAGGATTAATCAGAGAAGTCAATTAGAATCAAGAGATAGCAATTCAAAATCCTGAGAAAACGGATCAAATGCTCTAAGTCTTGAACAAGCGTCCTCAAAACAATTGGTGTTATGATGTGGATTCCGAGATTGATGAAGTGCCCGAACCAAATCTACAACCTGGATGAGACACGAGATGTTGAAAAAGAGGAGACAAGTGGGGATAAAACTAATTATGAAGAACTAACATGAGCACCAACAAAAATGAGTCGATGTTATTAATGCCTCAAGTGCCTTCTCCACCAAAGTTCAAGGATACAGTTAGATTTGCAAAATCATGCCCACTTGGTAGTCATGTAAATCGGCAATGCTCTTTATGACGTAAAAGTGAGTGCGACTTCAAAGCCGTGGTGGGATGAGAAAGAGAAGATAGAGCGAAGAGCCCATTGTGTTTCGACACACTTCCATGCCCAAATATGATCACAAACACAATGGAGAAAACACCTAGATGTTTGAAGTACTTGAATGTGAGATTATAAAAAAAAAGCATACTAGGTGACTTTAATGCTATGGCTATCGCAATTGGGAACCTCCCAAATGTTTATTTGTTTACGATGGATGGAGGATTCCTCAATTCGAAGAGGAATTGGATAGCGTTGACGGAAAAAGTCTGGTGAAGGACTATAAATCAAGCGCTTATTGGGAGGCAACCCAAGTTTAATTTTTATTTATAGTTTTATTAGGTTTTATATTATTAGTTAATAAATTTGCATGTCTTAGGATCTAACAAGCTTGCTCTATCATATTCACTGAGTTAGTCAAGTCCAACTCAAGTGTGGTTCCCGATCTATTCCAATGTGTAACGGCTATTCTTGAGACTTAGCGAGACAAGGAGAGAAAATGCTTTATATTTCGGGAAGTCCTCTCTTTTAATTTTTCCTATCTTAGCCATTGAGGACAATGTCTAGTTTAAGTTTGGGGCATTTTAGTGTCGTATTGCATATAGTTAGTTATTTACATTGTAGTTCAGAATAGTTACATTTAGTTTTGCATTCTTTATAAAAAAAAAAAAAAAAAAAATTAGTAGTTAGTTTACTATGTTTATATAGCATTTAGTACATATTGAATGAGTAAAAAATTGTTTGATATTATTATGTTCAGTTTTTTTTAGTTTAAGTTTATTTTGGTCGATGATGAGATTGGAATTGGGTAGACAAGTATAGTACTGACTATTAGAGCTTTGATGTGATTTCTTGTTATGAATTGACTTTTCTATTTGAAACTGGTATAATAAGGATAACACAGTAAAAACAACTTGTTGAATGATTGATTTTAAATTGATACATAATCGGACTCTAAAGGATAATGCTAGTTGAATGAAAGAATGACAAGAATAATTAGGGATGACTAAAGTTAGACAATAATCTAAGTTTGGGGGAATATTTGGGGTATATAAGCATAAAGAAAAAAAAAGAAAGAAAAAGATACTGAGTTGAATAAACTGAGTCCTATGGTGGGTCGAGAAGAAGCGTGAAATGCACTCCCCATAAACACAGGCGTGAGATGGAGCGTAAAACGCACTCACTATCCATCAACCAAACGAAAAAAAAAATGAATAAAACGGGAAATAAGATCAAAAAGCCCCCGTAGATGAAAAATGAAGCATAAGTGTCCCATGTTGACCCCCGATATTGGTGATTATTTAATTTTAGTTGGATCTAGCTTGTTTTTAGATTTCCTGAGTTTACACTGTATGATGCCTTCGAAGAGACTTGTTATCTGTTAAATTTGATTTTATATCAGTTAACATTGTTGTGGAGCACACACACACACACTATATTAGTGATAACAGTTTAAGATTTGATGATTGATTGAGAAGTTATTGATTGGTTTTGATATGATGTATTATCGCGTTTATTTGATTTCTCTAAGGCCGGTTGAATAGACTTGTTTCTGTCATTATTGCTGGATTCATAGGCATGTAGATTAGTTGCATTGCATGGCATTATTATTTTGTGTTTTTGGTCGAGGACAAACAAAGGTTTAACTTTGGGGGTATTTGATAAGCAGGTTTTATTCCTACTTATCGGGTATCTATTACTTGAATTATTTACTTAATCTCATGTTTCTTAGTTACTTTTCATACATTTTATGTTATTTTTTAGGCGATGACATGGCATTGGCATGAAGAAGCAAGGGAAAACAATTTGGACATCTTTTGGACTAAAATACTCAAGCAAATGCAAGAAGGGAATATTGAAGGACTTTTAAAACCAAGTTTGATGCATGTTCTTGGCTTGAAATTTGGAATTTATTATAGATCTACTTCTTATCTTTTTGGAACATCTTGAATCATTCCAATCGGAGTTCGGATGCGAGAGTTATGGCCTTTTTATCAACAAAGATCAAAGCTAAGAGTTGTCATGCTTGCCATTTACACAGCATCTACTTCAAACTCGATTTCTGCCTTGATCCCTACAGAATCTGTCAATACTCAAAGCATGAAAGTTGTATATCTCTTCGATATCTTCAATTTGATAGGTGGCAGGCCCCGTAACTCCAAGCGAATCAAAAGTTATGCCTGTTTTACCAAAGGACGTCTCAAGAGAAAAAAATAGGCATTATAAATGGACCACGCTAGAAGCGCGGCGCTAGTCACTGACTGCCGCCATTCAGAACTTGAACGCGCCCGAGAATGGCTTAGGGATATCGCCGGTGCTTTCCGCGCTAGGCGGCGGGAAGACAGCTGATTATGGTTATTTGATGTCCAATTTGAGCTAGAATAGGATTCTTAGTTGCCTAACTTGCTAGGGTATCCATTAGAACTATAAATACATGATGAGAGACATAAAAGAGGGGAGATATAGGCTAGTTTTGGAGGATTCCATTAGATTAGATTAGAGTAAATTAGATCAAAACCCTAGTTCTTGTTAGATTTGGAGATTGAAGCAACTTGGAGACCATTGAAGATTCAAAGTAGAGAGCGAGGAGAGGAGCATCAAATCTCTGCGGACAAAGATTCTATCTTCTCATCTTCTTCTATCTTTGTCTTTTAATGATTATTCAATTGTGGATTCTTAGTTTTAATTCAATAATGATGAACTAATTCTTTGTTTGAGATTACAATGGATCTTATTATGTAGTTTATTTTAATATGATTATTATCAATTATTATGTTCTATTGTGAGGATTATCTATTGTGATTTGGACTTAATTGTTTAATTGATTGGGTAACAATTCTTAGTGATAATCTATATGAACTCGAGAGATGAAGTATTGATTTAGATCTTATCATGATAACATGTGTTTGTGATTTCTACATAGATGGAATTCATGATTCGTGTTTAGGATAGAGATATGCCTTTACGCCATATGTAATCTTATAGAGAACTTGTGCTTTAAATCCTTTTTAATTGTAATTCACATAGAGATATAATGGATTAGTTAATTAGGGTGTCTTGCTTAATTCTATCATCTGTGGATTTAAGTGAGTATGGGTATTATGCATCGAGAGGTGGTTTTATCTGCTTTAGTGTTCTTGATTAACAATTTAGGATAGAAAATAGTTGATGAGAAGTGTGTTAAATTAAATGAAGCAATAAGTGAAGTTGTGATCTTAAATCTCCGTAATTTTAATTTAACTAGTGGAATTAATAGTAGTTTAATTAGATAATTTGAAATTCATTTTTAAATAAGATTGAATTGGTTATGGGTTAGTACTTGGTGATTTTTATTTAACAATTCCTCGTGGGAACGATACTCTACTTTCACTTTATTACTTGTTGACCACGTATACTTGAGTGTTGTGCGTAATTAGAATTTATCCAACAAGTTTTTGGCGCCGTTGCCGGGGAATTAGTTAATATATTTTTGCCAATATTAGCTTCAATCAAATTAGTCTTAATTTAAACATTTTTTTGTTTTTATTTAATTCTCTTCCTATTTTTCTTTCTTTTCAGGCACAATGGCGGAATTTAATTATCAATGGCCGCATACGGGAATGACTCAGCCAAGGGGAGCGGGGATTGATGGTCTCAATGCATTTTCTGCAATATCAGCGCAACTTGAGACACTTTCGAGGAAGTTGGACGTTGTTGCAGCCCAACATAATCGAAGGCTAGTAGTTAATTGCAATTATTGTGCTGGTAATCATCCGAGTCATCAATGCACCTTTAGTTTTGGGCCGGGACAACACGGTGGTGAATTTCTCAACGATTATACATATGCTAATTATCATCAAGTTTGGGGGTATCACCCGGATTCGTCATGGAGCTACAATTATGAAGACCAATACTATGCTGCAACAGATTGAAATAGCGGCTTAAGTCCTCTTACTGGAGTCCCCAACAGAGTCTCCACCTATCGACGTCGGGATTTTTAGATGTCCCTTTCCGTTACCTGTTCTTTGGTGTTCTCATTTTAGGTGAGATTTGTTAAAAAAAATAAGTGAAAAAGGTCTGACATGTATAATGTCGACGATGATGCTGATTAAGAGTCGCCAATTGGTTTTTAAATGGTTGTACCAACACAACCGAGAAAAGGTTTTGCACATTGACCCGGTGATGTGACCTTCGCTAAACAGTGGGGTGAAATCGAGATTCATTAGGGTCCTGGGGACTTGGTTATATGCGGAGGGAAGGTGTTAGGCACCCCAGAGCATCCGTGTTATCCACGGTGACCGCCTCTTTTCAAGAAACTATTATCTGAATGTGTGTGTGTGAGTCAATGTGTTTGTTATTTGGAAGTAGTGCGAGGCCTCGTTCAGCACCTATATACTGTGGTTTGAATTTATGTAAAAATTCAATTTTAAGCAAGATATGGCAGCGTTGATGTTTTATAAAAAGGTTTTTAAACCACGATGCTCAATAGTAATTGAGACCTTTTACACTCCGTTTTATTAAGTGTTAAACTTGATTGATTTTATTTCTGAGATGCGAGGCATCCGTATGTAAAAAATAATATACAAAATAATGCCGACTTCCTCGTGGTATGAGAACCATCGAGGAAATTCGGACACATAGCAGAATAATTTACAAAGTCATTTACAATTGAAAATGTCCATCATGAATCGAATCTAGATCCAATCTATTTGAATCTGTGATCACATGATTCCTAAAGCACATGATACCATAATTTGTATGAAAGCGAAAGAAAGTGTATATATATAAAAGTCTGTAAATATATATATCTGAGACATGATCACCAACCATGAAGCACCTCCATGGGGATCGAGATAATGTAAATAAAGTCAGCAAAAGCTATCAACCTCCATAGAGGAAACTCGAGGCATAATGAACGTAAATAAAATTTGTACCAAAGCAATCAAGCGCCACGAAGTGAACTCTAAGCGAGGACGTAAACGTAAAGAAAGGCTGTAAAGCGATCAACCACCACGTAAGTGAACTCCTGTGGGACGATATATATATATATATATATATATATATATATATATATATATATATATATATATATATATATATATATATATATATATATATAAAAGCAATAAACGCAGGATGTAAAATCCGTGCTCATCGAATGAGTTTGACAGCAGTTCATATATATATATAAGTATATATATATATAAAAGTGAATAAACGCATCGGATGTAAAATCCAGGCTCATCGAACAGAGTTCGACAATAGTTCATATATATAAGTATATATATATATATAAAAGCGAATAAACGCACCGGATGTAAAATCCAGGCTCATCGAACAGAGTCCTACAACAGTTCATATATATAAGTATATATATATTAAAGAAGTAAACGCTCCAGACCGAAGTCTAGGCTCATCGAACAAAGTTCGACACATAGTTCATATATATATAAATGTATATATATATATATATATATATATTAAAGCGAAGAAGCGGTCCCGAGGCATCAAGTCAGGCTCATCGAACAAAGTTCACACACACGATTCATATATATATAAATATATATATAAAAGCAAATAAACGCTCCCAAACCAAGTTCAGGCTCATCGAACAAAGTTCGGCACATGATTATATATATATATATATAAAAGCAAATAAACGCTCCGCATCAAGTCTAGGCTCAATCGAGGTATAACTTGATAATGTTAGTCCATATATATATATATATATATATATATATATATATATATATAAACTAAAATGAAACCACGGATAGAAGTAAAGGCAAACACACACGCAACACGACTCTCAACGTGAAGAAGGTGTGTGCAAAGATGAAGAAAGGCTTTAAAGTGAGTGAGAAGGCTACAGTTGACCGCCAAAGAAGACTTCTATATCTTTAAAGTGGGTAAACACTGGCTTTTGTAGGTACAAAAGTAGCTATATATGAGATCACAGGTGTTTAAAATGAGAAAGTACACTGTATAGGGTGAGTGCAGAGCAAATTGGGCAGGGCTTCCTCGCCGTTTTCTCTTGCAAAATGGCCATCCCATGCCCTCTATTTATAAAGGGTGGAGCCGTAGGTGTCTTGGTAATTTGAGCATGCAGTGTACCGAGAGGCAACCCGTGGGTCCGGGTTTCTCGGGTCGTTAGATCGTAAGTAACGTGCACTTGGGCAATCGTAATGTCTGCTCGAACTTTCAGAAGTGCAATCCGGGCATCCGATTGAGGTACACAGGACCTATTTCGGACTGCCTTTATCGAGAGTTGTACAATGGCATAGGATTAGAGTTTGTACGAAGTTATTGAAGATGGGACGATGCCCTCCGGTCTTCAAGCTTCAAATTCTATCCGTTACCTCGCACAATAGTTACTTGGGATTGGTTATCCTTGATTCTTGTGGGACATCGTTATGTTGAGACGACGTGGCGTGGCATCGCATTGGCGAGATGACGATGTTGCACCTCACCGGTATTATGGCGGTTTGATGAATTTGTCATGGTGAGCGTTCTTTCAAGGCTTATTTGAGATTGACTCACGCAATTGTTTAAGGTCCTCAGTGTCATCTTTGAGGTGTGCCTGTCCTCCCGATGTTATCTCCAGGTTGGTACGGAATATCTTGTTGTGAGCGTCGAGATTGAAGTTGGTTGCATTTGAAACAAGCATTTCCGGGGTTATCGCCGAAACTGCATTCCTTGGGGTTATCACCAAGGTTGGTGGCTATTCCCATGATTGGGACTGAGACTGAATACCTCGGGGTTATCTTTAAGATTAATCGTTCTTCTCCGGTGTGTGTTCCGGTATTGGATCTGCATGCCTCGGGGTTATTTCCGAGGTTGGAATTGTTACTCCCAGTGTGTGGTGTAACAATCCAAAATTTTATTTATAATTTAAAATATTTATTTAATTAAATAAATATTTTATTTATGTGATTGTTGTTAGTATATATTTGTGAATTAAATAATACTCTAATTTAATTTAACAGTTAGAGAGTTGTTAAAGATTACATGAGTTGCTATATTGATGTCGTAATTTAATAATTAAAGTGATATATTAATTATTAAATAAAATTATAATGAGATTATAATTTTGTGATATTTGGTTAAGTGGGAAATTTATTTAGTATGTGGTAATTAGTTTATTTAATTAAGATTGGATATGAAAATCCAAGTAAAGAATGTGGGACAATAAAATATATTATAAATGATTTATGAAAATAAATTAAAAGAGTTTTAATTTGGTTTTACCAAACAAAACCTTAGAGCTTTTGAAATTCTTATTTTAATCTTGTTTTGCCAAAAAGGCTTAAGGAATGATTAAGTCATTATTTTAATATGGTTTTGCCAAACAAGCCTTAGGGCATTAAAAAATTCTAATTTTTGTAACTTATATATTAAATTGATAATAAGTATATGTAATTATATTGGGAGTTACATATTCTATAATTATATGTGTTATATGTATATTGTAATACACTAAGTTATGTTAATTTTAAACCTAAGTCTAAACTAAGAACAATGGGAGAGAGAAAGGAGAATTTGCATATTTCGGTAGTTATAGGGAGTCTAGGAGGGGTCTTGGATCTTCATACAACTTAAAATCATAAGCTACTTTGAAGGATCAAGAAGGCTTGCAAGAAGAAAAAGGTAAGAAAATGAAAGTTTTCACTTTTTGTGCTCTTTTTGTTAGATTTTTATGAACCAAGCAACTTTTGTTTTGGATCATTAAAAATCATGATTTACATGAGTATTGGTATTTTATATGTGTATCAAAGTATTTTTGAAATCAAAAGTTAGATCCAAAGTGAGGAAATCAAGTTTTGTACCAAAAGGTTTAAGAAAAAGCTTTCCTTTGTATGCTATATATATATTTTTATGTTAGATTCTTTGGGTTCATGTGATTAATGGTTTAAAACATGTTAGCATGCTAGATACATGAGTTAAGGAAAAACCCTTTGGAATCACTCAAATATGTTAAGAAATGAGCAAGTTATGAATTAAATCCCAAACTACCTTAAGCTGTTGAACACAAGCTCTTGATCGAGTCACTTACATCCATTTTTCCGGGATCAAAACAGAACCAAAATAGATGTTTGTTATATGGAAACTGTATTTTGGGAAATTACGAATCCAACGATACCTATTGGACCTAAATCCGATTTGTAGATTTCGTTTTATAAGCGTTTCCGTTAAGGATCCCAAATCTGGGAAATGAACCAACTGTTGAAGAAAACCTTGCGGACCAGTCACTTTGAGCCTGATTTCAGGGACCTAGACAGATTGTAATTTGGTGTTTCATAACTGAAAACTGTAGTTCAAGAAGATACGGATCCAACAAGTTTGATTGGGCCTCAATCGAAGTTGTGGATCTCGTAATACAAGCGTTTCTGTAAAAGACTCCAAAACTGAAAATGTTTACAAGGCATGTAATGGTCAGTCGGTAGTGGCCTGTTTTCAGGGTGATATACTATACCAAATGGACCGTTTCTTGAGCCTAAAACGTAGCTCGGGAAGTCACGGTTCTAACAATACCAAGTGGGCCTAAATCGGACTTGTAGATCACCGTCTACAAGTGTTTCTGTGGAGGACCCCAACTTTAAACGAAAATTTTAGAATAAATAGAAAATAAATATTAGAAATTCATAATAAATTTGTAAAAATTATTTTAAAGCCTAAAAATGGGTTTTTAATAATTTGGAATATATTTCACTGATATTTTAATATTTTTAAATATTAATGGTAGTTAATTTATTTAATTATTATATTAAATAAATTACATAAAAATGATTTTAATACTTTAAAATCATTTGAAATTATATTAAAGTGTAAGGAAATATTTTAAGTTATTTTAATAACTTTTAATATTTTGTAATGAATTTCATTAATAAATTAATATTAATGATAATGGAATTAAGTTGTATTTAATTCATATTAATGTGATATTAATGATTGAAAAATCATGATAAATGATAATAATTATCTGAAAATTATTATAAGTCATTGAAAAATATTTTGACTAAAAATAAAATTATCTAAGGTAAATGTAAAGCATTTAGGCAAAGTCTTATGGAAATTAGACTCATGAATTATCTGACTAGACTTTTTGGGATGTCAGAAATTATCTGAATTCAACCTCAATTTGAAATAGTTTGACTTGATCACCTAATTTTAGGTATTTTATGGTGATAGGATTATGTGGTAATTTGTTAGGTTATATTATAACTGTATTTAACAGTACTATACTGTGATGATATTCTAATATTTGGAGATCGGTATTATCTATATTAGGTCTTCAAAAAAAGCGATATAGGTTGTGTAACGGTAATCAATGGTACAAGCAAGTTCTCTAACTCGATCTCGAATTGATATTTTTGAAATATGCTCGGGGTTAATCATTACTGATTATACCATGTATATGAATTATTGATTCTCACTCTGTGCACATTTTATGTATTCATTAGGTATGAAAGGCTGATCACCTTCATTACCATTTGGTCCAGTTGATTTATTCATGTTCATTATTCGTTCAACTATGAAAATTTATTTATGCTCTTTCGCAATGTATATATTGTAGAAAGAAAGCCAACTTATTGTTCAATTCTTTCAATCATGATATATCCTTAATTGAACTTATACTTGCTGGGCAAAATTGTTGCTCACCCTTGCTATATCATGATAAACATTGCAGATTATGCCGAATCATCGATTCACATGTGAAAAGTCCAAGACAAGTCACTTTGGATTATATATGCGACTAAATTTATATGAGAATGTATGATAATAGCTTTGTATGTCTGATAGGATATTGATTTAGGTATTATGTGAAGGTTCTCGACCTTGGGGATAGTGTGTAATGTTTAATGTATAAACAATTTATGTTTATATCTTCTGCAATAGTTATAGAAATAGTACACCGGACTCGTGGTGATTTGGGACCCGAATCTGGGGATGTTACATGTGTTAGGGGTTGATTTGAACTTAGGTAGTATCAGGGTATGGATATGGATTGTCTTTCGGGGTTCCTCTTAAAGACAAATCGTCCTTCGCAATGTTAGTGATGATGAAAGAGAGAAAATTTCGAGTGTTCTGACTTTTATCGTAAAATTGAATCTCATGACTATTCCATTGGAAATTAAATTCTCTACAACTTTGTAAATCTAAGTTTTTCCAAATTCCAAACGAAAAATGCCCTAAATCCACATACGAACGATTTTCAACACCTCTATTCCGACAAAATACTGATAAAACACCTCAGCATTTATTCCTTCATTTATAACCACAATAAATATATCCATCATTTATATCCACATAAAAATAAATATTTCCTTATTATATAAATCAATAATTAATTATTCACAAATAATATTACAGAATCACAATTATGATAACCAGGTCGTTCCCAATAAAGAGGGGACTTTCTGATAAGGATTTCTCCTTATTGGCCAAGCAATTATGTGACCAAACCCCTTTCTAGATGTAACTTCCTTAGACATTGCCAATAATGCTATCTAACAATATTATTCAAATAATATGAATTATTGATCCGATAATGGAGATATTGTGTAAATGACAATTATTGAAACAACAATAATATAAAATATCAACGCAACAAATATTGAATAAGTAATTCTTTGTAATAATTATTGAGTAGTGTCTTCTTTACGTAAGAATCAATAATTCAAAAATATCGTGCAAAAACGGAAGTGTGCTGTTAATGCAACCATAGCGTACATCGTATTTTAACCATCACAGTATTCCAACAGTGTTAATGGTAACCAGTACGCCGTTATTTATAAAAACTCAAACTTATCGTTTTCTTCATCCGACCATTTTCCGTTATGGGGACCACAAATGGCTGCGCCTTCGTATGAATATTCCCCGATAACAAGAATATTCCACGACCAAACGAATATTCCCCGACAAAAATGAATATTTTATAACCACTTGCTTATTTTGCAAAATTTGCACATTTCACCCATAACCAAAGCATTATATCAAATTAATTCCTTATTATTCATAATAATAATTAGAGAAAATTTGATTTTACTTATAATAAGTTGGGGTCTTACAAAACTGAATTGCAGAACTGAAGTTTTTACATATTTGGTTAATTTCATCAATAATTCTTGTTCTCTTAGTTTAAAAATAATTTAAAAAAACCCCCATATTTATTTTCTATTGAAATAGTAGAATAATTCTAAAACAACTTTACTCTCTGTAGGATCGATCCTTACTTGCTACTGTGCTAATTATTATAAATTGTGAAATGAAAGTGATTAATTTAGGAGTATCAACGACAACTCCCAAAATTTGGCGCCGTTTCCGGAGAGTGTTATTATTTCCTTTTTCTTTTTGTTTTATGACTCAATCCTCTAACTTTGTTGACTTAAATTTTGATCAAGAGATAGAGAAAACTACAGATACAAAAGAAGCTCTTGTTCCATCACTTGAAGTGGAAGAGATGGTCGTGCCCCACAATAACAGAACTTTGAAAGAATTGGCTACTCCTGATCTGACTCAACCATCTTTTTGTATTGAGTATCCTACTTTAGATGTTGCTTTTGAACTTAACTCTAGACTAATTCATCTTTTGCCTACTTTTCGTGGTCTTACAGGTGAAAATCCATATAAGCATCTAAAGGAGTTCTATGTGGTGTGTTCCACGATGAAAGCACAAGGAGTGGCAGAGGAACAGATCAAGCTTAGACTTTTTTCATTCTCATTAGTAGATTTGGCTAAAGACTGGTTATACTATCTACCTTCAGGATCAATACGATCATGGACTGATATGCATAGGTTATTCTTGGAGAGGTATTTTCCCTGCATCAAGACTTACCGATATAAGAAAGGAGATATGTGGAATCAGGCAGTTCAATGTAGAGAATCTCTACGAGTATTGGGAAAGGTTCAAGAAGTTGTGTTCTAGCTGTCCACCTCATGGAATTGATGAACATTACTTGATCTAGTACTTCTATGAGGGGTTGTTACCAATGGAAATAAGCATGATTGATGCAACAAGTGGAGGAGCACTGGTAGACAAGACTCCAGAAGGGGCAAGAAACTTAATTGCAAACATGGCAGCCAACTCATAGCAGTATGGAACTAAGATGGATCACACACCATAAAGGGTAAATGGGGTAAGCACAAGAGACTTGGAGCAGCATATTTCTGATTTAACTATTTTAGTTCGACAAATGGCTGCAAGGAATACACAAGGTATTCAGCAAGCTCAACCTCAGTACCACACAAAAAATCAAGAAGTACCTGTCAATTTTTGGACATCTATGGAGGATATGTTCAAGGCATTCATGAACCAAACAAAATAGTTCATGTGTCAGACACAATAATTGCAGCAGGAGACAAGAACTTATGTTCATGATATGAGGGACCAAGTTGGTCAACTTGCAACCAAAGTAGGAAGGTCACTTTCTCAAACTGTTGAAAATATAAGTGCTATAACATTTAGATGTGGTGCAGAGGATCAGCGGCAAGAAAAGTCAATACAAAGCAAATTCGACACTAGTGAAATAGGCAGCAGTGATGTACTCAAGCACATATTTCCACCTCTTTCAGCTTATAGACCGAAACTACCTTTTCCCCAAGTTCTAACAAGGAATTGGAAAGTTGGAAAAAATTCAATGTGATATACAGAGTCTAATGAAAAATTCCTTGAAGAAATGGCGAATAGGGAACAAGAACTTAAAGATGATAAGGAGTTCACTAGTGGAAACCATTTGGATGTGCTCGAGACTACTGCTAAATTTGAAGAAATCAGGTATTCAAAGTCTGAAAAGGATGAACAAGAGGTAGAGATGGAAGAATTAATAATTCCTGCAGATTTCTATAAAGAGGACATAGATGATGATACTTTCTTTGTACCAACAACAACACACAATGATAAACACCATGGGACCTTACACATGGAATTGGACGACGCATATGTCCAGTTCGACATATATAAAGTTAAGAGGTATCTTGGTAATGTTAATTCTATTTTTGCTATTGATATTGTTGACTCTATAGTGCAGGAATCTCTTGAGCAAATATACAAGGAGAATTTGAGGGCTGAAATGGAGCAAAATCAGGATCTGAAGGATGCTTCTAATGAAGAATTGAAGTTGTTACCAATCCACTTGAAGTTCACAAGTCCAATTACATAGAATGAGAGGATGATGTCAAGCCAATGCCAATAAACAAGGGCAGCGACTTGGGAGGCAACCCAAGATTCCATATTTGATTTTTCTATCGCTTTACTTTTTAGTTTTTGGATGTTAGTTAATAGTTTTTTTCTTCTTTGCATAATTTTCTTATATTGGGGACAATGTAAGGTTTGAGTATGGGGTGGGGGGGAATATTTAGGTTTTATTTTATTTAGGAATATTGATCCGATTTTGATGGGGAATATAAAAATTTGATGCTTTTGAATTTTTTTTTAAAAAAATTGGTTTCATGATTCTATTTGGCTATGTGTTAAAAGGTTAAAGTCAAAAATTAAGAATTAATACTGAATTTTAGAATCTATTTAATGCTTAGTTAGTTAATGAATGATGACAACTAAGCCATGATCCATATTAATTGATTTAAATTAAATTCGTGATACATGAGTACTTGAATATGAGAAGCATGTTTATTTGGCTAACTTATTGGTGGAGTTGTCTATGTGCACTGATTTCATGACTTAGAACTGTTTAACTTGCTTATATTGTTGCAGAACCATGTGAAAAAATGATGAATGAAAAACAAGAGAAAAAAAAGAAAGAGAAAAAAAAGAAAAAATGAAAATCTGCTTCATTGTCCATTATGCGAATTAACTAGGTATCCAAGCCTCGGGAAGCATTGGTATTCACGCTAAAAAGTATGATGGATAAAAACAGCTTGCTAGTCGACTTTTGTGGCCTTTGTTACTTGAATAAGTAAGCCTTAGGGGTGTCTCTACACCTAGCGCCCTAAGATCATCTGGTTTGGGAGTCGTTGGTAGAAAGTTCACTAATGGTTAACTCTGAAAAGCCTAAGAAAAGGAGACATTGCACATGTCAAGAAAAAAAATACGAGAAAAGCATGAAAATACATTCATATGTGCTAAAGAAAAGGTTCTATGAAAAAAATTAAAAAGCTAGGAAAATGTGTTCTTGGTTGTGAGTCAGTGTATACGGTTTTTGTTCCATAATAACCAAGTTGAGTAAGTATGTGGATTGTAGGAAAGTTTCTTTTGTGGTTACAGGTTGGTTTGATGAAGTTCGTTGGTGAAATGGTAAGGTTGTTCATTGTGAGTTAAATGATGAGACATTGATTAGATTTCTGTGAGTTTAGTGTTAAAAGTCATGATTTGTATCTTGAAATCTATTGACATGATGGTTGAATAAAATTTTTCTGGAAATCAAACTTTTGGTTACACGAGGACGTGTAAAGGATAAGTGTGGGGGAATTTGATGAGTGCATATTATTCATTTATTTTGATTTCTTTATGTTTAGTTTTATTGCATGTTTCATGTGTATATGAGCTTATTAAGGTGTTTAATGATTTCAGGAGGAATTGGAGCTGAAATGAGAAAAAAGGAAAATTGTAGGGTTTTTAGCATTAAGTTGGATGCATGGTCTTAGCTTGGGACTTTGATTTTATTGTAAAGCTCTTCCTTAGCTTTTCGGAACATCTTGAATCATCCCAATCGGAGTTCATATGAAAAAGTTATGATCTTTTTACCAAACGGACATTGAACCTCAAAGTTTGGAAGTTGTAATTTACACAGCAGTCACTTGGAGCCCGATTCCGACCTTGATGCATAAAGATTTTGTCAATTCTGAAAGAATGAAAGTTGTAGATCTCGTCGATATTTTCGTTTTGATAGATAGCAGGCCCCGTAACTACTCCTGGATCAAAAGTTATGCTCGTTTTACCAAAGGACGTCGCAGCTGAAAATGGAAATTCGCCCTAGCGAATTTGAGCGGGAAAATTGGGAACTCTTGGATTTTTGGAAAGTTTCTAAATGTAGATTTTGGCAGACTTCTACATGGAATTAGATTGATATTTCTATTAGCTTTAGGATTTCCTTTAGTCTAAGATTTATTTCCAAGTTGAATTCTATTTCTTTATGGAAATTATTGTAATTTGTAATTCCTTTTAGGATTTGGATTTCTAATTCCTATTGGATTTAGGACTTTGTCTAGCACTATAAATAGAGAATGATAGTCAGGGTTTTATTCATTCAATTATCAACTATCATCTATTGGAGTGCAGACTCAAGAGCATGTCAGGCTAGTTCTTTTCATTCAGTTCTAAAGGTAGGTGAATCCTTGTTACAAGTAATTGATTAATTGAGTATTATTATTTATTCCTTCTTGTGTGAAATTTCTTCTGATAATCTGTTTTCATTGATTGTATGCTAATTGATCTAATTGATTTTATATGGCTAATTGAATTAATTTAATCATTATCATCTGCTAGATTAAGATTGGTATTACGTGTAATTGATATCTGTCTTTATCATAAGTAGCAACTTGGTAATACTAATTGTGGACAAGCTTTTGTGTATTGCTAAGATTATCAGAAAATAAGTTAAACAAATCGAGCTTATGTGTTTGTTGCTTGGATTAGCCTAATTCTCTATTTCTTAATGCTTTTATCATATTAAATCTAGAGAGTTTATTCTAGGTTGTATGCTAGTTAGAATCTGGTGGAGAGCTTGTTTCATACAACGATAATCTAAGGAGAATTTCGGATTGCAGAGCTTATTGTTATCTAGGGCTAATAGTTTCATTGAAGGGAAAACAATAATAAATTGATTAATTGATTGATGTACTTGGTGAAACTGAACTGCAGAACTAAAGTTTTTACATATTTGGTTAATTTCATCAATAATTCTTGTTCTCTTAGTTTAAAAATAATTTTCAAAAACTCACATCTTTATTTTCTGTTGAAATAGTAGAATAATTCTAAAACAACTTTACTCTATGTGGGATTGATCCTTACTTGCTACTGTGCTAATTATTATAAATTGTGAAGTGAAAGTGAGGTTAATTTAGGAGTATCAACGACAGCTCCCAACGACCATACCATTCAATACTATCCTGGAAAAGCGAACGTGGTAGCTAACGCATTGAGTAGAAGATCGTATGCGGGTACTAGTGCAATGTTGTTAACACAAAGACCCTTTTTGTACTACTTATAAAGGATGGAGATAGAGTTAAAGGCTCCAAGTACCCACGTGATGATATCAAATATATGAGTAGAACCGAATTTAATCGATAAAGTTAAAGCTGCTCAACCTACAGACCCAGAACTGATGTATATGAAGAAGAAAGTACAAGAAGGTGCTATTCTAGAAGCAAGAATCGACAAAGAAGGAATACTTCGAGTCAACTCCAGACTTTGTGTTCTTAACGACCCTGATTTGAAGTACAAAATCATGATGGAGGCACACAACACACCGTTTGCAATCCATCTTGGAAGTACCAAAATATATCGTGATCTTCGACATACATTTTGGTGGAGCAATATGAAGAGACAGATCGTGGAGTTTATCTCAAGGTGTTTAACTTGTCAACGTGTCAAGACGGAGCATCAAGTACCAAAAAGTCCATTACAATCACTTGAAATTTCAGAATGGAAGTGGGAGCACATCAACATGGATTTCGTTACCGGTCTTCCCAAGGTTTCTCAAGGCATAGATGCAATTTGGGTCTTTGTCGATAGATTAACCAAGTCTACTCATTTTTTGCCTATACGAGAAACTTATTCACTTGAATGTCTTGCTCGTATGTACATAAATGAGATTGTGAGATTACATGGTATGCCAGTATCCATAGTTTCTGATCGAGACACAAGATTCACGTTACAATTTTGGTCACACCATAAAAGAAAGAATAATTATTTAAAAAGTTAATGGTATAATCGTAATAATATGTTAAATGTATTTAATTTAATCTATGATGATAGAATAAATTAAATAGCTTAATATTTATTATTTAATATTTTGAAAATATTAAATATAAATTAATAAGACGAGTCTTATTAATAGTATTATAATTATTTTTATTTTAATTTCTAAAGAAGTTTTGGAATTAATTTAATATAAGTACTCTCATTTATTCCTAATAAGATTAGGAGACAAATTAATTAAAAGAGTTTAATTAATTATTCCTAATAAGATTAGAGAGCTTAATTAATTAAATAAAAGCCTATTTTAAATTAGATTAGAAGGGTTGACTAATATTTATATAAGATAAGTCTTATGCTAGATGTTACGCCCTCAAAATAGATCCACGCAATCCATCTTGGGTCGCTAAAAATAACACTACTGATGCGAACATTCATATTTACAACTATTTAACTGTCATGCAAAATATGATGACACATATACTATGAGTTTGAATACAAATATTGTAACGTACATAATACGACAATATTCACCCTCAAATTATTACAATGCCATATAAAATACAACAAAAAAATTTCAAGTTTTCAAAGGAACACGAGAAGATTTTTTTCCTCCTCATTCTAATGCGCTGTATTTTTGACGCTTTCAAATTCGGGTCCACATCACCCTAGCTATTTGGTTCACTAAAATTTACTATTAAATGACGTATAAAATACGAAACACACATTTTAAGTCTTCCGTATAATTATTGTCACACTGTTTTATAATGTATTGAGAAACTTCAATAGTCTCGAACCATCACACTATTCCCTTGTTATCCCCGCTTGACCCAGCTACACTCTTACTACCTGAAAGGAATTGTTAAGTAAAAGGATGAGCACAAATAGACCAGTAATGAATATTATGACTAAAAATAATTAAATTATCAATAGCTTTCATCAGTAATAAATTAGATATTTAGAACATATGGTAGATGATAAAAGTTTTCAACCATAATTGCAGCGGAATCAACAATCCATTAGAAGAGTCAAGTAGAACATAATGTCTACTATTTCCTCCAAATTAAAAGTCCATCATTAATATTTCATTCCTGTAATACCCGTCAACAGTTCTTTGTTGTACTCAAAACAAAGAGAGCTTTCATCACATGTCTTCACCTGATCCACCAAAGATTATAGTTAAATTCAAAATTTATGTTTATAATCATGTAAATCAACAGTTTCTCCTTCCCAAAAAGGTTTAATAGAAATTTCACTCAATGTTCTTGCCACAAAGGCTAAAGACACTCAATAATCATATCGTCTTTACACCTTACACCAAAGACATTCAAATTTAACAACAATGGTCATTATCATACCAATCAATTGTATGTCTTTGCACTACGGGCCAAAGATGTTCAACTGTAAAACCAATGATCATGACAAACAATAATCTATCTTTGCACTATGGGCCAAAGATATTCATTTGTATCATCAGTGGTCACGATCATGCCAAACACCTATCCATCTTTGCACTACGGGCTAAAGATATCAATCAACTATTCATCTTTGCACTACGGGCCAAAGATATCAATCAACAGTTCATCTTTGCACTATGTACCAAAGATATTCATCAATCAACAATTCATCTTTGCACTACGGGCCAAAGATAACTTTCAACATAATTTAAGTCTAAAAATTTTGACAATGACATAAAGAATGAATCAAGTGAGATCAATGATAAATATTAGAGATTTATAATTCAATTTATCCATACTTCAAGAATGTTCATATTGTTAACATAAAGATCATAACATGTATTCAATTTCAAGAATAAGATTTATAAAAGATAAATTGGACAAAGAAAAAGAAATTAAATTCCGTTGTGAATAGTACTCATGAATAGTACTGTATGAATAGTACTGTATGAATAGTAATATAAAATAAAATAATAACACTTACATAATATGGAGTATGAAAGAAAATGATATCCCTTACGAGTATAAATAATATCCTTTACGAACACTGAAAGAAAATAACATCCTTTATGAGAAAAATAATATCCCTTTACCTTAATATGAAAGTAGTTCAAACTGGAATAACATAAATCATGTTGAGGAAATCTTGCACTGTTATCAACACTCAAAATGTCCTTATACTCACAAGAAATACGCTCAATATTATAGAGAAAGAATTTTCTAATTCTGGTGTGAGTTTCATTGTTTAACTAAGCAACCTATTTATAGAAAAATGCTAACACACCACGTTTGACAAAATATACATGCGGATGATTTAACAACATACTTATTTTGAAAAGAAGAATTCAAAAGCAAGCTTCTCACTTCCACCCATTTATTCACATGTATATATATATATATATATATATATATATATATTATAATAATTTTACTATTCAAACCATTATAAATTATAAATTATACTATTATAAATTATTATAATAATATATTTGAATGAATATTTTATTAAAAAAGATAATTATGGTTCCATAGAAAAATATGCCAAACTTTCAACAAATGTCTCATGCTAAAATTCCTCTATTTATATTTAAATTGAAAAAAATAATATATTATTTGTCATATTTATCCATAATTTTTATTCATCAGTTATTTACAACTCTTCAATCCTTCAATAATTATTCCTAATTAATATTATAGATTCACAATATTAACAACTAGATCGTTCCCAAGAAAGAGGGGGCTTTCTGATAAGGATTTCTCCTTACTGGCGCACAATTATATAACATAACCCCTTTTTTTGATAGAACATTCTAGATATTGTCAATAATGCTATCTAATAATACAATTTCAATAATATGTGTGACAATTATTGATTTAATAATGAGAAATACTATTCAGTTGTTTCTGTGACAATCATTGAGTCAATAATATGAAGTACTATACAATTATCATTGTAGCAATTATTGAATCCAACACTGAGTGACTTCTTACGTAAGTATCAATAATCAGAGATACTGTGTACTACCGTGTGTTACTGTGCAATATCACACCATTGTGGAATAACGCGTATTACTATACTTTTATCACCAGATATTTCAACAGTTTAACGATAACAGTCTTGCCATTATTTTTATAAAAAAATTATTTTTGTCGCTTTCTATATCTGAGAGTTATTCTGTTATGTGGGGTCCACCAATGATTGCGACTGTGACGCCCCCATAATAGGTCCATACAACGCATTCTGAGTCACCAAATACATGATACATAATTTAAATACAAACTTTATTTATACAACTGTCGTGCAAAATACGACAACACAATAGCTGAGTTTCAAACAAATATTGTCTCGTAGATAATATCCAAACTCAAATAAAGTCCTTATTACAATGATTGTTATACTATTTTACAAAATAGTGAGGACTGTTATAAAAACCATCTTGAACCATTACTCCACTCCCCGACTAGTCTCAGCTATATATTCGCCTCTTGAGAAGAACAATGGAACAAAAAGGAAAAGGGTGAGCTCAACTAGCCCAATAAAAAATATTATGACTAAAATAATATAAAACAAATTATCCTTAGTCCTCAACAGGGGAAATCTGATAGAATACATTAGAAAACAAGTTTTAGATCAACAACTGCAATGGAAACATCAATCCATTAGAAGAGTCAAGTAGAGAGTGATGTCTACTATCTTCTATTATTTAAAAATTCATCATAAATATTTTATCTCTGTAATACCAATCAATAAACATTTCACATCATCGAATTATCCATGCACTACGGGCCAAAGATATTCGTTAGTATCACCAGTGGTCATGATCATGCCAAATAACTGTCCATTTATGCACTACGGGCCAAAGAAGACTTTCACCACATCTTTTGTCTGTAATACAATTCTTGGTCATAATCATACCAATCAACAATCCATCTATGCACTATGGGCCAAAGATGACTTTTACCACAACATAAGCATAAGGATGATGACAATGATATAAGGAATTAATCAAGTGAGATCAAAGATACATATTTAGAGATTTATAATTCAATTTATCCTGAGTTCAAGAATGTCCAAATTATCAACATGATAAATAATTGTGGAGTAAAATTCAAGAATGATATTCATGTATCAAAAATAATTTGGACAGAAAAGAAATCACTTTTGTCGTGAAAAATACCCCGCGAATAGTACCCGAATGAATAGTACCCCGTCATGCAAAGTACCCTGAATAAATAGTACTCCGAGTGAATAGTACCCGAGTGAATAGTACCCCGTGAATAGTATCCCAAATGAAAATATTGTAATAAGAAAGTTCAGGCCAATATTCCAATGAAACGATACTAGATGAAGCACAAAACTCAAGGATATTCTACTAATTTCAGGAATTATAGAAGCAATACTTACCATAGTAAGTTTAGATTTAATTATATGAAAAGAAATAATATATAAAACCGCAAATGGATTTTCACCCGTCATGCGGTAATTCACGTAGACAAATCTTTTCCGCAAATAAAGAATGAGTACGAAGGGTTATTCACCATGCATGCGATAACCCGCGTAGACAGGTTATTCCCACAGATTAAAGAATGAATACGAAGAATAATATCCCTTACCTTGGTGGAAGATTGGATACTGCAATAGTGAAGTAACAGAATACTCTTCTTCTTTCTCTCTATATTTTCTCTCTCTATAGTTTCTCTTATGAGTCTTAGTGAATTGGTGAGAATGAAAGAAGAAATAAGCTTCTATTTATAGGAGAATGGAATAAATAATAACTGATTCACGGACGGTCCAGATTGATTTACTATTAAAACCACAACCGACGGTCCAGATTGATTTATTATTAAAATCACAACCGACGGTTCAGATTGATTTACTATTAAAATCACAACTGACGGTCCATATTGATTTACTATTAAAACCACAACTGACGATCCAAAAAAATTAGTACATCTCCCCATGGAATAATAAGTCAAACTTACAACAAACGCCTCATGACAAACCCTTCTATTTATATCAAAAATTGAATAAATATTTACCACAAATCACTTATCTTCAATAAATAGATTTTTAATCTTTTAACAATTATTCATCATTAATATTATAACTCACAATATTGATAACAAGATCATTTCTAGGAAAGATGGGGATTTCCGATAAGGATTTCTCCTTATTGGCGCGCAATTAAATAACCTAACCCCTTTCCTCGACAGAAATTTCTAGACATTGTCAATAATGCAAATAATAATATGAATAAATGTGTTGTCTCAATTATTGATTTAATAATATTAAATATTATGCAGATGATATTGTGATAATAATTGAATCAATAATATGAGATACTATGCAATAACTACTGGGGAAATTATTAAATGAACTGAGTGACTTTTTACATAAGCATCAATGATCAGAGATACTGTACAATACCGTGTGCTACTATGCAACACCGCGTATTATTGTTCTTTTATCACCGGATAATTCAACAGTTTAACAGTAAAATTGTTGCCGTTATTTTTATAAAAAGGTTATTTCTGTCGCTTTTTATACTCGAAAGTTATTTTGTTGTGGGGTCCACCAATGATTGTGTCATCGTACGGATATTCCCTGACAAAAAGAATATTTCTCGACTAAATGAATATTTTATAACAACTTGCTTACTTGCAAAATTTGCACAAATCACCCATAACTATAACATTATATCAAATCATACCTAATTATTCAAAATAGTATTTAGAGAAAATTAAATTTTTATTCATAAAAAGTTGGGGTCTTACAGCGACGTCGTACAAATATTTTCTGACATAAAGAATATTGTCCGACACAATGAATATTTTATGACAACTTGCTTACTTTGTAAATTTGCACATATCACCCATAATTATAACATTTTATCAATTTAAACATTTACTGAATAGAAATATAAAAAAAATTGAATACATTCATTTCATAAAATTCGGGGTCTTACAATCTCCCCTTCTTATGAAATTTTGTCCTCGAAAGTTATGTACCTGGTAGTTCGAAGAGGTGATAATACCTTGCTTTCATTTCAGAGTCTATCTTCCCGGTCATTTCGTCAGTATCATTATTTCTCCATTGCTTATCTCTTGGATTTCAGATATCATTCCAGAATAAAACTTCAAAACAAAGATTAATTGACATATCACAATTTGTTAACTTATTAAGTAAGAAAATTCAGATTAGGTATAACACACACTAACGAAGGATTTTACTCGTCTCTCCCCTCCTAGTTCTAGTCTTAGATCTCTGCCAGAGACCATATCTTTAAGTTTTGATACCAAATGTGATGCCCCTAAAATAGATCCACACAATCTATCTTGGGTCGCCAAAAACAACACTACTGACGCGAACCTTCCTATTTACAACTATTGAACTGTCATGTAAAATATGACGACACATATCCCTAAGCTTTGAGACCAAATGTGACGCTCCAAAAATAGATCCACACAATCCATCTTGGGTTGCCAAAAATAACACTACTGACACGAACCTTCCTATTTATAACTATTGAACTGTCGTGCAAAATATGATGACACATATACTGTGAGTTTGATACAAATATTGTAACATATATAATACGAAAATATTCATACTCAAATTATTATAATTCCATATAAAATATAGTAACAAATATTTCAAGTCCTCAAAAGAACACGAGAAGATTTATGTCCTCCTCATTCTAATGCGGTGTATTTTTGACGCTTCCAAATTTGGGTCTACATCACCCTAGCTATTTGGTTCACCAAAATTAACTATTAAATGATGTATAAAATAGGACACACACATTTTAAGTCCTCAGTACAATTATTGTCACACTGTTTTATAATGTATTAAGAAACTTCAATAGTCTCGGACCATCACACTATTCCCCTGTTATCCCCGCTCGACCCAGCTACACTCTTACTACCTGAAAAGAATTGTGAAGTTAATGGGTCAGCACAAATAGTCCAATAAAATATATTATGACTAAAGATAATTAAATTATCAATAACCTTCACCAGTAATAAATTTGATATTTAGAACATATGGTAGATGATAAAAGTTTTCAACCATAATTGAAACGAAATCAACAATCCATTAGAAAAGTCAAGTAGAACATAATGTCTACTATTTCCTCCAAATTAAAAGTTCATCTTTAATATATCATTCATGTAATACCCATCAACATTTCTTTGTTGTAACCAAAATAAAGAGAACTTTCATCACATGTCTTCACCTGAACTACCAAAGATTATAGTTAAATTCACAATTCATGTTTATAATTATGTAAATCAACAGTTTCTCCTTGCCACAAAAGGCTTAATAGAACTTTCACTCAATGTCATTGCCACAAAGGCTAAACACACTCAATAATTATATCGTCTTTAAACCCTACACCAAAGACATTCAAATGTAACAACAATGGTCATGATCATACCAATCAATTGTCTATCTTTGCACTACGGGCCAAAGATGTTAACCTGTAAAACCAATAAGCATGTCAACCAATAGTCTATCTTTGTACTATGAGCTAAAGATATTCATTTGTATCATCAGTGGTCATGATTATGCCAAAAACCTTTCCATCTTTGCACTACGGGACGAAGATATTAATCAACTATTCATATTTGCACTACGGACCAAAGATATCAATCAACAGTTCATCTTTACACTACGAGCCAAAGATATTCATCAATCAACAGTTCATCTTTGCACTACAGTTCAAAGATAACTTTCAATATAATTTAAGTTTGAGAATTATGACAATGACATAAAAAATGAATCAAGTGAGATCAAGGTTAAATATTAGAGATTTATAATTCAATTTATCCAGAGTTCAAGAATGTCCAAAGTGTCAACATGAAGATCATAACATTGATTCAATTTCAAGAATAAGATTTATAAAAGATAACTTAGACAAAGAAAAGGAAATTAAATTCCGTTATTAATAGTGCTCATGAATAGTATCCATGAATAGTACCATATGAATAGTAATATGAAATGAAATAATATCACTTACATAATATGGAGTCTGAAAGAAAATGATATCCCTTACGAGTATAAATAATATCTTTTACGAATATTGAAAGAAAATAACATCCTTTACGAGAAAAATAATATCCTTTACCTTACTAGGAAAATAGTTCTGACTGGAATAATGGAGTATATTTTCAGCAAACCTTGCACTGTTAATAACACTCAAAATATCCTTATACTCCTAAGAAATACACTCAATATTATAGAGAAAGAATTTTCTAATTCTAATATGAGTTTCATTGTTTAACTAATAAACCTATTTATAGGAAAGTGCTAGCACACCACTTTTGACAAAATATACATGCGGATGATTTAACAGCATACTTATTTTGAAAAGAAGAATTCAAAAGCAAGTTTCTCACTTCCACCCATTTTTTCATATGTTTTATATATATATATATATATATATATATATATCATAATAATTTTACTATTTAAACATTTATAAATTATAAATTTATACTATTACAATATATTATAATAATACATTTGAATGCATATTTTATCAGAGAAGATAATTATGTCTCCATAGAAAAATATGACAAACTTTCAACAAATGTCTCATGCTAAAATTCCTCTATTTATATTAAAATTGAACAAATATTTATTTGTCATATTTAAACATAATTTGTATTCATCAATTATTTACAACTCTTCAATCCTTCAATAATTATTCCTAATTAATATTATAGATTCACAATACTGACAACTAGATCGTTCCTAGGAAAGATGAGGCTTTCTGATAAGGATTTCTCCTTATTGGCACACAATTATATAACCTAACCCCTTTTCTTGACAGAACTTTCTAGATATTGTCAATAATGCTATCTAATAATATCATTTCAATAATATGTGTGACAATTAATGATTTAATAATGAGAAATATTATTCAGCTGTTACTCTGACAATTATTGAGTCAATAATATGAAATATTATACAATTATCACTGTAGCAATTATTGAATCAAACACTGAGTGATTTCTTACGTAAGCATCAATAATCAGAGATATTGTACACTACCGTGTGCTACTGTGCAATTTCGGGTACCACTGTGGAACAACGCGTATTACTGTACTTTTATCTCGGGTATTTCAATAGTTTAATGGTAACAATTTTGCCGTTATTTTTATAAAAAGGTTATTTTTATCGCTTTCTATATCCGATAGTTATTCTGTTATGTGGGGTTTATCAATGATTGTGACTGTGATGCCCCCAAAATAGTTATACACAACCCATTCTGAGTCGCCAAATATATGGTACATAATTTAAATACAAACTTCATTTATACAATACGACAAAACGTAGCTGAGAGTTTTAACACAAATATTATCTCGTAGAAAATATCCAAACTCAAATGGAGTCCTCATTTCAATTATTATCACACTATTTTATAGAATAGTGAGGACTACTATATCTACCATCTTGGACCATCACTCCATTCCCCGACTAGTCCCATCTATATTATCATTTCCCGAAGAGAACAATGAAAGAAAAGGGTGAGCTCAACTAGCCTAGTAAAAAATATTATGACTAAGATATTATAGAATAAATTATCCTTAGTCTTCAACAGTATAAAAACTGATAGAATACAATAATCAACAAGTTTAACTGCAACAGAATAAGCAATCCATTAGAAGAGTCAAGTAGAGCAAGATATCTACTATCTTCTATGATTTAAAAGTTCGTCATCAATATTTTATCTCTATAACACATCTCAATAAATAATCCACATCACCGAATTATCCATGCAGTACGGGCCAATGATATTCGTTAGTATCACCAATGATCATGATCATGCCAAACAATTGTCCATCAATGCACTACAGGCCAATAAGGACTTTTACCATATCATTTGTAACATTACAGGTCATGATTATACCGATACATAATTCCTGGTCATAATCATACCAATCAACAGTCCATCTATGCACTACGATCAAAGATGACTTTCATCACAATATAAGTATGAGGATGATGACAATGATATAAGAATTAATCAAGTGAGATTAAGGATAAATATTAAAGATTTATAATTTAATTTATCCAGAGTTTAAGAATTTCTAAATTGTCAATATGATAACTGCTTTGTGGAGTAAAATTCAAGAATAATATTCATGTATCAAAAATAATTTGGACAGAAAAGAAATCAATTTTTGTCGTAAATAGTACCCGAGTGAATAGTACCCCATGAATAGTACCGTATGTATGAATAGTACTGTATGTATAAATAGTGTCGTATGTATAAATAGTGCCCATGAATAGTACTCCGGCATGAAAAGATTAAAATTTAACAAGAATGTCCAAAAAAATATTTATGTGAAACGATACTAGATGAAACACAAATTTTAAGGATATTCTACTAATTTCAAGGAGTATAGGAGCAATACTTATCAAAATAAGTATAGATTTACGAATATAAAACAAAATAATATTACTTACATACTACAGAGTATGGAAGAAAATATTATATCTTATGAATATTGAACAAAATAATATCTCTTACCTTAGTAGAAGAGTAATTCCGACGGGTATAACGGAGATATTCCTGAAGAAAACTTGCACTGTTTTCTACGCTCAAAGCTTCCTTAAACTCCAAAGAAATACGCTCAATATTATAGATGAAGAATTCTTATATAAAGTTTTCTATTTTATTACTATTATAATAATAATAATAAAACAAAAACTAAGATAACTTTCTACCGATAATTTTGAAAAATGAGTAAGTGATGGTCCATATAATAAGCAAAACTTACAACAATTACTTCATAAAAAAAAAACCCTCTATTTATCATGAATCACTTGTCTTCAATAAACACATTTTTAATTATTCTTCATTAATATTATAAATCACAATATTAACAACTAGATCATTCCCAGAAAAGAGGGGGCTTTTCGATAAGGCTTGTCCTTATTGGCGCACAATCAGATGACCAAACCCCTTTCCTCGGTAGAATTTTCTAGACATTTTCAACAATGCAAATAATAATATGAATAACTGTGTAGTCTCAATTATTGATTTAATAATATAAAATATTGTGCAGATGATACTGTGACAATAATTGAATCAATAATATGAGATACTATGCATCAACTACTGTTGTAATAATTGAATAAAACTGAGTGACTTTTCACGTAAGCATCAATAATCAATGATATTGTACAATACCGTGTGCTACTGTGCAACCACGCATATTACTGTACTTTTATCACAAGGTATTTCAACAGTTAACGGTAAAAGTCTTGCCGTTATTTTTATAAAAAGGTTATTTCTTTCACTTTCTAAATCCGATAGTAATTCTGTTATGGGGTCCACCAATGATTGTGCTGTTATACGGATATTCCCCGACCAATCGAATATTTTATGATAACTTGCTTATTTTGCAAAATTTATAAATATTACCCACAACTATAACATTTTATCAAATCCACGCCTTATTATTCAAAATAATATTTAGAGAAAATTAAATCTTTATTCATAAAAGTTGGTGTCTTACAGCGACTTCGTATGAATATCTCTCGAAAAAAGAATATTCTCCGACCAAACGAATATTCCCCGACACAATGAATATTTTATGACAACTTGTTTACTTTGTAAAATTTGCACATATCACCCATAACTATAACATTTTATCAATTTAATCATGTACTGAATATAAATATTAAAAAAATTAAATACTTTCATTTCATAAAATTCGGGGTCTTACACTAGATATCAGTAGACATAATTCTAATTGTTGGAGAGTACTACTTTTTTTTACAGAGCTAGAAAAACTAGGGTTTAGACAACCACTCTCCTTCTTGAATAATCCTTCTTCCTTGGTAAATCACCTCTAGAGGCCAAACACTTGGGTGGCTAACGTTGATCAAAAGAAGGAGATCGCGAAGAAATAGGAGTTGAACTCGTATATTTGGAAGCTAGAATCTACAAGGGTATGATTCCATAACTTCTTATCCTTCACTTTAATTAATAACATGCATAAAGGATGATTCGAGTAATTGGTTTGTGATGATTTTTAAATCTAATTTTACCATGCTTTCGCTTATTTTTCAATTTGATTGCATCTATGATTCTCATAAAACCTAACAGTGTAGTCAAAAATGAGAAAATACCCATTGTTTGGCTTTTTTTCCTTCCACAGTTCGTAGAATGAGAGATCTGTTCTGAGTGTAGCAATCAGTGTTGAAGGTTTCAGCCCAAAAGTACTCAGACATTCTTGCTTTAGCTAGCAATGTCCTTCCTACTTCTAGTAGAGTTCTATTTTTTCTCTCAACTACTCCATTCTGTTGAGTTCTTTGAGTAGTGAAATTATGATGTATTTCATTATTTGTGCAATACTCGTCCATTCCAGAATAGTAAAATTATCTTTCATGATTTCTCCTTATTGCCTTGATCATCTCACCCTTCTTATTTTTCACCGGTTTGAAGAACTTAATTAGTTGTGCATCGGTCTCATCCTTTGATGCTAGGAAGAAAACCCATGTGAACTAGCTAAAGTCATCCATTATTGCTAGTGTATATCTCTTTCCACCCAACCTGACTGTTGGTATAGGGCCAAACAAATTTATAGGGAGAAGTTGAAGTGGCATAGAGTTGGAGTTAACAATTTTATTTTTGAAAGATGTTCTAGTTTGCTTACTCATGCTTTACAAGGTTTTTCTTTTATGAAATTATGTTTTGGTATTAACGAGTGACAAGATCTTTTGAAACTAACTTAGATATATTTTTGAAATTCAAGTGAGAAAGCATTATATACCACAACCAATTGACATATGTAGAAGCTTTAACAAAGAAACATGTAGTTTTTATAACACTTGGCTTAGCTAAATCAACCACATAAACATTCCCTTTTATCACAAAGTTGGTTAATATTTAAGAGGTTATATTTCAAACCCTCAACAAAAGCTACCTTGCTTAAAGAGACAACACCGTTCTCTATGGTGTCATCTACAATCAATACATATAAAAATGTTAAGCGTAAGTAATATAACTTACTTTTAACAAGACTATTAAATCACCATTTTCATACAACTCTAACAGTCGAGCTTACATTGTTCTGACTGGTCACACAAACATGTAATATACTCCCCCCGTCCCAGGATAAAAGTCCAAATGGACTTTTCACGCATATTAAGAAGATGAATGAAATGAAAAAATTGTCCAATAATATGTCATTAATCATTTAATAGTGTATGTGTGTGTGTGTGTGTGTATATTATGGTGTGGATTTGATATAATGTCATAGTTGTGGGTAATATATATAAATTTTGCAAAGTAAACAAGTTGTCATAAAATATTCGTTTGGTCGGGGAATATTCGTACGACGACACAATCATTAATGGACCCCACAACGGAATTACTGTTGGAGTTAGAAAACGACCAAAATATCTTTTATAAAAATAACGGCGAAAGTTTTACCGTTAACTGTTGAAATACCCGGTGATAAAAGTACAGTAATACGCGTGGTTGCACAGTAGCACACGGTATTTGATGCTTACGTGAGAAGTCACTCAGGTATACTCAATTATTGCTACAGTAATTGCTGCATAGTATCTCACATTATTGATTCAATTATTGTCACAATATTTTATATTATTAAGTCAATAATTGAAACGAAAAAGTTATTCATATTATTATTTGCATTATTGACAATGTCTAGAAAGTTCTGTCGAGGAAAGGGGTTTGGTCACCTAATTGCGCGCCAATAGGGAGAAATTCTTATCGAAAACCCCCTCTTTCCTGGGAATGATCTGCTTGTTAATATTGTGAGTTATAATATTAATGATGAATGTTATTAAAAATGTGTTTTGTGAAGCCAAGTGAATTGAGATAAATAGAGTGTATTTTTATGAAATATTTGTTGTAAATTTGACTTATTATATGGACCCCCACTTACCCATTTTTCAAAATCACAAGTAGAAGTTGTCTCGGTTTGGTTATATATATATATATATATATATATATATATATTTAATATTAAGGCTCTGGGGGTTTCTTATTATATATATTATAGGTTTTGTTTTTTATGAAAAATAGAATATATTATATTTTATTTAAAGTTTTCGTTTTATTAGAATATTTTATTGCATAGTAAATAAAAAAATCAAAAAATTTCAGCCAGAGAATTCGTGCCCGTGAGAAAAAATCCTGTTCACCTATGACTTATTTTTAAATAGTATCCTTCCATTCTCCTATAAATAGGATGTTTAGTTTAGAATTGAAAATCACACCAGAAACAGAGAATTCTTCTTCTATAATATTGAGCGTATTTCTTTAGAGTTTAAGGAAGCTTTGAGCGTAGAAAACAGTGCAAGTTTTTTTCAAGAATATCCCCGCCATACCAGTCAGAAATACTCTTCTTTTAAGGTAAGGGATATTATTTTTGTTTAATATTCGTAAGAAATAATATTTTCTTCCATACTTTGAGATAGTATGTAAGTAATATTATTTCGTTTCAGATTCTGAATTCTACACTCATTTTGTTAAAGCATTGCTTCTATACTCCTTGAAATTAGCAGAATATCCTTGAAATTTGTGCATCATCTAGTATCGTTTCACAACGATATTTTTCTGAACATTCTTGTTAAATTTTGATCTTTTCATGCTGAGGTACTATTTATGGGGTACTATTCATGAAGTACTATTCACGGGGTACTATTCACTCAGGTACTATTCACCGGGGGTACTATTCATTACAAAAATTGATTTCTTTTCTGTCCAAATCATTTTTGGTACAATATTATTCTTGAATTTTATTCCACAAAGTAGTATCATGTTGACAATTTGGACATTATTGAATTCTGGATAAATTGAATTATAAATCTTTAAAATTTATCATTGCTCTCTTTTAATTGAATTCTTATATCATTGTTATCATCCTCATGCTTATATTGTGATGAAAGTCATCTTTGGCACGTAGTGCATAGATGGACTATTGATTGATATGATTATAATTATGTATCGATATAATCATGACCTGTAATGTTACAAATGATGTAGTAAAAGTCTTCATTGGCCCGTAGTGCATTGATGGACCGTTGTTGGCATGATCATGACCATTGGTGATAATAATGAATATCATTGGCCCATAGTGCATGGATAATTCAGTGATGTGGATTATTTATTGAGTTGAGTCTCAGCGAAAAAATTGATGATAAACTTTTAAATCATAGAAGATAGTAGATATCATGCTCTACTTGACTCTTATAATGGATTGTTTGTTTCGCTGGTGTTAAACTTGTTGTTTATTATATTCTATCAGTTTAACACTGTTGAAGGCCAACAATAACTTATTCTGTATTATCTTAGTCATCATATTTCTTACTAGGCTAGTTGAGCTCACCCTTTTGCTTTCATTGTTCTCTTCAGGAAATGAGAACGTAGTCGGGACTAGTCAGGGAATGGAGTGACGGTCCGAGATGGTGGCAGTAGTAGTCCTCACTATTTTATAAAATAGTTTGATAATAATTGTAATGAGGACTCCATTTGAGTTTGGATATTGTCTAGAAGATAATATTTGTGTTAAAACTCTCAACTTATGTTACACGACAGTTGTATAATTAAGTTTGTATTTGTATTCTGTACCATGTATTTGGCGACTCAGAATGGGTTATGTATACCTATTTTGGGGGCGTCACAGTTGGTATCAAAGCTTAGGGATATGATCCCTGGCTGAGATTTGAGACTAGAACTAGGAGGGCAGAGAGGGGTAAATCCTTCGCTAGTATGACCTACCTAAGTTTATTTGTTATTTAATTAGTCGATCAGAATATAGGGATAATATGTGGCATGTCAATTAACCTTTATTTTGTGGCAGTATTTAAAAATGGCATATGAAAATGTTGAGATAAGCAATAGAGCACATGAGATCGTTGAGTCATCGATGATCAATAACCAGGATAATGTGTATCAGGAAGGCAACAATCCTCATGGAAACAACAACACCGACCATATAATGAACGATGGGATGTTCAGAAGCTTTCTGCAATTCATGTAACATCAGGCGAGAGAGACTCATGTGTAAAATGCAGGTGGAAACACTCGCAACTCACGGATGGTCACTGCTAAGCAGTTCAAGGAGCTGGGACCACCAGAGTTTTTGGGAAAGCCAAAACCACTTAAGGCAGAGACATGGATAAAGCAGATCACCAAGATATTTAATGTTTTAAGATGCTCCGAGGAGCAAAAGGTTCCCTTTACCACCTTCATGTTGCGAGGAGAGGCAGATTATTGGTGGAAATCTGTAAAGAGTACTCAACCTGCCGCATTGAAGATGTCTTGGGAGAAGTTCCAAGAACTGTTCAATGACAATTACATTACCGAAAGTATTCGTCACATAAAGGAGGTGGAATTCATCAAGTTGAAGCAAAATAATATGACAGTGTCGCAGTACGAGGATAAGTTTGCTGAGTTGTCCCGGTTTGTATCCCATTTGGTTGATAATGAGGAGAGAATGATGTGAATGTTTCTGCGAGGTTTGACACCCGAAATACGTCAATACCTCATTTCTCATAAACTTTGCTTGTATTTAGATGTTGTGAATAGGGCTCAGTTATTAGAGCGCGATAATGACTCAACCCAACCAAGAAAGAGCAGCCGGTAAAACGATAATAACAGTGGTAGCAGTCATCAAAGCGGTGACAATAAACGTGGAGGAAATCAACATGCCAGAAATGGTAACTATATCGGTGCTAATCATGGTCAAGATAATAGAAGTGGAAATTTTAAGAAGAAGAGATTCAATAATGATTGAAAGACATCAGCAACAACACCCGTTTTTAAGGAAAGAGAACGACCACCGGTCGTATGCTACAAATGCGGAGGGGAGGGACACATCAGTCCAAACTGTACGCAGCAGTCTAAAGCGTGTTATAATTACGGAAAAAAGGTCACCTACCCCAATTTTGTCGTGTAGTGAAGTTAAGTCCAGCTGAGATGGAGGCACCAAAGGTAGTCCCAGAAAAGTCAAAGTCAGTAGTTTAAGGGAGAGCGTTTGTTGTGACATCCCAAAAAGAGAGGAACCCAAACGAGGTTATCACGGGTAAGCTAATCATAAACTCTTGCGAAGTCTATACCTTATTTGATACCGGTTCTACCCATTCTTTTATTTCTCCTACTTGCGCTCAACGTTTAAATTTAACTCCAAAGAAATTAGACTTTGACTTATCTGTTGAAACTCCATTGGGAGAAACCTATATTACATCCACTATTTATAAATCTTGGTTGATTCAAATCGGCACCCTCACATTACCTGTCAGTCTTATCTCTTTGAAAATATTTGCATTTGATGTGATTTTAGGGATTGATTGGTTAACTAATCATCATGCTAAAATTGAATTTTTTTTCGTAAGATTGTTAGCTTTCATATTCCTAACCAACCTATTATGCGAATTCAAGCAACCAAACCACTAAAGTCAATCACTGTCATATCAAGCCATAAAGCTATTCATTTATTGAAAAACGGATGTCAAGCTTTCTTAGCCCATGTCATAAATTTAAACAAAAATACGTCAGATTTGAATGATATTTCTATTGTTAATAAATTTCCTGACGTATTCCCTAAAAAACTTCCTTGTCTACCTCCGGAGCGTGAAATCGAGTTTTGTATGGACCTTGAACCCGGTACAAAACCCATTTCCAAAGTCCCATCGAATGGCTCCTAATGAACTTCAGGAGTTAAAAACCCAACTGCAAGAACTGTTAGACATTGATTTCATTCATCCTAGTACGTCTTCTTGGGGTGCTATTGTTCTGTTTGTAAAGAAGAAAGATGGGAGTATGCAATTTTGTATTGATTATCGGGAGTTGAATCATGTCACCGTAAAAAATAGGTGCCCGTTGCCACGCATTGATGAACTATTTGACCAGTTGTAAGGCGCTAAATTCTTTTTAAAGATTGATATTCGTTTCGGATATCACCAGTTAAAGATTAAAACTGATGACATTTAAAAGATTGCTTTCAGAACTCGGTACGGGAATTACGAATTCCTAGTCATGTCTTTCAGATTGACTAATGCTCCTGCTGCCTTCATGGATATGATGAACTGAGTATTCAAGGAATATTTGGATAATTTTGTGGTAGTCTTTATTGATGACATCCTCATATACTCCAAAAGTCGTGAAGATCATGAGCAACACTTGAGGCTGATACTCCAAAAGCTTCGTGAAAACAAGCTATACAACAAGTTGAAGAAATGCGAGTTCTGGCTTGTGGAAGTAGCATTCCTTGGGCACGTAATATCAACTCACGAAATATTTGTTGACCCAACGAAGATTGAAGCAATACAAAGCTGGGAGAAACCTAAGTCAGTGACCGAAGTACATAGCTTTCTGGGCGTAGCTGGTTATTATCAGAGATTCGTGGAAGGATTTTCTAGAATCGCTACTCCATTAACTCAGCTGACTAGAAAAGATACAAAATTCTGTTGGAGCGAGGAATGTGAGAAGAGTTTTCAAGAACTCAAGAGGAGATTCATTTCATCACCTGTTCTAACATTACCATCTGGTTCGGAGGGATTTTTCATCTATAGTGATGCTTCAGGCAGAGGGTTAGGATGTGTTCTCATGCAACATGGAAAAGTCATAGCCTATGCGTCATGACAACTTAAAGAATATGAAAGGAATTATCATACTCATGATCTAGAGTTGGCAGCGGTCGTTTTCGCGCTAAAGATCTGGAGACATTACCTGTATGGGGAGAAAGTGGAGATCTATTCGGATCATAAAAGCCTCAAATATTTCTTCACCCAAAAGAAGCTTAACAAGCGGCAACGACGTTGGCTTGAGCTGTTGAAAGATTACGATCATACCATCCAATACCATCTTGGAAAAGCGAAAGTAGTAGCTGACACATTGAGTAGAAGACCATATGCGGGTACGAGTGCGATATTGTCAACGTAAAGGCCCATTTTATATGACTTGCAAAGGATGGAGATAGAGTTAAAGACTCAAGGGACCCATGTGATGATGTCAAATATATGAGTAGAACCGACTTTAATCTATAAAGTTAAAGCTGCTCAAACCACGGACCTGGAGCTGATGCGTATGAATAAGAAAGTGCAAGAAGGTGCTATTTCGGAAGCAAGAATCGATGAAGAAGGAATACTTCGAGTCAACTTCAGACTTTGTGTTCCTAACGACCCTTATTTGAAGTATAGAATCATGATGGTGGCACACAACACACCATTTGCAATCCATCCGGGGAGTACCAAAATGTATCGTGATCTTCGACATACATTTTGGTGGAGCAATATGAAGAGAGAGATCACAGAGTTTATCTCAAGGTGTTTAACTTGTCAACGTGTCAAGGTGGAGCATCAAGTGCCAAAATGTAAGACCTCAACTTTTATGAATAAAGATTAATTTTTCTCGAAATATATTTTTGAATATTATGGTGTGGATTTGATATAATGTTATAGTTGTGGGTATTAATTACAAATTTTGCAAAGTAAGCAAGTGGTTATATAATATTCGATTGGTCGGGGAATATTCGTTTTAACAGGGAATATTCGTACGATGGCACAATCATTGATGGACCCCACAATGAAAGTATTGTCGTAGTTAGAAAATGATAAAATTATCTTTTTATAAAATAACTACGAAAGTTTCTTCGTTAAACCTGTTGAACTACCCGGTGTTAAAAAGTACAAGAATACTGGCGTGGTCGCGTAGTAAAGACACTGGTATTGATTATTGATGCTTACGTGAGAAGTCACTTTCGGTTATACTCAATTATTGCTACAAAGAATTGTCACGATAATATCTTTCATATTATTGATTCAATAATTGTCACAAAGATCATCTGCATAATATTTTATATTATTAAATCAATAATTGAGACGACAAAGTTATTCAAATTATTATTTGCAATATTGACAATGTCTAGAAGTTCATCGAGGAGAGGTTTGGTCACCTAATGCGGCGCCAATAAGGAGAAATTCTTATCGGAAAGCCCCCTCTTTCCTAGGAACGATCTGGTTGTTAAATATTGTGAGTTATAATATTAATAATGAATAAGTTCGTGTTGATTAAAGATGAAATTGATAGCTACATTGTGTTGGGATTATTAGTATTAGTAGAAATCGACATCTATTTCGATAATAATGGATGTCTGGAAGTTATATTGACCAATCGGGTAATTAATTGAATAAATGAGCAATTAATTGCTATTAATTAACATCCTTATAACTATTTGTTCACATGTGTGTACTATTGATTCACATGCATGTACTATTAGGGGAGATGGTGCAAGAATGATAATACTTGCATGACTAAATTAAAAATGGAGGTATAAATGAATGTATTATATTGTAATTATTTTTTTCACATGATTGTACTATTGATTCACATGATTGTACTATTGATTCACAAGATGTACTATTAGGGGAGGTGGTGCAAGTTTGATAATACTTGCAGGACTAAATTAAAAATGAAGAAAAAGATGAAGGTATTATACTGTAATATTTCGAGCTCCAAAACGTGTAATTATCGAAACTATATTTTCCTATAAATAGAAGCTCATTCTTCTTTCATTCTCACCAATTCACTAAGACTCACAAGAGCATTTATAGAGAGAGAAGCTTTAGAGAGAAAGTAGAAGAGAAGTCTACTACCTCGCTATTCCAATATCTAGTCTTCTTCTGAGGTAAGGGATATTATTTTGTTCAGTATTCATATGAATAATATTTTATTCCATACTCTGTAGTATGTGAGTAATATTATTTCGTCTCGTATTCATGATTATACCATCATTCAATTAAAGTATTGCTTCTATATTCTGTGAAATTAGTAGAATATCCTTGAAATTTGCGCTTCATCTAGTATCGCTTCACAAGGATATTTTCTGCACATTCTTGTTAAATTTTAAGTTTTTCATGCCGGAGTACTGTCTATGAGTACTATTCATTTATACGGTACTAAAAAAGTACTATTCACGGGTACTATTCACAAAGTACTATTCACGAGTACTATTTACAAAGTACTATTCACAGAGTACTATTCCTAAAGTACTATTCACTCGGGTACTATTTACCCGGAGTACAATTCATAACATAAATTGATTTTTTTTCGGTCTAAATCATTTTTGATACATTATCATTCTTGAATTTTACTCCACAAAGCAGTATCATGTTGACAATTTGGACAATATTGAATTCTGGATAAATTAAATTATAAATCTTTAAAAAATTATCCTTGAACTTGTTTTATTGAATTTCTATATCATTATCATCATCTTCATGTTTATATTATGTTGAAAGTCATCTGTGGCTTGTAGTGCATAGATGGACTTGGTATGATTATGACCAGGGATTATTCGGTATAATCATGACCGTAATATTACAAATGATATGGTAAAAGTCCTCATTGGCCCGTAGTGCATTGATGGACAGTTGTTGGCATTATCATGACCATTGATGAATACACGAATATCCTTGGCCCGTAGTGCATAGATAATTTATGGTCGTGATACTAAAGAATATCCTTGGCCATAGTGCAGGGGTGATTCGATGATGTGTATTATTTATTAAGCTGAGTCTCAACAATAAAAGTGAAGAAAAACCTTTTAAATCATAGAAGATAGTAGATTTTATGCTCTACTTGACTCTTCTAATGAATTATTTGTTCCGCTGTAGTTAAACTTGATGTTTGTTATATCTTATTAGTTTAACACTGTTGAAGGCTAACGATGAATTATTCTGCATTATTTTAGTCATAATATTTCTTACAAGGCTAGTTGAGCTTTTGCTTTCATTGTTCTCTTCAGGAAATGAGAACGTAGCTGGGACTAGTCGGGGAACGGAGTGACGGTCCAGATGATATCATTATTAGTCCTCACTATTCTATGAAATAGTGTGATAATAAATGTATTGAGGACTCCATTTGAGTTGAATACTGTCTAGGAGACAATATTTGTATTAAAACTCTCAGTTTATGTTTTGTCGTATTTTACACGACAAATGTATTATTAAGTTGTATTTGAATTTTGTACCATATATTTGGCAACTCAAGATGGGTGATGCATACCTATTTTGGGGGCGTCACATTTGGTATCAAAGCTTAGGGATATGATCCCTGACTGAGATGTGAGACAAGAACTAGGAGGGGAGAGACGAGAAATTCCTTCGCTAGTATGACCTACCTAAGTTTATTTGGTATTTATTTGGTCGGTCAGAGTATAGGGATAATATTTGACATGCCAATTAACCCTTGTTTTGTGGCAGTATTTGAAAATGGCATCCGAAAATGTTGAGATAAGCAATGAAGCACATGAGACCGTTGAGTTACCAACGATCAATACCTAGGATAATGTCCATCAGGATGGCAATAATCCTCAAGAAAACAACAACGCTGACCAAATGATGAACAATGGGATGTTCAGAGGCTTTATGCAATTCATGCAATATCAGGCGAGAACGACTCCTGTTCAAAATGCAGGTGGAAACACTGACAACTCTCGGACGGTCACCGCTAAACAGTTCAAGGAGTTGGGACCACCGGAGTTTATTGGAGAGCCAAAACCACTTAAGGCAGAGACGTGGATAAAGCAGATCACCAAGATATTTGATGTCTTGGGATGCTCCGAGGAGGAAAAGGTTCCCTTTGCCACCTTTATGTTGCGAGGAGAGGCAGTCTACTGGTGGGAATCGATAAAACGTACTCAACCTGCCGCACTGAAGATGTCTTGGGATAAATTCCAAGAACTGTTCAATGAAAAGTACTTTCCCGAAAGTATTCGTCACATAAAGGAGGTAGAGTTCATCAAGATGGAGCAGAACAATATGACCGTGTCACAATACGGGCTAAGTTTGCGAGTTGTCCGGTTTACGTCCCCACTTGGTTGATAATGAGGAGAGAATGCATGGATGTTTCTAAGAGGTTTGAAACCGGATACGTCAATACTTAATTTCTTACAAACTGTGTTTGTATTCAGATGTTGTAAATAGGGCTTAGTTATTAGAACGCGATAACGAGTCAACCCAACCAAGAGAAAGGAACCGGCAAAATGATAATACCAGTGGTAACAATCATCGAAGCGGTGACAACAAACGTGGAGGGAATCAACATGCCAGAAATGGTAACAACTTCGGTGGTAATCATGGCCAAGACAATAAAAATGGAAATTTCAAGAAGAGGAGATTCAACAATGATTGAAAGACGTCATCACCAGCACCCGTTGTTAAGGAAGGAGAACGACCACCTATCATATGCTTCAAATGCGGAGGGGAGGGACACATCAGACCAAACTGTGCGCATCAGTCCAAAACGTGTTACAATTGTGGAAGAGAAGGTCACTTAACTAGATTTTATTGTACTGGGAAGACAAGTCCAGTTGGGATGGTGACACCAAATGCCATCCCAGACAAGACAAAGCTAGTAGTTTAAGGGAGAGCGTTTGTTGTGACCTCCCAGAAAGTAAGGAACCCGAACAAGGTCATCATGGGTAAGCTTATCATAAACTCTAGCGAAGTCTATACCTTATTTGATACCGGTTCTACCCATTCTTTTATTTCTCCTACTTACGCTCAACATTTAAATTTGATTCCGGAGAAATTAGACTTTGACTTATCTGTTGAAACTCCGTTGGGAGAAACCTTCATTACAACCATTGTTTATAAGTCTTGTTTGATTCAAATTGGTAACTGCACGTTACCTGTCGATCTTATCTCCTTAAAAATACTTGCATTTGACGTAATTCTAGAGATTGATTGGTTAACTAATCATCATGCAAAAACTGATTATTTTCGTAAGGTTGTTATCTTTCATATTCCTAATCAACCTATTATACGAATTCAAGCAACCAAACCATTAAAATCAATCATTGTTATCTCAAGCCATAAAGCTATTCGTTTATTGAAAAACGGATGTCAAGCTTTCTTAGCTCATGTAACGGATTTAAACAAACGTCAGTTTTGAATGATATTTCTATTGTTAATAAATTTCCTGACGTATTCCCTGAAGAACTTCCTAGCCTACCCCTAGAGCGTGAAATTAAATTTTGTATCGACCTTGAACCCGATAAAGTTAAAGCTGCTCAAGCTACAGACCTGGAGCTGATGCGTATGAGGAAGAAACTACAAGAAAGTGCTATTCTGGAAGCAAGAATCAATAAAGAAGGAATACTTTGAGTCAACTCCAGACTTTGTGTTCCTAACGATTCTGACTTGAAGTATAAAATCATGATGGAGGCGCATAACACACCGTTTGCAATCCATCCTGGGAGTACCAAAATGTATCGTGATCTTCGACATATATTTTGGTGGAGCAATATGAAGAGAGAGATATCGGAATTTATCTCAAGGTGTCTAACTTGTCAACGAGTCAAGGCTGAGCATCGAGTACCAAAAGGTCCATTGCAACCACTTAAAATTTCAGAATGGAAGTGGGAGCACATTACCATGGATTTTATTACTGGTCTTCCCAAGGTTTCTCAAGGTATAAATGCGATTTGGGTCATTGTTAATAAATTGACCAAGTCTGCTCATTTCTTACCGATACGAGAAACTTATACACTTAAACGTCTTGCTCGTATGTACATAAACGAGATTGTAAGATTGCATGGTATGCCAGTATCCATAGTTTCTAATCGAGACCCAAGATTCACTTCATGATTTTGGGTTAGTTTGCAAAAAGATATGGGCACGGATTTATGATTTAGTTCGGCATATCATCCTCAAATGGACGGGCAGTTAGAGAGGACTATTCAAACTCTTGAAGATTTATTAAGACTCTGTGTCCTTAACTTCAAAGGAAGTTGGGACAAGTTCTTACCATTGGTGGAGTTGTCCTACAACAACAGTTATCAAGCAAGTATTGGCATGGCTCCATTTGAGGCGTTGTATGGAAGAAAGTGTCGTTCTCCAAAGATGTTTGGGATGAAGTGGGTGAAGAAACGTTGTTAGGGGTATGGGAGTTGGTACATATGACTATCGAAAAGATTCAAATGATCGACAACATATAAAAACCTCACAAGATCGACAAAAAGAGTTATCGCCGATCTTCATCGAAAGGGCGTGGAATTCAATATTAGAGATCATGTGTTGTTACGTGTTGCTCCATGGAAAGGAGTTCACGAGATTTGGAAAGAGAGGAAAGCTCAATCCTCGATTCATTGGCCCATTTTAATCCTCGATCGAGTAGGAATCGTGTCCTATAAACTCGCTTTCACCGCTAAGTATGTCTCGTGTTCATAACATTTTCACATATCTATGTTACGTAAATATGTGAAAGACCCGAACCACATTATTAAATTAGAACCAGGACGAGATAGCGGAAGATTTAACGATATGAGAAGGTACTGTTAAAATATTGATAAGAAGGATCATATTCTACGCTCTAAGGTTATACCTCAAGTCAAAGTTTTGTGGAGAAACCACGATGTTGAGGAAATGACCAGGAGTTAGAATCAAATGAAGTCAATGTATCTCACCTCTTCGACATACCGTACGCACCCTAATTTTGAGGATAAAATTTCATAAGAAGGGAGGTTGTAAGACCACAACTTTTATGAATAAAGATTATTTTTTCTCAAAATATATTTTGAATATTACAATTGTGGATTTGATATAATGTTATAGTTGTGGGTATTATTTACAAATTTTTCAAAGTAAGCAAGTGGTTATATAATATTCGATTGGTGGGGAATATTCATTTTAACAGAGAATATTCGATTGACAAGACAATCATTGGGTGGACCCCATAACAAAAATATTGTCGTAGTTAGAAAACCATGTAATTATCTTTTATAAAAATAACTACGAAAGTTTTCTGCAGATTAACCTGTTGAACTACCCGGTGGTAAAAGTACAAGAATATCTGTGGTTGCATAGTAGCACATGGTATTGATTATTGATGTTTACGTGAGAAGTCACTCAGTTATACTCAAGTATTGCTACAGTAATTGCTACATAATATCTTTCATATTATTGATTCAATAATTGTCACAGTATCATCTGTGTGACGCCCCCAAAATAGGTACACATCACCCATCTTGGGTCGCCAGATACACACTACAGAATTCAAATACAAACTTAATTATACAACTGTCGTGTAAAATACGACATAACATAATCTAAGAGTTTTAATAAGAATATTGTCATCTAGACAATATCCACACTCAATTACATTTATTGTTACACTATTTTATAGAATAATGAGGACTACTAAAACAACAATCTAGACCGTCAATCCGTTTCTCGACTCGTCTCAGCTATATTCTCATTTCCTGAAGAGAACAGTGAAAGAAAGGGTGAGCTGAACTAGCCCAGTAAGAAATATTATGACTAAGATAATGCAGAATAAATTATCCTTATCCTTCAACAGTATAACAACTGATAGAATATAATAGACAACAAGTTTTAGATCAACAATTGCAGCAGAATAAGCAATCCATTAGAAGAGTCAAGTAGAGCATAAAATCTATTATCTTCTATGATTTAAAAAGTTTTTCATCAACTTTGTCGCTGAGACTCAGCTTAATAAATAAAATCGAATCATCCCTGCACCACGACCAAGGATATTCATGTAATTATCAATGGTCATGATTATACAGAATAATCTCTGGTCATAATCATACCAACAACTGTCCATCAATGAACTACAGGCCAATGAGAACTTTTACCACATCATTCGTTACATTACGGTCATGATTATACCGAATAATCCCTGGTCATAATCATACCAAGTCCATCTATGCACGTAAGCCAAAGATGACTTTCATCATAATATAAGCATGAGGATGATGACGATGACATAATAATTCAATAAAATAAGTTCAAGGATAAATTTTAAAGATTTATAATTTAATTTATCCAGGATTCAATAACTTTCAAATTATCAACATGATACTGCTTTGTGGAGTAAAATTCAAGAATAATATTCATGTACCAAAAATAATTTGGATAGAAAAGAAATATATTTTTCGGGTGAATAGTACCCCGTGAATACTTCGGGAATAGTACCCCGTGAATAGTACCTCGACACGAAAAGTGTCTCGAATACTCGAGTGAATGATACTAGAGTTAATAGTAATCGGGTGAATAGTAACTCGTGAATAGTACTACGACACGAAAAGTGCCCCGAATACTCGAGTGAATAATAACCGGGTGAATAGTAACTCGTAAAAGAAAAATACCAAAGAAAATGATATTCCATGACGAGTACAAAAGAAATGATATCTCATACGAGTATAATAGAATATACTTAAGCTATAAATGGATTTTTCACCGTGCGGTAATCCACGTAGATAGATCATTTCCACAATTTAATAAGGAATGAATCTGAAGGATCATTCACCATGCATGCGGTAATCCACATGGACAAAGTTATTCCAACAGTAATAATAAAGAATGAAATAAATGAAGAATTCACCAGCGTATGCGTAATCCGCATGCAGACAGGTTATTCCAATGAGAATAATAAAGAATGGAACCCAGTCATTACGTAACCCGCGCACAGCATAGCATGATATTCCAAGCGAGAATAATAAAGAATGGAACCAGTCATACATAATTTACATGCATGAGGATATTCTAATGAGAATAATAAAGAATGTAATAACAACAGAATTCACCGGGCATGCGATAGAGCATCAGCGAGACATGTTATTCCAACGAGAATAATAAAGAATGGAATAACGAGAAGAATTTCACCATGTATGCGGTACTTCGCATAGACAGGTTATTCCAACATAATAATAAAGAATGGAATAACAACCCTTACGAGTATTGAAATAAAATAACTCTCTTCATGAATACGAAAGGAATAATACCCCTTACCTTAGAAGAAAACTGGATACTGGAATAGTGAGGTAGCAGACTTCTCTTCTTCTTTCTCTCTATAATTTCTCTCTATAATAATTGCTCTATAGATTTAGTGAATTGGTGAGAAATGAAGGAATAATGAGCTTCTATTTATAGGAAAATATAGTTTCGATAATTGCACGTTTTGGGGCTCGAAATATTACAGTATAATACCTTCCTTTTTTTCTTCATTTTTAATTTAGTCCTGCAAGTATTATCAAACTTGCACCACCTCCCCTAATAGTAAATCATGTGAATCAATAGTTTAGACATGTGAAAATACGAATTACAGTATAGTACATCCATCTATACCTCCATTTTTAACTTAGTCATGCAAGTATTATCAATCTTGCACCAACTCCCCTAATAGTAAATGAATGTGAATCGATAGTACACACATATGAACAAATAGTTATAATCATGTGAATCAATAGCAATTAATTGCTCATTTATCCGATTAATTACCTGATTGGTCAATATAACCTCCAGACATCAATTATTATCGAAATAAATGTCGATTTCCACTAACACTAATAATTTCCACACAATGGAAATATCAATTTCATCTTTAATCAACACGAACTTATTCATCATTAATATTATAACTCATAATATTTAATAACCAGGTCGTTCCCAGGAAAGAGGGGGCTTTCCGATAAGGATTTATCCATATTGGCGCGCAATTAGGTGACCAAACCTCTCATTGACAGAACTTCTAGACATTGTCAATATTGCAAATAATAATATGTATAACTTTGCCATCTCAATTATTGATTTAATAATATAACATATTATACAAATGATACTGTGACAATAATTGAATCAATAATATGAAAGATATGATGCAGCAATTACTGTAGCAATAATTGAGTAAAACTGAGTGACTTCTTACGTAAGCATCAATAATCAATACCGTGTGCTACTATGCAACCACGCGTATTACTTTACTTTTACTACCGGGTAGTTCAACAGTTTTAACGGTAACACTTTCACCGTTATTTTTATAAAAAGATAATTTTGTCGTTTTCTAACTACGACATTACTTCCGTTGTGGGGTCCACCAATGATGGTGCCGTCATACGGATATTCCCTGACAAAAAGAATATTCCTCGACCAAACGAATATTTTATAACAACTTGCATACTTTGCAAAATTTATAAAAATTACCCACAACTATAACATTATATCAAATCCACACCATAATATTTAAAAAAATATTTCGAGAAATTTAAATCTTTATTCATAAAATTTGGGGTCTCACAATTTGCATAATATTTTATATTACCAAATCAACAATTGAGACGACAAAGTTATTCATATTATTATTTGCAATATTGACAATGTCTAGAAGTTCTGTCAAGGAGAGGTTTGGTCACCTAATTGCGCGCCAATAAGGAAAAATCCTTATCGGAAATCCCCCTCTTTCCTGGGAATGATATGGTTGTTAAATATTATGAGTTATAATATTAATAATGAATACGTTCGTGTTGATTAAAGATGAAATTGATAGCTCCATTGTGTTGGGATTATTAGTGTTAGTAGAAATCGACATCTATTTCGATAATAATGGATGTCTGGAGGTTATATTGACCAATCGGGTAATTAATTGGATAAATAAGCAATTAATTGCTATTAATTCACATGCTTATAATTATTTGTTCACATGTGTGTACTATTGATTCACATGCATGTACTATTAGGGGAGATGGTGCAATATTGATAATACTTGCATGACTAAATTAAAAATGGAGGTATAGATGAAGGTACTATACTGTAATTATTTTTTTTCAAATGATTATACTATTGATTCACAAGATGTACTATTAGGGGAGGTGGTGCAAGTTTGATAATACTTGCAGGACTAAATTTAAAATAAAGAAAAAGATGAAGGTATTATACTATAATATTTCGAGCCCCAAAACGTGCAATTATCGAAACTATATTTTCTTATAAATAGAAGCTCATTCTTCTTTCATTCTCACCAATTCACTAAGACTCCAAAGAACATTTATATAGAGAGAAGCTTTATAGAGAAAGTAGAAGAGAAGTCTGCTACCTCACTATTCGAGTATCTAGTCTTCTTCTGAGGTAAGGGATATTATCTTGTTCATTATTCATAGGAATACTATTTTCTTCCATACTCTGTAGTGTGTGAATAAAATTATTTCATCTCGTATTCCTGATTATACCATCATTCGGTTAAAGTATTGCTTCTATATTCCGTGAAATTAGTAGAATATCCTTGAAATTTGCGTTTCATCTAGTATCGCTTCACAAGGATATTTTCTGCACATTCTTGTTAAATTTTAAGTTTTTCATATCGGAGTACTGTCTATGAGTACTATTCATTTATACGGTACTATTCACGGGTACTATTCATAAAGTATTATTCACGAGTACTATTTATAAAGTACTATTCACGGAGTACTATTCCCGAAGTATTATTCATGATGTACTATTCACTCGGGTACTATTCACCCGAAGTACTATTCATAACCAAAATTGATTTCTTTTCGGTCAAAATCATTTTCGATACATTATCATTCTTGAATTTTACTCCACAAAGCAGTATCATGTTGACAATTTGGACAATATTGAATTCTGGATAAATTAAATTATAAATCTTTAAAAAATTATCCTTGAACTTGTTTTATTGAATTCTTATATCATTGTCATCATCCTCATGTTTATATTATGTTGAAAGTCATCCGTGGCTTGTAGTGCATAGATGGACTTGGTATGATTATGACTGTGGATTATCTAGTATAATCATGGACCAAGTAATGTTATAAATGATGTGGTAAAAGTCCTCATTGTCCGAAGAGTACATTGTTGGATGAGTTGTTGGCATGATCATGACCATTGATGAATACACGAATATCCTTCGCCCGTAGTGCATGGATAATTTGTGGTCGTGATACTAAAGAATATCCTCGGCCGTAGTAATGCGGGGTGATTCGATGATGTGGATTATTTATTAAGCTGAGTCTCAGCGATAAAAGTGATGAAAAACCTTTTAAATCATAGAAGATAGTATATTTTATGCTCTACTTGACTCTTCTAATTAATTGCTTATTCCACTGCAGTTAAACTTGATGTTTGTTATATTTTATCAGTTTAACACTGTTAAAGGCTAACGATAAATTATTCTGCATTATCTTAGTCATAATATTTCTTACTGGGCTAGTTGAGCTCACCATTTTGCTTTCATTGTTATCTTTAGGAAATGAGAACGTAGCTGGGACTAGCCGGGGAACGGAGTAACGGTCCAGATGATAACTGTGATGCCCCCAAAACAGGTATACATCACCTATCTTGAGTCGCCAGATACACACTACATAAATCAAATACAAACTTCTTTTATGCAACTGTCGTGTAATATATATGACAAAACATAGCTGAGAGTTTAAACACGAATATTGCCTTCTAGACAGTATCCACACTCAATGGAGTCCTCATTACAATTATTATCACACTATTTTATAAAAATAGTGAGGACTACTAAAGCCACATCTGGATTATCACTCCGTTCCCTGACTCGTCCCAACTATATTCTCATTTCCTAAAGAGAATAGTGAAAGAAAAGGGTGAGCTCAACTAGCCCAGTAAGAAATATTATGACTAAGATAATGCAAAATAAGTTATCCTTAGCCTTCAACAGTATAACAACTGATATAATATAATAGACAACAAGTTTTTGATCAACAACTGCAGCGGAATAAGTAATCCATTAGAATAGTCAAGTAGAGCATGATATCTACTATCTTCTATGATTTAAAAGTTTACCATCAATTTTATCCTTGTAATACCCATCAACATTTCTTTATTATACCCAAGACAAATATAACTTTCATCACCTGTCTTCACCTGAACCACCAAAGAAGTTAGTTAAATTCATAATTCATGTTTATTGTTATTATTATTATTATTATTATTATTATTATTATTATTATTATTATTATTATTATTATTATTATTATTATTATTATTATTATTATTATTATTATTATTATTATTACTCGTTATTATTATTATTATTATTATTATTATTAGTACTATTATTATTATTATTATTATTATTATTATTATTATTATTATTGTTATTGTTATTATTATTATTAGTACTAAACTTATTATTACAGTTATTATTATTATAATAATAATAATTATTATTATTATTATTATTTATTTTTATTATTATTATTATTATTATTATTATTATTAGTACTATTATTATTATTATTATTATTATTATTATTATTATTATTATTATCTTAATTTAAGGCAACATTTTAATAAGTCGTTGCAAAAAGTTGTATAAAATATGCAAATCGAAAATAAAAATTGTTGTCAATGAATGTGGTCCATATTAGGTAATCTAAAATATAGCAACAAAAAAACTTTCGTTCTACTGCGATGAGGAGAAATCAAGTGGTTAGAAATTTTGCAACGAATTTTTAACGAATTTTGTTTCTAAATTTTGCAACTACTTATGAATTTTGCTGTAAAAAGTGAAAGTCTGACACAATCTGCAACGAAGGACAAGTTTCTTTGCTAAACATACACTTTTAGCAACGACTTATAAAGTCGTTGCCTGAAAAATCATTGGTAAAGCCCTATGTTTAGCAACAAATAAACTTTCGTTGCCCACGATGACGGGAAAGCAATTGGCCGAAAATTTTGCAACGAATTTCTAACGAAATTTTTTTCCGACATTGAATTAGCAACGAAATTTTGCAACGACTTATGAATTTCGTTGTAAAAAGTGAAAGTCTGACACAATTTGCAACGAAGGACAAATTTCGTTGCTAAACATATACTTTTAGTAAAGACTTATAAAGTCGTTGCCCGAAAAATCGTTGTTAAAGGCCCATTTTTTTGTAGTGTGATAACAATGATCATACCAATCAGTTGTTTACCTTTGCACTACGGGCTAAAGATATTCAACTATAAAACCAATGGTCATGATCATACCAATCAATTGTCTGTCAATGCACTACGGCCAAAGACATTCAACTGTTAACTAATGGTCATGATCCTGCCAATCACATTATCGAATTATCCATGCACTACGGGCCAAAAATATTCGTTATTATCACCAGTGGTTATGATCATGTCATACACTTGTCCATCTTTGCACGCAAGCCAAAGATATACAACTATAAAACCAATAATCAACAGTCCATCTTTGCACGTAAGCCAAAAATATACAACTGTAAGACCAATAATCAATAAATTCATCTACGCACGTAAGTCAAAGATGACTTTCATCACAATATAAGCATGAGGATGATGACAATGATATAAGCATTAATCAAGCGAAATCAAGGATAAATATTAAAGACTTTAAATTTATTCAGAGTTTAAAAATATCCAAATTGTCAACATGATACTGCTTTGTGGAGTAAAATTCAAGAATAATATTCATGCATCAAAAATAATTTAGACAGAAAAGAAATATATTTTTCGGGTAAATAATACCCCGTTAATAGCAACTCGTGAATAGTAACTCGTGAATAGTAACTCATGAATAGTAACTCGTGAATAGTAACTCATGAATAGTATCTCGTAAATAGTACTCCGTATTCGTACATAGTACCGTATACATAAATAATGTCATATACGTGAATAGTAACCCCAACATAAAAAGATAAAGTTTCACAATAAAATCCATATCAATATTTATAACATCTTTATTCAAATGTTATAAATCACTTAATAATCTCATAATCTAATATTATTAATATTACCAAAATATTTTAATCATTTCTTAAACTTATAAACAATTTATTTTAATTATTTATACTTTACTAATTAATGCATTTAATCATTCTAAAATACCAAACTCATAAGCTTTCATCACCAATAACCAAAACTCTCATCAAAAATCTTCATATACCTTATATAGGATTCTCAAGCCATAAAATTATATTTTCCAATTTTCTTACTTCAAATAACATATTTAATTTATTTACTCATAACTAGTCCATTTTTATGAAAAATATCAAATCAGTACAAACAAATTTTTTTTTTGAGATTTAGCAGAATATAGTCCCATATTGAACATATAATTTTCTCAAAATTTTTAAAATTCATTTACTATTTTTCATATTGCTAAAACTGCCAAATATTTAGACATTTATCAAAAATTGTAATTTTGTCCAAAAATTCCGAAATTTACAGGGTATACTGCTGTTATATAGATGTACCCCCAATAAAAATTTTACCAATTTTGGAGTTAACCACAAGGAGTTATAAGGGTTTACTTTTAAAATAGTCTTTTCTCATAAAATTCATAACTCCTAATCTATAAATTCAAAAATCGCCATTTTTGGACACAATCTAGAAAACTCATCAGGTTATCATTTCAAATTTTTCCAGAATTTTTATAGATCGTAAAAATTATGAAACTGCCCCTGGTAGAAACCCCTTACTTACAACGGTTGAACGAAAATAATATTCCTTACGAATATTGAATGGAAATAATATTCCTTATGAATATTGAACGGAAATAATATTTCTTATGAATATTAAATGAATATAATGAATATTGAACGATAATAATATTTATACGAATACGAAAAATAATATCTCTTCAGAATATAAAAAAATAATAACCCTTACCTCAGAAGAAGACTAGATACTAGAGTAGTGAAGTACCAGACTTCGCTTCTTCTTTCTCTCTATAACTTCTCTCTCTATAGCTTCTATCTCTATAATTGCTCTTGTGAGACTTAATGAATTGGTGAGAATGAAGGAAAAATGAGCTTCTATTTATAGAAAAATATAGTTTCGATAATTGCACGTTTTGGGGCTCGAAATATTACAGTATAATACCTTCATCTTTACCTCCATTTTTAACTTAGTCCTGCAAGTATTATCAAACTTGCACCACCTCCCCTAATAGTACATCATGTGAATCAATAGTTCAATTGTGACGCCCCCAAAATAGGTATACGCCACCCATCTTGGGTCGCCAGATATATACACTACTTACAACTCCATTTATACAACTGTCGTGTAAAATAGGACGACTCATATACTGTGAGTTTCAATACAAATATTATTACGTATATAATACGAAAATATTCATATTTAAATTATTACAATTCCATATAAAGTACAACGGCAATTATATCAAGTCCCCGAAGGAACACGAGAAGATTTTTATTCTCCTCATTCTAATGAAGTACACCTTTGACGCTTCCATATTCTGATTCGCCTCACCCTATTGTTGTTCACCAAAATTAAATATCAAATGATGTATAAAACATGTCACACACATTTTAAGTTCTCAGTATAATTATTATGCCACACCGTTTCATAATTTGATTAGGCTTGTGACTGATTCGTATCACCACTTTATACCCATGTTCTCTTTGCTAGTCCCAACTACACTTTTATTACCTGAAAGGGGTGGTGAAGTAAAAGGGTGAGCACAAATAGCCCAGTAAAGAATATCATGACTTAAGATAATTAAATTATCAATAGTCTTCATCAATAATAATTCAGATATTTAGAACATATGGTAGAAGATAAAAGTTTCCAACCATAATAGCAGCGGAATCAACAATCCATTAGAAGAGTCAAGTAGTCCATCGTTAATGTGACGCCCCCAAAATAGGTATACAACACCCATTCTGAGTCGCCAAATATATGGTACAAAAAGCAAACTACAACTTCAATAATACAATTGTCGTGCAAACTACGACAACACATACTGTGAGTTTAAATACAAATATTGTCTTCTAGACAATATCCACACTCAAATAAGTCCTCATTACAATTATTCATACACTATTTTGCAAAAATAGTGAGGACTGCTAAAAAATCTTTCTAGAACCATCACTCCATACTCCGACTAGATCCTCGCCATGTTGTTCACCTCCCGAGAAGAAAAATGGAACAAAAAGGAAAAGGGTGAGCTCAACTAGCCCAAGAAAGAATATTATGACTAAGATAATATACAACAAATTATCATTAGTTTTAAAAGGGAAAAATCGATAAAATATAATGACAACAAGTTTTAGATCAACAATCGCAGTTAGTAAACAACAATCCATTAGAAGAGTCAAGAGAATGAATTCTACTATCTTCTAAGATTTAAAAGTCCATCATCAATATTTTATCCCCCGTAACATCAATCAATGTACATTTTAATCAAATATTCATCTTTGCACTATGTGCCAAAGATATTCATTTGTATCACTAGTTGGTCATGTTCATCTCAACACCTGTTCATCTTTGCACTACGGGCCAAAGATATTAATCAGTTAATCATTTATCTTTGCACTATAGGCCAAAAATATTCAGTAATATCATCATTTAGGACTGAGGATGATGAAAAATATTTTAAAGAAAACGAATCCAAAGGAGATGGAAGGACAAAATAGTAGGATTCAGATAGCAGTTTATCCAAGATCAATAATACTTCATAATAACCAATTGTGAAGTAAAATTCAAAAATAAAGATCAAAACATGGATACAATCAAAGATAGTAACCATAATAGACATCTTGGACAAAAGGAAAAATTTTATTTTTTGGTGAATAGTGTCAGATACGTGAATAAGGTCAGACACGTGAATAGTAACCCCTACACAAAAAGTTCCAAATTTGATAAAAGTTCGGACTAATATTTCAAGATAATGATATTGAAAGAAATAATATCATTTACGAAGAAAATAACATCCTTACCTCAAAATAACCGTATTTTCGATCAATTTCTATTATATAGTCGATGAAACTTCAGACCGAATAAAGAACTCTCAAAGTATCAAAATACTCACAAAAATACGCCGATAATTTAGAGAGAAAGAAAACTTGTTTCGTCGTGTGATTTTCAATTCTAATCTAAGCATCTATTTATAAGAAAATGCTAGTAACGCCATATAGAGACTAAAATAATAAAATATATTATTTCTTTCTTATTATTCCTACGCATGCCATCCTTGAATCAAGCTAGCCACCAATTCTGAAAATTTTCAGCAGCCCATGTGCATTCAACACCAACCAAAAAGTGGGTCCCACCCATAATTTAATAAAAATCATTTTATTTTCCGAAACTTCAGTAATTCATAGAAAATAGCCCGTTTATCAGAAAAATACGAATTTTATGTCCATTTCGCACGAAATCGAATTCTCTACTACTTTACAGAAGAAAGTTTTTCCAAATTCCAAACAGAAAATATCCGAAATCCATAAACGGGTGATTTTTAATACCTCCACACCGAAAAAATACTGATAAAACACCTCAACATTAATTCCTTCATTTATAACCACATAAATAAATCCATCATTTATATCCACATCAAATAAATATTTCCTTATCATATAAATCAATAATTAATTATTTACAAATAATATTATAGAATCACAATTATGACAACCAAGCCGTTCCCAGAAAAGAGGGGGCTTTCCAATAAGAATTTCTCCTTACTGGCTCGCAATTAGGTGACCAAACCTCTCCTTGACAGAACTTTCTAGACATTGCCAATAATGCTATCTAATAATATTATTCAAATAATATGAATTATTGATATAATAATGGGAAATATTGTGCAGTGACAATTATTGAAACAACACTAATATAAAATATCAACGCAGTAATTATTGAATCAATAAAATAAAATATTGAACAAAGAATTCATCGTGTAATAATTATTGAGTAGTGCTCTCTTCACGTAAGAATTAATAATTCAACAATACTGCATGCAATACCATGTACATCGCAAGCAACCACGCCAGACATCGTATTTTAACCACCGTGTAATCCAACAATTGTTAATTCAGTAATAATTACGCGTTATTTATAAAAACTCAAACTCGTCATTTTCTTCATCCGATAGTTATTACGTTATGGGGCCCATAAATGACCGTGTCATTGCATTTAATATTCCCCGACAACAAGAATATTCCACGACCAAACGAATATTCCCCGACAACAATGATTATTTTATAACCACTTGCTTATTTTGCAAAATTTACATCACCCATAACCAAAGCATTATATCAAATTAACACCTTATTATTCACAATAATAATTAAAGGAAATTCGATTTTATTCATAATAAGTTGGGGTCTTACAGTTAATATTTCATTCCTGTAATAATCATCAACAGTTCTTGGTTATACCTAAGACAAAGAGAACTCTCATCACTTGTCTTCACCTGAACCACCACATATTATAATTAAATCACAATTCATATTTATAATCAAGTAAATCAACAGTCTAACTTTGCACTACATGCTAAAGATGACTTTTACCATATCGATCGTTTGTAACATTACGGTCATGATTATACCGAATAATCCCTGGTCATAATCATACCAAGTCCATCTATGCACTACTGGCCATAGATGACTTTCAACACAATATAAGCATGAGAATGATGACAATTATATATATAATGAATAAACATAAATCATCATAATAATAAGATAACATAGATCTTAGTGATTTTCAACTTAATTATCTAGAGTCCAAATTGATAACATAATAATAGATGAAGCACAAACTATTAAGGATATTCTAATCCTTTCAGGACCTTTCATCATTTAATGACAAGCTGAAGAAACGAATAATAACATCTTACCATAATATGGAGTATGAAAGAAAATGATATCACTTTACCATAAAAATGATACCCCTTACCACAATAATGATATCCCTTACCACAATAATGATATCCCTTACCTTAGCATGTGACTTGATTCTGCTTTCTGTGAAATTGATCATCTTAAACAATGCTTGCATTCCTTATCTATACTTGGAGTAATATTACACTCAATAGAAATACTCACAATATTATACTCACAATATTGAAGTAAAAGAATTTTATATTTTTAGTGTAGTGTAGTGATCGTGTGTGTTTAGTTACTCAACCGAGCAACCTATTTATACTAAAAATTTAGTGAACAACTAGCACACCTGCTTTGACAAAATAACCAAATGAGGTATATAATAATGGTAGTGGAATTTATGGTCCTGCAGAGAAAATTAAATCAACTTGTACACGTTTTAATAAAATTTGTTCAATAATAGAGTTGTGGTCCATACTACTTAAAAAAAAATAGAGTGTCGGCAAGTCCTGCCAAACTTACTTTTGTAAAAATAAAATAATTGAACAAACATCTGTATATCATACTTATCTTTAATCAACACCCTTTTCAATCTTTGAACCATTATTCACAATTATTAACATAGACTCTCAATACTGCCAACTAGTTTAATTATATCATATCAAATAATATGAGTCACTGTGTAATAACTACTGTGATAATTATTGAAATAAATACTGAGTGACTTCTTACGTAAGAATCAAATCAATACCTTACTTATAAACAATTTAAATTCTATTAAAAGTAAGGATCAACATCAAATTATAATTATCTCGAATAATATATACACCAACTAATAATTCATTTAAGTTGTCTTTATTTATCGCATAATATCATTATATTTAATAATGTTCTTATTTTACAACTTAAAACAACATTATTTATAGTCAAAAACATTACACGTTGCATACGTGCATGCCCGACGTCATCTGATTGCCTATGAATGCACATTAGTCCCTAAAATATCCCTTTTAGGCCTTGATCCCGACCTAAAATCTCAAAACATAAAGAATGAAAGTTTTAGGTCTACTCGTTAGCTTTCCAAATCATCCCGAATCACCTCAATCGGAGTTCGTATGAAAGAGTTATACCCAATTTACTAAAGGATGTCCGGACAGATTTTAGCTTAACACTTGACCAGCGCCTCGGCGCCCAAATTTGGCCTTGGGAAAGCGCCTAGGCGCCCAAGAACAGATTCTAAGTGCCGAGCCTAGTGCCTAGGCGCTTGACCCGTGGCACTTAACTCTAATTTTCCAGATTTTCTAACTTTTGACGCACATACTTCAAATCTTCATAACTTCTTCATCCGTTATCGGAATTAGTCCTTTTTCGAGGCTATGGAAAGCTTGTAACATGCTCTACAAAACCCCCATGATTTCATAATTTTTTAGATTCATTAATTATTCCAAAATTTGGCTCCAAAGTCCCCAAGACTAAGTTTTTCATCGTTTAACATGTTTTACGAAAACTTTCATCACAACTTCAATTTAAATCATTTTTTGTTCTTTCAAATTAGAATATTTCCATAACTTCTTAATCTATAGATCCTCCTCCTCAGATTTTACACATAAATCAACCATCAACACTTTTACAAGTTTGATTTAAGTCCTCAACATAACTTTTGTTCATCCTCAAACATATGCCCAACTTTTTGATCTTAAATTCTATTATGACATGGATTATACATAAAATCTTTATCATATACTTCATTATTACTTTGGATCCATCGTGATTCCCTATAACCCAACTTTAAACAAATCAAACTCTTAGGAAAATTAAAGAGATGAAAAGTTTTTGTTTTACCTTTTGAGTTCTTATTCTACCTTCATGCTTCCATGGTTTCATCTTCTTCTTTCTTTCTATTTCCTTTCTCTCTTCTCACTTTCTTCTTCTGAACATGGCTACAGGAGGGAGCATGAGAGAATGAGAAAGGGTGCTGAAAATAAAAATGATGGTGTTTTTCTATTTCTTCCTTTTTTTCTTCTTCTTATTTCTCTTCTTCTTCTTCTTTCTCCTTTTCTCTCTCTCTCTCTCTCTCTCTCTCTCTTTTCTTCCATTATTGATACGGGAGGGAGTGTAAGAAGTATGCTGAGAATGCTTCTTAATTACATAATTAACAAACATCAAGGCCCCCCCCCCCCTCATACCCACAATTTTTCAACCAACCAATTAAATAAGGTGTTGGTGAGAAATTTGGAAAATATTTGGAAATAGGTGAGCAATAATTTCAGCATTCTATAAGTCCTCTATAGCCACCCACATGACTACTCCTTAAAAATTATTTCCTTTCCTCATTATTTGGTCATTTATCCGATTAAATGTTCGTTTGACCATTTATCAATTTTAACATTTTATAATTATAGAATAATAATCATAAATTAAATTAGATTTTTATTTTATAAAAGTCGGGGTTTTACATCAATCATGTGAATCAATAGTTCTATACATGTGAAAATATGAATTACAGTATAGTACCTCCATCTATACCTCCATTTTTAACTTAGTCATACAAGTATTATCAATCTTGCACCACCTCCCCTAATAGTACATGAATGTGAATCAATAGTACACACATGTGAACAAATAGTTATAATCATGTGAATTAATAGCAATTAATTGCTCATTTATCCGATTAATTACCCGATTGCTCAATATAACTTCCAGACATCAATTATTATCGAAATAAATGTCGATTTTCACTAAGACTAATAATCCCAACACAATAGAACTATCAATTTCATCTTTAATCAACACGAACTTATTCATCATTAATATTATAACTCACAATATTTAACAACCAGGTCGTTCCCAGGAAAGAGGGGGCTTTTCGATAAGGATTTCTCCTTATTGGCGCTCAATTAGGTGACCAAACCTCTTCTTGACAAAACTTCTAGAAATTGTCAATATTGTAAATAATAATATGAATAACTTTGTCGTCTCAATTATTGATTTAATAATATAACATATTATACAGATGATACTGTGACAACAATTGAATCAATAATATGAGAGATATGATGCAGCAATTACTGTAGCAATAATTGAGCATAACTGAGTGACTTCTTACATAAACATCAATAATCAATACCGTGTGCTACTATGCAACCACGCGTATTACTGTACTTTTACTACCGGGTATTTTATGATAACTTGCTTACTTTCAAAAAAATTTCAAATATCACCTTTAACTTTAACCTTTTATCAATTTAACCATTTACTAAATAGAATAATTATAAGAAAATTGAATACTTTCATTTCATAAAATTTGGGGTCTCACAATCTCCCCTTCTTATGAAATTTTGCCCTTGAAATTTACGTACCTGGTAGTTCAAAGAGATGAGAATACCTTGCTTTCTTTTTGGATTGTACCTTCCCGGTTATTTCCTCACTATCATGATTTTCCCATTTCTCACCTCTTGTATTTCTGATATCATTCTAGAATATAGTTTCAAAATAAGGGTTAATTGACATGCCACATATTATCCCTATACTCCGACCAACCAATTAAATACCAAATAACTTAGGTAGGTCATACTAACAAGGAATTAATTGCCTCTCTCCCTCCTAGTTCTAGTCTCACATCTCACCTGAGGTCATATCCTAAGCTTTGATATCAATTGTGACGCCCCCAAAGCAGTATACATCACCCATCTTGAGTGCCAGATACACACTACATAAATCAAATACAAACTTTTTTATGCAAATCGTCGATAATATATACGACAAAACATAACATACCGAGAGATTAAACACGAATATTGCCTTTCAGGCAAGATCACACTCAATGGAGTCCTCATTACAATTATTATCACACTATTTTATAAAAATAGTGAGGAATACTAAAGCCAACATCCGGATCATCACTCGTTCCACAGGCTCGAAGCTATATTTCTCATTCTCGTTCCAAGAGAGAATAGTGAAAGAAAAGGGTGAGCTCAACTAGCCTAGTAAGAAATATTATGACTAAGATAATGCAGAATAAGTTATCCTTAGCCTTCAACAGTATAACAACTGATAGAATATAATAGACAACAAGTTTTAGATCAACAAGCTGCGATGAGAATAAGCAATCCATTAGAAGAGTCAAGTAGAGCATGATATCTACTATCTTCTATGATTTAAAAGTTTATCATCAATTTTATCCTTGTAATACCCATCAACAGTTCTTTATTATACCCAAGACAAATAGAACTTTTGTGATGCCCCCAAAATAGGTATACATCACCCATTCTGAGTCGCCAAATACATGGATGTAGAAACAAATACAACTTCAAGAATACAATTGTCGTGGCAAAAATAATACAACACATATATCTTGTGAGTTTGAATACAAATATTGTCTAATAGGCAGATACAAACTCAAAAGGAGTCCTCATTACAATTATTGATACACTATTTTACAAAATAGTGAGGACTACTAAAACAACTATCACGAACCATCACTCCAAACCCCGCATTTAGTTTCTGCTATGTTCTCACCTCCTGAGAAGAAAAATGGAACAAAAAGGAAAAGGGTGAGCTCAACTAGCCCAGTAAAGAATATTATGACTAAGATAATATACAACAATTTATCATTAGTCTTCAACAGGGAAAAATATGATAAAATATAATAGACAACAAGTTTTAGATCAACAACTGCAGCGGAAACAACAATCCATTAGAAGAGTCAAGTAGAGAATGAATTCTACTATCTTCTAAGATTTAAAAGTCCATCATCAATATTTTATCCATGTAACATCAATCAATATACATCTTGAATCAAATATTTATCTTTTGCACTCTGTGCCAAAGATATTCATTTGTATCACTAGTTGGTCATGTTCATCTCAACACTGCTCATCTTTGCACTACGGGCCAAAGATATTCATCGATTAATCATTCATCTTTGCACTACGGTGCCAAAGATATTCATCGATTAATCATTCATCTTTGCACTATAAAAGCCAAAGATATTCAAAGAATATCATCATTTAGGACCGAGGATGATGAAAAATATCTTAAAGAAAATGAATATGGTGAGATAAAAGATCAAAGATTAGGGATTCAGTACTTTAGTTTATCCAAGTTCAAAAATACTCCATAATAACCAATTGTGAAGCAGAATTCAAAAAAAGAGATCAAAACATGGATACAATCAAAGATAGTAACCATAATAGACATCTTGGACAAAAAGGAGAAAATTTCATTTTTTTTTATGAATAGTGCCGTATTCGTGAATAGTACCGTATTCGTGAATACGTGAATAGTGCCGTATATGTGAATAGTAACCCCGACACAAATGGCTGCGCCGTCGTACGAATATTCCCCGACAGAAAGAATATTCCACGACCATACGAATATTCACCGACAAAAATGAATATTTTATAACCACTTGCTTATTTTACAAAATTTGCACATTTCAACCATAACCAAAGTATTATATCAAATTAACACCTTATTATTCACAATAATAAATAGAGGAAATTCGATTTAATTCATAATAACTTGGGGTCTTACAACCTCCCTTCCTTATGAAATTTCGTCCTCGAAATTGACGTACGTACCTGGAGTTTCGAAAAAGTGAGGATACCTCACTTTTATTTCTGATTCCAACTCCCAGGTCATTTCTTCAATACCATGGTTTCTCCACAAAAACTTAACTTGTGGTATAACCTTCGTGCGTAGGACATGTTCTTTCCTATCCAAGATCTTTGCAGTACCTCCTCAGACGTTAAATCTTCGCCTATCTCGTCCGGTTCTAACTCAATAATGTGGTTCGGGTCTTTCACATATTTACGAAGCATAGATATGTGAAAAACATTATGAACACGAGACATGCTTGGAGGTAATGCGAGTCTATAGGCCACATTTCCTATTCGGTCAAGAATCTCAAATGGACCAACAAATCGTGGATTGAGCTTTCCTCTCTTCCCAAATCTTGTAACTCCCTTCCATGGAGCAATACGTAACAATATATGATCCCCAATATTAAATTCCACGTCTTTTTGATGAAGATCCGCATAACTCTTTTGTCGATCTTGTGTCGTTTGTATACGTTGTCGAATCATTTGGATCTTCTCTGTAGTCATTCGTACCAACACTGGTCCCAACAACGTTGCTTCTCCCACCTCATCCCAGCATACTGGAGAGTGATACTTTTATCCATACAATGCTTCAAATGGAGCCACACCTATACTTGCTTGATAACTGTTGTTGTAGGAGAATTCCACCAATGGTAGGTACTTATCCTAACTCCCTTTGAAATCTAGGACACGAGTCTTAATAGATCTTCAAGAGTTTAAATAGTCTCTCTCGATTGTCTCGTCTGCTTGAGGATGGTATGCGGCCAATCAATCAAAAATCCGCCCATAGTCATAAGCTAACCCAAAATCATGAAGTGAATCTTGGGTCACGATATGAAACTATGGATACTGGTATGCCATGCAATCTCACAATCTCATTTACATACATACTAGCAAGACGTTCAAGGGAATAAGTCTCCCGTATAGGCAAGAAATAAGTAGACTTGGTTAATCTATCAACAATAACCCAAATCGCATCTATGCCTTGAGAAACCTTGGGAAGACCCGTAACGAAATCCATAGTAATGTGTTCCCACTTTCATTTCAAAATCTCAAGTGGTAGCAATGGACCCTTCGGCACTTGATGCTCCGCCTTTACACGTTGACAAGTTAAACACCTCGAGATAAACTCCGCCATCTCTCTTTTCATATTGCTCCACCAAAATGTATGTCGAAGATCATGATACATTTTGGTACTCCCAGGATGGATTGCAAACGGTGTGTTGTGTGCCTCCATCATGATTCTATGTTTCAAGTCAGAATCGTTAGGAACGCAAAGTCTGGAGTTGACTCGAAGTATTCCTTCTTCATCGATTCTTGCTTCTAGAACAACACCTTCTTGCACTTTCTTCTTCATACGCATCAGCTCCATGTCCGTAGCTTGAGCAGCTTTAACTTTATCGATTAAAGTCGGTTCTACTCGTATACTTGATATCATTACGTGGGTACTTGGAGCCTTTACCTCTATCTCCATCCTTTGCAATTCATACAAAATGGACCTTTGTGTTAACAACATTGCACTCGCATCCGCATATGATTACCTACTCAATGCGCCGGCTACTGTATGCTTTTCGAGGATGATATTGGATGGTATGATCGTAATCTTTCAACAACTCGAGCCAACGTCATTGCCAGATATTGAGTTCCTTTTGGGTGAAGAAATATTTGAGGCTTTTATGATCCATATAGATCTCCACTTTCTCCCGTCTGGTGTAGTGTCTCCGGATCTTTAACGCTGAAAACGATCACGCTTAACCCAAATTATGAGTAGGATAATTCCTTTCATATTCTTTGAGTTGTCGCGAGGTATAGGCTATGACTTTCTCATGATGCATGAGAACACATCCTAACCCTTTTCCTGAAGCATCGCTGTAGATAACAAATCCATCCGAACCAGATGGTATTATCAGAACAGGTGCCGAAATGAGTCTCCTCTTGAGTTCTTGAAAACTCTTCTCACAATCCTCGCTCCAATCGAATTTTGTATCTTTACGAGTCAATTTGAAAGTTAATCTGAGTAGCGATTCGAGAAAATCCTTCCACAAATCTCCGATAGTAACCAGCTAAGCCCAGAAAGCTACGTACTTCAGTCACCGACTTCGGTTGCTCCCAACTTTGTATGGCTTCAATCTTCGCCGGGTCGACAGATACTCCATATTTTGACACCACATGCCCAAGGAATGCTACTTCCTCAAGCTAGAACTCGCATTTCTTCAGCTTGGCATATAGCTTGTTATCGCGAAGCCTTTGAAGTACCAGCTTCAAATGGTGCTCATGATCTTCACGGATTTTGGAATAGATGAGGATGTCATCAATAAAGACAACAACGAACTGATCCAAATATTCTTTGAACACACGGTTCATTATATTCATGAAAGCAGCAGGAGCATTAGTCAATCCAAAAGACATGACTAAGAATTCATAATGCCCGCATCTGAGGATTTCAAGGCGGTCTTCAGTAATATCCTCGATTTTAATCTTCAAATTGATTATATCCGTAAGCTAAGATCGATCTTTGAAAAGAATTGTGCTCCTTGTTACTGGTCGAACTAGTCATCAATGCGAGGTAACGGATACCTATTCTTGATGGTGACATGGTTCAATTCTCGGTAGTCAATACAAAGTCGCATACTCCTGTCTTTCTTCTTTACGAATAACACAAGAGCACCCCAAGGAGATGTACTAGGACGAATGAAACCGATGTCCAACAACTCCTGAAGTTGGACCTTTAACTCCTGAAGTTCAATAGGACCCATTCTATATGGGGTTTTAGAAATGGGCTTTGTACCCGGTTCAAGGTCAATAAAGAATTCAACTTCACGTTCTGGGGGTATACCGGGAAGTTCTTCAGGAAATACGTCAGGAAATTCACTAACAATAGAAATATTATTCAAATCTGACGTGTTTTTGTTCAAGTCCGTGACATGGGCTAAGAAAGCTTGACATCCGTTTTTAAATAAACGAATAGCTTTATGTCTTGATATGACAGTGATTGACTTTAGTTGTTTTGTTGTTTGAATTCGCATAACAGGTTGGTTAGGAATATGAAAACTAACAACCTTATGAAAATAATCAATTTTAGTATGATGAGTGGTTAACCAATCAATCCCTAAAATCACATCAAATGCAAGTATTTTCAACGAAATAAGATCGGCAGGTAATGTTATGGTTCTAACTTGAATCAAGCAAGATTTATAAACAGTATATGTAATGAAAGTTTCTCCTAACAAAGTCTCAACAGATAAGTCAAGGTCTAATTTCTCCGGAGTCAAGTTCAAACGTTGAGCACAAGCAGGAGAGATAAAAGAATGGGTAGAACCGATATCTAATAAGGTATAAACTTCGCAAGAGTTTATGATTAGCTTACCCGTGATCACCTCGTTTGGGTTTCTCGCATTTTGGCCAGTCACGAAAAATGCCCTCCCTTGAACCACCGACTTTGTTTTGTCCGTAGTCGCCTTTGGTGTCATCGTCCCAGCTGGACTTGACTTCGCTACGGGACAAAACCGGGCTATATGACCATCTTTTCCACAACTGAAACACACCTTGGAAGGATGTGAACAGTTTGGACTTATGTGTCCCTCCTCTCCGCACCTGTAGCATCTAAGCGGCAAATGTTCTCCTCCCCTAGAATTTGTTGTTGGTGTTGGTGCTTTGCTGGCCGATGTCTTCCGTCATTGTTGAATCTCCACTTTCTGAAATTTCCACTTGATTCACCTCTCCTATTATCATGGCCACGATTACCACCTGAGTGGTTACCGCTTTTGCCTGATTCTTTCCTCCCCATTGGTTATCGGTGTTCAGATCATTGTCCACCCAGATGACCGTGATTGTGGTCCCTCGGTTGAGCATACTCATTATCTCGCTCTAATAATTGAGCCATGTTGACAACATTTGAATATAAAGAAAATTTATGAGAGATAAGATATTTCCAAATCTCGGGTTTTAGACCTCTCAGAAATATCCGTGTCATTCGTTCATCATTCTCTACCAAATGAGGTGCAAACCTGGATAACTCTGTGAATTCGCCTCGTACTAGGACACCGTCATGTTGTTTTGTTACAGTCTGATAAACTCTACCTCCTTCATATGACGAATACTTTCAGGAATCATGGGTACATTAGCCCCTGTTCTATTAAATGAAGCCGTTAAAAGATTAACGAACTCCTGCATTGGATTAACTGGACCATCCTCCGGTCGGTTAACATTAGTGCCCTGATTTCGTTGTCTCCTTCTTTCATGCATTTTTTTTCATAAGAAAAAACACATCATTATTACTTTATACTTGTTGGTTTGTTATTATTTGTAATAAAACAATAACTCATACTCATTACTCAACATATTCAAAAAAAGACTTATATTGATTCATAACTTGTAGTATAACACTACATTATTTACATTACTCAGCCTTAGCTGATTACATTACCATCCCGTAATTACATTCCAAAAATTGGGATTTATAAAAGACTACCCTTTGTTATACAAAAGAGGGTTTTACTTTACTACTAGATACATAATATTTACATATCTAAGCTACTCTAGATATTGCTAGATTACATCTGGCGTAGGGCATTCTCAAAATCTTTGCTGGCCAGACCGACAATAACATCTCTACTAATAGTGTGTCGGGTCTGTCCTGCTTCTATCTGATACCCAGCCACCTGCTGCTGGAAATCTACATGAGAACTCCTATTATATAGGACATCCTCTCCAACTTCCGTTGTTTAGTCTTTAGCTCCTGCTTGAGCTCAAAGACTTCACATTTCAGCTCTCGGACCTTGTCCTTAGCTAGAACTCTATCATCATACTCCTCTTCCCACATTCCCTCCATGCTAGCCTTGTCCTCATGGACAGCTTGGAGTTCCTCTTTCAATTCCTTAACCTCTTGGCAGTAATGGACATTCTTATCCAATACTGACATAAACAATGCCTTCATCGATTCCCCCGTAGACAACTCCTCTATAGGTGGAACCTGGTCAAAGGACATCACGTCCACCTCCTCCTCTAGCATGCCATCGAATATAGACATATAGTCTAAATCATCAGAGTCTCCAAACTCGATTGTCACCACCTCTGGTTCTCATCGCTACGGATTTGGTAGTATTCTACCCGATTAACCTAATCTCGCTCACTATATGTATGTCTCTATACATATCATTTTCTCATGACATCTACAATAAAATAATATAGTTTGATTAGTACATCGCCAAGAAAATAATAAAACACATAACATACTATAATGCATTTTTATAAGGTTACTTTCCATCTTTTACTTCTTTATTCTTTCTTAGGGTTATGACTTAAGGTTCTACTTTCCCCTTAAGTTTTATAACCTAGGCTCGATACCAACTTGTGGCGCCCCAAATCCGTGTATCTTCCAACCCTAATATATGGTGCTATATTGACAATATTCATATATTCATTCAATTGAAAAATCTCAAAGAAACTAACATAACTTCTATATATTTAAAATAATATTTACATTTCCTGTGTTCTATTCCCATTACAAAATTTCTTTGTCATAATATCGCTTACATTACAACAATAGACCTATCTTATATTACAAGACAAATTTTAACAATCTTTTAGCTTTTCCTTTATCCTTTTTGATCCTTCGGGACGTCAGCCTTAATGCATTCATATGGTTCAAGCAAGAGTGAGCATAACTAGCTCAAACAAGTATAACAATTTTATAACAACATACGCTTGACACCTACTAATCATATATCTTCAATAATCGAATAATAGTTATGAAGTACTATTGATAATTCAAAATAGCACTTCATCTTTTTCTTTCAAAATGTTTTACAATAATAACAATATTTAGTAAAACATTCACCCGGCCAAAGACCTCGAGTATTCATTCTTTATTGAAAAGGACAAACCGGAAGCAAGTCCAGTAAGTCTCGATATTACTTACGAGCACTTCTAGGTGATCAACCTATTGTACTCTATGTTGATCAACACTACATCCATTAAACGTATGCACGTTTAAGCATTTCGCAACCTCACGTACCTGTCGTTTTACCGAAAAAACATTTGTTAAACATTTCAATCTTCTTTTGAAAACCATATCAAGTAGTTGACAAAAGATAGCAACATTTGATAATAAATGATTAGATTATCAATACATCAAATCTAGCCAAAGGAATTGGCTTTAACTTCAACATACTTCAATTCATGTGAAAGAATACATGAACTTTAACTTGTTGATTGAATCGAGACAAGAGTTAGAATACTTGCTTTTTAGCGCTCTACTACAGATATTAACTTTATGTTCAAGTCTTTCAAGTCTCTACAATACATGATCACATAATGCCTTACATTAGGTCACATATAATCAAGTATGTATATGACTATATCATACCTTCATCTTTATCTAATTGTGTATTAGATTCAGTTATTTTATGTTAGGTTTATCATTATCCTTGCCTTTTATATTCAACTAGGTTATCTCAACCTTTATACAACATCCTTAAGGTTTAACAAAGTTTAAACAATGTTACATTACATTCCTTAAGTTATGTTTACTTTTTAAATCAATTAGCTTTCCTTTCTTTGTACTTAGAAACATTCATTACCATCCTTGTTTCGAAACCGGCGTCATGGGCGTGAGTCCTTACTTAACGGGAAGCCGTCATATGCGCCACACCCAGAGGATTTTCAGATCATATATGGCTGTCATGGTATACAAATTATATTACGGTTCACGCTGCACAAACTCTTGTAAGGTGCTCTTGAATATTACATACTGTGGCGCAAACTCATTTAGCCTAGGGTTGGCGCCGCGGTGCCAACTCTGTGCACCAGAAAACAATTTCAGTTTTTTTTTTAATTTTGGGAACTTCCCGGACGCATAACTTCTTCGTTATATGTCCGAATTGGCTCGTTCAAAAGCCTACGATTCACAAATTACGTAATCTACGCGTTCATGCAAGAATTTTATCTATTTGACTTCGCTTGCTAAAAATTCACCTATTGGTTCATTTTTAACGAAAATGATAAACGTTCGTGAACGTTCAACGCTCGTTTCTTCGTTCTAAGTCGGAATCCGGTCATTTTCGAGTCCGCAACTCTTAAATGCCAAATATGACTTATCTCCATTAGAAAACAATGGTTCTGAGTTCAAACACAAAATTTGACTTCTATTCCGAGAATTTTACGAATTCGACGATTATCGTCCAATCGTACAAATTCCGACAATTCTTCATTCTTATGATTTGTTCAACATTACAAATGAATTCCATTCATCATGTGAACATCTCAACATACTTATTACAACAACCTATATTCATTGTTGGATTTTTGACTTATTCTTCATGAGCTTATAACTTGTCAAATTATAAACTACTTAAGATTTTATTATTCATGACTTATGACAATTAAAGTTTCTTAATCATCATACTTTACATGTTCTTCACATATAACTTTACTTATGTACACATGATATATATGATCATATAAGTTCTTGTATCACTTCACTTAATAAACTCATTACAAGTTCATAATTTTCATACTAACATTCAAGGTTAACTTATAATAAGTTTATAACTTTTATAAGTTCAAATGACTTATTGCCAACTTATGTGGCTTACGTTAATGACTTACACATTCTTCTTGCTTCTTATCATTCATGTTCCTTAATCCATCTTTTCTTATCAACCTATCAAGGTAGAGATAGAAGATAATTTAGAGAAGAAGTCTTACTTTTGAATTCTTGGTAAGGTAGCTTTCTTCTTCTTCTTACAAATGAAATGACTTATTTGTAGCTTATTCTCTCTGACACTTTAGCACTTTGAAATGTTGGATTGTTATAGCAACTAACAAATGGCTTGCAAAGCTTCTCTATTTATAGAATTTGCAAAGCTAGGGTAGTTTAGTCATTAAATCTCCCCACCTCCTTTAAGCCACCTCCTTACTATTCATTACTTGTTAATCACAACTCTTATCCTATGCTTGGCCATTATTTCTATTACTGGTCATATCTCCTAACTTGGTCACCACATTAACTTGGTCACCATACTTACCATATTAATATGGTTTACCCCATGGGTCATTACAACTCATGGGTTCTAGCTTGGGCTTGGATTAAATAAATCCTTGGGCTTTACATTAATAAACACTAATTGGTTCATTAATTAATAATTGGGCCTTAACATTTTATTCACTTGGACTTGTAGTAATTCCAATCAATCTTTCCAAGTCCATTAACATTACTTAATACATATACTTATAGTTTATGTATTGCTTTTGAATTCTAATTCATATAGAATTTATATACTATATTTCATCCTTCATACAAACTCGTATAATACTTCGTATTATACTCGTTTTCATTACTTTGTACAATACCAAGGTATCATACCATTATCACTTATTCATTACTACTTCGCCTTCCTTAACGTTTATAAATTAAGTCCACAAGCGAAATATTACTTTTTCCATAACTATATTTTTATTACATAATCCATCTTACCTTGTTATTCCATCATTACGTATTCTCGGAAATTCAAAAATATATCTCGAGCAAATACCGATGAATAGTGTTTTTCAGAAAATCTCTCGAAAAACTTTTATTTTCGTCTTAGAAATTCAAACACTTTAATTCGTTCACGTAGCTCAAATACTACAACATTCTAACATCAATAGGTTATACAATGACAACCATCTTGATAACACATAGAATAGAATTTTATTATTATTTAATTTAATAAAATCATTTTACAATAAGATCTGAATTTTTCGGTCGTTACATTCTTCCCCCCTTATAAAGATTTTGTCCCCAGAATCTCGTCTTACTTTAATCAAATAGATGAGGAAAATTTTTCTTCATCTTTTCTTCTAATTCCCACGTTGCTTCTTCAGCATCGTGGTTCTTCCATAATATCTTTACTGATGGTATTACCTTGTTCCTCAAAACTTGTTCCTTTCTATCAATGATCTGCATCGGCGATTCTTCATATGTTAAGTCTTTCTCGATATGAATCGGCTCATACTCGATTACATGCTTATAGTCTGGCTTATATGGACGTAATACAGATACGTGAAACACATTATGTATCCGTTCTAGGTCTGGAGGTAATGCTATCACATAAGCTACCTCTCCCACCCGATTTAGTACTTCAAAAGGTCCTATAAACCTTGGACTTAACTTTCCTTTCTTTCCAAAGCGTATCTTTCCTTTCCAGGGAGATACCTTTAGAAACACATATTCAAACTCTCGACTTAGTTTATGCGAGTCCGCATACTTCATCTGTCTGTCCTGAGTTGTGACGAGACGCATTCGAATTAACTTTACCACATCCGCCGTCTGCTGCACCAATTCTGGTCCTAGCATCCGGCATTCTCCCACCTCATCCCAATATAATGGTGTTTTGCACTCTCTTCCATACAGAGCTTCATAAGGCGGCATACCTATGCTTGCATGATAACTGTTGTTATACGCAAACTCTACCAGTGGTAGGTGATCATCCCAACTACCCTTGAAATCCATGACGCAAGACCTCAACATGTCTTCTAACGTCTGAATTGTTCTCTCGCTCTGCCCATCGATTTGTGGATGATAAGATGTGTTTAACTTCAGCTGTGTTCCCAACTGTTCTTGTAAACTCCTCCAAAAGTTCGATGTGAATTGTGGATCACGATTTGATACAATCGATACCGGTACTCCATGTCTGGAAATGATTTCCTTAACATAAAGTTTAGCTAACTCGGTCTAAGTTATACTTGACCCTAATTGGAAAAAGTGAGCCGACTTCACAATGGGGTCCACTATTACCCAAATCGAATCGCACCTTTTTATTCGTCGTCGTAAGTCCCACCACAAAGTCCGTCGTGATATGCTCCCACTTCCATTCTGGAATCTCCAATGACTATAATAAGCCATCGGGTCGTTGATGTTTGGCCTTAACTTTTTGACAAGTCAAGCACCTACCACATACTCGCTATTTTCTCTTCATGTTTAGCCACCAAAACTCGTCAAGGTCTTGATACATCTTAGTACTACTGGGATGTATCGAGTACCTCTAACTATGAGCTTCTTTGTAACACTTGCTCCTTTAATTTCGCCTCATTTGGAACCCAAATTCTTCCTTCAAATCTTAATAATCCCTCATTATCAAGAATATACTTAGCATCTTCCTTCAGGATAATCGCTTCTTCATTTGGTTACACTCGTCGGTCTTGAGTTGTATCTCCTCGACTCTTTATACGATGGTAGATTGCATCTCCGTTGTAAAGAGTAATCGCCTCAATCACTCGGCATCTTTACTTCTATTTCCATCCTAGCCATCTCTCGTTATTAACTCATTTTGAGCCGTTAACATAGACAACTTTTCCGACCCTTCCCTTTTAAGGCGCTTAAGAACTACGCTAGCCTTTCCAGGGGTGATACATGATTTCACAATCATAATCCTTTATCAACTCTAGCCATCTTCTCTCTGTCTCATATTCAACTCCTTCGAGTGAAGATATACTTTAGACTTTTTATGGTCCCAGATATATCTCACATTTTCCCCATAAAGATAATGTCTCCATATCTTTAGGGCAACACATCATGGCTTTGACCTGCATCATGAGTAGGATAAACTTTCTCATAATCCTTCAATCGCCGAGATGCATATGTAATGACTTTTGCCATGTCGCATAAGCACACAACCAAGTCCTCTATGCGTAGCATCACTATACACTACAAAATTTCCCGTGTCATCCCGCAATGACAAAACAAAGCGCTTCACTTAATCTTTTCTTCAGCTTCTTGAAAACCGTCTTCACATTTATCCGTCCATACGTATTTCACCGTCTTCCTTGTTAAATTAGTCAACGAGGTAGCTATCTTGAAAAATCTTGGATAAATCTTCGATAACCTCGCTAACCCTAGGAAACTCCGCACCTCACCGGCATTTTCTGGTTGTTCCCAATTCATTATCGCTTCCACCTTCGTTGGATCCACTTGAAATCCCCTCTTGGTCAATGACATGACCTAAAAATCAAGACTTTTCCACCAAAATTCATATTTGGTGAATTTCAGATATAACTTCTCCTTCCTTAGTATCTCCAACACTAATCTTAAGTGTTCAAAGATGATCTTCAAGCGCCTTAGAATGACTAGAATATCATCGATAAACACCACGATGAACTTGTCCAAATATAGTTTGAACACTCTTGTTCATCATATCCATAAATACAAAAGTGCATTCACAACCCAAATAACATCACTAGAAACTCGTAATGACCATAACGAGTCCCGAATGCGATCTTTGGTACATCTTCCTTCCTAACCTTCAAATCGATGATACCCGTCTCAAGAAATCTATTTTAGAAAAATACTTTGCCCTTTCAATTGATCAAAGAGATCATCGATCCCGGGCAATGGGTATTTATTCTTTATCGTTAACTTGTTCAACTCCCAGATAGTCGATACAAAGTCTTAACGATCCGTCTTTCTTCTTCGACAAACAACACCTGCAAGTGCCCCTACCGGAGAAACACTTGGTTGAATGTACTTTCGTCCAATAGTTCTGTCGAAGTGAACCATTAGTTCTTTCATTTCAACAGCGCTATGCTGGTACAGATGCGGTGCCCTTGAGATCTGTGCTTAGCCCCGGCACAATGTCTATCACAAATTCGATCTCCCTATCCTACTTAGTAGACTTCAGGTAACTCACTTGGAAATACATCTATGAAATCGTTTACTATGGGTATTTGTTCCATGGTCGCTCACACTCTCTGGGTATCAACAATATGGCATAGGTAACCTACACAACCCTTCCTTAAAAGTTTTCTAGTTTATGTCATCGTAAGGCAACACGGACGTCTCGACAATTTACTACCGTAAAATACTACAAGAGGTTGCTTCAACGTTCTGATGCTCACACATTTCTTTTGGCAATCTATAATTGCTCCATGGTTTATCAACCAATCCATTCCGAGAATTACGTCGAATTCTCCTAACTTTATCGGTATTAAATCTACCGATAACTTACGACCATGTACATCTACGCAACAACTCCTATGAATATCTTCAACATGAATTATCTCTTCGTTTGCTACCTTAATGTTTAAAGGTATAGGCAATTTTTTGGGAAATAATTCTAGTCGTCTAGCAAAATCACATGCTATAAATGAACAAGTAGCACCCGAATCAAATAGCACGTATGCATTTATATTGTTGATCGGAATAATACCTGCAACTACATCCCCCGATGCCACCGCATCTTGGACCATTATATTATTAAAAGTGCGAAATATTAATTTCCCAATTGAGTGGACCACTAATAGCTAACTTACCACTATTAGTTCCCTTATTTTCTTCTGTCCCCTTCTTCGGGCAGTTCTTCGCTATGTGGTCAGTTGATCCACATACAAAACATCCATGATTTTTTCTTGGATTTGGGCAGTTAGGTGAAATGTTCCTTCTCGTCCATAATTATAACATATCCGCCTTTCCTTTGAGATGACTCCTAAGTGAGTCTTCCCTTGAGTTCTGAGCCTCCATCCTCCTCTTAGCATCCCTTTGTTTTACTCCCAGTATTCCTGAGTTAAAGCCCTTCCTCTTTTGACCGTTGCCACTTCCACTGGCTCCCTCGGTCTTGGTTCCTCCATCAACCTTGCCCTTTTTTTTCTTATCCTCAGTGTAGTGCTGGTTGAGAGCCTCATTTCCACCTTTGGCAATTATTGCCTTTTCTAGTATGGTTCCAAAGGAAGTACTTTGGAACACAGAGATTCGGCTATAGAGCTGTGGTTTCAAGCCCCTTTCGAATCTTCTAGCCTTTTCTCACTTCAATGTCCACTTGATGTGGAGCAAATCATGCGATTCATTAAACTTGCAAAGATCTTGGGAACCTGTCATATCCCTTGTCTCAATTCAAGAAACCTCATTTCCATCCTCCTCTTGATACTCATGGGAAAATAGTTCTCAAAGAAAATCTCTTTGAACCTCTCCCATGTTAGGTTTCTATATATCGCCCTAGCCTTTGGTTTGCCTCCCACCGAAGTTGGCCTATCCTTTCATCAAATAGGTTGCAAAGGCAACCTTTTGACCCTCCTCGACATTTGCTATTACAAATGCTTTCTCGATTTCTTTTACCCACGCCTCTGGGCTTCTATAGGTCCGTAGTTCCTTTGAACTCCCATGACCTACACTTTTAAAATCCTTAAAAGTAGTAGCTCGATTACTCCTCAGGAATCACGGGTACATTAGCCCCGTTTTATTAAATGCAACAATTTAAAAGATTAACGAACTCCTGCATTGGATTAACTGGACCATCCTCCGGTCGGTTAACATTAGTGCCCTGATTTCGTTGTCTCCTTCTTGGCGGCATTTTGCTGTTAAGAAAACAACACATCATTATTACTTTATACTTGTTGGTTTGTTATTATTTGTAATAAAACAATAACTCATACTCATTACTCAACATATTCAAAAAAAGACTTATATTGATTCATAACTTGTAGTATAACACTACATTATTTACATTACTCAGCCTTAGCTGATTACATTACCATCCCGTAATTACATTCCAAAAATTGGGATTTATAAAAGACTACCCTTTGTTATACAAAAGAGGGTTTTACGTTACTACTAGATACATAATATTTACATTTCTAAGCTACTCTAGATATTGCTAGATTACATCTGGCGTAGGGCATTCTCAAAATCTTTCTTTGGCGGAATGATAATAACATCTCTACTAATAGTGTGCCAGTCCGTCCGTCTCGCTTTATCTCGATACCCACCACTGGCTTTGAAATCTACATGAGAACTCCTATTATATAGGACATCCTCTCCAACTTCCGTTGTTTAGTCTTTAGCTCCTGCTTGAGCTCAAAGACTTCACATTTCAGCTCTCGGACCTTGTCCTTAGCTAGAACTCTATCATCATACTCCTCTTCCCACATTCCCTCCATGCTAGCCTTGTCCTCATGGACAGCTTGGAGTTCCTCTTTCAATTCCTTAACCTCTTGGCAGTAATGGACATTCTTATCCAATACTGACATAAACAATGCCTTCATCGATTCCCCCGTAGACAACTCCTCTATAGGTGGAACCTGGTCAAAGGACATCACGTCCACCTCCTCCTCTAGCATGCCATCGAATATAGACATATAGTCTAAATCATCAGAGTCTCCAAACTCGACTGTCACCACCTCTGGTTCTACTGCTACGGGATTTGGTAGTATCTCTACCCGATTAACCGAATCCTCGCTCACTATATGTATGTCTCTATACATATCATTTTCTCATGACATCTACAATAAAATAATATAGTTTGATTAGTACACGTCAGTAAAATAATAAAAACACATAACATACTATAATGCATTTTTATAAGGTTACTTTCCATCTTTTACTTCTTTATTCTTTCTTAGGGTTATGACTTAAGGTTCTACTTTCCCCCTTAAGTTTTATAACCTAGGCTCGATATTAACTTTGAAGCGCCCCAAATCCGGGTATCTTCCAACCCGACATATGGTGCTATACTGTACAATATTCATATATTCATTCAATTGAAAAATCTCAAAGAACGAACATAACTTCTATATATTTAAAATAATATTTACATTTCCCAGGTTCTATTCCCATTACAAAACTTCTTTGTCATAATATCAGTTACATTACAACAATAGACCTATACTATTACAAGACAAACAACAATAATCGCTTTTAGCTTTTCCTTTATCCCTTTTGATCCTCGGGACGTTCAGTCTTAGCTGCATTCATATGGTTCAAGCAAGAGTGAGCATAACTAGCTCAGCAAGTATAACAATTTTATAACAACATGCTTGACACCTACTAATCATATATCTTCAATAACTGAACAATAGTTATGAAGTACTATTGATAATTCAAAATAGCACTTCATCTTTTCTTTCAAAATGTTTTACAATAATAACAATATTTAGTAAAACATTCACTCCGGTCAAAGACCTCGAGTATTCATTCTTTATTGGAAAAGGACAACTTGGAAGCAAGTCCGTAAGCCCGATATTACTTACGAGCACTTCTAGGTGATCAGCCTATTGTACTCTATGTTGATCAACACTACATCCATTAAACGTATGCACGTTTAAGCATTTGGCAACCTCACGTACCAGTCGTTTTACCGAAAAAACATTTGTTAAATATTTCAATACATCAAATCTAGCCAAAGGAATTGGCTTTAACTTCAACATACTTCAATTCATGCGAAAGAATACATGAACTTCAGAACTTGTTCAGATTGAACTGAGACAAGAGTTAGAATACTTGCCTTTAGCGTCTGCTACGGTATATTAACTTTATGTTCAAGTCTTTCAAGTCTCTACAATACATGATCACATAATGCCTTACATTAGGTCACATATAATCAAGTATGTATATGACTATATCATACCTTCATCTTTATCTAATTGTGTATTAGATTCAGTTATTATATGTTCCGGTTTATCATTATCCTTTCCTTTATATTCGACTAGGTTATCTCAACCTTTATACAACATCCTTAAGGTTTAACAAAGTTTAAACAATGTTACATTACATTCCTTAAGTTATGTTTACTTTTAAATCAATTAGCTTTCCTTTCTTTGTACTTAGAAACATTCATTACCATCCTTGTTCTGAAACTGGCTGCCATGCTGAGTCCTTACTTTTAATGGGCCACATCATGACGCCACACCTGGAGGATTTTTGTCTCAGATACATGGCTGCGGTGCCACAAATTATATTACAGTTCGTGCTGCGGCAAACTCTTGTAGTGTGCTTTTGACATTATTATTTACAGTATGACTCATTTAGCCTAGGGTTGCGCCATGCAAGTGCCAACTACAGGCACCGTAAAAACAATTTCAGTTTTTTTTTTGAATTTTATGAACTTTCCGGACGCATAACGTCGTTATATGTCCGAATTGGCTCGTTCAAAAGCCTACGGTTCACAAATTACGTAATCTACGCGTTCATGCAAGAATTTTATCTACTTGACTTTGTTTGCTAAAAATTCACCTATTGGTTCATTTTTAACGAAAACGATAAACATTCGTGAACGTTCAACGCTCATTTTTTCGCTCTAAGTTAGAATCCGGTCATTTTCGAGTCCGCAACTCTTAAATGCCAAATATGACTTGTCTCCATTGGAAAACAATGGTTCCGAGTTCAAACACAAAATTTAACTTCTATTAAGAGAATTTTATTAATTCAACGATTATCGTCAATCGCACAAATCCTAAGAATTGTTCATTCTTATGATTTGTTCAACATTACAAATGAATTCCATTCATCATGTGAACATCTCAACATACTTATTACAACAACCTATATTCATTGTTCGATTTTTGACTTATTCTTCACGAGCTTATAACTTGTCAAATTATAAACTACTTACGATTTTATTATTCATGACTTATGACAATTAAAGTTTCTTAATCATCATACTTTACATGTTCTTCACATATAACTTTACTTATGCACACATGATACATATGATCATATAAGTTCTTGTATCACTTCTCTTAATAAATTCATTACAAGTTCATAATTTTCATACTAACATTCAAGGTTAACTTATAATAAGTTTATAACTTTTTTAAGTTCAAATGACTTATTGCCAACTTATGTGGCTTAAGTTCATGACTTACACATTCTTCTTGTTTCTTATCATTCATGTTCCTTAATCCATCTTTTCTTATCAACCTATCAAGGTAGAGATAGAAGATAATTTAGAGAAGAAGTCTTACTTTTGAATTCTTGGTAAGATAGCTTTCTTCTTCTTCTTACAAATGAAATGACTTATTTGTAGCTTATTCTCTCTAACACTTAAGCACTTTGAAATGTTGGATTGTTATAGCAACTAACAAATGGCTTACAAAGCTTCTCTATTTATAGAATTTGCAAAGCTAGGGTAGTTTAGTCATTAAATCTCCCTACCTCCTTTAAGCCACCTCCTTACTATTCATTACTTGCTAATCACAACTCTTATCCTATGCTTGGCCATTATTTCTATTACTTGGTCATTACTTCTAACTTGGTCACCACATTAACTTGGTCACCAAACTTACCATATTAATATGGTTTTCCCCATGGGTCATTACAACTCATGGGTTCTAGCTTGGGCTTGGATTAAATAAATCCTTGGGCTTTACATTAATAAACACTAATTGGTTCATTAATTAATAATTGGGCCTTAACATTTTATTCACTTGGACTTGTAGTAATTCCAATCAATCTTTCCAAGTCCATTAACATTACTTAATACATATACTTATAGTTTATGTATTATTTTTGAATTCTAATTCATATAGAATTTATATACTATATTTCATCCTTCATACAAACTCGTATAATACTTCGTATTATACTCGTTTTCATTACTTTGTACAATACCAAGGTATCATACCATTATCACTTATTCATTACTACTTACGCGCCGTTAACGTTTATAAATTAAGTCATAATGAAATATTACTTTTTCCATAACTAGATTTTTATTACATAATCCATCTTACCTTGTTATTCCATCATTACGTATTTCTCAGAAATTCAAAAATATATCCCGAGCAAATACCGATGAATAGTATTTTTCAGAAAATCTCTCGAAAAACTTTTATTTTCGTCTTAGAAATTTAAACACTTTAATTCGTTCACGTAGCTCAAATACCACAACATTCTAACATCAATAGGTTATACAATGACAACCATCTTGATAACACATAGAATAGAATTTTATTATTATTTAATTTAATAAAATCATTTTACAATAAGATCCGAATTTCTCGATTCGTTACTACATGTTGTTGAGTGCGGCGGTGGGTATGCTTCTGAGACTCCCACCGAAGAGTACGCCTCACCACGGAACATAAAGTGGTGAAAGGAACCTTACATTCCTCCGTGCATCCCAAGACATCGAATATCTTGGTAATTTGCTTGACCCACGTTTTCGCCTTAATCGGATCCGGCTTTCCCGTAAATTCTGGTGGTCCCAACTCCTTGAACTGCTTGGCTGTGACAAACCGTGCATTGCTATCATTTCCACCCGTATTTTGTGCACGAGTCTCCTAAATGCGATTTTGCATGAAGCGCAAAAAGCTTCTAAACATCCCATCATTCATCATTTGTTCGGTAGTGTTGTTTACAGGAGGAATATTGTCTTCCAATTGCACGTTCCCCTGGGTGGTGATTAAAGGTGTCTCCACTATCTCATTCACTCCATTGTTAATATTTCCCGCTGTCATTCTTAAATACTGCCACAAAATAAGGGTTAATTAACAAATAAACTTAGTCAGGTCATACCAACGAAGGAATTCCCCGTCTCTCCCCTCCTAGTTCTTGTCTCACATCTCAGACAGGGATCATATCCCTAAGCTCTGATACCAACTATGACGCCCCCAAAATAGGTATACATCACCCATTCTGAGTCGCCAAATACATGGTATAGAAACAAATACAACTTCAGTAATACAATTGTCGTGGAAAATACGACAACACATATAATGTGAGTTTAAATACAAATATTGTCTAATAGACAGTATACAAACTCAAAAGGAGTCCTCATTACAATTATTGATACACTATTTTACAAAATAGTAAGGACTACTAAAACAACTATCCTGAACCATCACTCCAAACCCTGGCTAGTTCCTGATATGTTCTCACCTTCTGAGAAGAAAAATGGAACAAAAAGGAAAAGGGTGAGCTTAACTAGCCCAGTAAAGAATATTATGACTTAGATAATATACAACAATTTATCATTAGTCTTCAACAGGGAAAAATCTGATAAAATATAATAGACAACAAGTTTTAGATCAACAACTGCAGCGGAAACAACAATCCATTAGAAAAGTCAAGTAGAGAATGAATTCTACTATCTTCTAAGATTTAAAAGTCCATCATCAATATTTTATCCCTGTAACATCAATCAATATACATCTTGAATCAAATATTCATCTTTGCACTACAGGCCAAAGATATTCATTTGTATCACCAGTTGGTCATGTTCATCTTAACACCTGTTCATCTTTGCACTACGGGCCAAAGATATTCATCAGTTAATCATTCATCTTTGCACTACAGGCCGATATTCATCAGTTAATCATTCATCTTTGCACTACAAGCCAAAGATATTCAGTAATATCATCATTTAGGACTGAGGATGACGAAAAATATCTTAAAGAAAACGAATCCAGTGAGATAAAAGATCAAATATTAGGGATTCGTACTTTAGTTTATCCAAGTTCAAAAATACTCCATAATAACAAATTGTGAAGCAGAATTCAAAAATAAAGATCAAAACATGGATACAATCAAAGATAGTAACCAAAATAGACATCTTGGACAAAAAGGAGAAAATTTCATTTTTCTGTGAATAGTGCCGTATTCGTGAATAGTGCCGTATACGTGAATAGTAACCCCGACACAAAAAGGTAAAAATTCCACAATAAAATCTATACCAATATTTTGGTATAATGATATTGAAAGAATAACATCATTAGGAAGAAAATAACTTCCCTTACCTCAAAATAACAGTACTTCTGATCGGAATATCAGTATAAGGGTGAAAGAAACTTGCACTGATGAATAGCAACTCACAAAGTATCTAAATACTCACAAAATACGCTCGATAATATAGAGAGTGAAAGAAAGAAAACTTATTTCTTGTGTGATTTTCAATTCTAACTAAGCACCCTATTTATAGAAAAATGCTTAGAACGCCATAGCAGACTAACCTGCTACCTGATGGCTTTACCTGCTACTATTCAAGCCCACCACTTTTGAAATTAAATTTTAGCACATTTAATTTCTCACCAACCAAAAGTGGGGCCCACCATATTTTTAATAAAAATATTTATTTTTGAAACTTCAATAATTCATAAAAAATAGCCCTTTATTAGAAAAATTCGAATCTCATGTCTATTCTATAGGAAATTAAATTCTCTACAACTTTGTAAGTTTAAGTTTTTCCAAATTCCAAACGAAAAATGACCGAAATCCACATACGGACGATTTTCAAAACTTTCATTCTGACAAAATACTGATAAAACACCTCAGCATTAATTCCTTAATTTATAACCACAATAAATATATCCATCATTTATATCCACATAAAATAAATATTTTCTTATCATATAAATCAATAATTAATTATTCACAAATAATATTACTGAGAATCACAATTATGATGACTGTGTCGTTCAGGAAGAGGGGCTTTCAGATAAGGATTTCTCCTTATTGGCACAATTAGGTGACCAAACCCCTTTCCTAGACAGAACTTCATTAGACATTGCCATTAATGCTATCTAACAATATTATTCAAATAATATGAATTATTGATCTGATAATGGGAAATACTATGCAGTGACAATTATTGAAACAATAATAATATAAAATATCATTAAAAGAATTATTGAATCAATAAAATAAAATATTGAGCAATAATTCTTTGTAACAATTATTGAGTAGTGCCTTCTTACGTAAGAATCAATAATTCAAAAATACTGTGCAATATTGTGTGCTACTGTGCAATCACGCGTATTACTCTATTTTAACCACCGGGTATTCCAACAGTGTTAACGGTAACAACTACGCCGTTATTTATAAAAACTCAAACTTGTCGTTTTCTTCATCCGACCATTTTCCGTTATGGGGCCCACAAATGGTTGCGCCGTCGTACGAATATTCTCCGACAGAAAGAATATTCCATGACCAAACGAATATTCCCCGACAAAAATGAATATTTTATAACCACTTGCTTATTTTGCAAAATTTGCACATTTCACCCATAACCAAAGTATTATATCAAATTAACACCTTATTATTCACAATAATAAATAGAGGAAATTCGATTTTATTCATAATAAGTCGGGGTCTTACAACTTTCATCACCTGTCTTCACCTGAACCACCAAAGATATTAGTTAAATTTATAATTCATGTTTATAATAATGTGAATCAACAATTTCTCCTTGCCACAAAGGCTTAATAGAACATTTACTCAATATTCTTACCCCAAAGGCTAAAGATATTCAAATGTAATAACAATGATCATACCAATCAGTTGTTTACCTTTGCACTACGGGCCAAATACATTCAACTATAAAACCAATGATCATGATCATACCAATCAATTGTCTGTCAGTGCACTACGGTCAAAGACATTCAACTGTTAACTAATGGTCATGATCCTGCCAATCACTTCATCGAATTATCCATGCACTACGGGCCAAAGATATTCGTTATTATCACCAGTGATTATGATCATGTCATACACTTGTCCATCTTTGCACGTAAGCCAAAGATATACAACTATAAAACCAATAATTAACAGTCCATCTTTGCACATAAGCCAAAAATATACAACTGTAAGACCAATAATCAACAGTCCATCTATGCACGTAAGCCAAAGATGACTTTCATCACAATATAAGCATGAGGATGATGACAATGATATAAGCATTAATCAAACGAAATCAAGGATAAATATTAAAGACTTTAAATTTATCCAGAGTTTAAAAATATCCAAATTGTCAACATGATACTGCTTTGTGGAGTAAAGTTCAAAAATAATATTCATGTATCAAAAATAATTTGGACATAAAAGAAATATATTTTTCGGGTAAATAGTACCCCCTGAATAGTAACTCGTGAATAGTAACTCGTGAATAGTAATTTATGAATAGTAACTCATAAATAGTATCTCGTAAATAGTACTCCGTATTCGTACATAGTACCGTATACATAAATAATGTCATATACGTAAATAGTGTCATATACATAAATAGTGCCGTATACGTGAATAGTGTCATATACGTGAATAGTATCCCTGGTACAAAAAGATAAAGTTTCACAATAAAATCCATATCAATATTTATAACACCTTAATCCAAATGTTATAAATCACTTAATAATCTCATAATCTAATATTATTAATATTACCACAATATTTTAATCATTTCTTAAACTTATAAATAATTTATTTTAATTATTTATACTTTACTAATTAATGCATTTAATCATCCTAAAATGCCAAACTCATAAGATTTCATCACCAATAACCAAAACTCTCATCAAAATTCTGCATATACCTTATATAGGATTCTCAAGCCATAAAATATTATTTTCTAATTTTCTTACTTCACATAACATATTTAATTCATTTACTCATAACTAGTCCATTTTCATGAAAAATACCAAATCAGTACAAACAAATTTTCTTTTCTGGGATTTAGCAGAATATAGTCCCATATTGAACATATAATTTTCTCAGAATTTTTAAAATTCATTTACTATTTTTCATATGGCTAAAACTGTCGAATATTTAGACATTTATCAAAAACTGTAATTTTGTCCAAAAAATCCAAAATTTACAGGGTATACTGTTGTTATATAGATGTACTTCCAATAAAAATTTTACCAATTTTGGAGTTAACCATAAGGACTTATATGGGTTTACTTTTAAAATAATCTTTTCCCATAAAATTCATAACTCCTAATCTATACATCCAAAAATCGTCATTTTTGGACACAATCTAGAAATAATATTCCTTACGAATATTGAACGGAAATAATATTCCTTACGAATATTAAACGAATATAATGAATATTGAACGATAATAATATTCATACGAATACGAAAAGTAATATCTCTTCAGAATATAAAAAAATAATAACCCTTACCTCAGAAGAAGACTAGATACTAGAGTAGTGAAGTAGCAGACTTTGCTTCTTCTTTCTCTCTATAGCTTCTATCTCTATAATTGCTCTTGTGAGACTTAGTGAATTGGTAAGAATAAAGGAAAAATGAGCTTTTATTTATAGGAAAATATAGTTTTGATAATTCCACGTTTTGGGGCTCGAAATATTACAGTATAATACCTTCATCTTCACCTCCATTTTAAACTTAGTCCTGCAAGTATTATCAAACTTGCACCACCTTCCCTAATAGTACATCATGTGAATCAATAGTTCTATACATGTGAAAATATGAATTATAGTATAGTACCTCCATCTATACCTCCATTTTTAACTTAGTCATGCAAGTATTATCAATTTTGCACCACCTCCCCTAATAGTACATGAATGTGAATCAATAGTACACACATGTGAACAAATAGTTATAATCATGTGAATTAATAGTAATTAATTGCTCATTTATCCGATTAATTACCTGATTAGTCAATATAACTTTCAGACATCAATTATTATCGAAATAAATGTCGATTTTCACTAACACTAATAATCCCACCATAATAGAACTATCAATTTCATCTTTAATCAACATGAACTTATTCATCATTAATATTATAACTCACAATATTTAACAACCAGGTCGTTCCCAGGAAAGAGGGGGCTTTTCGATAAGGATTTCTCCTTATTGGCTCGCAATTAGGTGACCAAACCTCTGCTTGATAGAACTTCTAGACATTGTCAATATTGTAAATAATAATATGAATAACTTTGTCGTCTCAATTATTGATTTAATAATATAACATATTATACAGATGATACTGTGACAACAATTGAATCAATAATATGAGAGATATGATGCAGCAATTAGTGTAGCAATAATTGAGTATATCTGAGTGACTTCTTACGTAAGCATCAATAATCAATATCGTGTGATACTATGCAACCACGTGTATTACTATACTTTTACTACCGGGTATTTTATGACAACTTGCTTACTTTGAAAAAAATTTCAAATATCACCCTTAACTTTAACCTTTTATCAATTTAACCATTTACTAAATAGAATAATCATAAGAAAATTGAATACTTTCATTTCATAAAATTTGGGGTCTCACAATATCCCTTCCTTATGAAATTTCGCCCTCGAAATTTATGTACCTGGTAGTTCGAAGAGATGAGAATACCTTGCTTTCTTTTTAGATTGTACCTTCCCGGTTATTTCCTCAGTATCATGATTTTCCCATTTCTCACCTCTTGTATTTTTGATATCATTCTAGAATATAGTTTCAAAATAAGGGTTAATTGACATGCCACATATTATCCCTATACTCTGACCAACCAATTAAATACCAAATAACTTAGGTAGGTCATACTAGCGAAGGAATTACCTGTCTCTCCCCTCCTAGTTCTAGTCTCACATCTCAGCCAGGGATCATATCCCTAAGCTTTGATACCAATTGTGACGCCCCCAAAACAAGTATACATCACCCATCTTGAGTCGCCAGATACACACTACATAAATCAAATACAAACTTCTTTAATGCAATTGTCGTGTAATATATACGACAGAACATAGCTAAGAGTTTAAACACGAATATTTCCTTCTAGACAGTATCCACACTCAATGGAGTCCTCATTACAATTATTATCACACTATTTTATAAAAATAGTGAGGACTACTAAATCCAACATCTGGATCATCACTCCGTTCCTCTACTCGTCCCAGCTATATTCTCATTTCCTGAAGAGAATAGTGAAAGAAAAGGGTGAGCTCAACTAGCCCAGTAAGAAATATTATGACTAAGATAATGAAGAATAAGTTATCCTTAGCCTTCAACAGTATAACAACTGATAGAATATAATAGACAACAAGTTTTAGATCAACAACTGTAGCAGAATAAGCAATCCATTAGAAGAGTCAAGTAGAGCATGATATCTACTATCTTCTATGATTTAAAAGTTTATTATCAATTTTATCCTTGTAATACCCATCAACAATTCTTTATTATACCCAAGACAAATAGAACTTTTGTGACGCCCCTAAAATTGGTATACATCACCAATTCTGAGTCGCCAAATACATGGTACAGAAATAAATACAACTTCAGTAATACAATTGTCGTGCAAAATACGACAACACATATACTGTGAGTTGGAATACAAATATTGTCTAATAGACAATAGACAAACTCAAAAGGAGTCCTCATTACAATTATTGATACACTATTTTACAAAATAGTGAGGACTACTAAAACAACTATCCTGAACCATCACTCCAAACCCCGACTAGTTTCTGTTATGTTCTCACCTCCTGAGAAGAAAAATAAGACAAAAAGGAAAAGGGTGAGCTCAACTAGCCCAGTAAAGAATATTATGACTAAGATAATATACAACAATTTATCATTAGTCTTCAACAGGGAAAAATCTGATAAAATTTAATAGACAACAAGTTTTTGATCAACAACTGCAGCGGAAACCACTTAAGGCGGAGACATGGATAAAGCAGATCACCAAGATATTTGATGTCTTGGGATGCTCCAAGGAGAAAAAGGTTCCTTTTACCACATTTATGTTGCGAGGAGAGGCAGTCTATTGGTGGGAATCGGTAAAACGTACTCAACATGCCGCACTGAAGATATCCTGGGAGAAATTCTAAGAACTGTTCAACGACAAGTACTTTCCCGAAAGTATTCGTTACATGAAAGAGGTAGAGTTCATCAAGCTGGAGCAAAACAATATGACCGTGTCACAGTACGAAGCTAAGTTTGCCCAGTTGTCCCAGTTTGCGTCCCACTTGGTTGATAATGAGGAGAGAATAACGCAGATGTTTCTAAGGGATTTGAAACCCAAGATACGTCAATACTTAATTTCTCACAAATTGTGTTTGTATTCAGATGTTGTAAATAAGGCTCAGTTATTAGAGCGCGATAACGAGTCAACCCAACCAAGAAAAAGCAGTCGGCAAAATGATAATACCAGTGGTAACAGTCATCAAAGCGGGGACAACAAACGTGGAGGGAATTAACATGCCAGAAATGGTAACCATTTCGGTGGTAATCATGGCCAAGACAATAAAAGTTGAAATTTCAAGAATAGGAGATTCAACAATGATGGAAAGACGTCATCGCCAGCACCCGTTGTTAAGAAAGGAGAATGACCACCTATCATATGCTTCAAATGCGGAGGGGAGGGACACATCAATCCAAACTGTGCGCAGCAGTCCAAAACGTGTTATAATTGTGGAAGAGAAGGTCACTTAGCTAGATTTTGTCGTACTGAGAAGGTCACTCAAGATGGGTGATGTATACCAATTTTGGGGGCGTTACACAAAAGGTCCATTGTAACCACTTGAAAGTCCATAATGGAAGTCGGAGCACATTACCATGGATTTTGTTATTGTTCTTCCCAAGGTTTCTCAAGGCATAGATGCAATTTGGGTCACTGTTGATAGATTAACCAAGTCTGCTCATTTCTTACCTATACGAGAAACTTATTCAACTGAACGTATTGCTCGAATATACATAAATGATATTGTAAGACTGCATGGTATGCTAGTATCCATAGTTTCTGATCGAGACCCAAGATTCATTTCACGATTTTGGGTTAGTTTGCAGAAAGCTATGGGCACGGATTTACGATTCAGTTCGGCATATCATCCTCAAACGAACGGGCAGTCGGAGAGGATTATTTAAACTCTTGAAGATCTATTAAGACTCTGTGTCCTTGACTTCAAAAGAAGTTGGGACAAGTTCTTGTCATTAGTGGAATTCTCCTACAACAACAGTTATCAAACAAGTATCATCATGGCTCCATTCGATGCGTTGTATGGACACAAGTGTTGTTCTCCGGTATACGGGGATGAGGTGGGTGAAGCAACGTTGTTGGGACCGAAATTGGTATGCATGACAATTGAAAAGATTCAAATGGTCCGGCAACGTATAAAAACCTCACAAGATCAAAAAAAGAGTTATGCAGATCTTCATCGAAGGGACTTGGAATTCAATGTTGGAGAGCATGTGTTGTTACATGTTGCTCCATGGAAGGGAGTTACAAGATTTGGAAAGAGAGGAAAGATCAATCCTCGATTCATTGGCCCATTTGAAATCCTTGACCGAGTAGAAACTGTGGCCTATAGACTCGTCTTACCACCAAGTATGTCTCGTGTTCATAATATTTTTCACATATCTATGTTACATAAATATGTGGAAGACCCAAACCACATTATTGAATTAGAACCAGACGAGATAGCGGAATATTTAACGTATGAAGATGTACCTATTAAAATCTTGGACAAGAAGGAACATATTCTACGCTCTAAGGTTATACCTCAAGTCAAAGTTTTTTAGAGAAACCACGATGTTGAGGAAATTGTGACGCCCCCAAAATAGGTATACATCACCCATCTTGGGTTGCCAAATACATGGTACTGAATACAAATACAAACTTAATTATACAACATGAGCTGAGAGTTTTTACACGAATATTGTCTTCTAGACAATATCCAAACTCAAACGGAGTCCTCATTACATTTATTGTCACACTATTTTATAGAATAGTGAGGACTACTATAACTCCATCTCGGGCCATCACTCCGTTCCCCGACTAGTTCTGGTTACGTTCTCATTTCCTTAGTAGAAGGTTGGATACTGCAATAGTGAAGTAGCAGAATACTCTTCTTCTTCCTCTCTATAGTTTCTCTCTCTATAGTGTCTCTTGTGAATCTCAGTGAATTGGTGAGAATGAAAGAAGAATTAAGCTTCTATTTATAGGAGAATGGACTAAATAGTAACTTATTCACGAACAGTCCAGATTGATTTACTATTAGAACGAACGGTCCATATTGATTACTATTAGAACCACAACCGACGGTTCAGATTGATTTACTTTTAAAACCACCACCGACGGTCCAGATTGATTACTTTTAAAACCACCACCGACGGTCTAGATTGATTACTTTTAAAACCACCACCAACGGTCCAGATTGATTTACTATTAAAACCACCACCAACTGTCCAGATTGATTTACTATTAAAACCACCACCGACGATCCAAATTGATTTACTATTAAAACCACCATCAATGGTCCAGATTGATTTACTATTAAAACCACCACCAATGGTCCAGATTGATTTAAGTTATTACACTTTGGTACCCCTAAAGTTTTCCAAGTTTGCATTATTCCCCTCTAACTTTTGTAATTCACTTATCTTCAATAAACACATTCTTAATACTTCAACAATTATTCATCACTAATATTATAACTCACAATATTTAACAACCAGATCATTCCCAGGAAAGAGGGGGCTTTCCAATAAGGATTTCTCCCTATTGGCGCGCAATTAGGTGACCAAACCTCTCATCGACAGAACTTTCTAGACATTGTCAATATTGTAAATAATAATATGAATAACTTTGTTGTCTCAATTATTGATTTAATAATATAAAATATTATGCAGATAATACTGTGACAATAATTAAATCAAATAACGTGAGATACTATGCAATAATTACTGTAGCAGTAATTGAGTAAATTGAGTGGCTTCTTACGTAAGCATCAATAATCAATATCGTGTGCTACTATGCAACCACGTGTATTACTGTACTTTTACCACCGGGTAGTTCAACAGTTAACGGTAAAACTTTCACCGTTATTTATATAAAAAGATATTTCTATCGTTTTCTAACTACGACAATACTTCCGTTGTGGGGTCCACCAATGATTGTACCGTCGTACGAATATTCCATGTTAAAACGAATATTCCCCGACCAATCGAATATTCCCCGACACAATGAATATTTTATATCAACTTGCTTACTTTGCAAAATTTTCAAATATCACCCTTACCTTTAACCTTTTATCAATTTAACCATTTATGAAATAGAACAATAATTATAAGAAAATTAGATACTTTCATTTCATATAATTCGGGGTCTTACAACCTCTCCTCTTTATGAAATTTCTTCCTCGAAATTGATGTACGTACCTGGTATGACGAAGAGGTGAGGATACTTTGATTTCATTTCAGATTCTAACTCCCGGGTCATTTCCTCAACATCGTGGTTTCTCCATAAAACTTTGACCTGAGGTATAATCTTGGAGCGTAGAATATGTTCCTTCTTATCCAAGATTTTAATAGGTACCTCTTCATACGTTAAATCTTCCGTTATTTCGTCCGGTTCTAACTCAATAATGTGGTTCGGGTCTTCCACATATTTACGTAACATAGATATATGAAAAACATTATGAACACGAGACATACTTGGCGGTAAAGCAAGTCTATAAGCCACAGTTCCTACTCGATTGAGGATTTTGAATGGCCCAATGAATCAAGGATTGAGCTTTCCTCTCTTTTCCTTTCCATGGAGCAACACGTAACAACACATGATCTCCAACATTGAACTCCACGTCCTTTCGATGAAGATCAACATAACTCTTTTGTTGATCTTGTGAGGTTTTTATACGTTGTCGGATCATTTGAATCTTTTTTATAGTCATACGTACCAACTCCGATCCCAACAACGTTGCTTCACCCACCTCGTCCCAGCATACTGGAGAACGACACTTGCGTCCGTATAACGCCTCAAATGGAGCCATTCCAATACTTGCTTGATAACTGTTGTTGTAGGAGAATTCCACTAATGACAAGAACTTGTCCCAACTTCCTTTGAAGTTAAGGACACAGAGTCTTAATAAATCCTCAAGAGTTTGAATAGTCCTCTCCGAATGCCCGTCCGTTTGAGGATGATATGCCGAACTAAATCGTAAATCTGTGCCCATAGCTTTTTACAAACTAACCCAAAATCGTGAAGTGAATCTTGGGTCTCGATCAGAATCTATGGATACTAGCATGCCATACAATCTTACAATCTCATTTATGTATATATGAGCAAGATGTTCAAGTGAATATGTTTCTCGTATAGGTAAGAAATGAGCAGACTTGGTCAATCTATCAACAATGACCCAAATCGCATTTATGCCTTGAGAAACCTTAGGAAGACCAGTAACGAAATCCATGGTAATGTGCTCCCACTTCCATGCTAAAATTTCAAGTGGTTGCAATGGACCTTTTGACACTTGATGCTCCGCCTTGACTCGTTGACAAGTTAGACACCTTGAGATAAACTCTGCTACCTCTCTCTTCATATTGCTCCACTAAAATGTATGTTGAAGATCACGATACATTTTGGTACTCCCAGGATGAATTACAAATGATGTGTTTTGCGCCTCCATCATGATCTTATACTTTAAATCAGGGTCATTTGGAACACAAAGTCTGGAGTTAACTCGAAGTATTCCTTTCTCGTCAATTTTTGCTTCCGAAATAGCACCTTCTTGTACTTTCTTCTTCATACGCATCAGTTCCAGGTCCGTAGCTTGAGCAGTTTTAACTTTATCAATTAAAGTCGGTTCTACTCGTATATTTTCCATCATCATGTGGGTCCCTGGAGTCTTTAACTCTATCTCCATCCTTTGCAAGTAATACAAAATGGGCCTTTACGTTGACAATATCGCACTCATACCCGCATATGTTCTTCTACTTAATGTGTCAGCTACCACGTTTGCTTTTCCAGGATGGTATTGAATGGTATAATCATAATCTTTCAACAGTTCAAGACAACGTCGTTGCCGCATATTGATTTCCTTTTGAGTGAAGAAATATTTGAGGCTTTTATGATCCGTATAGATCTCCACTTTCTCCCCATACAGGTAATGCCTCTAGATTTTAAGTGCGAAAACGACAGCTGCCAACTCTAGATCATGAGTAGGGTAATTCCTCTCATATTCTTTGAGTTGTCATGAGGCTTAGGCTATGACTTTCCCATGTTGCATGAGAACACATCCTAACCCTCTGCCTGAAGTATCGCAGTAGATGACAAATCCCTCCGAGCCAAATGGTATTGTCAGAACAGGTGCTGAAATGAGTCTCCTCTTGAGTTCTTGAAAATTCTTGTCACATTCTTTGCTCCAACCAAATTTTGTATCTTTTCTAGTCAGATGAGTTAATGGAGTAGCAATTCGAGAAAATCCTTCCATGAATATCCGATAATAACTAGCTAAGCCCAGAAAGCTACGTACTTTGATCACTGACTTAGGTTTCTCCCAGCTTTGAATTGATTCAATCTTTGTCGGGTCAACAGATATTCCATGATTTGATATCACGTGCCCAAGGAATGCTACTTCCTCAAGCCAGAACTCACATTTCTTTAACTTGGCATATAATTTGTTCTCACAAAGCTTTTGTAATATCATCCTCAAGTGTTGCTCATGATCTTCACGAATTTTGGAGTAAATGAGAATGTCATCAATAAAGACAACCACAAAATGATCTAAATATTCCTTGAATACTCGGTTCATCATATCCATGAAGGCAGCAGGAGCATTAGTCAATCCAAAAGACATAACTAGGAATTCATAATGCCCGTACCGAGTTCTGAAAGAAGTCTTTGGAATGTCATCAGTTTTAATCTTTAACTGATGATATCTGAAACGAAGATCGATCTTTGAAAAGAACTTAGCGCCTTGCAACTGGTCAAATAGGTCATCAATGCGAGGCAACGGGTACCTATTTTTGATGGTACATGATTCAACTCTCGATAATCAATACAAAGTCGCATACTCCCATCTTTCTTCTTTACGAATAGAACATGAGCACCCCAAGGAGACGTACTAGGACGAATGAGACCGATGTCTAACAATTCCTGCAGTTGGGTCTTTAACTCCTGAAGTTCAACAGGAGTCATTCAATATGGGGCTTTGGAAATGGGTTTTATACCGGGTTCAAGGTCGATAAAAAATTCAATTTCACGCTCTGGGGGTAGGTCAGGAAGTTCTTTAGGGAATACATCAGGAAATTTATTAACAATAGAAATATCATTCAAGACTGACGTATTTTTGTTTAAATCCATGACATAAGCTAAGAAAGCTTGACATCCATTTTTCAATAAACGAATAGCTTTATGGCTTGAAATGACAGTGATTGACTTTAATGGTTTGGTTGCTTGAATTCGCATAATAGGTTGGTTAGGAACATGAAAGCTAACAACCTTACGAAAATAATCAATTTTAGCATGATGAGTAGTCAACCAATCAATTGCTAAAATCAAATCAAATGCAAGTATTTTTAAAGAGATAAGATCGACAGGTAACGTGCGGTTACCGATTTGAATCAAACAAGACTTATAAACAGTGGATGTAATAAAGGTTTCCCCCAACGGAGTTTCAACCAATAAGTCAAAGTCTAATTTCTCTGGAGTCAAATTTAAACGTTGAGCGCAAGTAGGAGAAATAAAAGAATGGGTAGAACCGGGTATCAAATAAGGTATAAGCTTTGCAAGAGTTTATGATTAGTTACCCGTGATCACCTCGTTCAGATTCCTCACTTTTTGGGAGGTTACGACAAACGCCTCCTTGAACTACCGGCTTTTGTCTTATGGAGGGGCGACCTTTGATGCCTCCATCCCAGCTGGACTTGACTTCGGTGCATGACAAAATCGGGCAAAGTGACCTTCTCTTCCGCAATTATAACACGTTTTGGATTGCTACGTATAGTTCGGACTGATATGTCCCTCCCCTCTGCATTTGTAACATACGATTGGTTGTCGTTCCCCTTCTTTAACAACAGGTGCTTGTGATGACGTCTTTCCATCATTGTTGAATCTCATCTTCTTGAAATTTCCATTTTTATTATCTTGGCCATGATTACCACCGAAGTGGTCACCATTTCTGGCATGTTGATTCCTTCCACGTTTGTTGTCACCGCTTCGATGACTGCCACCACTGGTATTATCATTTTGTCGAATGCTCTCTCTTGGTTGGGTTGACTCGTTATCGCGCTCCAATAACTGAGCACTATTTACAACATCTGAATACAAACACAGTTTGTGAGAAATTAAGTATTAACGTATCTCGGGTTTCAAACCTCTTAGAAACATCCGCGTCATTCTCTCCTCATTATCAACCAAGTGGGGCGTAAATCGGGACAACTCAGCAAACTTAGCTTCGTACTGTGACACGGTCATATTGTTTTACTACAACTTAATTAACTCCACCTCCTTCATGTGACAAATACTTTCGGGAAAGTACTTGTTGTTGAACAGCTTTTGGAACTTCTCCCAAGACATTTTCAGTGCGGCAGGTTGAGTACGCTTTACAGATTCCCACCAATAATCTGCCTCTCCTCGCAACATGAAGGTGGCTTTGCTCCTCGGAGCATCCCAAGACATCAAATATCTTGGTGATCTGCTTTATCCACATCTCCGCCTTAAGTGGGTTTGGCTCTCCAATAAACTCTGGTGGTCCCAGCTCCTTGAACTGCTTAGCGGTGACCGTCCGAGAGTTGCCAGTGTTTCCACCTGCATTTTGGACATGAGCCGTTCTCGCCTGATGTTGCATGAATTGCATAAAGCTTCTGATCATCCCATCATTCATCATTTGATCGGTGTTGTTGTTTATCTGAGGATTATTGTCTTTCTGTTGCACATTTTGGACATGAGCTTCATTGTTGATCTCAACATTTTCAAATGCCATTTTCAAACACTGCCACAAAATAAGGGTTAATTGACATATCACATATTATCCCTATACTCTGACCGACCAATTAAATACCAAATAATCTTAGGTAGGTCATACTAGCGAAGGAATTCCCCGTCTCTCCTATGAGACCCCGAATTTTATAAAATGAAAGTATTCAATTTTCTTATAATTATTCTATTTAGTAAATGGTTAAACTGATAAAAGATTAAAGTTAAGGGTGATATTTGAAAAATTTTCAAAGTAAGCAAGTTATCATAAAATAATCGGTGATAAAAATACAGTAATACGCGTGATTGTATAGTAACACACGGTATTGATTATTGATGCTTATGCGAGAAGTCACTCAGTTATACTCAATTATTGCTATAGTAATTAATGCATCATATCTCTCAGATTATTGATTCAATTATTGTCACAGTATCATCTACATAATATTTTATATTATTAAATCAATAATTGAGACAAAAAAGTTATTCATATTATTATTTGCAATATTGACAATGTCTAGAAGTTCTGTCGAGGAGAGCTTTGGTCACGGAATTGCGCGCCAATAAGAAGAAATCCTTATCGGAAAGCCCCCTCTTTCCTGGGAACGACCTGGTTGTTAAATATTGTGAATTATAATATTAATGATGAATAAGTTCGTGTTGATTAAAGATGAAATGGATAGTACCATTGTCTTGGAATTATTAGTGTTAGTGAAAATCGACATTTATTTCGATAATAATTGATGTCTGGAGGTTATGTTGACCAATCGGGTAATTAATTGGATAAATGAGCAATTAATTGCTATTATTTCACATGTTTATAACTATTTGTTCATATATGTGTACTATTGATTCACATTCTTGTACTATTAGGGGAGTTGGTGTAAGATTGATAATACTTGCATGACTAAATTAAAAATGGAGGTATAGATGAAGGTACTATACTGTAATTGTTTTTTCACATGATTAGAACTATTGAGTCACATGATTTACTATTGATTCACATGATTTACTATTAGGGGAGGTGGTGCAAGTTTGATAATACTTGCAGAACTAAATTAAAAATGAAGAAAAAGAGGAAGGTATTATACTGTAATATTTCGATCCCCAAAACGTGCAATTATCAAAATTATATTTTCCTATAAATAGAAGCTCATTCTTCCTTTATTTCTCACCAATTCACTAAAGCTATAGAGCAATTATTATAGAGAGAAAGAAGAAGAGAAGTCTGCTACCTCACTATTCCAGTATCCAGTCTTCTTCTAAGGTAAAGGGTATTATTCTTTCGTATTCATGAAGAGAATTATTTTCTTTCAATACTCGTAAGGGTTGTTATTCTATTCTTTATTATTATGTTGGAATAACCTGTCTATGCAAAGTACCGCATACATGGTGAAATTCTTATGTTATTCTATTCTTTATTATTCTGTTGGGATAACCTGTATGTGTGGTCTATCGCATGCCTGGTGAATTCTGTTGTTATTCCATTCTTTATTATTCTGTTGGAATATCCTGTCTATGCGGATTACACATGACCTGGTCCCATTCTTTATTATTTTGTTGGAATATCCTGTCTGTGCGGGTTACGTGATGATTCGGTTCCATTTTTATTATTCTCGTTGGAATAACTCGCTCACACTTGACTCACCGCATGCATGGTGAATTCTTCTGTTATTCCATTCTTTATTATTTTGTTGGAATAACATGTCTATGTGGATTACCACATGCATGGTGAATGATCCTCCATATTCATTCTTTATTAAATTGTGGAAATGATCTGTCTACGTGGATTACCGCATGGCGGGTGAAAATCCATTTACAGTTTCGTATATTCTATTATACTCGTATGAGATATCATTTCTTTTGTACTCGTCATGGAATATTATTTTCTTTGGTATTTTTTTACGAGTTACTATTCACGGGTTACTATTCATCTGGTTACTATTCACTCGAATATTATTCACTCGGGTATTCAGGGCACTTTTTGTGCCGGAGTACTATTCACGGGTTATTATCCACCCAATTATTATTCACCCGAATATTATTCACTCGAGTATTTGGGGTACTTTTCATGTCAGGTTACTATTCACGAGGTACTATTCCCGAAGTACTATTCATAGGGTACTATTCACGGGGTACCATTTACCCGAAAAATACATTTTTTGTTATGTCCAAATTATTTTTGATACATGAATATTATTCTTGAATTTTACTCCACAAAGCAGTATCATATTGACAATTTGGATATTTTTAAACTATGGATAAATTTAAAGTCTTTAATATTTATCCTTGATTTTGCTTGATTAATGCTTATATCATTGTCATCATCATCATGCTTATATTGTGATGAAAGTCATCTTTGGCTTATGTGCATAGATGGACTGTTGATTATTGGTTTTACAATTGTATATCTTTGGCTTACGTGCAAAGATTGACTGTTGATTATTAGTTTTATAGTTGTATATCTTTGGCTTATGTGCAAAGATGGACAAGTGTATGACATGATCATAACCACTGGTGATAATAACGAATATCCTTGGCCGTAGTGCATGGATAATTCAATGATATGATTGGCAGGATCATGACCATTAGTTAACAGTTGAATGTCTTTGGCTGTAGTGCACTGATAGACAGTTGATTGGTATGATCATGACCATTGGTTTTGTAGTTGAATATCTTTGGCCTGTAGTGCAAAGGTAGACAACTGATTGGTATGATCATTTTTATTACATTTGAATATCTTTAGCCTTTGGGGTAAGGATATTGAGTAAACGTTCTATTAAGCCTTTGTGGCAAGGAGAAACTGTTGATTTATACGATTATAAATATGAATTGTTGATTTAACTATAATCTTTGGTGGTTCAGGTGAAGACATGTGATGAGAATTCTTTTTGTCTTGGGTATAATAAAGAACTGTTAATGGGTATTATAGGGATAAAGTTGATGAAAAACTTTTTAAATCACAGAAGATAGTAGATTTTATGCTCTACTTGACTCTTTTAATGGATTGCTTATTCCGCTGCAGTTGTTGATCTAAAACTTATTGTTTATTATATTCTATCAATTGTTATACTGTTGAAGGCTAAGTATAATTTATTCTACATTATCTTAGTCCTAATATTTCTTACTGGGCTAGTTGAGCTCACCCTTTTCTTTCATTGTTCTCTTCAGTAAATGAGAATATAGCTGGGACTAGTCGGGGAATGGAGTGACAGTCCGAGATGGTTGTTTTAGCAGTCCTCACTACTTAGTATGATAATAAGTGTAATGAGGATTGAATTTGAGTTTGTATACTGTCTATGAGACAATATTCATGTAAACTCTCATCTATGTTTTGTCGTATTTTTACACGACAGTTATATAATTAAGTTTGTAATTGAGTTTTGTACCATGTATCTGGCGACTCAAGATGGGTGATGTATGCCCGTTTTGGAGGCGTCACAATTGGTATCAAAGCTTAGGGATATGATCACTGGCTGAGATGTGAGACTAGAACTAGGAGGGGAGAGACAAGTATTTCCTTCGCTAGTATGACCTACCTAAGTTATTTGGTATTTAATTGGTCGGTCAGAGTATAGGGATAATATGTGGCATGTCAATTAACCCTTATTTTGAAAATATATTCTAGAATGATATCTGAAATATAGGAGATGAGAAATGGAAAAATCATGATAGAGAGGAAATAATCGGGAAGGTACAATCCGAAAAGAAAGCAAGGTATTCTCATCTCTTCTAACTAACAGGTACGTAAATTTCAAGGGCGAAATTTCATAAGGAGGGGAGATTGTGAGACCCCGAATTTTATAAAATGAAAGTATTCAATTTTCTTATAATTATTCTATTTAGTAAATGGTTAAATTGATAAAAGGTTAAAGTTAAGGGTGATATTTGAAAATTTTTCAAAGTAAGCAAGTTATCATAAAATAATCGGTGATAAAAGTACAGTAATACGCGTGGTTGCATAGTAACACACGGTATTGATTATTGATGCTTACGTGAGAAGTCACTCATTTATACTCAATTATTGCTATATTAATTGTTGCATCATATCTCTCAGATTATTGATTTAATTATTGTCACAGTATCATCTGCATAATATTTTATATTATTAAATCAATAATTGAGATGAAAAAGTTATTCATATAAATATTTGCAATATTGACATTGTCTAGAAGTTTTGTCGAGGAGAGGTTTGGTCATCTAATTGCGCGCCAATAAAGAGAAATCCTTATCGAAAAGCCCCATCTTTCCTGGGAATAACCTGGTTGTTAAATATTGTGAATTATAATATTAATGATGAATAAGTTCGTGTTGATTAAAGATGAAATGGATAGTTCCATTGTGTTGGAATTATTAGTGTTAGTGAAAATTGACATTTATTTCGATAATAATTAATGTCTGGAGGTTATGTTGACCAATCGAGTAATTAATCGGATAAATGAGCAATTAATTGATATTATTTCACATGCTTATAACTATTTGTTCACATATGTGTACTATTGATTCATATTCTTGTACTATATTAGGGGAGTTGGTGCAAGATTGATAATACTTGCATGACTAAATTAAAAATGGAGGTATAGATGAAGGTACTATACTGTAATTCTTTTTTCACATGATTAGAACTATTGAGTCACATGATTTACTATTGATTCACATGATTTACTATTAGGGGAGGTGGTGCAAGTTTGATAATACTTGCAGGACTAAATTAAAAATGAAGAAAAGAGGAAGGTATTATACTGTAATATTTCGATCCCCAAAACGTGCAATTATCGAAACTATATTTTCCTATAAATAGAAGCTCATTCTTCCTTCATTTCTCACCAATTCACTAAAGCTATAGAGCAGTTATTATAGAGAGAAATTATAGAGAGAAAGAAGAAGAGAAGTCCGCTACCTCACTATTCCAAAGATCCATTTTCTTCTAAGGTAAGGGTATTATTTTTTCGTATTCATGAAGAGGGTTATTTTCTTTCAATGCTCGTAAGGGTTGTTATTCCATTCTTTATTATTATGTTGGAATAACCTGTCTATTCGAAGTACCGCATACATGGTGAAATTCTTCTGTTATTCCATTCTTTATTATTCTATTGGAATAACTTGTCTATGCGGTCTATCGCATGCTTGGTGAATTCTGTTTTTATTCAATTCTTTATTATTCTGTTGGAATATCCTGTTTGTGCGGATTAATTATTTGATGGTTAATTATTTGTATTGAGTTATGTGATTAAAGGATTTATTTTATTAATTGTGATTTGAATTAATTAAAATAAATAGGAAAGCTTGATTAAATATAGTGTGACAAATAACTATATTATAAGGAGTTATTAAAATAAATTAAAGTAGTTTAATTTAGTTTTTGCCAAACAAGGCTTATTATATAAATTCTTTAAAAAGTAAAGGGTTTTGCCAAACAAAGCCTTATGGCTTTTGGAATTTTTAAATTAAATTAAATAAATAAAATAATAAATATAATATAATTATAACTTATACGTTATTTTTATATAACTGATATCCTAATAAGTATACGCATTAGTATTATATCAGTTTTATTTTTACGCATACATGTTAGTTATCTAGTCTAAGCCTAAGAGAAGAAAGCTAAGAAGTTCAGAGAAGCTTGAGAGAATTGAGAGAAGGCTTGAGAGAAATTGAGAAGAATTGTCTGCAATTGCAAGAAATTACCAAACTATTTGAAGGTATTTTATCTAACCTTTGTATTATATTATATATATATATATATATATATATATATATATATACATATATGAAGTTACGGCATAGTTGTTTATATTTTGTGAAATCAAAATTTGTTGAATTGTGGAATTATATAGTTGGTAATAGCAATTGTATATGTTTATGATGCTTAGAAAGTATGTTTAAACAATAATTGCATGCTAATTTCGGTTTGCAGTGAAGAAAATTTTGACAATATATGTTTGTGTATATTTTGTTTTCATATGGCTCATGTAAGCATCAATTCTAATGGCTAAATTGTATGTTAAAGTATAAATTGAAGCTTGTATATGTTAGTTCATTGAGATACGAACATAACGTAATTTGAATGAGATGATTTGGCCATGTTTTGAAATCACAGTGATGATTTTTAGGATGAATGTCAAGAAAATTGAGTTTTTCATGAAAACATGAAAATTGAGAAATTAAAATAGTTTTAGTGATTGTTAAATTGTGCTAAGTGGTTGAATATGTTAGCAATCATGTCTATGATAGTTGTATATTTATTTTACGTGTTATTATCACTGTTTGGTGGGTGAAATTTGTGTTAGTTGGCTTAAGAAAAGTCTTTGAAGTTCTATTCTCAGAACTAAATATCGTCTAAATCACGCGCAAGCGCCGAACCTCCTGAAGACAAAACTCGCAGACGGCCGCGCTGAAAGTGCCCATTTCAGACAATCAAGTCTCTGCTAATTCTGCAGACTTTAGTCGTTCTTTGTGGATTAGCTAAAGGTTATGGTAATGTGTCCAACATGTAACAACAAGGCTAATACAGAGTTGTGTTATATGTATTATGAATTCAAAGTTACAAAAATGTTTAGTAAATCAAAAACACATTATGTGATAACTTAGTTTATACAATGAACGTTAGTTAAGTGTTATGATGATTAACACTTGGGAATTCTGAAATGTAAATGGTAGCTTAAGACTTGTGCTTAAATAACAAGTTTAGCTAGTAATGCGTTTTATATTGAAAAGTGAATATTAGTATGTCTAATAGATGTTGTGGTTTTAATACTGTGTATAGGTGAATGTGAGTTTTAATATTTTAGCTTACGCTCGAGGCAAGTTTTCTAACTCTACACTTTCGTTGAGCTAGTTCATTTATTACATTGTGCAAAATTTTCTAACTCTACACTTTCGTTGAATTAGTTCTATTATTATAACTTCATGCTTTTGATTGAGCAAGCTTTTTATCTTAACTGTTACTGATTAAGTAAATTATTCGTAAAATCCATTTGAGCAAACTCTAATTCTAATGTTATAACACTTGAACCTTAGCTTATTTTACTGTTCAAGCATTGGTTAACCATTTTATTCATTTTATTGAATGCTTATGCTCTATAGTTATTTCAAGCATGAGTTTGATATGTAGAATGTGAGACCCCGAATTTTATGTAATAAAAGTATTCAAGTTTTCTATTTTGTTAAATAGTTGAATTGATAAAAGTTTAAAGTTAAGGGTAATATGAGAATTTTTTTTTTTTTGCAAAGTAAGCACGTTGATATAAAATATTCGATGTGTCGGGGAATATTCTTTTTGTCGGGGAATATCCGTACGACGGTACAATCATTGGTGGACCCCACAACGGAATTATTGTCGGATTGAGAAAACGACAAAAATATTTTTATGAAAATAACGGCAGAAGTTTTACTGTTAAGCTGTTGAAACAGGGTGTTAAAAGTGCGATGTCTGGCGTGGTTGCATAAGTAGACGGTCAGATTGATTATTGATGCTTACGTGAGAAGTCACTCAGTTTTGTTTTATTAGTATTATTAATGTAATAAAACAGAAAATCTTTTTATATAAAACATAATACTTTTATAAAGTTATTTGTTTTATTAGACAATAATTAGAATATATTATATTTTATTATGCATGATGTTTGCAGATAAGTGCTCGCATAATGTTTGCATAGTAAAATCTTTTTATATAAAATAGAATACTTTTATAAAGTTATTCGTTTTATTAGATTATAAATAGAATATATTATATTTTATTGTAAACCAATCTGGACCATCCGTTAAAAGTAAATCAACTGGAAGATTTCATGAATTAGTTACTATACGTATCCATTTTTCTATAAATAAGCTCATTCCTTCATTATTTATTTACTTAATTCCTTTGAAACTCTAGAGAGAAAAGTTATAGAGAAACTATAGAAAAGTATTCTGCTACTTCCTACTCTTATATTCAGTTTCTTTTACGGTAAGGGGTATTATTTCTTTTGTATTCATGAAAAAAACTTCTGTTATTCTATTATTTATTATTCTGTTGGAATAACATATATACGCGGGCTACTGTGACGCCCCCAAATCCGTGTAACATCGATTACAGGACTTGATGCTCACAATACAACATACAACATACAACATCATCTATCTAAGTAAACTTTAAGAATAATAATAATATTATATTACCCATTACACAAATAGTCGAAATAAAATCCCAAGTCTTTACAACCTTAAAACATACTGGAACTTAGTCTTAGCGTTTATCGCTACATTACACATATGCAGAAATAATTAACTTATTACATAATCATTAGCATCACTTTATCTTGGACTTTCCCTTGTCCTTGCCCGAACCCTCAGCCTTCTCACCCTTAACTGAAAGGTTTAAGCAAGAATGAGCACGAATTGCCCATCAAGTATATACAAAAATTTGAAAACATACATCAGGAGTGAAAACAGTTGAATAGCTAAACCTCAACAGTTGAAAAGATTATCAAGTGTTAAATAGGAACATCAAGAATGGAAATTTAAGAATTTTCAATATCATACTAAAGGGTGTAAAATACCTCGAACATATTTCTTTCATCAAAACCATCGAGACGGTTTAACAATCAAATAGACTGTAAACGGTCTCTGCAAGTACGCCAGGTGATCAACCCATTGTACCCTACATTGTGCACATGTATTAAGTTTAAAATGCATAAGAATAAATGGGACTATTTGCCCGACATCTATTTTTTTCCGTTCATTTCAAGTTGTTCATCTTAGTAATCATGCGAGACCTCACCAAGGCAACTTCGATTGGTAAACATTCAATAGCTTCAAAGATGTGTTTTAAATCATTTTCATCAATAATAACTAGCGGAACCAAAGGCTAGGATTATACATAGAAGATTCTATGATGACATGAAACTTAAAAGCATAAGTAGTTAGAATAATAGCAGAATAACCATTGAAAAGCTTACAAGATAATTGAGTTTGTATGACTTTTCAACGAAGAAACTTGCACGAATAAATAACTAACACAAGTCCAATACTTACCCTTACTACGATAATATTAGTAAGGATTTAATAAATACCAAAAAAAATTAGGGTTAGGAAACTTGCCTGATGAGCCTGCTACAATACACGCTAGTAATTAACCTTCACGTAACCTAATTACATGTGTCTTGTTAATCACCATTCATACACAATCTAGTTTGAAGTATAAGGGTCTCCTATTGGATATGCTATAAATATCATAAGAGAATATATTTAGAAAATATATGCCACCCATTTTAGACATCATAGGCAGCCCAAAACAGAACTTAAAAATGTCCAAACATAACAGTTTTTATTTTTTTTTTCTCAGCTTTACCATATCTCGCTAAAACAGTCATAACTAATTCGTTTTAAAACATTTTTGAGCGATTCTTACGCCCACGCGAAGCTAACTTCTGGGGCTACAACTTTCATTCATGGACCATCTTCAAATTCCAAGCACAAAATTCTAGAAATCCGTGCAAGAGGACTGCACCGAATTTGTTGGACAGATTTGACACAACTACTTTGAAAAGTCATAACTCCTTGCTCCGAAGTCGGAATTAGTACATTCCGAGTCTATGGAAAGCTTATTCAAAGGTACTATAATAACCCAAAAGCCCACAATTTTCGAAACCGTAGCTAGCACCGAATTTTGTCTTTAGGGTCAGCAGTTCACAGTTTTTTTTTTGATTTCTAACATGTTTGCTTACGATTTTCATATCTCACTCAATATAGCTTCGATCCGAATGAAATTTGGACATGTTATACCTCATGCTACATACTATTTTAAAAAATTATTACATGCACCAAATGGATTATCTAAGACATGATTTCGAGTGACCAAAAATCCTAAAAAATCATGCAAACTAGTTTAACCCAACTTTTGAGAAAATCATGATTTTGATTCTAGCATGCATGGGTTTGATTCCTATTATCCAGACCACTTCTAATAACATATATATACATGTTACAATAATTCATTTCTCTAACTTTTCATGTTTTGATCAAATTAGCATGTTTGAGACATTTTATCAAATAGCTAGCATACATGGCATGATTTCTTGACTTTCTATGAATTAGAGCATGTACTAAACCGTAATTTTCACCTCTACTACCACATATCGTAAACAAACCCTAGCATGACATTACAAAGTCAAAACAAACCATCTACCATGTTTATACATTAATTTTCTTACTAGTTTTCTCATAACATAAGAAATGGTTTGAAGCTTACCTTTTGGACGAAATTTCCTCTTGGTTTAATCTTGCTAGAGTCTCACCCCTTTGCTTGCTAACTCCTTTGCAACCTCCAGAATTCTTAGGCCACCTAGCACCACTCTCAACTCCCAATATTTTTCTCTCTGGTTAGAACTTGTTGTGAAAGGAAGAAAACTTTGATGGAATGTACATATATCATATATGGTGTATTCAACTGAACTCTCCAAATTTCTTGTAACTCCCCCATGATCAGATATCATTATGTTACCATTCATTCCTCTAATTATTAGCCTAGTTATGGAGGGAGTTTAGAAAATGAAAAGGTTTGAGTTTAGAGAATAAACTAGCTCCCTCCTCTTCTATCTTACTATATACGTATATACTCCTTCCTTTTTGTCCCAATATGTAGGTCACATGGCCCCAGCTACTGTTCATATGAACTTAAAAATATTATTTTAATCATTTAATCAGTTAAATAATCATTTTGACCATTTTGCCCCTCGTAGTAAAACGTATCGATACTTATATCGATTCCTACTAAATTTGACATCCCAGACGTCACGGAACTATCCGTTTCGTCAAACTCAACTTCAAAATTTCGTAGTTAACTTTTTCCTCAAAAAAGTTAACCGGTTGACTTTGACCAAAAAGTCAACCGTGACACATTTTCGTGGTTACAGACTATCCTAACTAATTTCGACGTTTCGGACTCAACACGCAGCATCGCGCCTCTAAATTCGCCCAAACTCAAATTCAAACTCATATTTGTAAGTCATCCCACGAAATTAATTAGAATTAATTCCATCCTTAACCAATTTAAATAATTGGCCTAACCGTAACAACCATTAATATGCATCTTATCACATAACATATAATAAAAATAAATAATTCATCTAAAAATAATTGTCACGTAAGAATTTCACATAAGTTTGTTTATTGAAATTGTTTAATTACATGGAAAAATCTAGGATATTACATTCACCCTCCCTTATAAGGATTCCGTCCCCGGAATCATTACATCAAATAAAATGTATTAGGTAGTTTTTCATCATTTTCTCCTCGAGTTCCCACGTAGCCTCCTCGACGTTCAGGTTCCTCCATACTACCTTAATGTAAGGTATTATTTTATTTCTTAACACTTGTTCTTTTCTATCAATTATCGTGACCGAACCTCTTTGTAAGTTAAGTCTTTTTCGAATCGAATGGATTCATACTCTATGACATGCTTGTAGTCCCGCTTATATGGTCTTAAGATCGAAATGTGGAATACGTTGTGTATATGTTCTAGCTCCGGAGGTAAAGCTATTTCATAAGCTACCTCACCGACTCGTCTCGTAACTTCAAAGGGTCCTATGAACTGGGACTAAGTTTTCCTTCTTCCCAAATCTCATTTTCCTTTCCAAGGTGATACTTTCAAAAACACATAAGTGCCGACGTCAAGTCTCGTTGTTGCGGTGTTGATCAAAGATATTTTTCACGTCGATCCCGAGCCAGCCACTAGCCTCGCTTCGAATAGTTTTGATCACATCCGCACTGTTGTACCAATTCGCCCTAGCAGCAAATGACGTTTCTCCTACTTCATCCCAACACAATGGCGCTCGCATCTCCTTCCATATAAAGCTTCATAAGGTGGCATCCCGATGCTTTCGATAGTAGCTGTTGTTGTATGCAAATTCCACCAACCAGTAGGTGGTCATCCCAACTCCCTTTGAAATCCATCACACATGCTCAAAGATGTCCTCTAACGTCTCAATAGTTCTCTCGCCTCGCCCATCCTGTTTGAGGATGATACGCGTGTTTCAACCTCGACGCGCTCCCACGCGTTCTTGAAAACTTCTCCGAAGTTCATTGTGAACCGCGGATCGCGATCCGACACAATTGAAACCGGTACACCGTGCCGAAATGATCTCTTTGATATAAAGTTTAGCCAATCGATCCAAGGTATATCCGATCTTGATTGGCAAGAAATACCGACTTGGTCAATCTACGACGATCACCCACAATCGCATCGTAACCTTTTCACGTAGTTGGAAGTCCTACCACAAAATCCATCGTGATATGTTCCCACTTCCATTCAAATTTCTAACGGTTGAAGTAACCCGCTTCGGTTTCGATATTTTGCCTTGACTACCGGCATCATACGTTAAACACTTGGTCGACGCGACTCTGCGACTTCTCTTTTCATATTGGGCCACCAATAATGTTGACGAAGATCCCGATACATTTTGTGCTTCCCGTGGATTGAGTAACTTGAACTATGAGCTTCTGCAAGATTTCTTCCTTTAACTCGACATCATTTGGCACCCAAATTCTCTCCTCAAATTTTAATGCACCATCACCACCCATGTTGAATTTAAGCTCCTCTCCGTCGGAAATTCTTTTCTTCATTTTCTCACATTCTTCATTACCGCCTTGTGCTTCCTTGATCTTGTCCAATAGAGTCGGACGAACCTCCACTGCGAACAATTTCCCATCTGGCTCTCTCGGCCTCTTTATCTCTAGCTCCAAACTAGCCATCTCCTTGATTAACTCCTCCTGAGCTGTTAGCATTTCCAATCTACCACTGCCTTTTCTGCTTAACGCATCCGCTACCACGTTCGCTTTCCCCGGATGATACAAAATATCGCAATCGTAATCCTTTATTAGCTCCAACCATCTCCTCTGCCTCATATTTAACTCCTTTTGCGTGAAAATATACTTCAGACTTTTATGGTCCGTGTATATTTCACACTTCACACCATATAAATAGTGCCTCCAAATCTTGAGGACAAATACTACCGCTGCCAATTCCAAGTCATGGGTAGGATATCCCTTCTCATAATCTTTCAACTGGCGCGATGCGTACGCAATGACTTTACCATGTTACATAAGCACACGTACCAAGCCCTTGTGTGACGATCATCGAATCACGAAAAGTCACCAGATCGTCTGTAACGACAACACTTGCCTCACTCAATCTCTTCTTGAGTTCTCGAAAACTCTCTTCACACTTCTCAGTCCAGACAAACTTCACCGACTTCTTCGTTAAATTCGTCAATGTTCCTGCTATCTTCGAAAAATCTTGAATGAACCGCCTGTAGTAGCCCACCAATCCTAAGAAACTTCTTACTTCCGTCGGTGTCTTTGGTTGTTCCCAATTCTGAACCGCTTCCACCTTTGTTGGATCCACAGAGATTCCGTCCTTGTCGATCACGTGACCCAAAAATTGAACTTTTTATAACAAGAACTCGCACTTCAAAAATTTTGCGTATAATTTATCCCTTCTCAATGCTTCCAATACTAATCTTAAATGTTCAGCATGATCTTCCTAAGTCTTGGAAAAGATCAGGATATCATCTATGAACACAACTACGAATTTATCTAAATACTGTTTGAATACCCGATTCATCATGTCCATAAACGTCACCGGGCGCGCTTTGTTAACCCGAACGACATTACCGTAAACTCAGAGGACCGTAATGAGTTCCAACGCTATCTTAGGTACATCCTCCTTTCTCACCTTCAACCGGGTGATACCCCGTCCTCAAATCGATTTTGGAAAAATATTTCGCTTCCCTTCAATCGATCAAACAGGTCATCTATCCTAGGTAATCGGTACTTGTTCTTGATCGTCACCTTGTTCAAATTTCTCGATAATCGATGCATAGCCTCATCGACTCGTCTTCTTTTTTTACAAACAACACCTGGTGCTCCCCAAGGAGACACACTCTGCTGAATATACTTCCTATCCAACAATTCCGCAGAACTGCATCATCGCCTTTCTTCAACTCTCTACCGTGCCATTCTCAGACGGGCTTTCAAGATCGGCGCCGTTCTTGCATTAAATCTATAACGAATTCGACCTCTCTATCCCATCAAGACCGGCAATTCTTCCGGGAATACATCCGAAATTCATTCACCACGTATCCGTCCCATTTCTAACCCTACTTTATGAGTATCGACGATATGGGCCAAATAACCTACACATCCATTTTTAGTAACTTCCTCGTCTGCATCATCATCGACGACAAACTCGAGAGTCTTGGCGACCTACTCCCATAGAACACTACCTTCATCGCCGAGTCTTAAGGTTTATACACTTTTCTTGCAATCTATCATCGCTTCCATGGTTAAATAACCAATCCATCCCTAGAATTACATCAAATTCTCCTAATTGAATTGGGATTAAGTCCACAGGTAACTTATATCCCCTGATATCTACAACGCAATTCCTATGGACATGGTTAACGGGAATGACTTCCTTATTAGCAACTTCTATGTTCATAGGATATTCTAATTCTTCTTGAGGTAAGTTTAGTAATTGGGAGAATTCATGCGAAACGAAGGATATTACATTGTTACCCTATACTTGGTGAAATCTAGGATATTACAGCTACCCTATACTTGGTGAAATTCTTCTGTTATTCCATTCTTTATTATTCTGTCAGAATATCATGTTAGTGCGTTTACGCCGGACCTGGTTCCATTATTTATTATTATGTTGGAATAACCTGTTTATGCGAAGTACCGCATACATGGTGAAATTCTTCTGTTATTCCATTCTTTATTATTCTGTTGGAACATCATGTCTATGCTTTACGCATGACCTAGTTCCATTATATATTATTCTGTTGGAATAACCTGTCTGTGCGGTCTATCGCATGCCTGGAGAATTCTTCTGTTATTTCATTATTTATTATTCTGTTGGAATATCCTATCTGTGCGTTTACGCATGACCTGGTTCCATTCTTTATTATTATGTTGAAATAACTTGTCTATGTGGATTACCGCATGTATTGTAAATGATCCTTCGTATTCATACGAATAGTATTTTCATTAAAAAAGGGGTTTTTGCCAGGGCAGTTTCGTAATTTTTCTGACCCTTAAAAATTCTGGAAAAATTTGAAATGATAATTTGATGAGTTTTATAGATTGTGTCCAAAAGTGGCGATTTTTGGATGTATAGATTAAGAGTTATGGATTTTATGGGAAAAGACTATTTTAAAAGTAAACTCTTATAATGCCTTGTGGTTAACTCCAAAATGGGTGAAATCTTTATTGGGAGTACATGTATATAACAGGAGTATACCCTGTAAATTTTGGAATTTTTGGACAAAAGTACAATTTATGATAAATGTCTAAATATTCGGCAGTTTTAGCCATATGAAAAATAGTAAATGAATTTTAAAATTTTCGAGAAAAATATATGTTCAAGATGGAACTATATTTCGCTAAATCCCAAAAAGAAATATTTTTGGACTCGATTTGGTATTTTCATGAAAATAAACTAGTTATGAGTAAATGAATTAAATATGTTATGTGAAGTAATAAAATTGAAAAATAGGATTTTATGGCTTGAGAATCCTATATAGGGTATATGCAGATTTTTGATGAGGGATTTGATCATTGATTATGAAATCTTAGGAGTATGGCATTTTTGAATGATTAAATGCATTATTTGATAAAGTGTAAACAATTGAAATAAATTGTTTATAAGTTTAAGAAATGATTAAAATATGGTTATAATATTAATGATATTAGATTATGAGATTATTAAGTGATTGACAACATTTGGTTATTATTGAACGCTGGATAAATTGTATTATAAATGTTAATATTTATCCTTTATCTCATTTGATTAATTCTTATATCATTGTCATCATCCTCATGCTTATATTGTGTTGAAAGTCATCTTTGGTCGTAGTGCATAGATGGACTTGGTATAATTATGACTAGGTATTATTCGGTATAATCATGACCGTAATGTTACAAATGATGTGGAAAAAGTCCTCATTGGCCCGTAGTGCATTGATGGACAGTTTTTGGTATGATTATGGCTATGGATTCTCTTCGGCCAAGGGTGCAAAGATGAATTGTTTTATGGCATGATCATGACCGTTGATGAAAAGACGATTATCTTTATCCCGTAGTGCATGGATAATTTGTGGTCATGATATTAACGAATATCCTTAGCCGTAGTGCATGGATAATTCAGTGATATGGATTGATTATCAAGCTGAGTTTCAGCAATGAAATATAAATTCATGGATGTGATATTAACGAATATCATTGGCCGTAGTGCAGGGGTGATTCGATGATGTGGATTATTTATTAAGCAGAGTCTCAGCGATAAAATATTTATTATACACTTTTAATGCGTAGAAGATAGTAGATATCATGCTCTACTTGACTCTTCTAAAATATAGTTGTATGTCTTTGGCATGTAGTGCAAAGTTGAATTGTTAATGAATATCTTTGGCCGTAGTGCAAAGATGAAATTATTAGTATGATTATGAGCAGGAATTCTGATTTGGTTTAACAATGATTTTTTATGTTTCAGGTGAAGATAGGTGATGAAAATTATCTTCGTCCTAGTTGCAAAGAGGAATTTAGAACCACAATTATGATTATGAGTTATTCATATGATTGTGGGATGAGGCTGTTGATTTATTTTACATGGATAAAACATTATTGGTGGACTTTTTAATATAGAAGATAATAGACCTTATGGTCTATTTGACTCTTCTAATGGATTGCTCGTTCCGCTGCAACTATGGTTGAAAAGTTTTATCATCTACCATATGTTCTAAATCTCTGATTTATTATTGATGAAAGCTATTGATAATTTAATTATCTTTAGTCGTGATATTCTTTACCGAGCTAGTTGTGCTCACCCTTTCTGCTTCACAATTCCTTTCAGGTAATAAGAGTGTTTCCGTAAGAGTGTTATCGGGTCGAGCGGGGATAACAGAGGAATAGAACAGTGGTCTCTAGCTGTGGAGGTTGTCCCTAAACAGTATAGAAAAGTGTGTTGTATTCTATACAACATTTAGTAGTTATATTTGGTGAATCAAATAGGGTGAGGTGAACCCAACTTTGGAAGGGTGTTTTGCCACTATCATACAAAATGTCTAATGACATACAACCTCGTGTTATCATAAGACAGGGTTGTGCGCATCCACTTCTTTGAGTATATATCTACTGAGCACTACCTATATGATCTTGGAGTTTATTTGAAATATAATATTCACTTGGAGATAGTGGAGATAGTTATATGTCAGAGAGAAGACTCACCATTGGAAAGAAGATGATAGTAATCTTCTTATTTTTCTTTGGGTTCTATTGGGTCAACCAAGGATAATTTTGTGGCCATATGATATCTATTATAACCTGACGCATGGCCTCCCCATATCATGAAAGGTTTCCTTGAGCACTTCTCAAATATTTTAATTTCTAAAACAATTTTTTGACTATACTTTTATGTAAAGTACCATTGTAAGGTTGTGGTCGAGGCACCGCAAGAAGTTACATACATTTGTATTAAAACTCACAGTTAAGCGTGGGTATTCTATCTGACATGACTCAACAGTTGTATAAATGAAGTTGTATTTGAATTTTGTACCATGTATCTGGCGACTCAGAATGGGTGATGTATACCTAATTTTGGGGGCGTCACATTTGGTATCAGAGCTTAGGGATATGGTCGCTGGCGGAGATAAGAGTCTAGAACTAGGAGGGAGAGGCAGAGTTATATACTTCATTTAGTGTGTGACTTACCTAAGTTGAAATTGTTTACTTGATAAGTTGACAAATTGTGATATGTCAATTAACCTTTGTTTTGAAGATATATTTTAGAATGATATCTGAAATACAGGAGATGAGCAATGGAAAAATCATGATACAGAGGATATAACCGGGAAGGTATAATCCAAAAAGAAAGCAAGGTATTCTCATCTCTTCGAATATCAGGTATGTACGTAAATTTCGAGGGCAAAATTTCATAAGGAGGGGTGATTGTGAGACCCCAAATTTTATGAAATAAAAGTATTCAATTTTTCTATTTTGGTAAATAGTTAAATTGATAAAAGTTTAAAGTTAAGGGTAATATGTGAATGTTTTTTTTTTGCAAAGTAAGCAAGTTGATATAAAATATTCGTTGTGTCGGAGAATATTCGATTAGCCGAGGAATATTATTTTTATCGGGGAATATCCGTACGACGGTACAATCATTGGTGGACCCCACAACGGAATTATTGTCGGATTGAGAAAATGACAAAAATATTTTTATGAAAATAACGGCGGAAGTTTTACCTGTTAACTTTTGTTGAAACACCGGTGTTAAAAAAATACGAGAATACGCATGGTTGCATAATAGCACACAGTATTGATTATTGATGCTTACGTGAGAAGTCATTCAGTTTTGTTTTATTAGTATTATTAATGTAATAAAACAGAAAATCTTTTTATATAAAATAGAATACTTTTATAAAGTTATCTTTTTATATTAGACTTTTATAAATTATAATTATATATTATATTTTATTATATAGTAGTGTTTTCATAGTAAAATCGTAGTTTTTATATAAAATAAATACTTTTATAAAGTTATTCGTTTTATTAGATTATAAATAGAATATATTATATTTTATTTAAACCAATTTTGCTTTAAATATGGATAGTCAGTTTAATGTAAATCAATCTAGAATAGTTTCATGAATTAGTTACTATGAGCAATTTTTTCTATAAATAGAAGCTCATACCTTCATTATTTCTTACGAATTCTGAAACTCTAGAGAGAGAAATTATAGAAAAACTATAGAAAAGTATTCGCTACTTCCCTACTCTTATATTGTATTGGGGGATATTATTTTTTTACGGTAAGGGTATTATTTCTTTTTGTATTCATGAAGAGAACTTTTGTTATTCCATTATTTATTATTCTTATTACGTTAGAATAACTTTATATCGTGGGCTACCCTATACTTGGTGAAATTCTTACATTATTCCATTCTTTATTATTTCGTTGGAATATCATGTCATCTTTGCATGCGTATGCTTACATTTACATGGGACCTGGTTCCATTATTATTTTTATGTTGGAATAACCTGTTTTATGGAATAAGCATCGCATACATGGTGAAATTCTTCATTATTCCATTCTTTATTATTACATTTGGAACATCATATCTATGCTTTACGCATGACTTTGGTTCCATTATTTATTATTACATTGGAATAACTTTTATGTCATGTGGTCTATCGCATACTGGAGAATTCTTCTGTTATTTCATTATTTATTATTCTGTTGGAATATCCTATCTGTGCGTTTACGCATGACCTGGTTCCATTCTTTATTATTCTATTGAAATAACATGTCTATGTGGATTACCGCATGCATTGTAAATGATCATTCGTATTCATACGAATAGTATTTTCATTAAAAAATGGGTTTTTGCCAGGGCAATTTTGTAATTTTTCTGACCGTTAAAAATTCTGGAAAAATTTAAAATGATAATTTGATGAGTTTTCTAGATTGTTTCCAAAAGTGGCGATTTTTGGATGTATAGATTAAGAGTTATGGATTTTATGGGAAAAGACTATTTTAAAAGTAAACCCTTATAACGCCTTGTGGTTAACTCCAAAATGGGTGAAATCTTTATTGGGAGTACATGTATATATAACAGGAGTATGCCCTGTAAATTTTGGAATTTTTGGACAAAAGTACAATTTATGATAAATATCTAAATATTCGGCAGTTTTAGCCATATGAAAAATAGTAAATGAATTTTAAAAATTCTGAGAAAAATATATGTTCAAGATGGAACTATATTCTGCTAAATCCTAGAAAATAAATATTTTTGGGACTGATTTGGTATTTTTCATGAAAATGAACTAGTTATGAGTAAATGAATTAAATATGTTATGTGAAGTAATAAAATTAGAAAATAGGATTTTATGGCTTGAGAATCCTATATAGGGTATATGCAAATTTTTGGTGAGGGATTTGATCATTGATTATGAAATCTTAGGAGTATGGCATTTTTGAATGATTAAATGCATTATTTGATAAAGTGTAAACAATTGAAATAAATTATTTATAAGTTTAAGAAATGATTAAAATATGGTTATAATATTAATGATATTAGATTATGAGATTATTAAGTGATTGATAACATTTGGTTATTATTGGACGCTTGATAAATTATATTATAAATGTTTAATATTTATCCTTTATCTCATTTGATTAATTCTTATTTCATTGTCATCATCCTCATGCTTATATTGTGTTGAAAGTCATCTTTGGCCGTAGTGCATAGATGGACTTGGTATGATTATGACCGTGTGGATTATTCGGTATAATCATGGTAGTAATATTACAAATGATGTGGAAAAAGTCCTCATTGGCCCGTAGTGCATTGATGGGACGTTTTTGGTATGATTATGGCTATGGATTCTCTTCGGCCAAGGGTGCAAAGATGAATTGTTTTATGGCATGATCATGACCGTTGATGAAAACACGATTATCTTTAGCCCGTAGTGCATGGATAATTCGTGGTCGTGATATTAACGAATATCCTTAGCCGTAGTGCATGGATAATTCAGTGATATGGATTGATTATCGAGCTGAGTTTCAGCAATGAAATATAAATTCATGGATGTGATATTAACGAATATCATTGGCCGTAGTGCAGGGGTGATTCGATGATGTGGATTATTTATTAAGCAGAGTCTCAGCGATAAAATATTTATTATACACTTTTAATGCGTAGAAGATAGTAGATATCATGCTCTACTTGACTCTTCTAAAATAAAGTATGTCTTTGGCATGTATTGCAAAGATGAATTGTTAATGAATATCTTTGGCCATAGTGCAAAGATGAATTTATTAGTATGATTATGAGCAGGAATTCTGATTTTGTTTAACCATGATTTTTTATGTTTCAGGTGAAGATAGGTGATGAAAATTATCTTCGTCCTAGTTACGAAGAGGAATTTAGAACCACAATTATGATTATGAGTTATTCATATGATTGTGGATAGGAACTGTTGATTTATTTTACATGGATAAAATATTATTGGTGGACTTTTAACATAGAAGATAATAGACCTTATGGTCTATTTGACTCTTCTAATGGATTGCTCGTTCCGCTGCAACTATGGTTGAAAAGTTTTATCATCTACCATATGTTCTAATTCTCTGATTTATTATTGATGAAAACTATTGATAATTTAATTATCTTTAGTCATGATATTCTTATCGAGCTAGTTGTGCTCACCCTTTCTGCTTCACAATTCCCTTCAGGTATTAAGAGTGTTGCCGTAAGAGTGTTGCCGGGTCGAGTGGGGATAACAGGGGAATAGAACAATGGTCTCTAGCTGTGAAGGTTCTCCCTAAACAGTATAGAAAAGTGTGTTGTATTCTATACAACATTTAGTAGTTATATTTGGTGAATCAAATAGGGTGAGGTGAACCCAACTTTGGAAGGATGTTTTGTCACTATCATACAAGATGTCTAATGACATACAACCTCGTGTTATCATAACACAGGGTTGTGCGCATCCACTTGCTGAGTATATCTACATGCACTACCTATATTATCTTGGAGTTTATTTGAAATATAATATTCACTTGGAGACAGTGGAGATGGTTATATATCAAGAGAAGACTCACCATTGGAAAGAAGATGATAGTAATCTTCTCATTTTTCTTTGGTGTCTATTGGGTCAACCAAGGATAATTCTGTGGCCATATGATATCTATTATAACCTAGACGCATGGCCTCCCATGTACGAAGGTTTCCTTGAGCACTTCCCAAAGATTTTAATTTCTAAAACAGTTTTTGACTATACTTTTATGTAAAGTACCATTGTAAGGTTGTGGTCGAGGCACCATGAGAGTTACATACATTTGTATTAAAACTCATAGTTAAGCGTGGTCGCGTATTCTATCTGATGACTCAACAGATTGTATAAATGAAGTTGTATTTGAATTTTGTATCATGTATCCGGGCGACTCGAGAATGGGTGATGTATACCTAATTTTGGGGGCGTCATATTTGGTATCGAGCTTAGGGATATGGTTCTTTGGCGGAGATAAAAGTCTAGAACTAGGAGGGAGAGAGAGTTATATACTTCGCTTAATGTGTGACTTACCTAATTTGAAATTGTTTACTTGATAAGTTGACAAATTGTGATATGTCAATTAACCTTTATTTGAAGATATATATAGAAGAATATATAAAATACGGGAGATAAGCAATGGAAAAATCATTATCTGAGAGGATATAACCGGGAAGGTACAATCCAAAAAGAAAGTAAGGTATTCTCATCTCTTGAATATCAGTGCGTCATACGTAAATTTCGAGGGCTTAAATTTCATAAGGAGGGTGATTGTGAGACCCCGAATTTTATGAAATAAAAGTATTCAATTTTTTTATTTTGGTAAATAGTTAAATTGATAAAAGTTTAAAGTTAAGGGTAATGTGAATTTTTTTTTTTTGCAAAGTAAGCAAGTTGATATAAAATATTCGTTGTGTCGGAGAATATTCGATTAGTCGGGGAATATCCGAATATTTGCGAAGTACAATCATTAGTGGACCCTACAAATGAATTATTATCGGATTGAGAAAATGACAAAAATATTTTTATGAAAATAACGGCGGAAGTTTTACTGTTAACTGTTGAAACACCAGTGTTAAAAGTATGCGATGTCTGGCGTGGTTGCATAATAGACAAGCGGTATTGATTATTGATGCTTACGTGAGAAGTCACTCGGTTTTGTTTTATTAGTATTATTAATGTAATAAAAGCAGAAAATATTTTTATATAAAATAGAATACTTTTATAAAGTTATCATTTTATTAGACAATAATTAGAATATATTATATTTTATTATGCATAGTGTTTGCATAATTACTGCATAGTGTTCAGATAGTAAAATCTTTTTATATAAAATAGAATACTTTTATAAAGTTATTCGTTTTATTAGATTATAAATAGAATATATTATATTTTATTTAAAAACTAACTGGACCGTCTGCTTTAAAATAAATCAATCTGGACCGTTCATGAATTAGTTACTTATGCGATCCATTTTTCTATAAATAGAAGCTCATACCTTCATTATTTTTCTTACGAATTTCTTTGAAACTCTAGAGAGAGAAATTATAGAGAAACTATAGTATAAAAGTATTCTCGCTACTTCCCCTACTCTTATATTCAGGTTTATTTTACGGTAAGGGTATTATTTCTTTTGTATTCATGAAGAGAACTTTTGTTATTCCATTATTTATTATTCGTTAGAATAACTTTTCAGTATATGTGCTGCTACCCTATACTTGGTGAAATTCTTACATTATTCCATTCTTTATTATTCTTTCGGAATATCATGTCCATGCAGGCATTTAGGACACTGGTTCCATTATTTATTATTATGTTGGAATAACTTTGTTTATGAGAAGTACCGCATACATGGTGAAATTCTTCTGTTATTCCATTCTTTATTTTTCTGTTGGAACATCATGTCTATGCTTTACGCATGACCTGGTTCCATTATTTATTATTCTGTTGGAATAACCTGTTTGTGCGTTCTATCGCATGCCTGGAGAATTCTTCTGTTATTTCATTATTTATTATTCCGTTGGAATATCCTATACGTGCATTTACGCATGACACGGTTCCATTCTTTATTATTCATTGAAATAATAACATGTCTATGTGGATTACCGCATGCATTGTAAATGATCCTTCGCATTCATACGAATAGTATTTTCATTAAAAAAGGGGTTTTTGCCAGGGGAGTTTCGTAATTTTTCTGACCCTTAAAAATTCTGGAAAAATTTGAAATGATAATTTGATGAGTTTTCTAGATTGTGTCCAAAATAGCGATTTTTGGATGTATAGATTAAGAGTTATGGATTTTATAGGAAAATACTATTTTAAAAGTAAACCCTTATAACGCCTTATGGTTAACTCCAAAATGGGTAAAAATTTTATTGGGAGTACATGTATATATATATGAGGATATACCTGTAAATTTTGGAATTTTTGGACAAAATTACAATTTATGATAAATGTCTAAATATTTAATAGATTTTAGCCATATGAAAAATAGTAAATGAATTTTAAAAATTCTGAGAAAAATATATGTTCAAGATGGAACTATATTCTGCTAAATCCCAGAAAAGAAATATTTTTCATACATATTTGGTATTTTTCATGAAAATGAACTAGTTATGAGTAAATGAATTAAATATGTTATGTGAAGTAATAAAATTGGAAAATAGGATTTTATGGCTTGAGAATCCTATATAGGGTATATGTAGATTTTTGATGAGGGATTTGATCATTGATTATGAAATCTTAGGCGTATGGCATTTTTGAATGATTAAATGCATTATTTGATAAAGTGTAAACAATTGAAATAAATTGTTTATAAGTTTAAGAATGATTAAAATATGGTTATAATATTAATGATATTAGATTATGAGATTATTAAGTGATTGATAACATTTGGTTATTATTGAACGCTGGATAAATTGTATTATAAATGTTTAATATTTATCCTTTATCTCATTTGATTAATTCTTATATCATTGTCATCATCCTCATTCTTATGTTGTGTTGAAAGTCATCTTTGGCCGTAGTGCATAGATGGACTTGGTATGATTATGACCAGGTATTATTCGGTATAATCATGACCATAATGTTACAAATGATGTGGAAAAAGTCCTCATTGGCCCGTAGTGCATTGATGGACAATTTTTGGTATGATTATGGCTATGGATTCTCTTCTTGACCAAGGGTGCAAAGATGATGATTGTTTTATGGCATGATCATGACCAGTTGATGAAAACACGATTATCTTTGCCCAGTAGTGCATGGATAATTCGTGGTCGTGATATTAACGAATATCCTTAGCCGTAGTGCATGGATAATTGATTGATATGGATTGATTATCGAAATTTGAGTCTCGGTGATGAAATATAAATTCATGGATGTGATATTAACGAATATCATTCGCCGTAGTGCAGGGGTGATTCGATGATGTGGATTATTTTTTAAGCTGAGTCTCAGCGATAAAATATTTATTATACACTTTTAATGCGTAGAAGATAGTAGATATCATGCTCTACTTGACTCTTCTAAAATACAGTTGTATGTCTTTAGCATGTAGTACAAAGATGAATTGTTAATGAATATCTTTGGCCGTAGTGCAAAGATGAATTTATTAGTATGATTATGAGCAGGAATTCTGATTTGGTTTAACCATGATTTTTGATGTTTCAGGTGAAGATAGGTGATGAAAATTATCTTCGTCCTAGTTGCGAAGAGGAATTTAGAACCACAATTATGATTATGAGTTATTCATATGATTGTGGACAGGAATTGTTGATTTATTTTACATGGATAAAACATTATTGGTGGACTTTTAACATAGAGAAGATAATAGACCTTATGGTCTATTTGACTCTTCTAATGGATTGCTCGTTCCGCTACAACTATGGTTGAAAAGTTTTTTCATCTACCATATGTTCTAAATCTCTGATTTATTATTGATGAAAGCTATTGATAATTTAATTATCTTCAGTCATGATATTCTTTACTGAGATAGTTGTGCTCACCCTTTCTGCTTCACAATTCCTTTCAGGTAATAAGAGTGTTGTCATAAGAGTGTTATCGGGTCGAGCGGGGATAACAGGGGAATAGAACAGTGATCTCTAGCTGTGGAGGTTGTCCCTAAACAGTATAGAAAAGTGTGTTGTATTCTATACAACATTTAGTAGTTATATTTGGTGAATCAAATAAGGTGAGGTGAACCCAACTTTGGAAGGGTGTTTTGCCACTATCATACAAGATGTCTAATGACATACAACCTCGTGTTATCATAAGATAGGGTTGTGCGCATCCACTTGCTGAGTATATCTACGGGCACTACCTATATGATCTTGGAGTTTATTTGAAATATAATATTCACTTGGAGACAGTGGAGATAGTTATATGTCAAGAGAAGACTCACCATTGGAAAGAAGATGATAGTAATCTTCTCATTTTTCTTTGGTGTCTATTGGGTCAACCAAGGATAATTCTGTGGCCATATGATATCTATTATAACCTAGATGCATGGCCTCCCATGTACGAAGGTTTCCTTGAGCACTTCCCAAAGATTTTAATTTCTAAAACAGTTTTTGACTATACTTTTATTTAAAGTACCATTGTAAGGTTGTGGTCGAGGCACCATGAGAGTTACATACATTTGTATTAAAACTCATAGTTAACTGTGGTCGTATTCTATACGACAGCTCAACAGTTGTATAAATGAAGTTGTATTTGAATTTTGTACCATGTATTTGACGACTCAGAATGAGTGATGTATACCTAATTTTGGGGGCGTCACATTTGGTATATCGAGCTTAGGGATATGGTCATTTGGCGGAGATAAGAGTCTAGAACTAGGAGGGAGAGACGAAAGTTATATACTTCGCTAGTGTGTGACTTACCTAAACCGAAATTGTTTACTTGATAAGTTGACAAATTGTGATATGTCAATTAACCTTTGTTTTAAAGATATATTTTAGAATGATATCTGAAATACAGGAGATGAGCAATGGAAAAATCATGATACAGAGGATATAACCGGGAAGGTACAATCTGTAACATTCCAGATTTTATAAATAAAAATTATAAATATTTATTGATTTATATAAATATTTATTGGATGTGTTTATTATTGAAGAAATAATTGTTCAATTTGATTGAGTTGATTTAGTTAATTATCTATTTGTTAAATACTTAATGTGATTAGTTAATTATTTATTTGTTAAATAATTAATGTGTTATGTGGATTGAGTTATGTCTTTATGTAATTTATTTAATAAATTGTTATTAAATAAAGTGTGACAAATAATTATGTTATAAAGAGTTATTAAAATAAATTAAGGTAATTTAAGTTGGTTTTATCCAAACAATGCTTAAGGTTATTAAGTGTTTAATTATAAATTAGTTAAGCCAAACAAAGCCTACGGCTTTTGGATTTTGAAATTTAAATGATTAATAAAATAATAATATAATATCTACGTTAGTTTTGTAACTGATATGTTATTAAATTAGACGTATTAAGGTTATCGGTTTTATTTTACACATTATAGCTATCGGTTGTTTTCTTTTTACACATTCTTTTTGCTGAGAAAAGAGAGAAGAACACTAAGAGAGAATTTCAGAGAAAGTTTAAGAGAGAAAAGTCTGTGTTTTTCAAAATAAGTTCTGAGTTTGTCAAAGCTATTCTTAGTGATTAACAAGTGTTGTCGGAACAAATTAAAGGTAGGTTGTATAAACCTTATCATATATGTTTACATTATATAGTTTTTGAGAAATTGTATGTCTCTGTTTTTCTTGAAATAACCGTGTATAAGTTTTTACCAAATTTGTCTGTAAACCTTGTTCTAGAATTGTTTTGGTATTACATGTTTTGTTGTTATAATTGTTATAACTAGCATGTATATATATATGTATATATGAGTGGTATTTTAATCATGTGTTAAAGAAAAAGAAATAGTTTTACTGTGAACATAAACATGTATGAATGTATGTTTTTCAGAGTACCAAAATTTATACTTGTATTGTATGATAATCATAGAATTTAACTGTGATTATATGAATTGGGTAAGAATTAAATAGAATATAGTTAGAATAAATCAAATTGTTTTCTAACTATGATTATAGTGCTTACTGTGTTAACAATGGAGTTTTTTGTTTTAAAATATGTTATTCTAGTATTTAATTTTTCTAGAATAATGGTTTAGGTTGTGTTAATTTAGTATTTGTATGCTTGGTGAAGTTTATGTGTAATTTGCATAAGTTATACATGTTACTTGGTGTTAGAAATTAAGATATAGTAGCTTGGTTTGGTTTCTGGTTTTGGGTGTTTCAGTAGTTCGAGCCCCAATCACCAATTTCATTTCAATATTAAATTTCATATTTCAAATACCAAAATAGGCGAAGTTCATGCCCAAATATTTGGAATTCGCTCCCCGACGCTGGAATTCATGCCTCGGCGCCACTGTCTCGCGCCCCAGCGCTGGAAAAGTGGTCTGGGTCAGATAGTTTTGACCTCCTGTAGTAAAATGGCCATAACTCTTTCATACGAACTCCGATTAAGGTAATTCAAGATGATTCGGAAAGAGGACGAATAGGCCTATAACTTTTATTCTTTAAGACTTTCAATTTGAAATCGTTATGAAGGGTCCGAAAGGGCCATCTTTAGTACTATTGTGTATTTGGAGCCAATCGAAGGGCGTCGGGATGCGCGAATGCAAGTGCAACCCTTTGTGTATTAGTATAACTTAATGATAACATGTTGGACATGTAATAGGATGTTGTATCAAGTTGTTAATGTGCATGTGGTGCAATAACATGATCACTTAAGTTTTTGTAATAAAGCTAAAAAAAATAATGTTCATTAAAAGATGTGATGTTGTTTAAACCTAAACTTAGTTAGTAGCTATACTAAGAGTAATTAAGTAACTCATAAAGGTAATGTTAGTGTAACTAATGTGTATTGTCAATACATATGGTATGTGTAGGATTTGGGGTGAACGTGAGTAGTAATTGTTTAACCTACGCACGAGGCAAGTTCTCTAACTCTACTTTTATAATTGTGCAAGTATCTAGCTATCTTTGAGCAAGTTTTCTAATCTATTATCTTGTCAATTCGATTACAATATAATGATGTAAGTTATTCTTATATTTAACTTGTTGTTTAGTATGCACAACTATATATACTAATGTCGAACATTTCTATCGTTCAAATTACTATGCATGCTTAGTATTCAATTTTAATTAACCTTGGTTTAGTATTGTTCAAGCAAGGTATGCTATAGTTATTCAAATTGTATGCTATTAGATTATCCCTAAAGCATGACTTTAGTTTACTATGATTGATTCAATCACAATTATTCTATAGTATAGTGTTATTGGTTTTATTCAATTACTCCTTAGTTGATGTTCGTTGAATTCCAAATTACCTTGAAAGCTTATCTAAACCAAACTTCCTTTGGTGCGGACTTGTACTCTAAATACTGAGATGAACAACCCTATTGTTATGATTAGGGGTTAACTTACGTATAGCATTAAAATGTTTGTGCACAATACATTGTACGAAGGGTTGATCCCCCTAAGTACGAGGTCCTTATAATCTTATGAGTGTTAAAGTTGGAGTTAAAAGATTACTTGCAACTGTGGACGTAGTTCATGGTCTTACGACCCTCAGTGATGTATATTCTCCATATTTTGGGATTTCAGTTTCTGATTATTGTTGATAGAGTACTATTCACTTTTGATGAGCCTATTTCGATAGTTATTATTGTTATACTCCTGTTGATTCCATGTTATATCCAGTGAGCAATTGTTTTGCTCACTCTTACATATTTAAAAACTCATTGCAACTAAAGAAGAGAAGGTAGGTGAATCTTCGACTAGCAAAGGAAAGGGAAAAATGTACAAGTGATGAAGACTTGTAATAGTTTTGATAGTTTTATTATCAAACTTTGATTGAAAGATTGTAATGAAGTTTATTTAATTTTCCACATTTGAATGTTTGTAATTAAAGGTTAGATAACCTGGGAGATTTTTATTTAAGTTTAATCCTGTATGGGCAGGTTTTCTTTTATAATTCAATTCTATTATGATTGGGTAGTTAGAAATGAATTTTTGATCAAGTGAACACCAAATCCTATGGGAATGAAGTACTTGGGTTTGGGGGTGTCACAAGTTGGTATCAAAGCCTTAGGTTATGAATCTTAGGTTGGGGAAAAGCCTTAGGAAGTAACCGTCGAGAAGATAGTAATGATAAACTCTTATCGAGTTTTAAGGAGGAAGTAATAAACACTTATGTGCTTATGTTTTTACAACTTATGTGCTCGTGAGAGTCGATTAGTAATGATTAGTAATTAAAACTTAAACTTTCGTTGACAGAATGACTAATATAGGAGGATCTAGTCAGGCTAGGGAGGAAGGACCTCAGATGCCTAGAGAGGAGGAATCTCGTGACATTCAAGTGGTTTGGGAACAACTACTTCCACGAGAGTCAGCCCCATTGCTCACAGTGGTTGAAGATGATGATGATGATGTAGAAACAGATGAGGAAGATCCCGTAGAGCTGCCACAGACGGATGAAGAGGACGAGGAGGAAAGGATTCCACTTAACTCGATAACTGGCCGTATATACGATGAGGTGCATGATCGCAATGTGGAACTTCAAGATACTGTCGAGGAGTTACAAGAGATAATAGCTGAACAACAGACCTCGATGGCACAGAAGGACGACAAGATCCAGGATCAAGAAGAACGACTAAACAATGTTGAAGAGAAGCTGGTTCACACTGAAGAAGAGAACGACCAAATATGAAAGCGGAAGGGTAGATTTGAAGAGTAAGTTGAGAGAAGAATCGCAAAAAAAGGGCAAGATTAGAAGACGCAGCGTCTGATGAAGTTTATCAACAAATTTGAAATAGCAAGGGGAGACGCACAAGCAAAGAGAAGGAAGATGGAAGAAATGGATAACGTGTTCAACATCGCGATCAATCGAGGTCAAGAGGCGGGTGATGGGTTATCAATTCGGGATTCGAGATCTTACCCTCGTTCATACTAGATCGTCGAACCATGTTAGAGTTATGGAAGAAAAAGCGTCGTAAAGGCTTCTAAATATCTTAACAGGACATCGTAGGGAGTGTACTTGAATTATGTTATAATAAATAAATTGTAAATCCCAAGTGTTATGCAACCTATGGGATATGATGATGATGTCCTGAAACTTTAGTAGTTCAGGAAAATAATGTAAATAGCAGTAATGCTATTGATATGATGTTTTCAAAGAAGTTATGAATAAAAGTTATTATTTTCTTTTATCCAAAGTATTATGTGTTATGAAGTGATTACTTTTATGGGGGGCAAGTTAAGAAGAAATTACTTGAAAAGAGTTGAGTAATGATCTAATGAATGTATTCTTAACAGAAAATGCCTCCAAGACGTCAGCTACCTCGTCAGAGAACCACCGAAGGAACCAACAATGATAATGCTGAAGCTAACTCCGTTCGTATTTTGGTGACGCGTTCTTGGCAGTGCACCTTTGCAAAATCAACACAGAATCGACCTCGAATAAAGGTGCTTACATTTAAGGACTTCAAAGGCGGTTGGACCACGAGAATTCCGTGGGTCCATGAACCCGATTGAGGCTGAGACACTGGTCGTGGAGATAGAGAAAGTGTTTGATGTTGTGGGGAGTAGAGGAAGATCGAGCGCGCTTGCAACATTCATGTTGAAAGAAGAGGCTAGTTATTGGTGGCAAGCCAATAAAACTCGGGAGGGACCAGGAGTTATGAATTGGGATAGGTTCAAGGAGATGTTCTTCGAGACCTACTTCCCAGAGAGTTCAAAGAGTCAGCTAGAAGTAAAATTTTAGAACTAAAAGCGAGGAACGATGGCGGCGGTGTCGAGTATGCCATGAAATTCAATGAGTTAGCGAGGTTTGCGCCATATCAAGTCAAGCCTGATGATTTAACGCTTGGCGAAGAGGTTTGAACAGGAATTTGAAGCCACTGGTTGTTTAGTAAGGTTTCTTTGTTCCAGTTGAAGACGCGTTTATGGTAAGTGATGGAAAAAGGCAATTCTCAGAAGGTGGAGGCGAGATGTAAACCAAGTTCAATCAAGAAACAGAAAAAAGAAGAAGAATGAAGTGAAGGTGAAGAATGGAGGTGGTGGTAATGGAAATGGTAAAAATAACTTGAAAAGAAAGTGGAATGGAAATGTAGGGGTTTGGGAATCGTGAAGGTAACTAGCGAGAATAAGAAGTTTGAAGCATATGCTATGCTTGGGAAGTTTCACAAGGGTGTATGCTTAATGGGGAAACAAGTATGCTTTAGCTGTGGCGGGGAGGTCACATCGCCCCAAATTGCAATCGACCCAAGAAGAATGTTTGCTACACTTGCGGGTCAAGGATCACTTTGCTCGTGAGTGCCCCAAGAAAAAAAACTGGAGAAACAACGGGAAGCAAGGAGGAAGCGGTGGAGGTACTTGGGCCATTCTTTGGGAAAGCGACATCAACCAAACCACGACGGAACCTTCAACATGGTATGCAAGATGATGTGCAATCAAAGGATGTGGTGTCAGGTATTATCCCGATCAATGATATTGATGCTTATGTATTATTTGATTCGGGTGCTACTTGCTCATTTATATCTGATGAATTTGCTATGAGATTAGGATTGCCTAGTGAAGAATTGAATTTCCCTTTAAACATAGAAATTGCGAATAAGGAAGTAGTTCCTGTTAGGTTCGTATACAAGAACTGTAGGGTGAATATTAAGGGAAATATTTTGATGGTAGATTTGATTCCGATCAGGCTAGGAGAGTTTGATGTTATTTTGGGAATGGATTGGTTGTTCAATTATGGAGCGATAATTGACTGCCAAAAGAAATGTGTAAACCTTATGACTCCATCAAAGGTAGTATTCAATGGTAGCAAATCGCTAGACAAATGAGATGTCGACGATTATGCGAGGCTAAGAAATTGTTGAGTCGAAATTTGTGTGGGTTATTTAGCTTACATAGTAATCGATACTCAAAAGAAGGTGTCGAAACTGGAAGAAATACCAATAGTTAGGGAATTTGTGGATGTGTTTTGGAGGATTTGCGGGACTTCGCTTTGACGGAGAGATCGAGTTTGTGATTGACTTAAGCCGCTCACTCGAAGGCCCGTCTGAGAATGGCTCGGTGGAGATGAAAGAACTGATGGTACAACTCTACGGGAGAGTTGTTGGACAAGAAATACATTCGGTAGGAGTGTGTCATAGTGGGGAACACCGGTGTTATAAAGAAAGAAGAAGGATGGGTCAATCGTCTTTGCATTGATTATAGGGAGTTAAACAAAGTCACTATTAAGAATAAATATCCATTCTGAGAGAATAGATGACTTGTTTGATCAATGAAAGGCGCTAGATATTTCTCGAAAATAGATTTGAGAAGTGGGTATCATCAATGAAGGTAAGAAAGGAGGATGTCTGAAGGCGGCATTCGAAACTCGGTATGGACATTACGAATTTTTGGTGATGTCTTTTGGTTTGACAAAAAGCGCCCTATAGCATTCATGGATTTGATGAGCAAGGTGTTTAAACCATTTTAGATAAGTTTGTGGTGGTGTTTATCGATGATATTTTGGTGTACTCTAAAACTCAAGAAGAACATGTGGAACACTTACGTCTATATTTGGAGACGCTAAGAAAAGAAAAGTTGTATGGGAAATTCTCTAAATGTGAATTTTGGGTTTGGAGCGATGTACAATTTCTTGGGCACGTAATTGACAAGGATGGAATTTTAGTGGATCCATCAAAGGTTGGTTTGTGATAAATTGGGAACAACCAAGAACTCCATCAGAAGTGAGAAGTTTCTTGGGATTAGCAGGGTATTATAGACGGTTTATCCAGGATTTCTCCAAGATTGCCACTCCGTTGACAAATTTGACGAGGAAATCTGTAAAATTTGTTTGGACGGATAAGTGTGAAGAAAGCTTCCAAGAATTGAAAAAGAAGCTAAGTATGGGACCTGTGTTGTCATTATCGGATACTACAGGAAATTTTGTGGTGTATAGTGACGCTTCACACAAAGGATTAGGATGTGTCCTTATGCAGAATGGGAAAGTCATCGTGTATGCATCAAGACAATTGAAAGACTATGAAAAAAGGGTATCAGACTCATGATTTAGAGTTGGCGGCGGTTGTGTTTGCTCGAAGATATGGAACACTATCTCTACGAGAGAAATGTGAGATTTACACAGACCATAAAAGTCTGAAGTATATTTTTCACACGGAAGGACACGAACATGCGTCAAAGAAGATGGATGGGCCGATAAAAGATTATGATTGTGAGATCTTTTATCATCGAGCAAAGCAAGCGTGGTTGCGAGATGCCTTGAGTAGGAAAAGCGGGGAAAAGTTGATGTTGTTAAGCGATAAGGAGGAGCTTATTACAACAATGTCAAGGTTAGAGTTGGAAATCAAATTTCCAAAAGAATCGATGAGAAATTGTACGGATGGAAGCGGTCAAACTTTGGTGGACAAAGTAAAGAATGCTCAAGCTGCGAGGATGAGGAATGCGAGAAAAATAAGAGAAAGTGTGGTCGAGGGAAAAGAAATAAAGTACAAAGTTGATCTCGAGGGGATCTTTGAGATTTGAAGGGCGAATATGGGTTCAGTGAGTACGGATATTAAAGAAGACATCTTGGCCGAAGCTCATAACTCGAGATATTCGATTCATCCTAGGAAGTACGAAGATGTTCAAGATTTGCGATGACATTTTGGTGGCCAAATATGAAAAGAGGCGTTGCGAGAATCGTTGCAAAGTGCTTAACATGTCGAGAGTCAAAAAGTAGAGCATCAAAGACCAAGCGGGTTACTTCAACCATTGGAGATCTAGGAATGGAAATGGGAACATATCACAATGGATTTTGTGGTAGGTCTTCCAACAACTTCGAGAAAGGATACGATGCGATTTGGGTGATAGTGGAATGATTGACAAAATCGCACACTTTTTACCAATAAAGATTAAATTCAATCTTGATCAGCTGGCAAAACTATATGTTAAAGAGATCGTTGCAAGACATGGAGTTCCAGTGTCAATTGTGTCAGACAAAGATCCGAGGTTCACATCAAACTTCTGGAAGAGACTACAAGAATGTATAGGAACACAGTTGCGAATGAGTACGGCATATCATCCATAAACAGAGATGGCCAAAGCGAACTAACGATTTAGGACATTGGAAGATATGTTGAGAGCATCGTCATGGATTTCAAAGGAAGTTGGGATGAACAATTATTGTTGGTGGAATTTTCCTACAATAATAGTTACCACGCTAGCATCGACATGCCTTGCCTTACGAAGCATTATCTGGCGGGAAGTGTAGAACTCCAATCTTTGGGACGAAGTCGGTGAGCGTCAGCTGTTAGGACGGCTGGTACAACAAAGCTGGCGAGGTTGTCAACTCATCGAACAAGATTGATATTTGCTCAAGATAGGACAAAAAGAAATATGTTGATCAACCTGAGACAAGATCGTGCATTTGACATAGAAAATTACGTATTCTAAAAGTTTCTCCTTGGAAGGGAAAATTTGATTTGGTAAAAAGGGAAACTAAGTTCGAGGTTTATTGGACCCTTTGAAGTCTTTGAGGAAAGTTGGAGAGGTAGCTTACGAGGTAGCTCTACCTCTCGAATTGCAAAACATTCATAATGTTTTTCACGTGCATTTCGATATTACGACCGTATAAATCGATTACAAAGCACGTAATTGAGTACGAACCATTGCGATTTGAGAAAGACTTGTCTTATGAAGAGAGATTCTATCCGGATAGTCGACGAGGAAAGAACAAGTGCTCGGGAATAAAGTGATACCTTACCATGAAGGTCATATGGAGGAACCACAATGTTGAAGAAGAAGCTACGTGGGAACTCGAAAGAAAATGATGAAAGAGTACCTGAGTTATTTGTTTTAATCGTGTGTCTTGATTACGAGAATAGAATCTTTGTAAGTAAGGGAAGAATGTAATGAATGTGTTGTTTGAGTTGTGATTACGGGGGGAGGAGAATCCTTATAAGAGGGAATGATGTAACATTCAGATTTTATAAATATAAATTATAAATATTTATTGATTTATATAAATATTTATTGGATGTATTTATTATTGAATAAATAATTATTAAATTTGATTGAGTTGATTTAGTTAATTATCTATTTGTTAAATAATTAATGTGATTAGTTAATTATTTATTTGTTAAATAATTAATGTGTTATGTGGATTGAGTTATGTCATTAAGTAATTTATTTAATAAATTGTTATTAAATAAAGTGTGACAAATAATTATGTTATAAAGAGTTATTAAAATAAATTAAGTAATTTAAGTTGGTTTTATCCAAACAATGCTTAAGGTTATTAAGTGTTTAATTATAAATTAGTTAAGCGAAACAAAGCCTACGACTTTTGGATTTTGAAATTTAAATGATTAATAAAATAATAATATAATATATCGTTAGTTTTATAGCGATATGTTATTAAATTAGGCATTATTAAGGTTAGCGGTTTTATTTTACGCATTATAGCTATCGGTTGTTTTCTTTTTACACATTCTAGTTCTTTGAGAAAAGAGAGAAGAACACTAAGAGAGAATTTCAGAGAAAGTTTAAGAGAGAAAAGGCTGTGTTTTTCAAAATAAGTTCTGAGTTTGTCAAAGCTATTCTCAGTGATTAACAAGTGTTGTCGGAACAAATTAAAGGTAGGTTGTATAAACCTTATCATATATGTTTACATTATATAGTTTTTGAGAAATTGTATGTCTCTGTTTTTCTTGAAATAACTTAGTGTATAAGTTTTTACCAAATTTGTACATAAACCTTGTTCTAGGATTTGTTTTGGTATTACATGTTTTGTTGTTATAATTGTTATAACTAGCATATATATATATATATATATATATATATATATGAGTGGTATTTTAATCATGTGTTAAAGAAAAAGAAATAGTTTCTTTGTGAACATAAACATGTATGAATGTATGTTTTTTAGAGTACCAAAATTTATACTTGTATTGTATGATAATCATGGAATTTAAGCTGTGATTATATGAATTGGGTAAGAATTAAATAGAATATAGTTAGAATAAATCAAATTATTTTCTAACTATGATTCTGATCTTCTTGTGTTAACAATGGAGTTTTGGTTTTAAAATATGTTATTCTAGTATTTAATTTTTCTAGAATAATGGTTTAAGTTGTGTTAATTTAGTATTTGTATGCTTGGTGAAGTTTATGTGTAATTTGCATAAGTTATACATGTTAATTGGTGTTAGAAATTAAGACATAGTAGCTTGGTTTGGTTTACGGTTTTGGGTGTTACGTAGTTGAAGCCCCTGATTACCAAATTTGTTGAAGCACAAAAAAATAGGCGAAGTTAAGCGCCCGGTATTTGGAATTTCGCTTAACCCGTGCTTTGCGCCCTTACTATCTACTTTTGATCTTTGGAAAAAGTGGTGCAGGTCGGACAATTTTGACCTCTATAGTAAAATGGCCATAACCTTTTCATACGAACTCTCGATTGAGTTGATTCAAGATGATTGGAAAGAGGACGAATAGCCCTATAACTTTTATTCTTTAAAGTTTTCAATTTTAAATCGTTATGAAGGGTCAAAATAGCCATGTTTAGAACTGTTGTGTATTTGGAGCCAATCGGAGGGCGTCGAGATGCGTGAATGCAAGTGCAACCCTTTGTGTATTAGTATAACTTAATGATAACATGTTGAACATGTAATAGGATGTTGTATCAAGTTGTTAATGTGCATGTGGTGCACTAACATGATCACTTAAGTAGTTGTAATAAAGCTAAAAAAAATAATAATCATGAAAAGATGTGATGTTGTTTAAACCAAAACTTAGTTAGTAGCTATACTAAGAGTAATAAAGTAACTCATAAAGGTAATGTTAGTGTTACTAATGTGTATTGTTAATACATATGGTATGTGTAGGACTTGGGGTGAACGTGAGTAGTAATTGTTTAACCTACATGCGAAGTGAGTTCTCTAACTCTACTTTTATAATTGTGCAAGTATCTAGCTATCTTTGAGCAAGTTTTCTAATCTATTATCTTGTTAATTCAATTCTTGTTTTCAATTCGATTACAATATAATGATGTAAGTTATACGGAGCAAGTTATTCTTGTATTTAACTTGTTGTTTAGCATGCACAACTATATATACTAATGTAGAACATTTCTATCATTCAAATTTACTATGCATGCTTAGTATTCAATTCTAATTAACCTTGGCTTAGTATTGTTTCAAGCAAGGTATGCTATAGTTATTCAAATTGTATGCTATTAGATTATTCCTAAAGCATGACTTTAGTTTACTATGATTGATTCAATCACGATTATTCTATAGTATAGTGTTATTGGTTTTATTCAATTACTCCTTAGTTGATGTTCGTTGAATTCAAATTACCTTGAAAGCTTATCCAAACCAAACTTCCTTTTGTGCGGACTTGTACTCTAAATCTTTGAGATGAACAACCCTATTGTTATGATTAGGGGTTAACTTACGCATAAGCGTTAAAATGTTTGTGCACAATACATTGTGCGAAGAAGGGTGATCCCCCTAAGTACGAGGTCCTTATAGTCTTATAGTGTTAAAGTTGGAGTTGAAAGATTACTTGCAATTGTGGATGTAGTTCATGGTCTTCTGACCCTCGATTGATGTATATTCTCCATATTTTGGGATTTGGTTTACGATTATTGTTGATAGAGTACTATTCACTTTTGATGAGCCTATTTCGATGAGTTATTATTATTTACTCTCTGTTGATTCCATGTTATATCCGGTGAGCAATTGTTTTGCTCACTCTTGCATATTAAAAACTCATTGCATTTACTAAAAGAGAAGGTAGGTGAACCTTGAACCTTGAAAGAAAGGAAAAAAATGTAAAGTGGAAAAATATTTATTAAGTGATGAAGACTTGTAATAGTTTATTTTTGATAGTTTATTAAGGTTAGGACTTTGATTTTTAAAGATTGTAATGAAGTTTATTTAATTTTTCCACATTTGAATGTTTGTAATTAAAGGTTAGATAACACAAAAAAAAAGGAGATTTTTATTTAAGTTTAATCCTTTATAAGGAGGGATTGTGAGGTTTTCTTTTATTATTCAATTCTATTATGATTGGGTAGTTAGAAATGAATATTTGCAAAAGAAGCAAGTGAACACCAAATCGATTAGTTGGGGAATATTCTTTTTGTCGGAGGAATGAAGACAATCACAGGTTTGGGAATTATTGTCAATATTTTTTTATGAAAATAACGGCGGAAGTTTTACAAGATTAAGCTATTTGAAACACCCAAGTGTTAAAAGTACAAGAATACGCTGGTGGTTGCATAGTAGCACAATGTATTGATTATTGATGCTTACGTGAGAAGTCACTCAGTTTTGTTTTATTAGTATTATTAATGTAATAAAACAGAATTTTTTTTATATAAAATAGAATACTTTTATAAAGTTATATGTTTTATTAGACAATAATTAGAATATATTATATTTTATTATGCATAGTGCCTGCATAGTAAAATCTTTTTATATAAAATAGAATACTTTTATAAAGTTATTCATTTTATTAGATTATAAATAGAATATATTATATTTTATTGTAAACCAATCTGGACCGTCTGTTTAAAGTAAATCAATCTGGACCGTTAAGGAATTAGTTACTATGCAGTCTATTTTTCTATAAATGAAGCTCATACCTTCATTATTTCTTATTTAATTCAATTGAAACTAGAGAGAGAAATTATAGAGAAACTACGTGAGAAAAGTATTACGATACTTCCCTACTCTTATATTAGATTTCTTTTATGGTAAGTAATTATTATTTCTTTTGTATTCATGAAGAGAACTTTTGTTATTCCATTATTTATTATTCATTGGAATAACTTTGATATCTGCTGGATACCTTATACTTGGTGAAATTCTTACATTATTCCATTCTTTATTATTACGTCATAATATCCTGTTTGTGCGTTTACATGAACACGGGTTCCATTATTTATTATTATGTTGGAATAACTTTGTTTATATGTAAATACCGCATACATGGTGAAATTCTTCTGTTATTCCATTCTTTATTATTCTGTTGGAACATCATGTCTATGCTTTACTCATGACCTGGTTCCATTATTTATTATTCTGTTGGAATACCCTCTATGTGCTGTCTATCGCATGCCTGGTGAATTCTTCTGTTATTTCATTATTTATTATTCTGTTGGAATATCATGTCTGTACGTTTACGCATGACCTGGTTTCATTCTTTATTATTCTGTTGAAATAACCTGTCTATGTGGATTACCGCATGCATTGTAAATGATCCTTCGTATTCATACGAATAGTATTTTCATTAAAAAGGGGTTTTTGCCAAGGCAGTTTCGTAATTTTTTTGACCCTTAAAAATTCTGGAAAATTTTGAAATGATAATTTGATGAGTTTTCTAGATTGTGTTAAAAAATGGCGATTTTTAGATATATAGATTAAGAGTTATGGATTTTATGGGAAAAGACTATTTTAAAATTAAACCCTTATAACGCCTTGTGGTTAACTCCAAAATGGGTGAAATTTGTATTGGGAGTACATGTATATAACAGGAGTATACCCTGTAAATTTCGGAATTTTCGGACAAAAGTACAATTTATGATAAATGTCTAAATATTCGGCAGTTTTAGCCATATAAAAAATAGTAAATGAATTTTAAAAATTCTGAGAAAAATATATGTTCAAGATGGAACTATATTCTAATAAATCCCAGAAAAGAAATATTTTTGGGACTGATTTGGTATTTTTCATGAAAATGAACTAGTTATGAGTAAATGAATTAAATATGTTATGTGAAGTAATAAAATTGGAAAATTGGATTTTATAGCTTGAGAATCCTATATAGGGTATATACAGATTTTTGATGAGGGATTTGATCATTGATTATGAAATCTTAGTAGTATGGCATTTTTGAATGATTAAATGCATTATTTGATAAAGTGTAAACGATTGAAATAAATTGTTTATAAATTTAAGAAATGATTAAAATATGGTTATAATATTAATGATATTATATTATGAGATTATTAAGTAATTGATAACATTTGGTTATTATTGAACGCTGGATAAATTGTATTATAAATGTTTAATATTTATCCTTCATCTCATTTGATTAATTCTTATATCATTGTCATCATCCTCATGCTTATATAGTGTTGAAAGTCATCTTTGGCCGTAGTGCATAGATGGACTTGGTATGATTATGACCAGGGATTATTCGGTATAATCATGACCGTAATGTTACAAATGATGTGGAAAAAGTCCTCATTGGCCCGTAGTGCATTGATGGACAATTTTTGGTATGATTATGGCTATGGATTCTCTTCGGCCAAGGGTGCAAAGATGAATTGTTTTATGGCATGATCATGACCGTTGATGAAAACACGATTATCTTTAGCCCGTAGTGCATGGATAATTCAGTGATATGGATTGATTATCGAGCTGAGTCTCAGCGATGAAATATAAATTCATGGATGTGATATTAACTTAATATCCTTGGTAGAAAAGCGGGGTGATTCGATGATGTGGATTATTTATTAAATTCGAGTCTCGGTGATAAAATATTTATTATACATTTTTAATCGTAGAAGATAGTAGATATCATGCTCTACTTGACTCTTCTAAAATACAGTTGTATGTCTTTGGCATGTAATGCAAAAATGAATTGTTAATAAATATCTTTGGCCGTAGTGCAAAGATGAATTTATTAGTATGATTATGAGCAGGAATTCTGATTTGGTATAACCATGATTTTTGATGTTTCAGGTGAAGATAGGTGATGAAAATTATCTTCGTCCTAGTTGCGAAGAGGAATTTAGAACCACAATTATGATTATTAGTTATTCATATGATTGTGGACAGGAACTGTTGATTTATTTTACATGGATAAAACATTATTGGTGGACTTTTAACATAGAGAAGATAATAGACCTTATGGTCTATTTGACTCTTCTAATGGATTGCTCGTTCCGCTGCAACTATGGTTGAAAAGTTTTATCATCTACCATATATTTTAAATCTCTGATTTATTATTGATGAAAGCTATTGATAATTTAATTATCTTTAGTCATGATATTCAAAACTGAGCTAGTTGTGCTCACCCTTTCTGCTTCACAATTCCTTTCAGGTAATAAGAGTGTTGCCGGGTCGAGCGGGGATAATAGGGGAATAGAACAGTGGTCTCTAGCTATGGAGGTTCTCCCTAAACAGTATAGAAAAGTGTGTTGTATTCTATACAACATTTAGTAGTTATATTTGGTGAATCAAAGAGGGTGAGGTGAACCCAACTTTGGAAGGGTGTTTTGCCACTATCATACAAGATGTCTAATGACATACAATCTCGTGTTATCATAAGACAGGGTTGTGCGCATCCACTTGCTGAGTATATCTACGGGCACTACCTATATAATCTTTGAGTTTATTTGAAATATAATATTCACTTGGAGACAGTGGAGATAGTTATATGTCAAGAGAAGACTCATCATTGGAAAGAAGATGATAGTAATCTTCTCGTTTTTCTTTGGGGTCTATTGGGTCATCCAAGGATAATTCTGTGGCCATATGATATCTATTATAACCTAGATGCATGGCCTCCCATGTACGAAGGTTTCCTTGAGCACTTCCCAAAGATTTTAATTTCTAAAACAGTTTTTGACTATACTTTTATGTAAAGTACCATTGTAAGGTTGTGGTCGAGGCACCGTGAGAGTTGCATACATTTGTATTAAAACTCACAGTTAACTGTGGTCGTATTCTATACGACAGCTCAACAGTTGTATAAATGAAGTTGTATTTCTAAGTTATGTTGTTATTAAACAACTATAGTATCATCAAGCATTGTTGATTCAACTAGTTCCCTAGTTGATGATCATTAAACTTCAATTACCCTTGAAAGCTTATCCAAACCAAACTTTCTTTGGTACGGACTTGTACTCTAAATACTGAGATGAACAACCCTATGTTTAGGGGTTTACGCTTAGCGTTGAAATGGTTGTGCACAATACATTGTATGAAGGATTGATCCCCCTAAGCACGTGGAGTCCTTATAGTCATATGACTGTTAAAGTTAAAGTTGAAAGATTACTTATAACTGTGGACATGGTTCATTGTCATTTGACCCTCAGTAGCATATTTAAGAATGTTAATAGAACAAATCATTCAGTTCTATTGAGCCTATGAATTGGCAAATGTTGATATATTAATAGAACATATCATTCAGTTTTATTGAGCCTATGAATTGGCAAATGTTGAAATGTTAATAGAACATATCATTCCGTTCTATTGAGTCTATGAATTGACAAATGTTGAAATGTTAATAAAACATATCATTCAGTTCTATTAAGCCTATTATTTGGCAAATGATGTAAAGATATTTATTCTTATTTCAAGTGAGCTTTGTTTGCTCACTCTTGCATATTTATACATTTATTGCAGTTATGGTTGAGAAGGTAGATAAACCTACAACTAGCAAAGGAAAGGGAAAATTGTACAAGTGATGAAGACTTGTAATTTTGCTTTATCGTTATGATGATAGACTTTTAATAATGATGTGATGTAATAATTTTATTTCCGCACTTGAATGAATGTATTAAAGGTTAGAGATCCTGGGAGATAATTTTTTTATTAAAGTAATCCTGTATGGGCAGGTTTTTATTATTCAATTTATTATGATTGGGTAGTTAGATATGAATGTTTTGATTATGTGAACACCAAATCTCGAGGTAATGAAGTACCGGGATTTGGGGGTGTCACAAGTTGGTATCAAAGCTTTAGGTTATGAACCTTAGGTGGGGAAAAGCCTTAGAAAGTAACCTTTGAAAAGATAGTGGTGATTAACTCTTATCGAGTTTTAAGGAAGAAATAATAAAACACGTATATGCTTATGTGTTTATAACTTATGTGCTCGTGAGTGTTGAGTAGTAATGATTAATGATTAAAAATTAAAATTTTGTTGTCAGGATGACTAATGTCGGAGAATCCAGTTAGGCTAGGGAGGATAGACCTCAGATGCCTATAGAGGAGGAGCCTCGCGACATTCAGGTTATTTGGGAACAACTACTTCCACGGGAGTTAGCCCCGTTGGTCACAGTGGTTGAAGATGAGGATGATGATGTGGAGACGGATGAGGAGGATCCCGTTGAGTTGCCACAGGAGGATGAGGATGACGAGGAGGAGGAGACTCCACTAACCTCGGTAGCTGCTCGTATGTACGATGAAGTCTACGACCGTAACGTGGAACTTCAAGATACAGTCGAGGAATTACAAGAGATAGTAGCTGAACAACTAACTGCAATGACATAGAAAGATGATGAGATCCAAGATCGTGAGGAATGACTGACTAATGTCGAGGAGAAGCTAGAACAGACTGAAGTAGAGAAAGAACAACTGATCGAGGAGGTCGCTGAATTGAAGAATAAGCTAAGGGAAGAAGCTACGAAGAGGGAAAGAGCCGAGGATGCATATGAAAAAGTGTTTCAACGAGCCGGGATAGCAGTGAAAGACGCACAGGCGAAGAGAATGAAGTTGAAAGAGATAAATAGAGTATTCAACACCGTGGTTAATCGAGCTCAAGATCGGGTCATGAGTTATCCGATCTAGTTTGAGACGCTGCCATCATACGTATTAGATCGTAAAACAATGTTCCGAATTATGGAGGAAGAGCGTAGTAAGGCTAAGCAGTATCTTAGTAGAACATCATAGTTGTTATGCGAGTTATAAATATTAAATAAATTGTAAATCCCAAGTGTTATGTAACCTATGGGATATGATGATGATGTTGTCCTAAAACTTTTGTGGTTCACGAAAGTAATGTAAATAGCAGTGATGCTATTGTTTTATATTTTCAAAAAGGTTATGAATAAATAAAAGTTGTTATTTTATTCAAAGTGTTATGTGATTATGTGGCTATTTCTTTTGTGGAGGCAAGTTAAGTAGAAATTACTTAAAAGAGTTGAATAATAATCTAATGGGTGTATTTTTAACAGAAAAAGCCTCCCAGACGTAAACCACCACGACAGAGAACCACCGAAGGAACCAACATTAACGACAATGTTAATGCTAACCCCGTTCAACAACTAGTGACATTACTGACAAGAGCGTTGAAGAATCAACCACAGAACCAAGGAACAACATTTAAGGAGTCCAAGGCGGTTGGACCACCTGAATTTTGTGGGACCGTGAATCCAGTCGAGGCACAAACTTGGATTATGGAGATGGAGAAGGTGTTCGATGTTGCTAAGGTAGGAAATGACCATAAGACTGCTTTTGCAACATTCATCTTGAAAACAAAAGCTAGTTATTGGTGGCAGGCCAATAAAACTCGAGAAGGACCAGGGATGATGACCTGGGTTAGGTTTAAGGAGATATTCTTCGAGACCTATTTTCCCTAGAGTTCGAAGGGTCAGCTGAAAGTGCAATTTCTGGAATTGAAGCAGGGAACGATGACGTTATCCGAGTATGCCGCTAAATTCAACGAGTTGGCAAGGTTTGCGCCTTATCAAGTCAGCACGGATGAACGCAAGACGAAAAGATTTGAACAGGGACTGAAGCCCTAGTTGTACAGTAGGGTTTATTCTAGTTGAAGACTTTCGCAACAGTGATGGAGAAAGCAATACTCGCTGAAGGTGGAGGTGAGGCGGTGAAAAACTTCAATCAGGAACAGAAGAAGAAGAAGAATGAGGTGGAAATTAAGAATGGAGGTGGTAGTTGTGGAAACAACAACAACTTGAAGAGGAAGTTGAATGGAAACGTGGGTGCTGGAAACCAGCAGGGTAACCAGCAAAACAAGAAGTTTGAAGCATGTGCTACATGCGGGAAGTTTCATAAGGGTGTGTGCTTGATGGGGAAACGAGTATGCTTCAATTATGGCCAGGAGGGTCACATCGCCGCAAATTACACTCAACCTAAGAAAAATGTGTGCTTCACGTGAGGATCCAAAGATCACTTTGCTCGTGAATGCCCTAAGAAGAAGGATGGAGTGACAACCAGAAGCAATGGAGGTAACGGTGGACCCACATCATCAAATAAACCCAGCGGACTAGAACCTTGACATGATTGTGCAAGATGTTGTGCAATCAAAAGATGTCGTGGTCGGTATTATCCCAATCAATGATATTGATGCTTATGTATTATTTGATTTGGTGCTACTTGCTCGTTTATCTACGATGAATTTTCTAAGAGGTTAGAATTGCTGAGAAGAAGCTGAATTTCCTTTGAACATAGAAATTGCGAATAAGGAGGTAATCCTGTTAGATTTCATTACCACAAGAACTTTAGGGTGAACATTAAGGAGAATATCTTGATGGTAGATTTGATTCCGATTAGACTTGGAGAGTTTTATGTTATTTTGGGAATGGATTGGCTCTTCAAATATGGAGCGATAATTGATTGCCAAAAGAAGTATGTAAACCTTATGACCCCATCAAAGGTAGTATTTTATGGTAGAAAGTCGCCTAGACAAATTAAATATCTGACGATTATGCAGGCCAAGAAATTATTGAGTCAAAGCTGTGTGGGCTATTTAGCTTACATAGTCCATACTCAGAAAAAGAATGTGAAACTGGAAGAGATACCAGTGGTGAGGGAATTTGAGGATGTGTTTCTAGAGGATTTTCCAGGACTTCCGCCTAACAGAGAAATTGAATTCGTAATCAACTTAGTGTCGGGAACAGCACCGATATCGAAGGCCCCGTACAGAATGGCTCTAGTAAAAATGAAGGAACTTATGGTACAGTTGCAGGAATTGTTAGACAAGAAATATATTCAACCAAGCGTATCATCGTGGGGAGCACCAGTATTATTCGTGAAAAAGAAGGATGGGTCAATGCGTCTTTGTATTGATTATAGAGAATTAAACAAAGTCACTATTAAAAACAATTATCCATTGCCAAGAATAGATGACTTGTTTGATCAATTGAAGGGTGCTAAATACTTCTCGAAAATAGATTTGAGAAGTGGGTATCACCAGTTGAAACTGAGGAAGGAGGATATACCATGAGCGGCATTCAGAACTCGGTATGGACATTACGAGTTTCTGGTGATGTCTTTTGGTTTAACCAATGCACCTGCTGCATTCAAGGATTTGATGAATAGGGTGCTTAAACCATTCTTAGACAAGTTTGTAGTGGTATTCATCGATGACATTCTGGTGTATTCCAAAACTCAAGAAGAACATGTGGAACACTTACATTTGACATTGGAAACACTAAGAAAGGAAAAATTGTACGCGAAATTCTCTAAGTGTGAATTTTGGTTAGACCGTGTACAATTTCTTGGGCACGTGATTGACAAAGATGGGATTTCCATGGATCCATCAAAAGTGGAAGCTGTAATCAATTGGGAACAACCAAGAACACCGTCGGAAGTGAGGAGTTTCTTGGGACTGGCTGGTTATTACAGACGATTTATTCAAGATTTTTCTAAGATAGCCACTCCATTAACAAATTTGACAAGGAAAGCTATGAAATTTGTTTGGACGGAGAAATGTGAAGAAAGTTTCCAAGATTTGAAGAAGAAATTAAGCATGGCACCTGTGTTGTCATTACCAGATAGTACAGGTAACTTTGTGGTGTATAGTGATGCCTCACATAAGGGATTGGGTTATGTTCTTATGCAGAACAGCAAAGTTATTGCGTATGCATCAAGACAACTGAAGGATTATGAGAAAGGTTATCCGACTCATGATTTGGGATTGGCTGCAGTAGTATTTGCTCTCAAGATATGGAGACACTATATCTATGGAGAGAAATGTGAAATCTACACAGACCATAAAAGTCTGAAGTATATTTTCACACAGAAGGACCTGAATATGCGTCAAAGGAGATGGATAGAATTGATAAAGGATTACAATTGTGAGATCTTTTATCATCCGGGTAAAGCGAATGTGGTTACAGATGCTTTAATCAGGAAAGGTCGGGAGAAGTTGATGCTGATAACTACTCAGGAGGAGCTTATTTCAGCAATGGCAAAGCTAGAGTTGGAAATCAAATTTTCAAAGGAATACGATGAACGACTATTTCAGATAGATGTTAGTCCAATTTTGGTGGACAAAGTGAAGAGTGCTCAACTACAAGATAAAGAATGTGAAACGATCAAAGAGAAAGTGGTTGAGGGTAGTGATGTAAAATACAAGATCGATACCGAAGGACTACTACGGTTCGAAGAAAGAATTTGGGTTCCAGCAGTGCCAGAGCTTAAAGATGAAATCTTGACTGAAGCACACAATACAAGATATTCGATTCATCCAGGAAGTACAAAGATGTATCAAGATTTGCGGCGACATTTTTGGTGGCCGAATATGAAAACAGACGTTGCAGAATGCGTTGCAAAATGCTTAACATGTCAGAAGGTGAAAGCTGAACATCAACGACCAAGTGGGTTACTTCAACCGTTGGAAATACCGGAATGGAAATGGGAGCATATCACAATGGATTTTGTGGTAGGACTTCTAACGACTCAGAAAGGATACGATGCGATATGGGTAATAGTGGATAGATTGACAAAATTTGCACACTTTTTGCCAATAAAGATTAGATTTAATCTTGATCAGCTAGTGAAATTATACGTTAAAGAGATCGTGTCAAGACATGGAGTTCCAGTGTCAATTGTGTTAGATAGAGATCCAAGGTTCACATCAAACTTCTAGAAGAGACTACAAGAATGTATGGGAACACAGTTGCGAATGAGTACACCATACCATCCGCAAATCAGCAGCGAAGAGAGCGAACTATCAAGCGTTGGAAGATATCTTTGAGAGCATGCATCATGGATTTCAAAGGAAAGTGGGATGAACATTTACCATTGGTAGAATTTTCCTCGATATAACAGATTACCACGCGAGCATCGGCATGCCACCTTAAGAGGCATTATCAGACAAGAAAGTCTGAGAACATCTTTGTCTTTGTGATGAAGTCGATTGAGCGCCAATTTGTTAGGACCGGATTGGTACAACAAAGCTTTGAAGTTGTCAAACTCATCAGGACAAGATTGGTAGCAGCCCAAGGCAGACATAAAAAGTATGCCGATCAACATAGGCAGAATCGCGAATTTGAAGTAGGAAATTTCATTTTCCTAAAAGTTTCTCCTTGGAAGGGAAAGATTCATTTTGGCAAGAAAGGAAAGCTCAGCCCAAGATTTATTGGACCGTTTGAAATACTACGAAGAGTGGGGGAAGTGGCTTATGAGGTAGCTCTACCCCCAGAGTTGGAAAACACTCATAATGTTTTTCACATTTCGGTGTTACGGCCGTATAAACCCGATTACAAGCACGTGATCGAGTATGAACCATTGTAATTCAATAAAGATTTGTCTTATGAAGAGACTCCTATCCAGATAGTCGACAGAAAAGAACAAGTGCTCAAAAATAAAGTGATACCTTCTGTGAAGGTGATATGGAGAAACCACAATGTCGAAGAAGCAAGCGTGGGAACTTCGAAAATTTGAAATGATAAAAATTACCACGAGTTATTTATTTAATCTATGTCTTCGATTACGGGGACGAGAATCTTTGTAAGTAAGGGAAGAATATAGCGATTTGATTGTTTGAATTGTGATTCGAGGGCGAGAATCCTTTTAAGGAGGAATGATGTAACGTTCGAATTTTAAATGTAATATTAAATATTTATTGATTTATATAAATATTTAATGGATGTGATTATCGTTGAATAAATATATATTCAATTGATTTAATTTTGTTTAGTTAATTATTTATTAAATAAATAATTGATGAATTAAGGAAATAATTATTATATTGATATTTCAATATAATGGTTAATTATTTGTATTGAGTTATGTGATTAAAGGATTTATTTAATAATTGTGATTTGAATTAATTAAAATAAATAGGAAAGCTTGATTAAATATAGTGTGACAAATAACTATATTATAAGGAGTTATTAAAATAAATTAACGTAGTTTAATTTAGTTTTTTCCAAACAAGGATTATTATATAAATCTTTAAAAATTAAAGGGTTTTGCCAAACAAAGCCTTATGGCTTTTGGAATTTCTAGATTTTTAAATTAAATAAAATAAATAATAAATATAATATAATTATAACTTATACGTTATTTTTATATAACTGATATCCTAATAAGTATACGTATTAGTATTATATCAGTTTTATTTTTACGCATACATGTTAGTTATCTAGTCTAAGCCTAAGAGAAGAAAGCTAAGAAGTTCAGAGAAGCTTGAGAGAATTGAGAGAAGGCTTGAGAGAAATTGAGAAAAATTGTCTGCAATTGCAAGAAATTACCAAACTATTTGAAGGTATTTATCTAACCTTTGTATATATATATATATATATATATATATATATATATATGTATATACATATAAGAAGTTACGACATAGTTATTTGTATTCTGTGAAATCAAAATTTGTTGAATTGTGGAATTATATAGTTGATAATAGCAATTGTATATGTTTATGATGCTTAGAAAGTATGTTTAAACAATAATTGAATGCTAATTTCAGTTTACAGTGAAGAAAATTTTGACAGTATATGTTTTTGTATATTTTGTTTTCATATGGCTCATGTAAGCATCAATTCTAGTGGCTAAATTATATGTTAAAGTATAAATTGAAGCTTGTATATGTTAGTTCATTGAGATATGAACATAACGTAATTTGAATGAGATGATTTGTCTATGTTTTGAAATCACAGTGATGATTTTTAGGATGAATGTCAAGAAAATTGAGTTTTTCATGAAAACATGAAAATTGAGAAATTAAAATAGTTTTAGTGATTGTTAAATTGTGCTAAGTGGTTGAATATGTTAGCAATCATGTCTATGATAGTTGTATATTTATTTCACGTGTTATTATCACTGTTTGGTGGGTGAAATTCGTGTTAGTTGGCTTAAAAAAAGTGCCAAAGTTACGTTTGAAAAATGAGTTACAATAAATCGCGCGTGCAACCTCGATAGACAAAACTTGCTTGTGGCGCCATGAGTGCCCATTCAGTTTCTTTGAAGTACGCTAATTCTCTGGACTTTAGTCATTCTTTGTGGCTTAGCTAAAGGTTATGGTAATGTGTCCAACATGTAACAACAAGGCTAATACAGAGTTGTGTTATATGTATTATGAATTCAAAGTTACAAAAATGTTTAGTAAATCAAAAACACCTTATGTGATAACTTAGTTTATACAATGAACGTTAGTTAAGTGTTATGATGATTAACACTTGGGAATTCTAAAATGTAAATGGTAGCTTAACACTTGTGCTTAAATAACAAGTTTAGCTAGTAATGCGTTTTATATTGAAAAGTGAATATTAGTATGTATAATAGATGTTGTGGTTTTAATACTGTGTATAGCTGAACGTGAGCTTTAATATTTTAGCTTACGCTCGAGGCAAGTTTTCTAATTCTACACTTTCATTGAGCTAGTTCATTTATTACATTGTGCAAAATTTTCTAACTCTACACTTTCGTTGAGTTAGTTCTATTATTATAACTTCATGCTTTTGATTGAGCAAGCTTTTTATCTTAACTGTTACTGATTAAGTAAATAGTTCCTAAAATCCATTTGAACAAACTCTAATTCTAATGTTATAACACTTGAACCTTAGCTTATTTTACTGTTCAAGCAAAGGTTAACCATTTTATTCATTTTATTGAATGCTTATGCTCTATAGTTATTTCAAGCATAAGTTTGATATGTTGAATCAGTTCATTTATGATTCTCAAATGTTCTAAGTTATGTTGTTATTAAACAACTATTGTATCATCAAGCATTGTTGATTCAACTAGTTCCCTAGTTGATGATCATTAAACTTCAATTACTCTTGAAAGCTTATCCAAACCAAACTTTCTTTGGTGCGGACTTGTACTCTAAATCTTGAGATGAACAACCCTATGTTTGAGGGGTTTCGCTTAGCGTTGAAATGGTTGTGCATAATACATTGTACGAAGGATTGATCCCCCTAAATACGTGGAGTCCTTATAGTCATGTGACTGTTAAAGTTAAAGTTGAAAGCTTACTTATAACTGTGGACATGGTTCATGGTCATTTGACCCTCAATAGCATATTTAAGAATGTTAATAGAACAAATCATTCAGTTCTATTGATCCTATGAATTGGAAAATGTTGAAATGTTAATAGAACATATCATTCAGTTCTATTGAGCCTATGAATTGGCAAAATTTTGAAATGTTAATAGAACATATCATTCAGTTCTATTGAGTCTATGAATTGGCAAATGTTGAAATGTTAATAGAACATATCATTAGGTTATTAACATTTGACAGTCAATTCATTCAATAAGAATCAATGAATTACATGTAACATTTCAACATTTTCTGATCAATCATAAATTTCATAGGGAAATGAAAGTTTGGTTTAAGTTTTGAATAAATGTTAAATTAAAATTGCTTGATGACTCAAAAGGTTCAATGTTATAACAGAATTTTGAACAATAACGATTTGAGATGATAACTCACGGCGAAGTGTAGAGTTAGGAAAAAACAATACATTAAACCATTTACATTAGAATTCCTAAATTACATTTTATGTTACGTTAGTATCTCGATGAACTAACATATACAAGCTTCAATTTATACTTTAACATACAATTTAGCCACTAGAATTGATGCTTACATAAGCCGTATGAAAATAAAATATACAAAAACATATCTTTGTGAAATTTTCTTCTTTGTAAAAGCGAAATTAGTATGCAATTATTGTTTAAACATACTTTCTAAGCATCATAAACATATACAATTGCTATTACCAACTATATAATTCCACAATTCAACAAATTTTGATTTCACGAATACAAACAACTATCCAGTAACTTCATATATATATATATATATATATATATATATATATATATATATATATATATAATACAATGGTTAGATAAATACCTTCAAATAGTTTGGTAATTTCTTGCAATTGCAGACAATTCTTCTCAATTTCTCTCAAGCCTTCTCTCAATTCTCTCAAGCTTCTCTGAACTTCTTAGTTTTCTTCTCTTAGGCTTAGACTAGATAACTAACATGTATGCGTAAAAATAAAACTGATATAATACTAATACGTATACTTATTAGGATATCAGTTATATAAAAATAACGTATAAGTTATAATTATATTATATTTATTATTTTATTTATTTTATTTAATTTAAAAATCTAGAAATTTCAAAAGTCATAAGGCTTTGTTTGGCAAAATCCTTTAATTTTTAAAGAATTTATATAATAAGCCTTGTTTGGAAAAAAACTAAATTAAACTACTTTAATTTATTTTAATAACTCCTTATAATATAGTTATTTATCGTACTATATTTAATCAAGCTTTCCTATTTATTTTAATTAATTCAAATTATAATTAATTAAATAAATCCTTTAATCACATAACTCAATACAATAATTAACCATTAAATTGAAATATCAATATAATAATTATTTCCTTAATTCATCAATTATTTATTTAATAAATAATTAACTAAACAAAATTAAATGGCAAATAGCACTTTTACAGCACTGTGGTTGTAGTGTTTAAAGAAATTAGTCATTGTGCTTTTAAAATATTCAATTAGTCCACTTTGTATTTTTAAAAATGTTCAATCAAGCCATTCAGTCCAATTTCTTGGGCCGGACGTCAAATAATTACACGTCGCATTGAAGAAAAAAAAAAATCAAAAATCATTATTTCCCTCATTGGCAACCCGGTTCACCAAATTCTTAATACTATTGAGCCATAGCACTTTAAAAAATGCAATTATTTTGTGGTTTTTAAAAATATTTTTCTATTTTATTTTCTTTCTTTTTCTTTACACTGAATATTTATAATATGTATAATATTAATATAAATTAATATTATAATATTTATAATATGTATGTTTTATTTTAAAAATAAAAATAAAATACTTTTATGTTTTAAAATACTTATAAAATCTTTAAAAATAAAAACATTTTTTATTTTATTTTCTTTCTTTTCTTTACCTAAATATTTATAATATGTATAATATTAATAAAAATTAATATTATAATATTTATAATATGTATGTTTTATTTTAAAAATAAAAATAAAAATACTTTTATGTTTTATAATACTTAGAAATTTTTAAAAAATAAAAATATTTTTATATTTTATTTTCTTTCTTTTCTTTACCTAAATATTTATAATATGTATAATATTAATAAAATTAATATTATAATATTTATAATATGTATGTTTTATTTTAAAATAAAAATAAAATAATTTTAAATTTTAAAAAAAAAATATTTTATGTTTTATTTTCTTTCATTTTATTTACCTAAATATTTATAATATGTATAATATTAATAACAATTAATATTATAATATTTATAATATGTATGTTTTATTTAAAAATAAAAATAAAAATACTTTTATGTTTTAAAATACTTATAAAATTTTTAAAAATAAAAATATTTTTATATTTTATTTTATTTCTTTTTCTTTACCTAAATATTTATAATATTTATTATATTAATGAAAATTAATATTATAATATTCAGTTTCTCCTCACGCCAAATTTCTATTACTACTACTCTCATGTAGTCCTCCTCCAAAATTCATCGCCCGCTCGGATAGTGATAGTTAATGTCTCTCCCGCTGCTCCATCTTTTTCGGACATATCTATAAGACCCAGGTAGCTTCATTTTCTCTTGATCTTTCTTTTTTTTTCGTAAAATTTTCTTGGTTGTGTTTAGTTGCAGTGATTTCGGAATGAGTGAATAGTTTAGTTTGATTTCATCAATTCTGTAAGGGAAAATGAGTTCTAAAGGAGGATTTAGAAAAGGCTCGTCCCCATGTGGCAGTACCTCCTCTTTTAATCAAGTACCATCGGGTTTTCACATCCAATTTATAAGAAGACATTAGCAGGAATTGGCGAATAAAAGGAAATACGGATCAGGGAAGTTTGATTCTGGCCGGATTCTATGGCTTTGGGTAGGTGACTGGTGGTGTTGGGTCGATGGATTCCAGATTTGTGAGGAAGAAGATTAACATTAGGGTTTGAGTTTGAATTAATTAAGAAAAAAATGAGGATAAATAATGTATTCATTTTGATGGAGAAAGAAAATAGGAAATGAAAAAATTATTAAAAAATGAATTAAAATATTTATTTTAATTTTATTATTATTTTAATTATTTTTTTGCCACATAATCAATGAGTTTATTTTATTTATTTTTTTGTATTGCCACATCAGAAAATAATGATTTTTTTTAATGTCACGTGTGTAATTATTTGACGTCCGTCCAAGAAATTGGACGGAATGGCTTGATTGAACATTTTTAAAAAGTACAGTGGGCTAATTGAATATTTTTAAAGCACAATGACTAATTGCTTAAAACACTACAACTACAGTGGTGTAAAAGGGTTTTTTGCCAAAATTAAATCAATTGAACAAATATTTATTCAACGATAATCACATCTATTAAATATTTATATAAATCAATAAATATTTAATATTACATTTAAAATTCTAGAATGTTACATCATTCCCTCTTTAAAAGGATTCTGTCCTCAGAATCATAATTCAAATAATCAAATCGTCACAATTAGTAAAAATAGACATCTATTTCGATAATAATGGATGTCTGGAGGTTATATTGATCAATTGGATAATTAATCGGATAAATGAGTAAATTAATTGCTATTAATTCACATGCTTATAACTATGTGTTCATATGTGTGTACTATTGATTCACATTCATGTACTATTAGGGGAGGTGGTGCAAGATTGATAATACTTGCATGACTAAATTAAAAATGGAGGTAAAGATGAAGGTACTTATCTTTGTAATTATTTTTTTCACATGATTGTACTATTGATTCACATGATTGTACTATTGATTCACAAGATGTACTATTAGGGGAGGTGGTGCAAGTTTGATAATACTTGCGGGACTAAATTAAAAATGAAGAAAAGATGAAGGTATTATCTTTGTAATATTTTGAGCCCCAAAACGTGCAATTATCGAAACTATATTTCCTATAAATAGAAGCTCATTCTTCTTTCATTCTCACCAATTCACTAAGACTCACAAAAGCATTTATAGAGAGAAGCTTTAGAGAAAGTAGAAGAGAAGTGCGCTACCTCATTATTCGAGTATCCGATCTTCTTACGAGGTAAGGGATATTATTTTGTTCAGTATTTATAGGAATAATATTTTCTTCCATATTCTATAGTATGTGAGTAATATTATTTCGTCTCGTATTCCTAATTATACCATCATTCGGTTAAAGTATTGCTTCTATATTCCGTGAAATTAGTATAATATCCTTGAAATTTGCTCTTCATCTAGTATCGCTTCATAAGAATATTTTCTGCACATTCTTGTTAAATTTTAAGTTTTTCATGCCGGGATACTGTCCATGAGTACTATTTATTTATACGGTACTATTCATAAAAGTATTATTCACGGGTACTATTCATGAGTACTATTCACAAAGTACTATTCACAGAGTACTATTACCGAAGTACTATTCATAGGGTACTATTCACTCGGGTAATATTCATCCGGAGTATTATTCATAACAAAAATTGATTTCTTTTCGGTCCAAATCATTTTTGATACATTATCATTCTTGAATTTTACTCCACAAAGCAGTATCATGTTGACAATTAGGACAATATTGAATTCTGGATAAATTAAATTATAAATCTTTAAAAATTTATCCTTGAACTTATTTTATTGAATTCTCATATCATTGTCATCATCCTCATGTTTATATTATGTTGAAAGTCATATGTAGCCTGTAGTGCATAGATGGACTTGGTATGATTATGACCGGGGATTATTAGGGTATAATCATGACCGTAATGTTACAAATGATGTGGTAAAAGTCCTCATTAGCCCGTAGTGCATTTATGGACAGTTGTTTGCATGATCATGACCATTGATGAATACATGAATATCATTGGCCCATAGTGCATGGATAATTTGTGGTCGTTATACTAAAGAATATCCTTGGCCGTAGTGTAGGGGTGATTCGATGATGTGAATTATTTATTAAGCTGAGTCTCAGCAATAAAAGTGATGAAAAACCTTTTAAATCATAGGAGATGGTAGATTTTATGCTCTACTTGACTCTTCTAATGGATTGTTTGTTCCGCTGCAGTTAAACTTGATGTTTATTATATTTTATCAGTTTAACATTGTTGAAGGCTAACGATAAATTATTCTGCATTATCTTAGTCATAATATTTCTTACTGGGCTAGTTGAGCTCACCCTTTTGCTTTCATTGTCCTCTTCAGGAAATGAGAACGTAGCCGGGACTAGTCGGGGAACAGAGTGACGGTCCAGATGATAGCATTAGTAGTCCTCACTATTTTGTAAAATAGTGTATCAATAATTGTATTGAAGACTCCATTTGAGTTGAATACTGTCTAGAAGACAATATTTGTATTAAAACTCTCAGTTTATGTTTTGTCGTATGTTACACGACAGTTGTATTATTAAGTTGTATTTGAATTTTGTACCATGTATTTGGTGACTCAAGATGGGTGATGTATACCTATTTTGGGGGCATCACAGTTGGTATCAAAGCTTAGGGATATGATCCCGGATGAGATGTGAGACTAGAACTAGGAGGGGAGGCAGGGAAATTCCTTGCTAGTATGACCTACTAAGTTTATTTAGTATTTATTTGTGGTGGTCGAGTATAGGGATAATATGTGACATGTCAATTAACCCTTGTTTTATGGCGTATTTGAAAATGGCATCAAGAAAATGTTGAGATAAGCAATGAAGCACATGATGAGACCGTTGAGTCACTGACGATCAATACCAAGGATAATGTGCATCGGGATGGCAATAATCCTCAAGAAAACAACAACATTGACCAAATGATGAACAATGAGATGTTCAGGAGGCTTTATTCAATTCATGCGACATCGGTGAGGCGACTCACATTCAAAATGAAGGTGGAAACAAGTGACTCTCGGAATGATTCTGCGCTAAGCGATTCGAGGCTGGCACCACGAGTTTATTGGAGAGCCAAAACCACTTAAGGCGGAGGCGTGGATAAAGCAGATCACCAAGATATTTGATGTCTTGGGATGCTCAGAAGCAAAAGGTTCCTTTGCCACCTTTATGTTTGAGGAGAGGAAAACTCTTGGTGGGAATCGGTAAAAGCGTACTCAAACTGCCGTCTTGAAGATGTCTTGGGAGAAGTTCAAGAATTGTTCAACGACAAGTACTTTACCAAAAGTATTCGTCACATGAAGGAGGTAGAGTTCATCAAAGTTTGGAGCAAAAAAATATGGCCAAGTGTCTGTCTGAAGCTAAGTTGCCGAGTTGTCCCGGTTTGCGTCCCACTTAGTTGATAATGAGGAGAGAATGACGCGGATGTTTCTAAGAGGTTTGAAACCCGAGATACGTCAATACTTAATTTCTCACAAACTGTGTTCGTATTCAAATGTTGTAAATAGCGCTTAGTTATTAGAGCGCTATAACGAGCCAACCCAACCAAGAGAAAATAGCCGACAAAATGATAATACCAGTGATAACAGTCATCGAAGCGGTGACAACAAACGTGGAGGGAATCAACATGCCAGAAATGGTAACCACTTCAGTGGTAATTATGGCCAAGTTAATAAAAGTGGACATTTCAAGAAGAGGAGATTCAACAATGATGGAAAGACGTTATCACCAGCACCCGTTGTTAAGGAAGGAGAACGACCACCTATCATATGCTTCAAATGCGGAGGGGAAGGACACATCAGTCCAAACTGTACATAGCACTCCAAAACGTGTTACAATTATGGAAGAGAATGTCACCTAGCTAGATTTTATCGTACTGGGAAGCCAAGTCCAGTTGGAACGGTGACACCAAATGCCGTCCCAGATAAGTCAAAACTAGTAGTTCAAGGGATAGCGTTTGTTGTGACCTCCCAGAAAGCAAGGAACCCGAACGAGGTCATCACGGGTAAGCTTATCATAAACTCTAGCGAAGTATATACCTTATTTGATACCGGTTCTACCCATTCTTTTATTTCTCCTACTTGCGCTCAATGTTTAAATTTAACTCCAGAGAAATTAGACTTTGACTTATCTGTTGAAACTCCGTTGGGAGAAACCTTTATTACATCCACTATTTATAAGTCTTGTTTGGTTCAAATCGGTACCCTCAAATTACCTGTCGATCTTATTTCATTGAAAATACTTGCATTTGACGTAATTCTAGGGATTGATTGGTTAACTACTCATCATGCAAAAATTGATTGTTTTCGTAAGGTTGTTAGCTTTCATATTCCTAACAAACTTATTATGCGAATTCAAGCAACCAAACCATTAAAATCAATCATTATCATCTCAAGTCATAAAATTATTCGTTTATTGAAAAACGGATGTCAAGCTTTTTTAGCTCATGTCACGGATTTAAACAAAAATATGTCAGTTTTGAATGATATTTCTATTGTTAATAAATTTCCTGACGTATTCCCTGAAGAACTTCATGGCCTACCCCCAGAGCGTGAAATTGAATTTTGTATCGACCTTGAACCCGGTACAAAACCCATTTCCAAATCTCCATATTGAATGGCTCCTATTGAACTTAAGGAGTTAAAAACCCAACTGTAGGAATTGTTAGACATCAGTTTCATTCGACCTTGTACGTCTCCTTGGGGTGCTCCTGTTCTATTCGTGAAGAAGAAAGATGGAAGTATGCGACTTTGTATTGATTATCGGGAGTTGAATCATGTCACCAAAAAAAATAGGTACCTGTTGCCTCGTATTGATGACCTGTTTGACCAGTTGCAAGGCGCCAAATTCTTTTCAAAGATTGATCTTAGATTACGGATATCATTAGTGAAGATTAAAAGCGTATGACATTCTAAAGGCGCTTTGAGAACTCGATGCGGGCATTACGAATTCTAGTCATATCTTTTGGATTGACTAATGCTCCTCTTTGCCTTCATGGATATGATGAACCGAGTATTCAAGGAATATTTGGATCACTTTGTGGTCGCCTTTATTGATGACATCCTCATTTACTCCAAAAGTCATGAAGATCATGAGCAACACTTGAGGCTGATACTCCAAAAGCTTCGTGAAAACAAGTTATATGCCAAGTTGAAGAAATGCGAGTTTTTGCTTGAGGAAGTAGCATTCCTTGGGCACATGATATCAAATCATGGAATATCTGTTGACCCGACAAAGATTGAAGCAATTCAAAGCTGGGAGTAACCTAAGTCAGTGACCAAAGTACGTAGCTTTCTGGGCTTAGCTAGTTATTATCGGAGATTCGTGGAAGGATTTTCTCGAATCGCTACTCCATTAACTCATCTGACTAGAAAAGATACAAAATTCAGTTGGAGCGAAGAATGTGACAAGAGTTTTCAAGAACTCAAGAGGAGACTCATTTCAAAGACTTTACGGCAATACCATCCGGCTCGGAGGATTTTTTCATCTCTGCGATGCTTGAAGAGAGAGGTTAGGATGTGTTCTCATGCAACATGAGAAAGTCATAGCCTATGCCTCATGACAACTCAAAGAATATGAGAGGAATTACCCTACTCATGATCTAGAGTTGGCAACTGTCGTTTTTGCGCTTAAGATTTGGAGGCATTACCTGTATGGAGAGAAGGTGGAGATCTATACTGATCATAAAAGCCTCAAATATTTTTTACTCAAAAGGAAATCAACATGCGACAACGAAGATGGCTTGAGCTATTGAAAGATTATGATCAGACCATTCAATACCATCTTGGAAAAGTGAACGTAGTAGCTGACACATTGAGTAGAAGATCATATGCGGGTACGAGTGTGATATTGTCAACACAAAGGCCCATTTTGTATGACTTACAAAGGATGGAGATTGAGTTAAAGACTCCAGGGACCCATGTGATGATAGCGAATATACGAGTAGAACCAAATTTAATCGATAAAGTTAAAGCAGCTCAAGCTACAGACCTGTAGCTGATGCGTATGAGGAAGAAAATACAAGAAGGTGTTATTCCGGAAGCAAGAATCGATGAAGAAGGAATACTTTGAGTCAACTCCAGACTTTATGTTCCTAACGATTCTGACTTGAAGTACAAAATCATGATGGAGGCGCATAACACACCGTTTGCAATCCATCTTGGGAGTACCAAAATGTATCGTGATCTTCGACATACATTTTGGTGGAGCAATATGAAGAGAGAGATAGCGGGGTTTATCTCAAGGTGTCTAACTTGTCAACGAGTCAAGTGAGACATCAAGTTCCAAAAGGTCCATTGTAACCACTTGAAATTCCAGAATGGAAGTGGGAGCACATTACCATGGATTTTATTCTTTGGTCTTCCCAAGGTTTCTCAAGGCATAGATGCGATTTGGGTCATTGTTGATAGATTGACCAAGTCGCTCATTTCTTACCAATACGAGAAACTTATACACTTGAACGTCTTGCTCGTATGTACATAAATGAGATTGTAAGATTGCATGGTATGCCATTATCCATAGTTTCTGATCGAGACCCAAGATTTACTTCAAAATTTTGGGTTAGTTTGCAAAAAGCTATGAGCACGGATTTACGATTTAGTTCGGCATATCATCCTCAAACGAACGGGAAGTTGGAGAGGACTATTCAAACTCTTGAAGATTTATTAAGAATCTGTGTCCTTGAATTCAAAGGAAGTAGGGACAAGTTCCTACCATTTGTGGAGTTTTCCTACAACAACAGTTATCAAGCAAGTATTGGCATGGCTCCATTTGAGGCGTTGTATGGAAGAAAGTGTTGTTCTCGGTATCTTTAGGATGAGGTGGGTGAAGCAGCGTTGTTAGGATTAGAAGTTGGTACGTATGACTACTTTGAAAAGATTCAAACGATTCGACAATGTATAAAAATTTCACAAGATCGACAAAGAGTTATCTTTGATCTTCATCGAAAGGGCGTGGAATTCAATATTGGAGATCATGTGTTGTTACGTGTTGCTCTATGAAAAGGAGTTTCGAGATTTGGAAAGAGAGGAAAGCTCAATCCTCGATTCATTGGCCCATTTTAATCCTTGATCGGTAGGAGGCTGTGGCCTATAAACTTCGCCTTACTGCTTAAGTATGTCTCGTGTTCATAACGTTTTTCACATATCTATGTTACGTAAATATGTGAAAGACCCGAACCACATTATTGAATTAGAACCGGACGAGATAGCGGAAGATTTAACGTATGAGGAGGTACCTGTTAAAATCTTGGATAAGAAGGATCATATTCTACGCTCCAAGGTTATACCTCAAGTCAAAGTTTTATGGAGAAACCACGATGTTGAGGAAATGACCTGGGAGTTAGAATTTGAAATGAAGTCAAGGTATCCTCACCTCTTCGACATACTAGGTACGCACCCTAATTTCGAGGATAAAATTTCATAAGAAGGGGAGGTTGTAATACCCCAACTTTTATGGATAAAGATTAATTTTTTTTCTTGAAATATATTTTTGAATATTATGGTGTGGATTTGATATAATGTTATAGTTGTGGGTATTATTTACAAATTTTGCAAAGTAAGCAAGTGCTTATATAATATTCGATTAATTGGGGAATATTCGTTTTAACGGGGAATATTTGTGACGACGACACAATCATTAGTGGACCCCTGGCGAAATCTTGTAAGTAGTTAGAAAACGGCGTAATTATCTTTTATAAAATAACGTGAAAGTTTTACTGAATAAACCTGTTGAACTACTCGGTGGTAAAAATACGATGTCTGGCGTGGTTACATAGTACCACGATATTGATTATTGATGCTTACATGAGAAGTCACTCAGTTATACTCAATTATTGCTACAAGAATTGCTGCAGAATATCTTTCATATTATTGATTCAATTATTATCATAGTATCATCTACATAATATTTTATATTATTAAATCAATAATTGAGACGACAAAGTTATTCATATTATTATTTGCAATATTAACAATGTACGTCTAGAAGTTCTATCAAGGAGAGGTTTGGTCACCTAATTGCGCACCAATAAGGAGAAATCCTTATCGGAAAGCCCCATCTTTCCTGGGAACGACCTGGTTGTTAAATATTGTGAGTTATAATATTAATAATGAATAAGTTTGTGTTGATTAAAGATGTAATTGATAGCTCTATTGTGTTGGGATTATTACTGTTAGTAGAAATCGACATCTATTTCGATAATAATGGATGTCTGGAGGTTATATTGATCAATTGGATAATTAATCGGATAAATGAGCAAATTAATTGCTATTAATTCACATGCTTATAACTATGTGTTCACATGTGTGTACTATTAATTCACATTTTTGTACTATTAGGGGATGTGGTGCAAGATTGATAATACTTGCATGACTAAATTAAAAATGGAGGTATAGATGAATGTACTATACTATAATTATTTTTTTCATATGATTGTACTATTGATTCACATGATTGTATTATTGATTCACAAGATGTACTATTAGGGGAGGTGGTGCAAGTTTGATAATACTTGCAGGACTAAATTAAAAATAAAAAAAAAGATGAAGGTATTATACTGTAATATTTCGAACCCCAAAACGTGCAATTATCAAAACTATATTTTCTTATAAATAGAAGCTCATTCTTCTTTTATTCTCACCAATTCTTCTTTCAATATTGCAAATAATAATATGAATAACTTTGTTGTCTCAATTATTGATTTAATAATATAAAATATTATGCAGATGATACCGTGACAATAATTGAATCAAATAACGTGAGATCTTATACAACAATTCATTGTAGCAATAATTGAGTAAACCGAGTGGCTTCTTACGTAAGCATCAATAATCAATCTGAGTGTGCTTCTTATGCAACCACGCTTATTCTTTGTCGTTTACCATAGGGTAGTTCAACGAGTTAATGGTAAAACTTTCTTTAGATTATTTTTTATAAAAGATATTTGTGTCTTTTTCTAACTACGACAATACTTCCGTTGTAGGGTCCACCAATGATTGTACCATCGTATGAATATTCCTTGTTAAAACGAATATTCCCCGACCAATCGAATATTCCCCGACACAACGAATATTTTATATCAACTTGCTTACTTTGCAAAATTTTCAAATATCTCCCTTAACTTTAACCTTTTATCAATTTAACAATTTATTAAATAGAATAATAATTATAAGAAAATTAGATACTTTCATTTCATATAATTCAGGGTCTTACAGAAATGACCTGAGAGTTAGAATTTGAAATGAAATCAAGGTATTCTCACATCTTTGACATACCAGGTACGTACACCAATTTCGAGGGCAAAATTTCATAAAAAGGGGAGGTTGTAAGACCCCAACTTTTATGAATAAAAAATAATTTTCACTAAATATCATTTTGAATATTATGGTGTGGATTTGATATAATGTTATAGTTGTGGGTAATATTTATAAATTTTGCAAAGTAAGTAAGTTGTCATAAAATATTCGTTTGGTCGGGGAATATTCGTACGACGGCACAATCATTGGTGGACCCCGCAACAGAATTACTGTCGGAGTTAGAAAATGATAGAAATATCTTTTATTAAAATAACGGCGAAAATTTTACAGTTAACTATTAAAATACCCGGTGATAAAAGTACAGTAATACGCGTGGTTGCATAGTAACACACGGTATTTGATGCTTACGTGAAAAGTCACTCAGTTATACTCAATTATTGCTACAGTAATTGATGCATAGTATCTCACGTTATTGATTTAATTATGTTCAAAATATTTTATAATATTAAGTCAATAATTGAGACGACAAAGTTATTCATATTATTATTTGTATTATTGACAATGTCTAGAAAGTTCTGTCGAGGAAAAGGATTTGGTCACCTAATTGTGTGCCAATAGGGAGAAATTCTTATCAGAAAGTCCCCTCTTTCCTGGGAATGATCTGCTTGTTAATATTATGAGTTATAATATTAATGATGAATGTTATTAAAAATGTGTTTTGTGAAGCCAAGTGAATTGAGATAAATAGAGGAGATTTTTATGAAGTATTTTTTGTAAATTTGGCTTATTATATGGACCCCCCACTTACCCATTTTTCAAAACTTTCGATAGAAGTTATCTCAATTTTTTTATGTGTGTGTATGTGTGTATATATATATATATTTAATATTAAGGTCACGAGGGGGGGACAACATAATCACGGGTGGGTTTTTTTTTTATTATTATTATTATTATTATTATTATTATTATTATTATTATTATTATTATTATTATTATTATTATTATATATTATAAGTTTTGTTTTTTTATGAAAAATAGAATATATTATATTTTATTTAAAGTTTTCATTTTATTAAAATATTTTATTGCATAGTAAATCAGAAAATCAAAAAATCAAAAAAAATTCAAATTAATTAATTTCGTGAGAAAAAATCGAGTTCAAATTAGTGAATTATTTTCAAATAATATCCTTCCATTCTCCTATAAATAGGATGCTTAGTTTAGAATTGAAAATCACACCAAAATCAGAGAATTCTTCTTCTACAATATTGAGCGTATTTCTTTAGAGTTTAAGAAAACTTTGAGCGTAGAAAACACTGCAAATTTTCTACAAGAATATTCCCGCCATACCAGTCAGAAATACTCTTCTTTTAAGGTAAGGGATATTATTTTTGTTCAATATTCGTAAGAAATAATATTTTCTTCCATACTCTGTAGTATGTAAGTAATATTATTTTGTTTCAGATTCTGAATTCTAGACTCATTTTATTAAAGTATTGCTTCTATACTCCTTGAAATTAGTAGAATATCCTTGAAATTAGTAGAATATCCTTGAAATTTGTGCATCATCTAGTATCGTTTCACAGCGATATTTTTTTGAACATTCTTGTTAAATTTTGATCTTTTCATGCCGGGGTACTATTCATGGGGTACTATTCATGAAGTACTATTCACGAGATACTATTCACTCGGGCACTATTCACCCGGGGACCTATTCATAATAAAAATTGATTTCTTTTCTGTCCAAATCATTTTTGGTACAATATTATTCTTGAATTTTACTCCGCAAAGTAGTATCATGTTGACAATTTGGACATTATTGAATTCTGAATAAATTGAATTATAAATCTTTAAAATTTATCATTGCTCTCTTTTAATTGAATTCTTATATCATTGTCATCATTCTCTTTTATTCTACATTATCTTAGTCATAATATTATTTACTGGGCTAGTTGAGATCACCATTTGCTTTCATTGTTCTCTTCAGGAAATGAAAATATAATTGGGACTAGTCAGGGTATGGAGTGATGGTCCAAAATGGTTGCTATAGTAGTCCTCACTATTCTATAAAATAGTATACTAGTAATTGTAATGAGGACTTATTTTGAGTTTGGATATTGATGAGTGAGTTTTATACTCATAATTGAGTGTGTTTGAACTTAATCTTTTGGATTTTTTAAGTGTTTATGTCTATTCATGCATGTTTTATGTTGTTTTGGAGGAATTGGGACAAAAGTTACTTGGATCGACGTTTGGCGTGGCTAGATGCGCGTTTTCGGCTTGTCATTTACATAGCAGTCACTTCAGAGCCAATTTCAGTATTTCTTGGGACCTTATTTCGAAACACTTAAAGAATGAAAGTTGTAGATCTACGTCTCCTCTTTCCGGAACATCTTGAATCATCAAAATAGGAGTTCGAACGAAGAAGTTATGACCATTTTCCCAAACGACGTCGAAGCAGAAAATTTTCAAAAAAGCCCCAGCGCCGGGGCGCCCATTCAAGGCTTATGCCCAACGCCGGGGCATAGAAAGCGATGTCATGCTTGCCCAGTGCCAATGGGAACCTTTGAGGGAAGTGATTAGCGAAGCTTGGACGCGTTTTGGGGCGAATTTTGACACCTTTTTGACTCCAAATTGGATTGGATTTGTTCCTAAACTAAAAATTGTACTTGTAACCTATAAATACATGATGTAAGGCATAAAATAGAGGGAGATTACATAGATTAGATTAGAGATACACTCCATTAGATTAGAACATAACCCTAGTTCTTATTAGTTTTGGAGATTGAAGCAACTTGGAGACCATTGAAGATTCAAAGCAGGAGCGATAGAGGAGTCTCAAGACTACTGACAATAGATTATATTCTCTTCTTTTCTCTTACTTTTATCTTTTAATGTTTATTCAATTATGAATTCTTGGTTTTAATTCATTAGTTATGAACTAATTTCTTTTATTAAGATTTCAATTGAACATTTTATGTCTATAATTTAGTTATTTGATTTATTCCAATTCTTTATGTTAAAGTGAATTGTTTATCTTGTCTTAAGCTTATTGATTAATTATCTGATCAGTAATTACCTTGTTACTCTAGAAGGAATTGAAAGAGGAATTCTAGAGTTAGAACTGGCATGATATCATGTGACTTAGTTCTATGCATGGTGAATAATTAGGTTTGTAAATAGAATGGAAATATTTGTTCGCCACATGTAACACATAAGGAATTGGGATATGAAAGAGTTTAATTCAATTGTTTTGCATAGGAATATAGCAAGATTAATTTAGATTAAATAGAAGGCAATTGATCACTTGGAAAAGGACTTTTGGAATTTGAGAATTCCTGTTAACAATTCAGTAGGCATAATAATTGGGATAATTGGATAATTGATTTATAGTTCATAATTGGGGATATTGAAGTCTTAACCTTTATTTATCCGAATTCACCATAAAGCAATTGATTTAATTAGTTAACTTAGTTTTCTTAATTAAAAAATCACGATTTGAGGTTGTTTAAATAAAATTAGTTTGGTTAAGAATTAGTACTTGGTGATTTTTATTAAATAATTCCTCGTGGGAACGATACTCTACTTTCACTTTATTACTTGTTGACCGTGTATACTTGCACGTATTCATTGATTGTGAAATCGACCAACAAGTTTTTGGCGTCGTTGCTGGAGAATTAATTTAATAATTTTGCCAATATTAATTTTTATCAAATTAGTTTTAATTTAAACATTTTTTTTCATTAATTCTCTTTCAATTTTTTTTCTTTCTCTCTTTTCAGGTACCATGGATGACTTTGTGTATCAATGGCCATACACGAATATGACTCGACCAATGGAAACTTGGAGTCCACCATCCACACAACAAGTAGCAATGGTTTGTGAGTTATGTGCTGGGAGTCATACTACAGATCAATGTGCCATCAATTGGGAAGCAGCTTAGTTCACAGGGAGCTATAATCGATCTACCCAACCGTATTCGAATCAAAATGCATATAATCCAGAGCCAATACAAATTGAGGCAAATTCGAAGATGTTGGAGGTTATCGCAGCCCAATAGAGGCGAAGGATGGCAAAAATGACTCAGCCAAGGGGAGCAGAGAATGATGGACTCGCGACAACACTTTCTGCATTATCAGCACAAATTGAGACACTTTCGAAGATGGTCGACGCTTTTGTAGCTCAACGTCGTCAAAGTGTGGCGGTTACTTGTGATTATTGTGCTGGAAATCATATGAATCATCAATGCACCACCAGTTTCAAGCCGGTACCGTATGGTGGTGATTACCCCAACAATTATGTCTATCCCAATAACTATTATCAGGATTAGGGATATCACCCGGATATTTCATGGAGCCATACGCATCAAGATCAATTTTATGCTCCAAGTCCAATATACCCACCGGATTTCTCGTGTCCACCTCCACTATAACAGGAAGAACATTCAAATTTGGAGGAAGTTTTGTCCAAGTACATAGCTTCATGTGAGGAGAGGAGGATTAATCAAGAGATATTGAGTCAAAATTTTACGAACCAAACGGAACAACTAACCAATGCCTCGAACATTTTTCCTCAATACGCTTGGCTCTATGACATGAATTCTGAGACTCATGGTGAGCCCGAACCAAATCTGCAATCGGATGTGCCAAATGATATAGATGTTGAAAGAGAGGAAAGAGACTTGGGGACCAAGAAAAGGAGATCGGCAAAGATTTAACTGTAAGATTCAACGAAGATGAACCGATTTCATTAGTATCCCATGTGCCTCCTCCACCAAAGTTTAAGAATCCGGGCATTTTTGCAAAACCATGCCCAATTGGCAGTCGTGTCGTAGGCAAAACTCTTTGTGACATAAGAGCTAGTACAACTGTGGAGTCATGGTGGGTTGAAAAGGAGAAGATAGAGGAAGAGCCCATTGTGTTTGACAAGCTTCCATGCCCCAATCTGATCATAGACATAATGGAGAAAACACCTAGCTGTTGGACGTTCTTAATAGGGAACCTATCTACAAAGAGCATGCTAGGTGACTTTAATTCAAGGGTCTTTTCTAATGGAAACCTCCCAAAAGAGACATTATTACTGATGGATGGAGGGTTCCTTAATTTTTGTAGGGGAATTGGATAGAGAATTGAAGAAGTCAGGCTGAGACTATAAAGCAAGCGCTTATTGGGAGGCAACCCAAGTTTAATATTTATTTTTAGTTTTTATTAGGTTTTATATTAGTAGTTTAGGATTTAATAAAATTGTGTCTATCATGGTTTATAGGTTATTCAAGTCAAATTCAAGTGTGGTGCCCAATTTGTTCCATGTGCTTAGCCTATTCTCCAAACTTAGCGGAAAAGGATGAAGATTGCTATATTTTCAAGGAAGTCCTCTGCTTTAATTTTTCTATTTTAGTCATTGAGGACAATGTCTAGTTTAAGTTTGGGGGGCATTTTAGTGTCGTATTGCATATAGTTAGTTATCTGCATAGTAGTTCATTTTTTTTGTGTTAGCATTGTGTTTTTTAGGTTGCATATAATACATGGTAGTTATTTTCATATTCATATATGTGTTGCATTAGTATGTGTTCATGTAGTATAATTGTATTTTTTGCATGAATCTGTGTGATAGGTTGGTGTGGTCTTAGCTCGGCCTATGATAAGATTGGTTTTGCATGTTAACTTGAACAATGTTGATAATTGATGATGAGTTCTAATTTTAAACATGAAGAAAATCTGAGCCTGTCTGAAACTTATGTAACCGGTTAGCACTTAAAGTTTAACTGTTTTAATCCACTTGGTTCAAGGGTTTCATAATTTGTTTCTGAGGGAAAATCTTGGTTAAAATTTAAGGAAATTAGTGAACTGGCGGTAAAGGTTGGAATGACGTAAAAGCTTGAGTTTGGGGGAATCTATGGGATATATATATATACAAAATGAAAATGAAAAAAAAAGAAGAAGAAATGATGAAAAAAAATTAGAAAATCCAGAAAAAGAAAAAAAATGAATAAACACAGTGGCATGCTTGTCTAGTTTTGTGGCCTTTGTTACTTGAGTAAGTAAGTTCGAGGGGATTGTCTTTACACCTAGCGCCCTAAGGTCTTAATGGCTTGGGAGTCGTTGGTCGAAAGCTCGTTAAGGTAGCACTGAAAAGCCTAAGGGAATAAGACATTGCACAGTCATGAGGAAAAAATAAAAAAAAAATGAATAAAACACGAGAAAGAGCAAAAATGCCCTCGTGGTTGAATAAATGTTTAAATAAATCTTGTATTTACCCTAAGACTTGGTAATTGCTTAGTTTTAACCAAAGTTGTCATGTTCACAAAAGTGATTGAATTGGAACTGAAATTTTCCTTCTAAGAAGTTTGTTATGTGATTATCTTGAACTGTGGTTAGTTAGAATGGTTAACAAACACACACACACAACATGGGTGATGACAGATTTGGATTGACTAATTGGTTAGAGTTATGAATTTTGACTTGATTGGATATATTGTTTAAGTATCAATGGTATCTTTGAGGCCTGTTGCTATATCATACTGATTTATTACTGGATTCGTAGGTATATTACGAAGTAGATCATGCATATGCATTCATGTAGTTAATTTACGTTGTTTATTTTTAGTTCTTTTGTGTTTTTGCTTGAGGACAAGCAAATGTTTAAGTTTGGGGGTATTTGATGAGTGAGTTTTATACTCATAATTGAGTGCGTTTGAACTTAATCTCTTGGATGTTTTTAAGTGTTTATGTCTATTCATGCATGTTTTATGTTGTTTTGTAGGAATTGGGACAAAAGTTACTTGGATCGACGTTTGGTGTGGCTAGATGCGCGTTTTCAGCTTGCCATTTACACAACAGTCACTTCAGAGCCAATTTCAGTATTTCTTGGGACCTTATTTCGAAATACTTAAAGAATGAAAGTTGTAGATCTACGTCTCCTCTTTCCGAAACATCTTGAATAATCAAAATAGGAGTTCGGACGAAGAAGTTATGGCCATTTTCCCAAAGGACGTCGAAGTAGAAAATTTTTGAAAAAGCCCTGGTCAGGCGCCCAATCAAAACTTATGCTCAGCCCGGGCGCTAGAAGGTAGTGTCAAGAATGTAGTGCTCAATGCGGGGGCATTCGGGAAGTGATTAAGCGAAGCTTGGACGCTTTTTGGCGGTAATTTTGACACCTTTGACTCAAATTGGATTGGATTTGTTCTAAACTAAAAATTGGACTTGTAACCTATAAATACATGATGTAAGGCATAAAATAGAGGGAGATTACATAGATTAGATTAGAGATACACTCCATTAGATTAGAACATAACCCTAGTTCTTATTAGTTTTGGAGATTAAAGCAACTTGGAGACCATTGAAGATTCAAAGCAGGAGCGAAAGAGGAGTCTCAAGACTACTGACAATAAATTCTATTCTCTTTTTTTCTCTTACTTTTATCTTTTAATGTTTATTCAATTATGGATTCTTGGTTTTAATTCATTAGTTATGAACTAATTTCTTTTATTAAGATTTCAATTGAACCTTTTATTATGTCTATAAATTAGTTATTTGATTTATTCCAATTCTTTATGTTAAAGTGAATTGTTTATCTTGTCTTGAGCTTATTGATTAATTATCTGATCAGTAATTACCTTATTACTCTAGAAGGAATTGAAAGAGAAATTCTAGGGTTAGAACTGGGCATGATATCATGTGACTTAGTTATTTGCATGGTGAATAATTAGGTTTGTGAATAGAATGGAAATATCTGTTCGCCACATGTAACACATAAGGAATTGGGATATGAAAGAGTTTAATTCAATTGTTTTGCATAGGAATATAGCAAGATTAATCTAGATTAAATAGAAGGCAATTGATCACTTGGAAAAGGACTTTTGGCATTTGAGAATTTCTGTTAACAATTTAGTAGGCATAATAATTGGGATAATTGGATAATTGATTTATAGTTCATAATTGGGGATATTGAAGTCTTAACCTTTATTTATCTAAATCCAGTCATAAAGAAATTCAGTTTAATTAGTTAACTTAGTTTTCTTAATTAGAAAAATCACGATTTGAGGTTGTTTAAATAAAATTAGTTTGGTTAAGAATTAGTACTTGGTGATTTTTATTAAATAATTCTTCGTGGGAACGATACTCTACTTTCACTTTATTACTTGTTGACCGTGTATACTTGCACGTATTCATTGATTGCGAAATCGACCAACAGATATGTATTTGAATTATGTACCGTGTATTTGGCGACTCCGAATGGGTTGTGTATAGCTATTTTGGGGGCGTCACTGCTGCATAATGCAGCATAGTAAAAATCATGTGAATTCTGATTTCTGCGCCCGTGAATTCGTCCAAAATTCTACTATGCATCCATGATTTTCCTAAATAGTACCCTGTCGTTCTCTTATAAATAGGATGCTTAGTTTAGAAATGAAAATCACACCAGAATCAGAGAATTTTTCTTCTATAATATCGAGCGTATTTCTTTTGAGTTTAAGGAAACTTTGAGTGTTGCAAATAATACAAGTTTTCTTCAATAATATCTCCGCTATACCAGTCAAAAGTACTCTCCTTTTAAGGTAAGGGATCTTATTTTTGTTCAATATTCGTAAGAAATAATATTTTCTTCTATACTATACAGTATGTAAGTAATATTATTTCGTTTCAGATTTCGAATTCTACACTCATTTTATTAAAGTATTATTTCTATACTCCTTGAAATTAGTACAATATCATTAAAATTTTTACTTCATCTAGTATCGTTTCACAATGATATTTTTATGAACATTCTTATTAAATTTTAATTTTTCATGTCGGGGTACTATTCACGGGCTACTATTCACGAATTACTATTCACTGGGTACTATTCACTAGTGTACTATTCACCCGAGATACTATTCATGACAAAAATTTAATTTCTTTTCTGTCCAAATCATTTTTGGTACAATATTATTCTTAAATTTTAGTCCACAAAGCACTATCATGTTGACAATTTGAAAATTATTGAATTCTGGATAAATTAAATTATAAATCTTTAAAATTTATCCTTGCTCTCTTTTAATTGAATTATTATATCATTGTCATCATCCTCATGCTTATATTGTGATGAAAGTCATCTTTGGCCCGTATTGCATAGATGGACTATTGATTAGTATGATTATGACTATATATCGGTATAATCATGACCTGTAATATTACAAATGATGTGGTAAAAGTCCTCATTGGCTTATAGTGCATTGATGGACAGTTGTTGGCATGATCATGACCATTGGTGATAATAATGAATATCCTTTGCCCGTAGTGCATGGATAATTCAGTGATATGGATTATTTATTGAACCGAGTCTGAGCGATAAAATTGATGATAAACTTTTAAATCATAGAAGATAGTAGATATCATGCTCTACTTGAATCTTCTAATGGATTGTTTGTTCCGTTGCAGTTAAACTTATTGTTTATTACTCCCTCCGTCTCCGGGATAAAAGTCTGGACATTTAACATGGGACTATCCAAAATAGTAATAAGGACTTTTATCCGGGACGGAGGAGTATATTTGATTGTTTTTAAATGATAATATATTCGCATTATCTTAGTCATAATATATTACTAGGTTAGTAAAGTCCTTCAGGAAAGAGAATATATGGGAATGGAGTGATGGTCCTGTGTTGGGAGAACATATTATGATTTGATGTTTTAAATGTATATCAAATGTGTAAAGTCCTTCAAGGAATATATCTAAGATTTAGTGATAGATCAAATCGTAGGTTGATCTAAGCTTTTAACGTATCATTCTCGAAAATGAATGTATAGATAGAAAGATCAAAGCTATTAGGTTGATCTTGAGATGTAATAGATAGGCTTCGAAGAATTCGTAGTGTATAAATCTAATCAACATTGCAGAAGTCAAGGCAGAAACGTAGAGCTTCAAAGATCGTAGTGTGCCGCCTTTGAAGGGCCTCTTCAAAATCGTAGAGTGGTCCCAACGCTTTCACGAGCCAACTCGAGAGATCATAGTGTGCTCTCGAAACATAGAGTTTACAACCAAGCAAGCGAAGATCGAGTGTGAAAAGATTTAAGAGAAATCGAGTGCTCTCTACCGATAAAGATCGCACTGTGCACCAAGGCGATAAGTCACCACGATCCGAATCAGAGAGTACCACGATCCGAATCAGCAGAGTATCACGATCCGAATCTAGAGTATCATCTGTCTTGTGTTAGAACGCCAAGCCTCATGATTTGTGTGGAGACAGACTTCAACATATGAGGAATGGATTCTAAACGCTGCATAAAGACTCACCAAATTCCAAAGTCATAAGAAATATCCTTAGTATACAACAAAGAAGCATATCAAGAAGCTAAGGAAAGTACCATTGGTAGTGGGGAAAACACCTTTTGTGTGTTAGGTGAGAAAGCAACTCATCGTGTCGAGCAATGTAATGCAATTCAGAAGATGTGCAGAAAAGTCTCCATCAAAGATCAAAAAGGTCAAACTCATTTAATGCTTCAACGGATGGATCCAACGGATAGTTTTGAAGATCACATATATGAAAATCAAGCAGATGAGAGAAATAAACAAGCATTGAACAAAAAACGTGAAGAACTCTAAAAGCTCAACTCTAAGATCTGAGAAATAGAAAAGCTTGCTCGCCTACTCGCTTCTTTTCAACAAGTGCTTAAACAAAGAATCGAAAAAGCAACCATCAAGAACTCAACATCTTCAAATCAACTGAAGAAAAGTGCCAAGTCTGCTGGACTTGAAGAGTTCTAAGTGAACTGTAAGAGAGCCAAGTCTGCTGGACTTGAAGAGTTCAAGAGTGAACTAAGAAGTTCCTAGACTGCTGGTCTAGAAGGAATCTGTGTGATTCAGAAGTTGTAAAAGACATCCTTAGTGGATTTCCTACTCGAGGAGTAGAAGAGTGGATCAGAGCTTTAAGTGCTCAACCACTTAAAACAACTATGTCTTTTACTTTAATAAGATAATCGCTATATCTCGCCATAATCGCTATAATCGCCACACTATCATAACTCCACTACTTTCGTAAAGGAGATTAAAACAAACATTAATTCCGCTAAGTTTTAATCATCATCAACCTAACAAGTTTAAAATGAAAAAGATTTTTAAATATCTATTCAACCCCCTTCTAGATAACTATTGTGCCAACTAAGAACTAACAATTGGTATCGAAAGGTGTTCTATTTTACACTTACCAAGCTTTAGTAGATCCAATGGCACACGCATTTCAAGCTAATCAAGGATCGGAGGAGGCAAAGAAGCCACCAATGTGCAACAAGGATAAATTTGTAAAGGAAAGTCAGATGCAAGCATACATGGACTCAATAGATGAAGATCTATTTGAGACTATTCGTAATGGGCCCTATGTTCCAACAAAGCTTGCACCAACCAATCGACAATCCAAACATAATACAAATTAAAGTCAAAGAAGAGTGGGATGACAACGAGAAGAGAGTCAGTCCAACTTGACAAAAAGGCCAAGAACATCCTGCTTCAACTTAGAAGACGATCTATTCAAAACGTTGTCAACAGCAAAATAGCTAAGGAGGTTTGGGAAGCACCGCTCATCATGCACGTGAAGGAACCAAGAAGAAGTAAGAGAAAACAAACAATCACTCCCCGACACAAAGAAGATGAAATGTTTGCTCATGTTCAAGGAGAAAATGTAATCGCCACCTATAAGAGATTCAACGTTATCGTTCAACTCTCTACGAAAGCATATGGGAAGATCTATCCAAACAAAGATCCGATCATAAAGTTCATGAGAGCCCTACCGAAGGTGTGGGATGCCAAAACCACTCGCTATAAGAGAGTCAAAGAATCTTCACGAGATGACAGCTCAACAAATGCCTATATGGCAATCTCCCCGACATACTTAACCGAGTCGACTCAACGAAATAAACCCTATCGTAAGGAAGAAGGAAGGATAAGGAGTTGCTCTCAAGGCAAATCAAGGTGCATCTAAGGTCAACACCGAGATTGATTCTCGATTATGATGAAGACGATGATGAAGATCTTGCTATGTTTGGTAAAAAGACTAAGAAGGTTCATGCGCACAAGGCAAAACCAAAGAAGCCAAAGAAGGTCAAGAATTACAAAGCAGCCTCAGAGCAAATGAATGATCTATGCTACAATCGCAAGAAGAAGCTCGCCACTTCATTGCCAATCGCAACAAACCTCTCGAGAGAAGAACTAAAAAGAAGAAATCACATGCAAAGAAGGAATACAAAGGCAACAAAAGGCCTCAGAAGAGAGACAAAGGCCTGGTAGCTAGAGGATCGTGGAGTGATTCAGACAATGACTCCATTCCTGATTCTAGAGATGATGAAGAACCACAAATGGCTAATCTGTGCCTAATGGCCAAACATGCAAATGACAAACAAAATTTCAATATACATGATGTAAGTCTCGATGAGGTATTTGACTTCAACTCTCCTGATGTAGACATAAATGATTTAAGAATCAAGATCGCATGGCATAACCACCGATCTACATCAATACATGAAGTGGTTCGTAGTTTTGTCTAAGGATCATTCACTTCTTCAAGAGAGAAAAGAAAGTTCAAGAAGAGCTTGAAACAACCCTTCTAAGTACTAACCTTCTCTCCAAGCTTGAGGTCGAGAATGAAATCTTAAAATGCATAAATAAACTCAATACACAAAGAGAGTCTAATCTAACCTCTAAAATTGAGGAACTAGAAAAGACTATCTCTACATGGAACAAATCCTCATCATCCATGGACTCCCCGCCTCTAGTCGTAGAAGTACATTCGATGTAATGTGCCTAGCTTTGGGGAATCCATCTCAGAGCCATGTGGAAAAAGACAAAGGAAACTAGCACTAGTAATGCCTCAAGTTTTAGTAGAAGCATTATCTTTGTGAAATCCTCACAGAAGGAAGAATCAGTTCAACCTTGTTCTACTGTTTCCATTCATACTCAAAGGAGTAAAGGATCTCATGTTGGCTTGGGCTTCATAAAAGAAAAGAGTAACCAACCTCTACTCATCAACCTCAAGAATCAGAGAGTCAAGCAAGACCAACTCTACTTAATCAACCGGGAAGGTACAAGAGAGGTAAGGCACACTCATCACTATTTATGAAACCCAAGGACACGTAGAAGAAGGAGAATCAGTTTAACAGAAGGATAACTAAAGAACCACACAAGTCCAAATGGAGGATGAATTATCATACACACACATGCATGCATCATACTAGATGTTTTATATGCAATAAATTTGGTCACAAGGCTGCCAAGTGTTATTATAATTCCATGCATGTGAGACCCAAGATCAAACAGATTTGGGTCCCCAAGGGCACTAATAAAATAGGACCCATGCAAATATGGGTACCAAAATGAAGGTTAAACTTTATGACAAGAAAAGAGCTCCAAGATCACAACCTGGTATTTGGATAGTGGATGCTCAAGACACATGACATGGAACAAAGCCCTTCTGTCTAACTACGTAGAAAAGGAGGGTCCCTCAGTCATCTTTGGAGACAACGGCTCGGGCAAGACAAGAGGATACTTGGCTCACCGGCAATGGTGCAAGATCTTCAAAGAAAGTAGCATATGTGGAAGGTCTCCAACACAACCTTCTAAGCATCAACCAACTCATGCGACAAGGGTCACCAAGTAACATTCCTCAACAACCAAAGGTCAAGTCGTAGATCCAAGACTTCATCAGAAAGCTAACCGGGACAAGAGAAGGAAATGTCTACAAAGTGAATCTTGGTCAACTAAGCTCAGATGAGACAATATGTTTTCTGGCAAAAGCATCTGAAGAAATGAGCTGGCTATGGCATAGACGGTTGTCTCATTTAAACTTCAAAAGCATGTCCAAACTGGCATCAAAAGATCTCGTAGTTATTTCACTACCTAAGTTCAACTTCGTAAAAGAAAGGCCATGCAATGCCTGTTAGCTTAGAAAGAAAACCAGAAGCTCATTCAAGAGCAAAAGTGCCAACTCTTTCGATAAGCCCCTGTAGTTGCTCCACATAGATCTATTTGGGCTAATTCCAACCACTAGTCTTGGAGGAAAAAGATACTCTCTAGTTATAGTCGACGATTACACCAGATTCACATAGGTGTTCTTCCTAACTTCAAAAGATGAAACGAGCTCCCAATTAATCAAGATGTTCAGACTGGTGATGAACGAGAAAGGAGAGAAAATCAAGACCATAAGGAGTGATCATGGAAGAGAATTTGACTTTTAGTAAATGGACCATTCTCGCATGCATAATGGCATCATCATAACTTCTCACCCACGAACTCCTCAACAAAATGGAGAAGCCGAAAAGAAAAGAACAGAACCTTGATAGAGGTCGAAGAACTCTACTAGTAAAGCAATTTCATCCGCCTCAATACTTTTGGCAGTAAGTCGCCAACACTGCATGCTACACGCAGAACAGATCACTAATACACTCTACGATCAAGAAGACGCCCTACGAACTGTGGAAAGGAAGAAAGCCAAGTGTCAGCTACTTTCATGCTTTCGGATGTGCATGCTACATTCTCAACAATGGAAAGCAAGATCGACAAAAATTTCAGCCCAAGTCAGACGAAGGAATCTTTCTTGGATATGCCACAGACAGAAGGCCTGCAGAGTGTTCAACAAGAAGACACTGAGTGTTGAAGTCTCGATTCACATCATCTTTGATGAAACAGACTTAGACAACACAGTGCTTCAAGACACTACGACCGATAATGCGTAGACACTACGTAATGAAGTCGTCGAGCTCAACACTCACGATCGAGTGCTGGATAAAGGAAATCGCTGAGCAAGAAAATGAGATCGTAGAGAGGTTCATGCAAGACAACGAACCTCCACACCAAGAAGAAGAAATAGATCTTGAAGACTTAAGACAAGAAGGCATCAGACAGATGTCCCAACCAAAAAACAGATGGGTTGTAGATCACACTCAAGATCTAATCATTGGAGATCCGAAAAGCTAGAGTCAAAACAAGAGTCGCCACCCAAAATGAATGCTTTTATCTAAGCTTCCTCGTCCACAAATGGAACCAAAGAAGATAGAGGATGCTATGGAAGACTCAATTGGATAGAAGCCATGCAGGAAGAACTCAACCAATTTGAACGAAGCAAAGTATGGAGATTGGTACCAAGACCAAAGAGTCATCCTGTCATTGAAACCAAGTGGGTCTTCAGAAACAAAATAGATGAAAATGGAGTTATAACCAGGAACAAGGCAAGATTAGTGGCAAAGGGCTACTCTCAAGAAGAAGGCATTGACTACGATGAAACATTTGCACCTATTGCCAGACTAGAAGCCATCAGAATCTTCCTTGCCTTTGCTGCTCACATGAAGTTCAAAGTCTTTTAGATGGATGTCAAAAGTGCATTCCTAAATGGAGAACTCCAAGAAGAAGTCTATGTAGATCAACCTCTAGGTTTCATCAATCCATCTCTTTCCAATTATGTTTATAGATTAGACAAAGCCTTATATGGTCTTAAACAAGCACCTAGAGCATGGTATGAAACACTAACTAACTTCTTGATTGAAAATGGGTTCACTAGAGGTAGAGTAGATACCACATTATTTCTTAGAAAGCATAAAGACAAAGTCTTATTAGTTCAAATATATGTTGATGATATTATTTTTGGTTCTATCGATTTAAAAGTTATGCAAGAGATTCTCCAAGTTAATGCAGAAAAGTTTGAAATGAGCATGATGGGTGAGAGTCAATTTCTTCCTCGACTGCAAGTAAAGCAAGATCGATGAAGGAATCTTCATAAACCAAGCCAAGTACATCAAAGACTTACTCAAGAAGTATGGCATGGAATCAATTTCTCCCATGAAAAACCCCAATTGCTCCTCGCAACCAAACTCGACAAAGATGAAAAAGGTAAAAGTATTGATATAACTCAATACAGAGGTATGATAGCTCTCTTTATATCTAATCGCCAAGAGATCGTATATAATGTTTGCAACATGCATATGTGCTAGATTTCAAAGCTAACCCTAAAGAATCTCATTTATCTCATCAGAAAGAGGATTTTCAAGTATCTCAAGGGTACACCTTACTGGGGCTTTGGTACCCCAAGGAATCCTCATTTGAACTAACAGAGATACACAGATGCGATTTTGCAGTCGCAAAATAGATAAAAGAGTACCAAGTGGCACTCGTCAATTGCTAGAAAACAGACTTGTGTCCCGGTTTAGCAAAAAACAAAACTCAAAGGTTCACTTCAAATCGCAGAAGTTTAATACATTGTTGCCGGGCAAATGGCCGTGCTCAGATCCTATGGATGAAAAAATCACCTAGCCGATTATGGGTTTGATTTCAAATCCATTCCCATTCACTATGATAACACAAGTGCCATAGCAATAACTCATAACTCGTTATGCATTCTAGACCAAGCATATAGAAATAAGGTATCACTTCATTAGGATCATGTGCAAAATGGAACTATATCTTTACAATATATCCCTCATCGAAAATCAACTTGTCGATGTTTTTTACAAAACCTCTAGATGAATCCAGATTTAATAAGTTAATAAGTGAACTAGGCATGCTAAATTTACAACCATAAAATATATGCTCTAGATTGTGCTAACCATACAATATACAAAAGGCTAAACTCAAAATCGAGACATGATCAAGGGAAGTCCACGATCGTAGAAAGTCAAGAGACAAAACTACCTCAACGATCGAGAAAGACTCAACCATCGAAAAGTGCACTCAACAATGACAAAAGCCTCAACCATCAAGAGGAGGATCCCGTGATGATAAGTCTCAAAACAAAGCAATCTCTCCGATAAGCACCTCAGAACAAACCTAAACCTTGACTCACTCCAAGAGGTTGGCCTTCCCTAAGTTACCTTAAAAGAATGCTATGTCAAAACTCATCACAAGGAGGATCGACGATCGTAGATCGTATACTCGACGATCGAGATCGATGATCGTAGACTATACACGACGATTGCTAGACAGACTCAACGATCGAGCTCAGACGATTGTTTGACGATGATTGACGATCGTAGATCGACGATTAAGCTCGATACTCGACATCGATGACTAAATGCAAAGTAGACTCAACGATCACAAAACTACCTCAACGATCGTAGTCCTCCCTAAGGACACATCAGCTCTGCAAGAGCCAAGGGAAAATCAGTACAATCCTTATTAGTCAAACTCGTAGAGCAAAACAAAAGTCGATACTTGTCCCACTAAGCAAAAAGGAGAGAGGGAACTTACAAGTACAAATTGAAATCATTTTTTTTAAATCAGAAGTTCAAAAGTTTATCTCTCTCATCCTCTCTCAAAGTAGAAACCCTAAATCAGAAGAAAGCTCAGTCAAATCACACTTCTAGCAAGAAAATTAATGGCGGCTACCAGTGTTATCTCCGGCCATGACTCTATTTTGACGAAAGTTCAAAATAAATTTGAACCCAAATTTCACAAAACTCGCTCTACTAAAGAAGAAGCGGGTCTCAAGAAGCCTTGGGCACAATACACATTGATCTATCCCAAGCTAGTGAAAGAATTCTACAAGAATGGTGTGTTTGAATACAACACCATCATCACTACGAGAAGGAAAAGGAAGTGGAAATCGATCAAGGTCAAGACATCAACCTCGCCCCTAGGTCTCAAAAATGAAGGGTATCCAAATATAGATAGCATAGACTTCCAAGAGGGACTTAAAAGAATGCATCACAAGAAACTCCCTCCGTGAAAGGATACAAGAAGAAGGAGTTTCCACAAGAGGTATGAATTTCTAGTCGATATTGTTGGGAAATGTATATATTGCAAGAGCTCAGTCATGACTCTGTGAATGAAGTACAACTCAAGCTCATGATCGCCATGTGTTATGGAATACAACTCAACTATGGAGCCCTATTGCTCGAATGGATTGGAAAGTGGATCATCAACTCAAAGAAGTCAAAAGCCCTCAAAAGATGCTCTACGGGCGATTCATAAGTATCATTCTATTACAACCGCTCTGGGTGACAAAATTGGGGACGTAAGAAGGAGAAGTTATCAACCCAAATGCATTTAATGACCCAAGAACTGCTTGAAAATTGGAAGAGGAACCCAAATGAGAGAGTATGTACGCATGATGACCGAGTCCAGTGGAAGAACCGGTGATCTCAAGGATTCAGCTTTCCAGAAATATGTCTGTTGTCAAGGAAATCAAGAAGAAGAAGAAACAAACAAAGAAGAACCCTCTATACTTCTTGTTAAAAAGCAAGGCAAGAGGAAGCTTAAGGCTGAATGGAAGAAGAACCCCTGTGGATCCACAATCGATAAACCAAGAGAGTCCTCCGACATCGAGACTCTAAGGATTCTCGAGAAAGAAGCAACAACAGTCAGTCGAGGTCAAGAAGATAGAGCCACCATATCTCGATGTCAAGAAGAATAAAATCACCACAAACCCAAAAAGCCATCCATCTCTCAATCAGAGAGTCTCTATCGATCGTAGAGACTAGACCAAAAACATCAAAAAAGGAAGTAGTGATCAAAAAGTTCAGATCGATCAACATGACAAAATGGAAATTCAAGAAAGTCCCGAGGTCGTGGCTCACCCTAGAAAATCAAGAAAGAAAGTCGGTCAAGAAATACATCCTTGAGAATGAAAAAGTGCTCAAGAAGGAAGACAAGAGCATGGTTGCCAAAGAGAACCGACCAAAGCAAGTCAAGAGGACAATGCTCCAACCGAGGGGAGATCCCCGAGATTCTAATGATAGAGAATACACCAAACCGAGGGGAGATGCCTCAAGCTCTAGAAAATGCTCCAAACCGAGGGGAGCTTTTGAGCTTACAAGAAGATGATCAAGTTGACGGGGAACCTCATGATATCTCCATGGCAGAAGAAGAGGTCCCTGCCAGAAATGAAGAAGAATCAGTGCAAGAACATCAAGAGGCCATTGAAATAATGGAATCCTCCAACGAGAACAGAGAAGGGGAAGAAGATGATGATGACCTTGAGATCACTGGTGTGGGCAAAGATGGGTATAGAAGTTATCTCTACAATCAGATGTTCTCTTACCTACCCATGATGCCATATCATCAAGCCCAAATCCTAAACTCTTGGAACCACATGTTCTGGAGTTTCAAAGAGTATCCGGCCATCTCAGTACTAGCCAATGGATTCCCAGGAAGATTCAACTTTGCCAAGAAGTTACTTACCAACAACTCTTCCTCAAAGGATAAACCCGAGGTACTGTCTATCCCAACCTTCTTCAGAGTTAATCACTTGCTATCATCCTCATTTAGCCAATTTTATGAATTCCCACGATGGTTGGAAGTGATACTTCAATCACTAAATCAATTTCCAAAGCCAGCAGAATCCCAAAATTCAGAATCGAGGAACCAAATGCGCCAACTTCATAATGCTCCCACAAACTATCATCTCTACGATCACGACTCTAGCCTCATTGCAGAAGTCTCCACCTCAAAATCAGAGAGTCACCAAACTCAAACATCCAAACCAAGGCCCCTCCATCGATATTCCATCCTCATCCTCCAATGAATATTTTAGCCTTGATCTTGCTCTCTACTCCCTCGCAAGATCAATCCGTAAATCATCCCTCCATTCAACAATCCTCAACCCAAAGTGATCCACTCACAAATCGCCCACTAAAGATGACTTGAATGAAGTGTCCAAAAACATGGTCAAGAACATCGATGAGAGCCTAGAAACTCATACAGAAGTCATTCATCTCAGGCTAACTCAAATGATCATCGCCATAAATAATCTCCTGTGCACTCAACGCCGAGCTTACAAAGAAGTCGAGGGAAATTATCAAGGAAATGATTCAAAGCATGAAGGATGAGATGAAATTCACTTCCTGGATAGCCACCAAACAAAGAGAGGTTGTTCTTGAATTACGTAAAACTCAAGAAGCCCAAAATAACCTTATGATGGAGAACATCATCAACCGAAAGCTTCACCAAAGAATTTTAGAAAGCCCATGTAAACCAGAACAACAAATCGACATCGTTTCTCAACCGCCTCCAAAACAAAGAAGCTAGATCTCAAGCCCTCGATCAAGGAAAGTCGAGAGGACATCGCTTTCAAACACAAAGCCAACTCAACGAGCTTGTCCAAGGAGTAAATCGACTTTTACAGATATTCAAACCCTGATGTCGACATAAAGGGGGGAGAATAAAGGAAAGGAGTTCAAGGAGCCCAGGAGGCCAAAAGGAAGAGGCAGAGGAGGTCAAAGAAGCCAAGAAAGGGTAGAGGACAATTTCACACTCAAGTGTTTCAAGAAGCCCTCCCGCAAGACAATTCCACCATCGACTCCACGATCAAGCAATCGACTCAACGATCCGATCAACAGAAGTCTTGATGGCTCAAACCAATAAGGAGTCAAGGGCCGCTACTACAAACTCACAAAATGTGACCACCACAGCCTAAGAATGCCAATTGAGATCCAAAGATTCATGAATAGGCATGATCACAACCCAAGGATAAGCCCAAGTGAGCTGGAAGAAATATATGTAAGGGATGAAGCTAAGCAAGAAAAGAAGGGCCGAGGAGTATGTCAATCCTCCACGCGAAAAGACCAAAGAAATAGAGATAAGTAAAAGTTTAAATTTTATTGATGTAAAGCTAAATTGTAATACTCTTCAATCATCAATAAATTCATGCTTATTCTCTAGAAATTTCACCTCACCACAAATACTAAGTCATGTTTAAATTTCCGCAAATGCATCTAGAAACTAATAATCATGACAACAAATCTCCTTGGTTATGTCAACATCAAATAGGGGAGATTGTTGGGAGAATGCATATTATGATTTGATGTTTTAAATGTATATGCTCATGATTATTTGTAAAGTCCTTCAAGGAATATATGTATAAGGACTTAGTGATGATCAAATTTGTTAGGTTGATCTAAGCTCTAAACGTATCATTCTCGAAAATGAATGTATAGATAGAAAGATCAAAGTCGTTAGTTGATCTTGAGATGTAATAGATAGGCTTCAAGAATTTGTAGTGTATAAATCGATCAACATTGCAAAAGTCAAGGCGTAAATGTAGAGCTTCAAAGATCGAGAGAGTGTGCCCGCCTTGAAGGCCTCTTCGAAAATCGTAGAGTGGTCCCAACGCTTGCCGAGCCAACTCGTAGATCGTAATGTGCTCTCGTAAACGAGAGTTTATAAACTCAAGCAAGCGAAGATCGAGTGTGCAAAGATTTAAGAGAAATCAGAGTGTTTCTACAATGACAAGATCGCATCAGCACCAAGGCGACAAGTCACCACGATCCGAATCAGAGAGTACCACGATCCGAATCGTAGAGTATCACGATCCGAATCGTAGAGAGTATCATCCGCCTTGTGTCAAAAACATCAAGCCTCACGATTTATGTGGAGACAGACTCCAACATATGAGGAATGGATTCTAAACGCTGCAAGAGACTCACCACCCCAAAGTCATAAGAAATATCCTTAGTATGCAACAAAAAGAAGCGATCAAGAAGCTAAGGAAAGTACCATCAGTAGGGGAAACACCTTTTCGTGTGTTAGGTGAGAAAGCAATCTCACAGTGTCATGGGCCGTAATGCAATTCAAGATGTGCGTAAAAGTCTCCATCAAAGATCGAAAGGTCAAACGATTTAATGCTTCAACTGATGGATCCAACGGATAGTTTTCAAGATCACATATATGCAAATCAAGCAGATGAGAGAGATAAGCAAGCATTGAACAAAAACGTGAAGAACTCAAAAGCTCAACTCTACGATCCGAGAAATAGAAAAGCTTGCTCAGCCTACTCATTCTTTCAACAAGTGCTTAAACAACAAATCGAGTAAAGCAACCATCAAGAACTCAACATCTACCAATCAATCAAGAAAAGTACCAAGTCTGGCTGGACTTCAAGAGTTTCTATGAACTGTAAGAGAGCCAAGTCTCATCGGACTTGAAGAGTTCAAGAGTGAACTAAGAAGTTCCTAGATCACCGGTCTAGAAGGAATCTCAGTGATTCGTGGTTGTAAAAGACATCCTTAGTGGATTTCCTACCGAGGAGTAGAAGAGTGGATCAGAGCTTTAAGTGCTCTCAACCACTTAAAAAACGTGACTTTCGTGTCTTTTACTTTCATACGATAATCGCTATATCGCCATAAACTCGCTATAATCGCCCTCACTCATAACTCCACTACTATGTAAAGGAGATTAAAACAAACATTAATTCCGCTAAGTTTTAATCATCATCAACTAACAAGTTTAAAATGTATAAAAGATTTTTTAAATATCTATTCAACCCCATGATCCACAATGCCCCCAACACCTCACGAGTCCAGTAGACCTTTCAAAGTCTTTAAAATACTATTTTAGACTTTTTCAACCAATTCTCAAATTTTTCGGACAATCAGACAATTTTCAGTAATTATTTTTATTTATAAAACTCGTTTAATAGCTTGAAAATAGAAATAATACCTCTACATAATTCTCAAATATTTATCTTATATTATTATAAGATTTTTGCACCAAGTTTTGAAATTTTCCACCATTCACATAATTTTCTGTGAATTCCAACTATTTTTAAACTAATTTTAAATATCTTAAAAATACAATAAATACTTTCACTCTTCAATAATTCACCAAAATTTGTCAGTAATTCTTGTATAATATTAGAAGATTACTGTAAATTTTTTAGCTCTAAATCATTTCTCAATATTTAATTATAATTTTCTATACTTTTTAACTTAGAAAATTCATAATTAATTATCCATATTTTTCTAAATCACCAAACCTATCCGACAATTTGTAGGGCATCAAATAGATGCTCCTCCCATAAATTTCTCCTCAAAACAATATTCAAAAATTAAATTATAATTTTTCAAAGTTCTAAAATTTCAAAAATTCATAACAATTAATTCGCTTATCCAAATATTATGAATAATATGTCCATTTCTCATAAAATTTTATTCTCTATTATATTGTAATACAAATTTCTTTAAAATATACTTCTAAGTAGGGGTGTTCAACGGTTTTACGGACCCAACCCATTCTAGGAACCCTAACTGCACTGAACGCCTAAATCTTAATCTGATATCTGGGTTGGATTAAGATATCCGAATCAATGCATCCGGTTTTACCGAAAATTAATATAATTATTATTTTTAATATTATTTTATTATTTTTATTATTATTTTATTTATTTTTATTTTTTTTTATTATTATTTTTATTATTATAATCATTATTTTATTATTATTATTTTATTATTATAATCATTATTTATTATTATTAATAAATTATTAATAATAATAAAAAATTAGAAAACCGGTATAACCGGTCCGATTCGGTTTTTACCGAACCATAAAAACGCCGAACCGAAACCAGTACCGAAAAACCGGTATATACTTCTAACCTGGCCTCACCAGAAAGTTCGTCAGCTTTCCTATAATCTTCTCAGCAATTCAACCTGTTTTTCGATTATTTTTCACTATTTTCTCTGCCAAGAATTTTTTACCAATCATCTCAGGAATCCAAATATATAATTACATCATTAAAACAATATCGTTTGATCCTTTAAATATAACCCGCCATTGATTCGCTAGCGACTAATAAATTCTTGGTTTATCGTGGTTTTCCCTAGTTTTTGTTTTAAAACGTTAATGAGGAGATTTATGAGTCATCCGAACTAATTTTACCCTTTAAAAGTTAGTCAGAAAAAAACCCAAAAACTCATCACCGTGGCTACCATGGTTAATGACAAAGGTTTTCCCACTATTATTCGTTGTTTTCCAACTAATTTCCATCGTTAAATTCTACTAACACAAGTTTGTTTGAGTTTTTATAAATAACGGCATAATGTAGACTGAGTTAACATTTGTTGGAATAATAACATATGAATATGTGTGGTTCACCACCAGTATTCAATATTTTTGAATTATTGATTTTCAAGTAAGGCACACTCAATAATTATTACAGTAGAAATCTACAATATATTTATTTATTCAATACCCGTTGATATTTTGTGAGAAAAACTAATATAATTAAAAATATTTTTAATATAATGTCATAAATAATACTACCTTCAAGTTATAATGTTTAATTTCTCCAGTTAAATATAAATTTGTATATCATAATTTTCATAATTTTACTTTACTTGATCTAATTAATTAAATTATGAAATTGTGCAATAAATAACATAAAAGTCAAAAAATAATAAATATTCATTTTATCAGGAAAATAAAGTCATACAATTTTTACTAATTAAATTTCTCAAATATTAAAATTTACGTGATATATATTCAAATATATTTTTTGTAATTAAAAAGTATAATGTTAATACCCATAAAAATTATAAATTAACATAATAAAATAATAATAATTTTTTCAAATATTAAAATTTACGTAAAACAAACTTATTATTATAATTTAAATTAATCTTATTACTCATATAAAAAAGTATTAAAATTATATTAATTATTTTTCTCATATATTAAACTAAACATAAGTCACACTTAAACATAATTATTTACAGTAAAAATGACAAATGTTGTTACTCAAAAAAAAAGAAAAATATATTAAAAGAATTTTTTTACAAGATAGAGGTAGTAATAAATATAATTATATTTTTTTATTTAACATTGCATAAAAACAACGTCAATCAGATACTAAAAAAATGTAATCAAAATCATAAACATCCCAATTTTTTATATATACTCAATAAAATTTAACATATAAAAATTATAATATGAAACTAAAATTCAAATAATATTTTTGTTGTTAAGCACCAAAAACTAAACTATCAATATACTCAATCACTCTAATTAGAATAGCTTCATTAATAATTTAATTTAAATTTTTTTAATATTTGTATCACTTATCCAAAAATATGTGTTAATTAAACTAAATTAGTTTTTTTATAAGTTACTAACAATTTAAATGAGATAGTTTTAATTACAAATAAAATTATAATTAAAATGTATTGTATTGTATTAAAAAAGGATAATTAAACAACACACAATTAAACACACACACACACACATATATATATATATATATATATATATATATATATATATATATATATTATTTAGTAATTAAAATTTGATAAAATTCAAGGGTAAATATGTAACTTTATCTATTTAGTCAACTCTAAAAACTAGAATCAAGGTCCCGAATCATGCGGATCAGGATTTATTATTTCTATAATTTGCGGAAGATATAAACATAAATTGTTTATACATTAAACATTATACACTATCCCCAAGGTCGAGTAACCATAACTTATCGCATTTCATAACTTATCGACACATGATATTATCATCATACAAGACTATTACAAATCTAATCGCATGATATTAACTCTAAGTTTGGGCTGTCTTTAACTTTCCTTGTATCAAAGAAGCATTAGTCTTTATCTGCAATGTTTTATCATGATATAGCAAAGGTGAGCATGAAAGTTGCCCAAACAAGTTTAAATACAATTTAAGGATATATCATGATTGAAAGATTAAGAATAATAAAAGTTGGCTATAATTCACAATGTAGTTGTGAATTAGCATGAACAAACTTTGGTGAACAAGTATTACATATGAACAATATATATCTGGACCAACTGGTGGTAATGAAGGTGATCGACCTTTTCATACACGACTTATACATACAAGATGTGCACAGTACAATTCTACATGGAAATCGGTAATGATTAACCATAAGCATAAGCTGAATGAAACACTCTTAGTAGAGTTAAGAAAACAAACTTGCCTCTGCATTAAGTTGATTACCGATCTGAAAATAACTTAGCTTTATCAGAAGACCTAATATGAGATAATCTAGATCTCCAAATATTAGAATAATATCATCACGGTATAAAATAGCCTAAACACATTATCACATAATCCTATCGGTTTATCTGACACATAAGACTTAGCATCAAATCAGATTATTTAAGTGCGAGGTGAAATCGACACAATTCAATCATCCCGACGATTACAATCGGACAATTATCGAGTTTAAGTTCCATTAAACTCTTGCTAAAACACTAAACAATATCTTAGATAATCATAGTATCGGTCAAAACATTTTTCATAAACTTGCAAAAATTTTCGGATAATTAATATCATTTAACAACATTTTTCAATCATTAATCTTGTATTTAAATGAATGAAATACCACAATATTCTAATATCATTAATATTTATTTAATATTAAACATTAATGAAACACATGTCATAATATTATAACATATTTGTAATATCTCAAAGTATTTTCAATACTTTATTATTTCCTTTAAATGTTTTTAAAGTAATTAAAAACATTAATCAATAAGCGATATTAATATAAATACCACATTATTCCTTGATCATTAACATTTATTTAATATTAAATTTTAATAAAAATCATAACATAATATTATAATATAATTATAATATCACAAAGTATTTTTAATATCTTAAAATCATATTTATATGATTTTTAAACAATCAAATCCATTATCCGATAATTAAAATATTAATATTTTCACTTAAAATATTAAAAGTTATATTTTATAAATTAAAATATTTTTATAACACTTAAATCATTTTTATATGATTTTTAAAGCATTAATTCTATTTTCCCATAATTTATCTAATATATTCATTAAATATATTAACTACCATTAATAATAAATATTAATGAATTTTATCACAAAATATCAAAAGTCATCAAAAATAACTTAAAATATTTTTTAACACCATAATATAATTTTTATGATTTTTTATGAATTAAAATAATTTATTTAATAATATAATTAAATAAATAAATACCATTTATATTCCAAAATATTAAATATTTTTGAAATATACTCCAAATAATTAAAAACTATTTTTGGGCTTTAAAATAATTTTTCAGAATTTAATATGTATTTTAATAATTTAAAAACCATTTATTTCTATTTATTTTTTGAAAATAAGCTATTTTTTGAAAATAAGCGTCGCTAAAGGGCCCTATAGCGACAGGACCGTCGCTATAGGTGTTCTTGGTCCTGTTCTTGAGCACTTGAGAACACCATATCGATTCTTAAGGTCTTATGTTTGACCACTTATAAATTTATGATCTTCATGTTTCTGGGTAATATAAGACATGTATTATGAAGCTGACATGCAATACTACAATGTCCAACTTGTGTTCTAGCAATCCTATCATTCAACAGAAAATTATAAGCTATTGAATTCCTTGTCAGGCCTGTTCTTCATTTTTTTGGGTTTACCAGAATCGAGGTACATACTTTGGGTCCCTATAGTTTGCAGTCTATGTATTGTACGTGTGATATAAAAGTTCTCACTTGTAGTCATGATGTCAGAGTATAACTTCGTAACATCAGATCAGTCTAACAACATCAGAGTATAACTCACGATCTAAACATGCTATGAGGTTGATTCAAGTCTCAGATTAAAGATCACATGGCAGACTACATATTCAAAACATAAAACACAACAAACAACTAACACATGAATCTATGGGCTCTGACATTCGGCTGTCAGGCCACTTTTTCCCAAATTTCCAGATTTCTAAAAACATCAATTTCGAGAATCTAAGTGTTATGGATCTGTGATATTACAACCCAGATCACTAATATATACAACATACTACACATTTAAACATAAAATCATAACATCTAACAACAAATCTAAGGATTTCTAGAATTAGGGTTTATACCTCATAAATGCTCAAATTTTGAATCTGATCTTTAGTGTTTGATCTTGGCAAGCTAACACATGATCTTGGCTTAGCTTATTAGTCATTCTCACTCTACAATTTCGGATGGGAGAGAGAGAGAAGGTTTGGCTAGCTTGAAAAAGTAAAGTAAGTAAATTTTGCTTACTTTTGAACTTTGATCTTAGGTCCAATGTATTTATAGGATGCTAGATGGTTGATGGTTGATGATTAAAGGCTAGCACATAGACCACATGCCTAGCAAAGGTTGGTCACCAACTAAAGTTATGGCAACCTACACAAGTTATCTTATTAAATAATGCTAAAAGGGCATTTTGGTCATTTGGCTCATAAAGTGCATGGTACTTTGGTAACTTCTCACACCTATTAGGTTTTAACCCTTAGGGTTTGACCCTAGGGTTTAATAAGCTCTAAATCTAGAGTTATGTATTAAGGGAAAATATGAAAATCTTAGTTTCTTTGATTAGGGTTCCCTAATTACAGTAAGCTTACTAATCTTATTCAAGCTTGCTAATTAGGGTTAAAGCTTCCTAATTAACATTACACTCTATAAGCTAATAATTAGGTTTTCTCTAATTGCATGTTAAGGTTTCCTACATTAGAAATTGGGGCTTTTCAAATAAATCAATTAGGGTTATCCCTAATTATACTTACAATTAATAACATAGAAACTCTATACTTATCTTCAAGCTTCCCATTTAGGGTTTTAATATCCCGATTTAGGGTTTCAAACAGAATAATTAGGGTTCAAATTTTGGAAATTAGGGTTTGCTAAATAATTAAGCTTTACCCTATTAAGCTTATAATTTAAATCACTTGAGCATTATAATTCTCTGTTATATTCCCAGATTAGGGTTTCAAATATTCGAAATCTGAAATTAGGATTTTTAGATATGGTATTAGGGTTTTCTAATACTCAAATAGGGTTTCCAGTAATTCATTAGGGTTTTCCCTAATAAATTTATAATTAATGACATTTAACTTATTCATAGCATTTAAATTCCCGAATTAGAGTTTCGGAACCAGTTTCTAGGGTTTCTTATCAGACGTTAGGGTTTTCTAACATAACGTTATCGTTCTTTAATATATACCTAGGATTTGACAATGATAAGTTTTATCTGGTCAACCCTTGACCCTTAACCATATTATGAACACATACATAACCATATACACCGAACATATCCACATACACAGATATTCTTAACACTATAAACCTTTACTAAAAGTTTTTAAATTCACAAAATTCATTCCTAAAAATGTTAAATACATACACTTATTTTCTGTCTAGGTCTATTATTTGACCTTAAATCAATCATTTAAGATTTTATTAAATTGTCTAAATTCTCGGGTTGTCACATTCACCCCTCCTTATAAGAATTTCGTCCCCGAAATTCACCTTACACCTTACACCATGCACCTTACAAATACACCATACTGCTTACACCAATTTATACACATCACATGCTACCCAATACACCACTCACAAGAGCAAAAGTTTTCAAATTGTGCTGAGGGGTCATATAGACCATGAACTACTGAGGTTTATAGGTATTACTACCCGCTTCCTATTTTAATTAAGAAAAAGGTAATCTACCCCTTTATAAAGGTTAACAGTATGTTTACAATCACGAAGAAGGTAAACTACCATTACTAGTACTTTAGGTGATTAGCCTATCGTACTCTTACGTCATGCATAACGTATTAATCATTTTTAGCGAATATTTACGCTACTAGATTGGATTATTTATCCAAATAATATCGTTCACCTCAGTCTTATCATAGATTCCACACCAAAACAATTTGGTTCGGAAATTTCTATCAATGAATATTTAGAGTTTTCATAACATTAGTCTAAATTTGAATCAAATAGCATAGACTCATATCGATAATTCAATTCAATCGAATTATTTAGGTGTAGCCAAACCCGGTTGGCAAATTAAACTTTTGAAAACATTTTCTAGAATGACGTCATGATGTCATCTTGTATTAATGATCCATTTGAGGATCTTAGTCATTGTATGACTTTGTCATAACACATCATACAATAGTGGAACAACGACTTCAGGTCAAGTTCACACTAAGTATTCCTGTATTTACAACTCCATCACATTTTTATCATCTCCGCACCAGGTTACATAGTACATGAGTGATAATTAAAATACAAATTTTGATATTTCAAATCATTTGCGTCTAGCCGAAATAAGTAGCATAGATTGTACTTTAAACCGTTTCAAAAATGATTACGAGTCTACACTTTTTTTTAAAAGGCACATAGTGCGTATTTAGCTTGATGTCAAAAATTTGAAGTTTAGCATAGCTAGGAGTTTAGGAAAACCTAATGCCTCCACTAACAATCATTTGCTTAAACATTTTATCTGTTCCTATAATCTTTAACACTCCATTCACACAAAACTATACCCAGTTCATAAAACCACACTTATGAGTTCATTAATTGCCACAATCATATGAGTTTAAGAACTTACCCTAGTCAGACCTTTGGCGTCCATTCGCTGAGGGTTCATAAATATTTCATATAACTATGAGTCAAGAATGTCATATAAGTATGAGTTTTAAGAACTCGTACTTAACCTTATATTCTCTACCTATGACTTATCTATTTGTTATACACATGAGAAAGGAATCACCCTCTTAACCTGCATATAGCAAATAGCGCGACACAAACATTTCAATGATTATCAATGCCAGAAACTAAGTAGTTTTTACACCAAGTACAATTCCCCGCCCATAACAAGGAATCATACAACTCAACTACTAACATGAGTCCTCAATTGAAATCCCCACCTAATCTTAACCCCCTTTTCCATACGAATTTCATTTAATTCGTATTCATAATCCATAACTCTTTCATGAGTTTTCATAGTATCATTTCATAGTACAACTGATACACAGCATCTTGCTGTAGACTTTTCAATCATCAGATTGATTCTTTCTGGCTGTCATAACCTTATCAGATCACGGAGTGATCTCATCGTATATATTACGATTCAATTTTATGACTTGATCGTTTTGTTTTACGATCTCCTATCACTGTACTTTTAGTCTTTTAGACTCTATCTATTCATCACTACTGTTCACCTTTATTACCAGAGTTAGGGAACTCCGTATCTTTATAACTCTCTGAGATTCGTCTTTGAATCTTACCGACACACTAACTCTATGTGAGTTAGATCTTATCCTAATCACTGCGGTTATTCAGTGCAAGTTTCCTTCGGCTTTACATTCGATGTTCCAGTCAGAAATACTGTTCTTTTGAGGTAATGGATTGTAAGGGTTATTATGTTTTTCAGTTTTGTAGTTTTTCGACCCTCAAAAATTCTGAAAAAAATTTGAAATGATAATTTGATGAGTTTTCTAGATTGTGTCCAAAAATGGCGATTTTTGGATGTATAGATTAGGAGTTATGAATTTTATGGGAAAATACTATTTTAAAAGTAAACCCTTATAACTCCTTGTGGCTAACTCCAAAATTGGTGAAATTTTTATTGGGAGTACATGTATATAACAAAAGTATACTTTGTAAATTTTGGAATTTTTGAATGTATAAATGATTTATGATAAATGTCTAAATATTCGGTTGTTTTGGCCATATGAAAAATAGTAAATGAATTTTAAAAATTTTGAAAAAAATATATGTTCAATATGGGACTATATTCTGCTAAATCCCAGAAAAGAAAACTTTTTGGGACTGATTTCAAATTTTTCATGAAAATGGACTAGTTATGAGTAAATGAATTAAATATGTTATGTGAAGAAAGAAAATTGGAAAATAGGATTTTATGGCTTGAGAACCCTATATAAGGTATATGCAGATTTTTGATGAGGGTTTTGGTTAATGGTGATGAAATATTATGAGTTTGGCATTTTAGGATGATTAAATGCATTATTTAGTAAAGTGTAAACAATTAAAATAAATTGTTTATAAGTTTAAGAAATGATTAAATATTGTGGTAATATTAATAATATTAGCTTATGAGATTATTAAGTGATTTATAACATTTGGATTAAGGTATTATGAAATCATTGATTTAAAATATTATTTATTGATTAATAATATTAGTAAATGAATTTAATGTTATTATATAATGAATAATATTAAATGGAGTTTATAATATAATGAATAATGTTATTATCTTCGTTAAATATTCGTTGAAATATTATTTTCTGTTTAAATCATTTTTGATATAATATTATTCTTGAATTTTACTCCACAAAGCAGTATCATGTCGACAATTTGGATATTCTTGAACTCTGGATAAATTGTATTATAAATGTTTAATATTTTTCCTTTATCTTATGTGATTGATTCTTTATATCATTGTCATCATTCTCATGCTTATATTATGTTGAAAGTCATCTATGGCCAGTAGTGCATAGATGGACTTGGTATGATTATGACCAGGAATTATTCGGTATAATCATGACCGTAATATTAAAAATGATGTGGTAAAAGTCATCTTTGACCCGTAGTGCAAAGATAGACTTGGCATTATTATGACCAGGGATTATTCGTTATAATCATGACCTAATTGAAAACACGGATATCCTTGGCCCGTAGTGCATGGATAATTCGTGGTCGTGATACTATTAAGCTGAGTCTCAGCATTATTGGTTTTTCTGATTGTATATCTTTGTCTCAGAAAGTGCAAAGATGGATTTGTTGATTATTAGTTTCTGATTGTATATCTTTGGCTTTTGTAGTGTAAAGATGGACTGTTGGTTATTGGTTTTTCAGTCTTATATCTTTGGCCTGTAGAGCAAAGTTGGACTGTTGATTTACTTGATTATAAATATGAACTGTGATTTAATTATAATCTATAGTGGTTCAGGTGAAGACAGGTGATGAGAGTTCTCTTTGTCTGATGTATAGCAAAGAACTGCTGATGAGTATTACATGAATAAAATATTAACGATGGACTTTTAATCTAGAGGAGATAGTAGACATTATGTTCTACTTGACTCTTCTAATGGATTGCTCGTTCCACTGCAACTATGGTTGAAAATTTTTATCATCTACCATATGTTCTGAATCTCTTATTCATTATTGACAAAGGCTATGGATAATTTAATTATCTTTAGTTATGATATTCTTTACTGGGCTAGTTGTGCTCACCCTTTTGCTTCACAATTCCTTTCAGGTAATAAGAGTGTAGCTGGGTCGAGTGGGGATAACAGGGGAATAGAACGGTGGTCTCTAGCTGTGAAAGTTCTCCCTAAACAGTATAGGAAAGTGTGTTGTATTTTATACATCATTTAGTAGTTATATTTGGTGAATCAAATAGGGTGAGGCGAACCCAACGTTGGAAGGGTGTTTTGCCACTATCATACAAGATGTCTAATGACATACAACCTCGTGTTATCATAAGACAGACTTGTGCACATCCACTTGCTTAGTATATCTACGAGCACTACCTATATAATCTTGGTGTTTGGTTGAAGTATAATTCTCAATTAGAGACAGTGGAGATAATGATATGTCAAGAGAAGACTCACCATTGGAAAGAATATGATAGTAATCTTCTCGTTTTTCTTTGGGGTCTATTGGGTTAACCAAGGATAATTATATGGACATATGATATCTATCATAACCTAGACGCATGGCCTCCCATGTACGAAGGTTTACTTGAGCACTTCCCAAAGATTTTAATTTCTAAAACAGTTTTTGACTGTACCTTTATATAAGGTGCCATTGTGACGTGCTATCCAAGGTTGGGATGAGAGTCACAGTTGGTATATATTTGTATCAAAACTCACAGTATATGTGTTGTCATATTTTGCACGAAAATTGTATTACTGAAGTTGTATTTATTTCTGTACCATGTATTTGGCGACTTAGAATGGGTGATGTATACTTATTTTGGGGGCGTCACAATAAAACTCAATAGTACATACATTAGATGTATCAAGAATTGAATGGAATTTCTTATCATTCCAAGCTTGGTTATCACCTAATCTCTTCCCTTTCTCTCCTTTTTCTCGGTTGGGAGTTCTTCTTTACCTTTTTTTCCCTGTCTAAAGTTTACTATTGACTCTTGACCATAAAAGTCAACTTAAACACCTCATCGTGTTTATTAGGGGTGAGTATTCAGTTATAATCAAACTGAATTGTCTATTTGGTTATAACTGAATACCGAATTTCATACAAATTTACTATCCGAACAAGTATTTGAAATATGTACTAATCGAATAACCGAAATCCGAATAATCAAATTATATTATTAGGTAATTATTCGGTTAATAACCGAAATAAAAACTTAATTTTACAAAACACAATTTTTTACTAATTCCACACTACAGTTTTCGAACAATATTTAACTACAATCCAACACTATATATAATAATTCATAAACTAGTTTAATAATTTCAAATTAACAATACATAAGTACATAATCCATATAACAAAGTCTATTAAATTCTCATAGGGCATTTTGGTCATTTCATGCTAAAATCTCGACTCAACTTATTCTACTTATTTCCATCTCTTTTAATCCACACAGGACGTATATTCCACCACTCAGAAATCGGGTTAATTGAAATTACAATAATCGCTTGTCCAGACCCACACAAATTTTAATTATCGAATGATTTAGGGTTTTTAATCGACAATTTTCAATTTATTATATTTACGATTATATTAATCGTTACTCGTTATTATTATGTTATATTTATGTAATATAGTTGATTTGGAACAAGGATATCACATTCATGACCTTCATCATCATTTGAGTCAAAATCAGACTCTCACTTTGGCTCCAAGAGCCCTTAACAATTAGACCCTTGTCTTTTTTGTGGTACTTCTTAAAACTCTTCTTGTCCTTCTTTGAATATTCTTTCTTCTTATCTTTCTTGAACTCTTCTCTGAGTGGCTTGGTGCATTCAACAATTTAGTGGTCTGGCTTTTTACAATTGTAACATAGATCCTTGAAAGAATCTGTCTTTTATTGATTGTCACTTCTTTAGAAACTGCCACCTTTATCTCTTTTGATGAATTTCCTTATTCTTCTTACAAGTAGAGACATATCTTCATCATCGTCAAATTTACTTTCATCCTCCATATGAGTTTTGGAGGAGATCTCAGCAGCTTTAAAGTCTAGCTACTCCATTATCCTTCTTCTAGGCCTCAATTATTGTAGTCTCAGGCCTTTGATTTAGTTTCAACTCATATGTCAACAGGTTGGCCATAGAGCTTTTGAATGATCATCTCATGCAGGTTTTTGGACTATCTGATAGCAGTAATTTTGGCATCCCACTTTCTTGACAAGACTCTTATAAATGTCATATTTATAACCATATTGGGATAAACTTTCCTAAAGAATCTCAGAATGTTGAATGTCTTGTATGTGGTACTGATATCTTCTCTAGCAGTGTAAGAAAATATGTCATATTAATGAGAGAGTAAGGACTACTTGTTCTTTTTGACTTTCTCAATCCATTCATTCATCACCAGTGCTTCCCAAACTTCTTTAACAGTGGTGCAGTTGACCATATTCTCAAATAGCTCATCTTCACCTGACACGAACAAAATATTTTTAGCCCTCTCGTTAAGACCAACAAGGATCTTCTTTTCATTGTCTGTCCATTTAATCCTCTGTTTGTTACCTGCCTTGTTTGGATCTTTAGGAGTAGATAATACTAGCTTGGTTGGTGTATAATGTGACGCCCCCAAAATAGGTCCAATTCATCCAACCCATTTTGAGTCGTCAAATACATGCTACAGAAAATAACTACAACTTCATTATCACAATTGTCGTGCAAAATACAACAACACAAATGTTGTGAGTTTTGATACAAATATATACCAACTGTGACTCATGTCCCAACCTTGGATAGCACATCACAATGGCACCTTACATAAAGGTACAGTCAATAACTGTTTTAGAAATTAAAATCTTTGGAAAATGCTCAAGAAAACCTTCGTACATGGGAGGCCATGCGTCTAGATTGTGATAGATATCATATGCCCACGAATTATCCTTGGTTGACCCAATAGACCCCAAAGAAAAACGAGAAGATTACTATCATGTTCTTTCCAATGGTGAGTCTTCTCTTGACATATAACTATCTCCACATGCTCGCAATTGAAAATTATATTTCAACCAAACTCCAAGATCATATAGGTAGTGCTCGTAGATATACTCAGTAAGTCGATGTGCACAACCCTATCTTATGATAACACGAGGTTGTATGTCATTAGATATCTTCTATGATAGTGGCAAAACACCCTTCTAAAGTTGGGTTCACCTCACCCTATTCGGTTCACCAAAATTAAATATCAAATAGCGTACAACAATCGACACACTTATCTAAAGTTCTCAATAAAATTATTTCCATACTATTTAGGAGAACCTCAATAGCTATAGACCACCGTTCTATTCCCATGTTATCCTCTTCGACCCATTTACACTTTTATTACGAAAGGAATTGTGAAGCAAAAGGGTGAGCACAAATAGACCAGTAAAGAATATCATGACTAAAGATAATTAAATTATCAATAGCCTTCATCAGTAATAAATCAGAGATTTAGAATATATGGTAGATGAAAAAACATTTCAACCATAGTTGCAGCGGAACGAGCAATTCATTAGAAGAGTCAAATAGAACATAATGTTTATTATCTCCTCTAGATTAAAAGTCCATTGTTAATATTTCATTCCTGTAATACTCATCAACAGTTCTTGGTTATACCCAAGACAAAGAGAACTCTCATCACCTGTCTTCACCTGAACCACCACAGATTATAATTAAATCACAATTCATATTTATTATCAAGCAAATCAACAGTCCAACTTTGCACTACATGCCAAAGATATACAACTGTAAAACCAATAACCAACAGTCCATCTTTGCACTACAGGCCAAAGATATACAACTGTAAAACCAATAATCAACAGTCCATCTTTGTACTACAGGCCAAAGATATACAACTGTAAAACCAATAATCAACAGTCCATCTTTGTACTACAGGCCAAAGATATACAACTGTAAAACCAATAATGCTGAGACTCAGCTTAATAGTATCACAACCATGAATTATCCATGCTCTACGGGCCAAGGATATTCGTGATTTCAACTACGATCATGATTATACCGAATAATCCCTGGTAATAATCATAACAATTCCATCTATGCACTGCGGGCCAAAGATGACTTTTACCACATCGTTTGTAACATTACGGTCATGATTATACCGAATAATCCCTGGTCATAATCATACCAAGTCCATCTATGCACTACTGGCCATAAATGACTTTCAACACAATATAAGCATGAGAATGATGATAATGCTATAAAGAATCAATCACATGAGATAAAGGATAAATTTTTAAAGACTTTAACAATTTAATTTATCCATAATTCAATAATATCCAAATTGTCAATACGATACTGCTTTGTGGAGTAAAATTTAAGAATAATGTTATATCAAAAATGATTTGAACAGAAAATAATATTTCAACGAATATTCAACGAAGATAATAACATTATTCATTATATAATAACATTAAATTCATTTACTAATATTATTAATCATTAAATAATATTTTAATCAATGATTTCATAACACCTTAATCCAAATGTTATAAATCACTTAATAATCTCATAATCTAATATTAATAATATTACAACCATATTATTTCTTAAACTTATAAGCAATTTATTTTAATTGTTTACACTTTACGAATTAATGCATTTAATCATTCTAAAATGCCAAACTCATAAGATTTCATCACCAATAACAAAAACTCTCATAAAAAATCTGCATATACCTTATATAGGATTCTCAAGCCATAAAATCCTATTTTTCCAATTTTCTTACTTCACATAACATATTTAATTCATTTATTCATAACTAGTCTATTTTCATAAAAAATAACAAATCAGTCCTAGAAAATTTTATTTTCTGGGATTTAGCATAATATAGTCTCATATTGAACATATATTTTTCTCGAAATTTTTAAAATTCATTTACTATTTTTCATATGGCCAAAACTACTGAATATTTAGACATTTATCATAAACTATACTTTTGCCCAAAAATTCCGAAATTTACAAAGTATACTGCTATTATATACATGTACTCCCAATAAAAATTTCACCAATTTTAGAGTTAACCACAAGGAGTTATAAGGGTTTACTTTTAAAATAGTTTTTTCCCATAAAATTCATAACTCATAATCTATACATCCAAAAATCGCCATTTTTGGACACAATCTAGAAAACTAATCAAATTATCATTTCAAATTTTTCCAGAATTTTTGAAGGTCAGAAAAATTACGAAACTGTAAAATATAATAACCCTTACAATCCCTTACCTCAAAAGAGCAGTATTTCTGACTTGAATATCGGATATAACGCGGAACGAACTTGCGCCATATAGCAACACTCAAGATATCTAAATACTAAAAAAAATATGCTCGATAATATAGAGAGAGAAAACTTCAGTTTCTAGTGTGATTTTCAATTCTAACTTAAGCGCTTATTTATAGAAAAATGCTAAAACGCCAAAGGAGACTAAAATAATAAAATATTATTATTTCTTTTCTCAATTCTACGCACACTCACCAACCAAGCCCAGCACCTCAATTCTGATTTTTTTTGGCAGCCCACATGTTTAAAACAAAAGTGGGTCCCACCCAATTTTAATAAAAATTATTTTATTTTTCAAAACTTCAGTAATTCATAGAAAATAGCCTGTTTATCAGAAAAATACGAATTATATGTCCATTCCACACGAAATCGAATTCTCTACAACTTTTTAGCTTTAAGTTTTTCCAAATTCCAAACAACAAATATCTAAAATCTACAAACGGATGATTTTTAATACCTCAATTCCGATAAAATACTGATAAAACACATCAGCATTAATTCCTTCATTTATAACCACATAAATAAATAAATCCATCACTTATATCTACATCAAATAAATATTCCTTATCATATAAATCAATAATTAATTATTCACAAATAATATTATAGAATCACAATAATGACAACCAGGCAGTTCCTAGGAAAGAAGGGGCTTTCCGATAAGGATTTCTCTTTACTGGCGTGCAATTAGGTGACCAAACCTCTGCTTGACAGAACTTTCTAGACATTGCCAATAATGCTATCTAATAATATTATTCAAATAATGTAAGACCCCAACTTTTCAATGAATAAAATCAAATTTTCTCTATTTATTATTATAAATAATAAGGTGTTAAATTGATATAATATTTTGGTTATGGGTGAAATGTGCAAATTTTGCAAAATAAAAAAGTGGTTATAAAATATTCTTTTTTGTCGGGAAATATTCGTTTGGTCGTGGAATATTCTTTCTGTCGGGGAATATTCGTACGACGGCGCAGGCATTTGTGGGCCCCATAAAAAAAATGGACGGATGAAAAAAACGACTAGTTTGAGTTTTTATAAATAACAGCGTAGTTGTTACCGTCAAACACTGTTGGAATACCCGGTGGTTAAAATACGAATACTACGTGGTTGTCTAAAGAAAGATGCTGTATTGCAAAGATTTTTGAATTATTGATTCTTACGTAAGAAGGCACTACTCAATAATTGTTACAGTTATTACTGTTCAATATTTTATTTTATTGATTCTATAATTGCTACGTTGATATTTTATATTATTATTGTTTTAATAATTGTCACTGCACAGTATCTCCATTATCATATCAATAATTCATATTATTTGAATAATATTATTAGATAGCATTATTGGCAATGTCTAAGGAAGTTCTGTCTAGGAAAGGGGGTTTGGTCACCTAATTGCGGCGCATGATAAGGAGAAATCCTTATCGAAAAGCCCCCTCTTTCACGAGAATCTGAATTTGGTTGTCATAATTATGATTTTGTACTATTATTTTTGAATAATTAATTATTGATTTATATGATAAGGAAATATTTATTTGATGTGGATATAAATGATGCATTTATTTATTTTATGTGGTTATAAATAAAGGAATTAATGATGAGGTGTTTTATCAGTATTTTGTCGGAATTGAGGTATTAAAAATCATTCGTTTGTGGATTTCGGATATTTTCTGTTTGAAATTTGGAAAAACTCAAAGCTACAAAGTTGTAGAGAATTCGATTTCGTGTGAAATGGATATAAATTTCGTATTTTTCTGATAGACGGACTATTTTCTATGAATTACTGAAGTTTCGGAAAATAAAATGATTTTTATTAAATTACGGGTGGAACCCACTTTTATTTTAACATGTGGGTTGCTAGGATTTTTTTCAAGAATGACATGCTAGATGGTCTGATATTGCATGCGTAGAAGAAATGTATATAAATAATATTATTTTATTATTTTAGTCTCCTATGGTGTTCTAGCATTTTCCTATAAATAGACGCTTAGGTTAGAATTGAAAATCACACCAGAAACAAGTTTTCTTTCTCTCTAGATTATCGAGCGTATTTTTGTGAGTATTTTGATACTTTGAGAGTTGCTATTCAGTGGTCAAGTTTCTCAGAGACTATATCCAAAATTCATCAGTAAATACGTTATTTTGAGGTAAGGGATGTTATTTTCTTCCTAAATGATGTTATTCTTTCAATATCATTATACGGAAATATTGGTATAGATTTTATTGTGGAATTTCTACCTTGTTGTGTCGGGGTTACTATTCACGTATATGGCAGTATTCACGTATACGGCACTATTCATGAATACGACACTATTCACCGAAAAATAAAAAATTTCCTTTTTATCCAAGATGTCTATTATGGTTATTATCTTTGATTGTATCCATGTTTTGATCTTTATTTTTGAATTCTGCTTCACAATTGGTTATTATGGAGTATTATTGAACTTGGATAAACTGTAATATGAATCCCTAATATTTGTTCTTTTATCTCACTGGATTCGTTTTCTTTAAGATATTTTTCATCATCCACAGTCCTAAATGATGATATTACTTAATATCTTTGGCCTGTAGTACAAAGATGAATTATTAATTGATGAACATCTTTGGCCCGTAGTGCAAAGATGAACAGGTGTTGAGATGAACATGACCAACTGGTGACACAAATGAATATCTTTGGCTTGTAGTGCAAAGATGAATATTTAATTCAAGATGTATATTGATTGATGTTACAGGGATAAAATAGTAATGATGGACTTTTAAATTTTAGAAGATAGTATAATTCTTTCTCTACTTGATTCTTCTAATGGATTGTTATTTCCGCTACAGTTGTTAATCTAAAACTTGTTGTCTATTATATTTTATCAGATTTTTCCCTATTAAAGATTAATGATAATTTATTATATATTATCTTAGTCATAATATTCTTTACTGGGTTAGTTGAGCTCACCCTTTTCCTTTTTGTTCCATTGTTCTTCTCAGGATGAGAGAATTTAGCAGGAACTAGCCGGGGTATGGAGTGATGATTTAAGATAGTTTTTTTAGTAGTCCTCACTATTTTGTAAAATAGTGTATCAATAATTGTAATGAGGACTCCTTTTGAGTTTGTATACTGTCTATTAGACAATATTTGTATTCAAACTCACAAGATAAGGCGTTATGTCGTGATCTCGCACGATAATTCAGACATTGAAGTTTTATTTATTTATGTACCATGTATTTGGCGACTCAGAACGGGTAATGTATACCTATTTTGGGGGCGTCACAGTTGGTATCAGAGCTTAGGGATATGGTCTCTAGCGGAGATCGGGGAATAGAACTAGGAGGGGAGATGAGTAAATCTTTCGCTAGCATGTCCTACCTAAGCTTATTTATTGGCTCATTATAATATAGGATATTATGTGATATGTTAATTTGTTTAATTAACCCTTGTTTTATGGCGATATTTAAGAATGGTCACGAGAACGTTAACAATGGAGTGTATGAGGCGTGGAACAACTTTTAGTCACAAAACCAGAGAACGCATTACAATGAAGGCAATATTCCTCCTGTAAACAAAACTACCGAGCAAACGATGAATGATGGAATGTTTAGGAGCTTTTTGCAGTTCATGCAAAATCAGACTAGGGAGACTCGTGCACAAAATATGGGTGAAAATGATAGCAATGCGCGGCTTATCACAGCCAAGCAGTTCAAAGAGTTGGGACCACCAGAATTTATTAGAAAGTCGGATCCAATCAAGGCAGAAACGTGGGTCAAGCAAATTACCAAGATATTCGATGTCTTGGGATGCACAGAGGAACAGAAGGTTCCATTCGCCACCTTTATGTTCCGCGGTGAGGCAAAACCATCTTGGTGGGAGTCATGCAGTAAGCGTACCCAAACCTCATCGTGACTCAACATGTCTTGGGAAATATTTCAGAAACTATTCAATGACAAGTACTTTCCTGAAAGTATTCTTCATATGAAGGAGATAGAGTTTATCAGACTGGAACAAAACAACATGACGGTGTCCCAGTACGAGGCGAAGTTCGCTGAGTTATCCAGGTTTGCACCTCATTTGGTAGAAAATGAAGAACGAATGACAAGGATGTTTCTGAGAGGTCTAAAACCTGAGATTCGACAATATCTTATCTCTCATAAATTTTCTTTATATTCAGATGTTGTAAATAGGGCTCAATTATTAGAGCGAGATAATGAGTATGTTCAACCAAGGGAACACAACCAGGGTCATACCGGTGGCAGCGGTCATCGGAGCAATGAAAACCAGCAAGGAGGAAAACATTTGGACAAAAGCAGTAACCACTCTGGTGGTAATCATGGTCGTGATAATAGAAGGAGCGAGTCAGGAGGAGATTTCAAAAAGAGAAGGTACAACAATGATAACATGAAGACGTAAGCACACACATCAACTGTTTCTAGGGGGAGGAGAACGAGCACCTGTCGTTTGTTACAAATACGGGAAAGAGGGACACATCAGCCCAAACTGCCCACAACAATCCAATGTGTGTTATAACTGTGGAAAGGAAGGTCATATAGCTAGAGATTGTCTAGTTGCAAAACCAAGTTCAACAGGGATGGTGACTCCAAAGGTTGTCCCGGACAAGTCAAAGTCGGTAGTTCCTGGAAGGGCGTTTGTCGTGACTGCCCAAAACGCGAGAAACCCGAACAAGGTGATCACGGTAAGCTAATCATAAACTCTTGCAAGTTTATACCTTATTAGATCTGGGTTACGCCCATTCTTTTATCTCTCCCGCTTGTGCTCAACGTTTAAACTTGACTCGGAGAAATTAGACCTTAACTTATCTGCTGAGACTCTGATTAGAGAAACTTTCATTACATCTATCGTTTATAAATCTTGCTCGATTCAAGTTGGAACCATAACATTACCGCCGATCTTATTTCGTTGAAAATTCTTGCATTTGATGTGATTTTAGAGATTGATTGGTTAACCACGCATCATGCTAAAATTGATTATTTTTGTAAGGTTGTTAGTTTTCATATTCTAACCAACCTATTATGCTAATTCAAATAACCAAACCACTAAAGTCAATCCTTTGTCATATCAAGCCATAAAGCTATTCGTTTATTGAAAAACGGATGTCAAGCTTTCTTAGCCCATGTCACGGACTTGAACAAAAACACGTCAGATTTGAATAATATTTCTGTTGTTAGTGAATTTCCTGACGTATTTCCTGAAGAACTTCCCGGTCTACCCCCAGAACGTAAAGTTGAATTCTTTATTAACCTTAAACCTGGTACAAAGCTCATTTCTAAAACCCCATATCGAATGGCTCCTATTGAAATTCAGGAGTTAAAGGTCCAACTACAGGAGTTGTTGGACATCGATTTTATTCGTCCTAGTACATCTCCGTGGGGTGATCCTGTGTTGTTCGTAAAAAAGAAATATGGGAGTATGCGACTTTGTATTGACTACCGAGAATTAAACCATGTCACCATCAAGAATAGGTATCCGCTACCTCGCATTGATGACCTATTTGAACAGTTGTAAGGAGCACAATTCTTTTCAAAGATCGATCTTCGTTCTGGATATCATCAGCTAAAGATTAAAACTGAGGATATTCCAAAGACTGCCTTCAAAACTCGGTACGAGCATTATGAATTCTTAGTCATGTCTTTTGGATTAACTAATGCTCCTGCTGCTTTCATGGATATGATGAACCGTGTATTCAAGGAATATTTGGATCAGTTCGTTGTTGTCTTTATTGATGACATCCTCATCTATTCCAAAAGCCGTGAAGATCATGAGCACCATTTGAAGCTGGTACTGCAAAGGCTTCGTGATAAAAAGCTATATGTCAAGCTGAAGAAATGCGAGTTCTGGCTTGAGGAAGTAGCATTCCTTGGGCATGTGGTGTCAAAACACGGAGTATCTGTTGACCCGACGAAGATTGAAGTAATACAAAGTTGGGAGGAACCGAAGTCGGTGGCAAAAGTACGTAGCTTTTTGGGCTTAGCTGGTTATTATCGGAGATTCGTGGAAGGATTTTCTCGAATCGCTACTCCGTTAACTCAGCTGACTCGTAAAGATACAAAATTCGGTTGGAACGAGGATTGTGAGAGGAGTTTTCAAGAACTCAAGAGGAGACTCATTTCGGCACCTGTTCTGACAATACCATCTGGTTCAGATGGATTTGTTATCTACAGCGATGCTTCAGGCAAAGGGTTAGGATGTGTTCTCATGCAACATGGGAAAGTCATAGCCTATGCCTCGCGACAACTCAAGGAATATGGGAGGAATTATCCTACTCATGATTTGGAGTTGGCAGCAGTCGTTTTCGCGTTGAAGATCTGGAGACACTACCTGTATGGGGAGAAAGTGGAAATCTATACAGATCATAAAAGTCTCAAATATTTCTTCACCCAAAAGGAACTCAACATGCAGCAACGACGTTGGCTCGAGCTGTTGAAAGATTGCGATTATACCATTCAATACCATCCTGAAAAAGCAAACGTAGTAGCTGACATATTGAAGGTAAGATCGTAAATGGCACGAAAAGTGGATGTTGTTAACACAAAGACCCATTTTATACGATTTACAAAGGATGGAGATTGAGTTAAAGACTCTAGGGACCCACGTGATGATGGTGAATATACGAGTAGAACCGACTTTAATCGATAAAGTTAAAGTTGCTCAAGCTACGGACCTGGGGCTGATGCGAATGAAGAAGAAAGTGCAAGAAGGTGTTATTCCAGAAGCAAGAATCGATGAAGAAGGAATACTTCGAGTCAACTCTAGACTTTGCGTTCCCAACGATTCTGACTTGAACCATAGAATCATGATGGAGGCACACAACACCCCGTTTGCAATCTATCCTGGGAGTACCAAAATGTATCATAATCTTCGACATACATTTTAGTGGAACAATATGAAGAGAGAGATCGCGGAGTTTATCTCGAGGTGTTTAACCTGTCAACGTGTAAAGGCGAAGCATCAAGTGCCAAAGGGTCCATTGCAACCACTTGAGATTCTGAAATGGAAGTGGGAATACAATACCATGGATTTCGTTACAGGTCTTCCCAAAATTTCTCAATGCATAAATGCGATTTGAGTTATTGTTGATAGATTAACCAAGTCTGCTCATTTCTTGCCGATACGTAAGACTTATTCCCTTGAATGTCTTGCTCGTATGTATGTGAATGAGATTGTGAGATTGTATGGCATGCCAATATCCATAGTTTCGGATCGTGACCCAAGATTCACTTCAAGATTTTGGGTTAGCTTGCAAAAAGCTATGCAGCGGATTTATTGATTGATTCAAAGATACCATCCTCAAACGGACGGACAATCAGAGAGGACTATTCAAACTCTTGAAGATCTATTAAAACTATGTGTCCTAGATTTCAAAGGAAGTTGGGATAAGTACTTACCATTGGTGGAATTCTCCTACAGCAACAGTTATTAGGCAAGTATCGGCATAGCTCCATTCGAGGCGTTGTATGGAAGAAAATGTCGTTCTCCAGTATGCTGGGACGAGGTGGGTGAAACAACATTGTCGGGACCAGAATTGGTACGCATAACTACAGAAAAGATCCAAACGATTCGACAACGTATACAAACGGCACAGGATCGACAAAAGAGTTATGCAGATCTTCATCGAAAGGACGTGGAATTTAATATTGGGGATCATGTATTGTTATATATTATTCCATGGAAGGGAGTTACAAGATTTGGGAAGAGGGGAAAGCTTAATCCAAGATTTTTTGGTCCATTTAAGATTCTTGACTGAATAGGAAATGTGGCCTATAGACTCGCATTACCTCCAAGCATGTCTCGTCTTCATAATATTTTTCACATATCTATGCTTTGTAAATATGTGAAAGACCCGAACCATATTATTGCATTAGAACCAGATGAGATAGCCGAAGATTTAACGTACGAAGAGGTACCTGTTAAGATCTTGGATAGGAAAGAGCATGTCTTACGCACGAAGGTTATACCAAAAGTTAAGGCTTTGTGGAGAAACCATGCTATTGAAGAAATGACTTGGGAGTTGGAATCAGAAATGAAAGCGAGGTATCCTCACCTTTTCGAAACACCAGGTACATACGCCAATTTCGAGGACAAAATTTCATAAGGAGGGGAGGTTGTAAGACCCCAACTTTTTAATGAATAAAATCAAATTTCCTCTATTTATTATTGTGAATAATAAGGTGTTAAATTGATATAATATTTTGGTTATGGGTGAAATGTGCAAATTTTGCAAAATAAGCAAGTGGTTATAAAATATTCATTTTTATCGGGGAATATTCGTTTGGTCATGGAATATTCTTTCTGTCGGGGAATATTCGTACGACGGCGCAGCCATTTGTGGGCTCCATAACGGAAAACAGTCGGGTGAAGAAAACGACAAGTTTGAGTTTTTATAAATAATGGCGTAATTGTTACCGTTAAACACTGTTGGAATACCCGGTGGTTAAAATCTGATGTCTGGCGTGGTTACCATTAAATGGCGCTACCAGTATTGCACAATATTTTTGAATTATTGATTCTTACGTAAGAAGTCACTACTCAATAATTGTTACGGTAATTATTGTTCAATATTTTATTTTATTGATTCAATAATTGCTACGTTGATATTTTATATTATTGTTGTTTCAATAATTGTCACTTTGCTAATATCTCCATTATCATATCAATAATTCATATTATTTGAATAATATTATTAGATAGCATTATTGGCAATGTCTAAGGAAGTTACGTGCAGGAAAGGGCTTGGTCACCTAATTCATGCCGCTAATAAAAAGAAATCCTTATCTGAAAGCCCTCTCTTCAGAAGCGGCTTTGATTATTCATAATTATGATTCTGTAATATTATTTATGAATAATTAATTATTGATTTATATGATAAGAAAATATTTATTTGATGTGGATATAAATGATGGATTTATTTATTTTATGTGGTTATAAATGAAGAAATTAATGCTGAGGTATTTTATCAGTATTTGTCGGAATAGAGGTATTAAAAATCATCCGTTTGTGAATTTCAGATATTTTCTGTTTGGAATTTGGAAAGACTCAAAGCTACAAAGTTGTAGAGAATTCGATTTCGTGTGGAATTGACATAAAATTTGTATTTTTCTGATAAACGAGCTATTTTCTATAAATTACTGAAGTTTCGGAAAATAAAATAATTTTTATTAAATTACGGGTGGGACCCACTTTTGTTTTAACATGTGGGCTGCTGAGATTTTTTTCAAGAATGGCATGCTAGATGGTCTGATATTGCATGCATAGAAGAAATGTATATAAATAATATTATTTTATTATTTTATTATTTTAGTCTCCTATGGCGTTCTAGCATTTTCTTATAAATAGACGCTTAGGTTAGAATTGAAAATCACACCAGAAACAAGTTTTCTTTCTCTTTAGATTATCGAGCGTATTTTTGTGAGTATTTTGATACTTTGAGAGTTCTTTATTCGGTGCAAGTTTCACAAAGACTATATCCAAAATTCGGTCGAATGTAAGCAGTTATTTTGAGGTAAGGGATGTTATTTTCTTCCTAAATGATGTTATTTTTTCAATATTATTATACCGAGATATTGATATGAATTTTATTGTGGAATTTCTACCTTTTTGTGTCGGGGTTACTATTCACGATATCTGACCTTTATTCATTTAATACTAAAGACTATTCAATCAAAAATAAAAAATTTTCTTGTTATCCAAGATGTCTATTATGGTTACTATCTTTGATTGTATCCATGTTTTGATCTTTATTTTTGAATTCTGCTTTACAATTGGTTATTATGGAGTATTATTGAACTTGGATAAACTGTAATATGAATCCCTAATATTTGTTCTTTTATCTCACTGGATTCATTTTCTTTAAGATATTTTTCATCATCCTCAGTCCTAAATGATGATATTACTTAATATCTTTGGCATGTAGTGCAAAGATGAATTATTAACTGATGAATATCTTTGGCTCGTAGTGCAAAGATGAACATGTGTTGAGATGAACATGACCAACTGGTGACACAAATAAATATCTTTGGCCTGTTATACAAAGATGAATATTTGATTCAAGATGTATATTGATTTATTTTACAGGGATAAAATATTGATGATGGACTTTTAAATTTTAGAAGATAGTAGAATTCTTTCTCTACTTGATTCTTCTAATGAATTGATGTTTTCGCTGCAGTTGTTGATCTAACACTTGTTGTCTATTATATTTTATCAGATTTTTCCCTATTGAAGACTAATGATAATTTATTGTATATTATCTTAGTCATAATATTCTTTACTGGGCTAGTTGAGCTCACCCTTTTCCTTTTTGTCCCATTGTTCTTCTCAGGAGGAGAGAATTTAGCAGGAACTAGCCGGGTATGGAGTGATGATTCAAGATAGTTGTTTTAATAGTCCTCACTATTTGGTAAAATAGTGTATCAATAATTATAATGAGGACTCCTTTTGAGTTTGTATATCGCCTATTAGACAATATTTGTATTCAAACTCACAAGATAAAGCGTTATCGATTATTTACATTTACAATTGTATTCCTGAAGTTTTATTTATTTCTGTACCATGTATTTGGCGACTCAGAATGGGTAATGTATACCTATTTTGGGGGCGTCACAAATAATATGAATTATTGATCTGATAATGGGAAATACTGTGCAGTGACAATTATTGAAACAACAATAATATAAAATATCAACGCAATAATTATTGAATCAATAAAATAAAATATTGAACAGTAATTACTGTAACAATTATTGAGTAGTGCATTCTTACGTAAGAATCAATAATTCAAAAATACTGTGCAATACCGTGTGCAACAACGTGTATTACTTTACTTTACCCACCGGGTATTCCAACAGTGTTAACGGTAACGATTACGCCGTTATTTATAAAAACTTAACTTTGTTGTTTTCTTCATTTGACAGTTATTCTGTTATGAGACCCACAAATGGTTGCGCCGTCGTACGAATATTTACCGACCACAAGAATATTTCACGACCAAACGAATATTCCCCGACAACAATGAATATTTTATAAACACTTGCTTATTTTGTAAAATTTGCTTATTTCACCAATAACTTTAAACTTTTATTAATTTAACTATTTACTAAATAGAATAACAATTATTAGAAAATTGAATACTTTCATTTCGTAAAAATTCGGGATCTTACATATAAGGCCTATTTAGTATTTTACATGTCAAACAGTTCATCATCTATTGCATCAATGTAAGCGTGTATTCTAACCTTTCTGTTAACAAACTTGTCTTTATTACATAAAAGTGGTTTAAGTAAGTTTAAATATAACATAGCTCTGATACCACTTGTTAGATCCTTTAAAATATAAAAAAGGGTACAATAGATACTTTAAATTTTTTTTTTTAAAGATTTACCAAGTAATTAAATGATTTAATTAAGAGGATATGCAACAAAATATATAACTTGAAAGCCCCTCACATAATAAAGAAAATATTTATTACTCTGATGTCTAGATCCATCTCTAGTCTCTCTTTAATGCTATATCTCTACCTATGATTTTATTTGTCAACACAATCCTTCCCTAAAACTTGTCTAAATCTATGAATCTATACTTCTAGACCTCATCAAATTTCATCGTTAAATTCTCCTCAAATTATTTAAAGCACCACTCACAATTAAGATTTTGTGACACCTAAATCTTGTAATCAAGCCCACTACCATTTTCTTTCTTCCTTATCCAAAACTAAATATGTGAGTAAGTGTAGCAAAGTTTTTATAATATTAAATAAGTAGTCAAGCACCAAGGGCCTCTTCTAGTTCTACATTAATCAAGATGGGTCGTCAGGTTCTCATTGCACTTCATTGTAGTTTATCGTTTATCAAACGAAAACTAGTTCTTCTGTTATTTTAAATGAAATGTTGGTGATTTATAGATGTAGGGTTATGTTTTGTTTGCAAAAATTATAATTATGAAATTATAATATCTATTGAACATGATACTAAATAATTTTCTATATTAAGTTATTTTATAGATTCTGAATTAATAGTTTCAAATTCAAATTTAAAAATAAACAAGACACCTGAAATTAATAGTCACATGTCAAGTATAATCCTTATAAATAAACATAGCCTAAGGGCATGTTTGTTTGTAAAGATTATAATCCTGGGATTATATTCCTATGGATTACAATCTCAAGACTATTAATCCTAGGATTAAATAGTCTTAGTCACATGTTTGTTTGTTTTTTATGAGATTATTCATGGGATAACTAAAAATAATCACATGTTATGTTTGTTTTGTTCATGATTATTTAAAGGATTGGATAAAAACTTACCGTTTATCATACCCTTACTACTAATTAATGACAAAGATATCATACTTTCATTAGTTTGAGTATAAATAAATAAGACAAGATACATTGGCCTTTTAAAACAAAGTTAAAGGTTAATTTTATCCACAAATTTTTAGTCCTAAATTGTAAGGATTATAATCCCTAGTTGTACATAGTATTAAATAGTTGCCCCTTTCAAGTCATTTTATTATCCCGGGATTAATAGTTCCAAGTTTATTTTTAAAAACAAATAAGAGACTTCCAAAATATAATTCTTATAAACAAACATAGCCTTAAAGGAATTATTACTATACAACTGTAATATATCTTTAATATATCTTCAAATGTTTTTGGTTTCTTCAACTCATTTTATATTTCTCCGTCAATCTTAGACGGACTAGGAAGGGCCTAACAAACAGTTTATCATGCTGGTTAAAAAAAAAACATACTTGCATATGCTACATTAATACATACACTTGCATTTGCTACATTCAGTAGTTTAACTCATAGTTTTCACATTCCAACATTTCTCACCGTTCTTGAATGAAACCTCAACTACTAACACCAAGATTGCATGATTTGCAATCAATACATGCAATTTGATCGACTATAAATTTGTATACATGAAATGTAAATATGAATAAATATGATTTTATATTTATTTTCCAAAATTTTCTATTAAATTTATTTGGATATTGGAGTAAACTAAATATATTACGAGATATATTTTGAATGTTAGTTTAATCTAGATATAGGTTTTTCAAATAATTATTCGATATATTAGGGGTATATTAGGTTTTTAACATTCTCCGGAAAATCAAAGAAGAATTGACATGCAAAAAACCATATCATCGATTTGGAACAATTTTTTTAACATCACAAGGGAAGAATTAATATGTATAAATGTTCAACACATGTTTTTTTTTAGGAAATCAAAGATATGTCGTATAATAATGGTGCTTGTTCAACTTGTAACACATTTAGGATAGTTCTAATAATTAAGTTGTGCATGAATTACACGAGTAAAATGTGTTTCTGCTAACCAACACAAATATGCGATCTGGAAATATACTATACGTGAATTTTATAACATTTTTCTGCCCACGAACAAGAGGATTTGATTCAAGAAATGTAAAAATCTAATCCTAAGTATCACACAAAACAACACTCTCAACAACCTAAAAGAAATAGAATAATAACATGTGTTAATTCACTGGCAGGCATGTACACCAGCATTTGTAAACTACAATAAACAATATTTTTCTAGCTAGGAAAGTGGTTGGGAGAAATTTGTAAATAATTTTGAGATAGTAAACTTGGCTAGTTTACTTTAAATAATTTTTTTTAAGCACAAAAGCGGAGAAAAAAGCAACAATGTCAATTAATAAATTGTACAAATTCTATATTATTATTATTATTATTTAAAATGTAGACACATAATTAATTATATATTGATCTGCTCATAAATTTATTTCGATATCTAATACCTTTATCTTTATGATATCATGTATGTAAAAACAAAGTTCACTAAGATTTTTACAACAGTGATTCACAAAGAATCATTTAAGTCGCAAAGATTTGATGTTTGATTGCATCTTAATACATCTTAACAACTCATTTCTTAATGTATTTTAAATATCTACATTTTTATATTAAGAGGTCATCTAAATTGTTTGGTGCAGCTGGGTCCTTGTGCAGCTAGCTGTTACAAAAGCTGACTTATCTCCCATTATTATCTCTATTACTGACTCATAACGGATAAGATCATCTTCGAGAATTAGAGTCAAGGTCTACTCTAAATTAACCTCACTTTCACTCCACAATTTACAATAATTAATAATTAGCAAGTAAGGAAGGATCGATCCCACGAGAGTAAAGTTGTTTTAGAATTATTCTACTATTTTAACGAGAAAATAAAGATGGGGTTTTGAAAATTATTTTTAAACTAAGAGAACAAGAATTAACGATAAAATTAACCAAATATGTAAAACTTGATTTGTGATTCGAGTTTCACCAAGTACAACAATCAATTAATCAAGTAATTATTATTTTTCCTTGATGAAATTATTAGCCCTAGATAACAATAAGCTCTGCTTTATCAGAAATTCTCCTTAGATTATCCTTTGTATGAAACAAGCTCTCCACGATTCTAACTAGCATATAACCTAGAATAAGCTCTCTAGATTTAATATGATAGAAGCATTAAGAAATAGAAAATTAGGCTAATCAAGCAACAAACACATAAGCTCGATTTATTTAACTTGTTTTCTAATAATCTTAGCAATAAACAAAAGTTTGTCCACAATTATTATTACCAAGTTGCTACTTGTGATGAAGAGAGATATCGATTACGTAATACCAATCTTAATCTAGCATATGATAATGATCAAATTAACTCAATTGGCCATATTAAATTAATTAGATCAATTAGCATGCAATCAATGAAAACAGATTATCAGAAGAAATTTCACACAAGAAGGAATAAATAATAATACTCAATTAATTAATTACTTGTAACAAGGATTCACCTCCCTTTAGGCTGAATAAAAAGAACTAGCGACATGCTCTTGAGCCTTCACTCCAATAGAGGATACTTGAATGTTGAATATTGAATGAATAAAACCTTGACCCTCATCCTCTATTTATAGTGCTAGACAAAGTCCTAAATCCTATAGGATGTAGAAATCCAAATCCTAAAAGGATTTACAAATCATAACTAGTTTCCATAAAGAAATAGAATTCAATTTGGAAATAAATCTTAGTCTAAAGGAAATCCTAAAGCTAATAGAAATATCAATCCAATTCCATGTAGAAGTCTACCAAAATCGCATTTAGAAACTTTCCAAAAATCAAGATTTCTTGATTTTTCCCGCTCAAATTCATTTGGGGTGAATTTTCATTTTCTCTTCTTGACGTCCTTTGGTAAAAGCAGAGCATAACTTTTGATCTAGGAGGAGTTACGGGGCCTGCTACCTATCAAAGCGAAGATATCGACGAGATCTACAACTTTCATTCTTTGAGAATCGACAGAATCGCTCTGCATCAAGGTCGAAATCGGCCTCCAAGTGACTCTTGTGTAAATTACAACTTCCAAACTTTGAGGTTCAGCGTTCGTTTAGTAAAAATATCATAACTTTTTCATATGAACTCGATTGGGACGATTCAAGATGTTAGGAAAGCTAAAGAAGAGCTCTACAATAAAATTCAAGTCCCAAGCTAAGAACATGCATCAACTTAATGCTAAAAATTCTGCAATTTTCTCTTTTCCTCATTTTCGGCTCAATTCTTCACGAAATCATTAAATACCTTAATAAGCTCATATACCCATGAAACATGCAATAAAACTAAATATAATGGAATCAAAATAAATGAATAATATGCACTCATCAAATTCCCCCCACTTAGCCTTTTACCGTCCTCGTGTAAACCAAAAGTTGATTTCAAAAAAATTCTATTGACCATAGTGTCGAAAAGATTTCAAGATACAAATAATGACTATCAACACTAAATTTGCGAGAAATCTAATCAGCGCCTTATCAATTAACTCACAATTACCAACTTTACCATTTCACCGATGAATTTCATTAAATCAAATTGTAGCCACATAAGTAACTTTCCCAAAATCATCATACTTACTCAACTTAGTTACCATGGAGCAAAAACCATGCTGCTTGACTCCATAACCAAGAACAAATTTTTCTCGCTTTTTAATTTTTTCATAGAACCTTCTTTTTAGCTTACGGATGAATGTATTTTCATGCTTCTTTTTTTTTTTTTTTTATTTTTTTTTTTTTTCTTGACTTGTATGTCTGATGTCTCCTTTTCTTAGGCTTTTGAGTTACCCATTAGCGAACTTTCCACCAGCGACTCCCCAAACCGGATGATCTTAGGCGCTAGGTGTAGAGACACCCTACAGACTTACTTATTCAAGTAACAAAGGCCACAAAAGTCGACTAGTCATTTGCTTTTATCCATCGCACTTTTCGGCGTGAATCTGGAGTGCTTCCAGGCTTAGATACCCAGTTATTTCGCCTGATAGACATTGAAGCATATTTTTTTAATTTTTTTTTTTTTTTTTTTTTTTCATTCATCATTATTTCACATGGTTACGTAACAACATAAGCAAGTTAAGCAGTTCTTAAGTCGTGAAATCGATTGCACATAGACAACTCCACAAATAACAGCCAAATAAACATCTTCTCATATTCAAGTACTCATGTATCACAAATTCAATTCAAATCAATTACTATGGATCATGGCTTAGTTGTCATCATTCATTAACAAATTAAGCATCATGATTACGAATTTTAGCATTAATTTTCAATCTTTGACTTTAACCTTGAACACATAAGCAAATAGAACCATGGAACCCGAGTTTTTTAGTTTTTTTTTTTTTTTTATCAACTTTCCATCAAAATTGGATTATTATTCCTACATAAAATAAAACCTAAATCTTCCCCCACACTCAAACCTTACATTGTCCCCGATGTAAGAAAATCATCTGAAAGAAGAAAATACTACTACTAGCAAACATGATAAAAAAAAAAAAAAAAAAAAAAAAAAAATAAAGGGATAGAAAAATCAAATCGAGATCTTGAGTTGCCTCCCAAGTAATTTGCCCGTGTTTAATGTCTTTGGCTCGACGTCATGCCTCTCTTCTCGACTTTTCATATATCGGATCGTCTAGCTCCACCATCTCGATATTTTCCACTGATGCCCCTCGTAGAAAGGCTTTAATCTATGTCCATTCACCTTAAAGATCTTGTTTGTGCTCGGGCTTTGAATCTCATTTGCACCATGAGGAAACACATTAATGATAACAAAGGACCAACCCATCTAGATCTTAATTTTTACGGAAATAACTTAAAAGCGAGAATGATATAGCAAAACTTTTTGTCCCACGATAAAGTTTTTCGCACAATCTGCTTATCATGAAAAGCTTTGGTCTTTTCCTTGTAAATCTTTGAACTTTCATAGGCTTCATTCCTCAATTCTTCTAACTCTTATAGCTTGCAATTTCTGTGTACTCGGTGCCTCCAAACTCATGTTGCCTTTGCTTGATTGCCCAAAAAGCCCTATGCTCCAATTCAGCGGGTAAGTGGCATGATTTTCCAAACCTGATCTGTATGGTGACATCCCGATAGGTGTTTTTATGTGGCAGATTCTATAGGCCCAAATTGCATCATCTAATCTCGGACTCCAATCTTTTACGCTTTCGGGTTGACTACGCTTCTCCAAAATGGATTTTATCTCTCGGTTAGACACCTCGACTTGACCATTACTCTGCGGATGGTAGGATGTAGAAACCTTATGCGAGAACATTGTATTTCTTGAACAAAGCTGCTAACACCACTGTTGCAAAAGTGGGTTCGCGATCACTAATGATGGCTCGTGGTGTTCCAGAACACGACAAATATGTTAGTCTAACAAAATCTGCAACAACTTTAGAATAAATGGGTCTAGTGGATTTAGCTTCCACCCATTTTGAGACATAATCAACGACGAAAAGAATATATAAATTCCCAAAAGATGAAGGAAAAGGTCCATAAAATCTATACCCCAAACATCAAAAATTTCAACAACTAATATAGGAGTTTGGGGCATTTGATTTCGTTGAGAAATATTCCCGATCCTTTGGCAATTAACACATGTTTTACAAAATAGATATGAATCTTTAAAAGCGATGGCCGATAAAACCACTTTCCAAAACTTTATTAGCGGTTCTTTTTGGACCAAAATGTCCTCACAAGCATGAGAATGACAAAAAAAGAAAGAATAGGTTGAAATTCTTTATTAGGCTTTTGCAAATCTAACTATAAAATTGACACAAAATTTCCATAAATATGGATCATCCCAAACATAGTGTCTAGCATCACTTTTAACTTTTCCTTTTGGGGTTTGGAAAATTCTTTAGGAAAATGTACTACCAAATAATTTACCAAATCTGCATACGAGGAATCTCGGCATGGATGGAAAATGGCGCTCATCAGGGAAAGAATCGCATAGTGGTAGCTCCTCCTCGTCTCTCGATAACCTACTCAAGTGATCCATTACTAAGTTGTCGCACCTTTCTTATCCTTGATCTCTAAGTCGAATTCTTGTAGTAGCGAGAATCCATCGAATAATCCTTGGTTTAGAATCTTTCTTAGTGAGCAAATACACGAAGCGGCATGGTGAGAATAAACTATAACTTTAGTACCAAGCAAATAAGATCGAAATTTATCTAAAGCAAAAACCACGGATAAAAGTTCTTTTTCGGTTGTGGAATAGTTTATCGAGCCTCATTCAAAGTCCTAGAAGCATAGTAGATGGCATGAGCGGCTTTGTCGATCCTTTGTCCCAAAAGCGGCACCCTCTTGCATAGTTCTTGCGTCACACGTGATCTCAAATGGCAACTTTCAATTTGGCGGTTGAATAGCGGGAGGCGAAGTTAATAATTTCTTTAAAGTATCAAGCGCCTCCTTGCATTCATCATCAATTTGAAAGTCCACATCTTTTTGCGACAACTTACATAAGGGTAATGCCATCTTGAGAAGTCCTTGATAAATCTTGATAAAATCTGCGTGACCGAAAAAAGCGAATCTCCATGCGTTGGCGGGGTAAAGCAAAGCGAGATATAACATCTATCTTAGCTTTATCAACTTCAAGACCTTTAGATGACACAACATGACCAAGTACTATTCACTGTTCTACCGTGAAATGACATTTTCCCAATTTAAAACAAGATTAGTTTCCATGCATCTATCTAGAACACGATTTAAATTATCTAAGCATGCATCAAAAGAATCTCCATGAATTGTGAAATCATCCATAAAAACCTCGATGCATTCTTCTAAAAGATCGAAAAAAAATGCTTACCATGCATCGTTGAAAAGTACAGGGCATTACACGATCAAAAGACTTGTCGTCGATAGGCAAAAGTACCAAAGGACATGTGAATGTGGTCTTCTCTTGGTCCTCGGGTGCAATCACAATCTGGTTATATCACGAAAAACCATCTAGAAAACAATAATAAGTGTGCCTAGCTAATCTCTCAACATTTGATCGATAAAAGGAAGAGGAAAGTGATCTTTTCTTGTTCTGACATTCAATTTTCTATAATCTATACACACTCTCCACCTGTTTGCATTCGTGTGGGCACTGACTCATTATCATCGTTCTTGACAGCGGTGATTAGGATTTCTTTGGGACTACACCTTTGGACTCACCCATTGACTATCGGAGATGGGATAGATAATCTCTGGCATCGGCGGTTTGAGCACTTCTTTTTTCACCACCTCCATCGTGGGTGGATTCGATCTCCTTCTTGCATCTCTTGTGAGGCAGCTCCATCCTCTAACAATATCGATGCATGCACATGCGGGACTAATACCCTTGATATCCATTATTGTCGACCAAAAAGCGTAACATGGTCCTTAGGACTCTCATCAATTTTCTTCTGCACCTTGGTTAGATTACTAGCAATAATTCTGAGGCAAAGTGTCATTAGTCCCCAAATATGCATATTTCAAATGAGCGGTAATTGTTTCAATTCTAGAGTTGGGGCTTGTACAATGAAGGTAATAACTTTTGATGAAGCAGGAAATTGAATAGAATATACCGTTGACTTATTTGAAAATTTTGGCGATGAATGTAATCGACTACATTCTCTTTCAATTCACAGGTTCTTGTGATCTCTTCTTCTCTGTCCATGTCCAAGTTGTTGTTGTTGATTGCAATTTCAAATTGTCCCTATGTAGTTGTTCAAAAAAGCTACATGCACCAAGAGTCTCTCACATCGATAGCAAAAACTTGTCTATATCACTAGGGTACCTCATGGCATCATAGATGTTAAAGCTGAATTTTCTCACCATCAAACTCCATAGTCGAGGTCCCATTATGCACATCAATCATGGTTCTCATTTGTTTTTAGGAAGGGTCTTCCCTAACAAGATGTGGGAAGGATTTGGTGATGTATCATCTTCCATATCCTGATGTAAAAATCTGCGGGAAAGATTAGTTCGTTCACTGCACTAAGACATCTTCAATTACCCCTCGGGGTAGGTGTTAATCTGATCGCCGATTGGATAATCACACGATTATTTTTTAAAGGGCCTAGATTTAAGGAAGCATAAGCGAGATAAAGGCATAACATTAATTGAAGCTCTAAATCTAGCATGGCTTTTTCAAATCTGGTGTTTCTATTTTGCATGGGATTGTGAACATTCTGGATCTTTACATTTAGGAGGCATTTTTCTTTGAAGAGCAATGGATACATTTTCTCATTGTGACTCTTTCATCATTTTGCAATTTTCTTTTATTAGTGCATAATTCTTTTAAAAATTTAGCATCTAGTGGTACTTGTTTAATTGCATCGAAGAAGAGGATGTTCACTTCTACTTTTCTAAAAGTTTCCAAAATTTCTTTTTCTTTTTCATTGTTCTTTGAAGTTTTAGAAATTACGGAAGGAAAGGGAAGAGGAATGTTTTTAAGGTGATTAGGAGGTTTAGGTTGTACCTTGGATTTTTTCTGTTCCTCCTTTGTTGCTTCCTTCTTGAACTCTCTGGGGTCGGTGGTGTATCAAGTGTGTTCCATTAGTAAAGTTATGGCACTTGCATTCTCCCTTGGGTTGACTCTTTGTTTGAGATGGTAATTTTCTGAGCCTCTAGATTCCAATATCCCCCACGAGTTGTAGCAGGTTGTCTACTTGGTTCCTCAAATCTTGAGCAGAAGTTTTGTCTCTTCTTTGGCTAGCGTATGCGATTCATGAGCTTGTTGTATACATCCCATGAATGCTTTGAACATATCCTCGATGATGTTCCGGTGGGTGCATGGGGGACTACTTGCTTGGTTGATATTGAGGTTGGGTTGGTTGGAAGCCCTGCTTTGCTAGGTGGAAATCACGGTGGTGCAGCTTGCTTGCTCCCATGCTTTCGAGACTTGGATGATCCCTCCATCTGGGTTATATATGTGTTTGAGTACGGATCATACTTTTTACGAGGTGGTGGTGATAATTTCCCATTGCATTAGCTTGTTGCCTGACCTCGTCATCTTGTAATGTTGGGCATTCATACGTATTGTGATTTGGTTGTAGACATATTCCACAAACCTTTGCAATTGGCAATTGACACATAGCTAATTGTCTAACCATAGCGATTAATTGAGAAATTTGTTGACCATAATCACAAGTGCTTACCTCATTTTACCCTTCTTGGTGCATATTTGTTCTAGTGCCGTATTGTTGTGAGAGTTTCTTTGCCATGTTTGCAATTAAATTCCTTGCCGCCTCTGGGGTCTTGTCAAATAGTGCTCCTCATTGCATTTGCATCGATCATGCTTACATCCATCGGTACCAACCCTTCGTAGAAATCTTTGGATCGGTGTTGTTCATCTATTTGATCACGGTGGGCCAATTTGGAACAAAGTTTTTGAATCTTTCCCAATACTCGTATAATGTCTCCCCCTTTGAATTGTCTAATCCACAGATCTCCTTCCTTATGTTGGCTACTCTTGAAATTTGGAAAGTATCTCTCAAGAATAGGTTGCTTCATGTCATTCAAAAGGTGTATTGAACACGAGGGTAGGTAGTCTGACCAATCCTTTGCCAAATCTGCTAGGGAGAATGGGAATGCTCTCGACTTGATTTGTTCTTGATGATCCGTTTGGTTTCATAGTAGAGCACACCACATGAAATTCCTTGAGATGTTTGTAGGGGTCTTCACTGTAAGACCACGAAAAGTAAGCGATAAATGGATTAGTCGGATTTAAGTTCAAATCGACATCTAAATTAGGATATTGATGCCTGAGAGGTTGTTGATTTAAATTAGGAGTTGCTGACTCCACGAGAGTTCTATTGTTGTTTGGAATCGCCATCTCTTCTTCTTTTTGCCGGATTAGTTGGATAATAATTCCAAAAGCTAAGTTGAGGCACTGGTGATGATCTGAAGCCTAAATATATATATGAGGAAAATTTGTTGAACTTTAAGTTTTTCCTTCTTTAGCCTCCTTGCAGTTTTCTCAATCTACGGATCAAAATCTAATATAGTAGCTTTGAGAAGATCGAGTCATAAAACAAAAACAAAACAAATAATAGAATAAAAACAAAAGCATGAAATTACTCCCCGACAGCGGCGCCAAAATTTGGGGGTATCGTTGACACTCTAAATTAACCTCACTTTCACTCCTGATTTACAATAATTAGCACGATAGCAAGTAAGGATCGACCCCAGAGAGAGTAAAGTTGTTTTAGAATTATTCTACTATTTTAACGAGAAAATAAAGATGGGGGTTTTGAAAATTATTTTTAAACTAAGAGAACAAGAATTAACGATAAAATTAACCAAATATGTAAAACTTGATTCTGTGATTCGGTTTCACCAAAATACAACAATCAATTAATCAAGTAATTATTATTTTTCCTTGATGAAATTATTAGCCCTAGATAACAATAAGCTCTGCTATTATCAGAAATTCTCCTTAGATTATCCTTTGTATGTAAACAAGCTCTCCACGATTCTAACTAGCATATAACCTAGAATAAGCTCTCTAGATTTAATATGATAGAAGCATTAAGAAATAGAAAATTAGGCTAATCCAAGCAACAAACACATAAGCTCGATTTATTTAACTTGTTTTTCTAATAATCTTAGCAATAAACAAAAGTTTGTCCACAATTATTATTACCAAGTTGCTACTTGTGATGAAGAGATATCAATTACACGTAATACCAATCTTAATCTAGCATATGATAATGATCAAATTAACTCAATTGGCCATATTAAATTAATTAGATCAATTAGCATGCAATCAATGAAAACAGATTATCAGAAGAAATTTCACACAAGAAGGAATAAATAATAATACTCGATTAATTAATTACTTGTAACAAGGATTCACCTCCCTTTAGAGGCTGAATAAAAGAACTAGCTGACATGCTCTTGAGCCTTCACTCCAATAGAGGATACTTGAATGTTGAATATTGAATGAATAAAACCTTGACCCTCATCCTCTATTTATAGTGCTAGACAAAGTCCTAAATCCTATAGGATGTAGAAATCCAAATCTAAAAGGATTTACAAATCATAACTAGTTTCCATAAAGAAATAGAATTCAATTTGGAAATAAATCTTAGTCTAAAGGAAATCCTAAAGCTAATAGAAATATCAATCCAATTCCATGTAGAAGTCTACCAAAATCTGCATTTAGAAACTTTCCAAAAATCCAAGATTTCTTGATTTTCCCGCTCAAATTCATTTGGGGTGAATTTTCATTTTCTCTTCTTGACGTCCTTTGGTAAAGCAGAGCATAACTTTTGATCTAGGAGGAGTTACGGGGCCTGCTACCTATCAAAAGCGAAGATATCGACGAGATCTACAACTTTCATTCTTTGAGAATCGACAGAATCGCTCTGCATCAAGGTCGAAATCGGCCTCCAAGTGACTCTTTGTGTAAATTACAACTTCCAAACTTTGAGGTTCAGCGTTCGTTTAGTAAAAATATCATAACTTTTTCATATGAACTCCGATTGGGGACGATTCAAGATGTTCGGAAAGCTAAAGAAGAGCTCTACAATAAAATTCAAGTCCCAAGCTAAGAACATGCATCCAACTTAATGCTAAAAATTCTGCAATTTTCTCTTTTTCCTCATTTTCGGCTCAATTCTTCACGAAATCATTAAATACCTTAATAAGCTCATATACCCATGAAACATGCAATAAAACTAAATATAATGGAATCAAAATAAATGAATAATATGCACTCATTCAATGTAGTATTCTAATTTCATTGATATCTTTGATCCAAGATGCTTGGCATCATCGATTTATAAAATATTTATAGAATAGTTTGTGTTCCTAACATTATTCCTTTCAAAAATACCATGTTTGGTGCAATAGCAGACGCATGTCCTTGTTCTTGTATAGTTAGTTGTTGAGAAAGTTGTTTTGTCTTCTCGTCCTAGGTAATATCAAGTCTCGTCCTAGGTAATATCATGTCCTTGGTCTCGCATTTCTCGTCTTAAGTCATATGGAGGAGTTTCGAGAGGACCACTTACTTGAGGAAGTGGTTAGTATAAAGTTTATTTTAGAGTAAGTTAATTAATTGACCAATAAAATATGAACATGTATGCAAGATTTTATGTGTGTTAGTATTCTATTGACCAATTAATTAATTTATCAGCGTTTCTAATTACTGGTCCCGCTAGACGTGTCAAATCAACATGTGAGGTAAAAAAAAATTTATATATATTAATGTTGAATAAATATTTTGACAATAAATAATTTAGAAACAACCAAATTGTTTATTAGAACCAGACAAGCCAATTGTGTGTTCCATACCTTTGACTCAAGTACTTCTTTGAACAATGATTAATTATGGTGTAATGTAAAATTAATTTGAAAAAAATCACAAGATTATGACTACAAATTTTAAAAAGCAAAGTAAACTACAACACTGATACTTAAAAGTGGATCAGAATCCTCTCCATTTCAATTTGAAATATAGAGTCTTCATTTAAAGGTCTACATTTAAAATTATTAGATCTAAGGTCTAGAAGTTACCACCTTATTTAAAAGCCACTAATTTCAAACCACCTCATTTAAAACTTACTAACCTAACTATAGTCACTTCATTTAAAAGTCACTAATTTAACTCTAGTCATTAATTTAATATAACATTAATATATTATTATTATTATTATTATTATTATTATTATTATTATGACCCTCATTGGTTTTTTAATAATTATTTTATTATTATTAATCAATAATAATAATAATTTTATTATAAAAATAATAATAAAAATTGTTTAACAAATTACTATTTTTTTAAAATTATTATTATTATTTATTATTTTAATATAAAACTAATATATAATAATAATAATAATAATTTTATTATTATTATTATTATTATAAAAATTTTTAACAAATTATAATTTTATTATTATTATTATTTATTTTAATATAACAATTTTATTATAATAATAATAATAATAATAAAATTATAATTTGTAGAACAATTTTATAATAATAATAATAATAATAATAATTTGTTAAACAATTTTATTATAATAGTAATAATAAAATAATAATAATAATAATAATAATAATAATAATATATTAGTTTTACAATAAAATAATAAATAATAATAATTAAAAATAATAATTATTAAAAAACTAATGAGAGACATAACAAAGTGCTCATAATAATAATAATAATAATAATAATAATAATAATAATAATAATAATAATAATAATAATAATAATAATAATAATAATAATAATAATAATATATTAGTCTTTATATTAAATTATAATGGCTAGAGTTAGTGTAAGACCCCAACTTTTGAATAAAGATTAAATTTTCTCGAAATATATTTTTGAATATTATGGTGTGGATTTGATATAATGTTATAGTTGTGAGTAATATTTACAAATTTTGCAAAATCACGCAAGTTGTTATATAATATTCGATTGGTGGGGAATATTCGTTTTAACGGGGAATATTAAATACAACGGCACAATCATTGGTGGACCCCACAACGGAATTATTATCGGATTGAGAAAAGCGAAAGAAATACTTTATGAAAATAGCGGTGAAAGTTTTACAGTTAAGCTGTTGAAACACCACATGATAAAAGTACGATGTCTACGCGTGGTTGTATAGTAGCACTGCAGTATTGATTATTGATCTTTACGTGAGAAGTCACCGGTTATACTCGATTATTGCTTTATGATAATTCTTGCATCATATCTCTCATATTATTGATTCAATTATTATCACAAGTATCATTTGCATAATATTTTATATTATTAAATCAATAATTGAGACAACAAAGTTATTCATATTATTATTTGTAATATTGATGATGTCTAGAAGTTACATCGAGGAGAGGTTTGGTCACTTAATCATGGCGCCAATAAGGAGAAATCCTTATCGGAAAGCCCCTTCTCCGGAAGGAGCGACCGATTGTTAAATATTGTGAGTTATAATATTAATGATGAATAAGTTGTGTTGATTAAAAATGAATTTTGATAGTTCCATTGTGTTGGGATTATTAGTGTTAGTGGAAATCGACATCTATGCCGATGATAATTGATGTCTAGGGGTTATATTGATAAATCGGGTAATTTATCGGATAAATGAGCAATTAATTGCTACTAATTCACATGCTTATATAACTATTTGTTCACATGTGTGTACTATTGCATCACATTATTTACTATTAGGGGAGTTGGTGCAAGATTGATAATACTTGCATGACTAAGTTAAAAATGAAGGTATAGATGGAGGTACTATACTGTAATTCGTTTTTTTCACATGGTTATACTATTGATTCACATGATTGAACTATTGATTCACATTATTTACTATTAGGGGAGGTGGTGCAAGTTTGATAATACTTGCGGGACTAAATTAAAATGAAAAAAAGTTGGAGGTATTGTCTTTGTAATTTTTCGAGCCCCAAAACGTGCAATTATCGAAACTATATTTTTCTATAAATAGAAGCTCATTCTTCCTTCATTTCTCACAAATTCACAAAAGCTTTAGAGCGATTATTATAGAGAGAAATTATAGAGAGAAAGAAGAAGAGAAGTCTGCTACCTCACTATTCCAGTATCCAGTTTTTCCAAGGTAGGGAGTATTATTTCGTTCTTATCCATGAAGAGAACTTCTGTTATTCCATTCTTTATTATTCTATTGGAATAACTTTGATACATGAGCCTACCTATACTTTAGTGAAATTCTTACATTATTCCATTCTTTATCATTACTGTTGGAACATCTGTTTGTGCATTTCTGCAGGACTTGGTTCCATTATTTATCATTCTGTTGGAACATCCGTCAAATGCGTTTCTCTACATGGATTTTGGTTCCATCTTTATTATTCTGTTGGAATATCCTATCATGCGTTTCTACGGGACTGATCGGTAAAATCTTTATTATTACATTGGAATATATCTGTATGCATGCGTTTCTACGCCGGACCGATTCAGTTATTTATTATTACGTTGGAATAACTTTTGCTGTCTGATCTATCGCATGCACTGGTGATTTCTTTTGTTATTCCATTCCTTGTTATACTCGGTTGGTTAAAATTTTGACTTCTATACTCCATGAAATTAGTGGAATATCCTTGATATTTGCGTTTCATCGATATCTTTCTTTCATTAAAATATTCTTCTGAACATTCTTGAATTTTACTCCACAAAGCGATATCATGTTGACAATTTGGACGTTATTGATTCCTGAATAAAATAATTCTTGAACTTATTTTATTGAATTCTTATATCATTGTCATCATCCTCATGTTTATATTTTGTTGAAAGTCATCTGTGGCTGTAATGCATAGATGGACTTGGTATGATTTTGACGAGGAGATTATTGATTGTAATCATAGTAGTAATGTTATAAATGATGTGGTAAAAGTCCTCATTGGCGTAGTAGTGCATTGATGGGCCGATTGTTGGCATGATCATGACCATTAATGAATACACAAATATTCTTGACTTTCGTAGTGCATGGATAATTGTGGTCGTGATACTAAAGAATATCCTTGGCGTAGTAGTGCGAGGGGTGATTCGATGATGTGGATTATTTATTAAAATTTGAGTCCCAACGATAAAAGTGATGAAAAACCTTTTAAATCATAAAAGATAGTAGATTTTATTCTCTACTTGACTCTTTTAATGGATTGGTTGTTCTGCACTTGATTAAACTTGATGATTGTTATATTATATCGGTTTAACCTTTGTTGAAGGCTAACGATAATATATTACGCATTATCTTAGTCATAATATTTTCTACTGGGCTAGTTGAGCTCACCCTTTTACTTTCATTGTTCTCTTCAGGAAATAAGAACGTAGCAGGGACTAGTCAGGGAACGGAGTGATGGACCAGATGATAGGATTAGTAGTCCTCACTTTTCAGTGAAATAGTGGGAAAATAAATGTAATAATATTGAATTTGAGTTTGTATATTGTCTAGACGACAATATTTATATTAAAACTCACAACTTATGTTTTGTCGTACTTTGCACGACAGTTGTATAATTAAGTTGTATTTGTATTTTGTACCATGTATTTGGCGACTCAGAATAGGTGATGTATACCTGTTTTGGGGGCATCACAATTGGTATCAAAGCTTAGGGATATGATCCCTGACTAAGATGTGAGACTAGAACTAGGAGGGGAGAGACGGGGAATTCTTTCGCTAGTATGACCTACCCAAAATTTTTGGTATTTAATTGGTTGGTCAAAGTATAGAGATAATATGTTGCATGTCAATTAACCCTTGTGTTGTGGCAGTATTTGAAAATGGCATCCGAGAATATTGAGAATAGCAATGGGGCACAAGAGACTATTGAGTCTCCACGGATCAACAATCAAAATAATGTGCATCAGAAGGCGTAATCCTCATTCAAACAACAACACCGACCAAATGATGAGCGATGGAATGTTGAGAGGCTTTATACAATTCATGCAACATCAAAGCGAGAGCGGCTCTGCTCAAAATGCGAAGGAAACACTGAAACTCTCGAGCAGTCACCGCTAAGCAGTTCAAGAGAGCTGGGACCACCCGAGTTTATTGGAGAGCCAAAACCAATTAAAGGCTGAAGCGTGGATAAAGCAGATCACCAAGATATTTGATGTCTTGGGATGCTCGAGAGAGTAAAGGTTCCTTCGTCACCTTCATGTTGCGTGAAGAGGCAGATTACTTGTGGGAATCTGTAAAACGTACCCAGCCTGATGCACTGAAGATGTCTTGGGAGAAGTTCTAAGAGTTATTCAACGACAAGTACTTTCTTGAAAGTATTCGTCACATGAAAGAGGTGGAGTTTATCAAGTTGGAGCAAAATAATATGACCGTGTCGCAATACGAGGCTAAATTTACGGAGTTATCCCGGTTTGCATCCCATTTGGTCGATAATGAGGAGCGAATGACACGAATGTTTTTAAGAGGTTTCAAACCGGAAATACGTTAATATCTTATTTCTCATAAACTGTGTTTGTACTCAGATGTTGTAAATAGGGCTCAGTTATTGGAGCGCGGTAACGAGTCAACACAACCAAGAAAAGTAGCCGGCAGCATGAAAATACCAGTGGTATCAGTCATCGAAGCGGTGACAACAAATGTGGAGGAAATCAACATGCCATAAATGGTAACCACTTCGGTGGTAATCATAGCCAAGACGGTAAAAATGGATATTTCAAGAAAAGGAGATTCAACAATGATGGAAAGGCGTCGACCAAAGAACCGTGGTTAAGGAAGGAGAACGACCACCTATCATATGCTTCAAATACGGAGGGGAGGGACATATCAGTCCAAACTGCGCGATGCCATCCAAAGCGTGTTATAATTGTGGAAGAGAATGTTACTTAGCCCGATTTTGTCATTCACCGAAGACAAGTTCAGCTAGGATGGAGGCACTAAAGGCCGTCCCAGAAAAGTCAAAGCCGGTGGTGCAAGGGAGAGCATTTGTTGTGACCTCCCAGAACGCAAGGAACCCAAACGAAGTCATCACGGGTAAGCTTATCATAAACTCTAGCGAAGTCTATACCTTATTTGATATCGGTTCTACCCATTCTTTTATTTCTCCTACTTGCGCTCAACGATTAAATTTGACTCCGGAGAAATTAGACTTTGACTTATCTGTTGAAACTCTGTTGGGAGAAACCTTTATTACATCCACTGTTTATAAGTCTTGTTTGGTTCAAATTGATACCCTCACATTACCTGTCGATCTTATTTCATTGAAAATACTTGCATTTGACGTGATTCTAGGGATTGATTGGTTAACTACTCATCATGCAAAAATTGATTATTTTCGTAAGGTTGTTAGCTTTCATATTCCTAACCAACCTATTATGCGAATTCAAACAACTAAACCATTAAAATCAATCAATGTCATTTCAAGCCATAAAGCTATTCGTTTATTAAAAAACGGATGTCAAGCTTTCTTAGCTCATGTCACGGATCTAAACAAAAATACATCAGTTCTGAATGATATTTCTATTGTTAATAAATTTCCTGACGTATTCCCCGAAGAACTTCCTGGCCTACCCCCAGAGCGTGAAGTTGAATTTTGTATCGACCTTGAACCCGGTACAAAACCCATTTCCAAAGCCCCATATCGAATGGCTTCTATTGAACTTCAGGAGTTAAAGACCCAGTTGCAGGAATTGTTAGACATTAGTTTCAATCGTCCAAGTACGTCTCCTTGGGGTGCTCCTATTCTATTCGTGAAGAAGAAAGATGGGAGTATGCGACTTTGTATTGATTATCAGGAGTTGAATCATGTCACCATCAAGAATAGGTACCCATTGCCACGTATTGATGACCTATTTGACCAGTTTCAAGGCGCCAAAGACGGCTTTCAGAACTCGGTACGGGCATTATGAATTCTTAGTCATGTCCTTTGGATTTACTAATGCTCCTGCTGCCTTCATGGATATGATGAACCGAGTATTCAAGGAATATTTGGATCATTTTGTGGTTGTCTTTATTGATGACATCCTCATATATTCCAAAAGCCGTGAAGATCATGAGCAACACTTGAGGTTGATACTCCAAAAGCTTCGTCAAAATAAGCTATATGCCAAGTTGAAGAAATATGAGTTCTGGCTTGAGGAAGTTGCATTCCTTGGGCATGTGATATCAAATCATGGGATATCGGTTGACCCGACAAAAATTGAAGCAATTTAAAGCTGGGAACAACCTAAATTAGTGACCGAAGAAACGTAGCTTTCGCGGCCAAGTTGGTTATTATCGGAGATTCAGAGAAGGGTTTTCTCGAATCGCTACTCCATTAACTCGGTGACTCGAAAAGATACAAAATTTGGTTGGGCGTGGAATGTGAGAAGAGTTTTCAAGAACTCAAGAGGAGACTCATTTCAAAGACTGTTACGACAATACCATCCGCTCGGAGGATTTGTCATCTCACAAGTGATGCTTGAGGCAAAGGGTTAGGATGTGTTCTCATGCAACATGGGAAAGTCATAGCCTATGCCTCACCAAGAACTCAAAGAATATGAGAGGAATTATCCTACTAATGATCTAGAGTTGGCGGTATTGCTTTTGGCGCTTAAAATTTGGAGGCATTACGTATAGGGAGAAAGTGGAGATCTATACGGATCATAAAAGCCTCAAATATTTCTTCACTCAAAAGGAACTCAACATGCGGCAACGACGTTGGCTTGAACTCATTGAAAGATTATGATCATACTATTCAATACCATCCTAGAAAAGCTTAACGTAGTAGGTGATGCTTGTTGAGTAGAAGATCATATGCGAACGCAGTATAATATTGTCAACGCATGAAGGCCCATTTTGTATGACTTGCAAAGGATGGAGTTAGAGATAAAGACTCAGGGGACCCATGTGATGATGGCAAATATACTGAGTAGAGAACCGACTTTAATCGATAAAGTTAAAAGTCGCTTCAAGTTATGCACACGGAGTCGATGCATGATGAGGAAAAAAATACAAGAAGGTGCTATGTCAGAAGCAAGAATCGATGAAGAAGGAATACTTTGAGTCAACTCCAGACTTTGTGTTCCTAACAACCCTGATTTAAAGTATAAAATCATAATGAAGGCGCACAACACACCATTTGCATTCCATCCCGGGAGTACCAAAATGTATCGTGATCTTCGACATACATTTTGGTGGAGCAATATGAAGAGAGAGATAACAGAAATTATCTTAAGGTGTTTAACTTGTCAACGAGTCAAGGAGGAGTATCAAGTACCAAAAGGTCCATTGCAACCACTTGAAATTCCAGAATGGAAGTGGGAACACATTACCATGGATTTTGTTACTGGTCTTCCCAAGGTTTCTCAAGGCATAGATGCAATTTGGGTCATTGTTGATAGATTGACCAAGTCTGCTAATTTCCTACCTATACGAGAAACTTATACACTTGAACATCTTGCTCGTATGTACATAAACGAGATTGTAAGACTGCATGGTATGCCAGTATCCATAGTTTTTGATCGAGACCCAAGATTCACTTCAAGATTTTGGGTTAGTTTGCAAAAAGCTATGGGCACGGATTTACGATTTAGCTCGGCATATCATCCTTAGACGGACGGGCAGTCGTAGAGGACCATTTAAACTCTTGAAGATCTATTAAGACTCTGTGTCCTTGACTTCAAGGGAAGTTGGGATAAGTTCCTACCATTGGTGGAGTTTTCCTACAACAACAGTTATTAAGCAAGTATTGGCATGACTCCATTTGAGGCGTTGTATGGAAGAAAGTGTCGTTCTCCAGTATACTGGGATGAGGTGGGTGAAGCAACGTTATTGGGACCGGAGTTGGTACGTATGACTACGGAAAAGATTCAAACGATCCGATAACGTATAAAAACCTCACAAGATTGATAAAAGAGTTATGCTGATCTTCATCGAAAGGACATGGGATTCGATATTGGAGATCATGTGTTATTACGTGTTGCTCCATGGAAGGGAGTTACGAGATTTGGAAAGAGAGGAAAGCTCAACCCTCGATTCATTGGCCCATTTCTAATCCTCGATCGAGTAGGAACTGTGGCGTATAGACTGGACTTCGTTTACCGCTTATGTATGTCTCGTGTTCATAACGTTTTTCACATATCTATGTTACGTAAATATGTGAAAGACCCGGACCACATTATTGAATTAGAACCAGACGAGATAGAGGAGAATTTAACGTATGAAGAGTTACCTGTTAAAATCTTGAATAAAAAAGATCATATTCTACGCTCCAAGGTTATACCTCAAGTCAAAGTTTTGTGGAGAAACCACGATGCGGAAGAAATGACCTGGGAGTTAGAATCTGAGATGAAATCAAGATATCCTTACATCTTCGACATACCAGGTACGCACCCTAATTTCGAGGACGAAATTTCATAAGAAGGGGAGGTTGTAAGACCCCAACTTTTTGAATAAAGATTAAATTTTCTCGAAATATATTTTTGAATATTATGGTGTGGATTTGATATAATGTTATAGTTGTGGGTAATATTTACAAATTTTGCAAAGTACGCAAGTTGTTATATAATATTCGATTGGTCGAGGAATATTCGTTTTAACAGGAATATTCGCATAAACAAGACAATCATTGATGGACCCCTAACGGAATTATTGGCCGGATTGAGAAAGCGACAAAAATACTTTTTATGAAAATAACGGCATGAAGTTTTACCGTTAAGCTGTTGAAACACTCGGTGTTAAAAGTACAAGAATGTCGCGTGGTTGTATTTGTAGCACACAATATTGATTATTGATGCTTACGTGAGAAGTCGATCGATTATACTCAATTATTACTAAGAATTCTTTGATCATATCTCTCATATTATTGATTCAATTATTGTCACAGTATCATTTGCATAATATTTTATATTATTAAATCAATAATTGAGACGACAAAGTTATTCATATTATTATTTGCAATATTGACAATATCTAGAAGTTCTGTCAAGGAAAGGTTTGGTCACCTAATTGTGCGCTAATAAGGAGAAATTCTTATCGGAAAGCCCCCTCTTTCCTGGGAACGACCCGGTTGTTAAATATTGTGAGTTATAATATTAACGATGAATAAGTTGTGTTGATTAAAAATGAATTTTGATAGTTCCATTGTGTTGGGATTATTAGTATTAGTGGAAATCGACATCTATGCCGATGATAATTGATGTCTAAGGGTTATATTGATAAATCGGGTAATTTATCGGATAAATGAGCAATTAATTGCTACTAATTCACATGCTTATATAACTATTTGTTCACATGTGTGTACTATTGAATCACATTATTTACTATTAGGGGAGTTGGTGCAAGATTGATAATACTTGCATGACTAAGTTAAAAATGAAGGTATAGATGGAGGTACTATACTGTAATTCGTATTTTTCACATGGTTATACTATTGATTCACATGATTGAACTATTGATTCACATTATTTACTATTAGGGGAGGTGGTGCAAGTTTGATAATACTTGCAGGACTAAATTAAAAATGAAAAAAAAGTTGGAGGTATTGTACTGTAATTTTTTGAGCCCCAAAACGTGCAATTATCGAAACTATATTTTCCTATAAATAGAAGCTCATTCTTCCTTCATTTCTCACCAATTCACAAAAGCTTTGGAGCGATTATTATAGAGAGAAATTATAGAGAGAAAGAAGAAGAGAAGTCTGCTACCTCACTATTCCAGTATCCAGTTTTTCCAAGGTAGGGAGTATTATTTCGTTCTTATCCATAAAGAGAACTTCTGTTATTCCATTCTTTTATTATTCTATTGGAATAACCTGTATACGCGGGCTACCCTATACTTGGTGAAATTCTTCTGTTATTCTATTCTTTACCATTCTGTTGGAACATCCTGTTTGGTATACACTTTGGGACTGGTTCCATTATTTATCATTCTGTTGGAACATCCACATGCATGCGTTCTACTTGCACCTAGTTCCGTCTTTATTATCTGTTGAATATATCGTCTGCATGCGTTTTACCTTGGGACCGATTTAAATCTTTATTATTACATTTGAATATCTTGTTATGCATGCGTTTTACGTGGGACCTAATTCCGTTATTTATTATTCTGTTGGAATAACTTGCCTATGCGGTCTATCGCATGCCTGATGATTTCTTTTGTTATTCCATTCTTTGTTATACTCAGTTGGTTAAAGTTTTAACTTCTATACTCCGTGAAATTAGTGGAAAATCCTTGATATTTGCGCTTCATCCAGTATCTTTTCATTGAAATATTCTTCTGAGCATTCTTGAATTTAATCCACAAAGCAGTATCATGTTGACAATTTGGACGTTATTGATTCCTGGATAAAATAATTCTTGAACTTATTTTATTGAATTCTTATATCATTGTCATCATCCTCATGTTTATATTTTGTTGAAAGTCATCTGTGGCCTGTGAAGTAGTGCATGATGGACTTGGTATGATTATGACCGGAGATTATTATTAGTGTAATCATAATCGTAATGTTACAAATGATGTGGTAAAAGTCCTCATTGGCCCGTGAGTGCATTGATGGACGATTGTTGGCATGATCATGACTATTAATGAATACACAAATATTCTTAGCCCGTAGTGCATGGATAATTGTGGTCGTGATACTAAAGAATATCCTTAGCCATAGTGCAGGGGTGATTCGATGATGTGGATTATTTATTGTCGAGTCCCAATGATAAAAGTGATGAAAACCTTTAAATCATAAAAGATAGTAGATTTTATTCTCTACTTGACTCTTTTAATGGATTGCTTGTTAAGTCATGAGTTAAACTTGATGATTGTTATATTATATCAGTTTAACACTGTTGAAGGCTAACGATAATATATTCTGCATTATCTTAGTCATAATATTTCCTACTGGGCTAGTTGAGCTCACCCTTTTACTTTCATTTTTCTCTTCAGGAAATGAGAACGTAGCAGGGACTAGTCGGGGAACGGAGTGACAGACCAGATGATAGCATTAGTAGTCCTCACTATTCAGTGAAATAGTGGGAAAATAAATATAATAATATTGAATTTGAGTTTGTATATTGTCTAGACGACAATATTTGTATTAAAACTCACAACTTATATTTTGTTGTACTTTGCACGACAGTTATATGATTAAGTTGTATTTGTATTCTGTACCATGTATTTGGCGACTCAGAATAGGTGGTGTGTACCTATTTTGGGGGCGTCACAGTTAGGTTAATGACTTTTAAATGAGGTGACTAGAGTTAGGTTAGTGGGTTTTAAATAAGGTGGTTAGAGTAAAGTTAGTGGATTTTAAATGAGGTGGAAACTTCTAGACCTTAGATCTAATAATTTTAAATCTAGACTTTTAAATGAAGACTCTCCATTTAAAATTGAAATGAAGAGTATCCTTGTAAGACCCCCAACTTTTATGAATAAAGATGATTTTTCTATAAATATCATTTTTGAATATTAGGGAATGAATTTGATATAATGTTATAGTTGTGAGTAATATTTATAAATTTTACAAAGTACGCAAGTTGTTATATAATATTCGATTGGTGGGGAATATTCGTTTTAACGAGAGAATATTCGTACAACAAGACAATCATTGGTGGACCTAACGGAATTATTGTCGGATTGAGAAAACGATAAAAATACTTTTATAAAAATAACGGTGGAAGTTTTACAGTTAATCGTTGAAACACGGTGTTAAAAAACAACGATGTCTGGCGTGGTTGCATAGTAGCACACAATATTGATTATTGATGCTTACGTGAGAAGTCTCTCGATTTTGTTGCGATTATTACTACAAAGAATCACGATATAGTATCTCACGCGTTATTTGATTCAATTATTGTCAATATTTTATATATTATTAAATCAATAATTGAGATGACAAAGTTATTAATATTATTATTTACAATATTAACGACGCCTAGAAGTTACATCAAGGAGAGGTTTGGTCACCTAATTGCTGCCAATGGGGAGAAATCTTTATTGGAAATCCCCCTCTTTCCTAGGAACGATCTGATCGATTAATATTGTGAATTATAATAATGATGATAAATTTTGTTTTATTTGTATTATTAATGTAATAAAACAGAAAAGCTTTTTATATAAAACAGAATACTTTTATAAAATTATCTATTTTATTAGACTATAAATAAAATATATAATATTCTATTATGCATAGTATTTTGCATAGTAAAATCTTTTTATATAAAAATGTAATACTTTTATAAAGTTATTTGTTTTATTAGACTATAAATATAATATATTATATTTTAATATGCATAGTGTTGCATAGTGTTTTGCATAGTAAAATCTTTTTATATAAAACATAATACTTTTATAAAGTTATTTATTTTATTAGATTTTAAATAAAATATATAAATATATATATATATATATATATATATATATATTTAGAATATATTATATTTTATTGCATAGTACAACATAGTATCCTTTCCATTCTTCTATAAATAGGATGCTTAGTTAGAATTGAAAATCATACCAGAAGTTCAGAGAATTCTCCTTCTATAATTTTGAGCGTATTTCTTTAGAGTTTTAGAAATCTTTGAGCATAGAAATTAGTGCAAACTTTCTTCAAGTATATCCCCGCCCTACCCGTCGGAATACTCTTCTTTTTCGGTAAGGGGTATTTTTCTTTCGTATTCATGAAGAGAGTTATTTTCTTTCAATACTTGTAAGTGTTGTTATTCCTTTCTTTTTTATTATGTTGGAATAACTTGTCTATGCGAAGTACCGCATACATGGTGAAATTCTTCTGTTATTCCATTCTTTATTATTCTGTTGGAATAACCTGTCTGTACGGTCTATCGCATGCCTGGTGAATTATGTTGTTATTCCATTCTTTATTATTCTGTTGGAACATCCTGTCTGTGCGGATTACGCATGACCTGGTTCCATTTTTTATTATTCTATTGGAATATCATATCTGTGCGGGTTACGCATGACCGGTTCCATTCTTTATTATTATGTTGGAATAACCTGTCTGTTCGGATTACGCATGCCTGGTGAATTCTTTTGTTATTCCATTCTTTATTATTCTGTTGGAATAATTTGTCTACGTGGATTACCGTATAGCGGCAAAAATCCATTTGCGATTTCATATATTCTATTATACTCAGTTGGTTAAAGTTTTGGCTTCTATACTCTATGAAATTAGTGGAATATCCTTGATATTTGCGCTTCATACAGTATCTTTTCTTGGAAATATTCTTCTGAGCATTCTTGAATTTTACTCCACAAAGCAGTATCATGTTGACAATTTGGACGTTATTGAGTTCAGAATAAATTAACTTATAAATTTTTCAAAATTTATTCTTGAACTTGTTTTATTGAATTGTCATCATCCTCATGTTTATAATATGTTGAAAGTCATCTGTGGCCTCAGAAAGTGCATAGATGGACTTGGTTTGATTATGACCGAGGATTATTCGGTATAATCATGATCAGTAATGTTACAAATGATGTGGTAAAAATCCTCATTGGCCCGTAGTGCATTGATGGACAGTTGTTGGCATGATCATGACCATTGATGAATACACGAATATCCTTGGCCCGTAGTGCATAGATAATTTGTGGTCGTGATACTAATGAATATCCTTGGCCGTAGTGCAGGGATGATGTGGATTATTTATTAAGCTGAGTCTCAGCGATAAAAGTAATGAAAAACCTTTTAAATTATAGAAGATAGTAGATTTATTCTTTACTTGACTTTTCTAATGGATTGCTTGTTCCGCTGCAGTTTTACTTGATATTTGTTATATTTTATCAGTTTAACATTGTTGAAGGCTAACGATAAATTATTCTGTATTATCTTAGTCATAATATTTCTTACTGGGCTAGTTGAGCTCACCCTTTTTCTTTCATTGTTCTCTTCAGGAAATGAGAATGTAGCAGGGACTAGTCGTGGAACGGAGTGACGGTCCAGATGATAGCATTAGTAGTCCTCACTATTCTATAAAATAGTGTGATAATAAATGTATTGAGGACTTATTTTGAGTTTGAATACTGTCTAGAAGACAATATTTGTATTAAAACTCACAGTTCATGTTGTATATTTAAGGTCGTATTTGTATTATGTACCATGTATTTGGCGACTCAGAATATGTGATGTATACCTATTTTGGGGGCATCACAGTTGGTATCAAAGCTTAGGGATATGATCCCTGGTTGAGATGTGAGACAAGAACTAGGAGGGGAGAGACGGAGAATTCCTTCGCTAGTATGACCTACCTAAGTTTATTTGGTATTTAATTGGTCGGTCAGAGTATATGGATAATATGTGATATGATAACTAACCCTTGTTTTGTGGCAGTATCTGAAAATGACATCCGAGAATATTGAGAATAACAATGGAGCACAGGAGACCGTTAAGTCTCCATATATCAATAATCAGGATAATATGCATCAGGAAGGCGACAATCCTCATGTAAACAACAACACTGACCAAATGATGAATGATGGAATGTTCAGAGGCTTTATACAATTCATGCAACATCAGGCGAGAGCGGCTCCTGTCCAAAATATAGGTGGAAACACTGGAAACTCTCGGACGATCACCGCTAAACAGTTCAAGGAGCTGGGACCACCGGAGTTTATTGGAGAGCCAAAACCAATTAAGGCGGATACATGGATAAAGCAGATCACCAAGATATTTGATGTCTTGGGATGCTCCAAGGAGCAAAAGTTTCCCTTTGCCACCTTTATGTTGCGAGGAGAGAGGCAGACATTGGTGGGAAATCCAGAAAGCATACTCAACTCGCCGTGACCGAAGATGTCTTGGGAGAAGTTCCAGGAACTATTTAACGACAAGTACTTTCCCGAAAGTATTCGTCACATGAAAGAGGTAGAATTCATCAAGTTAGAGCAGAACAATATGACCGTGTCTCTGTACGAAGCTAAGTTTGCCGAGTTGTCCCAGTTTGCGTCTCACTTAGTTGATAATGAGGAAAGAATGACGTGGATGTTTCTAAGAGGTTTGAAACCCGAGATACGTCAATATCTAATTTCTCATAAACTGTGTTTGTATTCAGATGTTGTAAATAGGGCTCAGTTATTGGAGTGCGATAACGAGTCAACTCAACTAAGAGAAAGCAGCCGACAAAATGATTATACCAGTGGTAGCAGTCATCGAAGCGGTGACAAAACGTGGAGGGAGTCAACATGCCAGAAATGGTAACCACTTTGGTGGTAATCATGGCCAGGACAATAAGAATGGACATTTCAAAAAGAGAAGATTCACCAATGATGGAAAGACGTCAGCATTAGCACCTGTGGTTAAGGAAGGAGAACGACCACCTATCATATGCTTCAAATACGGAGGGGAGGGACATATCAGTCCAAACTGCGCGATGCCATCCAAAGCGTGTTATAATTGTGGAAGAGAAGGTCACCTAGCCCAATTTTGTCGTGTACCGAAGACAAGTACAGTTGGAACGGTGACACAAAATACCGTCCCCTGCATAAGTCAAAACCAAGAGTTCAAGGAGAGCTTTTGTTGTGACCTCCCAGAAAGCAAGGAACCCGAACGAGGTCATCACGGGTAAGCTTATCATAAACTCTAGAAAAGTCTATACCTTATTTGATACCTGTTCTACCCATTCTTTTATTTCTCCTACTTGTGCTCAACGATTAAATTTGACTCCGGAGAAATTAGACTTTGACTTATCTGTGGAAACTCCGTTGGGAGAAACCTTCATTACATCCACTATTTATAAGTCTTGTTTGGTTCAAATCGGTACCCTCACATTACCTGTCGATCTTATTTCATTAAAAATACTTGCATTTGATGTGATTCTAGGGATTTATTGGTTAACTACTCATCATGCAAAAATTAATTGTTTTCGTAAGGTTGTTAGCTTTCATATTCCTAACCAACCTATTATGCGAATTCAAGTAACCAAACCATTAAAATCAATCATTGTCGTCTCAAGCCATGAAGCTATTCGTTTATTGAAAAATGGATGTCAAGCTTTCTTAGCTTATGTCACAAATTTAAACAAAAGTACGTCAGATTTGAATGATATTTATATTGTTAATAAATTTCCTGACGTATTCCCTGAAGAACTTCCTGGCCTACCCCTAGAGCGTGTAATTGAATTTTGTATCGACCTTGAACCCGGTACAAAACCCATTTCCAAAGTCCCATATTGAATGGCTCCTATTGAACTTCAGGAGTTAAAGACCTAACTGCGAGAATTGTTAGACATTGGTTTCATTCATCCTAGTACGTCTCCTTGGGGTGCTCCTGTTCTATTCGTGAAGAAAGATGGAAGCATGCGACTTTGTATTGATTATCGGGAGTTGAATCATGTCACCATCAAGAATAGGTATCCATTACCTCGCATTGATGACATGTTTGACCAGTTGCAAGGAGCACAATTCTTTTCAAAGATCGATCTTCATTCTAGATATCATCAGCTGAAGGTTAAAACTGAGGATATTCCAAAGACGGCATTCAAAACTCGGTACGGGCACTATAAATTTTTAGTCATGTCTTTTGGATTGACTAATGCTCCTGCTGCCTTCATGGATATGATGAACCGAGTATTCAGGGAATATTTGGATCACTTTGTGATCGTCTTTATTGATGACATCCTCATATATTCCAAAAGTCGTGAAGATCATGAGCAACACTTGAGGCTGATACTCCAAAAGCTTCGTGAAAACAAGTTTTATGCCAAGTTGAATAAATGTGAGTTCTGTCTTGAGGAAGTAGCATTCCTTGGGCACGTAGTATCAAGTCATGGAATATCTGTTGACCCGACAAAGATTGAAGCTATTCAAAGCTGGGAGCAACCTAAATCAGTGACCGAAGTACGTAGCTTTCTTGGATTAGCTGGTTATTAGCGGAGATTCGTGGAAGGGTTTTCTCGAATTGCTACTCCATTAACTCAGCTGACTCGGAAAGATATAAAATTTGGTTGGAGTGTGGAATGTGAGAAGAGTTTTCAAGAACTCAAGAAGAGACTCATTTCAGCACCTGTTCTGACAATACCATCTGGCTCGGAGGGATTTGTCATCTACAGTGATGCATCGGGCAAAGGGTTAGGATGTGTTCTCATGCAACATGGGAAAGTCATAGCCTATGCCTTTCGGCAACTCAAAGAATATGAGAAGAATTATCCTACTCATGATCTAGAGTTGACAGATGTTGTCTTCGCACTTAAAATTTGGAGGCATTACTTGTATGGGGAGAAAGTGGAGATCTTTACGGACCATAAAAGCCTCAAATATTTCTTCACTCAAAAGGAACTCAACATGCGACAATGACATTGGCTTGAACTGTTGAAAGATTATGATCATACCATCCAATAACATCCTGGAAAAGCGAACGTGGTAGCTGACACATTGAGTAGAAGATCATATGCGGGTATGAGTGCGATATTGTCAACGCAAAGGCCCATTTTGTGTGACTTGCAAAGGATGGAGATAGAGTTAAAGACTCTGGGGACCCATGTGATGATGGCGAATATACGAGTAGAATCGACTTTTCGATAAAGTTAAAGTTAAAGCCGCCAAACTCTGCACACGGAGTCGATGCATATGAGGAAGAAAGTGCAAGAAGGTGCTATTTAGGAAGCAAAAATCGATGAAGAAGGAATACTTTGAGTCAACTCCAGACTTTGTGTTCCTAACGACCCTGATTTAAAGTATAAAATCATGATGGAGGCGCACAACACATCATTTGTAATCCATCTTGAGAGTACCAAAAAGTATCATGATCTTTATCATACATTTTGGTGGAGCAATATGAAGAGAGAGATAGCGCTATTTATCTCACGGTGTCTAACTTGTCAACGAGTTAAGGCGGAGCATTAAGTACCAAAAGGTCCATTGCAACCACTTGAAATTCCAGAATGGAAGTGGGAGCACATTACCATGGATTTTGTTACTGGTCTTCCTAAGGTTTCTCAAGGCATAGATGCAATTTGGGTCATTATTGATAGAATAACCAAGTCTGCTCATTTCTTACCGATACGAGAAACTTATACACTTGAACGTCTTGCTTGTATGTACATAAACAAAATTTTAAGACTACATGGTATGCCAGTATCCATAGTTTCTGATCGAGACCCAAGATTCACTTCACGATTTTGGGTTAGTTTACAAAAAGCTATGGGCACGGATTTACGATTTAGTTTTAAAGATATCATCCTCGACGGATGGACAATCGAGAGAGGACTATTCAAACTCTTGAAGATTTATTAAGACTCTGTGTCCTTGACTTCAAGGAAGTTGGGACAAGTTCTTACCATTGGTGGAGTTTTCTTACAACAACAGTTATCAAGCAAGTATTGGCATAGCTCCATTCGAGGCGTTGTATGGAAGAAAGTGTCGCTTCCGAGATCTTTGGGATGAGGTGGGTGAAGCAAATGTTGTTGGGATGGGAGTTGAGTGCGTATGACTACGGAAAAGATTTAAACGATCAAGAACGATAAAAACCTCACAAGATCGACAAAAGAGTTATGCTGATCTTCATCGAAAGGACGTAGAATTAGATATTAGAGATCATGTGTTGTTACGTGTTGCTCCATGGAAAGGAGTTACGAGATTTGGAAAGAGAGAAAAGCTCAATCCTCGATTCATTGGCCCATTTTTAATCCTCGATCGAGTAGGAACTATATCCTATAGACTCGTTTTACCGCCAAGTATGTCTCGTGTTCATAACATTTTTCACATATCTATGTTACGTAAATATTTGAAAGACCCGCACCACATTATTGAGTTAGAACCGGACGAAATAGCGGAAGATTTAACGTATGAAGAGGTTCATTTTAAAATCTTGGATAAGAAGGAACATGTTTTACGCTCCAAGGTTATACCTCAAGTCAAAGTTTTGTGGAGGAACCACAATGTTGAGGAAATGACCTGGGAGTTAGAATCTGAGATGAAATCAAGGTATCCTTACCTCTTCGACATACCAAGTATGTACCCTAATTTTGAGGATGAAATTTCATAATAAGGGGAGGTTGTAAGACCCCAACCTTTATGAATAAAGATGATTTTTTTATAAATATCATTTTTGAATATTACGGAATGAATTTGATATAATGTTATAGTTGTGGGTAATATTTATAAATTTTGCAAAGTACGCAAGGTGTTATATAATATTCGATTGATCGGGGAATATTCGTTTTAACAGAGAATATTCGTACAACGACACAATCATTGGTGGACCCCACAACGGAATAATTATCGGATTGAGAAAACGACAAAAATACTTTATGAAAAGAAAGCGGAAGTTTTACCGTTAAGCTGTTGAAACACGGTGTTAAAAAGTACAAGAATCTGCCGTAGTTGCATAGTAGAGTAGCACTACAGATTGATTATTGATGCTTACGTGAGAAGTCACTCAGTTTTGTTCAATTATTGCTACGAAGAATTGCCCGATAAGATCTCACGTTATTTGATTCAATTATTGTCAATATTTTATATATTATTAAATCAATAATTGTGATGACAAAGTTATTAATATTATTATTTGCAATATTAACGATGTCTAGAAGTTCTGTCAAGGAGAGGTTTGGTCACCTAATTGCGCGCCAATGGAGAGAAATCCTTATTGGAAAGCCCCCTCTTTCCTGGGAACGACCTGGTCGATTAATATTATGGATTATAATAATGATGATAAATTTTGTTTTATTAGTATTATTAATGTAATAAAACTGAAAAACTTTTTATATAAAATGTAATACTTTTATAAAGTTATCTATTTTGTTAAACTATAAATAGAATATATTATATTCTATTATGCATAGTAAAATCTTTTTATATAAAAATGTAATACTTTTATAAAGTTATTTGTTTTATTAGACTATAAATAGAATCTATTATATTTTATTATATAGTATTATATAGTGCTCGTGATAGTGTTTTTGCATAGTAAAATCTTTTTTTATATAAAACCAATACTTTTATAAAGTTTTTTGTTTTATTAGATTTTAAATAAAATATATAAATATATATATATATATATATATATATATATTTGGAATATATTATATTTTATTGCATAGTGCAGCATAGTATCCTTCCCATTCTTCTATAAATAGGATGCTTAGTTAGAATTGAAAATCATACCAGAAGTTCAGAGAATTCTCCTTCTATAATCTTGAGCGTATTTCCTTTGAGTTTAAAAAAGCTTTAAGCATAGAAATTAGTGCAAATTTTCTTCAAGTATATCCCCGCCCTACCCGTCGAAATACTCTTCTTTTACGATAAGGGGTATTATTCTTTCGTATTTATGAAGAGAGTTATTTTCTTTCAATACTCGTAAGGGTTGTTATTCCTTTTTTTTATTATTATGTTGGAATAACCTGTCTATGTGAAGTACCGCATACATGGTGAAATTCTTCTGTTATTCCATTCTTTATTATTTCATTGGATAACCCGTTCATGCGGTCTATCGCATGCTTGGTGAATTCTGTTGTTATTCCATTCTTTATTATTTTGTTGGAACATCACATGCATGCGGATTACGCATGACTGGTTCCATTTTTTTTATTATTCATTGGAATATCCTATCTCGTGAGGGTTACGCATGACTGGTTCCATTCTTTATTATTATGTTGGAATAACTTTATCCGTAAGTGGATTACACATTACCGGTGAATTCTTCTGTTATTCCATTCTTTATTATTACATTGGAATAATCATTCTACGTGGATTACCGCATGGCGGCAAAAATCCATTTTGCGGTTTCATATATTCTATTATACTCAAATTGGTTAAAGTTTTGGCTTCTATACTCCATGAAATTAGTGGAATATCCTTGATATTTGCGCTTCATCCAAAGATCTTTTCATGAAAATATTATTTCGAGCATTCTTGAATTTTACTCCACAAAGCAAAGATCATGTTGACAATTTAGGCGTTATTGAGTTCGTAATAAATTAACTTATAAATCTTTAAAATTTATTCTTGAACTTGTTTTATTGAATTGTCATCATCCTCATGTTTATAATATGTTGAAAGTCATCTCGTGGCTCAGTAGTGCATAGATGGACTTGGTATGATTATGACCGAGGATTATTCGGTATAATCATGAATAGTAATGTTACAAATGACATGGTAAAAATCCTCATTGGTCGTAGTGCATTGATGGACAGTTGTTGGCATGATCATGACCATTGATGAATACACGGATATCCTTTGCCCGTAGTGCATGGATAATTTGTGGTCGTGATACTAATGAATATTCTTGGTCGTAGTGCGGGGATGATGTGGATTATTTATTGTGAGTCTCAAATGATAAAAGTAATGAAAACCTTTTAAATCATAGAAGATGGTAGATTTTATTCTACTTGACTCTTCTAATGGATTGCTTATTCTCATTAGTTAAACTTGATGTTTGTTATATTTTATCAGTTTTAACACTATCAAGGCTAACGATAAATTATTCTGCATTATCTTAGTCATAATATTTCTTACTGGGCTAGTTGAGCTCACCCTTTTGCTTTCATTGTTCTCTTCAGGAAATGAGAACGTAGCAGGGACTAATCGAGGAATGGAGTGACGGTCCAGATGATAGCATTAGTAGTCCTCACTATTCTATGAAATAGTTTGATAATAAATGTATTGAGGACTTATTTTGAGTTTGAATACTATCTAGAAGACAATATTTGTATTAAAACTCACATCTCATGTTGTATATTTAAGGTTATATTTGTATTCTGTACCATGTATTTGACGACTCAGAATATGTGATGTATACCTATTTTGGGAGCGTCACAATCCTGATCCCTTAAAATTACTACTGCCTACCCCTAACGAACCTGACGAGTAATCCTAGAGCTATTGGAGATATATATTTGATAACCTTGAATGCATAAGTAAATTTGAATGAACTGAATATTGTAGAACCTTCATCCATAACTGAACATTGAATGGCCATAACAGAACATTGAATGAAAATTATTGTTTAATAATTGATCTATCCCAAACATCTGAATGACAATATTTTCCTATTTTACCCCTCTAAATTATTCTAAACAAAATTGGTTGATAACATATGTTTATATATATATAGGGTCCAGATCCAGTCCGGATTCCTGGACTTTCTTAAAATACAGACTTTTTTTTTTGTTGCTTTTGTTGCTTTTTTTTAAAACAACTAAAAAAAGTTTAATATTTTATGAAATTGGAATTTTTCCATAATTCAATGTTTTGAGTGTGATTTGGATACATATAACAAAAGCAGTGCATGCATGCATCGCATGCACCTATTTTGTTATATGTATCCAAATCACACCCAAAACACTGTATTTGTTAAAAATTCCAGTTCCATAAAATATTAAAAAAAAATTAGTTGTTTTAAAAAAAAAAAGGAACAAAAAGCAACAAAAAAAATTCTGTATTTTAAGCCAGTCCAGGAGTCCGGACTAGATCCTAATTCTCTCTCTCTCTATATATATACACACACACATCCGTACAGGCTAGAATATATTTTTTAACATTTATTTTCATAAAAAATTTATTGAATACATTATTGATTATATAATAGATTTTAAAGAAAACCCTTCAGACAAAATAACCGATAAATATTAAAAGTTAAAACAAAAATATAAAATAAAATATGCCCAGTAAAACAAATGTATCAACATGAAAATAAAATTATCCAAATTACTATAGTTTTAAACACTTGCTAGTAGCTCAAGAGCAATTTGTTAACTTAGATTTTCCATATATTCTACATCTTGAGCACCCCATTGCAGTTCATCTTATTCTCCTTCTCGATTATCTTCATTTTGCTCCTCTTCCCCATCAAATGTAGTAGTCTGGTCATATTGAGCAAACAACTCATCCTTAATAATGTTATATCATGTGCTCATGAATGCTATGCATATTCACATACTGACTACTTGTAATGAAGTACATTGTAGTAACAAGCAAGCTAAATATTTTATTTGTTGTTAAGTTCTTAAAGGACACAAATCTCAAACTATCTATGTATAACTCAAAAAAGTACATTCCTTATTTGAAACTTCTTCACAATTTATTTTTTTCTGCCATAAATGAAGAAGCTTCTAATCTAACTAAAGTAAAAACATGTTATAACTCATAAACCAAATTCCCAAGTAATAATCAATTATTAGTGTATATCATGATCAAGCCCCATTCTATGGGTCACATCATTATTCCAAAATTCAATCACCCTTCAGCATTCAACATTTTTAATTTTAATTAACCATCCATACAAAAAAAATGATATTTTTCAAGATAAGAAAATGACAAATAGAAGTCAAACATAAGACATACAAAATATGCCAAGTTTTAACCGTCCATACAAAATATACAAGGCTAAATTTAACCCTCCATGCTAAAGATAATTATTTTTAACCATCCATACAAAAAATGCCAAGCTTTTGCCTTTTGTACAAAAAAAATACAAGACTTTAATCATCTGTACTAAAGAAAACTAGTTTTAACCATCCATACAAAAAAATGCCAAATTTTCGTCGTCTAAACCAAAAAATACAAGGCTTTAAGCATCCATACCAAAGGCTTTAGAAGCTAGGCCATAAATTCTCTTAACCCAATTTTCATTTTCATCTCAATTAGAAGCATCCACGATTCTTTATAACTTGCACTCTCACAAAATATCCCAAGAGCCATTTTATATTTTGTGATCCCCACCTAAGGTTATTGAACTTATCTTTCAACTCCTTAATAGAAGGTCCCTTAATAGAACGTCCGCTATTATTTTAAACTATGAGCTTCAAGACATTGAACATGGCTTCCTCTAGTTGTGTGTTGTTGGATTGTTTTCGAGACTTTTTCTCGGGCCTTTGTCCTTCTACGTTAGAAGCGGAAGCATATGATTGTGCACTGGAGTTGATGAATTAGGAGGTGAATTTGAGTATTCTTGGGCTGGAGAATTAAATGGAATATTCTCAATACTAAGAATATTCAACTTCTTATTTGGATCAACAACCCTAGCCCTATTAGAGCTAGGTCCCCAACCATTAACCCCCATAGCAGCAGGAGGAACTCCTTTCTCCAGAAACCCTAATAAGGTGAGAATAAAGGCGTGGAGGGATAACCGAACTCCTTTCTCCAGGAGGGTTAGAGGCATGGCGGTCCAACCATCAGTATGGTGGTACATTCAGTCGGTGGCAGAAGGGGTTTCAATTGGTGGGTCACTGGGATATTATAACGTTCTCGGATTATGACCAGGTCATCTTTAGTAATGGTGGATTTGGTGTTGACATGGAGAAATTTTGTTGCATCTGAGTATGCTTTGATCGTTCTTTGAAACTCCAGCTCTGCCTTGGACAAGGATGGCGACTGGAGGCGGAACGGGTTGGTGTAACGATGGTGGATTCGATGGCGCTAGCGATGGCGGTGGTTTTGGCATTAACATTGATAGTGGAGGTGGAAACGGTTACTGGTGGTGGTGGAATGGAGGAAATGAGGATTATATGGATTAGTTTAGTATCTGCAGGATTGGATAAGTTCAGAGTGTGTGCGGATGCCATTGTTTCTTGAGAGAATTGTTGCCGGAGATCACAGATTTGCAAGAGAACGGGAGGAGTTTTGATAATTTTGAAATGGGAGCAGATGTAGCTGTTCGATCTGGGGGGAAAAGTTTTTAAATGAAATGTCTTTTTAAATTTGCGCACTTGTTAAAAAGCAGCTATTAAATGAGTTGTCATGATTGCCAGCGTGGGGGATGGGGCTAGGCAGTTAGTATCTTGGTTGTTACCGAGGAGGTTGGGCTTGGAGTATTTGGGGATAATCATTGGGCTTTGTTTGGAGTATTCTCCCATTAAATGTTCCATTTAACCGGAGACTAGGGGCAATGTTAAGGCGTAATTATTTGGGCTCAAATTATATGGTGGGCCAAAATCCACGTGGAGGAATTTAACCCCACATAGGAACCTATTTGAGCAGTTGAGTATTTTAAGGAATCAAAGATTCCTAATCACATTCAACATATGATTCCTAAGGAAAGTGTCAGGATATGATCCGACTTCCTTTCCTTAAGGAGATTTTGTTTGTTCCTATTAAGATAGTTTACCTAATGAGGAATTCTAATTCTATACGGTGAAGGAGGTGTGATCTATAAATACAAGATGTCGCCCTAATTCCAAGTTACATACAATATTATCTTACATCACTAAGGCGTCAAACCTCCATTATTAAACCTTATTCAGCATGCACTTATTCTCACACCAGAGCTATCCCCTGGCGGCCCAAGTCGTCAAGCTTTTGGTGTGACCTTATCAAGCTTTGATGATTGAAAAGCGTGGATGAATCTTCACGTTAACAGTAGGAAAATATTATCTTTTTGATGTTGCATATACAAACACTTGAGGCTTTTTATCTCTATATCGCAACACAAGGTACTGGCGAACAAATTTTCGACGTCGGTGAAAGTAGTATGCATATAAGCCAATCATGTATGGTAATAAAGCATATACTTTGTAAAAATCTTTTTTATTTATTAATAAAAAAATTATTTATAGGTAATTATTTATCTACATAATGATGTTTTTATTAATATGTGATAAACTCATATTTTTAAGCAATACTTTTATAATCATGTGATGATCATGCTAATGAGATCTAAATTATTAGATAGCTTAAAACTAAAATGTTCCTATTCTTTGGATTACTAAAAAGGGGATTAGTGAATCCGGATAGATTGGTGCATACGTTGCTTGCTAATTGGATAAGGATGATTGATCTCATGATCATTTATGTGGAGACACTAAAGCAAGTATGTAGGTGCTTATTGGATAATAAGTTCACTGAACGTGACTCGCTAAGGAATCTACCACTTTTAGTAAAAGAAGAGAAATATTCTATGTGATTCGATAAATGACAACCCAGGAATCCTTGGCCAAGGTGAAATGAAATTAGAAAGGAGTTTCTAATTTGCATTTATTCGGAGTTATGCTTTTCGAAATCGAAATACATATAATTAAATAAAATAAGACATGATAGTAATTCCATGTCTTATAATTAATTGGGACATTGTATAGTGGAAAGATTGAATTGTACGGAAACTATTTACTCAAAGGTTCTTTTATGATTAATGTTGAAATCTATACTATTTGGAAAGTCGTTAATCGCTAAGGAGGCTTATCCTTATTGCAGAATAAATATTATTTATTTAAATAGATTATTACTTTTATTTATTTATTTAAATAAGATTAGAATTGTTCTAATTGATTTATTCACAGCCGGTTTAATATGGAGAACCTAAATGATCACACCATAAAAGAAAGAATAATTATTTAAGAAGTTAATGGAATAATCGTAATAATATGTTAAGTGTATTTAATTTAATCAATGGTGATAGAGTAAACAATAGATTAATATTTATTATTTTATAATTTGAAAATATTAAATATAAATTAATAAAAGGAGTCTTATTAATATTATTACAATTATTATTATTTTAATTTCTGAAGAAGTCTGGGAATTAATTTAATATAACTACTCTCACCTATTCCTAATAAGATTAGGAGGAAAATTAATTAAAAGAGTTTAATTAATTATCCCTAATAAGATTAGGGAGCTTAATTAATTAAAAGAATTTAATTAAATAAATAAAACCCTATTTCTAATTAGATTAGAAGTGCGACGCCCCCAAAATAGGTCCACACAACTCATTCTGAGTCGTCAAATACATGGTACATAATTCAAATATAAACTTTATTTATATAACTATTAATTGTCGTGTAAAATACGAAAAAACATAAGCTGTGAGTTTCAATACAAATATTGTCTTGTAGACAATATCCAAACTCAAATAAATTCCCCATTACAATTATTGTCACATTATTTTACAAAATAGTGAGGACTACTATAATAATCATCTTGGACCATTACTCTACTCCCCGACTAGTCCCAGCTACATTCTCGCCTCCTGAGAAGAACAATGGAACTAAAAGGAAAAGGGTGAGCTCAACTAGCCCAGTAAAGAATATTATGACAAAGATAATGTATAAAAAATTATCCTTAGTCCTCAACAGGGAAAAATCTGATAGAATACAATAGACAACATGTTTTAGATCAATAACTGCAGCGAAAACAACAATCTATTAGAAGAGTTAAGTAGAACATGATGTCTACTATCTTCTATGATTTAAAAGTCCATCATCAATATTTTATCCCTGTAACATCAATCAATAATTATCTCCAGTCAACGAATTATATATGCACTACGGGCCAAAGATAATTATTTGCATCACAAGTGGTCATGATCATGTCAAACACCTGTCCATCTATGCACTATGGGTCAAAGAAGACTTTCATCACAAACCTTTATCTGTAACATTGAAGGTCATGATTATACCAATACACAATTCTTGGTCATAAATCCTACCAATCTACAGTTCATCTTTGCACTACGGGCCAAAGATGACTTTCAGCACAATATAAGCATGAGGATGATGACAATGATATAAAGAATCAATCAAGTGAGATCAAGGATAAATATTAGAGATTTATAATTTAATTTTTCCAGAGTTCAAGAATATCCAAATTGTCAACATGATAACTAATTATGGAGTAAAATTTAAGAATAATATTCATGTATCAAAAATAATTTGGACAGAAAAGAAATAAATTTTATCGTGAATAGTACCCTGTGAATTGTATCCTGAGTGAATAGTAATCTATGAATAGTATCTCGAATGAATAGTACTCAGTGAATAGTACCCCAGTTGAAAATATTAAATTTCAATAAGAGAGTTCAGACCAATATTCCAATGAAATGATATTAGATGAAGCGCAAACCTCAAGGAATTTCTAATCATTTCAGGTATTATAGAAGCAATACTTACCATAGTAAGTTTAGATTTAGGAATATGAAATGAAATAATATACGAAACTGCAAATGGATTTTCACCCGTCAAGTTGTAATCTGCGTAGACAGATCATTTCCACAACTTAATAAAGAATAAATACGAAGGGTTGTTCACCATGCATGTGGTAATCCGCGTAGACATGTTATTCCCACACATTAATAAAGAATGAATACGAAGGGTTATTCACCAGGCATGCAGTAATCCACGTAAACAGGTTATTCCCACAGATTAATAAGGAATGGAATAACAACCCTTATGAGTATGATGAAAATAACATTCTTTACGAATACGAAAGAAATAATACCCCTTACCTTACTAGGAGATTGGATATTACAATAGTGTAGTAGCAGAATACTCTTCTTCTTTCTCTCTTATTCTCTCTCTATAGTTTTCTCTTGTAAGTCTTAGTGAATTGGTGAGAATGAAAAAAGAAATAAGCTTCTATTTATAGAAGATTTCTAGCTTAGCCCTTGAAATGTGAATAGGAAAATGGCTTGACTACTGGTAATGTGAAAATGCAAGTGGTTTGATGCTTGTAATGTGAAACGGCAAGTGGTTTGATGTAAGACCCTGAATTTTATGAAATGAAAGTATTTAATTTTCTTATAATTATTATTTTATTTAGTAAATGATTATATTGATAAAAGGTTAAAGTTAAGGGTGATATTTGAAAATTTTGCAAAGTAAGGAAATTGTCATAAAATATTTGTTTGGTCGGGGAATATTCTTTTTATCGGGGAATATCCGTACGACGGGCACAATCATTGGTGGAACCCGCTACGGAATTACTGTCGGAGTTAGAAAATGACAGAAATATATTTTTATGAAAATAACGACAAAAGTTTTACCGTTACATTGTTGAAATACCCGATGGTAAAAGAACAGTAATACGCGTAGTTGCATAGTAGCACACGATATTGATTATTGATGTGTACGTAAGAAGTTACTTAGTTATACTCAATTATTACTACAGTAATTGTTGCATAATATCTCTCATATTATTGATTCAATTATTGTTATAGTATCATCTGCATAATATTTTTTTATTATTAAATCAATAATTGAGATGACAAAGTTTATTCATATTATTATTTGCAATATTGAAGATGTCTAGAAAGTTCTGTCGAGGAGAGGTTTGGTCACCTAATTGCGCGCCAATAGGGAGAAATCCTTATCGGAAAGCCCCCTCTTCCATGGGAATGATCTGGTTGTTAAATATTGTGAGTTATAATATTAATGATGAATAAGTTCGTGTTGATAAAAGATAAAATTGATATTTTCATTGTGTTGGAATTATTAGTGTTAGTGGAAATCGACATTTATTTCGATAATAATTGATTTCTAGAGGTTATATTGACCAATCTGGTAATTAATCGGATAAATGAGCAATTAATTGCTATTAGTTCAAATGCTTATAACTATTTGTTCACATGTATGTATTATTGATTCACATGCATGTACTATTAGGGGAGGTAGTGCAAGATTGATTATACTTGCAGGACTAAATTAAGAATGAAGGTATAGATGAATGTACTATACTATAACTGTTTGTTCACATGTATGGAACTATTAATTCACAAGCATATACTATTGATTCACATGTATATACTATTAGGGCAGGTGGTGCAAGTTTGATAATACTTGTAGGACTAAATTAAAAATGGAGGAAAAGATGAGGGTATTATACTGTAATAATTCGAGCCCCAAAACATACAATTATCAAAACTATATTTTCCTATAAATAGAAGCTCATTCTTCTTTCATTCTCACAAATTTACTAAGACTCACAAGAGCAATTATAGAGAGAAGCTATAGAGAGAAAGAAGAAGAGTAGTCTGTTACTTTATTATTCTAGTATCCAGTCTTCTTCTAAGGTAATGGATGTCATTTATTTCTTATTTGTAAGGGATATTATTTTTTTCAGTATTCGTAAGAAATAATATTTTCTTCCACACTCTATAGTATATGAGTAATATTATTTCATTTCGTATTCCTAATTCTACACTCATTCTGTTAAAGTATTGCTTCTATACTCCTTGAAATTAGTAGAATATCCTTGATATTTGCGCTTCATCCAGTATCTTTTTATGGAAATATTATTCTGAGCATTCTTGATAATTATTGATCTTTTCATACCGGAATACTATTCATGGGGCAGTATTCATAAAGTACTATTCACGAAGTACTATTTATGAGTACTATTCACAAAGTACTATTCACAGGATACTATTCTTCAAGTACTATTTACGGGGTACTATCCACTCGGGTACTATTCACCCAGAGTACTGTTCATAACAAAAATTGATTTCTTTTCGGTGCAAATCATTTTTGATACAATATTATTCTTGAATTTTACTCCACAAAGCAGTATCATGTTAACAATTTGGACATTATTGAATCCTGGATAAATTGAATTATAAATCTTTAAAAATTATCCTTTGCTTTCTTTTAATTGAATTCTTATATCATTGTCATCATCTTTATGCTTATATTGTGATGAAAGTCATCTTTAGCTTACGTGCATAGATGGACTGTTTATTGGTATGATTATGACTAGGGATCATTCAGTATAATCATAACCTGTAATGTTACAAATGATGTGGTAAAAGTCATCATTGGCCCGTAGTGCATTGGTGGACAGTTATTGGTATGATCATGACTATGTGTTCTCTTCGGTCAAGAGTGCAAAGGTGAATTGTTGTTTGGAATGTTTATGACCATTGGTGAAAACACGAATATCCTTGGTCCGTAGTGCATGGATAATTCGTGGTCGTGATACTAATGAATATCCTTGGCCCGTAGTGCATGGATAATTCAATGATGTGGATTATAAAGCTGAGTCTCAGCGACAGTTGTTGGTATGATCATGACCATGGGTTCTCTTCGGCCAAGAGTGCAAAGATGAATTGTTGTTTGGTATGATCATAACCATTGATGAAAACACGAATATTCTTAGCCCGTAGTGCATGGATAATTCAGTGATGTGAATTAATTATTAAGCTGAGTCTCATCGATAAAATTTATGATAAACTTTTAAATTATAGAAGATAGTAGATATCATGCTCTACTTGACTATTCTAAAATACAGTTGCATGTCTTTGGCCTGTAGTGAAAAGATGAATTTAGTAGTATGATTATGAACATGAACTGTGATTTGGTGTAACCATGATCTTTGATGTTTCAGGTAAAGACAGGTGATAAAAATTATCTTCGTTCTGGGTGCGAAGAGGAATTTAGAATCACAATTATGATTATGAGTCATTCCCATGATTGTGGACAGGAACTGCTGATTTATGTTACAGGGATAAAAAATTGTTGGTGGACTTTTAACATGGAGAAGATAATAGACTCTATGGTCTATTGGAATTTTCTAATGGATTGCTCGTTCCGCTGCCACTATGGTTGAAAAGTTTTATCATCTACCATATGTTCTAAATCTCTGATTTATTACTGACGAAGGCTATTGATAATTTAATTATCTTTACTCATGATATTCTTTACTAGGCTATTTGTGCTCACCCTTTTGCTTCACAATTCTTTTCAGGTAATAAGAGTGTAGTTGGGTCGAGCAGGGTTAAAAGGGGAATAGAACGATGGTCTATAGCTATTGAGGTTTTCCTTAAAACAGTATGGAAATAATTTTATTGAGAATTTTAGATAAGTGTGTCGTATTTTATATGTCATTTTAACCGTTGATTTTGGTGAACCGAATAGGGTGAGGTGAACCCAACTTTGGAAGGGTGTTTACCACTATCATACAAGATGTCTAATGACAGACGACTTCGTGTTATCATAAGACAGGGTTGTGCACATGCACTTGATGATTATATCTATGAGCACTACCTATATAATCTCAGAGTTTGGTTGAAATATAATTCTCAATTGGAGACAATGGAGATAAATATATGTCAAGATAAGACTCACCATTGGAAATAACATGATAGTAATCTTCTCGTTTTTCTTTGGGGTCTATTGGGTCAACCAAGGATAATTCTCAAGTCATATGATATCTATTATAACTTATATGCATGGCCTCCCATGTACGAAGGTTTCCTTGAGCATTTTCCAAAGATTTTAATTTCTAAAACAGTTATTGACTGTACTTTTATGTAAAGTACCATTGTAAGGTGTTGGGGTCGAGGCACCATGAGAGTTACATATATTTGTATTAAAACTCATAGCTTATGTTTGGTCGTATTTTGCACGACACTTAACAGTTGTATAAATTAAGTTATATTTGAGTTAGGTACCATGTATTTGGCGACTCAGAATGGGTGATGTATACCTATTTTGGGGGCGTCACATTTGACATCTGGTAAAGGCAAGTACTATTGGCGAAAGTGACTCTTAGATGATGACCTATGGGTCCCATAGAATAAACCAAACTTACAACAAATGTCTCATAACAAACCTCTTATTTATATCAAAGATTGAATAAATATTTACCACACTCACTTTATCTTCAATCAACACATTTTTAATCTTTCAACAAATCTTCATGAATAATATTATAACTCACAATATTGACAACCAGATCATTCCCAGGAAAGAGGGGGCTTTTCCATAAGGATTTCTCCTTATTGGCGCACAATTAAATAACCTAACCCCTTTCCTCGACAGAACTTTCTAAACATTGTCAATAATGAAAATAATAATATGAATAATTGTGTCGTCTCAATTATTGATTTAATAATATAAAATATTGTGCAAATGATACTGTGACAATAATTGAATCAATAATATGAGATATTATGCATCAACTACTGTTGCAATTATTGAATGAAACTGAGTGACTTCTTACGTAAGCATCAATAATCAAAGATATCATGTATCTTTGGGTGCTTCTTGTGCAACAACCTGTATTACTGTATTTTTTATCACCGGTATTTCAAATGCTTTAACGGTAAAAGTTTTACCATTATTTTATGAAAAGGTTATTTTTTTCGCTTTCTATATTCGACAGTTATTCCATTGTGGGGTCCACCAATGATTGCGCCGTCGTACGAATATTCCTTGATAAAAAGAATATTTCCCGACCAAACGAATATTGTATGACAACTTGTTTACTTTGCAAAATTTGCACATATCACCCATAACTATAACATTATATAAAATCAACACGTTATTATTCAAAATAATATTTAGAGAAAATTAAATCTTTATTCATAAAAAGTTGGGGTCTTACAACCTCCCCTCCTTATGAAATTTCGTCCTTGAAATTGATGTACGTACCTGGTATGTCGAAGAGGTGAGGATACCTTATTTTTATTTTAGATTCTAACTCTCAGGTCATTTTCTCAATATCATGGTTTCTCCATAAAACTTTGACTTGAGTTATAACCTTTGAGAGTAGAATATGTTCCTTCATATCCATGATCCTGACAGGTACCTCCTCATATGTTAAATCTTCCGTTATCTCCTCTGGTTCTAATTCAATAATGTGGTTCAGGTCTTTAACATATTTACGTATTATGGATATATGAAAAACGTTATGAACACGAGACATACTTGGCAGTAAGGTGAGTCTATAGGCCACAGTTCCTACTCGGTTGAGGATTTCAAATGGACCAATGAATCAAGGGTTGAGCTTTCCTCTCTTCGTCGATTCTTGCTTCTGAAATAACACCTTCTTGTACTTTCTTCTTCATATTTATCAGCTCCGGGTCTGTAGCTTGAGCAGCTTTAACTTTATCGATTAAAGTTAGTTCTAATCATATATTTGCTATCTTCAGGTGTGTCTCTAGAGTCTTTAACTCTATCTCCATTCTTTTTAAGTCATATAAAATGGGTCTTTGTGTTAACAATATCGCCCTTGTACCCACATATGATCTTCTACTCAACGCATTAACTACAACTTTTGCTTTTCCAAGATGGTATTGAATGGCATGGTCGTAATCTTTTAACAGCTCGAGCCAATGTCTTTGGCGCATGTTAAGTTCGTTCTTGGTGAAGAAATATTTGTGACTTCTGGAGTATATTAGGATGTCATCAATAAAGACAACCACAAAATGATCCAAATATTCCTTGAATACTCGGTTCATCATATCCATGAAGGCAACATGGATATTGGTCAGTCCTAAAGATATCTGGATCGATGATCGATCTTTGAGAAGAATTTAGCCCCTTGCAACTGGTCAAACAGGTCATCAATATGAGGTAACGGGTACCTATTTTTGATGGTGACATGATTCAACTCCCGATAGTCAATACAAAGTCGCATACTCCCATCTTTCTTCTTTACGAATAAAATAGGAGCACCCCAAGGAGATGTACTAGGACGAATGAAACCAATGTCTAACAACTCATGTAGTTAGGTTTTTAACTCCTGGAGTTCAATAGGAGCCATTCGATATGGGGTTTTGGAAATGGGTTTGTACCGGGTTCAAGGTCAATACAAAATTTAATTTCACGCTCTGGAGGTAGGCCAGGAAGTTCTTCAGGAAATATGTTAGGAAATTCATTAATAACAGAAATATCATTCATATCTGACGTATTTTTGTTTAAATCCAAGACATGGGCTAAGAAAGCTTGACATATATTTTCTAATAAACGAATAGCTTAATGGCTTGATATAACAGTAATTGACTTTAGTGGTTTGGTTGCTTGAATTCATATAATAGGTTGGTTAGGAATATGAAAACTAACAACCTTACGAAAAAATCAATTTTAGCATGATGAGTAGTTAACCAATCAATCACTAAAATCACATCAAATGCAAGTATTTTCAAAGAGATGAGATCAATAAGAAATGTGAAAGTGTCGATTTGAATATAACAAGATATATAAACAGTGGATGCAATAAATGTTTCTCCTAACGGAGTTTCAACAGATAAGTCAAAGTCTAATTTCTCAATGGTCAAGTTCAAACGTTGAGCACAATTAGGTAAAATAAAAGAGTAGGTAGAACCGGTATCGAATAAGGTATAGACTTCGTGAGAATTTATGATTAGCTTACCCGTGATAACTTCTTTCGGGTTCCTCACTTTTTGGAAAATCACGACAAACGCTCTTCCTTGAACCATCGACTTTGACTTGTCCGGGACAGCCTTTGGTGTCACCATCCCAACTGGACTTGACTTCGTTGCATGAAAAAATTGAGCTAAGTGACCTTCCTTTCCGAAATTATAACACACTTTAGGTTGCTGCGTATAGTTTGGACTAATGTGTTCCTCCTGTCCACATTTGTAGCATACGACTGGTGGTCATTCTCCTTCCTTAGAAATGGGTGCTGATTCTGCTGTCGATGTCTTTTCGTTGTCATTGTTGAATCTTCTCTTCTTAAAAATGTTCTCACTTAGTCCACCTCTGCTATTATCTTGTCCATGATTACCACTGAAGTGGTTACCATTTTTGGCATGATAATTTCCTCCACGATGGTTATCATTATTCCGATGGCCGTTGCCACCGGTACGATTATTATTGTGTTATTGATCGTTATCTTTTGGTTGAAAAGTCTCATTATCTCGCTCCAATAATTGAGCTATATTCACAACATCTGAATACAAACAAAGTTTATGAGAAATGAGGTATTGACGAATTTCGGGTTTCAAACCTCTCAAAAACATTCGTGTCATTCGCTCCTCATTATCCACCAAATTGGATGCAAACCGGGATAACTCCGCAAACTTGGCCTCGTATTGCGATACAGTCATATTGCTTCGTTCCAGTTTGATGAATTCCATTTCCTTTATATGACGAATACTTTTTGGAAAGTACTTGTCGTTGAAAAATTTGTGTAACTTCTCCCAAGACATCTTAAGTGCGGAAAAATGAGTACGTTTTACGGATTTCCACCAGTAATCTGCCTCTCCACGCAACATAAAGGTGGCGAAGGGAACCTTTTGCTCCTCCGTGCATCCCAAGACATCAAATATCTATGTGATCTGCTTAATCCATGCTTCTGCCTTAAGTGTCTCTGGCTTTCCCAAAAACTACGGCGGTCCCAACTCCTTAAATTTTTTAGCAGTGACCAGTCGTGAGTTACCATTGTTTCCACCTGCATTTTGAACAGGAGTCTCTCTCGTTTGGTGTTGCATGAATTGTAGAAAGCTCCTAAACATCTCATCGTTCATCATTTGGTCAGTGTTATTGTTTACAAGAGGATTATTGCCTTCCTGATGCACATTATCCTGGTTATTGATTGGTAGTGTCTCAATGGTCGCATGTGCTCCATTGCTTTTCTAAAAAAATTCAGATGTCATTCTTAAATACTTCCACAAAATAAAGGTTAATTAAAGAAATTGACATGTCACATATTATCCCTATATTCCGACCGACCAATTAAATAACAACTAAGATTATGTAGGACACACTAGCGAAGTATTTACTCGTCTCTCCCCTCCTTGTTCTAATCCCAGATCTCCACCAGAGATCATATCCCTAAGCTCTGGTACCAACTGTAACTCTCATCCCAACCTTGGATAGTACCTCACAGTGATACCTATCAGCTTGCCACCGTTATTCACGGTGTTCCCTACAGAGAGTCTGGCTTCGGTGCATCCCACACAAGGAAGTCACCAGCGAGAGGCTCGGGGCTCTTTACTTATAGCTCTGATACCAACTGTGACGCCCCTAAAATAGGTCCACACAACCCATCTGAGTCACCAAATACATAGTACAGAATCCAAATACAAACTTCATTTATACAACTATTAATTGTCGTGTAAAATACGACAAAACATAAATTATGAGTTTTAATACAAATATTGTCTTGTAGATAATATCCAAACTCAAATAAAGTACTCATTACAATTATTGTCACACTATTTTAGAAAATAGTGAGGACTACTATAATAACCATCTTGAACCATTACTCCACTCCCCGATTAGTCATAGCCATTCTAGCCTCCTGAGAAGAACAATAGAACCAAAAGGAAAAGGGTAAGCTCAACTAGCCCAATAAAGAATATTATGACAAAGATAATGTAGAACAAATTATCTTTAGTCCTCAACAGGGAAAAATCTAATATAATACAATAAATAACAAGTTTTAGATCAATAACTGCAGCGGAAACAACAATCCATTAGAAGAGTCAAGTAGAGCATGATGCCTACTATCTTCTATGATTTAAAAGTTCATCATCAATATTTTATCCCTGTAACACCAATCAATAATTATGTCCAATCAACGAATTATCTATGCACTACGGGCCAAAGATAATCGTTTGCATCACTAGTAGTCATGATCATGCCAAAACACTTGTCCATCTATGCACTACGGGCCAAAGAGGACTTTCACCACAAATATTTATCTGTAACATTAAAGGTCATGATTATACGAATACACAATTTCTGGTCATATTCATATCAAGTTTATGATTAGCATACCCGTGATAACAATTATAATCTTATTTAAATAAATAAATTCAATTAATAATCTATTTAAATAAATAATATTTATTCTACAATAAGGATAAGCCTCTTTAGCAATCAACGACTTTCCAGATAATATAGATTTCAACATTAATCATAAAATAACCTTTGAGTAAATAGTTTGTGAGGACCCTGAATTTTAAATAATTCAATTTTTACAATTTTTACGAATAATTTTTTTTATTTAATATCGGTATTGATTATCAATATTATGTTAAGTATCTGTGTTATGAGCAAAGCAATTTGGTCAAACTAGTTATTGACTAAGTAATATGAATGAAGTAATGTTAAACAGCTGATGAAATCCTTAACCCTAATTACGGATAGGGGTTTGATAGTCAATATAGTTATTATAATTGAATCTATGAGTGTGTTTATATTACATGTGATTAATGATCAAAGGTTGATCAGATAAGTTATAACCTTAATAAACCCTAATGGTACATTAAAAACCCTAATCAGTAGTTAGAAAACCCTAACGATCAGTTAGGAACCCTAATTGTATTTCGGAAACCCTAATTTCCTATTCGGGAACCCTAAACCCTAATTAGTAAACTCTAATTGTGATTATTAAACCCTAAGAGTTAAGATTAAAGGGAATCATGTCAAATGACTAAACAACCCTTAAAAATATGTGGGAAATTACCAAAATACCCTTTTGGAGGCAAAATTACTAAAATACCCTTTACTTAACTTTTAAGTTAAGAGATTCGCTGTAAGACCCCAACTTTTATGAATAAAGATCAATTTTTCTCGAAATATATTTTTGAATATTATGTTGTGGATTTGATATAATGTTATAGTTGTGGGTATTATTTACAAATTTTGCAAAGTAAGCAAGTGGTTATATAATATTCGATTGGTCGAGGAGTATTCGTTGAAACAGGAAATATTTGTACGATGACACAATCATTGGTGGACCCTATAACGGAAGTATTGTCGTAGTTAGAAAACGACAGAATTATCTTTTTATAAAAATAACGGCGAAAGTTTTACCGTTAAATTGTTGAACTACCCGGTGGTAAAAGTACAGTAATACGCGTGATTGCATAGTAGCACACGATATTGATTATTGATGCTTACGTGAGAAGTCACTCAGTTATACTCAATTATTGCTACAGTAATTGCTGCATAATATCTTTCATATTATTGTTTCAATTATTGTCACAATATCATCTGCATAATATTTTATATTATTAAATCAATAATTGAGACGACAAAGTTATTCATATTATTATTTGCAATATTGACAATGTCTAGAAGTTCTATCAAGGAGAGGTTTGGTCACCTAATTGCGCACCAATAAGGAGAAATCCTTATCGGAAATCCCCCTCTTTCATGGAAATGACCTGGTTGTTAAATATTATGACTTATAATATTAATAATGAATACGTTCGTGTTGATTAAAGATGAAATTGATAGCTCCATTGTGTTGGAATTATTAGTGTTAGTAGAAATTGACATCTATTTCGATAATAATGGATGTCTGGAGGTTATATTGATCAATTATGTAATTAATCGGATAAATGAGCAATTAATTGCTATTAATTCACATGTTTATAACTATTTGTTCGAATGTATGTACTATTAATTCACATGCACGTACTATTAGGGGAGGTGGTGCAAGATTGATAATACTTGCATGACTAAATTAAAAATGGAGGTATATATGAATGTACTATACTGTAATTATTTTTTTTACATGATTGTACTATTGATTCACAAGATGTACTATTAGAGGAGGTGGTGCAAGTTTGATAATACTTGCAGGACTAAATTAAAAATGAAGGAAAATATGAAGGTATTATACCGTAATATTTCGAGCCCCAAAACGTGCAATTATCGAAACTATGTTTTCCTATAAATAGAAGCTCATTCTTCCTTCATTCGCTTCATCTAGTATCGCTTCACAAGGATATTTTCTGCACATTCTTGTTAAATTTTAAGTTTTTCATGCCGGAGTACTGTCCATGAGTACTATCCATTTATACGATACTATTCACAAAAATACTATTCACAGATTCGATTCACAAAGTACTATTCATGAGTACTATGCACAAAGTACTATTCACAGAGTACTATTTCAAGTCTTATTCACTTGGTATATTCTATTCAATTCTTGAGTACTATTCATAACAAAATTGATTTCTTTTTGGTCCAAATCATTTTTGATACATTATCATTCTTGAATTTTACTCCACAAAGCAGTATCATGTTGACAATTTGGATAATATTGAATTCTGGATAAATTAAATTATAAATCTTTTAAAATTTATCCTTGAACTTGTTTTATTGAATTCTTATATCATTGTCATCATCCTCATGTTTATATTATGTTGAAAGTCATCTGTGGCCTGTAATGCATAGATGGGCTTGGTATGATTATGACCAGGGATTATTCGGTATAATCATGACCATAATGTTACAAATGATGTGGAAAAAGTCCTCATTGGCCCGTAATGCATTGATGGACAGTTGTTGGCATGATCATGACCATTGATGAATACACGAATATCCTTTGCCCGTAGTGCATGGATAATTTGTGGTCGTGATACTAAAGAATATCCTTGGCCGTAGTGCATGGGTGATTCGATGATGTGGATTATTTATTAAGCTGAGTCTCAGCGATAAAAGTGATGAAAAACCTTTTAAATCGTAGAAGATAGTAGATTTTATGCTCTACTTGACTATTTTAATGAATTCTTTGTTCCACTGCAGTTAAACTTGATGTTTGATATATTTTATCAGTTTAACACTGTTGAAGGCTAACGATAAATTATTATGCATTATCTTAGTCATAATATTTTTTACTGAGCTAATTGAGCTCACCCTTTTGCTTTTATTGTTCTCTTTAGGAAATGAGAACGTAGCTACGACTAGTCGGGGAATGGAGTGACGGTACAGATGATAGCATTAGTAGTCCTCACTATCCTATGAAATAGTGTGATAATAAATGTATTGAGGACTCCATTTGAGTTGAATACTGTTTAGAAGATAATATTCGTATTAAAACTCTCAGTTTATGTTTTGTCGTATGTTACACGACAGTTGTATTATTAAGTTGTATTTGAATTTTGTACCATGTATTTGGCGACTCAAGATGGGAGATGTATACCTATTTTGGGGCGTCACAGTTGGTATCAAAGCTTAGGGATATGATCCTTGACTGAGATGTGAGACCAGAACTAGGAGGGAGAGACGGAAAATTCCTTCGCTAGTATGACCTACTTAAGCTTATTTGGTATTTATTTGGTCGGCCAGAGTATAGGGATAATATGTGACATGTCAATTAACCCTTATTTTGTGGCAGTATTTGAAAATGGCATCCAAAAATGTTGAGATAAGTAATGAAGCACATGAGACCGTTGAGTCACCAACGATCAATACCCAGGATAATGTCCATCAGGATGACAATAATCCTCAGGAAAACAACAACGCTAACTAAATGATGAACAATGGGATGTTCAGAGGCTTTATGCAATTCATGCAATATCAGGCGAGAACGACTCCTGTTCAAAATGCAGGTGGAAACACTAGAAACTCTCGGACGGTCACCGCTAAACAGTTCAAGGAGCTGGGACCACTGGAGTTTATTGGAGAGCCAAAACCACATAAGGTGGAGACATGGATAAAGCATATCACCAAGATATCTGATGTCTTGGGATGCTCCGAGGAGCAAAAGGTTCCCTTTTCCACCTTTATGTTGCGAGGAGAAGCGGACTACTGGTGGGAATCGGTAAAGCGTACTCAACCTGCCACAGTGAAGATGTCTTAGGAGAAGTTCCAAGAACTGTTCAACAACAAGTACTTTCCCGAAAGTATTCATCACATGAAGGAGGTAGAGTTCATCAAGCTAGAGCAGAACAATATGACCGTGTCACAGTACGAAGCTAAGTTTTCCGAGTTGTCCCGGTTTACGTCCCACTTGGTTGATAATGAGGAGAGAATAACGCGGATGTTTCTAAGAGCTTTGAAACCCGAGATACGTCAATACTTAATTTCTCACAAACTGTGTTTGCATTCTGATGTTGTAAATAGGGCTTAATTATTAGAGAGCGATAACGAGTCAATCTAACCAAATGAAAGTAGTCGGTAAAATGATAATACCAGTGGTAACAGTCATTGAAGAGGTGACAACAAACGTGGAGGGAATCGACATGCCAGAAATGGTAGCCACTTCGGTGGTAATCATGGCCAAGACAATAAAAGTGGACATTTCAAGAAGAGGATATTCAACAATGATGGAAAGACGTCATCACCAACACCCGTTGTTAAGGAAGGAGAACGACCACCTATCATATGCTTCAAATGCGGAGGGGGGGGGACACATCGATCAAATAATGTATGCAAAGAAATTCAAAATGGGTTACAATTGTGGAAGAGAAGGTCACCTAGCTAGATTTTGTTATACTGGGAAGCCAAGTCCAGTTGGAATGGTGACACCAAATGTCGTCCCAGACAAGTCAAAACCAGTAGTTCAAGGGACAGCATTTGTTGTGACCTCCCAGAAAGTAAGGAACCTAAACGAGGTCATCACGGGTAAGCTTATCATAAACTCTAGCGAAGTATATACCTTATTTGATACCTGTTCTACCCATTCTTTTATTTCTCCTACTTGCGCTCAACGTTTAAATTTAACTCTGGAGAAATTAGACTTTGACTTATCTATTGAAACTCCGTTGGGAGAAACCTTCATTACATCCACTGTTTATAAGTCTTGTTTGGTTCAAGTCGGTACCCTCACATTACATGTCGATCTTATTTCATTAAAAATACTTGCATTTGACGTAATTTTAGGGATTGATTGGTTAACTACTCATCATGCAAAAATTGATTGTTTTTGTAAGGTTGTTAGCTTTCATATTCCTAACCAACCTATTATGAGAATTCAAGCAACCAAACCATTAAAATCAATCACTGTGATCTCAAGCCATAAAGCTATTCGTTTATTAAAAAACGGATGTCAAGCTTTCTTAGCTCATGTCACAGATTTAAACAAAATACGTCAGTTTTGAATGATATTTCTATTATTAATAAATTTCCTGACGTATTCCCTGAAGAACTTCCTAGCCTACCCCCAGAGCGTGAAATTGAATTTTGTATCGACCTTGAACCCGGCACAAAACCCATTTCCAAAGCCCCATATCGAATGGATCCTATTGAACTTCAAGATTTAAAGACCCAACTACAGGAATTGTTAGACATCGGTTTCATTCGTCCTAATACATCTCCTTGGGGTGCTCTTGTTCTATTCGTGAAGAAGAAAGATGGAAGTATGCGACTTTGTATTGATTATCGGGAGTTGAATCATGTCACCATCAAAAATAGGTACCCGTTGCCTCGCATTGATGACCTGTTTGACTAGTTGCAAGGCGCCAATTTTTTTCTCAAAGATTGATCTTCGTTCTGGATATCATCAGCTGAAGATTAAAATGGATGACATTCCAAAGACTGCTTTCAGAACTCGGTACGGGCATTACGAATTCCTAGTCGTGTCTTTTGGATTGACTAATTGTGACGCCCCCAAAATAGGTCCATACGACCCATCTTGAGTCGCCAGATATCACACTATAAAAATCAAATACAAACTTCATTTATAAAATTTTTGAACTGTCGTGCAGAGTACGACAACAAATAAGCTGTGAGTTTTAATACAAATGTATGTAACTCTCATGGTGCCTCGACCACAACCTTACAATTGTACTTTTACATAAAAGTACATACCAAAAACCTGCTTTTAGAAACTAAAATCTTTGGGAAGTGCTCAATGAAACCTTCAGACATGGGAGGCCATGCGTCCAAAAGTTATGATAGATATCATATGTCCACGTAATTATCCTTGGTTGACCCAAAAGTCCCCAAAGAAAACAAGAAAATTACTATCATCTTCTTTCCAATGGTGAGTCTTCTCTTGACATATAATTATCTCCGTTGTCTTCAAGTGAAAATTATATTTCAAATATACTCCAAGATCATATAGGTAGTGCTCGTAGATATACTCAGCAAGTGGATGTGCACAGCCATGTCTTATGATAACACGAGGTTGCATGTCATTAGACATCTTGTATGATAGTGGCAAAAACACCCTTCCAACATTGGGTTCACCTCACCCTATTTGATTCACCAAATATAACTACTAAATGATGTATAGAATACGACACACTTTTTTATACTGTTTAGGGAGAACCTCCACAACTAGAGACCACCATTCTATTCTCCTCAGAATCTTCATTTCAACCCAAAATACACTCTTATTACCCCAAAGGAATTGTGAAGCGTAAGGGTGAGCACAACTAGCCCAAAGAAAGAATATCATGACTAAAGATAATTAAATTATCAATATCCTTCACAAGAATGAATCGTAGATTTAGAACATATGGCGAGATGATAAAACTTTTCAACCATAGTTGCGGTGAACGAAGCAATCCATTAGAAGAGTCAAATAGACCATAAAGTCTATTATCTTCTCCACGTTAAAATCCACCAACAATGTTTTATCCTCGTAACATCATTCAACAATTCTCGTCCACAATCAGGTGAATAACTCATAACCATAATTGTGGTTCTAAATTCCTCTTCGCACCCATGACGAAGATAATTTTCATCACCTGTCTTTACCTGAAATATCAAAGACCATGGTTATACCAAATCACAATTCCTATCCATAAACATACTAATAAATTCATCTTTCCACTACAGGCCAAAGATATTCATTAACAGTTCATCATTGCACTACAGGCCAAAGACATTCAACTGTATTTTAGAAGAGTCAAGTAGAGCATGATATCTACTATCTTTACTTAATTAAAAGTCTATTATCAATATTTTATCGCCGAGACTCAAATTTTAATAAATAATCCACATCACCGAATTATCCATGCACTACGGCCAAGGATATTCGTTAGTATCACATCCATGAATTATCCATGCACTACGGCCAAGGATATTCATTATTATCACATCCATGAATTAATATTTCATCGCTGAGACTCAGCTCAATAATTAATCCACATCATCGAATCATCCCTGCACTACAGGCCAATGATATTCATTATTATCACATCCATGAATTAATATTTCATCGCTGAGACTCAGCTCAATAATTAATCCACATCATCCCCGCACTACGGCCAAGGATATTTTTTAGTATCACGACCACAAATTATCCATGCACTACGGGCCAAGGATATTTGTGTATTCATCAAGGGTCATGATCATGCCAACAACTGTCCATCAATGAACTACGACCAATGAGGATTTTTACCAAATCATATGTAACATTACGGTCATGATTATACCGAATAATCCTTGGTCATAATCATACCAAGTCCATCTATGCACTACAGGCCACAGATGACTTTTAACATATTATAAATGTGAGACCCCAAATTTTATGAATAAATATTTAATTTTCTCGAAATAATTTTTTTAATATTATGGTGTGGATTTGATATAATGTTATAGTTGTGGATAGTATGTATAAATTTTGCAAAGTAAGCAAGAGGTTATATAATATTCGATTGATCGGGGAATATTCTTTTTAACATAGAATATCAGACATTTGGCAAGACAATCATTAGTGGACCCTAACGGAAGTATTTGTCGTAGTTAGAAAACGACAAAATTATCTTTTATAAAAATAACTGGCGGAGGTGTTACCGTTAAAACTGTTGAACTACCCGTAGTAAAAAAGCACAAGAATATGCGTGGTTGCATAGTAGCATACCACGGTATTGATTATTGATGCTTACGTGAGAAGTCACTTAGTTATACTCAATTATTGCTACAATAATTCACGCATCATATCTCTTATATTATTGATTCAATTATTGTTACAAAGATCATCCGCATAATATGTTATATTATTAAATCAATAATTGAGACGGCAAAGTTATTCATATTATTATTTGCAATATTGACAATGTCTAGAAGTTTCACAAGGAGAGGTTTGGTCACCTAATTGCACCAATAAGGAGAAATCCTTATCTAAAGCCCCCCTTTCCAGGAACGACTTTGATTGTTAAATATTATGAGTTATAATATTAATGATGAATAAGTTTGTGTTGATTAGAGATGAATTTTATAGTTCCATTGTGTTGGGATTATTAGTGTTAGTGGAAATCGACATTTGTTTTGATAATAATTGATGTCTGGAGGTTATATTGTTCAATCGGTATTCGGTACTTTTCATGTCTGAGTTACTATTTATGAGTTACTATTCACGAGTTACTATTCATTGTGGTACTATTCACCAGAAAATATATTTTTTTTCTATCCCAAATCATTTTGGGTACAATATTATTCCATGAGGAGATGTGATAATTTTTCAGACCGTTGGTTGAAGTTATAATAGTAAATCAATATGGATCGTTGGTTGAAGATATAATAGTAAATCAATATGGACCACTGGTGGAAAGTTATAATAGTGAATCAATATGGATCGATGGTTTAAAGTTTTAATAGTAAATCAGTATGGACCGTTGCTTTAATTTTAATAGTAATCCAATATGGACCGTCCGTTTAAAAGTAAATCAATCTGGACCGTTCATGAATTAGTTACTATTCAGTCCATTCTCCTATAAATAGAAGCTCATTCCTTCATTATTTCTTACGAATTCACTAAAACTCTAGAGAGAGAAACTATAGAGAGAAAGAAGAAAAGTATTCTGCTACTTCACTACTCCAATATCTAGTTTCTTCTAAGGTAAGGGATATTATTTGTTGTACTCGTAAGGGGTATTCTTTCTTTCTTATTCGTGAAGAGAACTTCTGTTATTCCATTCTTTATTATTCTGTTGGAATAACCTGTAAACGCGGGATACCCTATACTTGGTGAAATTCTTCTGTTATTTCATTCCTTATTATTATGTTGAATAACCTGTTTATGCAATAATCGCATACATGGTGAAATTCTTCTAATATTCCGTTCTTTATTATTCGCCGGAATATCCCATGCTCGTGTGTTTACGTGGGATTCGGTTCCATTATTTATTATTCGCCGGAATATCACATGCATGCGCTACGCCTGTGGGACCGGTTCCATTATTTATTATTCTGTTGGGAATATCCTGTCTGTGCGTTTACACCGGACCTGGTTCCATTATTTATTATTCTATTGGGAATAACCTGTCTGTGCAGTCCATCGCACGCATGGTGAATCCTTCTGTTATTCCATTCTTTATTATTCTGTTGGAATAACCTGTCTATGTAGATTACCACATGCATGGTGAATGATCCTTCGTATTCATTCCTTATTAAATTATGGAAATGATCTGTCTACGTGGATTACCGTATGGTGGGCGAAAATCCATTTGCAGTTTCATATATTCTATTATACTCAGTTGGTTAAAGCTTTAGCTTCTATACTCCATGAAATTAGTGGAATATCCTTGATAGTTGCGTTTCATCCAGTATCTTTTCATGGAAGTATTCTTCTGAGCATTCTTGAATTTTACTCTACGAAGCAGTATCATGTTGACAATTTAGACGTTATTGGTTCTTGGATAAATTAATTTATAAATCTTTAAAATTTATTCTTGAACTTGTTTTATTGAATTATTATGTCATTGTCATCATCCTCATGCTTATATTATGATGAAAGTCATCTTTGGCTTACGTGCATAGATGGACTTGGTATGATTATGACTAGGGATTATTCTAAGTATAATCATGACAGTAATGCGATTTAATGATGTGGTAAAAGTCCTCATTGGCCTGTAGTGCATTGATGGACGCTTTTGGTATGATTATGGCTATGGATTCTTCTTCACCAAGGGTGCAAAGATGAATTGTTTTATGGCATGATCAGGACCGTTGATGAAAACATGATTATCTTTGGCACGTAGTGCATGGATAATTCGTGGTCGTGATACTAAAGAATATCCTTGGCTTGTAGTGCAGGGATAATATAATGATGTGGATTATTTATTAAGCTGAGTCTCAGCGATAAAAGTGATGAAAAACCTTTTAAATCATAGAAGATAGTAGATTTTATTCTCTAATTGACTCTTCTAATGGATTACTTGTTCAGCTACAGTTAAACTTGATGTTTATTATATTTTATCAGTTTAACACTGTTGAAGGCTAATGATAATTTATTCTGCATTATCTTAGTCATAATATTTCTTACTGGGCTAGTTGAGCTCACCTTTCTTTCACCGTTTCTCTTGTGAAATGAGAACGTAGCTGGGACTAGTCGGGGAACAGAGTGATGGTGCATTAGTAGTCCTCACTATTCTGTGAAATAGTGTGATAATAAATGTAATGAGGACTCCATTGAGTGTGGATATTGTCTAGATGAAAATAATTGTATTAAAACTCACAGCCTATGTTTTGTCGTATTTTACACGACTATTGTATAATTAAGTTGTATTTGTATTCAGTACCTTGTATCTGGCGACCCAAGATGGGTGATGTATACCTGTTTTGGGGGCGTCACAATAAACATGAGGATGATAACAATTCAATAAAACAAGTTCAAGAATAAATTTTAAAGATTTATAAGTTAATTTATCCTGAACTCAATAACGTCCAAATTGTCAACATGATACTGCTTTGTGGAGTAAAATTCAAGAATGCTCAGAAGAATATTTCCATGAAAAGATACTAGATGAAGTGCAACTATCAAGGATATTCCACTAATTTCATGGAGTATAGAAGCCAAAACTTTAACCAACTGAGTATAATAGAATATATGAAACCGCAAATAGATTTTTTTGCCGCCATGCAGTAATCCACACGAGATGCATTATTTCAATGTAATAATAAAGAATGGAATAACAAAAGAATTCACCAAAGCGACGTAATCACACATGATAGTTTATTCCAATGAGAATAATAAAGAATGGAGCAGTGTCATGCGTAATCCGCACGCATGTGATGTTCCAATAGAATAATAAAGAATGGAACCAGGTCATGCGTAATCCGCAAAGACAGGATGTTCCAACAGAATAATAAAGAATGGAACCAGGTCATGCGTAATCCGCACAGACAGGATGTTCCAACATAATAATAAAGAATGGAATAACAACAGAATTCACCAGGCATGCGATAGACCGCACAGACAAGTTATTCCAACAGAATAATAAAGAATGGAATAAAATAAAATTTTCACCATGTATGCGCAGATTAGACAGACAAAGTTATTCCAACATAATAATAAAGAATGGAATAACAACCCTTACGAGTATTGAAAGAAAATAACTCTCTTCATGAATACGAAAGAATAATACCCCTTACGAATACAACAAATAATATCCCTTACGAATACAACAAATAATATCCCTTACCTTAATAAGAAGAGTATTTCGACAATAGGGCGGGGATATACTTGAAGAAAACTTGCACTATTTTCTATGCTCAAAGCTTTCTTAAACTCTAAAAAAATACGCTCAAGATTATAGAAGAAGAATTCTCTGAACTTCTGGTGTGATTTTTTATTCTAACTAAACATCCTATTTATAAGAGAATGGAAAGGATACTATGCTGCACTATGCAATAAAATATAATATATTCTATTTATAATCAAATAAAATAAAACTTTATAAAAATTATTCTGTTTTATATAAAAAGTTTTTACTATGCAGGTACTATGTAAACACTATGCATAATAAAATATAATATATTTTATTTAAAATCTAATAAAACAAATAACTTTTTAAAAGTATTTTGTTTTATATAAAAAGATTTTACTATGCAAACACTATGCGCATAACTATGCAAAACACTATGCATAATAAAATATAATATATTCTATTTAAAATCTAATAAAATAAATAACTTTATAAAAGTATTATGTTTTTATAAAAAAGATTTTACTATGCAAATACTATGCATGCACTATGCAAACACTATGCATAATAAAATATAATATATTCTATTTAAAATCTAATAAAATAAATAACTTTATAAAAGTATTATTTTATATAAACAGATTTTACTATGCAAACACTATGCAATAATTACTGTAGCAATAATTAAACAAAACTGAGTTACTTCTCACATAAGCATCAATAATCAATACCGTGTGCTACTATGCAACCACGCGTATTACTATACTTTTAACACTGGGTGTTTCAACAATTAACGGTAAAACTTTCGCCGTTATTTTTATAAAAAGATAATTTTATCATTTTCTAACTCTGACAATAATTCTGTTGTGGAGTCCACCAATGATTGTGCCGTTGTACGAATATTTCCTGACCAATCGAATATTATATAACAACTTGCTTACTTTGCAAAAAAATATATTCACATATCACCCTTAACTTAAAACTTTTATCAATTTAACCATTTACGAAATAAAATAATAATTATAAGAAAATTTAATACTTTCATTTCATAAAATTCGGGGTCTTACACTAATGCTCCTGCTGCCTTCATGGATATGATGAACTGAGTATTCAAGGAATTTTTGGATTACTTTGTGGTCTTCTTAATTGATGACATCCTCATTTAATCCAAAAGTCGTGAAGATCATGAGCAACACCTGAGGCTGATACTCCAAAAGCTTCGTGAAAACAAATTATATGCCAAGTTGAAGAAATGCGAGTTCTAGCTTGAGGAAGTAGCATTCCTTGGGCACGTGATATCAGATCATGGAATATCTGTTGACCCGACAAAGATTGAAGCAATTCAAAAGTCGAGCAACCTAAGTCGTTAATCAAGCACGTAGCTTTCTCGCCACATTTGGTTATTATCTGAAGTTTCGTAGAAGTGTTTTCTTGAATCACTACTCCATTAACTCAACTGACTCGAAAAGATACAAAATTCGGTTGGAGCGAGGAATGTGAGAAGAGTTTTCAAGAACTCAAGAGGAGACTCATTTCATCACCTGTTCGACAATACCATCTCGACTTTCGGAGGATTTGTCATCTACAAAGTGATGCTTCGAGCAAAGGGTTAGGATGTATTCTCATGCAACATGGGAAAGTCATAGCCTATGCCTCACGACAAACTCAAAGAATATGAGAGGAATTATCCTACTCATGATCTAGAGTTGGCAATTTGCCTCTTTGGGCGCTTAAGATTTGGAGGCATTACCTCGTATGGAGAGAAGGTGGAGATCTATACGGATCATAAAAGCCTCAAATATTTCTTCACTTTAAAGGAACTCAAAATGCGACAACGACGATGGCTTGAGCTATTGAAAGATTACGATCATACCATTCAATACCATCCTGGAAATACGAACGTAGTAGCTGACGCATTGAGTAGAAGATCATATGCGGGTACGAGTGCGATATTGTCAATACAAAGGCCCATTTTGTATGACATACAAAGGATGGAGATAGAATTAAAGACTCTAGGGACCCATGTGATGATGGCGAATATACGAGTAGAACCGACTTTAATCGATAAAGTTAAAGCTGCTCAAGCTACAGACCTGGAGCTAATGTGTATGAGGAAGAAAATGCAAGAAGGTGTTATTCCAGAAGAAAGAATTGATGAAGAAGGAATACTTCGAGTCAACTCCAGACTTTGTGTTCCTAATGATTCTGACTTGAAGTATTAAATCATGATGGAGGCGCACAACATACCGTTTGCAATCCATCCTCGGAATACCAAAATGTATCGTGATCTTCGACATACATTTTGGTGGAGAAATATGAAGAGAGAGATAGCGGGGTTTATCTCAAGGTGTCTAACTTGTCAACGAGTTAAGGCGCAGCATCGAGTGCCAAAAGGTTCATTGCAACCACTTGAAATTCCAGAATAGAAGTGGGAGCACATTACCATGGATTTCGTTACTGGTCTTCCCAAGGTTTCTCAAGGCATAGATGCGATTTGGGGTCATTGTTGATAGATTGACAAAGTCTGCTCATTTCTTACCTATACGAGAAACTTATACACTTGAACGTCTTGCTAGTATATACATAAACGAGATCAAGATTGCATGGTATGCCAGTATCCATAGTTTCTGATCGAGACCCAAGATTCACTTCAAGATTTTGGGTTAGTTTGCAAAAAGCTATGGGCACGGATTTACGATTTAGTTCGACATATCATCCTTAAATGGACGGGCAGTTAGAAAGGACTATTCAAACTCTTGAAGATTTATTAAGACTCTGTGTCCTTGACTTCAAGGGAAGTTGGGACAAGATCTTACCATTGGTGGAGTTTTCCTACAACAATAGTTATCAAGCAAGTATTGGCATGGCTCCATTTGAGGCATTGTATAGAAGAAAGTGTCATTCTCCAGTATGCTGGGATGAGGTGGGTGAAGCAACGTTTTTGGGACCGGAGTTGGTACGTATGACTACGGAAAAGATTCAAACGATCCGACAATGTATAAAAACCTCACAAGATCGACAAAAGAGTTATGCTGATCTTCATCGAAAGGATGTGGAATTCAATATTGGAGATCATGTATTGTTACGTGTTGCTCCATGGAAATGAGTTACGAGATTTTGAAAGAGAGGAAAGCTCAATCCTCGATTCATTGGCCCATTTTTAATCCTCGATCGAGTAGGAACTGTGGACTATAGACTCGCCTTACCACCAAGTATGTCTCGTGTTCATAACATTTTTTACCTATACGAGAAACTTATACACTTGAACGTCTTGCTCGTATGTACATAAACGAGATTGTAAGATTGCATGGTATGCAAGTATCCATAGTTTCAGATCGAGACCCAAGATTTACTTCACGATTTTGCGTTAGTTTGCAAAAAGCTAGGGGCACAAATTTAAGATTTAGTTCGGCATATCATCCTTAAACGGACGGGCAGTCGGAGAGGATTATTCAAACTCTTGAAGATTTATTAAGACTCTGTGTCCTTGACTTCAAAGGAAGTTGGGACAAGTTCTTACCATTGATGGAGTTTTCCTACAACAAAAGTTATCAAGCAAGTATTGGCATGGCTCCATTTGAGGCGTTGTATGGAAGAAAGTGTCGTTCTCCAGTATAATGAGATGACGTGGGTGAAGCAACGTTTTTGGGACCGGAGTTGGTACGTATGACTACGGAAAAGATTCAAACGATCCGACAATGTATAAAAACCTCACAAGATCGACAAAAGAGTTATGCTGATCTTCATCGAAAGGATGTGGAATTCAATATTGGAGATCATGTATTGTTACGTGTTGCTCCATGGAAATGAGTTACGAGATTTTGAAAGAGAAGAAAGCTCAATCCTCGATTCATTGGCCCATTTTTAATCCTCGATCGAGTAGGAACTGTGGACTATAGACTCGCCTTACCACCAAGTATGTCTCGTGTTCATAACATTTTTCACATATCTATGTTACGTAAATATGTGAAAGACCCAAACCACATTATTGAATTAGAACCGGACGAGATAGCGAAAGATTTAACGTATGAGGAGGTACCTGTTAAAATCTTGGATAAGAAGGATCATATTCTATGCTCCAAGGTTATACCTCAAGTCAAAATTTTGTGGAGAAACCACGATGTTGAGGAAATGACCTGGGAGTTAGAATCTGAGATGAAGTCAAGGTATCCTCACCTCTTCGACATACCAGGTACGCACCCTAATTTCGAGGATAAAATTTCATAAGAAGGGGAGGTTGTAAGACCCCAACTTTTATGAATAAAGAGCAAGTGGTTATATAATATTGGTCGGGGAATATTCGTTGTAACAGGGAATATTTATACGATGGCACAATCATTAGTGGACCCCACAACGAAAGTATTGTCGTAGTTAGAAAATGACAGAATTATCTTTTTATAAAAATAACGGCGAAAGTTTTACCGTTAAATTATTGAACTACCCGGTGGTAAAAGTACAGTAATAGGTGTGGTTGCATAGTAGCACACGGTATTGATTATTGATGCTTACGTGAGAAGTCACTCAGTTATACTCAATTATTGCTACAGTAATTGCTGCATAATATCTTTCATATTATTGATTCAATTATTGTCACATTATCATCTGCATAATATTTTATATTATTAAAACAATAATTGAGACGACAAATTTATTCATATTATTATTTGCAATATTGACAATGTCTAGAAGTTCTGTCAAGGAGAGGTTTGATCACCTAATTGCGCGCCAATAAGGAGAAATTCTTATCGAAAAGCCCCCTCTTTCCTGGGAATGACGTGATTGTTAAATATTGTGAGTTATAATATTAATAATGAATAAGTTCGTGTTGATTAAAGATGAAATTGATAGATCCATTGTGTTGAGATTATTAGTGTTAGTAGAAATTGACATCTATTTCAATAATAATGGATGTCTGGAGGTTATATTGATCAATCGGGTAATTAATCGGATAAATGAGTAATTAATTGCTATTAATTCACATGCTTATAATTATTTGTCCACATGTGTGTACTATTGATTCACATCCATGTACTATTAGGGAAGGTGGTGCAAGATTGATAATACTTGCATGACTAAATTAAAAATAGAGGTATAGATGAAGGTACTATACGTAATTATTTTTTTCACATGATTGTACTATTGATTCACATGATTGTACTATTGATTCACAAGATGTACTATTAGGGGAGGTGGTGCATTTTTGATAATACTTGCAGGACTAAATTAAAAATAAAGGAAAAGATTAAGGTATTATACCATAATATTTTGAGCCCCACAATGTGCAATTATCGAAACTATGTTTTCCTATAAATAGAAGCTCATTTTTCCTTCATTCTCACCAATTCACTAAGACTTACAAGAGCATTTATAGAGAGAGAAGTTTAGAGAGAAAGTAGAAGAGAAGTCTGCTACATCGTTATTCCAGTATCCAGTCTTCTTCTGAGGTAAGGGATATTATTTTGTTCAGTATTCATAGGAATAATATTTTCTTCCATACTCTGTAGTATGTGAGTAATATTATTTTGTCTCGTATTATACCATCATTCGGTTAAAGTATTGCTTCAATATTCCGTGAAATTAGTAGAATATCCTTCAAATTTGAACTTCATCTAGTATCGCTTCACAAGGATATTTTCTGCACATTCTTGTTAAATTTTAAGTTTTTCATCTTTGAGATCATCGTCCATGAGTACTATAAATTTATACTTGTATTATTCACAAAAGTACTATTTCTGATTCTATTCACAAAGTACTATTCAAAGTCTTTATTCATCGAGTACTATTCTCAAGTACTATTCACGGGATACTATTTACTCGGGTACTATTCATTTTAGAGTACTATTCATAACAAAAATAATTTCTTTTGGTCCAAATTATTTTGATACATTATCATTCTTGAATTTTACTCCACAAAGCAAAGATCATGTTGACAATTTGGACAATATTGATTTCGGATAAATTAAATTATAAATCTTAAAAATTTATCCTTGAACTTGTTTTATTGAATTCTTATATCATTGTCATCATCCTCATGTTTATATTATGTTGAAAGTCATATGTGGCCAGAAAGTGCATGATGGACTAGGTATGATTGTGACTGTGGATTATTCGGTATAATCATGACCGTAATGTTATAAATGATGTGGTAAAAGTCCTCATTGGCTGGTAGTAGTGCATTGATGGACAGTTGTTGGCATGATCATGACCATTGATGAATACACGAATATCATTGGCCCGTAGTGCATGGATAATTTGTGGTCGTGATACTAAAGAATATCCTTGGCCGTAGTGCATGGGTGATTCGATGATGTGGATTATTTATTAAGCTGAGTCTCAGCGATAAAAGTGATGAAAAACCTTTTAAATCATAGAAATAGTAGATTTTATAATCTACTTGACTCTTCTAATGAATTGCTTGTTCCGCTGCAGTTAAACTTGATGTTTGTTATATTTTATCAGTTTAACACTGTTGAAGGCTAACGATAAATTATTCTGCATTATCTTAGTCATAATATTTCTTACTAGGCTAGTTGAGCTCACCCTTTTGCTTTCATTGTTCTCTCTGTGAAATTAGAACGTAGTTTGAGACTAGTCGAGAACCGGAGTTGGTCCGTGATGATAGCATTAGTAGTCCTCACTATTCTATAAAATAGTGTAATAATAAATGTATTGAGGACTCCATTTGAGTTGAATACTGTCTAGAAGATAATATCCGTATTAAAACTATCAGTTTATGTTTTGTCGTATGTTACACGACAGTTGTATTATTAAGTTGTATTTGAATTTGTACCATGTATTTGGCGACTCAAGATGGGTGATGTATACCTATTTTGGGAGCGTCTCATTCGCCATATCTTGTGACTCACCATTTTGGATAACACCATGTGTTTAAAATCCAAACCAAATCAGATATACATGCCACCTTGCAACATCTTGATTCATTAAATCAAAGAGAAAAGATTAAAGAAAGAGAAAACCCAAACAAAAGCCTCATTTGTGTTCATACACTAGCCAAGACTTTCTCTCTCTAAAGCCACGAAATTTAGAAAGATAATCAGTCCCTAGATTAGTCCATAACACCCCAAGATCATATTAGGAAACAAGGATCAAAGATTGTTCAAAGATAGGTATAAACCCTAACCAAGTTTAATCTTGTATGCTAGGATAACTTTTATGTTTTTGTGTTTATTTATGTGTTATAGGATGTTATTTAGTAATCTGTGATGATATATCATAGATCCATAACATCTAAGTGCTTAAAAATGAAGTTTTTAAAACTGTCAAGAACCCTAGATTTATGGCCTGACAGTCAAATGTTAGAGGCCATAGATCCATACCTGTTAATTGTTAGACTTGTTAGTTGTATTAGTGTTGTAGTATGCTATGAGGAGGGTAATCTAGAAGTGGAATCATGTTCATTGCATGCCCAGATTCCAAGTTATTAATGGTTAAAGTAGGTTGACCAGTCATGAATTTCATTTTCTAGGTAACCCAAAAAATCCCTATATTGGTCTGACAACCTTTTTCTGAGCCCAGATCTTGCATGTGTTATGTGTTTAGCTTGTGAAATTAAATGATTTTTATACCCTGGTATATAGGATATAGGACCATGACATTAGATCACATAAAGAAACAACAAAATCAAAGATATGAGCAGTCAAAGTAGGTTGACCGATCACAGTTTGAGTTTTTTGGAAATTCCAGAAAACTGATGAACAAGTTTTGACCAAACCAGATCTTGCGATTGTGATGTAGTTAAGCTACCTAAGTGTAGTACTTTTGTTCTTTGACATGTGATCTACAAGAGTGTAACACTCAAACACCCAAACTATGTCCAGAAATCAAGTTATTAAAGCCACAAAGTAGCTACCAGGAACTATCTGGGTTTCTGGGTAACCCAGAAAGCCCAGAACAGGCCTCACAGCAACTTTGAGCTCTTAGATCTTCATTATGTGATGTATTTTGACATTGAACATTGTTGGTACATGTAGTATTACATCAATACTACATAACCAGTACACTTACATGCCCAGAAATTAACATCTTGAGCAGGAAATTAAAGTTGGTCAAACTAGGCATCCAAGAACTGACTTTGAATGTTCTTAAAGGCTCAAGAACACCAACAACGATAGTTTGTGTCGCTAAATCTTATAGCGACGATTTTATTAAAATTAATTAATTTAATTTCTAATAAATCAATAAAAGCATAAAATAATTTCTAAAAATTCAAAAATAAGTTTTAAAAAATATTTTCAAATTTATAAAAATTAACTTTTGATAATTTGACATGATTTTCAATAATATTTTAATATTAATGATATTAAATTTATTTAATAATTGTATTAAATAAATTAGTTAAAATGATTTTAATATTTTAAAATTATTTTAAATGATAATAAAGTGTTTAAAAATATTTTAAGTTATAAAAGAATACTTTTAATATTTTGAGATAATTTCATTATTAATTTAATATTAATGATAATAAATATGTTTAATAAAATATTAAATAAATGGTTTTAAAATGATTTTTATAAATTAAAAATCATTTAAAAATGATAAAAATGATTTAAAAGTATTTTAAGTTATAATAAATGACTCTTAATATTTTGATGAGAAATACAGTAATATTTGAATATTAATGGTAATTATTTAAAAATAATTTTAAATATTTTAAAAATTATTTAAGGGTAATATTGGTGATTTAAAATATTTTGAGTTATTATTAATAACTTTAATATTTTGACAAGTATTTCATTAATATTTTAAAATTATTTAAAATATTAATGATAATGGGATTATCCTGTATTTAAATCAATTAAAAATGATACCAGTGTTTGAAAAATTATTATAAAAGATAATAATTATTTGAAAATTATTATAAGCTTCTGAAAAATATTATAAAGGATAATTAAATTATCTAAAATAATATTGAAGCTTTGGAGTAGAGTTTTATTGAAAATAAACTCATTTATTATCTGATAAGATAATCAGGACACCGAAGTAATACCGAAGTCCAACCAGACTGACATAATTTGACCTGATAAGTGTTAATATAGGTTCTAATCACTGTTGTGACGACCTGATTATGTGTCTAAGTGATATAGTGATTTTAAATAACAGTATTATGTGACGTGATGTGTTACGCTAATTAAGAGACCAGTATTATTGATTATAGGTCTTTCAAATGCAACTAAGTTATATTACGAAGAAGTAGTCAACGACAAAGGCAAGTTTCCTTAACTCAACTCTCGAGTTATTACTTTACAAACATAGTAGTGGATAATTATTGCTGATTATTCCACATTTGAGATTTATTATTGATTATTCGCAGTTAGTGCAAGTTCATTAACTTAAACTGAATTTTTAAATTTCAAAAGTATGATTGGGGGATAACTATTGTTGGTTATTCACAATATTATTGTTGATTGCAAATAGTACAGTTGATTTCTGTCTATTAGTGAACATTTTATTAACTATGTCTCAGCTAATTGTTTTGGCGAGACGAATATTTGTTGAAACTTGAAACATTCTAGTATTTGAACTCAATTGTTATTGAAAGATCAATGCCAAATATTCGGCTAGATCGAGATAAATACTATATGTTTAAATCATAGTACTTCTTTAAATCCAAACTATATTGTTGCGATACGAACTCTTGATGTAAGACTGAGATGAATAACCCTTATATAAAGGGGACTTTATGGTCAAATATCCGACTATTGCGCGATTTTGAGTATTATGCATAATATTGGGTACAATGAAGCTGATCACTTTAAGTACTTGCAGAGGTGTATGATTTAATCTTTATGGTTATCTGATATGTCTGGGGTAATCCAGCGTTAAATCTCTGATAATTACTCGATTTATTCAAGATCCATTGTGATTACTCAGCATAAAATCTGAAAATAATCCAATTTGTTATTGCGATAGTATTATCTATTGATAATCGATTGAACATTATTGAAACTTCAAAAAAGTTTTAATCCTTCATCATTGAATTTTTTTTTAGCCTGTAATTCGATAAAATCTTGTTATTGCTAAATGATTTGTTCAGCTAATTCAAAACCCTTTGAACTTTAGTGAAGTTCTATCTAATCTAGAGTTTTATATTCTTGATTCATATATCCTTTTGTATATTTTGACTTGCGGAGTAAACTCGTTGCTCACCCTTGCTTAAATATAACATTTCAGCTAAGAATGAACTAGTAGGAGGGTCGGAGAAGGACAAGGGTAAAGGCAAAGTGCATAAGTAGTTATTATAAGCATTACTTATTGTGTTATTATGTGTAAACCTTTTTGTATATCTGAAGGTATGTATATTATGTTAAGGTTAGATAACTTGGGATGATGTTATAAAGATATTAATTAATGATATCTATGATGATATTCATAAATGAATGGGTAGTTAGATGTTATTTATATGATGGATCGTGAGCACCGAACTCGGGATTAGGTAACCTGAATTTTGGGGCGTCACAGGTTGGTATCAAAGTTGTAGGTTATAAACCTTAAGTGGGGGGGGACCTTAGGAATATAACAATAAGCAAGATAAAGAAGACTCATTTAGAGTTATAAGTGAGGGGTTGATGAAGTGCATCAATAGTAAGATGTGTGGACACATAGTGTTTATGAATTTCGTACTGGTGATGTACTAATCAAGATTGTTTAAAACTGATTGTAGGATGTCAGGAGATGATGAAATGGTTACAGAGATGTTAGCAGATGTTGCACCAAAGCCATTAGCTGAGGTGCCAGCTCAGAGTGAGTCAGTTTAGGAAGTTGTAAGAGACGAACCGATGGTGAATCTGGGAAGCGATAATGACGAGTATCCTGAAATGGATCTGAATGAAGATGAAGAAGTAGATTCCAAAGAAGCTAAGGTGGAGTCAGAAATTAAGGCCGAAGTGGGAGAAAAAGGTCAGGTATCTGCGGAAGTTTAGGAGCTACGGAATAAGGTATTTCTTTTGGAGGAGTTATAGAAGATGGAGAGGGCATTGAAAGATGACAGAAGAAAGGAACGATCTGAAGGCACAAGTGAATAGAATGAGGGCTGAAGGTGGTGGATCATTTGAAGAGATAATCAAGCAGAAGAAGGGTAACAATAAAAGGAAAAGGAAAAATGACAATGGTAGTAATTCAGGGAATTTAAATCCAAAGAAGAAGAAAACATGTGGCAAGTGTAGAAAGAATCATTTGGGAGAATGTATGATGGGGGAAAATGTGTGTTTCAATTGTAGATAGGAATGACATATTTCACCAAATTGTCTTAAGAAAAATAAAAGAAGATTTTTCTTATGTAGTGGAATGGGCCACGGGTTCAATAAGTGTCCTAAAAAGAAGAAAGGTGAAGGGAGTGGACTGTAGACAGATTAAGCATAAGTAGTAGTACCTTTTGGTAGTGAGATGCAATATTAAAGGTTGTAATATCGTAAGCGATGAGTAGGTATATGTAAATATATATATATATATATATATATATATATATATATATGAATGTAATCCTTGTTTTCAGTATGAATATTAAGGTAAATTTTGGTGAATCTCAACTTTTTGTGTAAAGTTGTGGTAGTTAATCCCGGTTTTTGTCAAAAAGGGATAGTAACTTATTATAACAGTATGTGTATTGTACTAAAAAGTAATATGTGTTATTTGAATAAATATGCAATAATATGAGTATATGTTTGATTAAGTGAATAAAATTTTGAAGATTAAGATAGTACGCTATCTATCTAGTAAAGTTATTAATTCGGTAAACTGAATTTGCTAAATCGAGCAATACTGAATTGCTATATATTTAAAATTTGTGTTAAATTCTTATTATACTACTAATAAGAATTAGTATAGAGATAAAGGATTAGTGTAAGTTTTTATTTAATCAGATAATGCCGCCTAGACAACAAAATCGAAACCAAAGGGAGGAACAATCGGTGAATAATGAAGGAGGTCAAGCAGACCCAATGCAAAACTTTGTAGACATGTTAGCTCAAGCGATGCAAAATAGGGCATTAGCGGCAAGAGATCAGCCAGCCAATAGTTGGCAAATTTAAAGATTTTAAAGCGGTAGGGCCGCCAAAATTTAAAGGAACCACTGATCCTATTGAAGCTCAAACTTGGGTAAAGGAGATGGAGAAGGTATTTATTATTGCAAGAGTAGCAGAGGAACAAAAGACAGATTTTGATACCTATTTGATGAAGGGTGAAGCTAATTATTGGTGGGAAATGAATCAGGCTAGAGCTGGGACAACAGTAGTAACTTGGACAAGGTTTAAGGAGTTATTCTTTGAGAATTATTTCTCGCCGAGTATGCAAGCCATGATGGAAGTAAAGTTTCTAGAATTGAAGCAAGATAATATGTCGGTTTCAGAGTACGCTGCCAAATTCAAGAATTAGCGAGATTTACTCCACATCAGGTGAATACGGAGGCACGAAAAGCTCAAAGATTTGAGAATGGACTGAAGCCAGGGATATTTAACAAGGTAGCTATGTTGCAGATCAATACATTTGCGACTCTGTTGGAAAAGGCGATCATTGCTAAAGGAGGAAGTGAAGCTGCATCTGTAAGACCCCAACTTTTTATTAATAAAATTGAATTTTCTCTCATTATTATTTTGAATAATAAGGTGTTAATTTGATATAATGTTTTGGTTATGGGTGAAATGTGCAAATTTTCCAAAATAAGTAAGTGATTATAAAATACTCATTGTTGTCAGAGAATATTCGTTTGGTCGTGGAATATTCTTGCTGTCGGGGAATATTCGTACGACGACGCAGCCATTTGCGGGCCCCATAACGGAAAATAGTCGGATGAACAAAACGACAAGTTTGAGTTTTTACAAATAACAGCGTAGTTGTTACCGTTAACACTATTGGAATACCCTTATGGTTAAAATACTGAATCTGGCGTGGTCGCACAAGAAATATTACCGGTGATTGCACATGATATTTTGAATTATTGATTCTTACGTAAGAAGGCACTACTCAATAATTATTACAATAATTATTGTTCAATAGTTTATTTTATTGATTCAATAATTGCTACGTTGATATTTTATATTATTGTTGTTTCAATAATTGTCACTGTACAGTATTTCCCATTATCAGATCAATAATTCATATTATTTGAATAATATTATTATATAACATTATTATCAATGTCTAAGGAAGTTATGTCTAGGAAAGGGGTTTGGTCACCTAATTGCGCGCCAGTAAGGAGAAATCCTTATCAGAAAGCCCCCTCTTTCTTAGGAACGACCTGGTTGTCATAATTGTGATTCCGTAATATTATTTGTGAATAGTTAATTATTAATTTATATAATAAGGAAATATTTATTTTTTTATGTGGATATAAATGAAGGAATTAATGTTGAGGTATTTTATCAGTATTTTGTCGGAATGAAGGTATTAAAAATCATCCATATGTGGATTTCGGACATTTTCTGTTTTGAATTTGGAAACAATTTCTTCTACAAAATTGTAGAGAATTAAATTTTCTATGGAATAGACATGAGATTTAAATTTTTCTGATAGAATGACTATTTTTTATGAATTATTAAAGTTTCAAAAATAAATGTTTTAATTTAAAACATGATGGGCCCCACTTTTGGTTGGTGAGAAATGTGCTAAAATTTTATTTCAAAAGTGGTGGGCGTGAATAGTAACAGGTAAAGCCATCAGGTAGCAGGTTAGTCTGCTTTGGCGTTCTAAGCATTTTCCTATAAATATGGTGCTTAGTTAAAATTGAAAATCACACCAGAATCATAAGTTTTCTCTCTCTATATTATCGAGCGTATTTTGTGAGTATTTAGATTTGAGAGTTGATATTCAGTGCTGTTAGTTTATGCCCTAGAGGCCAATTATTTGATATAATTGCTTAACGTTTTGATATTATATTTGATTGAATAAATGAATGATTTTATTATGGTTTTATTTACTGCGTTATATAAATGTTAACATAATAAAATTCCTTAGAATAGTGATACAATTTATATAGTTTCAAGTATGTGACTTGAACATTAGATTATATAATTACAATTAGTATCATTGCTCTTAAATGTCCCTGATCGAAAGTACCATTGTTGATAGGGACAACAATGATGCATTGAGACTAGTATGTGGATCGATTGATGACCAAATCTCATTGGTCATAAATATATGAGATATTAAGTCAATGCATAGGTATGTGTTAGAGAACGATGTACTGGACAGATCCACCATGAGAATTCTATGTGGAGCATCGAAGTGTGATTAGCGATTCTCATAGTGACAATGATGTAATGGTCCTCCGACCTGAAGTCACTATATTTCTACACGGGAATTTATGTACTTTGATATCATCAAATGTCACCTTTAATAGGGTGGACTATAAAGGTGATTATTGGGTACATCATGAATCGTGTGAGGAATATGAGTGATCTAGATGGAATTTAACCATCCTATATATTAGGGATGATATCCATAGGTCTCTTGATTGAGTAGGACTATGAAATGAATGGTCATGCTCAAATAGTGATTTGTTTCATATAGTCAACTCATTGATCAAGAAAAACTCAGATTAAATTATGAAGAGTGTGACACATTCCATGACTCGAGTTTAATCTAGGATATTAAGGTTAAAAGGATTAAATTACATTGAAACATTGGTCACAAAAAGGTTGCATCGAATCATCGATCTTATTATTACTTAGGTAGCAGTGATGCATTACTAGATGTCGCTCACTGTTTATAATTTTATAATATGATTTTAAAATTATTGCCAACTTAATAATAACCTATAGGGTCACACACAAAGAACGTAATTAAAAGAAAATTAATTTAAATTGTAAAGATTTAAATATGTCAATATGATTGATAGAATTTTAAATTACTTAATTTAAATTAATAGGATAATTTATATATAGGTATATTAATTAAGTAAGACTTAATTAAGATATATATATATATATATATATATATATATATATATATATATTAATTCGGATTTTATTTTAATTGGATTAGGGTTTTGATTAATTCCTATTAATTACTGTATATATGATATATAGCAGCCATTTTTAGGGAACGATCATAAACTCACAAACCCTAGCCGCTCTTAGAGAGAGACTAGAGAAAAGTTTGAAAATCTTGTTCCTTTGGTGGCTAGTACCGCAGCTCTTTTTATCGCAGAATCGTGCAACTGTTTGTGTGCGTTCGTGTGGATATCGTAGAGACGTAGTACCGTGAGGAATTGCGTTGGAGATTCGGAGCGTTTCAAAAAATTCTATAATCGGCATAATATCTAACCACTGAATTAATTGTTTTTTGCATGGATCTTGTTTTAGGGTTTCAGAAATTGCTTTAAAATTTTAATTTCCACTGTGCGTTTCTGTGTCGAAACCTCTACAGTGGTATCAAAGCTACTTGTGAAACGATTAATTCAAATTACGTGTTTTATTGCTTTCGATATATATGATATATGATGTTACAATTTTACCGATCTGAAATTGATTATATTATTTTCGATATATATATGACATATGATGATACAATTTTATCGATCAGAAATTGAATATATAATATTCTGTGTGTAAGCGTATTCTGGTATTATGAATATCAGTGATAGTTATGCATGTATATGATGTTCTGTTAATTGTATCTTATATGGCGTAATAACAGTATACAACTTATGTTCTAATTGGATTAGAAGTATGAAGATTCAGTTTCATTAATATGATTAATTGAAACTGGACATATATGATATGTACCCGGTGTATTGTTATTATGATTGTTTTGGTGGATTAAATATATGATTCAAACCGCCGGACCACCAGCTTGGGAGAGACCCCATGGACCTTCGTCGTCAAGGCATCGTGACGGTCGTGACCCTGATTTGTTATATATTTTTCTTTAATTTTATATAAACTGTTATATGCTTATTGTGATATGCATGGTGCACAGTTATGGCCTTTTGACCAATAGGTTAGTGGTTTTTGGTTTTGAAATACGACTTGCATGTCGTGCCTTTCTATAAATTCTAATGTAATATTCTCTTCTCATCTAAATCCCCTCGAATGTAACTCGAGGTTTCTTTATGTCATGTAATAATATGTAATCGATGAAGATGAAAATATGGAGAACACGATGGAAAGATGATGATGGAGAGGAGGCATATGCATGATGAAGATCCAAGGAAGCTACTATTTTGAGATCTTTTACTACCTTAGATTGACCTTCAATCTTTCATTAGCTTGAAAAGATTGACAGTGGATAAGGCCATAACTGTGACACATTTAATTTTGCACTTTATTTATGCTTGTCTGCGATATGATATGATAAATAATGTGCATGCTTAATAAGATTAAAATTGGTGAGATCTAAATTAATTTATAAAAATCACTCAATAAATTATTAAGTCTAAATCAGATGCCTTCCTATGAATAACACTCATCAAGACCTTGATCAATAGATGTAGGTTTGCCAAAGCAAAGTACCCTATTTATCTAGGTAAGATGCGATGGGATAATTGTGATATCCAAACTGTTAAAATCATTGGGCCCGACTTAACTAAGTTATCTCAATAGGATTGTGGACTTAGAGGCATGGAGTTTGGTAGGTACTATTAGATGGACTAGAAACAAATGTTGTTTACCAAACTATCCAAGAGTTATATATGATATAATTGACAAGGGGTTGTCTACCTAAATAATTGTGTTTTAAAAGATTAGCCAAAGCTAACTTAAGGCATAATGAAATATGGATCTTGGCTCACTAGAAAGATTTAATAGAAAATGCTTTCCGAATTAATGGTGAGGGCTATTAATTTGAATAAAATAGTGGGAGGTATATTTTGAATGTACTATTATCAATTACATAATATCAACTTTTTAATTTGACTTATTATTTTTTGCACTTATAAATTGTAGATATCAATGGCAAACAACAACAACACAAATAGTATTTCATTACGATCAGTCCTTGAGAAGGACAAGCTGAGTGAAATTAATTTCCTTGACTGACATAGGTACTTGAGGATTGTCTTCAAACAAGAGTGCAAGCTATATGTCTTTGATGGGCCCATTCTCGCAAAGACACCGGTATCGATTGCACCACGTCATTTGAGCATAATGCTTACAAGAAGCATCAAGATGATGCTCGGGCGTGAGTTGTGTCATGCTTAGCAACCATGAACGCTGAGCTTCAGAAGCAACATGAGTTGATGGATGCTTATGAGATGATCGAGCATCTCAAGAAATTGTTCGAAGGGCATGCTCGACATGAGATGTATGATACAAGCAAGGCGTTGTATCACTGCAAAATGGGTGAACGTTATCCAGTTGGTCCACATGTCTGTGAAAATGATTGGGTATATTGAGTACCTTGATAGGTTGGGTTTTCAATCACCAGGAAGCCCAAACCGATCTTGTTTTGCAATCTTTGAACAACAAACTACTCTCAATTTGTTATGAACTATCTTATGAATGAAATTGAGAAACCCCTTACTAAGTTGTTGAGAATGTTAAGAAATCACGAGAACAACATGAAAAAAAGGGGACACGCTCCCATAATGATGGTGCAAAAGGGAATGCTAAGGGAAATTGGAAAAGCAAGAAGAAGATAGGATCTAAATCTTTTGCCAAACCCAATTCCAAAACCAAGCATGACTTTAAAACCTAAAGGTGGGGGGTGGCTAAAGAAGGTGAGTGTCATACGTGGAAAACACGGACAATTTGATTTGTCATGCTTATTTGGAGGAAGTGAAGAAAAGGAAAGGAAGTACGACTTTCGATTCGAAGGTATATATGTTATAGAAGTCAACTTGTCTACTTCTACATCATGGGTATTGGATCTTTTGGATGTGGTTCTCACATTTGTGTTAATGTGCGAGGACTCAGAAGGAGTAGGACTTTAAGCGAAAGGAGAGGTTAACCTACGAGTTGGGAATGGAGCAAAAGTTGTTTAATCAATCGTAGGGAACTTATCATTTATCTTGGCCCTTTGGGCTAGTTTTAGAATTAGAAGATTATTATTTTGTGCCTGCTTATAAGCAAAAACATTATTTACATTTCTTGTTTGGACAAGAAAGGTTTTCATTTATAATAAAGAACAATCGTTGTTTGTTTTACTTAAATGATATTTGTTATGGTGTTGCACAATTGTTTAACGGTCTCTATATTCTTGATTTAGAAATGCCTATCTATAACATAAATACAAAACGATTTAAATCAAATGATTCAAATTCGACATATCTCTAGCACTGTCGTTTAGGCCATATAAATGAGAAACGCATATCCAAACTCCATAAAGATGGGTTCTTGGATTCATTTGATTTTGAATCATATGAGAAATGCGAGTCTTGTTTATTAGGCAAGATGACTAAAGCCCCTTTCACTGTAACACGAGTGAGCAGCTAGCGATGTATTGGGACTTATACATAGTGATGTATGTGGACCCATGAGTTAGTTAGCAAGAGGTAGGTTTTATTACTTCATTACATTTCTTCGATTTGACTTTAGTAGATATGGACATGTGTATCTTATGAGACACAACTTGAATCCTTTGAAAAGTTCAAGGAATTCAAGAATGAAGTTCAAAACCAATTTGGCAAAAGCATAAAAGCCCCTTGATCCGATCGAGGAGGTGAATACTTAAGCCAAGACTTTGATGACCTTCTAAAGGAGTGTGGTATTATATCACGACTCACTCCACCGGAACACCACAATGGAATGGTGCATCCGAGAGGAGGAATCAAACTTTGTTGGACATGAATACGATCAATGATGAGTCATGCAGATCTTCCAATAAGTTTAAGGGGTCATGACTAGAGACAATTTGCATTCACACTTAACCGTGTTCCTACAAAGGCGGTTCAAAAGACACCATATGAGATGTGGGTGGGAAGCGTCCTAGTATGTCGATTCATGAAGATTTGGGGTTGCGAGGCATTCAGAAAGCGTCTGCGGATTTCGACAAGCTCGGACCCAAATCGACAAATGTAATTTTGTGGGATACCCAAAGGAAACAAAAGGGTATTATTTCTACAAACCTTCTGAGAACAAAGTATTTGTTGCTCGAACTGGTATTTTTCTAGAAAGAGAATTTGTCTCTAAAGGAAATAGTGGGAGGAAAGTAGAACTCGAAGAAATTCTAGAACCACAAAATATCATTGAACCTGAGTTGGAACGTGAGCAGGAACCACAAGATATTGTGGAAAGTGAACCTGCTCAAATTACACAAGGCATTCGTATATCTAGTAGGATACGCCAAGAGCCTGAGAGATGTTATGGATATCTTGTGACTCAAAACGGCGATGTGATGCTCATAGATCAAGATGAGCCTGCTTCCTACCAAGAAGCTATGAATGGACCAGATTCTGAGAAATGGCTTGAAGCCATGAAATCTAAGATGGACTCCATGTATACTAACCAAGTATGGACTCTGGTTGATCCACCCGAAGGGGTAAAACCAATCGGGTGCAAGTGGGTTTTCAAGAAGAAAACTGACATGGATGGTAATGTACAAACCTATAAAGGCTGACTGTTAGCAAAAGGTTTCAAACAAATTCAAGGTGTTGATTATGATAAAACCTTCTCTCCAGTGGCAATGGTTAAATCCATCAGGATCTTACTTGCTATTGCAACTTTTTATGATTACGAAATCTGGCGAGATAGATGTCAAAGCTGCTTTCCTTAGCGGAAATCTCCTTGAGGATGTGTATATGACACAACTTTGACGGTTTTGTCACTCCAAAGGATCTTTGGAAAGGTATGTGGTCGCAATGATCCATTTATGGATTGAAGCAAGCCTCTCGGAGTTGGAATCTTCGATTTGATGAAGCAGTCAAAGAATTTGGCTTTATTAAAAATGAAGATGAACCTTGTGTATATAAGAAGGTTAGTGGGAGTCACATTATATTCCTAGTATTATATGTTGATGACATATTAATTATTGGGAATGACATTCCTTCCTTACAGGCTGTAAAAACATGGTTAGGAAAATGTTTCTCCATGAAAGATTTGGGCGATGTTGCCTACATTTTAGGTATCAGGATCTATAGAGATAGATCGAGAAAAATGCTAGGCCTAAGTCAAAGTACATATATTGATAAAGTGTTGAAAGCGGTTCAAACATGCAAGAGGCAAAAAAAGAAACTTACCCGTGACTCATGGTGTAAAGATCTCTAAGGCCCAATGTCCTAAATCACAAGATGATGAGGAGCGTATGAGAAAGATCCCTTATGCTTCGGCAATTGAATCTATCATGAATGCAATGATATGTACTCGTCTGGATGTCTCGTATGCTTTGAGCATGACGAGCAGATACCATGCGAATCCAGGTGAAGGTCACTGGACAACAGTCAAAAATATCCTCAAGTACCTGAAAAGGACTAAGGATTCATTCTTGGTATATGGAGGTGAAGACGAACTGGAAGTAAAGGGTTACATAGATGCTAGTTTCCATACTGACAATGATGACTATAAGTCTCAGTCAGGTTTTATGTTTTGCCTTAATGGTGGTCTTTGTTATTTGGAAAAGTTGAAACAAGAGGCGATGGTGATTCTACAACATAAATTTGAGTATATTGTTGCTTCTAGTGCGACCAAGGAGGCAGTATGGATTAAAAAGTTCATCTTGAACTTGGTATTGTTCAACCATTGTTGATCCAATTGCTCTATCTTGTGATAATAATGGAGCCATTGCGAGCTAAGGAACCCAGATCTCACTGTGATCCAAGCATATACTTAAGCGGTACCATCTCATCAAGTGAAATCATTGATAGAGGAGATGTACATATAGGAAGAGTGCCAACAAATAATAAGGTTGCGGATCCATCGACCAAGGCTTTGTCGCGTGACAGGCACAGCGGTCACACTAGTTCCATGGGTATTAGATACATGAGAGATTGGCTCTAGTGCAAGTGGGAGACTGTTAGAGTTTATGCCCTAGAGGCCAATTATTTGATATAATTGCTTAACGTTTTGATATTATATTTGATTGAATAAATGAATGATTTTATTATGGTTTTATTTACTGCGTTATATAAATGTTAACATAATAAAATTCCTTAGAATAGTGATACAATTTATATAGTTTCAAGTATGTGACTTGAACATTAGATTATATAATTACAATTAGTATCATTGCTCTTAAATGTCCCTAGTCGAGTATCATTGTTGATAGGACAACAATGATGCATTGAGACTAGTATGTGGATTGACTAATGACCAAATCTCATTGGTCATAAATATATGAAATATTAAGTCAATGCATAGGTATGTGTTAGAGAATGATGTACTGGACAGACCCACCATGAGAATTCTATGTGGAGCATCGAAGTGTCATTAGCGATTCTCATAGTGACAATGATGTAATGGTCCTCCGACCTGAAATCACTATATTTCTACACGGGAATTTATGTACTTTGACATCATCAAATGTCACCTTTAATAGGGTGGACTATAAAGGTGATTATTGGGTACATCATGAATCATGTGAGGAATATGAGTGATCTAGATGGAATTTAACCATCCTATATATTAGGGGTGATATCAATAGGTCTCGTGATTGAGTAGGACTATGAAATGCATGGCCATGCTCAAATAGTGATTTATTTCATATAGTCTACTCATTGATAAATAAAACTCAGATTAAATTATGAAGAGTGTGACACATTCCATGACTCGAGTTTAATCTAGGATATTAAGGTTAAAAGGATTAAATTACATTGAAACATTGGTCACGAAAAGGTTGCATCGAATCATCGATCTTATTATTACTTGGGTATGTTGATGCATTACTAGATGTCGCATTTCACTTTGTTTATAATTTTATAATATGATTTTAAAATTATTGTCAGCGGAATAATAACCTATAGGGTCACACATAAAGAAACGTAATTAAAAGGAATTAATTTAAAATGTAAAGATTTAAATATGTCAAAATGATTGATAGGAATTTTAAATTACAATTTAAATTAATAGGATAATTTATATATAGATATATTAATTAAGTAAGACTTAATTAAGATATATATATATATATATATATATATTAATTCTGATTTTATTTTAATTGGATTAGGGTTTTGATTAATTCCTATTAACTACTATATATATGATATATAGCAGCCATTTTTAGGGAACGATCATAAACTCACAAACCCTAGTCGCTCTTAGAGAGAGACTAGAGAAAAGTTCAAAAATCTTGTTCCTTTGGTGGCTAGTACCACAGCTCTTTTTATTGTAGAATCGTGCGACGGTTTGTGTGCGTTCGTGTGGATACCGTAGAGACGTAGTACCGTGAGAAATTACGTTGGAGATTCAGAGCGTTTCAAAAAATTCTATAATCGGTATAATATCTAACCACTGAATTAATTATTTTTCGCATGGATCCTGTTTTAGGGTTTCAGAAATTGCTTTAAAATTTTAATTTCCGTTGTGCGTTTCTGTGCCGAAACCTCTACAAGTGCAAGTTTCCTTCAGCCTTATTGTAAGACCCCAACTTTTATGGATAAAGATTAATTTTTCTCGAAATATATTTTTTAAATATTATGGTGTGGATTTGATATAATGTTATAGTTGTGGGTATTATTTACAAATTTTACAAAGTAAGCAAGTGGTTATATAATATTCGATTGGTCAGAGAATATTCTTTTTAACAGGGAGTATTTGTAAGACGACACAATTATTGGTGCATCCCATAACGAAAGTATTGTCGTAGTTAAAAAATGACAGAATTATCTATTTATAAAAATAACGGCGAAAGTTTTACCGTTAAATTGTTGAACTATCCGGTAGTAAAAGTACAGTAATACGCGTGGTTGCATAGTAGCACACAATATTGATTATTGATGCTTACATGAGAAGTTACTCAGTTATACTCAATTATTGCTACAATAATTGTTTCATCATATCTCTCATATTATTGATTCAATTATTTTCACAGTATCATCTGCATAATATTTATTATTATTAAATCAATAATTGAGACGACAAAGTTATTCATATTATTATTTGCAATATTGACAAGGTCTAGAAGTTCTGTCAAGGAGAGGTTTGGTCACCTAATTGCGCGCTTGATAAGGAGAAATCCTTATCGGGAAAGCCCTTCTTTCACAGGAGCGACTGGTTGTTAAATATTGTGAATTATAATATTAATGATGAATAAGTTCGTGTTGATTAAAGATGAAATTGATAGTTCCATTGTGTTGGGATTATTAGTGTTAGTGGAAATCGACATTTATTTCGATAATAATTGATGTCTGGAGGTTATATTGACCAATCGAGTAATTAATCGGATAAATGAGCAATTAATTCCTATTATTTCATATGCTTATAACTATTTGTTCACATGTGTGTACTATTGATTCACATTCATGTACTATTAGGGAAGGTGGTGCAAGATTGATAATACTTGCATGACTAAATTAAAAATGGAGGTATAGATGAAGGTACTATACTGTAATTAGTTTTTTCACATGATTACTATTAAGTCACATGAATGAACTATTAATTCACATTATTTACTATTAGGGGAGGTGGTGCAAGTTTGATAATACGTGCAGGACTAAATTAAAAATGAAGAAAAAGAGGAAGGTATTATACTGTACTATTTCGAGCCCCAAAATGTGCAATTATCGAAACTATATTTTTCTATAAATAGAAGTTCATTCTTCTTTCATTCTCACCAATTCACTAAGTCTCACAAGAGCATTTATTATAGAGAGAAATTATAGAGAGAAAGAAGAAGAGAAGTTTGCTACCTCACTATTCCAGTATTCAGTTTCTTCTAAGGTAAGGGGTATTATTCTTTCGTATTCATGAAGAGAGTTATTTTCTTTCAATACTCGTAAGGGTTGTTATTCTATTCTTTATTATTATGTTGGAATAACATGTATGCAAGCAATCCGCATACATGGTGAAATTCTTACGTTATTCCATTCTTTATTATTCTATTGGAATAACACATCGTGTGGTCTATCGCATGCTGGTGAATTGTTGTTATTCCATTCTTTATTATTACATTGGAATATCACGTATGTCATGTAGATTACGCATGACTCGGTTCTATTATTTATTATTACATTGGAATAACACGTATGCATCAGTAATTACGCATCGCTGGTGAATTCTTCTATTATTCCATTCCTTATTATTACATTAGAATAACACGCCTATGTGGATTACCGCATGCATGGTGAATGATCCTTCAATTCATTTCTTATTAAATTATGGAAATGATCTCATCTCACGTGGATTCTTGCATGGCGGGCAAAAATCCATTTGCAGTTTCATATATTCTATTATTCTCAGTTGGTTAAAGTTTTGGCTTCTATACTCCATGAAATTAGTAGAATATCATGGATATTTGCGCTTCATCCAGTATCTTTTCATGGAAATGTTCTTCTAAACATTCTTGAATTTTACTCCACAAAGCAGTATCATGTTGACAATTTGGATGTTATTGATTTCTGGATAAATTAAATTATAAATCTTTAAAATTTATCTTGAACTTGTTTTATTGAGTAATTATGTCATTGTCATCATCCTCATGTTTATAATATGTTGAAAGTCATCTGTGGCCTGTAGTGCATAGATGGACTTGGTATGATTATGACCAGGGATTATTCGGTATAATCATGACCATAATGTTATAAATAATGTGGTAAAAGTCCTCATTGGTCGTAGTGCATTGATGGACAGTTGTTGGAATGATCATGACCATTGATGAATACACGAATATCCTTGGCGTAATGAATTCATGGATAATTTGTGGTCGTGATACTTAATGAATATCCTTGGCCGTAGTGCGAGGAGATGATGTAGTTTATTTATTTGGTGAGTCTCGTGATAAAAGTGATGAAAAACCTTTTAAATCATAGAAGATAGTAGATTTTATTCTCTACGACTCTTCTAATGGATTGCTTGTTCATGACATGGCAGTTAAACTTGATGTTTATTATACTTTATCAGTTTAACATTGTTGAAGGCTAACGATAAATTATTCTGCATTATCTTAGTCATAATATTTCTTACTGGGCTAGTTGAGCTCACCCTTTCTTTCACTGTTCTCTTGAGGAAATGAGATCGTAGCCGGGACTAGAGAAGGGAAAGTGGCGGTCCAGATGATAGCATTAGTAGTCCTCACTATTCTGTTAAATAGTGTGACAATAAATGTAATGAGAACTCCATTGAGTGTAGATATTGTCTAGATGACAATATTCTTATTAAAACTCTTAGATTATGTTTTGTCGTATTTTACACGACTGTTGTATAATTAAGTTGTATTTGAATTTTGTACCATGTATTTGGCGACTCAAGATGGGTGATGTATATCTGTTTTGGAGGCGTCACACTTATACCTAATATTTCAGCCAGAAGTACTGTTCTTTTGAGGTAAAGGATGTTATTTTCTTCATAAATGATGTTATTATTTAAATATCATTATATAGAAATATTGGTATGAATTTTATTATGAAATTTTTACCTTTTCATGTCGAGGTTACTATTCATGTATACGGTACTATTCGCGTATACAGCACTATTCATGAATACGGTACTATTCACGAGTACTATTCATGAAGTATGATTTTTCTTCTGGAATTTCTACCTTTTCGTGTCGGGGTTACTATTCACGTATACGGGCACTATTCACGTATATGGCACTATTCATAAATACGATACTATTCACAGAAAAATGAAATTTTCTCTTCTTTGTCCAAGATGTCTGTCATGGTTACTATCTTTGATTTTATCCATGTTTTGATCTTCATTCTTAAATTTTACTCCCCCATGGTTGATTATGGAGTATTTTTGAACTTGGATAATGTGACGCCCCCAAAATTAGGTATACATCACCCATCTTGAGTCGCCAGATACATGGTACATAATTTAAATACAACTTAATAATACAAGCGTAGGTATGCAATACTTGACAAAACATAAACTGTGAGTTTTAATACAAATATTGTCTACTAGAGATTATACAAACTCAAAAGGAGTCCTCATTACAATTATTATCACACTATTTCAAAGAATAGTGAGGACTACTAATGCACCGTCTAGGACCCTCACTCTGTTCCCCGACTAGTCTCAGCTACGTTCTCATTTCCTGAAGAAAACAGTGAAAGAAACAGTGAGCTCAACTAGCCCAGTAAGAAATATTATGACTAAGATAATGCATAATACTTTATCGTTAGCCTTCAACAATGTTAAACTTATAAAATATAATAACTATCAAGTTTAACTGCAGCGGAACAAGCAATCCATTAAAAGAGTCAAGTAGGGAATAAAATCTACTATCTTCTATGATTTAAAAGGTTTTCATCACTTTTATCATTTGGGACAAAGATAATAAATAATCCACATCATCGAATCACCCCTGCACTACGGCCAAGGATATTCTTTAGTATCACGACCACAATTATCCATGCACTATGGGCCAAAAATATTTGTGTATTCATTAATGGTCATGATCATGCCAACAATCATCCATCAATGCACTATGGGCCAATGAGGACTTTTTACCACATCACTTATAACATTACGGTAATGATTACAATCAATAATCCTTGTAATCATAATCATACCAAGTCCATCTATGCACCACAGTGCCACGATGACTTTCAATATAATAAACGTGAAGATGATGACAATGATATAAGAATTCAATAAAATAAGTTCAAGAATTAATTTATCCGGGAACTAATAACGCGTCGGATTGCCAACATGATCTTGCCATAGAGTAAAATTCAAGAATGCTCGAAGAATATTTCCATGAAAAGATATCTTGGATGAAGCTAAATATCAAGGATATTCCACTAATTTCATGGAGTATAGAAGTCAAAGTTTTAACCAAGCTGAGAGTATAATAAAGAATGGAATAACAAAAGAAATCACCGGGCATGCGATAGACCGCGATAGGCGGAGTTATTCCAAATGTAATAATAAATAACGGAATTCAGTCCTACAGAAAACGCATGACGAGATATTCCAACAGAATAATAAAGGATGGAACCAGGTTCGGCGTAAACGCACAGACAGGATATTTCGACAAAATAATAAAGGATGGAACCGGTTAAAAAAACCTTATGCATGCGAGGATATTACCGAGAATAATAAATAATGGAACCGAAGTCCCAGAATCATCCTTGCACAAAAAGCAGGATATTCCGGCGAGAATAATAAAGAAGCGGGATATTAGAAGAATGTCACCATATATAGGGTAGCAGCGTACGAGTTATTCAACAGAATAATAAATAATGGAATAACATAAGTTCTCTTCATTAAAGACGAAAAAGAAATAACACCCCTTCGTAAAAAAAAGCTGAATATAAGAGTAGGGAAGTAGCGGAATACTTTTCTATAGGTTCTCTTGTAATTCTCTCTCTAGAGTTTCATTGAATTCGTAAGAAATAATGAAGGAATGAGCTTCTATTTATAGGAAAATAGAATGAATAGTAACTAATTCATGAACGGTCCAGATTGATTTACTATTAAACGGACAGTCCATATTGGTTTACTATTAAAACTTAAAACAACGGTCCATACTGATTTACTATTAAAACTTTAAACCAGCGATCCATATTGATTTACTATTATAACTCCAACCAACGGTCTGAAAAATTAGCACATCTCCTCATAGAATAATATTTTACCCAAAAATGATTTGGACCGAAAAGAAATATATTTTACGGGTGATCAATAGTACCCCCGTGAATAGTAACTCGTGAATAGTAACCCATTAATAATAACTCGTGAATAGTAACTCATGAATAGTAACTCGTGAATAGTACTCTGACACAAAAAGTGTCCCGAATACCCAATTGAACAATACTGAGTGACTTCTCACATAAGCATCAATAATCAATACCGTGTACTACTATGCAACCACGCGTATTACTGTACTTTTAACACCAGGTGTTTCAACAGTTAACGGTAAAACTTTCGCCGTTATTTTCATAAAGTATTTTTGTCGTTTTCTCAATTCGATAATATTTCTGTTGTGGGGTCCACCAATGATTGTACCGTCGTACGAATATTCCCCGACAAAAAGAATATTCCCCGACCAATCGAATATTATATAAACACTTGCTTACTTTGCAAAATTTGTAAATATTTCCCACAACTATAACATTCCATCAAATCAACACCATAATATAAAAAAAAATTATTTCGAGAAAATTAAATCTTTATTCATAAATATGGGGTCTCACAATCTCCCCTCCTTATAAAATTTCGCCCTCGAAATTTACGTACGTACCTGGTATGCCGAAGAGGTGAGAATGCCTTGACTTCATTTCAGATTCTAACTCTTGAGGTATAACCTTTGAGTGTTGAATACGATCCTTCTTATCCAAGATTTTAACACGTATCTCCTCATACGTTAAATCTTCTACTATCTGGTCCGGTTCTAAATTAATAATGTGGTTCGGGTCGTCCACATATTTACGTAACATCGATACGTTAAAAACGTTATGAACACACGACATACTTGGCGGTAAAACGAGTCTATAAGCCACAGTTCCTACTCGATCAAGGATTTTAAATGAGCCAATAAAATCGAAGGTTGAGATTTCCTCTCTTCATCGATTCTTGCTTCTAGAATAATGCCCTCTTGAACCTTCTTCTTCACATTCATCAGCTCTGAGTATGTAGCTTGAGCAGCTTTAACTTTATCGATTCAAGTCTATTCTAATCATATATTCGTTATCTTCACGTGGGTCCCTAGAGTCTTTAACTCTATCTCCATCATTTGTAAGTTATACGAAATGGGTCTTTGTTTTAACAACATCACACTCGTAAACGCATACGATCTTCTACTCAATGCATCAGCTACCACGTTCATTTTTCCCACGATGATATTGAATGGTACAATCGTAATCTTCAACAGCTCGAGCCAATGTCTTTGGCACATTACACGTTCGTTTTAGGTGAAGAAAATATTTGAGGGTTTTAGAAATGGGTTTTGTACTAGGGTTAATACAAAATTCGATTTCACGCTCTAGGGGTAGGCTAAGAAGTCTTCAAGAATACGTTAGGAAATTTATTAACAATAGAAATATCATTCAAAACTGTGACTCTCATCCAAGACTTGGATAACACGTCACATTGATACCTATCAACTTGTCATCGTCATTCACGACGTTGCCTACAGAAAGTCTGGCTTCGGTGCATTCCACACAAGAAAGTCAACAACGAAAGGATTGGGGCTCTTTATTTATGGCTTGATATGATAATGATTAACTTTAGTGGTTTGGTTACTTTGAAATCGAATAACAGGTTGGTTAGGAGTATGAAAGCTAACAACCTTACGACAAGCATGATGAGTAGTTAACCAATCGTTTCCAAAAATCACATCAAAGGCAAGTATTTTCAAAGAGATAAGATCGACAGGTAACGTGAAAATGTTGATTTGAACAAGATTTATAAATAGTGGAGGTAACGAAGGTTTCTTCCAACTGAGTTTAAACAGATATATCAACTTCTCCGGAGTTAACTTCAAACATTGAACACAACTAGGTGCAATAAAAGAGTGAGTAGGACCGGTATCTAACACGGTATAGACTTCGCAAGAGTTTATGACTAACATACCCGTGATAATTTTATTCAGGGGTTCCTCGTCACAAAAAAAATGCTCTCTCTTAAACTATCGGCTTTGGCTTATGCGGGACATCCTTTGGTGCCTCCATCCAATTTGAACTTGTCTTCTGTGAGCGACAAAAATCGGGCTAAGTGACCTTCTCTTCCACAATTATAGCATGCTTTGGATGGCATCACTTGATTTGGTGATGTGTCCCTCCCTCCGCATTTGAAGCATATGATAGGTGGTCGTTCTCCTTCCTTAACAACTTGGTCTTTGGTCTTTGATGTCTTTCCATCATTATTGAATCTCCTCTTCTTGAAATGTCCATTCTTAATTTTTTGACCATGATTACCACCGAAGTGTTTACCGTTTTTGGCATGTTGATTCCCTCCATGTTTATTGTCACCGCTTTGATGACTGTTATCACCAGTATTATTATTTTTTCGGCTGCTCTCTTTTGGTTGCTTTGACTCGTTATCGCGCTCCACTAACTGAGCCCTATTTACAACATCTGAATACAAACACAGTTTATGAGAAATAAGATATTGACGTATCTCCGGCTTCAACCTCTTAAAAACATCCGCATCATTCTCTCTTCATTATCAACCAAGTGGGACGTAAATCGGGACAACTCGGCAAATTTAGCCTCATACTGCGACACGGTCATATTATTTTGTTCCAGCTTGATAAACTCCACTTCTTTTATGTGACGAATACTTTCGGGAAAGTACTTGTCGTTTAATAGTTCTTGGAACTTCTCCCAAGACATCTTCAGTGCGGCAGGTTGGGTACGGTTTACAGATTCCCACCAGTGATCTGCCTCTTCACGCAACATAAAGGTGGCAAAGGGAACCTTTTGCTCTTTGGAGCATCCCAAGACATCAAATATCTTGGTGATTTGCTTTAACCACGTCTTCGCCTTAAGTGGTTCTGGCTTTCCCAAAAACTCCGGTGGTCCCAGCTCCTTGAATTGCTTAGCAGTGACCAACCGTGGGTTGCCATTGTTTCCACCTGTATTATGAGCGGAGCGCCTTCACCGATGTTGCATGAATCCTAAAAAGCTCCTAAGCGTACCATCATTCGTCGATTGATCGGTGTTGTTGTTTACGGAGGATTATCGCCATCTGTTGCACATTGTCACGATTATTGATGCGTGGAGAATCAATGGTCTCTGTTCTCCATTCTTTATTCTCAACATTCTCGGATGTCATTTTGAATCTTGCCACAAAAAAGGTTAATTGACATGTAACATATTGTCCCTATAATCTGACCGACCAATTAAATACCAAAAAAAAACTTAGGTAGGTCATACTAGCGAAGGAATTCCCCATCTCTCCCCACCTAGTTCTATTCTCACATCTTAGCCAGGGATCATATCCCCAAGCTTTGATACCAACTGTGACGCCCCAAAATTAGGTATACATCACCCATCTTAAGTCACCAGATACATGGTACAGAATTTAAATACAACTTAATAATACAACTGTCGTGTACAATACGACAAAACATAAACTGCGAGTTTTAATACAAATATTGTCTACTAGAGATTATATAAACTCAAAAGGAGTCCTCATTACAATTATTATCACACTATTTCAAAGAATAGTGAGGACTACTAATGCACCATCTAGGACCATCACTCTGTTCCCCGACTAGTCCCAGCTACGTTCTCATTTCCTGAAGAAAACAATGAAAGAAACGGTGAGCTCAACTAGCCCAGTAAGAAATATTATGACTAAGATAATGCGAGAATAATTTATCGTTAGCCTTCACGATGTTAAACTTATAAAATATAATAACTATAAAGTATAAGCTGCAATGAACAAGCAATCCATTAGAAGAGTCAAGTAGGGAATAAAATCTACTATCTTCTATGATTTAAAAGGTTTTTCATCACTTTTATCTTTGGGACTCGACTTTAATAAAAATCCACATCATCGAATCACCCCCCGCACTACTGACCGAGGATATTCTTTAGTATCCGACCACAATTATCCATGCACTCACGGGCCAAGAATATTTGTGTATTCATTAATGGTCATGATCATGCCAACAACTGTCCATCAATGCACTATGGGCCAATAAGGACTTTTACCACATCACTATAACATTACGGTAATGATTACACTGAATAATCCCTGGTCATAATCATACCAAGTCCATCTATGCACTAAAGGCCACAGATGACTTTCAATATAATATAAACATGAAGATGATGACAATGATATAAGAATTCAATAAAAACAAGTTCAAGAATTAATTTATCCAGGAACTAATAACGTCCAGATTGTCAACATGATACTGCTTTATAGAGTAAAATTCAAGAATGCTCAGAAGAATATTTCCATGAAAAGATACTAGATGAAACGCAAATATCAAGGATATTCCACTAATTTCATGGAGTATAAGTCAAAGTTTTAACCAATTGAGTATAATAAAGAATGGAATAACAAAAGAAATCACCGTGAATGCGATAGAGCCTTGCAGGCGAGTTATTTCAACAGAATAATAAATAACGGAACCAGTGCAGCGTAAAATGCATGCAAGGATATTCAACGAGAATAATAAAGGATGGAACCGGTCCCGCAGTAAGCGCATTGAGACGAGGATATTTCGACAAAATAATAAAGGATGGAACAGGTCCTGCGTAAGCGCACGCATGAGGATATTAAAGCGAATAATAAATAATGGAACCGAGTCCCACAGAATCAAGACAAACAGGGATATTCCGGAGAATAATAAAAACGAGAATATTAGAAGAATGTCACCATGTATAGGGTAGCAGCGTATCTGAGTTATTCCAACAGAATAATAAATAATGGAATAACATAAGTTCTTTTCATTAAGACGAAAGAAAGAAATAACACCCCTTACCGTAAAGTAAAAGCTGAATATAAGAGTAGAGGGAAGTAGCCGAATACTTTTCTATAGGTTCTCTTGTAATTCTCTCTCTAGAGTTTCAGTGAATTCGTAAGAAATAATGAAGGAATGAGCTTCTATTTATAGGAAAATAGAATGAATAGTAACTAATTCATGAACGGTCCAGATTGATTTACTATTAAACGGACGGTCCATATTGGTTTACTATTAAAACTTAAAACAACGATCCATACTGATTTACTATTAAAACTTTAAACCAGCGATCCATATTGATTTACTATTATAACTCCAACCAACGGTCTGAAAAATTAGCACATCTCCTCATAGAATAATATTGTACCCAAAAATGATTTGGACCGAAAAGAAATATATTTTACGGGTGATCAATAGTACTCCGTGAATAGTAATTCGTGAATAGTAACTCATGAATAGTAACTCATTAATAGTAACTCATGAATAGTAACTCATGAATAGTAACTTATGAATAGTAACTCGTGAATAGTACTCCGACACGAAAGTGTCCCGAATACCTGATTGAACAATACTGAGTGACTTCTCACATAAGCATCGATAATCAATACCAGTGTACTCTTATACAACAATGACGATCGTATTCATTGTACTTTTAACTTTGGGTGTTTCAACGATTAACAGTAAAACTTCCGTAGTTATTTTCATAAAGTATTTTTGTCGTTTTCTCAATCCGACAATAATTACTTATTAGGGTCCACTAATGATTATGCGTCGTAAGGATATTCCCGACAAAAAGAATATTCCCCGATCAATCGAATATTATATAACCACTTGCTTACTTTGCAAAATTTGTAAATATTACCCACAACTATAACATTACATCAAATCAACACCATAATATAAAAAAAAATTATTTCGAGAAAATTAAATCTTTATTCATAAAATCTGGGGTCTCACAGATAAACCGAAGTACGAATCCCTAATCTTTGATCTTTTATCTCACTGAATTCGTTTTCTTTAAAAGATTTTTATCATCCTCAGTCCTAAATGATGATATAACTGATTATCTTTAGTGTGACGCCCCCAAAATAGGTCCAATCCATCCAACCTATTATGAGTCGCCAAATACATGATACAGTTAACAACTACAACTTTATTACAACAATTGTCATGCAAAATATAACAACACATATGTTGTGAGTTTTGATACAAATATATACCAACTGTGACTCTCATCCCAACCTTGGATAGCACGTCACAATGACACCTTACATAAAGGTATAGTCAAAAACTATTTTAGAAATTAAAATCTTTGGGAAGTGCTCAAAGAAACCTTCGTACATGGGAGGCCATGCGTCTAGGTTATTATAGATATCATATGTCCACAGAATTATCCTTGGTTGACCCAATAGAACCCAAAGAAAAACGAGAAGATTACTATCATATTCTTTCCAATGGTGAGTCTTCTCTTGACATATCATTATCTCCACTATCTCTAATTAAGAATTATACTTCAACCAAACACCAAGATTATATAGGTAGTGCTCGTAGATATACTCAGCAAGTGGATGCGCACAACCCTATCTTATGATAAGACGAGGTTGTATGTCATTAGACATCTTGAATGATAGGGGCAAAACACCCTTCCAACGTTGGGTTCGCCTCATCCTATTTGATTCACCAAATATAACTACTAAATAATGTATAAAATATAACACATTTTTCTATATTGTTTAGGGAGAACCTCCACAGCTAAAGACCACAGTTCTATTCTCCTATTACCCCCGCTCGACCCAGCAACACTCTTATTACTTGAAAGGAATTGTGAAGTAAAAGGGTGAGCATAACTAGCCCAATAAAGAATATCATGACTAAAGATAAATAAATTATCAATAGCCTTCGTCAGTAATAAATCAGAGATTTAGAACATATGGTAGATGATAAAACTTTTCAACCATAGTTACAGCGGAACGAGCAATCCATTAGAAGAGTCAATTAGACCATAAGGTCTATTATCTTCTCCATGTTAAAAGTTCACCAACAATGTTTTATCCCTGTAACATCAATCAACAGTTATGGTTCACAATCATATGAATAACTAATAATCATATTTGTGGTTCTAAATTTCTCTTCCCATCCAGGACGAAAATAATTTTTATCACATGTCTTTACCTGAAACATCAAAGATCATGGTTATACCAAATCACAGTTCCTGTTCATAATCATACTAATAAATTCATCTTTGCACTACGGGCCAAAGATATTAAATCAACAGATTCATCTTTGCACCTCTCGGCCAAAGATATTCAACAAACAGTCATTCTTTACGACGATATCTTTGCTGTGTGCCGAAGATATTCAACAACAGATCATCTTTGCACTATGCGCAAGAGATATTAATATCTCAAAGAAATATATAATCATTTCAAAATTTATATAAACAATAATTATAACCATGTTGATCAATTCACCTTTGCACTTAAGCTAAAGATATTCAATTATAAATTCAATGGTCATTATCATACCAGTCAACAATTCATCTTTGCACTACTGGCCAAAGAGAACCCATAGTCACGATCATACCAATAATCTACCCATCTTTACACTCAAGTCAAAGAGAAATATCATTCTTAGGGGTATAAAATGTTATATATGATAATAAAAACAATATAATCAACATATAGATTTAATCTCAAGAGTAATATTCATAAATCAACGATAATTTGGTCAGGAAAAAAAACCAATTTTTTCGTGAATAGTAACTCATGAATAGTAACTCCGACGCGAAAAGATAAAGTTTCACAATAAAATTCATATCATATTTATAACACCTTAATCCAAATGTTATAAATCACTTAATAATCTCATAATCTAATATTATTAATATTACAATAATATTTTAATCATTTCTTAAACTTATAAACAATTTATTTAAATTGTTTACACTTTACTAATTAATGCATTTAATCATCCTAAAATGTCAAATTCATAAGATTTCATCACCAATAACCAAAATCCTCATCAAAAATCTGCATATACCTTATATAGGATTCTCAAGCCATAAAATCCTATTTTCTAATTTTCTTCCTTCACATAACATATTTAATTCATTTACTCATAACTTGTCCATTTTCATGAAAAATACCAAATCAGTACAAAAAAAATTTCTTTTCTGGGATTTAGCAGAATATAGTCCCATATTGAACATATATTTTTCTCGGAATTTTTAAAATTCATTTACTATTTTCCATATGGCCAAAACTGCCGAATATTTAGATATTTATCATAAATTATACCCTTGTCCAAAAATTCCGAAATTTTCAGAGTATACTGCTATTATATACATGTACTCCCAATAAAAAGTTTACTAATTTTGGAGTTAACCACAAGGAGTTATAAGGGTTTACTTTTAAAATAGTCTTTTCCCATAAAATTCATAACTCATAATCTATACATCCAAATATTACCATTTTTTGACATAATCTAGAAAATTCATCAAATTATCATTTTAAATTTTTCCAGAATTTGTGAAGGTTAGAAAAATTACGAAACTGAAAAACATAATAACCCTTACAATCCCTTACCTCAAAAGAGCAGTATTTCTGACTGGAATATCGGATGAAAAGCCAAAGGAAACTTGCACTGAATAGCAACTCTCAAAATATATAAATACTCACAAAAATACGCCCGATAATATAGAGAGAGAAAACTTATGTTTCTGGTGTGATTTTCAATTCTAACTTAAGCACCTATTTATAGGAAAATGCTAGAACGCCAAAGGAGACTAAAATAATAAAATAATATTATTAATTCATTTTCTTCTACGCACACCTTGTTTGAATCCAACTTTTCCAACTTTGCTCACCCACCCCATTTATCACAAGCTTTTGAAAAATAAATAAATAAAAAAATTCAAATTCAATTTGAACACTAATTCAATTTGATTATCTTTACTCCATTTAATTCACAATAAATAGCCCTTTTTATCAGAAAAATACAAATTGTATATCAATTTCATAGGAAATCGAATTCTCTACAACTTTGCAGAAGAAAGTTTTTCAAAATTCCAAACCGAAAATATCCGAAATCCATGAACGGATGATTTTCAATACCTCATAAAATTCATAACAAATCATACGTTAATTTTTAACGGTTCAAAATTTGTGGACATATACTCAACTTATATATGTATAACATATACAAAAATCACAACGATCCAACGGTTGGATTAAAATTATAACTCACGCAATAGAGCTTTAAGAACACTAATTTGATTTTTAATGCCTCCATTCCGACAAAATACTGAGAAAATACATCAGTATTAATTCTTTCATTTATAACCACATAAATAAATCCTTCATTTAATTTTATATCCATATCAGATAAATATTTCCTTATCATATAAATCAATAATTAATTATTCACAAATAATATTACAGAATCACAATAATGACAACGGTGGTTCCCAAGAAAGAGGGCTTTCAGATAAGGATTTCTCCCTCTTGGTGGCGCGCAATTAGGTGACCAAACCTCTCATTGACAGAACTTTCTAGATATTGCCAATAATGTTATCTAATAATATTATTCAAATAATATGAATTATTGATCTGATAATAGAAATATTGTGCAGTGACAATTATTGAAACAACAATAATATAAAATATCAACGTAGCAATTATTGAATCAATAAAATAAAATATTGAATAGTAATTACTGTAACAATTATTGAGTAGTGTCTTCTTACGTAAGAATAAATAATTCAAAAATATTGTGCAATACCGTGTGCTACTGTACAACCACGCGTATTACTGTATTTTAACCACTATATAATCTAACAGTGTTAACGGTAACAATTACGCCGTTATTTATAAAAACTCAAACTTGTTGTTTTCTTCATCCGGTAGTTATTACATTATGGGGCCCTAAATGGTCGTCTTGGTAAATGCGAATATTCCCCGACAACAAGAATATTCCATGACCAAACAAATATTCCCCGACAACAATGAGTATTTTATAACCACTTGCGTATTTTGAAAAAATTTCACATATCACCCTTAACTTTAAATTTTTATCAATTTAACTATTTAGTAAATAGAAAATTTGAATACTTTTATTTCATAAAATTCGGAGTTTTACAATCTCCCCTCCTTATAAAATTTCGTCCTCAAAATTTACGTATCTGGTATTTCTAAGAGTTGAGAATACCTGCTTTCATTTCAGATTCCATCTTCCCTGTCATCATGATTTCTCCATTGCTCATCTCCTGTATTTCAGATATCATTCTAGAATACAACTTCAAAATAAAGACTAATAGACATATCACAATTTGTCAACTTAAATAATAAAATTTTAGCTTAGGTAGGACACACACTAGCGAAGGATATTACTCGTCTCTCCCTTCCTAGGTCTAATCCCGGATCTCCGCCAGAGATCATATCCCTAAGCTCTGATACCAATTGTGACGCCCTCAAAATAGGTCCAATCCATCAAACCCATTCTGAGTCGCCAAATACATGATACAGAAAATAACTACAACTTTATTACAACAATTGTCATGCAAAATATAACAACACATATGCTGTGAGTATTGATACAAATATATACCAACTGTGACTCTCATCCCAACCTTGGATAGCACGTCACAATGACACCTTACATAAAGGTACAGTCAAAAACTGTTTTAGAAATTAAAATCTTTGGGAAGTGCTCAAGAAACCAACCCTTCGCATGGGAGGCCATGCGTACAGGTTATTATAGATATCATATGTCCACATAATTATCCTTGGTTGACCCAATAGACACCAAAGAAAAACGAGAAGATTACTATCATATTCTTTCCAATGGTGAGTCTTCTCTTGACATATCAGTATCTCCACTGTCTCTAATTCAGAATTATACTTAAACCAAACACCAAGATTATATAGGTAGTGATCGTAGATATACTCAGTAAGTGGATGCACACAACCCTGCCTTATGATAACACGAGGTTGTATGTCATTAGACATCTTGTATGATAGTGGCAAAACACCCTTCCAACGTTGGGTTCGCCTCACCCTATTTGATTCACCAAATATAACTACTAAATGATGTATAAAATACAACAAACTTTTCTATACTGTTTAAGGAGAACCTCCACAGCTAAAGACCACCGTTCTATTCTCCTGTTACCCCCGCTCGACCCAGCAACACTCTTATTACCTGAAAGAAATTGTGAAGCAAAAGGGTGAGCACAACTAGCCCAATAAAGAATATCATGACTAAAGATAAATAAATTATCAATAGCCTTCGTCAGTAATAAATCAGAGATTTAGAACATATGGTAGATGATAAAACTTTTCAACCATAGTTGCAGCGGAACGAGCAATCCATTAGAAGTGTCAATTAGACCATAAGGTCTATTATCTTCTCCATGTTAAAAGTCCACCAACAATGTTTTATCCCTGTAACATTAATCAACAGTTCTGGTTCACAATCATATGAATAACTCGTAATCATAATTGTGGTTCTAAATTTCTCTTCTCATCCAGGACGAAGATAATTTTCATCACATGTCTTTACCTGAAACATCAAAGATCATGGTTATACCAAATCACTGTTCATGTTCATAATCATACTAATAAATTCATCTTTGCACTACGGGACAAAGATATTCGTCAACAGTTCATCTTTGCACTACTGGCCAAAGATATTCAACAACAGGTCATCTTTGCACTACAGGCCAAAGATATTTAACAACAAATCATCTTTGCACTACAGGCCAAAGATATTCAACAACAGATCATCTTTGCACTACAGGCCAAAGATATTCATATCTCAAAGAAATATATAATCATTTCAAAATTTATATAAACAATAATTATAACCATGTTGATCAATTCACCTTTGCACTTAAGCTAAAGATATTCAATTATAAATTCAATGGTCATGATCATACCAGTCAACAATTCATCTTTGCACTACTGGCCAAAGAGAATCCATAGTCACGATCATACCAATAATCTACTCATCTTTACACTCAAGTCAAAGAGAAATATCATTCTTAGGGTTATAAAAATGTTATATATGATAATAAAAGTAATATAATCAACATATAGATTTAATCTCAAGAGTAATATTCAAAAATCAACGATAATTTGGTCAGGAAAAAAAACCAAATTTTTCGTGAATAGTAACTCATGAATAGTAACTCCAACACGAAAAGATAAAGTTTCACAATAAAATCCATATCCATATTTATAACACCTTAATCCAAATGTTATAAATCACTTAATAATCTCATAATCTAATATTATTAATATTACAACAATATTTTAATCATTTCTTAAACTTATAAACAATTTATTTAAATTGTTTACACTTTACTAATTAATGCATTTAATCATCCTAAAATGCCAAATTCATAAGATTTCATCACCAATAACCAAAATCCTCATCAAAAATCTACATATACCTTATATAGGATTCTCAAGCCATAAAATCATATTTTCTAATTTTCTTCCTTCACATAACATTTTTAATTAATTTCTCATAACTAGTTCATTTTCATGAAAAATACTAAATCAGTACAAATAAAATTTCTTTTTTGGGATTTAGCAGAATATAGTCCCATATTGAACATATATTTTTCTCAGAATTTTTAAAATTCATTTACTATTTTCAATATGGCTAAAACTGCCGAATATTTAGATATTTATCATAAATTGTACTCTTGTCCAAAAATTCCAAAAGTTACAGAGTATACTACTATTATATACATGTACTCCCAATAAAAAGTTTACTAATTTTGAAGTTAACCACAAGGAGTTATAAGGGTTTACTATTAAAATAGTTTTTTTCCATAAAATTCAAAACTCATAATCTATACATCCAAAAATTACCATTTTTTGACACAATCTAGAAAATTCATCAAATTATCATTTTAAATTTTTCCAGAATTTGTGAAGGTCAGAAAAATTACGAAACTGAAAAACATAATAACTCTTACAATCCTTTATCTCAAAAGAGCAGTATTTCTGACTAGAATATCGGATGAAAAGCCAAAGAAAACGTGCACTGAATAGCAACTCTCAAAGTATCTAAATACTCATAAAAATACGCTCGATAATATAGAGAGAGAAAACTTATGTTTCTGGTGTGATTTTCAATTCTAACTTAGGCACTTATTTATAGGAAAATGCTAAAACGCCAAAGGAGACTAAAATAATAAAATAATATTATTATTTCATTTTCTTCTATGCACACCTTGCTTGAATCCAACTTTTCCAACTTTGCTCACCCACCCCATTTATCACATGCTTTTGAAAAATAAATAAATAAAAGAATTCAAATTCAATTTGAACACTAATTCAATTTGATTATCTTTACTCCATTTAATTCATAATAAATAGCCTTTTATCAGAAAAATACAAATTGTATTTCCATTCCATAGGAAATCGAATTCTCTACAACTTTGCAGAAGAAAGTTTTTCCAAATTCCAAATCGAAAATATCTGAAATCCATAAACGGATGATTTTCAATACCACATAAAATTCATAACAAATCATACGTTAATTTTTAACGGGTCAAAATTTGTGGACATATACTCAACTTATATATGTATAACATATACAAAAATCACAACGATCCAACGGTTGGATTAAAATTATAACTCACGCAATAGAGCTTTAAGAACACTAATTTGATTTTTAATGCCTCCATTCCGACAAAATACTGAAAAAATACCTCAGTATTAATTCCTTCATTTATAACTACATAAATAAATCCTTCATTTAATTTTATATCCATATCAGATAAATATTTCCTTATCATATAAATCAATAATTAATTATTCACAAATAATATTACAGAATCACAATAATGACAACCAGGTGGTTCCCAGAAAAGAGGGGGCTTTCCGATAAGGATTTCTCCCTACTGGCGCGCAATTAGGTGACCAAACCTCTCCTTGACAGAACTTTCTAGATATTTCCAATAATGTTATCTAATAATATTATTCAAATAATATGAATTATTGATCTGATAATGGAAATATTGTGCAGTGACAATTATTGAAACAACAATAATATAAAATATCAACGTAACAATTATTGAATCAATAAAATAAAATATTGAATAGTAATTACTGTAACAATTATTGAGTAGTGTCTTCTTACGTAAGAATAAATAATTCAAAAATATTTGTGCACACTGGTGTCTTCTTTATGCGACCACAGACATCGTATTTTAACCAACTATATAATCTAAAAGTGTTATTCGGTAACAATTACTGGCCGTCAAATTTATTATTCATTATGGGCCCACATAAATGGTCTAAATGGTCTTGCGTCATACGAATATTCCCCGACAACAAGAATATTCCATGACCAAACAAATATTCCCCGACAACAATGAGTATTTTATAACCACTTGCGTATTTTGAAAAAATTTCACATATCATCCTTAACTTTAACTTTTTATCAATTTAACAATTTAGTAAATAGAAAAATTGAATACTTTTATTTCATAAAATTCGGGGTTTTACAATCTCCCCTCCTTATGAAATTTCGTCCTCAAAATTTACGTATCTGTTATTTCAAAGAGTTGAGAATACCTGCTTTCATTTCAGATTCCATCTTCCCTGTCATCATGATTTCTCCATTGCTCATCTCCTGTATTTCAGATATCATTCTAGAATACAGCTTCAAAACAAAGGTTAATTGGCATATCACAATTTGTCAACTTAAATAAGAAAATTTTAGCTTAGGTAGGACACACACTAGCGAAGGATATTACTCATCTCTCCCTTTCTAGTTCTAATCCCGGATCTCCGCCAGAGATCATATCCCTAAGCTCTGATACCAACTGTGACGCCCTCAAAATAGGTCCAATCCATCTAACCCATTCTGAGTCGCCAAATACATGGTACAGAAAATAACTACAACTTTATTACAACAATTGTCATGAAAAATATACCAACACATATGCTGTGAGTATTGATACAAATATATACCAACTGTGACTCTCATCCCAACCTTGGATAGCACGTCACAATGACACCTTACAAAAGGTCTGAATAAAAGCTGTTTTAGAAATTAAAATCTTTGGGAAGTGCTCAAGAAAACCTTCATTACACGGGAGGCCATGCGTCCCAGGTTATTATAGATATCATATGTCCACATAATTATCCTTGGTTGATTGATAGACACCAAAGAAAAATGAGAAGATTACTATCATATTCTTTCCAATGGTGAGTCTTCTCTTGACATATCAGTATCTCCACTGTCTCTAATTAAGAATTATACTTCAACCAAACAACAAGATTATATAGGTAGTGCTCGTAGATATACTCGGCAAGTGGATGCACACAACCCTGTCTTATGATAACACGAGGTTGTATGTCATTAGACATCTTGTATGATAGTGGCAAAACACCCTTCCAACATTGGGTTCGCCTCACCCTATTTGATTCACCAAATATAACTACTAAATGATGTATAAAATACAACAAACTTTTCTATACTGTTTAAAGAGAACCTCCACAGCTAAAGACCATCGTTCTATTCTCCTGTTACCCCCGCTCGACCCAGAAACACTCTTATTACCTGAAAGAAATTGTGAAGCAAAAGGGTGAGCAAAACTAGCCCAATAAAGAATATCATGACTAAAGATAAATAAATTATCAATAGCGTTCGTCAGTAATAAATCAAAGATTTAGAACATATGGTAGATGGTAAAACTTTTCAACCATAGTTGCAACGGAACGAGCAATCCATTAGAAGAGTCAATTAGACCATAAGGTCTATTATCTTCTCCATGTTAAAAGTCCACAAACAATGTTTTATCCCTGTAACATCAATCAACAGTTCTGGTTCACAATCATATGAATAACTCGTAATCATAATTGTGGTTCTAAATTTCTCTTCTCATCCAGGACGAAGATAATTTTCATCACATGTCTTTACCTGAAACATCAAAGATCATGGTTATACCAAATCACTGTTCATGTTCATAATCATACTAATAAATTCATCTTTGCACTATGGGACAAAGATATTAAATCAATGATTCATCTTTGCACTATTGGCCAAAGATATTCAACAATGTGTCATCTTTGCACTCTGTGCCAAAGATATTTAACAACAAATCATCTTTGCACTACAGACCAAAGATATTCAACAACAGATCATCTTTGCACTACAGGCCAAAGATATTCATATCTCAAAGAAATATATAATCATTTCAAAATTTATATAAACAATAATTATAACCATGTTGATCAATTCACCTTTGCACTTAAGCTAAAGATATTCAATTATAAATTAAATGGTCATGATCATACCAGTCAACAATTCATCTTTGCACTACTGGCCAAAGAGAACCCATAGTCATGATCATACCAATAATCTACCCATCTTTACACTCAAGTCAAAGAGAAATATCATTCTTAGGGTTATAAAAATGTTATATATGATAATAAAAATAATATAATCAACATATAGATTTAATCTCAAGAGTAATATTCATAAATCAACGATAATTTGCTCAGAAAAAGAAACCAATTTTGTCGTGAATAGTAACTCATGAATAGTAACTCTGACACGAAAAGATAAAGTTTCACAATAAAATCCACATCCATATTTATAACACCTTAATCCAAATGTTATAAATCACTTAATAATCTAATATTATTAATATTACAACAATATTTTAATCATTTCCTAAACTTATAAACAATTTATTTAAATTGTTTACACTTTACTAATTAATGCATTTAATCATCCTAAAATGTTAAATTCATAAGATTTCATCACCAATAACCAAAATCCTCATCAAAAATCTGCATATACCTTATATAGGATTCTCAAGTCATAAAATCCTATTTTCTAATTTTCTTCCTTCACATAACATTTTTAATTCATTTACTCATAACTAGTCCAATTTCATGAAAAAAACCAAATCAGTACAAACAAATTTTCTTTTCTGGTATTTAGCAGAATATAGTCCCATATTGAACATATATTTTTCTCAGAATATTTAAAATTCATTTACTATTTTCCATATGGCCAAAACTGCCGAATATTTAAATATTTATCATAAATTGTACTCTTTTCCAAAAATTCCAAAATTTACAGAGTATACTGCTATTATATACATGTACTCCCAATAAAAATTTTACTAATTTTGGAGTTAACCACAAGGAGTTATAAGGGTTTACTTTTAAAATAGTCTTTTCCCATAAAATTCATAACTCATAATTTATAGATCCAAAAATCGCCATTTTTTGACACAATATAGAAAACTCATCAAATTATCATTTCAAATTTTTCCAGAATTTGTGAACATCAGAAAAATTACAAAACTGAAAAACATAATAACCCTTACAATCCCTTACCTCAAAAGAGCAGTATTTCTGACTGGAATATCGGATGAAAAACCGAAGGAAACTTGCACTGAATAGCAACTCTCAAAGTATCTAAATACTCAAAAAAATACGCTCGATAATATAGAGAGAGAAAACTTATGTTTCTGGTGTGATTTTCAATTCTAACTTAAGCACCTAATTATAGGAAAATGCTAGAACGCCAAAGGAGACTAAAATAATAAATTATTATTATTATTTCATTCTCTTCTACGCACACCTTTCTTGAATCCAACTTTTCCAACTTTGCTCACCCACCCCATTTATCACATGTTTTTGAAAAATAAATAAATAAAAGAATTCAAATTCAATTTGAACACTAATTCAATTTGATTATCTTTACTCCATTTAATTCACAATAAATAGCCTTTTTATCAGAAAAATACAACTTTTATGTCTACTGCATAGGAAATCAAATTCTCTACAACTTTGCAGAAGAAAGTTTTTCAATATTCCAAACCGAAAATATCTGAAATCCACAAACGGATGATTTTCAATACCTCATAAAATTCATAACAAATCATACGTTAATTTTTAACGGTTCAAAATTTGTGGACATATACTCAACTTATATATGTATAACATATCCAAAAATCAAAACGATCCAACGGTCGGATTAAAATTATAACTCACGCAATAGAGCTTTAAGAACACTAATTTGATTTTTAATGCCTCCATTCCGATAAAATACTGAAAAAAACACCTCAGTATTAATTCCTTCATTTATAACCACATAAATAAATCCATCATTTATATCCATATCAGATAAATATTTCCTTATCATATAAATCAATAATTAATTATTCACAAATAATATTACAGAATCACAATAATGACAATCGGTGGTTCCCGGGAAGAGGGGCTTGTGCGCAACCACGCCAGACATCAGTATTTTAACCACCAGGTAATCCAACAGTGTTAACGGTAATAATTACGCCATTATTTATAAAAACTCAAATTTGTCATTTTTTTCATCCGAAAGTTATTCTATTATGGGGCCCAAAAATGACTGCGCCGTCGTACGAATATTCCCCGACAACAAGAATATTCTACGACCAAACGAATATTCCTCGACAACAATGAGTGTAAGACCCCGAATTTTATGAAATAAAAATATTCAATTTTTCTTATAATTACTATTCAGTAAATGGTTAAATTGATAAAAGGTTAAAGTTAAGGGTGATATGTGCAAAATTTTCAAAATAAGCAAGTGGTTATAAAATACTCATTGTTGTCGGGGAATATTCGTTTGATCGTGGAATTTTCTTTTGTTTGTTGGGAATATTTGTACTACAAATAAGATCATTTCATGGGCCCCATAATGTAATAATCTGTAGGATGAAGAAAACGACAAATTTGAGTTTTTATAAATAATTCTACAGTAGTTTTTACCGTTAACAACATTGGAATACCCGATGGTTAAAATACTGATATCAGCGTGTTGATTAAGAGAGAGCATACCAGATATTACGAGATTTTTTTAATTATTGATTCTTACGTGAGAATGCACTACTCAATAATTGTTACAAGTAATTATTTATTCAATATTTTATTTTATTGATTCAATAATTGCTACGTTGATATTTTATATTATTGTTGTTTCAATAATTGTCATCAAGATAATATCTCCATTATCATATCAATAATTCATATTATTTGAATAATATTATTAGATAGCATTATTGGCAATGTCTAAGGAAGTTACATTCAGGAAAGGGCTTGGTCACCTAATCAATGCGCCAATAAGAAGAAATCCTTATCTGAAAGCCCCTCTTTCCTAAAAAGCTACCGATTGTCATAATTATGATTCTGTAATATTATTTGTGAATAATTAATTATTGATTTATATGATAATGAAATATTTATTTGATGTAGATATAAATGATGGATTTATTTATGTGGTTATAAATGAAGGAATTAATATTGAGGTATTTTATCAAGATTTTATCTGATTCGAGGTATTAAAAGATCAAATCAAGATTCTTACGACTTTTATCAGTGTGAGTTATAATTTTTAATCTGACCGTTGGATCGTCAGGATTTTTGGATATGTTATACATATATAAGTTGAGTATATGTTCACAAATTTTGAACCGTTAAAAATGAACGAATGATTTGTTATGAATTTTAAGAGGTGACTGATTCGAAAATTAGGTTTATAAATAATTTTGGTGCAAAATTCTAGAAATGGGTGGGCCCCACTTTTGGTTGTTGGGGAAGATGGCTGATTTTTGGTGGGTGGAATAGTAGAAGGTAAAGCCATCAGGTAGCAGGTCAAGTCTGCTTCGGCGTGCTAACATTTTCCTATAAATAGAGGGCTAAGTTAGAATAGAAAATCACACCAGAATTCATAAGTTTTCTCTCTAGATTATCGAGTGTATTTTGTGAGTATTTAGATACTTGGTGGGTTTCTATTCATCAGTGCAAGTTTCCTTCAGCGTCATATCCGATATCCAGTCAGAAGTGCTGCTCTTTTGAGGTAAGGGATAGTAAGGGATTTTAAGGGTTGTTATGTTTTTCAGTTTCGTAGTTTTTTCGACTCTCAAAAATTCTGAAAAAAATTTGAAATGATATTTTGATGAGTTTTATTGATTTTGTCCGAAAATGGTAATTTTTGGATGTATAGATTAAGAGTTGTGAATTTTATAAGAAAATACTATTTTAAAAGTAACCGCTTATAACTCCTTGTGGTTAACTCCAAATTGGTGAAATTTTTATTGGGAGTACATGTATATGATAGAAGTATACTCAGAAATTTTAATTTTTGGATAAAAGTACAATTTTTGATAAATATCTAAATATTCTAATTTGTTTTGGCCATATGAAAAATAGTAAATGATTTTTAAAAATTCGAGAAAAATATATGTTCAATATGGGACTATATTCTACTAAATCTCGTAAAAGAAAATTTGTTTTATCTTTGATTCGGTATTTTTTATGAAAATGGACTAGTTATGAGTAAATGAATTAAATATGTTATGTGAAGTAAGAAAATTGGAAAATAGGATTTTATGGCTCGAGAATCCTATATGAGGTATATGCTGATTTTGATGAGGGTTTTGGTTATTGGTGATGAAATCTTATGAGTTTGGAATTTTAGGATGATTAAATGCATTATTTAGTAAAGTGTAAATAATTAAAATAAATTGTTTATAAGTTTAAGAAATGTTATTTCAATATCATTATACCAAATATTGGTATGGATTTTATTGTGGAATTTCTACCTTTTTGTGCTCTCACTTTACTATTCATGAGTTACTATTCACGGGTTACTATTCATGGGTTACTATTCACGAGTTACTATTTATGACAAAATTGGTTTTTTTCTAACCAAATTATAGTTGATTTATGAATATTACTCTTGAGATTAAATCTAGACGCTTTTGATTATATTGATTTTACTATTATATATAACATTTTATAACCCTAATGATGATATTTTCTTCGACTTGAATGTAAAGATGGGTAGATTTTTTGTATGATCATGACTATGGGTTCTCTTTGGCCAAGAGTGCAAAGTTGAATTGTTGACTGGTATGATCATGACCATTGAATTTATAATTGAATATCTTTAGCTTAAGTGCAAAGGTGGATTGATCAACATGGTTATAATTATTGTTTATATAAATTCTGAAATGATTATATATTTCTTTGAGATAATAATATAAATATGAACTGTTGATGAATATATTTGGCCTGTAGTGCAAATATGAACTATTGAGGAATATCTTTAGCATGTAGTGCAAAGATGAATTGTTGATGAATATCTTTGGCCCGTAGTGCAAAGATGACATGTTGTTGAATATCTTTGGCCGATGAGTGCAAAGATGGCTATTGACGATTTAATATATTTGGTCAGTAGTGCAAAGATGAAGTTATTAGTATGATTATGAACAGGAAATGTGATTTTGTGTAACCATGATCTTTAATGTTTAAGGTAAAGATAGGTGATGAAAATTATCTTCGTCCTGGATGAGAAGAGGAATTTAGAACTACAATTATGATTATAAGTTATTCATATGATTGTGGACTAGAATTGTTGATTGATGTTACAAGGATAAAACATTGTTGGTGGATTTTTAACATGGAGAAGATAATAGACTTTATAGTCTATTTGACTCTTCTAATGGATTGCTCGTTCCGCTGCAACTATGGTTGAAAAGTTTTATCATCTACTATATGTTCTAAATCTCTGTTTTATTATTGATGAAGGATATTGATAATTTAATTATCTTTAGTCATGATATTCTTTACTGAGCTAGTTGTGCTCACCCTTTTGCTTCACAATTCTTTCGAGGTAATAAGAGTGTAAATTTGGTGAGTGTAAAATGTAAGGGGAATAATCTCAGTGGTCATCATTTAGTAGTTATATTTGGTGAATTAAATAGGGTGAGGCGAACCCAACGTTGAAGGGTGTTTTGCCACTATCATACAAGATGTCTAAAGACATACAACCTCGTGTCATCATAAGATGTGGTTGTGCACATCCACTTCATCGAGTATATCTACGCCGCACTACCTATATGATCTTGGTGTTTGTTTGAAGTATAATTCTCAATTAGAGACAGTGGAGATAATGATATGTCAAGAGAAGACTCACCATTGAAAAGAATATGATAGTAATCTTCTCGTTTTTCTTTGGGGTTGTCACAATGAGTATTTTATAACCACTTGCGTATTTTGAAAAAATTTCAAATATCACCCTTAACTTTAACTTTTTATCAATTTAACTATTTACTAAATAGAAAAATTGAATACTTTTATTTCATAAAATTCGGGATCTTACATTTGGCTTGTAGTGCAAAGATGAATGATTACCTGATGAATATCTTTGGCCCGTAGTGCAAAAGATGAGCAGTGTTGAGGGCGAAACATGACCAATTGGTGATCTAAATGAATATCTTTGGCCCGTAGTGCAAAGATGAATATTTGGTTCAAGATGTATATTGATTGATGTTAAAGGGATAAAATATTGATGATGGACTTTTAAATTCATAGATGATAGTAGATTTCATTCTCTACTTAACTCTTCTAATGAATTGTTATTTTCGCTGCGAATATTGATCTAAAACTTGTTGTCCATTATATTTTATCTGATTTGTTGAAGGCTAACGATAATTTGTTGTTCATTATCTTAGTCATAATATTCTTTACTGGGCTAGTTGACCTCACCATTTTCTTTTTTGTTCCAGTTTTCTTCTCAAGAGGAGAGAATATAGCGAAAACTAGTCGGGGTATGGAATGATGGATCAAGATAGTTGTTTAGCAGTCCTCACTATTTTATAAAATAGTGTATCAATAATTGTAATGAGGACTTATTTGAGTTTGAATACTGTCTAGAGGATAATATTTGTATTTAAACTCACAGTATATGTGTTGTCGTATTTTGCACGACAATTGTAATAATGAAGTTGTAGTTGTTTCTGTACCATGTATTTGGTGACTCAGAATGGGTGATGTATACCTATTTTGGGGGCGTCACAGTTGGTATCAGAGCTTAAGGATATGGTCTCTGGCAGAGATCGGGGAATAGAACTAGGAGGGGAGAGACGAGTAAATCCTTCACTAGTGTGTCCTACCTAAGCTTATTTGGTATTTAATTGGTCGGTCATAATATAGGGATAATATGTGGTATGTCAATTTCTTTAATTAACCCTTGTTTTATGATAGTATTTGAGAATGACAGTTGAAAATGTTAACAATGGAGTGAATGAGACCGTGGAGACGCCTTTAATCACCAACCAGGGGAACGTGCAACATGAAGGCAATATTCCTCATGTAAACAACACTACCGAACAAACGATGAATGATGGGATGTTTAGAAGCTTTTTGTAGTTCATGCAAAATCAGACGAGGGAGACTCGTATACAAAATACGGGTGGAAATGATATAACGCATGGCTTATCACAAATGCAAGCGATTCAAAGAGTTGGGACGACCAGAATTTATGGGAAAACCGGATCCGATCAAGGCAGAAATGTGGGTTAAGTAAATTACCAAGATATTTGATGTCTTAGGATGCACGGAGGAACAGAAGGTTTCATTCGCCACCTTTATGTTCCGTGGTGAGGCAGATTACTGGTGGAAATCTATGAAGCGTACCCAGCCAGCTGCACTCAACATGTCTTGGGAAAGGGTTTAGAAATTGTTCAATGACAAATACTTTCCTGAAAGTATTCGTCATATGAAAGAGGTAGAGTTTATTAGACTGGAAAAGAACAACATGATTGTGTCCCAGTACGTGGCTAAGTTCGCAGAGTTATCCAGGTTTGCACCTCATTTGGTAGAGAATGAGGAACGTATGACGCGGATATTTGTGAGAGGTCTAAAACCTAAAATTCGGCAATATCTCATCTCTCATAATTTTTTTCTATATTCAGATATTGTAAAAAGGGCTCAATTATTAGAGCGAGATAATGAGTATGTTCAACCGAGGGACCACAACCAGGGTCAAACCGGTAGCAGCAGTCATCGGAGCAATGACAACCAGCGGGGAGGAAAACATTCGGACAAAAGTGGTAACCACTCTGGTGGTAATCGTGGCCATGATGGTAGAAGAAGCGAGTCGGAGGGAGATTTCAAAAAGATAATGTACAACCATGACAACGTGAAGACGTCATCACCAACTGTTTCTAGGGGAGCAGAACGATTGTGAGACCCCAGATTTTATGAATAAAGATTTAATTTTCTCGAAATATTTTTTTTAATATTATGGTGTGGATTTGAGATAATGTTATGGTTGTGGATAGTATTTATAAATTTTGAAAAGTATGCAAGTTGTTGTATAATATTTGATTGGTCGGGGAATATTCTTTTTGTCGGAGAATATCCGTACGATGGTACAATCATTGGTGGACCCCGCAGCGGAATTATTGTCGGATGGAGAAAACAACAAAAATATTTTTATAAGAATAACGGCGGAAGTTTTACCGTTAAAAGCTATTTGAACTACTCATTAGTAAAAAATACGATGTCTGGCGTGGTTGCGTAGTAGTATACGGTATTGATTATTGATGTTTACGTGATAAGTCACTTCGGTTTTATTTTATTAGTATTATTAATGTAATAAAAGCAGAAAAGTCTTTTATATAAAATGAATACTTTTATAAAGTTATTCTATAAATAGAATATATTATATTCTATTATACATAGTGTTTTGCATAGTAAAATCTTTTTATATAAAAAGTAATACTTTTATAAAGTTATTCTATAAATAGAATATATTATATTTTATTATGCATAGTGCACATATAGTGTTTTGCATAGTAAAATCTTTTTATATAAAAGCAGACTACTTTTATAAAGTTAGTCGTTTTATTAGATTATAAATAGAATATATTTTATTTTATTTAAAAATTTTGCTTTTAAATATGGACCGTCAGATTAAAAGTAAATCAATACGGACCGTTCATGAATTAGTTCTTATGGTCCATTCTTCTATAAATAGAAGCTCATTCCTTCATTATTTCTTCTGAATTCACTTTGAAACTCAGAGAGAGAAACTATAGAGAGTTCTTTTCTATAATCTTGAGCGTATTTCTTTAGAGTTTAAGAAAGTTTTGAGCGTAGTGCAAGTTTTCTTCGAGTATATCCTCGCCCTACCAGTTGGAATACTCTTGTTTCAAAGGTAAGGGATATTATTTGTTGTACTCGTAAGGGGTATTATTTTTTTCTTATTCGTGAAGAGAACTTCTGTTATTCCATTCTTTATTATTCTGTTGGAATAACCTGTATACGTGGGATACCCTATACTTGGTGAAATTCAAATTCTTCTGTTATTCCATTCTTTATTATTATGTTGGAATAACCTGTTAATACGAAGTACCGTATACATGGTGAAATTCTTCTATTATTCCATTCTTTATTATTATGTTGGAATAACTTTTGTTTATATCAAGAAATCGCATACATGGTGAAATTCTTCTATTATTCCATTCTTTATTATTATGTTGGAATAACCTGTTTATGCGAAGTACCGTATACATGGTAAAATTCTTCTATTATTCCATTCTTTATTATTATGTTGGAATAACCTGTTTATGCGAAGTACCGCATACATGGTGAAATTATTCTATTATTCCATTCTTTATTATTATGTTGGAATAACATGTTTATGCGAAGTACCGCATACATGGTGAAATAATTCTATTATTCCATTCTTTATCATTATGTTGGAATAACCTGTTTATGCAAAGTATCGCATACATGGTAAAATTCTTTTATTATTCCATTCTTTATTATTCTTTTGGAATAACCTGTCTGTGCGGTCTATCGCATGCATGGTGATTTCCGTTGTTATTCCATTCTTTATTATTCTATTGGAATAACCTGTCTGTACGGTCTATCGCATGCATGGTGATTTCTGTTGTTATTCCATTCTTTATTATTCTGTTGGAATATCATGTCGGTGCGTATTACGCCTGACCTGGTTCCATTATTTATTATTTAGTTCTTTATTATTACGCCGGAATATCACATACGTGCATTTCTGTGGGACTGGTTCCATTATTTATTATTCTGTCAGAATATCATGTCTGTGCGTTTTACACCGGACCTGGTTCCATTATTTATTATTCTGTAGAGAATAACATGTTTGTGCAGTCTATCGCACGCATGGTGAATCCTTCTGTTATTTCATTCTTTATTATTTAGTTGGAATAACCTGTTTATGTGGATTACCAGATGCATGGTGAATGATCCTTTGTATCCATTCCTTATTAAATTGTGGAAATGATCTGTATACATGGATTACCGCATGGCGGGCGAAAATTCACTTGTAGTTTCATATATTTTATTATACTCAGTTGATTAAAGTTTTGGCTTCTATACTCCATGAAATTAATGAAATATCCTTGATATTTGCGCTTCATCCAGTATCTTTTCGTGGAAATATTCTTCTGAATATTTTTGAATTTTACTCTACAAAGAAGTATCTTGTTGACAATTTGGACATTATTGGTTCCTGGATAAATTAATTCTTGAACTTGTTTTATTGAATTATTATGTCATTGTCATCATCCTCATGTTTATATTGTTGAAAGTCATCTGTGGCTTACATGCATAGATGGACTTGGTATGATTATGACCAGGGATTATTCCGTATAATCATGACCGTAATGTTACAAATGATGTGGTAAAAGTCATCTTTGGCCCGTAGTGCATAGATGGACTTGGTGTGATTATGACCGAGGATTATTCGGTATAATCATGGTAGTAATGTGACGAATGATGTGGTAAAAATCCTCATTGGTCAGTAGTGCATTGATGGACGATTTTTGGTATGATTATGGCTATATGGATTCTCTTACCAAGGGTGAAAAGATGAATTGTTTTATGGCATGATCGGGGATAGTTGATGAAAACACGATTATTGTGGCGCCCAAAAGCAGTATACAACACCCATTACGAGTCGTCAAAATACATGGTACAGAAACAACTACAACTTTATTAATACAACATAAAAATTGTGAGTTTAAATACAAATATTGGCATCTAGACAATATCAACACTCAAATAAGTCCTCATTACAATTATTAATACATTATTTTACAGAATAGTGATGACTACTAGAACAACTTCTAGAACCATCATTCCACACCCCGAACTAGTACTCATTACATTCTCGCCTCACGAGAAGAAGAAAATGGAACAAAAAGGAAAAGGGTGAGCTCAACTAGCCCAATAAAGAACATTATGACTAAGATAATATAGAACAAATTATCGTTAGTCCTCAACAGGAAAAATCTAATAGAATACAATAGACAACAGTTTTAAATCAATCTTCGCAATGAAATAATAATTCATTAGAAGAGTTAAGTAGAGAATGCAAACTACTATCTTCTATATATGAATTTAAAAGTTCATCGTCGATATTTTATCCTGTAACATCAATCAATATATATCTCGGAATCAAATATTCATCTTTGCACTCTGAGCCAAAGATATTCATCGATTGGTCATGTTCATCTAAACACTGTTCATCTTTGCACTCACGGGCCAAAGATATTAATCATCGATCGTGTTCATCTCAATACATGTTCATCTTTGCACTACTGAGCCAAAGATATTCATCAAGAAATCATTCATCTTTGCACTACAGGCCAAAGATATTCAGTAATATCATCATTTAGGACTGAGGATGATGAAAAATATTTTAAAGAAAACGAATCCAGTGAAACAAAAGAACAAGTATTAAGGATTCGTACTTTAAATAATCACAGTTCAAAAATACTTCATAAATAACCATATTGGAGTAAAATTCAAGAATGAAGATCAAAACATAGATCCAATCAAAGATAGGAATCATAACAGACAATCTTGGACACAGAAAAGAAAATTTAATTTTTCTGTGAATAGTGTCGTATTCGTGAATAGTGTCGTATACGTGAATAGTAACTCCGACCTCAAAAGATAGAAATTTCACAAAAAAACATCGCCACGCTTCATGAATAGTACTCGTGAATAGTAACTCGTGAATAGTAACTCATGAATAGTAACTCATGAATAGTAACTCCGACATGAAAAAATTCCAAATTTGATAAAAATTTCCAACCAATATTTCGGTATAATGATATTGAAGAAATAATATCATTTTCGAATAAAATAACATCCCTTACCTCAGAAAGAATAGTACTTCTGACTGGAATACTAGATATAGTGCTGAAAGAACTTGCACCGTATAGCAATACTCAAAGTACTAAAATACTCACAAATACGCTCGATATTATAGAGAGAGAAAGAGAGAGAAATTTTTAGTTTCTGGTGTGATTTTCAATTCTAACCTAAGCACCCTATTTATAGAAAATTGTTTAGAACACCAAAGTAGAAAATTGAATATAATATTAATATAATTATACAAATTTTCCTTAGCCCACCTTTTGGTCAAAAACACCAGCCACACATGTTAATGATGTCCAAAAAAATATAAAAAACGTTTTTCTAACAAAAATAATTTAAACTCCAAAAATCAATTCACACCCGATATACCGAAACTTCAATAATTCACAATAAATAGCTCTTTTATCAGAAAATTCAAATCTCATGACTATTTATAGGAAATTCAATTCCCTACAACTTTGCAGAATAAAGTTTTTCCAAATTCCAAACAGAAATTGACTGAAATCCATAAAGCAGACGATTTTGTTGTGCTATAATCAAATTTCAAATCAAGAAATGGGGTTCACCAAACACACAAAAACATGTTTTAATCATTTAATGCAATAAAAATACTCTTCCTCCTCATATACTCATATATCCCACATTTATTGTAAAAATATCACCATTAATATATTATTAAAATAATATATTCAAATGAATTATTTTATCGTAAAAAGATAAAATATTAATTTTCAACAATTGTCACATTTAAAATTTTCTCCATCTATATCCACATAAAATCAATATTTTTCTCATCATATAAATCAATAATTAATTATTCACAAATAATATTCTGAGAATCATGAGATTGTGACCGGTAGATCTCGGGGAAAGAGGGCTTTCAATAAAGATTTCTCTCATCTTGGCGCAATTAGGTGACCAAACCTCTCCTTATGCAGAACTTTCTAGACATTGCCAATAATGTTATCTAATAATATTATTAGGATAATATGAATTAGTGTTAGATAATGAAAAAAAAGCGTGTAGTGACAATTATTGAAATAACAATAATATAAAAAATCAACGCAGCAATTATTGAATCAATAAAATAAAATCTTTGAGCAATAATTATCTGTAACAATTATTGAGTAGTGCCTTCTTACGTAAGAATCAATAATTGGTGCAATCTGGTGTATTCTTTGTTCAACAACGCCAGACATCGTGTTTTAACCACCGGGTATTCCAACAGTATTAACGGTAACGACGTACAACTTATACTTGTCGTTTTCTTCATCCAATTACTTTCCGTTATGGGGCCCCCACATTAAGATCGCTAGTAAATGCACGAATATTCCCCGACAAAGAAAAAAATATTCCACGACCAAACAAATATTCTCCGACAACAATGAGTATTTTATAACCACTTGCTTATTTAAAATATTTGCACATTTTACCCATAACTAACCACATTAATCAAATCAACCCTTACTATTTCAAAATGATAAATAGAGGAAATTAAATTTCATTTATTAATAATTTGGGGTCTTACAATTATCTTTGGCCCGTAGTGCTTGGATAATTCGTGGTCGTGATACTAAATAATATCATTGGCCTGTAGTGCAGGGATGATTTGATGATGTGGATTATTTATTGAGCTGAGTCTCAGCGATAAAAGTGATGAAAAACCTTTTAAATCATAAAAGATAGTAGATTTTATTCTCTACTTGACTCTTCTAATGGATTTCTTGTTCCGCTGCAGTTAAACTTGATGTTTGTTATATTGTATCAGTTTAACACTGTTGAAGGCTAACGAAAATTTATTATGCATTATCTTAGTCATAATATTTCTTACTGGGCTAGTTGAGCTCACCCTTTTGCTTTCATTGTTCTCTTCAGGAAATGAGAACGTAGCTGGGACTAGTCGGGGAACAGAGTGATGGTCCTAGATGGTGCATTAGTAGTCCTCACTATTATGTGAAATAGTGTAATAATAAATGTAATGAGGACTCCATTGAGAGTGGATATTGTTTAGAAGGCAATATTTGTATTAAAACTCTCAGCTATGTTTTGTCGTATTTTACACTACTGTTGTATAATTAAGTTGTATTTGAATTTATGTACCATGTATCTGGCGACCCAAGATGGGTAATGTATACCTAATTTTGGGGGCGTCACAACGATCATCGGTCGTATGTTATAAATACGAGAAAGAGGGACACATCAGCCCAAACTGCACACAACAATCCAAGGTGTGTTATAACTGTGGAAAAGAAGGTCATATAGCTAGAGATTGTCTTGTAATGAAACCAAGTCCAACGGGGATTGTGACTCCAAAGGCTGTCCCGGACAAGTCAAAGTAAGTGGTTCCTGGAAGAGCATTTGTCGTGACTTTTCAAAACGCGAGGAACCCGAACGAGGTGATCACAGGTAAGATAATCATAAACTCTTGCGAAGTTTATACCTTACTAGATACCGGTTCTACCCATTCTTTTATCTCTCCTGTTTTTGCTCAACGTTTGAACTTGACTCCGGAGAAATTAGACTTTGACTTATCTGTTGAGACTTCGTTAGGAGAAACTTTCATTACATCCGTTGTTTATAAATTTTTCTTGATTCAAGTAGGGACCATCACATTACCTGTAGATCTTATTTCGTTGAAAATACATGCATTTGATGTGATTTTAGGGATTGATTGGTTAACCACTCATCATGCTAAAATTGATTATTTTCGTAAGGTTATTAGCTTTTATATTCCTTACCAACCTGTTATGTGAATTCAAGCAACCAAACCACTAAAGTCAATCATTGTCATATCAAGCCATAAAGCCTTCGTTTATTGAAAAAAGAATGTCAAGCTTTCTTAGCCCATGTCATGGACTTGAACAAAAATACGTCCGATTTGAATAATATTTACATTGTTAGTGAATTTCACGGCGTATTTCTGAAGAAGAACTTCTTGGGTCTACCCCCAAAACGTGAAGTTAAATTCTTTATTGACCTTGAACTCGGTACAAAACCCATTTCTAAAACCCCATATCAAATGGCTCCTATTGAACTTCAGGAGTTAAAGGTCCAACTACAGGAGTTGTTGGACATCAGTTTCATTCATCCTAGTCCATCTCCTTGGGGTGCTCCTGTTTTATTCGTAAAGAAGAAAGACGGAAGTATGCGACTTTGTATTGACTAATGGGAATTGAACCATGTCACCATTAAGAATAGGTATCCGCTACCTCGCATTGATGACTTATTCGACCATTTGCAAGGAGCACAATTTTTTTCAAAGATCGATCATCGTTCTGGATATCATCATATGAATATTAAAACTGAGGATATTCCAAAGACTGCCTTCAGAACTCGGTACGGGCATTATGAATTCTTAGTCATGTCTTTTGGATTGACTAATGCTCCTGCTGCTTTCATGGATATGATGAACCATGTGTTCAAAAAATATTTGGATCAGTTCGTTGTCGTCTTTATTGACGACATCCTCATCTATTCCAAAAGTCGTGAAGATTATGAGCGTTATTTGAAGTTGGTACTTCAACGGCTTCGTGATAACAAGATATATGCCAAGCTGAAGAAATGCAAGTTCTGTCTTGAGGAAGTAGCATTCCTTGGGCACGTAGTGTCAAAACATGGAGTATCTGTTGACCCGACAAAGATTGAAGCAATACAAAGGTAGGAGCAACCAAAGTTGGTGACCGAAGTACGTAGCTTTCTGGGCTTAGCTGGTTATTATCAGAGATTCGTGGAAGGATTTTCTAGAATCGCTACTCCGTTAACTCAGCTGACTCGGAAAGATACAAATTCGTATGGAGTGAGGAATGCGAGAAGTGTTTCCAAGAGCTCAAGAGGAGACTCATTTCGACACCTGTTTTGACAATACCATCTGGTTCAGATGGATTTGTTATCTACGGCGATGCTTCAGGCAAAGGGTTAGGATGTGTTCTCATGCAACATGGGAAAGTCATAGCCTATGCCCCGCGACAACTCAAAGAATATGAGAAGAATTATCCTACTCATGATCGGGAGTTGGCAGCAGTCGTTTTCGCATTGAAGATCTGGAGACAATACCTATATGGGGAGAAAGTGAAGATCTATACAGATCATAAAAGCCTCAAATATTTCTTCACCCAAAAGAAACTCAACATGCGACAACGACGTTGGCTCGAGCTGTTGAAAGATTACGATCATACCATCCAATGCCATCCTGGAAAAGCAAACGTAGTAGCTGACACATTGAGTAGAAGATCATATGCGGGTACGAATGCGATATTGTCAACGCAAAGGCCAATTTTATATTACTTGCAAAGGATGGAGATAGAGTTAAAGGCTCCAAGTACCCACGTTATGATATCAAATATACGAGTAGAACCGACTTTAATTGATAAAGTTAAAGCTGCTCAAGCTACGGACCTGGAGTTGATGCGTATGAAGAAGAAAGTGCAAGAAGGTGTTATTCCAGAAGCAAGAATCGATGAAGAAGGAATACTTCGAGTCAACTCCAGACTTTGTGTTCCTAACGATTCTGACTTGAAGCATAGAATCATGATGGAGGCACACAACACACCGTTTGCAATCCATCCTGGGAGTACCAAAATGTATCAGGATCTTCGACATACATTTTGGTGGAGCAATATGAAGAGAGAGATCGTGGAGTTTATCTCGAGGTGTTTTATTTGTCAACGTGTAAAGGAGGAGCATCAAGTGCCAAAGAGTCCATTACAGCCACTTGAGATTCCAAAATGGAAGTGGGAATACATTACCATGGATTTCGTTACGGGTCTTCCCAAGGTTTCTCTAGGCATAGAAACGATTTGGGTTATTATTGATAGATTAACCAAGTTTGCTCATTTCTTGCATATACGGGAGACTTATTCCCTTGAATGTCTTGCTCGTATGTACGTGAATGAGATTGTGAGATTGCATGGCATGCCAGTATCCATAGTTTTGGATCGTGACCCAAGATTCACTTCACGATTTTGGGTTACCTTGCAGAAAGCTATGGGCACGGACTTACGATTCAGTTCGGCATACCATCCTCAAACGGACGAGCAATCAGAAAGGACTATTCAAACTCTTGAAGATCTATTAAGACTCTGTGTCCTAGATTTTAAAATGAGTTGGGATAAGTACCTACCATTGGTCGAATTCTCCTACAATAATAGTTATCAGGCAAGTATAAGTGTGGCTCTATTTGAAGCATTGTATGGACGAAAGTGTCGCTCTCCAGGATGATGGGATGAGGTGAGAGAAGCAACATTGTTGGGACTAGAGTTGGTACGTATGACTAGAGAGAAGATCCAAATGATTCGACAACGTATACAAACGGCACAGGATCGACAAAAGAGTTATACGGATCTTCATCGAAAGGAAGTGGAATTTAATATTGGGGATCATATATTGTTACGTGTTGTTCCATGGAAAAGAGTTACTTAATTTAGGAAAAGAGGAAAGCTCAATCCACGATTTATTGGTCCATTTGAGATTCTTGACCGTATAGGAAATGTGGCCTATAGACTCGCATTACCTCCAAGCATGTCTCGTGTTCATAATGTTTTTCACATATCTGTGCTTCGTAAATATGTGAAAGACCCAAACCACATTATTGAGTTAGAACCAGACGAGATAATCGAAGATTTAACGTACGAGGAGGTACCTGTCAAGATCTTGGATAGGAATGAGCATGTCCTACGCACAAAGGTTATACCACAAGTTAAAGTATTGTGGAGGAACCATGCTATTAAGGAAATGACCTGGGAGTTGGAGTCGGAAATGAAAGCGAGGTACCCTCACCTTTTCGAAACACCAGGTACGTACGTCAATTTCGAGGATAAAATTTCATAAGGAGGGGAGGTTGTAAGACCGCAACTTTTTATTAATAAAATTGAATTTTCTCTAATTATTATTTTGAATAATAAGGTGTTAATTTGATATAATGCTTTGTATGGGTGAAATGTTCAAATTTTGCAAAATAAGCAAGTGGTTATAAAATATTCATTATTATCGGGGAATATTCGTTTGGTCGTAGAATATTCTTTCATCGGAAAATATCTCAGACGACAAGTAAGCACCCATTTATGGGCCCCATAAACGGAACACACTATCGGATGAACAAAATGACAAGTTTGAGTTTTTACAAATAACGGCGTAGTTGTTACCGTTAACACTATTGGAATACCCTATGGTTAATATACAATAATACTGCGTGGTTGCACAAAGAAGACACACCAGTATTGCGCAAGATTTTTGAATTTTGATTCTTACGTAATAAAGGCACTACTCAATAATTATTACTGGTAATTAATGTTCAATATTTTATTTTATTGATTCAATAATTGCTACATTGATATTTTATATTATGGGATAAGGTCCAAAAATGCCCCTGACATTTTTCCCAATGTCTATCGAGCACCCTATACTTTTTTTTGTCCAAAAATACCCTTAACGTTATAATTTTGGGTCATTCGTGCCTGCTAGTTAAATAATTTGTTATAACTAGACTAACATCCGTCAAATTGATTACGTGATGACCATGGACATACTAAAATACTAATTAGAAAATACTAAATACTAATTAAAAAATATACTAAAATACTAATAAAAAAAATACTAAAATACTAAAAAAAATTTTAAAAAATACTAAAAATACTAAAATTCAAATTATTTTAGTAAATTCTTATTTTAGTAAAATATAATACTAAATATATTAAGTATTTTAGTAAAAAAAAAAAGTTAGTAATAGAAAAAAAAATTTACGTTAAATTTTAGTAAATTCAGTATTTTAGTAAAATATAATACTAAATATTTAGTAAAATTTGATATGTTATACTAATATTTAGTAAAAAGTATATAATACTAATATTTAGTAAAATAATTTTAGTATTTTAGTATTTTTTAATTAACAAAATAATTTGAATTTTAGTATTTTAGTATATTTTTTTAAAAAAATTAGTATTTTAGTATTTTTTTAATTAGTATTTTAGTATTCTTTTTAATTAGTATTTAGTATTTTTTAATTAGTAATTTTAGTATGTCCATGGGTCGCTTAATGTAATCAATTTGACGGATGTTAGTCTACTGGCATATTTGTTAACTATAGGGCACGAATGACCCAAAATTGTAACGTTAAGGGTATTTTTGGACAAAAAAAAAGTATAGGGTGCTCAGTAGACATTGGGAAAAATGTCAGGGGCATTTTTGGACCTTATCCCTTTATATTATTGTTGTTTCAATAATTGTCACTATACAGTATTTCCCATTATCATATCAATAATTCATATTATTTGAATAATATTATTAGATAACATTATTAGCAATGTCTAAGGAAGTTCTGTCTAGGAAAGAGGTTTGGTTACCTAATTGCGCGCCAGTAAGGAGAAATCCTTATTGGAAAGCCTCATCTTTCTTGGGAACGACCTAGTTGTCATAATTGTGATTCTGTAATATTATTTGTGAATAGTTAATTATTAATTTATATGATAAGGAAATTTTTATTTTTTATGTGGATATAAATGAAGGAATTAATATTGAGGTGTTTTATCAATATTTTATCAGAATGAAGGTATTAAAAATCATCCGTATGTGGATTTCAGACATTTTCTGTTTGGAATTTGGAAAAACTTTCTTCTACAAAGTTGTAGAAAATTAAATTTCCTATGGAATAGACATGAGATTTGAATTTTTCTGATAGAAGGGCTATTTTTTTATGAATTATTGAAGTTTCGAAAATAAATGTTTTTATTTAAAACATGGTGGGCCCCACTTTTGGTTGGTGAAAAATGTGTTGAAATTTTATTTCAAAAGTGGTGGGCGTGAATAGTAGTAGGTAAATCCATCAGGTAGTAGGCTAGTCTGCTTTGGCGTTCTAAACATTTTCCTATAAATAGGGTGCTTAGTTAGAATTGAAAATCACACCAAAATCATAAGTTTTCTTTCTCTATATTATCGAGCGTATTTTGTGAGTATTTAGATACTTTGAGAGTTGTTATTCAGTCGAAGTTTCCTTCAGCTTTATACCTGATATTTCAGCCGGAAGTACTGTTCTTTTGAGGTAAGGGATGTTATTTTCTTCATAAATAATGTTATTCTTTCAATATCATTATACATAAATATTGGTATGAATTTGTGACGCCCCCAAAATAGGTATACATCACCCATCTTAGGTCGTCAAATACATGGTACAAAATTTAAATACAACTTAATTATACAACAAGAGCTGAGATTTTTTACACGAATATTGTCTCATAGACAATATCCAAACTTAAATTCAATCCTCATTACATTTATTATCACACTAAATAGTGAGGATTAGTAAAGCAGCCATCTCGGACCATCACTCTGTTCCCCGACTAGTCCCGGCTATGTTCTCATTTCCTGAAGATAATGATGAAAGCAAAATGGTGAGCTCAACTAGCCCAGTAAGAAATATTATGACTAAGATAATGCAAAATAAATTATCGTTAGCATTCAACAGTGTTAAACTGATAAAATACAATAACATCAAGTTTAATTGCAGCGGAACAAACAATCTATTAGAAGAGTCAAGTAGAGCATGATATCTACTATCTTCTAAGATTTAAACAGTTTATCATCAATTTTATCGCTGGGACTCAGCTTAATAAATAAACCACATCATCGAATCATCCCTGCAATACGGGCCAAGGATATTCATTAGTATCACGTCCACAAATTATCCCTGCACTACGGGCCAAGGATATTCATGTAATCATCAATGGTCATGATCATGTCAACAACTGTCCATCAATGCACTACGGGCCAATGAGGAAATTTACCACATCAGTTGTAACATTACAGGTCATGATTATACTGAATTATCTCTGGTCATAATCATATCAATCAACAGTCCATCTATGCACTACGACCAAAGATGACTTTTATCACAATATAAGCATGAGGATGATGACAATGATATAAGAATTCGATTAAACGAGATCAACGATAAATATTAAAGACTTTAAATTTATCTAGAGTTTAAAAATATCCAAATTATCAACATGATACTGCTTTGTGAAGTAAAATTCAAGAATAATATTCATGTATCAAAAATAATTTTGGACAGAAAAAATGTGACACCCCAAAAATAGGTATACATCACCTATTCTGAGTCGCCAAATACATGGTACAGAATACAAATACAAACTAATTATACAACAGTCGTGTAAAATACGACAAAACATATGCTGTGAGTTTTAATACAAATATTGTCATCTAGACAATATCCACACTCAATGGAGTCCTCATTACATTTATTATTACACTATTTCACAGAATAGTGAGGACTACTAATGCACCATCTAGGACCATCACTCTGTTCCCCGACTAGTCCCAGCTATGTTCTCATTTCCTGAAGAGAACAATGAAAGCAAAAGGTGAGCTCAACTAGCCCAGTAAGAAATATTATGACTAAGATAATGCATAATAAATTTTCGTTAGCCTTCAACAGTGTTAAACTGATACAATATAACAAACATCAAGTTTAACTGCAGCGGAACAAGCAATCCATTAGAAGAGTCAAGTAGAGAATAAAATCTACTATCTTCTATGATTTAAAAGGTTTTCCATACTTTTATCGTTGAGACTCAGCTTAATAAATAATCCACATCATCAAATCATCCCCGCAACTCCATGCCAAGGATATTCTTTAGTATCACGACCACGAATTATCCATGCACTACACGCCAAAGATAATCGTGTTTTCATCAACGGTCCTAATCATGCCATAAAATAATTCATCTTTGCACCCTTGGCCAAAGAGAATCCATAGCCATAATCATACCAAAAACTGTCCATCAATGCTCTACGGGCCAATGAGGATTTTTTTCACATCATTTGTAACATTACGGTCATGATTATACCAAATAATCCCTGGTCATAATCATACCAAGTCCATCTATGCACTACAGGCCACAGATGACTTTCAACATAATATAAACATGAGGATGATGACAATGATATAAGAATTCAATAAAACAAGTTCAAGAATTAATTTATCCAAGAACCAATAACGTCCAAATTGTCAACATGATACTTCTTTGTGGAGTAAAATTCAAGAATGCTCAGAAGAATATTTCCATGAAAAGATACTGGATGAAGGGCAAATATCAAGGATATTCCACTAATTTCATGGAGTATAGAAGCCAAAACATTAACCAAAAGAGTATCATAGAATATATGAAACTGCAATGGATTTTCACCCGCCATGCGGTAATCCACATAGACAGCTCATTTCCATAATTTAATAAGAAATGAATACGAAGGGTCATTCACCATGCATGTGATAATCCACATAGACAGGTTATTCCAACAGAATAATAAAGAATGGAATAATAGAAGAAATCACCATGCATGCGATAGACCACACAGACAGGTTATTCCAACAGAATAATAAAGAATGGAACAAGGTCATGCGTAATCCGCACAGACGGGATGTTCCAACAGAATTATAAAGAACGGAACTAGGTCATGCGTAAACCGCACAAACAAGATATTCCAACAAAATAATAAAGAACGGAACCATGTCATGCGTAAACGCACAGACAGGATGTTCCAACAGAATAATAAAGAATGGAATAACAGAAGAATTTCACCATGTATGCACTTTTCATAGACAAGTTATTCCAACATAATAATAAAGAATGGAATAACAGAAGAATTTCACCAAGTATAGGGTAGCCCGCGTATACAGGTTATTCCAACAGAATAATAAAGAATGGAATAACAGAATTTCTCTTCATGAATACGAAAGAAAGAATAACTCTTATGAGTACAACAAATAATATCTCTTATCTTTGAAAGAAGAGTATTCCGACTGGTAGGGCGAGGATATACTCGAAGAAAACTTGTACTACGCTCAAAGCTTTCTTAAACTCTAAAGAAATACGCTCAAGATTATAGAAGAAGAACTCTCTCTATAGTTTCTCTCTCTAGAGTTTCAGTGAATTCGTAAGAAATAATGAATGAATGAGCTTCTATTTATAGAAGAATGTACTGCATAGTAACTAATTCATGAATGGTCCAGATTGATTTACTTTTAATCGGACGGTCCATATTTAAAGCAAAATCTTTTAAATAAAATATAATATATTCTATTTATAATCTAATAAAATGAATAACTTTATAAAAGTATTCTGTTTTATATAAAAAGATTTTACTATGCAAAATACTATGCAGACTATTATGCAACACTATGCATAATAAAATATAATATATTCTATTTATAGAATAACTTTATAAAAGTATTTGCATTTTTATATATAAAAAGATTTTACTATGCAAAACACTATGCATAATAGAATATAATATATTCTATTTATAGAATAACTTTATAAAATTATTATGTTTTATATAAAAAGTTTTTCTGCTTTTATTACATTAATAATACTAATAAAACAAAACCGGAGTGACTTATCACGTAAACATCAATAATCAATATAGTGTGCTACTATTGTCACGCCAGACATCGATTTTTTTACTACTGATTAGTTCAACGCTTTTAACGGTAAAACTTCCGTCGTTATTCTCATAAAAATATTTTTGTCGTTTTCTCCATCAACAATAATTCCGTCATGGGTTCACCAATGATTGCATCAAGTGCATCACGGATATTCTCCGACAAAAAGAATATTCTCCGACCAATCGAATATTATACAACAACTTGCATACTTTTCAAAATTTATAAATACTACCCACTACTATAACATTATCTCAAATCCACACCATAATATTAAAAAAAATATTTCGAGAAAATTAAATCTTTATTCATAAAATCAGGGGTCTCACAATCTCCCCTCCTTATGAAATTTTGCCATCGAAATTTACGTACGTACTTGGTATGTCGAAGAGGTGAGGATACCATGACTTCACTTCAAATTCTAACTCTTGAGGTATAACCTTTGTGCGTCGAATATGATCCTTCTTATCCAAGATGTTAACACGTATCTCCTCATACGTTAAATCTTCTGCTATCTCGTCCAGTTCTAAATTAATAATGTGGTTCGGGTCGTCCACATATTTACGTAACATCGATACATTAAAAAACGTTATGAACACGCGACATACTTGGCGGTAAAACGAGTCTATAAGCCACAGTTCCTACTTGATCGAGAATTTTAAATGGGCCAATTAAATCGAGGGTTGAGATTTCCTTTCTTCGTTGATTCTTGCTTCTAGAATAACGCCCTCTTGAACCTTCTTCTTCACATTCATCAGATCTGAGTATATAGCTTGAGCGGCTTTAACTTTATCGATTAAAGTCAATTCTAATCGTATATTCGTTATCTTCACGTGGGTTCGCATACGATCTTCTACTCAATGCGTTAGCTACCATGTTCACTTTTTCTACGATGGTATTGAATGGTATGATCGTAATCTTCAACAGCTCGAGTCAATGTCTTTGGCGCATGTTACGTTCATTTTTGTTGAAGAAATATTTAAGGGTTTTAGAAATGGGTTTTGTACTGGGGTCAATACAAAATTCAATTTCACGCTCTTGGGTAGGCCAAGAAGTCTTCAGGAATACGTCAAGAAATTTATTAACGATAAAAATATCATTCAAAACTGTGACTCTCATCCAAGACTTGGATAGTACATCACATTGATACCTATCAACTTGTCATCGTCATTCATGACGTCGCCTACAGAAAGTCTGGCTTCGGTGCATTCCATACAAGGAAGTCAACAACGAAAGGACCGGGGCTCTTTACTTATGGCTTGATATGACAATGATTGACTTTAGTGGTTTGGTTGCTTGAATTTGCATAACAGGTTGGTTAGGAATATGAAAGCTAAAAACCTTACGAAGAGCATGATGAGTAGTTAACCAATCAATTCCTAAAATCACATCAAAGGCAAGTATTTTCAAAGAGATAAGATCGACAGGTAACGTGAAAGTGTCGATTTGAATCAACAAGATTTATAAACATTGGAGGTAACGAAGGTTTCTACTATCGAAGTTTCAACCAATAAGTCAAAGTCTAATTTCTCCGAAGTCAAATTTAAACGTTGAACGCAATCAAAAGAGATAAAAGAATGGGTAGAACCGGTATCTAATAAGGTATAGACTTCGCAAGAATTTATAATTAACTAACCCGTGTTAACTTCGTTCAGGTCACTCGTTTTTTTTTAGAAGTCATGAAAAATGCTCTTCCTGAAACCACCGACTTTATTTTGTCCGTATTCGCCTTTGGTACCACCGTCCCAGCTGGACTTGACTTCACTATACGACAAAATCGAGCTAAATGACCTTCCCTTCTTGAAATTTCCACTTCTATTATCGTGGCCATGATTACCACCGAAGTGGTTACCATTCTTGGCATAATAATTTCCCCCACGATGGTTATCATAGTTCCGATGGCCGTTGCCACCAGTATGATTATTATCGTGTTGTTGGTCGTTACCTTTTGGTTGAGCTGACTCAACAGTCTCATGTGCTTCATTGCTTATCTCAGCATTTTCATATGCCATTTTCAAACACTGTCATAAAACAAGGGTTAATTAACATATCACATATTATCTCTATACTCTGACCGACCAATTAAATACCAAATAAACTTAGGTAGGTCATACTAGCGAAGGAATTCCCCGTCTGTCCCCTCATAGTTCTTGTCTCACATCTCAGCCAGGGATCATATCCTTAAGCTTTGATACCAACTGTGACGCACCCAAAATAGGTATACATCACCTATTCTGAGTCGCCAAATACATGGTACAGAATACAAATACAAACTAATTATACAACAGTCGTGTAAAATACGACAAAACATATGTTGTGAGTTGTAATACAAATATTGTCATCTAGACAATATCCACACTCAATGGAGTCCTTATTACATTTATTATTACACTATTTCACAGAATAGTGAGGACTACTAATGCACCATCTAGGACCATCACTCTGTTCCCCGACTAGTCCCTACCACGCTCTCATTTCTCAAGAGAACAATGAAAGCAAAAGGTGAGCTCAACTAGCCCAGTAAGAAATATTATGACTAAGATAATGCATAATAAATTTTCGTTAGCCTTCAACAAAGTGTTAAACCCGATACAATATAACAAACATCAAGTTTAACTGCGGCAATGAACAAGCAATCCATTAGAAGAGTCAAGTAGAGAATAAAATCTACTATCTTTATGATTTTAAAAGGTTTTTCATCACTTTTATCGCTGACACTCAGCTCAATAAATAATCCACATCATTAAATCATCCCTACACTACAGGCCAAGGATATTCTTTAGTATCACGACCACTAATTATCCATGCACTACGGCCAAAGACAATCGTGTTTTCATCAACGGTCCCGATCATGCCATAAAACAATTCATCTTTGCACCCTTGGTCGAAGAGAATCCATAGCCATAATCATACCAAAAATCGCCCATCAATGCTCTACTATGGGCCAATAGGATTTTTTTTCACATCATTTTGTAACATTACGGCCATGATTATACCGAATAATCCTCGGTCATAATCATACCAAGTCCATCTATGCACCACAGCCACAGATGACTTTCAACATAATATATAAACATGAGGATGATGACAATGATATAAGAATTCAATAAAACAAGTTCAAGAATTAATTTATCCAAGAACCAATAACGCCCAAATTGTTAACATGATACTTCTTTCAGGAGTAAAATTCAAGAATTCTCGTAAGAATATTTTCATGAAAAGATCTTTAGATGAAGCGCAAATATCAAGGATATTCCACAAATTTTATGGAGTATAGAAGCCAAAACTTTAACAAAAAGAGTATCATAGAATATATGAAATCGCAATGGATTTTCACCGCCATGCAGAATCCACGTAATGAATTTCATTTCCATAATTTAATAAGAAATGAATACGAAGGGTCATTCACCATGCATGTGATAATCCAAATAGACAAAAGTTATTCCAATGTAATAATAAAGAATGGAATAATAGAAGAAATCACCATGCATGCGATGAATCGCATGAGACATTTTATTCCAATGAATAATAAAGAATGGAACCGGTCATGCGTAATTCGCATGTATGTGGATGTTCCAAATGAATAATAACGAATGGAACTGTGTCACGCGAAACCGCATGCATGTGATGTTCCAACAAAATAATAAAGAATCGGAAACCGGAAGTCATACGTAAACGCATGCATGTGATGTTCCAAATGTAATAATAAAGAATGGAATAATGTAAGAATTTTATTATGTATGCAAGATTTTGCATATGTATAAAAGTTATTCCAACATAATAATAAAGAATGGAATAATGTAAGAATTTCACCAAGTATGGGTAACCCACGTATACAAAAGTTATTCCAATGTAATAATAAAGAATGGAATAACAGAATTTATCTTCATGAATACGAAAGAAATAATAACTCTTACGAGTACAACAAATAATATCCCGACTGGTAGGGCGAGGATATACACGAAGAAAACTTGTACTACGCTCAAAGCTTTTTTAAACTCTAAAGAAATACGCTCAAGATTATAGAAGAAGAACTCTCTATAGTTTCTCTCTCAGAGTTTCAAAGTTGAATTCGTAAGAAATAATGAATGAATGAGCTTCTATTTATAGTAAGAATGGACCGCATAGTAACTAATTCATGAATGGTCCAGATTGATTTACTTTTAATCGGACTATCCATATTTAAAGCAAAATCTTTTAAATAAAATATAATATATTCTATTTATAATCTAATAAAATGAATAACTTTATAAAAGTATTCATTTTATATAAAAAGATTTTACTATGCAAAACACTATGCGCATACACTATGCAACACTATGCATAATAAAATATAATATATTCTATTTATAGAATAACTTTATAAAAGTATTCATTTTATATAAAAAGATTTTACTATGCAAAACACTATGCATAATAGAATATAATATATTCTATTTATAGAATAACTTTATAAAATTATTATGTTTTATATAAAAAGTTTTTTTGCTTTTATTACATTAATAATACTAATAAAACAAAACCGAGTGACTTATCACGTAAACATCAATAATCAATATCGTGTAATCGCTTCTTGTGCAACCACGCCAGACATCGCATTTTTTTACTACGAAAGTAGTTCAACAATTTTAATCAGTAAAACTTTCGTTGTTATTCTCATAAAATTATTTTTGTCGTTTTTTCCATCCGACAATAATTCAATTCTGAGGTCCACTAATGATTGTACGTCATCGCACGGATATTCCCCGACAAAAAGAATATTTCCCGACCAATCGAATATTATACAACAACCTGCATACTTTTCAAAATTTATAAATACTACCCACAACTATAACATTATCTCAAATCCACACCATAATATTAAAAAAAATATTTCGAGAAAATTTAATCTTTATTTATTTAATCTAGGGTCTCACAAAAAAATCAAATTTTAACGTGAATAGTACTCTGGGTGAATAGTACCCGAGTGAATAGTACCCCGTGAATAGTACCCTGGCATGAAAAGTGCCCCGAATACCTGAGTAAATAATATTCGAGTGAATGGTAACCAGGTGAATAGTAACCCATGAATAGTAACTCATGAATAGTACCCTAGCATAAAAAGTGCCCCGAATACCCGAGTGAATAATATTCTAGTGAATAATAACCGGGTAAATAGTAACCCGTGAATAGTATCTCGGGTGAAAATATTGATATTTAATTAAAAAATTCAAATCAATATTCCAATGAAACGATACTGGATGAAGCGTAAAACTTCAAGGATATCCCACTAATTTCATGGATTATAGAAGAATTACTTACCATAGTAAGTTTAGATTTAAGAATATGAAAATAAATAACATACTTAAATCAAGAATGGATTTTCACCGTAAATGCAGACGTAATCCGCATAGACAAAGTTATTCCGACATATTAAAGGATGAATACAAAAATAGTATTTCTTATGAATACTGTAAAGAAATAATACCCTTACTTAATACAACAAATAATATCCCTTACGAATACAACAAATAATATCACTTACCTTAGTAGAAGACTGGATACTGCAATAGTGAATTAGCAGAATACTCTTCTTCTTGCTCTCTATAGTTTCTCTCTATAGTTTGCCTTGTGAATCTCGGTGAATTGGTGAGAATGAAAGAAGAATTAAGCTTCTATTTATAGGAGAAATGCCTAAATAATAACTAATTCACGAACGGTCTAGATTAATTTACTATTAGAGCGGACGGTCCATATTGATTACTATTAAAACCACAACCGACGGTCCAGATTGATTTACTTTTAAAACCACCATCGATGGTCCAGATTGATTTACTTTTAAAACCACCACCGACGATCCAGATTGATTTACTATTAAAATAACCATCGACGGTCCAGATTGATTTACTATTAAAACCACCACCAATGGTCCAAATTGATTTAACTTATTACACTTTAGTACCCATAAAGTTTTTCAAGTTTGAATTATTCCCCTCTAACTTTTGTAATTCACTTATCTTCAATAAACATGATAAGTGGGTTTTATACCTACTTATGGAGTACCAATTCATGCGAACTATGCCCATCTCAAGTACATTTTAGTATGTTTTAGCTGCATTTCATGTTAATTTGCATTGCATATACTTAAAACTCCTTTTGGTGAATAAGTGCAAGAATCGGCCTAAATTTGTGGTATTATAGGGCACGAGGCTAATGGACGCATGAGGCAAGGCAAAAGCTAGGATACGCATAGTTGAGGATTGAGTGGAGCATGGATGGACAAGCATGGATGGACATAGGACATTTCAAAGAAGAAGCAAAGAACAATGCGTAACCAAACTCGTGGAGCGTAACCGAATTCATCAAATGCAAGCCGCGCGGCAGGATGAGCTTGGAGACGTGTGCCCGCGCGAGTACCCTACCAGACAATGTTACCTACTGCAAGTTACGCGGCGGCGAGCATGACAAGCTTAGGGGACGCGCTACCACGCCGAAAAGCTCTACCGACATCATAACTTCATCGGTAAGTCTCGCGCGCTGCATGTGAGTAGGATGTGTTGGAAGAGCACGCTACCACGCCATGAGGACCTCAAGTCTGCCGATTTGTTTTATTTTATTTTTTAATTAAAATGATTGTAAGTGATTAAAAACAATATATGTCTGGTGTCAAAGGGATCTTATCATCTTTTATCGTATTTTTCATCATAGTAACTAGGGTTTACTCTCTGGGAGAGTTTCCAACGTAGAAGGAGGCCAAAACTCTACTTTTCTACTTCTTCTTGGGATTTGCTACCAGAGTAGATTATTATTAGTATTTGCTGGATTGTTATGCGGATTTTAATATTAATAGTGGATTCTATTTAGCAATTGGGTTTGATAGTTCTATCTTTCATCTTTCAATTGTTTGTTTATTAAACATGTTTAGATTTGATCCCATAATGGCTTTTGGTTCAGTCATGAACTAAACTCCATTATGGGAGTCTAACGGATTTTAATATGTAGTTTGATTACATGATTGAATGCTGGATTGTTTTACATATCTTATGGGATGTCTATCATGATTGTTTTGCATGTATGAATGCTTAATCACCATTCGTTTCAGTACTTGTATGGGATTGACAATGAACATGCAAGTATGGATTGTATTCATGATAGTATAACGATATGAAATGCTTTTATATGGCTTATGTATTTCGTGAACCAGATAGACATATACTGTTTCACCGTATAAGTTAGAATAAGGGCTAGAACTTAAATTCAATATAGTTGCAATTTCACATAGACATATAGTGATTTTGGTTATATTGATGATTACATAGAGTCTATCATCTGTGGATGCTGTGTAAGTAGGTCTTAGTGCATTGAAAAATGGTTATGACTCTTTTAGTGCTCTTGACTACTTTCCTGTGATATGTGAACAAGTCATGCATGATAGTGGTGATTAAATGAAATAGTAAATGAAGTTAGGATCCCATTGTTTCCAGATTTGATTTATTCCGTCGTTATTATTGTTTTAGTCATTATTCGCGATTAGAGAACAAATCAATCTTATTCATTAGTTTGAGCATATAAATATAGTGATTTAGTTAATGCATAGTGATTAGAATTAAATAACTTTCTCTGTGGGATCGATACTTTACTTGCTCTATATTGCTTGTTGACACATGTATGCTTGCATGAGTTAGAGCTCTTTTGTTAAGACTAAAAAAGAGGTAACAAAACACATTCTTAATACTTCAACAATTATTCATCATTAATATTATAACTCACAATATTTAACAACAAGATCATTCCCAGGAAAGTGGGGGCTTTCCGATAAGGATTTCTCCCTATTGGGTGACCAAACCTCTCTTCGACAGAACTTTCTAGACATCGTCAATATTATAAATAATAATATAAATAACTTTGTTGTCTCAATTATTGATTTAATAATATAAAAATATTATGCAGATGATAATGTGACAATAATTGAATCAAATAACGTGAGATACTATGCAATAATAATTGTAGCAATAATTGAGTAAACTGAGTGGCTTCTTACGTAAGCATCAATAATCAATACCGTGTGCTACTATGCAACTACGCGTATTTTTACCACCGGGTAGTTCAACAGTTTAACGGTAAAACTTTCGCCGTTATTTTTATAAAAAGATATTTCTGTCATTTTCTAACTACGAAAACACTTCCGTTGTGGAGTCCACTAATGATTGTAACGTCGTACGAATATTCCTTGTTAAAACGAATATTCCCCGACCAATCGAATATTTCCCAACACAACGAATCATCTTGTTTACTTTGCAAAATTTTCAAATATCACCCTTAACTTTAATATTTTATCAATTTAACCATTTACTAAATAAAATAATAATTATAAGAAAACAGAATACTTTCATTTCCTAAAATTCGGGGTCTTACAGAATTTAATTATGAAATTTTTACCTTTTCATGTCGAGGTTACTATTCACGATACTTGATTATTCACGATACTCAAGACTATTCACTTAATACTGATGATTATTCACTTAAGTATGATTTTTCTTGTGGAATTTCTACCTTTTTGTGTCGGGGTTACTATTTACATATACGACATTATTCACGTATAGTACACTATTTACAAATACGACACTATTCACAGAAAAAAGAAATTTTCTCTTCTTTGTCCAAGATGTCTATTATGGTTACTATCTTTGATTGTATCCATGTTTTGATCTTCATTCTTAAATTTTACTCCACTACGGTTGATTACAGAGTATTTTTGAACTTGGATAAACCAAAATATGAATCCCTAATCTTTGATATTTTATCTCACTAGATTCGTTTTCTTTAAAATATTTTCATCATCCTCAATCCTAAATGATGATATAACTGAATATCTTTGGCATGTAGTGCAAAGATGAATGATTATTTGATGAATATCTTTGGCCCGTAGTGCAAAGAAGAACAGGTGTTGAGATGAACATGACTAACTGGTTATACAAATGAATATCTTTGGCCCGTAGTGCAAAGATGAATATTTGGTTCAAGATGTATATTGATTGATGTTACAGGGATAAAATATTGATGACAGACTTTTAAATTCATAGATGATAGTAGATTTCATTCACTACTTAACTCTTCTAATGAATTGTTATTTCCGCTGCGAATATTGATCTAAAACTTGTTGTCCATTATATTTTATCTTATTTGTTGAAGGCTAACGATAATTTGTTGTTCATTATCTTAGTCATAATATTCTTTACTGGGCTATTTGAGCTCACCCTTTTCCTTTTTGTTCCATTTTTCTTCTCATGAGGAAAGAATATAGCGGGAACTAGTCGGGGTATGGAATGATGGATCAAGATAGTTTTTTAGCAGTCCTCACTATTTTGTAAAATAGTGTATCAATAATTGTAATGAGGACTTATTTGAATTTGAATACTGTCTAGAAGAAAATATTTGTATTTAAACTCACAGTATATGTGTTGTTGTATTTTGCACGACAATTGTAATAATGAAGTTGTAGTTGTTTCTATACCATGTATTTGGCGACTCAGAATGGGTGATGTATACCTATTTTGGGGGCGTCACAGCATCCAAGTATCATCAGGAGAAGAAGAAGAAGATGGATGAAGGAGGTAGTAGTGGTGGGAGTAATCCCAATAAGCGGAAGTGGAGTGATAATACCTAATCGGGAAACAAGTTAGGAGAGAGTAGAAAGGGAGGTGAGCCATGTGCGCTTTATAGGAAGAACCATCAGGGAGTTTGTTTGAAGGGTAAAGGAGTCTGTTTCAACTGTGGACAAGAAGGACACATGTCTCCCAATTGTCCCAGTCCAAAGAAGATATAAGGTTATTTCTTTTGTGGATCATTAGATCATCAGGTTCAAAATTATCCAAAGAAGAATGCAGATAAGGGAAGCTTCAACAAGGGAACCAACAGCGGAACACTGGCGATCAGAGGACTTACTCAGTCGGGAAGACCAACGTCACGCACTTTTAACATAATGGTTCAAAACGCAGTGGCTGCCCAAGAGGTGATGACGGGTAAAGATTTTGCTCAGTAATATAATTACGTGTGTGTTATTAGGTAGATATAGTTGTGAGTTGTTTCCTTTTACGGACCTGAGTCACAAGTTAATATATGAATCACAAAGTAGTATTGAGTTTATATAGAGGAATTGATGATACAACTTTAAAAGATATTAGAACGTAAGGAAATAGTGATTCCGGGGATGGAATCCTTATAAGGAGGGGAGAATGTGAGGACCCTGAATTTTAAACAATTCAATTTTTACAAATAGTTTTTTATTTATTTAATATCAGTATTGATTATCAATATTATGTTAAGTATCGATGTTATGAGCAAAGCAAGTTGGTCAAACTAGTTATTGACTAAGTAATATATATGAAGTTATGTTAAACAACTGATGAAAACCTTAACCCTAATTACGGATATGAGTTTGATAGTTAATACAGTTATTATAATTGTATCTATGAGTATATGTTTGTATTGTATATGATTAATGATCAAAGGTTGATCAGATAAGGTCTAACCTTAGTAAACCCTAATGGTAGATTAGAAACCCTAACGATCAGTTAAGAACCCTAGTTGTATTTTTGGAAACCCTAATTTCCTATTCGAGAACCCTAAACCCTAATCAGTAAACCCTGATTGTGATTATTAAACCTTAAGGGTTATGATTAAAGGGAATCATGTCAAATGACTAAACTACCCTTAAAATCATATGGAAAATTACCAAAATACCCTTTTAGAGGCAAAATTACTAAAATACCCTTTACTTAACTTTTAACTTAAGAGATTTGCCAAATCTCGTGACTCACCATTTTGGATAACACCATGTGTTTAAAATCCAAACCAAATCAGATATACACGCCACCTTGCAACAATCATTGAATCAAAGATAAGAGATTAAAGAAAGACAAAACCAAACAAAAGCCTCATTTGTGTTCATACACTAGCCAAGACTTTCTCCCTCTAAAGCCACGAAATTTAGAAAGATAATCAGTCCCTAGATTAGTCCATAACACCCCAAGATCAGATTAGGAAGCAAGGATCAATGATTGTTCAAAGAGAGGTATAAACCCTAACAAAGTTTGATCTTGTATGCTAGGATAACTTTTGTGTTTTGTGTTTATTTATGTGTTATACGATGTTATTTAGTGATCTATGATGATATATCATAGATCCATAACATCTAAGTGCTTAAAATAGAGTTTTCAAAACTGTCAAGAACCCTAGATTTATGGCCTGACAATCAAATGTCAGAGGCCATATATCCATACCTGTTAATTGTTAGACTTGTTAGTAATATCAGTGTTGTAGTATGCTATGAGGAGAGTAATCTAGAAGTGAAATCATGTTCATAGCATGCCCAGATTCCAAGTTATTAATGGTCAAAGAAGGTTGACCAATCATGATATTCATTTTTTGGGTAACCTAGAAAATCCTCAGATTGGTCTGACAACCTTTTGTTGAGCCCAGATATTGCATGTGTTATGTGTTTAGCTTGTGAAATTGAATGATTGTTATACCCTGGTATATAGACTATATGACCATGACATTAGATCACATAAACAAACAACATAATCAAAGATATGAACAGTCAAAGTAGGTTGACCGAGCATAGTTTGAATTTTCTGGAAATTCCAGAAAACTGATGAACAAATTTTCTGACAAGGTTTGACCAAGCCAGATCTTGAGATTGTGATGTAGTTAAACTACCTAAGTGTAGTACTTTTGTTCTTTGACATGTGATCTACAAGAGTGTACCACTTAAACACCCAAACAATGTCTAGAAATCAAGTTATTGAAGCCACAAAGTAGCTACCAGGAACTGTCTGGGTTTCTGGGTAACCCAGAAATCCCATAACAAACCTAACAGCCTCTTTGAGCTCTTGGATCTTCATTATGTAATGTAGTTTGACCTTGAACATTGTTGGTACATGTAGTATTACATCAATACTACATAACCAGTACACTTACACGCCCAGAAATTAACATCTTGAGCAGGAAATTAAAGCTAGTCAAACTAGGCACCCAAGAACTGACTTTGAATGTTCTTGATGGCTCAAGAACACCAACAGCGACAGTTTGTGTCGCTAAAGCCTATAGCGACGATTTTATTAAAATTAATTAATTTAATTTCCAACAAATAAATAAAAATAGAAAATTATTCCTAAAAATTCAAAAATGAGTTTTAAAAATTATTTTAAGTTATAAAAATTAACTTTTGATAATTTGACATAATTTTTATTAATATTTTAATATTAATGATATTAAATTTATTTAATAATTGTATTAAATAAATTAGTTAAAATGATTTTAATATTTTAAAATTCATTTTAAATGATAATAAAGTGTTTTAAAATATTTTAAGTTATAAAAGATGACTTTTAATATTTTGACATAAATTTCATTAATAATTTAATATTAATGATAATAAATTTATTTAATAACTATATTAAATAAATGGTTTCAAAAATGATTTTATGATTTAAAAATAATTAAAAGGATTTAAAAGTATTTTAAGTTATAATAAATGACCTTTAATATTTTGATGAGAAATACAGTAATATTTGAATATTAATGGTAATTATTTAAAAATGATTTTAAATGTTATTATAAGCTTTACTTATTGTGTTATTATGTGTAAACCTTTTTGTATATCTGAACGTATGTATATTATGTTAAGGTTAGATAACCTTGGATGATGTTGTTAGGAATAAGCATGTGAATGATATTCCTATTTATATAATATTTGATTATGATCTTAATGAATGAATATGCAAATATGTCTGCATTGAAATAAACTATAAAGTCCTTGAATAGACAATAGGAATATACGTACAATGACTTAGACTGAAATGATCAAATGTGTTAGGTTGATCCTACATGAATAAAACAGCTTTGTAAAGTCCTTCAAAAGAACATGATGTACAAGAACTAAGTATAGAAAGATCAAGCTTGTTAGGTTGATCTTATATGATGTAATAGATAGGCTTGCTTGATCGTAGAGTACTACATAAGCCTTAGAAGTCTGCCAGGAGACACAAAGTATTCAGAGACTATCAAGGCAGAATCGTAGAGCGTCGAGCCAGCCTAGGGATTGTAAAAGCCAAGGCAGAATCGTAGAGTATCGATAAAATGGCTATAGATCGTAGTCTGCCCTGGAGGACCTCACTCAGGATCGTAGAGTTGATACAAGCCCCTGCCAAGCCAAGTCAAGAATCTTAGACCTCTTGAAGTCGTAGAGTCTACTGATCACACCAGAGGAAGAAATCGTAGTCAAGCTAGATCAGACAAGAACAACAAGTGTTAAGGAAGAAATCGTAGTCTGATGTATAATCTACACTCAGAGTCGTAGTGTCTGCAGAACCAAAGCTAGATAGTAGTCTATAGAACAAATTCTTCGATAAAGCCTATCAGTGCTCACATCGCCAAGGAAGAATAGTAGTGTTAACACGATTATCAACATATGAGCACTCCCAAAGCATCCAAAGAATTAAGCCTCTGGACTGAACTATAGAGACGTAATCTACCTGAAGGAAACCAGAGAGCATTCATCTAATGGCTAGCAAACAAACAGAAGATCGAAGCACAAAGTCAATCAGCATCCTGATTGAGTAGTGAAGCCATTTAAGAGAAGTCTTCCACAAGCAATAGTAAAAACACTTCAGATGATGTGAATGACTAAAGGAAGTCAGCAATGCAGTAGCTGTCAAGATAAACAAAAGATGACTATCTTGGTTATAACTATGATCGTAGTGCTTGCCAGGATAGAAGCAGAAACTGATGGGGTCTATAACAAGAGATGTGACGCCCCCAAATCCAGGTTCTCTAACCTTAGATTCAGTGCTCACGATCCTATCATCATCATAAGCATTCTATAACTATTTGGAAATAATAAACATACATTGTTCATTATACAAAAGTCTCAAAACATGGTCCCAAGGTCTCTCTAACCTTAACTTTAAATACACCATTTATAATACAAATAGTTTACTCAAGAAACTCCATTAGATAATAACTAATTTAACATTCATTCTAAAATTACTCCCGGATCTTGCCCTTGCCCTTGTCCTTCGTGATTAGATCCTTGAGCTTAATCGAAAAATAGAGGTCATGATATAGCAAGAGTAAGTTAAACTAATTTGCTTCACAAGTTTAAAAAGACAAAGGAGATATATCATGACTTAGAAAGAAATATTGCCTTCAATGTTCAACAATAATATAATATTGTGAAGGAACATGAATTAATAATCAACAATTGAATATTCGATAATTGAATAACATGAATCGAGTGGTTTTGAATAACCATGAACATTTGCCAAGGTGCTCAGTGATTTAAATCGACCTTTAATAATTTTTTGGTATTCAAGGGATCACTTTCATACCCCGTGATTTATGCATAAACACTTAATAATCCGACATTGATATCATGCCTTAATCAAATTTGTCCATTTCTCACCAAGAGTTCTTACCATATCAATTAATAAAAACAGTTATTTAAAATCCATTTGATTTAACAAATTTAGACACGCTTGATCTAAATGATACAATTAGCATAGATCTATCATAAACAGCTTCATAAATGAAGAACTTTAATTTAATTCACGATTCAATAACAATGAGAACAGAATTCAATTGCACAAAATGCTAATTTCAATAATTGATAAAGACGTGAATAATCATCAATAATTATTCACTAATATTCTTTTGAAAATAATAACTCAAGTTGAAGTTAGGAAACTTGCCTCGATCGAGAGTTACACCACGTAAATAAATTTCTATCCACTCATGTAGTTAAAATATCTTCCTTTCGAGAGACCTATAATTAGTCTTTCAATTAGTCATCAGATAACATCGATTATGTAATCACATAGATATCATACATTACAATAAGTTCTTATAAACATTATCATGTCAGATAGTGTTATTAACGATTACCTTTAATTCACATAATATTATTAACTTAGATAATATTAATTCACCTTCTAGTATTATTGGTTCACTAATAATACTTTAAATCATTTACCAACATTTTATTCACTTACTAATATTATTAATCATTTAATAATATTTTATCCCTTTACTAATATTATTAATCATTTAATAATATTTTATTCACTTACTAATATTATTAATCATTTAATAATATTTTATTTAATCTCGAATATTATTATTTAATAATAATACTCTAATCTAATATTTTTATTTACATAACAACATCATATTATAATATTATTAGTATTATAATAATATTCCAATGATTTATTAAATTAATAAACAATTTATTCTAATTGTTCATCCTTTAATAACCTCTTACTTAATATCCATAAAAGGTCATAAGTAATATTTATTATTATAAATTACCAAAATGCCCTAAGATAGTCATGATATGATATATTATGAGCATTCAAGCATAAAAATCATATTTTTCTTATTAAAGACATCATTTAACTATTTATTTCCTTTTATTTACAACCTAATCATTTTTAGGAAAACTAGCAAACTGATTCCAAAATTTCTCAGCTTCTGGATTTTAATAGAATATGAACCAAAAATGATCCTCTAATTTTTCTAGAATTTTAGAAAATGATTTACTATTTTTAAAGTGCTCAAAACACTCAGATCTTGCTCTATTTTTAAAAAATTGAGTTTTGCTCAGAAAAATCTGATATTTTCAGGGTATGCTCTCTTAACGTATATGAAGCTACTGTAAATATTTTGGAATTTTCCAGTGTATACACAGTGAGATATTTGTAGGATAATATTTATGGAGTCCTTTACGGAAATAGTCATTACGCACAATATATAACTCAAACGTGTCCGTTCTTTTCCTACGCCGTAGATAACTTCATAAGGTACCTCTGTAATATTTTTCCAGATTTTTACAAGACAAGGAACTAGCCGAAACAGCCTCATGAAAAACAAGTCAGTAGCTGATTTTGGATTTCAAGGCTTTAGCATATAAAGTGGACTGTTTTTGTAAAAAAAATCTCAAAGTTTTCAAAACATGCTAGATTTGTGATTCACCACTTGGGTTTACTAGATAACTCATGTATCTAGCACCCCCTTCTCGACGGATCATAATTCCAAGTTGTAGAACTTGAGTTACACAAGATTTAGTGGAAGAAAAACAAGAGTTTTCACCCTTGGAGAACATATGCTCATTTTCTTCCTCTAAGTCTTTGATCTAACACTCAAGATACTTAGTTCCATGCATGATGGTATGTATAACTAGTGTATCTTGAGTAGTTGTACATAACCCCATCAAAACTCAAACTATCAAAACAAGGTAAGAGAAGAAGATGAAGGTACATTATACCTTGACTTAGTGGCTACCTTCCTTGATTTTCCAAAGTAACTAATAAACTTAGGGGCATAAACCACTAGAACTCCTATAATTCTTCTTCCTATGGCTGAAATTCTCTCTTTCTTTTCTCTTTGAAGTTGGCTAGTTTGGGGAGCAAGAGGTAGAAGAAGAAGATGAAGAAGATGGAGAGAAAATGAGATGTTGGAAGAATGAATTGTGTTTACAAAATGAAATGGCCAATTCATTAATAATTCTCCCACAATTATTTTGTTGCCCATTAGGTAAAAACTTTGTATTATTACTTACCTTAGGTTAAACATGATTAAATGTGCATAATGGAGTGGCAACCAATGGGAGCCTTACCACATTGTCCTTATGTTTATTCATGTCTACTAATGGACAAGCTAGATTAATTATTCCACTTAGGATCCTCATAATATCCACCATTTAGCTTTTATTTTAAATGCCCAATTTTGATTAATCAAATGTCTAGAATACCCCAATCAAGTGGGCTAAGTATTGGATTACAATTTATTTTCCTTGGGCTTCTCTTTTAATTGATTTGGGCTAGATAAAACATAGTCCAACAATTTTAATAATGTTACCCAATTTGATAATTTAGGGCTTTCATCTCCAATCATATGAAGTTTAATTACTTATACATATGATTTTATCTCATAACCTAATTAGATTTACAAGAATTAGGTTTAAAATTATTAGTCACTTGAAATACTAAGTTTACCCACTTAAGTTAGTATACGTATAAAATACTAACTTTTTCGTGTTACCATAACCCTTAGGTTATTTAATATCCTTACCTAATGTATAATTAGGTCACAAGGCTTTCATTTTTAATGAAATCCATAAATGTATGTATCCATATATAATACAAAGTTTAAAAAAAATGTACATACATACATGGTGACTTAAGATTCACGGTTATTACAAGAGACACTGGCCAACCTATACAGAATAGACATAGAAGATTAAACATGGGTTAGACCATTGATGATATGTGAACAGGAGATCACAAGGAAAGAGAAACTGAGCATGACAAACCTGATAAGTCTTGAAGTTAAGGAGGGCCAGAGTAATCAGATAAGTTGTCAATACCTAATATAAGTTAAGGTAAGCAGAAGTGATGAAGCACTACACGAGTGGAGTAAGAGAGGTTCTACATTGAAAATCCAAAGAACACTCTCAGAATTGTAGTGTTTTCTCAATCCGTCAATGAGCAATATTCATCAGACTAACTATGATCAAGTCCAAGGTTATCTGCATCAGAATCGTAGAGTTCAGTCATCTGAGTATCGAAGCCTTAGCAACGTCTCAATACAAAGAGTGACATTCAAACATTGGAGATTGAATGCATCGATGCAGAAGGACAACTCTTGATGTTCTAATCGAGAAATCAGAAAGTAGAAATAAAGGTGACTACCAGTCTTACACGTTAAAGAGACATTTCTGATGTGGTAGGTGAAATAGTAGACTGCAGTGTCAGAAAACTGAAAAACGGGATATCATGTCAAATCTGCAGTCTGCACCAAATAACTCAAGATCTGCAAATTAATTTGAATAACTTCCAATGGCTATAATCCAACGAAAACCTTATGAAAGGTTATTTAACAGCAGAAGCTCAAAAAAAAGGAAGTGGTTGACAAGTTGTTGACTCTACGAGTTCTATAGAGCAAAAATAGAATATGTCTCAGTGACAGTGAGACTACGAAAGTAGAAGTGAAGCAAGTTAAGAGAAGAGATTAAATAGAAAGAGGCTTCACTCAACAACAATAAGAATGGCATTAAAAATGCCAGCCAAGCTGAGAGCCTAGAAGGCCAAGATAAAAGCATTCAAGAGATTGGCAAATCAGAAAGAAGATTCGAAGAGCCAGTCTACGAATCATCACGAACCACCAAGAGCTAAAGAAGAACATATGCAGAATCAAGGTTCAGGGGATGCTAAGTGCCAGACAAAGCCTACCAAAGATGCAAAGACTTAGCAAACCTCATGCGGTGAAGGAGTGCAAGCTGGGATCAAAAAAGGACCAACCTCAAGATCAGTTGCACTAAGAAAGAAGTGACAAACTGCTAAGTACTCAAAAAGATCGAGCTTCATGAATAACTTAGCAGTATATCCAATAGTGATCCAGTCTCGAAGAAGAATCCAAAGAGAATCACAACAAGCTGCCAAGAATCAAGGATGAACAAGCCTAAAGTCATCTTGGCATCTCAGCACCAACAACAACAACAACAACAAGAGCCAGGGCCAGAAGGGTCCTTGTCCAAGGGACTAAAATGAGTTCTAAGGCTGCGGGCCTTGAAGAGTTCTTAGTGAACTAGAGTTCCAAGTCTGCTGGACTTGAAGATTTCTTAGTGAACTGGAGTTCCAAGTCTGCTGGACTTGAAGAGTTCTAAGTGAACTGAAGTTCCAAGGCTGCTGGACTTGAAGGAATCTTAGTGATTCAATGATGTAAAGACTTCCTTAGTGGAATCCCTGCTTGTTGAAGTAGAATAGTGGATTATGAGCATGAGTCTTTGAATCACTTAAAATCCCTTGTGTCTTTTACATTCTGTCATTTACATTATAACTGCTATTAACGTAATAACTACTTACAACTAAGCTAACTCTAGATAAATGGTCAACATAACATCTATGAAGAAGAACCTGAACTTATTCTGTCGTGTTTACTCAGCCGACATTCTCAAATACTGTCATAAAACAAGGGTTAATTAAGGAAATCAATATATCACATAATATCCCTATATACTGACCAACTAACAAATAAGCTTAGGTAGGACACACTAGCGAAGGATTTACTCGCCTCTCCTCCTAGTTCTATTCCCGATCTCTAGGCTGGAGATCATATCCCAAGCTTTGATACCAACCGTAACGCCCCAAAATAGGTATACATCACCCATTCTGAGTTGTCAATACATGGTACAGAAACAACTACAACTTTATTATTACAACAATAAAATTGTGAGTTTGAATACAAATATTATCTTCTAGACAATATCTATACTCAAATAAATCCTCATCACATTTATTGATACATTATTTTACAAAATGGTGAGGACTACTAAACAACTCTCGCTATATTCTCGCCTCCCCGAGAAGAAAATGGAACAAAAGGACAAGGGTGAGCTCAACTAGCCCCCAAGAAGAATATTATGACTAAGATAATATACAACAAATTATCGTTAGTCTTCAACAGGAAAAATCGAGAGAATACATTAAACAACAAGTTTTAGATCAATATTTGCAAATGGAAAATATTAATTCATAGAAAAGTTACGTAAAGGTGAAATCTACTAATATCTATGAATTTAACAAATCCATCATCATTATTTTATCATCCTGTAACATCAATCAATATTCATCTTGAATCAAATATTCATCTTTTGCACCACAGGCCAAAGATATTCATCAGTTGGTCATGTTCATCTAAACACTTGTTCATCTTTGCACTACGAGCCAAAGATATTCATCAAGAAATCATTCATCTTTGCACTACAGGCCAAAGATATTCAGTAATATCATCATTTAGGACTGAGGATGATGAAAAATATTTCAAAGAAAACGAATCCAGTGAAACAAAAGAATAAATATTAAGGATTCGTATTTCAGCTATTTCATGTCCAAAAATATCTCATAAATAATCATAGTGGTGTAAAATTCAAGAATGATCAAAACATGGATACAATCAAAGCTAGTATCCGAATAGATATTTTGGACGAAAAGGAAAATTTTCATTTTCGATGAATAAAGGTCGATTCGTGAATAAGATCAGATACGTGAATAAGGCCATGATACGTGAATAAGAACTCCCAAACACTAAAAGTTCCAAATTTGATTAAAAAGTTCAGATCAATACTTTCAAGCATAATGATATTATAAGAAATAATATCATTTTAAAATAATATCCCTTACCTCGAAAGACAAGATTTTAGTTGGAACAACCTGATATAAGCTATGACTTGAACTTGCATCAGATATAGCAACAAAAGACTCAAAAGTATACTCAAAATACTCACAAGAATACACTCGATAATATAGAAAGAGAAAACTTCAGTTTCTGGTGTGATTTTAAATTCTAACCTAAGCACCCTATTTATAGGAAAATGCTTAGAACACCAAAGTAGAAAATTTAATAAAATATAAATATATATATCAAAATTCCTACGCCACTCTTGAAATCTGATTTCAAATTCAATAAAGACATGCCACCTTCTAGAAAAAGTAAGAAAAACGTTTTTCTAAGTTAAAATAATTTAAACTTTCAAAAATCAATTATTTCGGAGCTTCGGAACTTCAATAATTCATAATAAATAGCCCTTTTATCAGAAAATTCGAAACTCGCAACTTTTTATAGGAAATTCAATTCTCTACAACTTTACAGAAGAAAGTTTTTCCAAATTCCAAATAAAAATTGACCGAAATCCACAAACGGACAATTTTACAGGCTATAATCAAATTTCAATCAAGAAATAATTCTATACATAAAGCATGCTTTAAATATTTTGGTAACAAAAATACTCCTCCTCCACATATACTCATATATCCCACATTCATCGTAAAAATATCATCATTATTATATTATTAAAATATAATAATATATTTAAATGAATTATTTTATCGGAAAAGATAAAATTTCAATTTTCAACAATTGTCACATTAAAATTTTCTCCATCTATATCCACATAAAATCAATATTTTCTTCATCATATAAATCAATAATTAATTATTCATTTAATAATATTACGTAATTACAATATCGATAAACCGTGCAGTTCTGAGGATAGAGGGGCTTTCCAATAAAAAATTTCCTTATTACAAGCAATTAATTAGGTGACCAAACCTCTCCTTGTATGTAACTTTCTAGACATTGCCAATAATGTTATCTAATAATATTATTCGATAATATGAATTATTACTTCGATAATGAAAAATATTGTGTAATGATAATTATGAAACAACAAAGAATATAAAATATCAACGCAAGCAATTATTAAATCAATAAAATAAAATATCGAATAAGAATTATCGTAACCATTATCGAGTAGTGCCTTCTTATGTAAGAATCAATAATTGGTGCAATACCGCTGGTGCTATCGCGTGTGTTAACCAATCGAGTATTTTAACAAAGATTATTCAGAATAACCACGCCTGTTATTTTTAAACAACTTATATTTATCGCTTTTCTTCATCCAATCGCTTCCGCTATGGGGCCCATAAAAGATCGCATACCATTGCATTTAATATTCCACGACCAAACGAATATTCCGCATAACAATGAATATTTTATAACCACTTTGCTTATTTTGAAATATCACAGTATTTTACCCATAACTATCCACATTAATCAAATCAACCCTTACTATTTCAAAATAATAAATAGAGAAAATTAAATTTCATTAATAATAAGTTAGGGTCTTACAACCTCCCTCCTTATGAAATTTCGTCCTCGAAATTGACGTCGCGTACTCGGTGTTTCAAACGGTGAGGATACCTCGCTTTCATTTCATTTCCAATTCCCGTGTCATTTCCTCTATAGCATGATTCCTCCACAAAACTTTAACTTGTGGTATGACCTTTGTGCGTAGGACATGCTCCTTCCTATCCAAGATCTTGACAGGTAACTCTTCGTACGTTAAGTCTTCGGCTATCTCGTCCGGTTCTAACTCGATAACGTGGTTCGAGTCTTTCACATATTTACGAAGTACAGATATGTGAAACACATTATGAACACGAGACATACTCTGAGGTAACGTAGCAGTATATAGGCTACATTTCCTACGGTCTGGCCAAGAATTTGAAATGGACCAATAAATCGTGGATTGAGCTTTCCTCTCTTCCCAAATCTTGTAACTCCTTCCATGGAGCAACTCGCAACAATACATGATCCCCTATACTAAATTCCACGCCCTTTCGATGAAGATCCGCATAACTCTTTTGTCGATCTTGTATCGTTTTGTATACGTTGTCGAATCATTTGGATCTTTTCGGTGAGTCATACGTATTAACTCGGTCGCAACAATGTTGCTTCACCCACCTCATCCCAACATATTGGAGAGCGACACTTTCGCCCATATAATGCTTCAAATGGAGTCACACCTATACTTGCTCGATAATCTGTTGTTGTAGGAGAATTCCACCAATGGTAAATACTTATCCCAATCGCCTTCTTGAAGTTCAGGACACGAGTCTTAATAGATCTTCAAGAGTTTGAATAGTCCTCTCTCGATTGTCCGTCCGCTTGAGGATGGTTTGCCGAATCGAATTGTAAATCCGCACATAGCTTTTTTTGCAAGCTAACCCAAAATCTTGAAGTGAATCTTGGGTCACGATCCGAAACTATGGATATCGGCATGCCATGCAACCTCACAATCTCATTTACATATATACTAGCAAGACGTTCAAGGGAATAAGTCTCCGTAGACGGCAAGAAATGAGCAGACTTGGTTAATCTATTAACAATAACCCAAATGGCATTGATGCCTTGAGAAACCAAGTAGGAAGACCCGTGAATTAAATCCATGGTAATGTGTTCCCACTTCTATTTCGGAATCCCAAGTGGTTGCAACTGACCCTTAGGTACTAGATGTCTTCGCCTTTACACGCCGACAAGTTAAACACGTTGAGATAAACTTTGCAATCTCTCTCTTCATATTGTTCCACCAAAATGTATGTCGAAGATCACGATACATTTTGGTACTTCCAGGATGGATTGCAAATGGTGTATTATGTGTCTCCATCATAATCTTGTACTTCAAATCGAGTCGTTAGGGACACAAAGTGCTGGAGTGGACTCAAGTATTCCTTCTTCATCAATTCTCGCCCTAGGAAAGACCTTCTTGTACTTTCTTCTTCATACGCATCACTCGGCTTGGGTGTTGGCTTGAGCAACCTTAACTTTTTCTATTAAAGTTGGCTCTACGCAGATACTTGACATCATCGCATTCGCCTCGTGATATGATCTTCTACTCAACGCGTAGCGTAAACTACCACGTCGCTTTTCCGTGATGGTATTGAATAGTGTGGTCGTAGTCTTCAATAGCTCGAGCCAACGTCATTGCTAAAGATGTTAAGTTCTTTTTGAGTGAAGAAATATTTAAGGCTTTTACGGTCCTGAATATATCTCCACTTTCTCCCCATATAGATAGTGCCTCCATATCTTTTAGCGAAAATGATCGGGCCGCTAACTCTAGATCATGAGTAGGATAATTCCTCTCATATTCTTTAAGTTGTCATGAGGCATAAGCTATGACTTTCCCACGTTGCATGAGAACACATCCTAACCCCTTTGCTTCAAGCATCGCCAGAGATAACAAATCCATCCGCACCGGATGGTATTGTTAGAACAGTCTGCCAAATGAGTCTCCTCTTGAGCTCTTGGAAACTCTTCTCGCATTCCTCGCTCCATACGAATTTTATATCTTTCCGATTCAAATTGAGTTAATGGAGTAGCGATTCGAGAAAATCCTTCCACCTAATCTCCGATAATAACCAATTTAAGCCCGTAAAGCTACGCATTTCTGGCCACCGACTTCGGTTGTTCCTAACTTTGTATTGCTTCAATCTTCGCCGTCCACAGACATTTCATGTTTTGACATCACGTGCCCAAGGAATGCTACTTCTCAAGCCGTAACTCAGCATTTCTTCAATTTGGCATATAGTTTGTTTTCACGAAGCCTTTGGAGTACCAAACTTCAAATGGTGCTCATGATCTTCACGACTTTTGGAATATATGAGGATGTCATCAATAAAGACAATAACGAATCGATCCAAATATTCCTGAATACTTGGCTCATCATATCCATGAAAGTCGTAGGAGCATTAGTCAATCCGAAAGACATGACTAAGAATTCATAATGCCCGTATTTAAGTTCCAAAGGCGCCTTTGAATATCCTTAGTTCTAATCTTTAAATGATGATATCCGTAATCTAAAATCGATATTTGAAAAAAATTGTGTCCCTCAGAATCGGGTCAAACAAGTCATCAATACGAGGTAGAGGATACCTATTCTTGATGGTGACATGGTTCAATTTCGATAGTTAATACAAAGTCGCATACTACCGCTTTCTTCTTTCTTTACTTAATAAAACAGTGCACCCCAAGGAGATGTACTAGGACGAATGAAACCGATGTCCAACAATTCCTCGTAGTTGGACCTTTAACTCTCAAGTTCAATACGAGCCATTCAATATGGGGTTTTAGAAATGGGCTTTGTACCAAAGTTCAAGATCAATAAAGAATTCAACTTCACGCTCGGGGTAGACCGGAAGTTCTTCAGAAATACGTCGAAAGTCAATAACAACAGAATATTATTCAAATTTGACGGTCTTTATTCAAATCCATAACATGGGCTAAGAAAGCTCGACATACGCTTTTTCAATAAACTAATAGCTTTATGATTAGATATGATGTTGATTGATTTTAATGGTTTAGTTACTTGAATTGCATACAACAGTTGGTTAGAATATGAAAACTAACAACCTTACGAAAACAATCAATTTTGGCATGATGAGTAGTTAACCAATCAATCCCTAAAATCACATCAAAAGCAAGTATCTTTAAAGAGATAAGGTCAATGTAAAGGTGATGGTGCCAACTTGAATCAAACAAGATTTATAAACAATGGATGTGATGAAAGTTTCTCCCAACGGAGTTTCCACAGATAGTCAAAGTCTAATTTCTCCAGAGTCAAGTTTAAACGCTGAGCACAAGGTAGGAGAGATAAATGAATGGGTAAAGACCTCAGATCAAGTAAGGTATAAACTTCGCATGAATTTATAAATAGCTTACACGTGATCACCTCGCTTGGGTTCTCGATTTTGACCACCACAACAAACGCTCTTCCAGAACCGCTGACTTTGACTTTTTGGGGATGATCTTTTGAGTCACCGCCCCTCATTAACTAGGTTTCGCCATCGCATAATCTCGAGCGATATGTCCTTCCTTTCCACAATTATAGCATACCTTGAACTGTGTTGTAGGCGCTTGGATCGATATGTCCCTCTTTTCCACATTTATAAAGATACGACCTAGGTGGTCGCTCCTCCTTGGAACCCGATTCTTCACCAAGACTTGCTGTCTTCATACGGTCGTTGTTAAATCTCTCTTTTAAAATCTCCTCCGACTCGCTTCTTCTATTTTTATGGCCATGATTACCACCCGGAGTGATTACCATTTTTGTCCGGTTTTTCTTTCTCCATTTGGTTATCGTTGTTTTGTTGACCGCTATCTCCTAGATATATCTCGTTGTGGTCCCTCGATCGACAGCATTTTGTTATCTCGCTCTAATAATTGAGAGCCTTTACAACATCCTATCAGAGAGAAAATTTATGAAATGAGATATCGACGTATGCCGGTTTCAAACCTCTAAGAAACATCTCAAGGCCATACGCTCCTCATTCTCCACCAAATGAGGTGTGAAACTCGATAACTCGCAAACTTTGCCTCGTCATCGGACACCGCCATGTTATTCTCTCCAGCCTAATAAACTCCACTTCCTTCATACGACGTAACACTTTCGTGAAAGTATTTGTCATTAAATAGTTTCAAATGTCTCCCAAGACATGCCGAAGTCTTGGCCGGATGGGTACGCTTCACGCAGACTCCCACCAAAGAGTCCATTTCGCCACTTTAACATAAAGGTGGCGAATGGAACCTTCGTTCTTCGCATCCCAAGACATCGAATATCTTGGTACTTTGTTTGACCCATGTTTCCGCCATGATCAGATCTGGTTTTCCCTTAAATTTTGGTGGTCCCAACTCTTTGAACTGTTTGGCTGTGACAACCCGTGAATTGCTATCATTTCCTCCTGTATTTTGAACACGAGTCTCCTTCGATCGATTTTGCATGAATCGCAAAAAGCTTCTAAACATCCCTCGCTCATCATCCGCGCCGTTGGTGTTGTTCACGGGAGGAACATTGCTTGACTTGTTGCACGCTCTCCTCGTTGGTGAGTACAGCGGCTCCACTGGCCTCATTTCCACATTAATATTCTCAATGACATTCTCAACACCATCATAAAATAAGGGTTAATTAAGGAAATCAATATATCACATAATATCCCTATATACTCGATTAACTAACAAATAAGCTTAGTAGGACACACTAATGAAGGATTTACTCTGCTCTCCCTCCTAGTTCTATTCCCCGATCTCGCCGGAGATCATATCCCTAAGCTTTGATACCAATCGTAACGCCCCAAAATAGGTATACATCACCCATTCGAGTTACAATAATATGGTACGTAAACAACTACAACTTTATTATTACAACAAGAAATTGTGAGTTTGAATACAAATATTATCTTCTAGACAATATCTATACTCAAATAAATCCTCATCACATTTATTGATACATTATTTTACAAAAATGGTGAGGACTACTAAACAACTCTCGCTATATTCTCGCCTCCTGAGAAGAAAAATGGAACAAAAAGGAAAAGGGTGAGCTCAACTAGCCCAGTAAAGAATATTATGACTAAGATAATATACAACAAATTATCGTTAGTCTTCAACAGGAAAAATCCGAGAGAATACATTAAACAACAAGTTTTAGATCAATATTTGCAATGAAAATATTAATTCATGAAAAGTTACGTAGAGGGTGAAATCTACTAATATCTATGAATTTAACAAATCCATCATCATTATTTTATCCTCGTAACATCAATCAATATTCATCTTGAATCAAATATTCATCTTTGCACTACGTGCCAAAGATATTCATCACTGGGTCATGTTCATCTAAACACTTGTTCATCTTCGCACTCACGAGCCAAAGATATTCATCAAGAAATCATTCATCTTTGACCACAAAGCCAAAGATATTCAAGAATATCATCATTTAGGATCGAGGATGATGAAAAATATTTCAAAGAAAACAAATCCAAAGTGAAACAAAAGAATAAATATTAAGGATTCAGATTTTCACCTATTTCATGTCCAAAAATATCTCATAAATAATCATAGTGGTGTAAAATTCAAGAATGATCAAAACATGGATACAATCAAAGCTAGTATCCGTAATAGATATTTTGACGAAAAGGAAAATTTTCATTTTTCGATGAATAGTTGTCGATTCGTGAATAAGATGCAGATATCGTGAATAAAGCCAGATAACGTGAATAAGAACTCCATACACTAAAAGTTCCAAATTTGATTAAAAAGTTCAGATCAATATTTCTAAGATAATGATATTATAAGAAATAATATCATTTTAAAATAATATCCCTTACCTCAAAGAGACAAGATTTCTAGTTGAAACACCTGGATATAAGTTTATGACTTGAACTTGCAACCAGATAAAGAACGAAAACTCAAAAGTATACTCAAAATACTCACAACAATACACTCAATAATATAAAGAGAAAACTTCAGTTTCGTGTGATTTTAAATTCTAACCCAAGACCCTATTTAGAGGAAAATGCTTAGAACACCAAAGTAGAAAATTTAATAAAATATAAATATATATATCAAAATTCCTACGCCACTCTTGAAATCTGATTTCAGCTCAATAAGCACCTGCCACCTTCTAGAAAAAGTAAGAAAAAACGTTTTTCTAATTTAAAATAATTTAAACTTCTAAAAATCAATTATTTCTGAGCTTTGGAACTTCAATAATTCATAATAAATAGCCCTTTTATCAGAAAATTCGAAACTCGTAATTTTTTTATAGGAAATTCAATTCTCTACAACTTTATGTAAGAAAGTTTTTCCAAATTCCAAATAAAAATTGACCAAATCCACAAGCGGGCAATTTTACGTTTTATAATCAAATTTCAAATCAAGAAATGGGCACCTATACATAAAACATGCTTTAAATATTTTGGTAACAAAATACTCCTCCTCCACATATACTCATATATCCCACATTCATCGTAAAAAATATCATCATTATTATATTATTAAAATATAATAATATATTTAAATGAATTATTTTATCGTAAAAGATAAAATTTCAATTTTCAACAATTGTCACATTAAAAATTTTCTCCATCTATCCACATAAAATCAATATTTTATTCATCATATAAATCAATAATTAATTATTCACGAATAATATTATGTAATTACAATCTTGACAACAAAAGTGCGCTTTTCGTGATGTAGGGGCTTTCAATAAAAATTTTCCTTATCATGCCGCAATTTGGTGACCAAACCTCTCCTTGATGTAACTTTCTAGACATTGCCAATAATGTTATCTAATAATATTATTCAGGATAATATGAATTATTACTTCGATAATGAAAAATATTGTGTAATGATAATTATTGAAACAACAAAGAATATAAAATATCAACGCAAAGAATTATTAAATCAATAAAATAAAATATCGAATGAAAGAATTATCGTAACCATTATTGAGTAGTGCCTTCTTATGTAAGAATCAATAATTGGTGCAATACTGGTGTCGCCATCGTGTGTTAACCAATCGAGTATTTTAACAAGATTAATGCAGAATAACTACGCCAATTATTTTTAAACAACTTATATTTATCGTTTTCTTCATCCAATCGCTTTCAGTTATGGGGCCCATAAAGATTATGCAAATGCATTTAATATTCCCGACGTGAAGAATATTCCACCACCAAACGAATATTTCCCGACAACAATGAATATTTTATAACCACTTGCTTATTTTGAAATATTTGCATATTTTACCCATAACTATCCACATTAATCAAATCACCCTTACTATTTCAAAATAATAAATAGAGAAAATTAAATTTTATTAATAATAAGTTGGGGTCTTACACTAAAGCTTAAGTGGAGTAACTCTTGCTAAAGGATTGGCATGTATGCAAATATATATATATACATATATATATATATATATATATACATACAAAACCAATGTTCTGTGTTCTTGATAAAATGTAGAGTATGATCAACACTAGAGGAATATCTTGAAGATTCTTAGAAACTGATCATCTCCATGAATCAACCAGATGCAAATAAACAATGGAGTTGTTTCCTACTCTGAAAACTTTCAAGAACTGTGAACACAACCAAGCAAAGATTGAAACAATCAAAGAAAAAGAATGTCCCATCAATATACTTAATCATTCACACACTCATCATCATGCATCATAAATGTCATATCTAAATTCAATACATGCATAAATGTGATTATTGATGCAAATGTGACATAAATTTAAGAATATGAGGGATTGAGATTGAAATAATTGACCAGCAGGACCCAAAAAATCATGGGTACCAAAAATAGAAACTTACCTAACCTGCAGGTACTTGATTTATCTGACCACACAAGGAATGCTAAATCAGATAGCTTCAGTCACAAGGGTTCAAATAGCTGCAAGCTAAGAAGGGAAAATACAGCCAAAAATCAAAGAAGTCTTCACTCATCTTGATCGCAGAATCACTACCGATGGTAGAGTTCATACTTGACAACCCATCAGAGATCTATTCATCCATGATGATTTCAGCCTGAAGCTGTTGATTTGTTTGAGGAAGTTCTAGATACAAATGATGAAGATGGTAAAGCTTAGGGAGCCAAATGAAGAAGTGGGATACTTGCAAGAACATCTGAGATAAGCTTGAAGGATAGGACAACCAGGATATATGTCTGTTAAACACTCCACAAATTAAATGTAAAGACCACTCTTGTCAAGATCATTGAGACATGAGCTAACCAAAAACAGAAATGTCCCAGTTAAAGAGTCCCAAAACTCTGTGACTGATGAACCAAATGAAGATCACAACAAGAAAGAACGCCCCAAAACGTCATCGATAACCATATCAACCAACCACTCAAATCGTGGAGTAATTTCGATCAGTCTCAGTAATCGTAGTGAAAGAGCATGATGACACCACGATTGCAGCCTAAACAAATACCAACACAAAGAATGTCCAAAGTTGGTAAGTAAATTGTCAAGCAAAAAAGACTAATGTGATGTCATTGTTGCCATCAAATATATACATTCCTTCTGATAAGCGCTTCAAGAACAAACCTGGCCCTTAGTGCAGTCTAAGAGGTTGGCCCTTCCTGGGCTTCCTTAATAACCTAGAAGGAATGTTAAGACAGAGCTCATCATAAGAACCAGGCCAGACAATGATCGTAGAATATGATCAGCAGCAAACTCAACAATCGTAGAGTAGCCTCGCCGATCGTAGTCCTTTCAAAAGAAACACTAAATCAAGGGAAGCTAAGGGCAGATCAATATTTTCCACACCATTTAAAATCATGGAGCTCAGTAGAACTCGACACGTGTCCCACTATTTAGATCTTGTGGAGGGAAGTTACAAATAAAGTTTGAAAAGGCAGTTTGGAAATTTACTTCAGAATTTCAGTGCCCGAACTTTCTTGGGGCGCTTCAGTGGTTAAACCATGAAACTCCAAGATGAGGATTAGTGCAAAATCAGCCACTGAAGCATCTCTCAGAAAATGATCGTTGAGTTATATTGGGTAAAATCTAATTACGCACAACACGCAAGTATACGTGGTCAACAAGTAATAAAATGAAAGTAGAGTATCATTCCCACGAGGAATTATTTAATAAAAATCACCAAGTACTAACCTTTAACCAACTCAATCTTATTTAAATGAATGAATTTCAATTTATAAATAAACTAATTCTAATTACCACTAGTTAAATTAAGATTACGGAGATTTAAAATCATAACTTTACTTATTGCTTCAGTTAAGTTAACACACTTCTCATCAATTATTCTCTATCCTGAATTGTTAATCAAGAACACTAAAACAGATAAAACCACCTCTCGATGCATAATACCCATACTCACTTAAATCCACAAATGATAGAATTAAGCAAGACACCCTAATTAACTAATCCACTATATCTCTATGTGAATTACAATAAAAAGGATTTAAAGCACGAGTTCTCTATAAGATTACATATGGCGTAAAGGCATATCTCTATCCTAAACACGAATCATGAATTTCATCTATGCAGAAATCACAAACACGTGTTATCATGATCAAATCTAAATCTATACTTCATCTCTCGAGTTCATATAGATTATCACGGTAATTGTTAGCTAGGCAATGAAGCAATTAAGTCCAAATCACAATAGACAATCCTCACAATAGAACATAATAATTGATAACGAAATATATTAAAATAAACTACACAATAAGATCCATTCTAATCTCAAACAAAGAATTAGTTCATTGAATTAAAACTAAGAATCCACAGTTGAATAAACATTAAAAGACAAAGATAGAAGAAGATAAGAAGATAGAATCTGTTGTCTACAGATCTGACGCTTTCTCCTTGCTCCTACTTTGAATCTTCAATGGTCTCCAAGTTGTTTCAATCTCCAAAACTCATTAGAACTAAGGTTTTGGTCATATTCTACTCTAATCTAATCTAATGGAATCCTCCTTCTACCTCTAAATCTTGTGATTTTTCTCCTTTTATAAGTCTTTTTATATGTCTTTAAGTCCTCTTAAAAGTCCTTGAGTCAATTGGATCGAACCAATCCTTCTTGGACTCAAATTTGGACAAAATTCGCTTTTTCACGCTGCATTCAGCCTTGGCGGGTTTGGCTATAAAGGGCCGCTTAAGCTAGCTAGGGTTCTGTTTTTAATTTGGTACCCCACCAAATGGAGTTTTTAAAGAGAAAGTTACACCTACGGGGTCCTTTTTCTGCTCTGACATCCTTATGGAAAATGGTCATCATTTCTCCGTCTGAACTCCGATTTTGATGATTCAAGATGTTCCGGAAAGAGGAGACGTAGATCTACAACTTTCATGCGTTGAGGTTTTCGAAATAAGGAATGGAGAAATGTTGAAATTGGCTCTGAAGTGGCTGCTATGTAAATAGTTATCCAAAACAGTGAAGTTCAACGTCCGTTGGTACAAAGGTCATAACTCATGCATCCGAACTCCAATTGGAATGATTCAAGTTGTTCCGGAAAACTAAAAAGAAGATCTCACTACTACAAAATAGTAAATAGACAACACTTAAATAACAACATTTTTATAAAAAATATTGTGATATTTTTTTTCATAACGTTTTTTAATAAAACGTTGTAGATACATATGAAAAAACGTTATCTATTTATAAAGGTAATTTTTTAATTTTAAATAGATAACGTTTTTTAAAAAAAACGTTATGTATTTCAAAAACACGGAGCTTAAAATTATCTACTAGTACTGATACTGTAGCACACTCACCACAGTTTACTAATTAGGCCTAAACCCTTCTTGCCTCGTTCTTACTAGTGTTTTGCAGAGAGAACCCCAAAATGGCAACTCGGATCCTTTCTATCTATTAGTTCAACACCAAATAATGTCTCTTTTCCGTATTTTCTCGCTCTTACGCATCCTTCTCCATCAAATCATAACCCTCCACCCTCGCCTCTCTTCCTTCTTTCTCATCCCTCCGCCTCCGCCCTCTCGTTTCCGCCGCCGCCAACTTCCGCCATCTATCCCCTGTGGCGGCTATCATCTGCGGTTTCGCTATCCGCCAGACGACGTCATCTCTTAACGATTCGAACCCTAACTGGTCCAATCGTCCCCCGAAGGAGACGATTTTACTCGACAGTTGCAATTTTGAGCACTGGCTTGTTGTTGTGGAGAAACCTGAGGGTGAACCCATAATAAGGTTATCGGGAGGTATTTATTTCTAGAATTTTTTGGGTATTTTTTTGGTATATACTGCACACATCTGCAGTATATATTATACTTGCATATTGTTTCGTGTTTTGGATTACCTCTGTTAATTTACTGATAATTGGAGTTCTTTGAAATTTGACTGTGCTTCTGATTGGAATTGATGAGTATGTTCCTTGTGCTTTTAGAGAATCCACAGGCACTTCGTGATTTTTGATGTACTTTAGAATTATGAATGTGCAGATGGCAATCCTGGTGATGCTGCTGAGTTGTTGGAGAGAGTTTCACATATCTAGTGTTTTTAGAAAATTTCAAGGTAGTTATTCTGCTATTTGTTAACATTTTTAGTTTAATTATTATTGTTATTTATCACTGTGTTGGTGGCTTTTATGTGTTTTTAGTCTTCTCTAGATAGTAGTATTAACAGCATTCTGCTCTGGTGTGGCAAAGGTGACTGAACAAGGAGAAAGTATCACATTTTCTGATGTTGCTGGTATTGACGAGGCTAAGGAGGAGCTTGAAGAAATTGTAGTATGTTGGAAATTACTCATCTTCAATAATAATACTTGGCACTCATTTATCAACTTTCTTTTGCTATAGAGGCTCCATATTCTCATTCCCGAATTGTTATTAATCATTGATGTTTACCACCTCAGGAATTCCTAAGGAACCCAGACAGGTATACTCGAGTTGGTGCTCGTCCTCCTCGTGGTGTTCTCTTGGTGAGTTGAGTGCTAAACTGCTGGTTAGAGTAGAATAATAGAGTTCTTATAAACAAATTCGAAGCCATGTCTCATGCAGAGTCTATATGACTAAAATGGAATGTCAAAGGCAACTTTGAGTACTGTTTTGAGCAGCCTATTATGACTGAAATGGTGGTGTTATAAATGCTAAAAATACTTCTATATACTATGTATATTATAACTAGAACTAGGTGTAAACTAACCTATGGATCAGAGATTATAAAACTTGCAAAAAGGGGGAAAGGGAGCAGGACTGCCGAGGCGGCTGCAGCAGCAGCAGTTAGCGCCTAGTGATGCGTTGTGCAGGATTGCAGGATGTCCTGTATTTACTTGTTTTTCTGTGTAGGATTTCTAGGTTGTATAGTTAGTATCCAAGAATTACATTTTTTGGGCAGTACTCGTTTGGTTGAGTGATCATTTCTCCTGAATCATCTTATCTCTCCCTCATGCATTATATATGATTATGCAGGCATTTTTCTTCATAATATGTTTATTTTTTGGTTTTTGGTCATGTTTTTGGTCGGGATATTTTTCATTTTGTTTCCAAATTATCTCATCTTGTACCTGTTTTGTGTGATAAATATGCATGCGAATGTGTTGCTAATTCATCCAAAATAGAAGTCAGCTTGATTCATTCTGTTCTTTCCCATGCATAGATCCATCTCTGACAGAGTAACAAAATGAAAATTCAATGCTGCTAAATTCAACCGTGTACTCTTTTGAATGGAAACATAAAAACTCGAAGTTCCTTATTGCTGTTCTAATGTTTCAATTTCTCTGATATCTTCTCTTGTTGCTAAAGCTTTTAGTTGGTCACATGCTTTTTCTACCCTGTGATTTTTCTTCTTCTGTTGTTGACTTTTTACTAGATTTTGCACAGGTGGAAATGCTGAGTTTTCCATGGACATGCACCAGAAAGAACAACTTCATGACAATGCTGTATCTATGATGCAGTCTCAAACACTTTTCTGTAAGTTTTGCATTCACTGCTATACAGTAGAATCATATGATACTTTGTGCTTCCTGAGTTTACAACTCATACTTGTGATATAATGTGCAGATGGGGAGGTCTGCTGGATTCAACTTAGGGGGAGGATTTTCTTCACATCACTCCCAACAGCAGCAACATTTTCCATTTCTGCTTTAAGAATTTCTCTTTCCTATTTCTGCTTTATTGGTTAGGTGTGGCTATATTTTAGTTTGAACTTTGAGTATAACTGCAGTTTTGTTCAGCAAGATATATGCACTTCACTTTCGATCTTATGGATAGTTTGGTATAGATTTTGTGGATGTAGTAATTTGAAACTGTAAACGAATGGTATTATTGGGATGTATTTTGAATGATTGATACATTTTGGTTTTAAATTTAAATGAGAATTTAGACCTTTTAGCTATATATCATGACATTAGTATATTGCAGGTGCATTGGTAATGTAGGTGAATTATAACTTTTTTTTCTTTTTTTTTAATCTACAACATTTTAAAAACGTTGTGTAAATGTGTCTAAACGTTGTCTGATATACTAAACAACAACATTTGTATCTAAAAAATATTGTGGAATCATACCTTCTACAACGTTTTTAAGTATCTGCTAATTTTTGAAAAACAAATCTACAACGTTTTTTTCATAAAAAAACGTTGTGTATTGTACTTAATTACAACGTTTTAAAAACGTTGTGTAAGGGTGTCAAATAGACAACACCCTTAACCACGACGTTTTTCTGACTGAAACCACAACGTTTTTTTCGCGTTGTCTATTTACTGTTTTGTAGTAGTGTCTACAATGTAATCCAAGTTTCAAGCCAAGAACATGAAATGAACATGAAAGCCCAAACGATGTCCGGATTGCTTTTCTTTACGATTTCATACCAATTCTTTGCGATTTCAGCTCCCAATCATAAAATCTACAAAATGAACACAAAATGCATGAAAAGTAACTAAGAAACATGAGATTAAGCAGCTAATTCAAGTAACAGATACCGGATAAGTAGGTATAAAACTAACTTATCAAATACCCCCAAACTTAAACATTTGATTGTCCTCAAGTAAAAACATAAAACAATAATGCTATGCAATGCAACAAATTTACATGCCTACGAATCCAGCAGTAATGACAGAAACAAGTCTATTAAACCGGCCTTAGAAAAATTAAGTAAACACGATAATACATCATATCAAAACTCATCAGTAACTTTCCAATCAATCATCAAATCTTAGACTGTTATCACTAATATAGTGCGTGTGTGCTCCACAACAATGTTAACCAATATAAAATCAAATTTAACACATAACAAGTCTCTTCGAAGGCATCATACAGTGTAAATTCAAGACATCTAAAAACAAGCTAGATCCAACTAAAATTAAATAATTACCAATATCGAGGGTCAACATGGGATACTTATGCTTCATTTTTCATCTACGGGGGATTTTTGCTCTTATTTTCTGTTTTATTCATTTTTTTCTTTTGGTTTATGTACACATAGCTATGCAATATCTTATTCCCTTAGGCTTTTCAATGCTACCTTAACGAGCTTTCGACCAACGACTCCTGCACTATTAAGACCTTAGGTATGGCTAGGTGTAAAGACAATCCCCCAGCTTACTTTTACTCAAGTAACAAAGGCCACAAAACTAGACAAAACGCATTACGGTGTTTATTCATACTTTTTTTTCTTCTTTTTTTTATATAGCTTATATACCCCAAATATTCTCCCAAACTTAGGTTTGTGTCTAACTTTAGTCATCACTACTTATGCTTGTCATTCTTTCATTCAAACTAGCATTATCCTTTAGAGTCCCATTATGTATCAATTTAAACTCAATCAATCAACAAGTTGTTTTCTTTGTGTTATCCTTATTATACCGGGTTTCAAAATGAAAAAGACTCAATTCTAACAAGAAATCACATCAAAGCTCTAATAGTCAGTACTATACTTGTCTACCCAATTCCAATCTCATCATTGGCCAAAACAAACTGTAAATATCAAATAGCTGGACTCATGCAAGATGAACTAAATGCAACAAACACAGTAAACTAACTACTATTTTTGAAAAATTTTAATTTTTTAATTTTAATTTTAATTTATTTATTTTAAAAAAAAACTGAATGCAAAAACTAAATGTAAATAACCCGTAAACATAACGAACTACAATTTAAATAACTAACTATATGCAATACGACACTAAAATGCCCCCCAAACTTAAACTAGACATTGTCCTCAATGGCTGAAATAGAAAAAAGTAAAGCAGAGGACTTCCTTGCAAATATAGCAATCCTCCTCCTTGTCCGCTAAGTTTGGAGAATAGGTTAGGCACACGGAACAAATTGGACACCACACTTGAATTTGACTTGCATAACCTTTCCATAATCTTTTGCCTGTCCATTGAACCTCTAATACCTGCAATGAAGAGAGACAACATAGATTAGAATAACACTTTGGAATGGTAAGAGAACTTAATAAGCAAATTAATTCCTGTCTACTAAATAAACTAGTTTAGCATATAAATATAAAAATTACTGGGTTGCCTCCCAGTTAGCGCTTGAATTACAGTCTTTCAGCCTGACTTTTTCTAGTCAACGTTATCCAATTCCTCGGCGATAGTTGAGGAACCCTCCATCCATCGGAAGCAATGTAGCTTTTGTTAGGTTCCCAATTGTGATAGCCATTGCATTAAAGTCAGCTAGTATGTTTTCTTTAGATAAGATCACATTCAAGTACATCCAACATCTAGGTGTTTTCTCCATTGTGTCTATGAATAGATTCTGGCATTGAGGCTTGTCAGACACAACAATCTCTTCTTCTATCTTCTCCAGCTCATCGCACCATGGCTTCGAAGTTGTACTCGCTTTTACGTCACAAGGAGTATTGTCGACGACATGACTACCTAGCGGACAAGGTTTTGCAAATCTAACCGGATCCTTGAACTTTGGTGGAAAAGGCACTTGGGGCACTAATAACATCAGCTCATCATCGTTGATACTCACAGTTAACTCTTCTCCGACCTTGTTTTCATTATTCCCACGTGTCTCCTCTTTTTCAACATTTTGTGGCTCATCCAATTATATATTTAGTTCGGGCACTTCATCAATCTCAGAATCCTCGTCATAACACCAATTATTTTGACGACAGTTGTTCAAGGCTTTGAGCATTTGATCCATCTGGTTCTGCAGCTTTTGAATTGATATCTCTTGATTTTGAATTGTCATCTCTTGATTAATCCTCATCTCCTCATTTGATGCTACGAACTTAGAAAACATTTCCTCCAACCTTGAATTTTATGTCTCAGTTTTGGAATCCATGTATTGAGGACCATGGTGAAAGTAGTATGCACACAAGCCAACCATGTTTGATGATAAAACATATACTTTGTAACAATCTTATTCATTTATTAATAAAAAGTATTAATTTATTAAAGGCTTTTAATTATCTACATGATGCTATTTTATAATATGTGATAAACCCATAGTTTTAAGCAATGTTTTTAGAATAATGATGATGATCATTCTAATGAGATCTAAATTCTTAGAAAGCTTAAAACTAAAATAATTCCCAATCATTGGATTACTAAATTGGGGGTTAGTGAATCAGGATAGATTGGTACATCGTTAACTTGTTCATTGGATGAGGATGATTGATCTCACGATCATTTGTGTGGAACACTAAAAGCAAGTATGTAGGTGCTTATTAGAGAATAAGTTCATTGAACGTGGGCTCGCTAAGGAATACCTAATGGAGTTTTACTTGTGCACGATAGGAATTTCTGTAGTGATAGTAGTACACGTGATCCTGGACTTGAGATCATCATAGTATCTTGTGTATGATGAGTTATACTTTGACTTATTCTTTAGGACCCTTAGGGTATATCAAAGGTATGCTTGGGTATAATAAGTTGTACATGGAGATAATGTATGATCAATAAAGAATCTACCACTTCTAATAAAAGAAGAGAAATGTCTTATGTGATTAGATAAATGACAACCTAGTAGTCCTTGGCGTTTAAGGAATGAAATTAGAAAGGAGTTTCTAATTTGCATTATTTGGTGTTGTGCATTTAAGAATTGAAAAACATATAATTAAATAAAATAAGACTTGACAGTAATTCCATGTCTTATATTTAATTGGGACATTGTATGGTGGAATGATTGAATTGTACGGTAACTATTAACTCAAAGGTTCTTTTATGATTAATGTTAAAATCTATATTATCTGGAAAGTCGTTGATCGCTAGGGAGACTTATCCCTATTGTAGAATAAATATTATTTATTTAAATAAATTAATCGTTTAATTTATTTATTTAAATAAGATTAGAATTGTTCTAATTGATTTATTCACAACCGGTTTAATATAGAGAACCTAAAGGGTCACACCATAAAAGGAAGAATAATTATTTAAAAAATTAATGGCATAATCGTAATAATATGTTAAGTATATTTAATTTAATCTATGGTGATAGAATAAATTAAATAGCTTAATATTTATTATTTAATATTTTAGAAATATTAAATATAAATTAATAAGAGGAGTCTTATTAATATTATTATAATTATAATTATTTTAATTTCTAAAAGAGTTTAGGAATTAATTTAATATAAGTACTCTCATTTATTCCTAATAAGATTAGGAGGAAAAATTAGTTAAAGGAGTTTAATTAATTATCTCTAATAAGATTAGGGAGCCTATTTAATTAAAAGAGTTTAATTAAATAAATAATACCTTATTTTAATTATATAGGGTTACCTGATATCTTTATAAGAGGAGTCTTATATCAGATATCAAATATATACGTGATTACAATTGTTGGAGAGTACGCTCCTTTTCTATAAGAGATAGAAAATTAAGGTTTTGTCAAACACCCATCTTCTTGAATCTTTATTCTTTCTTGATGGATCACCTTTAGAGGCCAAACACTTGGGTGGTTAACGTTGATCAAAGGAAGGAACCAAACCGGTGGATTCAAGTTGAACGCGAAAAGGATTGGAGGTGAACTTGTACATGAGGAAGTTCGAATCTTCAAGGGTATGATTCTTGTTCTTCATATCTTTTCGTTTAATTAATAATTGTGCATAAATAATGATACGGGTATATAGTTTGTAAAATTTTAAACTCTGATTTTTCACGTTTCCCCTTATTTTGTACAATTTGATTACGTCCAAGAATCTTACAAACCTAACAGTGTCATCAGAGCCAAACCTTTATGTGAATTATTAATTATTTTAATTTGATATGTATATTAATATGTGTTTAGAATAATTTAATTGGGCATAATTTATTATATAAAATTATAATTTTATGAAGAAAAAAAAACATTCGCGAAGCCATTTTTTTTTTTTAAACGGTACTGTGATCCACGACTTGGTTAATTGGTCCGCGGACTTAACAGTTCGTTATCATGCAGGATCACTTATAAACTATTTATATATATATGATATATATAATCCTTATACATGTAACCTGCTGCATGTACCTCTTACCTAGTGAGTTACATATATATATATATATATATATATATATATATATATATATATTATTCTTAACGATTTTATAATTAAAATAAAAGTTTATTTTAATTTTAAAATAAAAGGTTTATTTTAATATTAAAATAAATTTTTTTTAATTTTAAAAATTGGATTTCATGCTAACTAATTAGAGTTGGAATTGAATTCCATGATAACTAATTGGAGTTGAAATTGGATTTCATATTTTCTTAAATAAAGGAGTTTATTTAGATATGAAATAAGATTTCATATTATTCAAAATAAAGGAGTTTATTTGTGAATAGGAAATAGAATCCTAATTTTCTTAAATAAAGGAGTTTATTTAGATATGGAATAAGATTTCATATTATTCAAAATAAAGGAATTTATATGTGAATAGGAAAGAGAATCTGTGTTTCCTTTTATAAAGGAGTTTTTTTTTACATGGAATTGGATTCCATAATTAATTAAAATAAAGGAGTTTATTTTGATTAAAGATTTTGATTAAAATAAAATAGTTTATTTTATTCAAAATTGGATAAATTAAAATAAAATAGTTTTATTTTGATTTAAATTTGGATTAAAATAAAGGAGTTTATTTTGATTCAAAATTAGATTTTATACTAACTAAATTTGCCCATTAAATGATATCAATATATATATATATTGAATTTTTATTATTCATGAGATGAATATTATTTATTGATGCATATGGTGATGTGTATGATAATAAATGGGATTGATTATGGACTATTGACCAATGTGATTGTATTTTATTTTAGTTGGATGCATGAATGTATGAGTTTTATTAAATTGGGTCTGCGTACCTTGTCTTCTCTAATTTTTTCTTAATGTAAATTCTAACTCCTTCCTATGTACTTCCCCTTGACTGTTGATCAAAGTTTCTATTTATTTTAAATAGTTTTGTAATAGGAATAGTTAGAATTAATTTTGAAGAATTGAAAATCAAGGATCAAGGAGCGCTTGAAGACCCGTTTATAATGGAGTCCGGGTTTAAATGTAATAGTTATTTTTAAATATTAATTCTTGCACCCCTAGGGTTTGACCTTTTGATTCACTTGGTGGCTCTAGTGAACCAAACTAGAATAAAAGTCCATAATCAATCTGGATAGAATATAGTATTCTATATGTGCATGCTTATACTGTATATATTATATATTATGCAAAAATGCTTCGCATGATAATTTTCCCTACGATGGTTATCATTGTTCTGATGGCCGTTGCCACCGGTATGATCATTATCGTGTTATTGGTCGTTACCTTTTGGTTGAGCTGACTCAACGGTCTCATGTGCTTCATTGCTTATCTTAACATTTTTGGATGCCATTTTCAAATACTGCCACAAAACAAGGGTTAATTAACATATCACATATTATCCCTATACTCTGACCGACCAATTAAATACCATATAAACTTAGGTAGGTGATACTAGCGAAGCAATTCCCCGTCTCTTCCCTCCTAGTTCTTGTCTCACATCTCAGCCAGGGATCATATCTGTGACACCCCCAAATCCGGGTACTTCAATTCCACAGAATTTGGTGTTCACTGTACAAATATCATCTATCTATCTATCTACCCATACTAAATGCAAGTCATGCAATAGATAGAATAGAAATCTTCCCCTTAAGGGTTACAACATCCGAATAATTAATAATACAATCCCAGGTTAAACTAACCTTAAACATCTGTGCGGAATCATAAATAAATAAGTCTTAAACAACATCTTTAAATCAAGTCTTAAACAAAATACATCATCATATAAACAACAAGTCTTCATCACTTGCTAACTTTGCCCTTGCCTTTACTAGTGGAAGGTTCATCAGTTCTTTTGTTCTTAACTGTAATGATATTATTAAGCAAGAGTGAGCACTATTGCCCACAAGTAAAATAATGAAATAACAAAGATAATAACATAAAGTAAATCAAAGACATCCGAATAAAAGCTCAACTTTTGAATTAAGAATGAATAACAAGAATCAAAAGAATTTCGAAGGTCATAAGACCTTGAACTATGTCCCAGGTTATCAAGGGTTATACTTGAAACCTTTAATCACCATCGTAAAACTATGGACCTTTCTACTCATTACTTGGGGGATCAACCCTTAGTACCATATCATGCACAATATCTTAACGCTTAACGATAAGTAAATCCTTTCAGGGTTGTTCATCTCAGTTTGACATTCGAGTCCGCACCAAAGGAAGTTTGGTTTGGATAATTCATCAAGGGTTTTGAAATTTAGAACGCTCATCAACTATGGACTAGTCGAATCAATAAGGGTTCGCTAGTCTAATAAGGTTCAATAATAATTATATTCAAATTGAATAATAATCTCAAGAAGTATACAATAGGACAATTATTGTATAACTGAATCATGCTTATAATCAATCTTTAATATAACCTTTGAACTTGAATAATAGCAATGATAATTTACTCGAGGTAAATAATAAACTTGAACAATAATGACAAGTAGGGTTAGGAAACTTGCCTCGTGCGTAGATTACACTTTAACTAAGCACGTTCTTTGAATTTAATCCTACATACCATTCACATTCACAATACCAGTTAATTATAACTTAACTAATCATCAATGATCATTCTTTTGTCTAAACTTTGGTTATGACTATACTTAGTCAAATTATCACATTTATTATCATATAATATCACCTAATGAATAATAAATTAATTATGTATTCAATAATTCAACCCACATGCAATTATGTTATTTACATAATAAAAATCTATTTTATCTTCACATTATACTTCTAACATGTTTACATGTTCATTAAATTAATTTACTAACACATTGTTAAACTTAAACATTTTAAAAAAAAATCTCATTTTGAACATTACGGAGAGTATGGCTTGACCAACATCGTTACATCGGTTCTCGTAGCGATGGTGCCTATGGTATGGTCGTTAGTCTTTGCTTGATGCGGTGGCGTTCTTCATGAGTCTCAAGGCACGGGAGTCGTGGCCATGACGAGGCTCGATTTGATTCTATGATTCGAAAATTGCGAGAACATGGCGAAAGAACTCAATAAAATTATTACTACTCAATTTAATCATACCCATATGATATAATTCATGTATAATCATGACCCAACATTTATATATATCGACATTAACCAATTTAAACACTTAATACTTGATTTAAAGCATATGAATTTCACTGACTTTGATGTTCTTGGGGTTTTGAAAATAAAACATGAAAATTGTCACTACGGATTCGTTATAACACCGAATCCGTTCATTTAAACTTTGGTCTCTTCGTATCAACATGCATAACAACATACAAATGTAAAATTTAGGGATAATATATGATCAATACATAAAATATCACGTATAAGGCCATAAGGCCAAAACCCATACTCTGTAATTTTGTAGAAATCATATACGACATGTTTTCATGAATTTGATGATATGGTTTACATAATATATATAATTAAACACGATTTGATATGTCATAACACACATCAACCCATAATCATTACTCCTAACCCAATTACAGAGGTTAAACCAAAAACTTTAAAAGCCATTTTCCTGAAAACTAAAATACGTAAAGTAGAAATTGGGAAGGAGGAGATTACCCAAAGCGTAGTGTGGATTTTAATAAGAGATGAATATCAATTTCTCTCGACTTTCAACTAATACTTTGTATCTCTCTCTGTGAAATCTCTACAGACTTAGCAATAATGAAAAAAGAAAAGAAGGCGTCGATATATTAAAGGATCGACGATCGAGTGGTCGATTAACCCGATCGTGGGCAAGCGCTAGTAACTCCGATTAAGGACATGTTTGGCTAGGCTTAATAGATTTCAAAACCATTTAATCTAATAAAGCTTTATCATATGGTTTAATTAATGTCACACTCCTTCATAAAATAAATCAATATCTTATTTAATTTATTTTAAATAAAATATAATAATTTCTCATAATTTCACATAGTCACATAATTAAATTTTTCATTAATAAATAACGTCAAATTATTAACTCTCTAATTAATAATTAAATTAATTAAAATAACATCATGCTTAATTAAATATTTCATTTAATTGAATAAGCTCACATAAATACATACTTGAATAATAAATATTTCTACATTAATTTAATAAATGTAACACATAATTAAATTAATCTACCACAATTGCATCAAATAATTATTTAATTCAATAATTAAATCATTGAAAAATATTTATTTAATTCAATAAATATTAAAATTAAATTACAAAATTCTCATTCGCCATCATCTTTCCCCCTTAAAAGGATTACATCCCCCGTAATCACGACTCAATAAATTTCGACCATTCAATCTCCCCCCCTTACAAATATTATCACGAGAATCGTTTTACATAATTAAGTAAATAAATGAGGTAATTCTTCATCATATTCTCTTGAGTTCCCGTAGCTTCTTCAAATGTTGTGGTTCCTCCAAATTACCTTAATGAAGGTATAACTTTATTTACGAGAACTTGTTCTTTTTTTTGGCCGACAATTTGGACATGAATTTCTTCGTAAGATAAGTCTTTCTCAATATGCAGGGGTTCGTATTCAATTACATGCTTTTAATTGGCTTTGTATGGTCGTAATACAGAAACATGGAAGACGTTGTGGACATTCTCAAGTGCTGGAGGTAAGGCTACCTCGCATGTGACTTCTCGATTCTTCCGAGAGCTTGAAAGGGTCCCGATGAATCTTGGGCTCAATTTTCCTTTCTTTCCGAACCTGATCTTCCCTTTCCAGGGAGAGACCTTCAAGAAAACATAACTACCTGATTCAAACTCAATATTTTTACGATGTGGATCAGCGTATTTCTTCTGTCGATCTTGAGCCGCTACCAGTCGTGCTCGGATCACTTTGACTATTTCTGCCGTCTGCTGTACCAATTCTGGCCCTAGCAATTGTCTTTCACCAACTTCATCCCAGAAGAAAGCGGAGTTCTACTTTCTGTAGTATAGCGCCGAAGGTGACATGCCTATACTAGCGTGATAGCTTTGTTGTTATGAAGAACTCTACTAAGATGAGGTGATCATCCCAATTTCCTTTGAAGTCCATCACACAGGCTCTTAGCATATCTTCTAACGTTTGAATTGTTCGTTCGCTCTGTCCGTTTATTTGAGGGTGAGCTCAAATAGCCTAGTAAGAAGTATTATAACTAAGATAATGCAGAATAAATTATCGTTAGCCTTGACGGTGTTAAAGCGATACAATATAACAAACATCAAGTTTAAGCTGGTGAACAAGCAATCCATTGTAAGAGTCAAGTAGAGAATAAAATCTACTATCTTCTATAATTTAAAAGGTTTTTCATCACTTTTATCGCTGAGACCCAGCTTAATAAATAATCCACATCATCAAATCATCCTCGCACTCACGGGCGAGGATAATCTTTAGTATCACGACCACGAATTATCCATGCACCACGGGCCAAAGATAATCAATCATGTTTTCATCAACGGTCCTGATCATGCTATAAAACAATTCATCTTTGCACCCTTGGCCGAAGAGAATCCATAGCCATAATCATACCAAAAGCGTCCATCATCACTACGGCCAATGAGAACTTTTTCCACATCATTTGTAACATTACGGTCATGATTATACCGAATAATCCCTAGTCATAATCATACCAAGTCCATCTATGCACTACATACCACAGATGACTTTCAACATAATATAAACATGAGGATGATGACAATGACATAATAATTCAATAAAACAAGTTCAAGAATTAATTTATCCAGGAACCAATAACGTCCAAATTGTCAACATGATACTTCTTTGTAGAGTAAAATTCAAGAATGCTCAGAAGAATATTTCCATTAAAAGATACTGGATGAAGCGCAAATATCAAGGATATTTCACTAATTTCATAGAGTATAGAATCTAAAACTTTAACCAACTGAGTATAATAAAATATATGAAACTGCAAATGGATTTTCGCCGCCATACGGTAATCCACTTAGACAGATTATTTCCACAATTTAATAAGGAATGAATACAAAGGATCATTCACCATGCATGTGGCAATCCACATAGACAGGTTATTCCAACAGAATAATAAAGAATGAAATAACAGAAGAATTCACCATGCATGCGATAGACCGCACAAACAGATTATTCTAATAGAATAATAAATAATGGAACCAGGTCCGACGTAAACGCACAGACATGATATTCCGTCAGAATAATAAATAATGGAATCAGGTCCGACGTAAACGCACAGACAGGATATTCCGATAGAATAATAAATAATGGAACCAGGTCCGGCGTAAACGCACAGACGGGATATTCTAATGAGAATAATAAAGAGCGGAATATTAGAAGAATTTCACCATGTATGTGGTATCTTGGCGTAATGAGTTATTCAATGGAATAATAAGAATGGAATAATGAGAAGAATTTCACCAAGTATAGGGTATCCGGCGATATCTGACTTATTCCAATGAGAATAATAAAGAATGGAATAACAAAAGTTCTCTTCACGAATAAGAAAGAAAGAATACCCCTTACGAGTACAACAAATAAAATCCCTTACCTTTGAAAGAAGAGTATTCCGAGTGGTAGGGCGAGGATATACTCGAAGAAAACTTGTACTACGCTCAAAGTTTTCTTAAACTCTAAAGAAATACGCTCAAGATTATAGAAGAAGAACTCTCTCTATAGTTTCTCTCTCTAGAGTTTCAGTGAATTCGTAAGAAATAATGAATGAATGAGCTTCTATTTATAGAAGAATGGACTGCATAGTAACTAATTCATGAACGGTCCAGATTGATTTACTTTTAATCGGACGGTCCATATTTAAAACAAAATCTTTTAAATAAAATATAATATATTCTATTTATAATCTAATAAAACGAATAACTTTATAAAAGTATTATGTTTTATATAAAAAGATTTTACTATACGAAATACTATGCAGATTAATTATACAACACTATGCATAATAAAATATAATATATTCTATTTATATAATAACTTTATAAAAGTATTTTGTTTTATATAAAAAGATTTTACTATGCAAAATACTATGCATAATAGAATATAATATATTCTATTTATAGAATAACTTTATAAAAGTATTACATTTTTATATAAAAAGTTTTACATTTTATTACATTAATAATACTAATAAAACAAAAGCGAGTGACTTATCACGTAAACATCAATAATCAATACGCGGTGCTACTACGCAACTAACCACCAGACATTCAGATTATCTTTACTACTAAAAGTAGTTCAGCAGCTTTTAAGCAGTAAAACTTCCGTCGTTATTCTCATAAAAATATTTTTGTCGTTTTTCTCCATCCGACAATAATTACATTATGGGTCCACTAATGATTGTGCCATTGTACGAATATTCCACGATAAAACGAATATTCCACGACCAATCGAATATTATATAACAACCTACATACTTTTTAAAATTTATAAATACTACCCACAACTATAACACTATCTCAAATTCACACCATAATATTCAAAAAAATATTTTTAGAAAATTAAATATTTATTCATAAAATCTGGGGTCTCACATTAATTCTTTGAGATGTTAATTTTATCACATTTGATGCTTATAAAGAAAATTGAATAATATTATTTTGTTGTGTCACTACAAGGACAATATTTTTCTTTTTTGAATATATGGAGTGCTAGGTTGGACTTAACTTAAATCATTTTAGTTTGGATGTGCACACACTTGACCATTATGATCTAAGAGGTAAAATACAAGGAGTTGCATAGTTGATGTAATTGACAAGAGTTGTCTACCTATTTATTTATATATAGTTTGTTGTGTCACCACAAGGCTATATACATTTGTAATGAGATCCTTATTCTCACTAGCAAATCTTTTATTAGATTTTGCCGAACTATATAAGTGAGGGTAATATAGTTTGAAGAAAATAGTGGGAGATACCAATTTAAAACAAGACCTAAATTATTTTGGTAATTAATAAAAGAATGTATGCTGAAATGTTGTTAATTACAAATTCATTTATAGAATTTTTTAATGTCTAAATTACTATCACTGCGAGGCATATTAGATGCTATTTAATCAGACCGTATTAAACGGATTGGTTAAGTAAATTGAGAAAAGTTCTCACGGCTGAAAAGCTATCTTATGTCCTTAATACGCCTATCCCTGCAATGGTTGCAGACAATGCCTCTGAGGAAGAGATTGCTACTTTTAGAAAGTGGCAAGATGATGAACAAGTTGGCTCAATGCATCATGCTCGCATCCATGAGTAACGAGCTTCAGCGTCAGCATGAAACTATGGATTCTCTTACTATATTCCTGCACATCAAGTAGTTGATGGTGAGGAAAGTAGGACAGATAGATATCAGATATCTAAGGAGCTCTTCCGATCTAGAATGACTGATGACACTACAGTAAAGACAAAATTGATCAATTAGGACAACGGGTTTTGTCACGGATGGAGAGTTGAGCCAAGATTTGATCTTGCACTCACTCTCGGACTCCTTTCATAATTGTTGTGAATTTTTTATATGAACAAGCTAGATATCAGCTTCGTTGATTTGCTTAACATGTTGAAAAATGTTGAGAGTCACTTTCCAACCAAGAAAGACCATGTCTTACTGGTAGGGGCCAAATGATCTTCTGAAAAGAAGAACGATTCAAAGAAGGTAAATAGAAAGGCAAAAACAAAGGATAATAAGAACAAAACTGATAAGGATAGCAAAAGAGTTTGCTTCCAGTGCAATAAGCCTGGGCACTGGAAAGAAACTGTGAGAAACATCTTGCAGAGGCTAACCAAAGAAGCTTAGTAAAGTTTCGGTTACAAATACAAATTTGTTCATGATTTAATATAAATTTTTCTTTAAGTCAAGGTTCTACTTGGATATTGGATACTGATTTTGGTTATCATAAATATAGATTTATGAAGGGACCAAGTAGAAGTAGAAAGATAAACAAATATAAGTAATCCTATGTGTGGGAAATAAAGCAAAGGTTGCCACATTAGCCATAGAAATTTATAGTTTAGCAATGCCTACGGGTAAATCTATTAAGTCAATAAGTTGTTATTGTATTCCAGTTCTTGTTAGAAACATTATTTCCATTTTATTGTTAGACAATGAAATCTTTGGTATTTTAATTAAGAACAATTGTTGTTCTATTTATAATAATAATGTTTTGTATAGAACTGGAATATTACTTAATGGATTTTGTGTACTTGACTTACATGAAAAATAATTTTGCATATTGAACAAACTAGTATAAGAAAAGGAGATGACCATTCATTGAGTTGAATGTATGTATTTGCTGAAATACAAGTGTGAATTATTTGAAAGATTCAAAGAATTCAGAAGTAAAACAAATTGGCAAAGTATTAGGATTCTTTGATCGGATCAATGAAGGAATACTTGTGCAATGAGTTTCTAAATCATCTCAAATGGTTTTCTCACAATGGACGCCTCCTGATACGCAATAATTGATTGATGTATCTGAAAGAAAAAATCATACCTTGTTGGACATGGTGCTGTCCATAATGATTTTATCGACATTCCAGTATCCTTCTAGGATAATGTCCTAGAAATGGCTGCATATATACGAAAAAGATAACCTTAAAATCCGACCCCAAGACTCCATAAAAGTTATGGACAGGGAGGATTCCTAATCTTAAGTATGTTAAGATAAGGGGTTGTCCAACTTATGTGAAAAAGGTTTCAAATGATAAGCTTGGAACAAGATTTTACAAATACAGATTTGTGGGACATCCTAAAGTAAGTTTAGGGTATATGTTCTATAATCCTACTTAGCAAAAGGTGTTTGTTGCGAAACATGCTGCCTTCTAAGATAAAGGTGTTTATCATTGAAAGGGCTAGTGGGAGGATAATAGATCTTGAAGAGTTCAAGAACCACAAAACACTATAAGTCAAATAAGAAGAACACGTAGATAACTTCCATTGTACCACAAATCGAATCGTAAATCTGGAATAGTACCGAAGATACCTAGGAGGTATGGACTCATCATAGATGATGATGATGAGGTACACATCATAGAAGATGATGATCCAGTTACATACGATGAGATAAGAGTTGTAGACACTCAGAGAAATGGAATGAAGCAAGTTTCTCAAAATTGGAACATTCATTTTGATGAAAAAAATCAAAAGCGTTTGATTTTATCACAAATAAGAATGAACCTAGTGTGTACTAAAGGGTTAGTGGGAGCGCCGTGACATTCCTAATATTATATTTTGATATACTATGAATAGGGAATGACATGCCAATGCTAGAATCAGTAAAGATAAAGTTGTCTAAACATTCCTCCATGAATGATTTGGGAAGAGTATCTTAATTGGGGATAAAATCTTTACAGATAGATTCAAGAGGATGCTCGACTTAACCCAAGGAATGTATATTCATTTGATGCTAAAGCTGTTTAGCATGGAAAACTCCAAGAGATGTCTCATGTTGATGAGTCATGGAGTGTATCTCTCTTAATAGTCCCCACAGACTCATAAAAGAGAGATCGTATGAGTAACTATCATGTATGCAATGAAATGTACGAGACCTGATATTGATCAGTCATATTCTGGAGAAGTTCACTATGAGTCAGTGAAAAACATCTTAAAGTACATAACCGACACTAAGGATGTGATCATATTCATGGTGGTGGAGTGCAATTAAAACTAGAGGCTTAATGGACTCGAAGTTTTTCGAGATGCACCAAGATGATGAAAATCCACTTTAAGGTAAAGTGTTACCTTGAACAGTGGTGCAGTGAATTGAAAAGGTTTCAAACAGCAAAGTGTTGCTGGTTTAGTGATAAAGACAAAGTATATAGCTATAAATGAAGCTGCAAGTTAATTGTTTGGATGAAAAGTTCATTATAGAACTAGGAATAGTTCTTAAGTCTCATCTTGGATCTAAACATGTGTTCTGGCACTTTCATTTGATTATAGGAATCATTGAAAGATGGGAAATCACTATAGAGATAGTGGACTCTCAAGAACAACATTATATATCCATTAACTAAAGCTTATCCAACAACAGGATAATCGTCACTTAGAGAAGAAGAGTATGAGATACCATGACGATTGGCTTTAGTGCAAGTGGGAGATTGAAAGTAGTATGCACACAAGACAATCATGTTTGATGATAAAGCATATACTTTGTAATAATCTTATTCATTTATTAATAAAAAGTATTAATTTATTAAAGGCTTTTAATTATCTACATGATGCTATTTTATAATATGTGATAAACCTATAGTTTTAAGCAATGCTTTTAGAATAATGATGATGATCATTCTAATGAGATCTAAATTCTTAGAAAGCTTAAAACTAAAATAGTTCCCAACCATTGGATTACTAAATTGGGGATTAGTGAACCGGATAGATTGGTACATACGTTGCTTGCTCATTAGATGAGAATGATTGATCTCATAATCATTTGTGTGGAGACACTAAAGCAAGTATGTAGGTGCTTATTAGAGAATAAGTTCACTGAACGTGGCTCGCTAAGGAATACCTAATGGAGTTTTACTTGTCTGTCGATAGAATTTCTCAGTAGTGATAGTAAGTACAAGTGATCCTTGGACTTGAGATCATCATAGTATCTTGTGTATGATGAGTTATACTTTGACTTATTCCTTAAGACCCTTAGGGTATATCAAAGGGTATGCTTGGGTATAATAAGTTGTACATGAAGATAATGTATGATCAATAAAGAATCTACCACTTCTAATAAAAGAAGAGAAATGTCTTATTTGATTCGATAAATGACAACCTAGTAGTCCTTGGCCAAGGCAGAATGAAATTAGAAAGGAGTTTCTAATTTGCATTATTTGGTGTTGTGTATTTAAGAATTGAAAAACATATAATTAAATAAAATAAGACTTGACAGTAATTCCATGTCTTATATTTAATTGGGACATTGTATGGTGGAATGATTGAATTGTCAAGTAACTATTAACTCAAAGGTTCTTTTATGATTAATGTTAAAATCTATATTATCCGGAAAGTCGTTGATCGCATTTAGGAGGCTTATCCCTATTGTAGAATAAATATTATTTATTTAAATAAATTAATCGTTTAATTTATTTATTTAAATAAGATTTGAATTATTCTAATTGATTTATTCACAATAGGTTTAATATAGAGAACCTAAAGGTCCCACCATAAAAGGAAGAATAATTATTTAAAAAGTTAATGGCATAATCGTAATAATATAGTTAAGTATATTTAATTTAATCTATGGTGATAGAATAAATTAAATAGCTTAATATTTATTATTTAATATTTTAGAAATATTAAATATAAATTAATAAGAGGAGTCTTATTAATATTATTATAATTATTATTATTTTAACTTCTAAAAGAGTTTAGGAATTAATTTAATATAAGTACTCTCATTTATTCCTAATAAGATTAGGAGGAAAAATTAGTTAAAGGAGTTTAATTAATTATCCCTAATAAGATTAGGGAGCTCATTTAATTAAAAGAGTTTAATTAAATAAATAATACCTTATTTTAATAAAATAGGGTTACCTGATATCTTTATAAGAGGAGTCTTATATCAGATATCAAATATATACGTGATTCCAATTGTTGGAGAGTACGCTCCTTTTCTATGAGAGATAGAAAACTAGGGTTTTGCCAAACATCCATCTTCTTGAATCTTTATTCTTTCTTGGTGGATCACCTCTAGAGGCCAAACACTTGGGTGGCTAACGTTGATCAAAGGAAGGAACCAAACCCGGTGGATTCAAGTTGAACGCGAAAAGGATTGGAGGTGAACTTGTACCTGAGGAAGCTTGAATCTTCAAGGGTATGATTCTTGTTCTTCATATCTTTTCGTTTAATTAATAATTATCCATAAAGGATGATCTAGGTATATGGTTTGTAAAATTTTAAACTCTGATTTTCCTCGTTTCCGCTTATTTTGTGCAATTTGATTGCGTCCAAGAATCTTACAAACCTAACACATGGGTTGAAGTAATGATGAGTTGTTCCATTTGGTTCTGAAAATTATGGCTCGATATTTCTTGACTCATCATCCTTTCCTCTTGGTTTGCTATGAGCTTTGACAATAATTCCTCCAAATTTGACTTTTCCTCTTGTGGCAATGGATGTGGATATGAGAATTCTGGTGTGTATGTTGGATTTGGAGCGTAGCATTGGTCTTGATAGTTGTAGCTCTATGAAGAATCTGGGTGATACCCCCAAACTTGATGATAATTATCATATGCATACTGGTTGAGGTAGTTACCACCATACTGTACCGGCCCAAGACTGATGGTGCATTGATTACTCGGGTGATTGCCAGCACAATAATTGCACGTAACTGCTATCCTTCGATTATGTTGGGCTACAACTACATCCAACCTCCTCGAAAGTGTCTCAAGTTGCGCTGATAATGCAGAAAATGCATTGATTCCATCAATTCATGTGTCCCGTGGTGGAGTCATATTTGTGTATGGCCATTGATAATTGCATCCATCCATGGTACCTGAAAAGAAAGAAAAATAGGGAGAGAATTAAATAAAAAGAAAAAAATGTTTAAATTAAGACTAATTTGATTGAAGCTAATATTGGCAAAATAAAATATTAAACTAATTCCCAAGAATGGCGCCAAAAACTTGTTGGGTAAAATCTAGTTACGCACAACACGCAAGTATACGTGGTCAACAAGTAATAAAGTGAAAGTAGAGTATCGTTCCCACGAGGAATTGTTTAATAAAAATTACCAAGTACTAACCCGTAACGAACTCAATCTTATTTAAACGAATGAATTTCCATTTATAAATAAACTAATTCTAATTACCACTAGTTAAATTAAGATTACGGAGATTTAAAATCACAACTTCACTTATTGCTTCATTTAAGTTAACACATTTTTCATCAATTATTCTTTATCCTGAATTGTTAATCAAGAACAGTAAAGAAGATAAAACCACCTCTCAATGCATAATACTCATACTCACTTAAATCCACAGATGATATAATTAAGCAAGACACCCTAATTAACTAATCCACCATATATCTATGTGAATTACAATTAAAAAGGATTTAAAGCACAAGTTCTCTATAAGATTTCATATGGCGTAAAGGCATATCTTTATCCTAAACATGAATCATGAATTCCATCTATGCAGAAATCACACACATGTTATCATGATCAAATCTAAATCTATACTTCATCTCTCGAGTTCATATAGATTATCACGGTAATTGTTAGATAGGCAATTAAGCAATTAATTCCAAATCACAATAGAAAATCATCACAATAGAACACAATAATTGATAATGAAGCATATTAAAATAAGCTACACAATAAGATCCATTGTAATCTTAAACAAAGAATTAGTTTATTGAATTAAAACTAAGAATCCACACTTGAATAAATATTAAAAGACAAAGATAGAGGAAGATAAGAAGATAGAATCTGTTGTCTGTTTGAATCTTCAATGGTCTTCAAGTTGCTTCAATCTCCAAAACTCATTAGAACTAGGATTTTGGTCCTATTCTACTCTAATCTAATCTAATGGAATCCTCCTTCTACCTCTAATCCTTGTGATTCTCCTCCTTTTATAAGTCTCTTTATATGTCTTTAAGTCCTCTTGAAAGTTCGTGAGTCAATCGGATCAAACCAATCCTTCTTGGACTCAAATTTGGACAAAATTCGCTTTTTTCTCTGCGTACTCCATACTGGCGCGGGTTTAATATATAAAGAAACCAGCCATTGGCTGGTTAGGGTTCTGTTTTTCAGCTAGTACCCCCACCCCGGCGGGGGTTTTGTGAAGAGAAACCCGCCCCAGCGGGGGTCCTTTTTCTGCTCTGACATCCTTTGGGAAAATGGTCATAACTTCTTCGTCTGAACTCCGATTTTGATGATTCAAGATGTTCCGAAAATAGGAGACGTAGATCTACAACTTTCATGCTTTGAGGTTTTCAAAATAAGGACTGGAGCAATGTTGAAATTGGCTCTGAAGTGGCTGCTATGTATATGGTCACCCAAAACAGTGAAGTTCAACGTCCGTTGGTACAAAGGTCATAACTCATGCATCCGAACTCCGATTGGAATGATTCAAGTTATTTCGGAAAGCTAAGAAGAAACTCTACAATGTAATCCAAGTTCCAAGCCAAGAACATGAAATGAACATGAAAGCCCAAGCGATGTCCGGATTACTTTTTACTAATTCTTTGCGATTTCAGCTCCCAATCATAAAATCTACAAAATGAACACAAAATGCATGAAAAGTAACTAAGAAACATGAGATTAAGCAACTAATTCAAGTAACAGATACCGGATAAGTAGGTATAAAACCTACTTATAAAGTTGACAAAGAAAATCTTAGAGTCTATAGTTATCTCATCAAGCTACTCTACGTACTGAAAAAGTCAGCGGTCAGCCTACGTCAGTAATGCTTATTTTCTTAAAAGAAAATTAAAACTGAAAAACTAATCAGTTTATGGGGAGTTACAGTTTCTTACTGGGCATCGTGCAACCAATTACTGTTTGGCACATCATAGCTTCTGCAAAGTCAGAAGGAACTATCTTAAAGACAAATTCAAAATCTCCAAATAGTTATCGACCTTCTCTCCCTCCCTTTTTTAAACCCTAAAATCCTCTTCAAAGTCTGAATCCATCAAACCTCAAGCTTCGTCCGAATTGCATTCAACTATCCCTCATAAGAGATCTGAAATTAAATACCCATATACTTCGAACTCTCAAAATGGAAGAATGGCGTGTTATAACTGGAATCCAACTCGGCTTCAAGAAGTTCAAAAGATCAGAAAAGAAGTTCAAGGATATACTTGAGCTTGTAAAGAATGATGGGTTTTCAGAGTGCTTGGAAGCTAACACTCCAGTCTATACCGATCTAGTGAAGCAATTCTACTCAAATGCAACGATAGAATGATATGGGCTTCTGTCCACAAAGGTCAAAGGAGTAAGCCTGAAGATAAGAGCATCAGCCATAAATTAATGTCTTGGGTTTCCTAACCAATGTCTCACAAACCTCGAGGACGTCGACATCGAAGAAGGCAAGAAGTTAATGCGTTACAAGAGGAATGTAAATCTGAAAGATATGATGAAGAAGAAGTTTCCTGAAGAGTTTGAATTCCTGACTGAGATTACGGGAAAATGCATCTTGTGCAATGACACTGCACATGATACTTTTAGCGATCTGCAACTGAGAGTTATGACTGCAATCTTCATGAAACAACAGATGAACTTCGAAGCCCTTCTAATTGATTGGTTGACCAAACGGCTTGAAAAAGCTAAGATGAAGAAGTCTACAGATAAACCCCTCACAAATTTTTTTCATGGAAGACTCTTGAGCATTATACTGAAGAAGAAACTAAAAAGCAAGATAAAGGATGATGAGGGAGAACTTCTGAATGTTCATAAAGTGATGTCCCCATAACTATTTGAAAACTGGAAGAAAAATCCCAAGGAAAATAAGAAGCTAATGACATCTGGCAGCAGCAGCAAGGTCTCTACAAAAAAGAGGAAGGTAAAAGAAATGGATAGCAAGTTGTCTCAATCTGATGACTCTGTACCTGTAGCAGCCACTCTAGAAAAGAAGAAAACTAAGAGTGTGAAGAATATAGAGGCTCCACTAAGAAATTTCTCCATTGACAAAAAGAGACATGGAGCAGGAAAAGAAAAAGCATCAACTGCATCAACCCCAAAAAGGAGAAAGAGTAATAGATTGCTCCAAAGGCCATCCAAGAAGAAAGCAAATGTGATGAAAAAGTCAACATCAGTTCACCAAAGAAGTCTATCTGCTGAAGAGAAGGGAGTAGACTCAGAAGAAGAAAAGAAAATTGAAAACTCTATGAATGAATTCTCAAGTAGTCATTCTGTTGATAAGGAAGTGGCTAAGTCTGAAGAAATTAGATCTCCCACTGTTGAAGTCTCAAGAAGTTCTTTTCCCACTCCAGAGGACTCAAGGTCTGAAGATGAATCATCTGTTCATGTGGCTGAATCCCAAAGAAGCTCATCTGATGATTCAAAGGTTTCAAAATCTGAAGATGAAGAAAGGACTGAATCTCCTATAGCTGAATATCCAAGGAGAAGAAAGAGCAATAGATTTCTTGCTAGATTTGTCCTAAAGAAGAAAGGAGAATCTTCTAATGCAATAATTGAATTACGTGATGATAAGTCTGAATCCAAGGGAGAAAATGCTAAGGGTACTAAAGAAGGTAAAAGTGATGAAAATCAACAAGAAGGATTCACTGATGAATCAAATGAAATGATTGAGTATTATTCAAGCTCAAAGATGGAGACAGATTCCAGCTCTGAAGATCAGGAATCAGCAGACTATCATGTTCCCTCTCCAGCAAGAGTCCGCCGAAGATTAGTAGTGGAAGTCTTTGATGAACCACCATATGTACTACCAGGGAGGTAGATAAACCATGGAAATGAATGACTCAAGGTAGTAGTAAGGATGTCAACAGAAGATTTATTTAACAATTGGAAAGATATGGATTTAGATTGCACTACAATACTGTATAATCCTGATGATCTTCTGATGAAATGGTTCTACCCATGGATGCCCTGGTTAAAGGCATATACTGGTAAAGATGGGAGTTACTTCAGCTGGTGTTACTCATACTTTCCGAACTTGGAGTTGGTGTCTCAAAACTTTCCAAGAGTAAAGAAGTTTGCAACAAAGCTGATCAAAGACCATTCTCATTTCAAGATCCATCGACATGCTGGTAACCACTACATTCCCCATGATTGTAGAGTAGGTTCATATGGCAAAAGGATTATATCCAAGTTCATGATCGTAGAGTCCATGCACTCTACCATTGAAGATGATCAAGCTCAGATTGAGAAGCTCTACTCTGCTCAAGCAGAAGTGTCTGATATTCCTTCATCCTCCAACAGTGATTGGAACTCAATGATCTATCAGATTCTCACTACATTCGAAAAACTGTCCAAGAATGAAAATCGTGGAGTCAAATCTGGTGCTCAGCAGAAGTCTGCTCAACCAAATGACCAAACTCCTAATGAGCAAGAGTTACTGAAGAATTCTGACGAGTTGGTTGAGAAGATATCTTTCATTACCGAAGAAGCAAAGATGTTATCAGAAGAAGGAGATAGTGTGTTTCAAAATAGACTCCAAGCCACAATATCAGATATATCTCTCAAAATCAAAGAGAGATCAAATCTATCTAAAGCTTATCAATGATCAGAAGGAAGAAGCTCTACAAGCTCAGAAGGACACCACAGATCAAATCATGTCCCTCTCTGACAAGATTGACCTCCTCAAGCAGTCTCTCTCTCTACAGTTGGAGCTAAGTCAACAAGAACTCAAGATTGAAGTTAGCAACTCATCCTATCTGACAGAGCAGCTTATGACAAATGTCCAACAGCTCTCCCAAATGATTCATGACAAAAAGGGGGAGAAAAAGAGGTATTCAAGAAAGAAGGAGAGAAGAATGAAGGTTGAAGCAAAGAAGGAGAAAAAGAAGCAAATCAACATAGCAACAAGTATGTCATCATCTGTGGGGGAGCCAAAGCAAACTCTGAAGAGAAAATCAGAAAACAAAGAAGAAGAGCATGTATCTGAGCCAGAGCATCATAAAGATGAAGAAATGGAGAATGCATCTCAGGGGGAGCAGGAAGGAGGAGATCAAGAAGAAATAAAGTCAACATCCCAGGGGGAGCAGGAGTAAGAAGATCAAGCAGATAAGTAGCAACAACAGAGGGGATCCAAAAGACACACATGAAGAAGAAGTTACATCTCTATATGTAATAGTTAACTCTGGATCCAAAATTTAGGTTTACTATTCAGCTGTAATCAAATGCTTTTAATATATCATTCATATTACCTGCTCTAGCAATACAGTAGCTCACTGTATTTTAAGATTCATTCATCTCATACATATGTACTTATTATTTTTGTCATAATCAAATAGGGGGAGATAGTTAGGAATAAGCATGTGAATGATATTCCTATTTATATAAGATTTGATTATGATATTAATGAATGAATATGAAAATATGTCTGCATTAAAATAAGCTGTAAAGTTATTGAATAGACAATAGGAATATATGTACAAGGACTTAGACTGAAATGATCAAATGTGTTAGGTTGATCCTACATGAATAAAACAGCTTTGTAAAGTCGTTCAAAAGAACATGATGTACAAGGACTAAGTATAGAAAGATCAAGCTTGTTATGTTTATCTTATATGATGTAATAGATAGGCTAGCTTGATTGTAGAGTAATGCATAAGCCTTAGAAGTCTGTCAGGAGAAACAAAGTATTCAGAGACTATCAAGGCAGAATCGCAGAGCGTTGAGCCAGCCTAGGGATTGCAAAAGCCAAGGCAGAATCGTAGAGTAGTCTTCCCTGGAAGGCCTCACTCAAGATCATAGATTTTATCCAAGCCCCTGTCAAGCCAAGAATCGTAGACCTCTTGAAGTCGTAGAGTCTACTGATTATACCAGAGGCAGAAATCGTAGTCAAGCTAGATCAGATAAGAATAACAAGTGTTAAGGTATAAATCGTAGTTTTATGTATAATCTACACTCGGAGTCGTAGTGTCTGCAGAACTAAAGTTAGATCGTAGTCTGCAGAACAAAGTCTTCGACAAAGCCTATCAGTGCTCACAACGCCAAGGAAGAATCGTAGTGTTAACACTATTCTCAACATATGAGCACTCCCAAAGCATCCAAAGAATTAATGAAGCCTCTGGACTGAACTATAGAGATGCAATCTACCTAAAGGAAACCAGAGAGCATTCATCTAATGGCTAGCAAGCAAACAGAAGATCGAAGCACAAAGTCAATCAAAGATCCCGATTCGAAAGAAGAAGCCATTTAAGGGAAGTCTTTCACAAGCAATAGTAAGAAGACTTCAGATGATGTGAATGACTAAAGGAAGTCAGCAATGCAGTAGCTGTCAAGATAAACAAAAGATGACTATCTTGGGTATGACTATGATCATAGTGCTTGCCGGGATAGAAGCAGAAACTGATGGGGTCTATAACAAGAGACACTGGCTAACCTATACAGAATAGATATAGAAGATTAAACATGGGTCAAACCATTTAAGATATGTGAACGGGAGATCACAAGGAGAAAGAGACTGAGCATGACAAACCTGATAAGTCTTGAAGTTAAGAAGGGCCAGAGTAATCAGACAAGTTGTTAGTACATAATCTAAGTTAAGGCAAGTAGAAGTGATGAAGCACTGCACGAGTGGAGTAAGAGAGGTTCTACATTGCAAACCTAAAGAACACTCTCAGAATCGTAGTGTTGTCTCAATCAGTCAATGAGCAATATTCAACAGACTAATTATGATCAAGTCCAAGGTCATCTGCATTAGAATCGTAGAGTTTAGTCATCTAAGTATTGAAGCCTTAACAACGTCTCAATACAAAGACTGACATTCAAATATTGGAGATTGAATGCATCGATACAGAAGGACAACTCTTGATGTTCTGATCGAGAAATCAGAAAGTAGAAATAAAGGTGACTACCAGTCTTACACGTTAAAGAGAATTTTCTTATGTGGTAGGTGAAATAGTAGACTGCAGTGTCAGAAAAGTGAAAAAGGGGATGTAATGTCACATCTGTAGTCTACACCAAATAACTCGAGATATGTGAATTAATTTGAATAACTTCCAACGGTTATAATCTAACGAAAACCTTATGAAAGGTTATTTAACAGCAAAAGCTCAAAAAGAAGGAAGTTGTTGACAAGTTGTTGACTCTACGAGTTCTACAGAGCAAAAACAGAATGTGTCTCAGTGGCAGTAAGACTACGAAAGTAGAAATGAAGTAAGTTAAAAGAAAAGCTTAAATAGAAAGAGGCTTCACTCAATAACAATGAGAATGCCATTAAAAATTTCAGCCAAGCTGAGAGCCGAGCAGGCCAAGATAAAAGCATTCAAGAGATTAGCAGATCAGAAAGAAGATTCAAAGAGCCAGTCTACGAATCACCATGAACCACCAAGAGCTAAAGAAGAACAGATGCAGAATCAAGGTTCAGGGGATGCTAAGTTCCAGACGAAGCCTACCAAAAATGCAAAGACTTGGCAAACCTCATGTGGTGAAGGAGTGCAAGTTGAGATCAAAAAAGGACCAACCTCAAGATCAGCTGCACTAAGAAAAAAGTGACAAACTGCTAAGTACTCAAAGAGATCGAGCTTCATGAACAACTTAGCAGTATGTCCAATAGTGATCCAGTCTCAAAGCAGAATCCAAAGAGGATCACAACAAGCTGCCAAGAATCAAGGATTAACAAGCCTAAAGTCATCTTGGCAGCTCAGCACCACCACCAATAACAACAAGAGCCAGGGTCAGAAGGGTCCTTGTCCAACGAACTAAACTGAGTTCCAAGGTTGCGGGCCTTGAAGAGTTCTTAGTGAACTGGAGTTCCAAGTCTGCTGGACTTGAAGAGTTCGAAGTGAACTGAAGTTCCAAGGCTGTTGGCCTTGAAGGAATCTTAGTGATTCGATGATGTAAAGACTTCCTTAGTGGAATCCCTTCTTGTTGAAGCAGAAGAGTGGATTAGGAGCTTGAGTCTTTGAACCACTTAAATCCCTTGTGTCACTTACATTATGTCATTTACATTATAATTGTTATAACTGATATTAACGTAATAACTACTTACAACTAAGCTAACTCTAGATAAATGGTCAACATAACATCTATGAAGGGAAACCTGAACTTATTCCATTGTGCTTAAAATAACTCTCAAATTTTTCATCTGCTATTTACTCAACTATGTAAACTAAAAAGGAAAAAAAATTTGAAATTCAAAAAGGATCTATCCAACCCCCCCTCTTCTATATCTATTGTGGGCCCTATGGGAACTAACAGATGTTATAAAGATATTAATTAAAGATATATATGATGATATTCATAAATGAATGGGTAGTTAGATGTTATTTATATGATGGATCGTAAGCACCAAACTCGGGATTAGGTAACCCGGATTTGGGGGCGTCACATAGTTTACGTACAATTCAATCCTTCCACCATACAATATCCCAATTAAATATAAGACATGGAATTACCTTCAAATCTTATTTTATTTAATTATATGTATTTCGATTCTTAAATGCACAACTCCAAATAATGCAAATTAAAAACTCCTTTCTAATTTCATTCTGCCTTGGTCAAAGACTACTGAGTTGTTATTTATCGAATCACATAGGACATTTCTCTTCTTTTACTAGAAGCGGTAGATTTTTTATTGATCATTCATTATCTCCATATATAACTTATTATACCCAAGTATACCCTTTGATAAACCCTAAGGGTCTTAAGGAACATGTCAAAGTATAACTTATCATATACAAGATACTATGATGATCTCAAGTCTAAGGATCACTTGTACTACTATCACTACAGGAATTCCTATTGACAGACAAGTAAAACTCCATTAGGAATAGCGAGCCACGTTCAGTGAATTTATTCTCCAATAAGCACCTACATACTTTCTTTAGTGTCTCCACATAAATGATCATGAGATCAATCATCCTTATCCAATGAGCAAGCAACGTATGTATCAATCTATCCGGATTCACTAATCCCCTTTTTAGTAATCCAACTATTGGGAAAACTTTTAGTTTGTGAGCTATCTAAGAATTTAGATCTCATTAGCATGATCATCATCATGATTCTAAAAGCATTGCTCAAACTACGGGTTTATCACATATTATAAAATAGCACCATGTAGATAAATTAAAGCCTTTTAAATTAAATAATTCTTTTATTAATAAATGAATAAGATTGTTACAAAGTATATGCTTTATCATCAACATGATTGGCTTGTGTGCATACTACTTTCATTTTTATCCTTTGCTTTAATTAATAACATGCATAAAGGATAATCCGGGTAATTGGTTTGTGAAAATTTTTAAATTTGATTTTTTCATGCTTCCGCTTATTTTGCAATTTGATTGCGTGTATAATTCTTACAAAAAAAGTTTAACCATCCTCATACCCAACTCATAAATATTATTGAGCGTGTCTATGGTGTATTAAATTCATGATTCTCAATATTAAGGCAAATGTCTCCTTATCCTTTTTTCGTGAAAAGTGATATAGTTATCACTTGCTTTGTTGTTCACAATTTTATAAGAAAATAGTGTTGGGTTTTAAGACGTAAACGCATGCAATGAAATTAAAATTTTAAAGCAATTTCTGAAACCCTAAAACAGGATCAATGCGAAAAATAATTAATTCAGTGGTTAGATATTATACCGATTATAGAATTTTTACGAAAAGCTCCGAATCTCCAACGCATTCCTCACAGATTACGCGTCTACGGTAAGATTCACATCTAACGCATCGCAAACCGTCGCACGATTTCGCAATAAAAGGAGTCAGTAGTACTAGCCACCGAAAGGAACAAGATTTTCTAACTTTTCTAGTCTCTCTCTAAGAATGGCTTAAGGTTTGTGAGTTTTGATAACCTAAAATGGTCGCTATATATCATATATATAGTAGTTAATAGAATTAATCAAAACCCTAATCCAATTAAAATAAAATCCAAAATTTTATATATATATATATATATATATATATATCTCTCAATTAAGTCTTACTTAATTAATATACCTATATATAAATTATCCTATTAATTTAAATTCATAATTTAAAATTATATCAATCATATCGACATATTTAAATTTTTACAATTTAAATTAATTTCCTTTAATTACGTTTCTTTGTGTGTGACCATATAGGTTATTTTTACGTTGGCAATAATTTTAAAATCATATTATAAAATTATAAATAAAGTGAGCTTGCATCTAGTAATGCATCATCGCTACCCAAGTAATAATAAGATCGATGATTCGACGCAACCTTTTCGTGACCAATGTTTCAATGTAATTTAATCCTTTTAACCTCGACATCCTAGATTAAACTCGAGTCATGGAATATGTCATACTCTTCATAATTTAATCTGAAGTTTTCTTGATCAATGAGTAGACTATATGAAACAAATCACTATTTGAGCATGACCATGCATTTCATAGTCCTACTCAATCAAAGAGGCCTATGGATATCACCCTAATATATAGGATGGTTAAATTCCATCTAAATCACTCATATTCCTCACACGATTCATGATGTACCCAATAATCACCTTTATAGTCCACCCTATTAAAGGTGACATTTGATGATATCAAAGTACATAAATTCTCGTAAAAATATAGTGATTTCGTGGTGGGAGGACCATTACATCATCATCACTATGAGAATCGCTAATGACACTTCGATGCTCCACATAGAATTCTCATGGTGGGTCCGTCCAAAGACATCGCTTTCAACACATACATATGCATTGACTTAATATCTCATATATTTATGACCAATGAGATTTGGTCATCAATCAATCCACATACTAGTCTCAATGCATCATTGTTGTCCTATCAACAATGGTACTCGACTAGGGACATTTAAGAGCAATGATACTAATTGTAATTATATAATCTCATGTTCAAGTCACATACTTGAAACTATATAAATTGTATCACTATTCTAAAGAATTTTCTTATGTTAACATTTATATAACGCAGTAAATAAAATCATAATAAAATCATTCATTTATTCAATCAAATATAATATCAAAATGTTAAGCAATTATATTAAATAATTGGCCTCTAGGGCATAAACTCTAACAAGTAGAATATTTATTATGAGTTTATTTGCTCAGTATGATCAAGCTACTACAATTGATGGAGATGATGAATAACATTGAAGAGAGTCGCGAAGGAGAGCAAGATGCAATCTAATGGGCTCCCCAAGGCCCAATATATGAACAATCTAGGGACAATTACATATTCTAATACATTTTTAAAAATAATTACATCCATAGTGCACTCATATAATATTTACATAACTAATACACTTTCATATTTATTTACATATTCTAGTGTAATTAGGATTCCTTAATTTAAGGAATTATAATTCAATTAGAATTTCTTAATTTATGGATTAGTTATAGCTTCTTCTCTCTCTCCTCAAGTTATTTAACAAATTCAACCTTTTAATAATAATAATGAAGAAGAAAGAGAGCATCGACAAGAAAGCGAAAGCGAAATGATCATGGGTGATGCAATTGATTAGCGATCATGGCTCTCATCGAATTTTGGTAATCGGAGAGGATTTATGAGATTCTCTTGAAAGAGCTCGTCTATCAAGCACAAACCGGTTCTAATATTTGATATATATACACATACTCAAGGTACTTTGATATATATATATATATATATATATATATATATATATATATCAAAATGTACACCATTAATGTAAATACACATTAATTAGTAGTAAGGTGATATATATACTTTAAGAAATTTGAAAATTGCTTGTACCAAAGTTATAATCCAGCTAACCTTGTCTACTTTTTGTAGATCATTTAGACATAATTCATTGCTGGGATGCACATTTATGGGGATGAGGGTGGAGACTAAGGAGAAGGGAAGAACGTTACCATCACTCTGTTTCTGACGTTACCATCACTCTGTTTCTGTAGTTTTATCATAATGCAGTTGGTAGCCAAACCTTTATACCAAGGTAACCAATTCTGTTTTATTAAGTTTCCAATTTATTTTGCATGTAATACAGTTGGTAGCCAAACCTCCATGCAGTTGGTTGCCAAACTTTCAGACCAAGGTAACTAATTCATACTGCAGGTGTGAAGGTAGATTGGTTATCTTGGTATAAAAGTTTGGTTACCTTGTATACAAGTTTGGTTACCAATTCAATTTTATTAAGTTACAAATTTCGTTTGAATTTGATGGAGTTGGTAGCCAATCATTCATACAAAGGTAACCATTTTATTATTTATGAGTAACAAAATAGTTATAAAAAAAAATTCAGAACATTAATAGTTACATTTATTTATTTTAAAACTTTTTGTAGGGCGAACCTTCTTCTTATTCTCATTGACATTTTGGACAACGGAGATTCGCGGCGGTGTAGCGGCGGTGTAGCGGTGGACTATTATTTCAAAGTGTATGTGAGGGAGATGAAGATTTGAATTTGAATATTTAAATTTGAATTATTATTTTGAATTTGAATTTGTTTTTGTTGTTAGATCCAAGTATTTGAATTTGAATTATTAATTATGGCAGTTATTTGTCCTTGATTTTAGGTTTCATTATTAATGTGAATTGTACTATTTTTGTAATATAGGTCATAATTACACTCTTTTTGTAATTATTTGATTGATGCACTTTTCTTGTAATTACTTTCTATTTGTTGTATACTTATGTAAATGACCCAACAATCTATGTGACTAAATTGTTTGTGAACTATAAAGCGACTCGTTGAAATTAATGTAATTTAAGTACTTTTATTATTATGTTGACACCTTTGTTTAACTCGTTATATTTTTTATTTTCTATGAAACTTGTGTTAAAATTGTTTGAATTATTCAAACTTTATTTGATAATTTGTTTGAATTATTTATTTTTATCTGTTGTACAATGAATATTGTATTTTTTAATACGTCCAGACAAAATTATATAATCGATCAACATAGTTTAGAGGGGTAAAATAGTAAAAGACTATTATTCAGATATTTCAGACATATCAATTATCAAACAACTTTTTTCATTATGTATTGAACTTCATTCAGCTCATTCAAATTACTTAAATATTCAGAAATGTTTCATTCAATTTTATCAAACAGACTCTAACTGACGGATGAACTGAAAAGACATCTAACTGGAGAAACATTAATAATTTATTTTGGGGATAGACATCTATCTATGCGAGTTCTGAAATTGGAACCCTTTTAAAAAAAATTGTCTGTTTGAGAATCTATTCTTCTACAATTCAATTTTAAGGATACAATTTTATCCTAAGAGCAAAGGAGAAGAGGTCAAGAGGAAAATTAGTGAGAACTTTAGGTTATATTTGTTTGTATAAAATATATTTATGATTGAACTATTTGTCTTAATTTAATATTATTTCAGATTATTTTATCTCATGATGAATATTAATAGTCCTTTAAATAATCATATGGACTATTTTTTGTCATTTTTAAAGCTACTTATGAGAGATTATATAATCCCAAAAATAAATGTGTAATTAATAGTCCTTCCATTTTAAGTTATCAAATGACTTTATGAGACTACTATTCTCACATTAAGTGGGGTGTATTCAATTAAGACTTTTAAAGATTTTAAAAGTTTAGTTGTATTCAATCAAGACATTTAAATAATTTATAAAAGTTTACTGGTATTCAATTATAACTTTTTTAATGTCTTTAAAAGTTATGTGGTATTGAATTAAGATTTTTACAAAGTCTATAAATTAAAGTGGTATTCAAAAAGTCATAGATTTTTTTGATTTCTATCAAATGGTAAAGTTTGACAGACTTTAGAAGAAGAATTATAACTATCAACCCATATCCAAAGTCTGACATCATCTCTAAACACTTCTAAATACTTCCAAATATTAAATACAAAGGTGGAAATTCGGATCGCCAGTAAAGAGGGAACCTAGAAATTCGCGGTGTAAATACAAATTCGCGGTGTAATACCCAGAATAAAATAATAATAAAGAAATAAAATAAATAAATAAATAAATAACATTTAAATTTATATTTTAAATAATTTAATTAGACTTTGTCTTTTATTGGGTCAAATTAGTTATTTATTTTATATGGGTTAATAAGTATTATAATATGTGAAGGATAAATTAATTTGATAAAATTTGGGCATTAAAATTAATTGGATTTAATTTATATGTGGATAAAATTAAATCATATTATAATTAAGAGAATTAACAAGATTTATTAATAAGTAAACAAATAACTAAAGACTTAATCTGTCTCGCGGTGCGTGTAATCGAGGAAAGAAGGAAAATGCACAGTAAATTGGTAAGGGAGAAAGCAACAGTTCGAAAGCTTCCAATACAAAGACAAAAGAAATTTGTTTAATGAAGGTGAGATAAAATTATGATACTCTCAGATCAATTGTAAAGATTATGTATGTATATATATTTAAAGCTTTTGTCTTATTATTAATTATACCGCATGATTTGGTAAAAGGAGGGATATATATATATATATATATATATATATATATATATATATATATATATATATATATATATATATATATATATATAGTAGTAAAGCAATCAATATGATATTGAATTACACGCGCTCACATTAAAGAGTGTGGATTTCGCTTTTCCATGAAGGAAGAAAAATGAAATCATGGAGCCAATAATTGAATAATCAGAAGCCATGTAATAAATATATTATAATATATATGTATTCTAATGCTTAGATAAAATAATATTGTGAGAACTTGAAATTTTTGTATAATATATTTTCTGAAAGTTGTTATCATAAGCGGTGGATTATTATTTATAATATATGCACTGAAAAAATATAATAAATAATTTAAATGTGTAGCAAAATTTTAATCTTAAATCTAATAATCATTCAATTTTATATATTAGAAGTATACAAAAGTCTATCACAGTCTTGATAAAAAGTTTATAAAAGTTTGTTACTTATTTTATAGTCTATAAAAGTCATTTTTAAAAAGTCTTTAAAAGTCATTAAAATCCACAAATTCTATAAAGTGTCACTTAAAAAAAAGCCTTTAAAAATTTTAATTGAATACACCCCATAAGAGACTAATAATCTCTTGTCAAATAATTAAATAGTCCGAAATAATATTCAATTAAGAAAAATAATTCAATTCCAAGTGAGACTCACCACCATTATATGAGAGAAACTTGTAAAATTGTTATTTTTATTTATAAATTTTTTAATTATATATATGATATTATTATAATGTGATTTGTTGATATTTTTATAAGTGGGTCTCACCCGTTATATGAGAGGAGTATGTGAAATTATTATTTTTATTTATAAAAAAATCAATTATATATATAATATTGTAATAATGTGATTTGTATTTAATTATGAGACTGTGCTACATTTCCGAAAATCCGAAAATAAGGTTTTAAGAAAATAAAAGCATATACTATAATATATAATAAACACAATTTTTCGCCACCCTAATATGAATCTTATTCTTCAGTAATAGCAGCACGACCTGTCTACTTCATCATTTTTGATATTCTGTCTCTTTCTCTCTCTAAAATAATTTTCTTACAGTAGCTATCCCCTGTTCAGAATCAGGGTTCCTATTTATTTGTTCCAAAAATCAACAAGAACAAATGTTTTTCACTCAACGAACGAATCATTTGCTAATGATTTTCCGTTCTTAATTTAGCCAGAAACCCTAGGAATTCTTCGATGTAGGGTTTCTCACTTTCTCTCTCTAGATTTTAGGTCTTTTGTTTATCTTTAATTTGTTCATTTGTTGTTTACAGGGTATAGAATTTTCAGGGTTTTGTTTGGTGGAACTGTTGAAATGGATGGATTTGAAGCTGGAGGTGGTTTTCAGGAAACTTCCAATTCTCAGGATCTTAAGCAAATTGAATCGAATTCGAAAGGTTTGCTTGGATTCGTTAGCTCGAACTCTTTGTTATTAAGCTTTAGATTGTTCTGTTAGTGTTATAGATCTGATTTTTTGATAGCTTTAATCTGTCTGTTTATTTCATTTTATATAATTTTTGTTGAATTGAGCTTTTTCCGTCTAATTTGACACCACGCGGATGAAAAGTTAGTTTCAAATATTTGTTTCAACAAGAATCAGGAGCTCAAAGTTGGATAATTGCATGACCCTGAGTTGTTTTCTTGGGTGACAAACAATGAGAAAGCATAAGAGTCCAACTCTTACTATTTATTGTGTTTTGATTGACTTTCCAATTATTGGTAGCATTTACTCTGTTGAGTAACGATTGTGAACTAATTTTTGACATGTAGTATTATGGAATTTTCCTTTTAACAGTTTGGTTTTCAAGCTTTGGACAAAACATTGTAACATACTACATATGATTAGATTTAAGTGCTTTAGATTGAGTTTAATGCATGACAAGCATTTTATGATTTCAGTGGTAGCACACATATATGTCTTCCACGTCTAATGGTGACCTGATCGACTTATACCATATGAATTCACACCGCTTGACCACCTACGTTTTTTTTGTGGTTTCCTTTTTGTTTCGTGTTCATTGTAGATATTGTCTTTGACTCCATTATTTTGTATGCAGTATTTGACGCATCTCAGTATGCATTCTTTGGTAACAATGTTGTTGAAGAAGTTGAGTTGGGAGGGTTAGAAGATGAAGACGAGGATGAATATCTTCCTCCGATTGGATTCAACAATGGAGGCTTTATGTTAGATAGAGAAGAGGTTACTTCTTTAAACCTTTACCCTCTGAATTCTAATTATAGGGATAAGGCATTAATTATAGGGAAAAGGGAACTTGTAAGATCTAAACATTGGCACTCGGTAGGAAAAAACCATCGGCCGACAACTTAATTGTGTTATTGTGTTATGTAGATATTTAATTGGCGGATAGTTCGGGAGTTGAAAGTTATGATATGAGCAAAGATCCTAATAGGGGTTTAATTTTTATATCAATGATATTTAATAGTTTTGATTGTGAAACTATAATTTATGTGTGTTAATTGTAATTTGAATATATATATATATATATATATATATATATAAAATGAGTATTGTAAATAATTTTTCGCTTTCTTTGGCGACTAGTTAAGCGATTAGTTAACTGGTTGCTTAGGCAGTCGGTCACCGACTCGCTTCTATATATAAATATATCATCCTCAAAAGGATGTACAAGAGTACAATGACCACCCAATTTAAGGTTGGGAATTAGTTGAGAGAGTATAAAGTTTGTTTTAGTTATACCCTTTGTTTGGACTCACATAAATAGCATAATTAACTTGGGAGTGGAGTATTTGTATGGGGATATGTGCACTTTTGGGCAAATTATTATTTAGGTCACATTTTACATTTGGTTTGTATACTTTCAGACATCCTTTTGATGACAAAATGTTTGTGTACTTTTCAACATGCTTTTGAAAACTGAGGGAGTACAAGTATTTATATATATATATATATATATATATATATATATATATAACTATTATTGAGTTATATTGTTTACCAATTTTGCCTGTTTTTAGAAAAATTTATCCTCAACTCATTAATCCAATATCTCATTCACGAGGAGATAAATGTACTTAATTAGTTGGAACTGTTTCCAAGTTTTACTTGAATTGATTGACAATATTTGTGTATGTTCATAAATGTGAGAGCATACACACGTGTTCGCATAGCCGCATACACACATACATACATGTGAACGCTATAGTTATACATTTATGAAATGTAACTAATGTTAAACCTACACCCTAAACCCTAACCCTAACCCTAAACCTAAACCTAAACCGATGCACTCAAGTACATACATGTGAAAGCTGTAGTCATACATCTATGTAGTGTTACTAATATTAAGCTTTCATACTGATTGCTTACCTTTCCCTTTTCTTTGCTCCTAGTGAGTTAGTTATGTTTGCCGATCAAGTATTATTGACCGAAAGAGAATTTTTGTTTATAATTATTCCTTCAATCCGGCATATCAATCTGGGCTTTTGATTAGTACTTTCAGATTCTTCATGCAACATCCACTTGAAGCTGATTCTATACTTGGAAGATTTCTTACTTTGGGAAACTTACTATAGTTACTATATGCTCCCTCAATCCCAAACTTATTGAAACACTTTTTCTGGTGTGTGGATTTTTAAGACGTGCCAAAATGATATTTAAATATTATATTATTAAAATTTTTGTAATATAAATAAAAATATAACATCTAAATAAACCAGAACATATAAATATACATAAAAAATATGATATCTAAATAGGTTTTTGATTCATCTTCAACTCCAACTCCAACTCCAACTCCGTGCCACATACCTTTTAGTGTTGTATTTTGCTCAAGTGATGAGGGGAATTTATTTGGATTTGGCTGCATTGTTCTTAAAGCATCTTAGGTACGATATGTTGTTGTAACTTGTAAGGCATGATATGAAATAGATTTTTTTATTGCCTTATTTGCTTTTCATAATCCATTTTTGCTTCTTGTAGATTTCTTGATGTTAGGTCAGTCTCTTGGTCTCCTGTTTAGTGTACTATTTTCAGACAGTGATTTTAGACATCTTTACAGTGTTTCAGTTATGGTGTGTTGTTTTAGAAGTTCATATCTTATAGAGACTTTCAGATTTGTTGTAGTTTGGTAAATGAGTCTCAGATGATGCAGGGGATCTGTTAGCTACCCAGGAAGTAGTCACCTCTCCTCTGCTCTGAAGCTCTCAGTTGTCAGTAGGGGAGATATTGAGTTGGATGAGGAACCTTAAACGAGCAAAACGGTTTTGCATTTTGGTCGATGATTGGCAATTCTAAATGCATGCCTCAGTGTGTGCATGTGTGGGTGGGTGCTCGCTTAAATGTTTGGGTGTAGGGCTGTCTGAGCGTTGTTTGTTTGGCATTATTAGCTATTTGAGGTGTCTGGATGTGGTTGAGTTTGAGCATTGATTGTATATTGCAAATGCATAAATTATTAAGTGGTGCAACTAACTGATTTTCCTTTTATGCAGGTTGGTGTATTAGGATCTTTGTCTGAGGTTGATGATCTTGCCACAACATTTTCGAAGGTTGGTTTTTAAATATGGAAATAATTGGCATCATCTTCATCGATTAAGCAATAAGATTGACAGCTAGTACCAAGAAGGGCCTTTTTGGTTACAGTATCTGTCTTCTGCTATTATTTTCGTTTTTATCTTTATTTCTTAGTTTTTGTTTTCTAAATTTCTGAAAATGAGTACGTTTGGTTTCTTAAACAAGATTTTTTGATAAAAAAACTGAAGAGATACAGAAGAACTTTAATTCTTTTACTTCTCAACAGCACAAAATACCAAACTGCAATTTTTTGAAAACAATTATACCCAAATCTGAAAACAGTCTAAAACACCTTTCTGGTTTTATTCAAAAGAAGCCTTTTGGTAACAGAAAACAGAAAATGTTATCCAAACACCACAGTGTCCGTTTGTCGGTCTGAGTACACCAAGTACTTTCGTAACTTGTAGTTTGCTGGAGACATCTAAATTTCATAAAGGGAGAACTGTGTATCATTACTAAACATTACTTTAGTAATGTTAATCAAATATCCATGGGAAAGGTAATGCCATTAAATAGATCCACTAGAAATGTGGTATTTAATACTGCTTTGATACTGAGAGGGGTCTATCTGGCTTCATATAAAGTGTTATCATTTGTGTTAAGATTTTTTTGTTGTATATCAAGTGGTATTATTCGTTTTAAAATGAATCTATTAATTTTGTTTTGTATACAAGTAGCAAAAAAAATTAAAAAGGTAGGGGGTTAATTGGGTTATGGTAACTGCAAATTGTTTTTAAGTCATGAGGTTTTCCATGATTTTATAGGATCTATGGTTATGTGTTAGTGGTTTTTTGTCGGATGAGTATCTAGGCGACATGGAAACTTAGTGTTAATTGCTTGTACAAGGATTTTTGTGAAACTTCTTTCTGATAAGGAAAATGCTTATGAAGCTAATTATATTTCGAGTTTGTTCAATATTTAACTGATGTAGTACAAGCCCACCGCGAGACTTGGTTAGAACAATATAAAAGGTTTTGGAAGCCCATGAATTAGAAGTGTAGTTTAATTAGTATCTTTAATTTTTAGTTATCTTATTAGAGTCCAATTTAGGTTAAAGAAAGTTGAAGAGTATTATAAATAGTGATGTGCTTTATTATTTTGATACATTGACATATTAGAATTATTTGTGTTTTGCGTGAGAACTATTTGTGTGACATATAATCTTGTCCCAAAACCCCTGTCCCCCATCATTAACAAGGAAGAAAGGAAAACTTTTTAGAGCTAGAGTTTAAAAGCATTCAAACTTATTTTTGAGTATCATTGGAATACCTCGTAGACTAATATAAAGTAAGATTCTGCACAGCACAAGGCCTTTAATTTTGTGCTAAAAGGAGATATCTGTTTGCAGCTAAAAGTTGTTTTTCTTCAGGTGGAATTATTGAATTAAAAGCACTGTACACAGCAGGAATTTTCTGTCTATTTTTTTGTGCTAAACATATTGCATATTTTTTTTACTTCTTTCTATTGCTCAACTCCGTTTACTTTTTGATAGTATGATGTTTAGTGTACAGGATGAGGTGTTGTTATTTGTGCTCTTTTCTTTCCATATGACTGCGATTGCGTTACATAATGCTGTAGAATACAAATCTCAGATGAGGACAGATACAGATTTGTTATTTTTTAATTTTTGTCGAACTTTCTTGTTCTGTTTTAGAAATTTCATCAATCAATTGAAATGTATCTTCCTAGTGAACCTGTAGATGAAATGTCCGACTTATATGGCACTGTTTTTGTAGTGGAAAGAGTTTCATAGCTTGTTTGGTTTGTGTATCTTACAGATAAAATGAGTAGATATAAAGAGCTCTCAGAATAATCCTATTCACTCTGTTGTATTCTACTCCAGTCAGCAACGTAAACTAATTAAAAAACCTTTCTCTTATTTATTTATTTATTTATTTATTATTCTTGAAGATCACATCTCAAGGAAGTGATTACTGGAAAATACACCAAACAAGCCTTTCATGATTTTGCTGAATCCCGAGGTGTGAGAAATATTTCAACTGCCTATGAACCCCCACCCCTCCCACCCACAAAAAAAAAAGACAAATCTGATACATTGATATCTTACTGGTTGCATTTTATTCTTGTCCATTGGATGTACTTTTTGGTGGTAATGATGTTAATGTTGTTGGCTTAGACTGAACTGAAGTATGTTTCTTAGTATTGATTCTTGTGTTCTAGCTTATTATTGCTACTTTTTAACTTCATTTCCTTTCTTTCTTGTCCGCAGTTGAACAAGACTGTCGGTGTTCCAAGAAGTGCTGGAGTTATTGGTGATGGGGGATCCAGAGAAAGTGAGTACAGCTATAGTATTATTTATATGTTTTTGTCTCTTCATTGATTTTAATTGAATATATGTGTTTAACGTTCTAGTGATTTAAGTGGCAAACTATGCCCCTGTATTGAGCGTTCAGACCATTATTAAATTGACTGCATGGTTTCAACATTTCATATGCTTGGAGGGACCCATCATAGCACTTCAACTCTCACTTGCACTAAATAAATCAATTCAAGATTTCTGCTGCACACAAAATGAATATATTTGAACAAGTAAAAGGCATGGACTCTGATCGTTCATGTGACTTTGAACAAATGTGTCTCGTATATCTTCTCCGTGCAAGTCAATGCTAAGCACTCTCAAGTATGTTATATCCAGTGTATTTAGATGATAATAAAAAATGATGCAATAATGAGCAGCTAATGTGTCTTTTCAGTTGCCAGAATCAGTGCATCATGTGAACAATCGTTTTTATGAACCGACTTCATTACTTTTGGTGTCAATTTTGAAGCCAAGTTCATGGACTGAAAGTATTAAACCAGTCATGAAAATCAATTCCCTTCAGTAATACCAAACATCTCAACCTTTTTTCAAAGTGGTGGCGAAAGGATCAAAACTTTGCTAACTATTCATTTATATCCCTTTGTTGATGCTAGCGATTATTGGATTTAATGGGGCTATGTTGATCTCTTTTCACCGTCTTATTTCCAGGTTCATCTGCTGCTGAATGGGCACGAGAGGGAGATTTCCCTAACTGGTATGATCAGCACGCCATTGATACTGAAAGTGCTGAGGAAAGCAGAAGATGGTCATCGCAGCAACATTCTTCTTCCTCTGTTTATCCTGGGGAATCACAGATATTGTACAGAACATCTTCATATCCTGAACAGCAGCAGCAACAACATATTCACCAGCAACAACACTTCTCCAGTGAACCAATTCTTGCTCCTAAATCATCTTTCACTTCATATCCTCCCCATGGTGGCAGATCTCAGCAACCTTCACCCGACCCTCAATCATGCCATTCTAATATTCCTTATCATCCAAGTGGGCACCAATTGCCACCGACTTCACACAGTCACTCTCCCTTTCCTGACCCTCCGCTTCAGTTGGCTGCTTTACCCCATGGTTCACAGTTTGGCACAAGTTTGCCTCAATTTGCTCCTCCTGGTCTCCCTGTTAACAGTCGACCGCAAAACCAATGGGTCAATCATACGAGTTTATATCTTGGAAATCATTCCAGCCCCTCGAACAATCTGTTGCAACAACAGTTGCCTCTTCAAAATGGTCTAATGTCCCCACAGTTATTGCAGCAACAGCAAACACAACAACATATGTTACACCATCAGTTTCGGCCTGCATTTGGCCATGTATCAGGGCTGCAGACCCAACTTATTAGTCACCATCTTTCTCCTGCCCAACCTATAATGAACAACTTTGAAGTGCTTGGAATGAATGATTTGAGAGATCAAAGACCTAAATACTTTTCAAGAGGTAGGCAAGGTGTCCGGTATTCATACCAGGGCTCTGATGCCAGTAGCCAAAGGAGTGATAGTGGATGGCCACAGTTCAGAGCCAAGTATATGACAGCTGATGAAATTGAAAATATTCTCAGAATGCAGCTTGCTGCAACACACAGTAATGATCCATATGTTGAAGATTATTATAACCAAGCTTGTCTGGCAAAAAAATCTGCTGGTGCGAAGTTAAGACACCATTTCTGCCCCACCAACCTGAAGGATTTTCCTTCCCGTGCTCGAGCTAATACCGAGCCACATGCTTTTCTCCATGTTGATGCCCTTGGGAGGATTTCATTCTCGTCCATTCGTAGACCTCGTCCACTTCTTGAAGTTGACCCACCAAATTCGTCAGCCACTGGCAGCACTGAACCAAAAGGTTTGGAGAAGCCCTTGGAACAGGAGCCAATGCTGGCTGCTAGAGTAACTATTGAGGATGGCCTTTCCCTTCTTCTTGATGTCGATGATATTGATAGGTTCTTACAGTTCAATCAACTCCAAGATGTTGCTGTCCAGCTAAGGGAGCGGCGGCTGGTCCTATTGGAAGGCTTGGCAGCATCACTTCAACTTGTTGACCCACTTGGCAAAAATGGCCACACAGTGAATCTGGCTCCCAAGGATGACCTTGTTTTCCTTCGGTTAGTCTCTCTTCCCAAGGGCCGGAAGCTCCTATTGAGGTACCTTCAGCTTCTCTTTACTGGTGGTGAACTCATCCGAGTAGTCTGCATGGCTATATTCCGTCATTTAAGGTTCTTGTTTGGGGGCCTTCCTGCTGATCCTGGAGCTGCTGACACAACTACCAACCTTGTGAAGACGGTCTCATCTTGTGTTCGTGGCATGGAGCTTAGAGCACTCGGAGCCTGTCTTGCATCGGTGGTTTGTTCTGCAGAGCATCCTCCGCTCAGACCCCTTGGGAGCTCTGCCGGGGATGGTGCTTCTGTTGTTCTGAAATCTGTCCTGGAGGGGGCAACTGAACTCCTAACAGATCCTCGTGCTGCTGGCAACTGCAGCATGCCTAATCGGGCCTTTTGGCAGGCCTCTTTTGATGCATTTTTTGGCCTTCTTACAAAGCACTGCATCAGTAAATATGATACTACTATGCAATCGCTGCTCCAGCAAGGCCTACCAGACGTGGCTGCTATAGGATCAGATGCAACAAGAGCTATCAGTAGAGAAATGCCTGTGGAGCTTTTACGTGCAAGTCTTCCTCATACAAATGAACAGCAGAGGAAGATGTTACTGGACTTTGCACAGCGTTCAATGCCTGTGTTTGGATTTAATGGTCATGCCGGGGAGAGTGGTGACAGCTGACTTTGAACTGGAGATATTGAAGTGTTTTATAAGATGTATCATTGACTTGCAAAGGTTTGGGTATACGCGTTCAGCGTCCTGTCTTATTGGACATTGTTGGTTGCATGAGGTTGGAGGAAGGATGCAGGTACTAGCCAAAACACAAGTTTAATCGTTCTAGATTTACATGTATGCTTGATGCTTACCTCCATACTGTTCTTTTGTTAGAATTTGTGTGCTGATTTTGTGTACTATGTTGGAGCGTTGCTGGTTTTCTCCTTTCTTGAGAGCTTATTTGGATGCTCTCTTGTGCAATTTCCAATAGTAACGTGGACTTAGGAATTAGAAATGTACAGGTTCGTTTCATTTCAGATGACTTCCCATGTTCCTTCACTATGGGGTTTATTAACTGTTGCTGCTGCTGGTCTAGTAGTAGTAGGATAGGTACTTGGGAGTTGGACATAGAAATGTTGATATTAGTTTATCAGCTTTTCGATTGATAATTGCTCATTTTATTTTCCTTCCTTTGATACTCCGATGATGCATTGTTTCCTTCTTTTTCTGCCCTTTAAATAATAAGTATCATTTTGGTAAATTTTGTTTTGGGATTGCATGTGCTACACATGTTGGATGGTTCTATTTTTTCCGTTATATAAGATGATGCTTACATGCAAGCTTTGTGCTGGGAGATGTTTTTGCATGTGCTACGTATCTGATGTTGGTATCGATGCAAGCATATATTTTGCCACATTATTTTTTTATATTTTCATATGAAAATTATTGCTATAGCGACAGTTTTTACCGTCATTATACATTTATAGCGACACTTTTAATGTAGAAATATTAAAATAGTGTTTTTTCATCGTGACACTTTTACTATAGCGACACTTTTTATATTTTCATATAAAAATTATCGCTATAGCGACAATTTTTACCGTCAGTACGACACTTTTAATGTGCTACGTATGCTGATGTTGGTATGGGCTTCTTTTTTTTTCTGCGTCTTAACTATAAACCGAACAAATACAAATTTATAATGATTTACTTTCTCGTCTTTTCTTCCATTCTTACTAATAAGACCAAGGAAAATACAATTTCTCTTTTTTCTCCTAAACTCGTAAATAAAAAGAAGGTTATTTACTTTCCTCTAATAATGTTTACTCTCTATTTCTTTGCCACCTTTTCAAGTCTCCATTTTACCCTTCCAAAAGGTAGGGAAGCTATATTGACAAAAGATAGCATTGACTAAATTAGAATTCTATAAGGTGGGGCCCATCACATTCCATCGACCCTTTGCTACTGCATATCTAGAAGCAGAAATATGAAATACTCCCTCCGTCCCAGGATAAAAATAAAAATTCTTATTACTACTTTGATTTTTTCCATGTTAAATGTCCTCTTTTTTTTAATAACTAAATTTTTACACATTTTTTCCTATTATGTCCGTATCATTAAATATCTCATATTTTTCTTATTCTAATTCTCTCTTCATATTTAATGACATTATTATGAACAATTTTATCATTTTATTCTTCTTAATATACGTGAAAAATCCACTACCTACCTTTATGATAGTTCGCTTGGTAATTGTTTCTACTTTCAAATTTTGAAATTAGAAATAAAAAATATTATTTTAGCAACTGTTTCTCTTTTAAAAAAAGTGGAAGCAAAATCAATTTAACATCAAAAAAGTTACTTCTTCAATTTTGACAGCACAGTCATTTCAACTTTAATGAGGTTCATACACCGACAAAAGTTCAAACTGTATCTCTTTATAAAATAAAAATTAAATTAAATTAATACTAAAATATAATTATCAAATAACGTTGTCTAATTTTTATTTTCACTAGTGAAAGTAAGTAAAAGCGTAAACATATAAAAATAATACAATAAATTTAGGGAGACATTGTTTTACCGACATTTCTAGTGATATTTTTTTTTAATTTTTTTTTTGGTTTTTTTTTTTTGTAGTACCTCTCAAAAAATGTATAGTATTTATTCCAACTGAAATTTTTATAAAAAACAGTGTTTTTTAGGTGTAATTTGGACACATTAAAAAAAATAGGGTTGTATACACCATCGCATAAGCCTACTGCTTTCTGTATGTATCCAAATTATACCTAAAACACTATTTTAAAAAAAAAAATCAGTTGAAATAAATACTATATATTTTTTGAGAGGTACTACAACAAAAAAAAAAACCAAAAAAAAAAATAAAAAAAAATGTCGCAACAATGTCGGCCAAATAATGTCGCCGTAAAAGTACTCAAAACAATAATAAAAAGCAAAACATGAAAACAACAAAAGAACCCCAAGTGTACATTTGGAACTTGAAAAATGTGGAGGGAAAAGAGATATACTACAAATAAAAATAAAAATAAAAGTGAAAAAGTAATCTTAACGAGCATAAATCCAACCATCATATATACTTCTCACATCCACAACAATGATAAAATAGTGTTATAGATGAATAATATTCCAATAATTTTTAAGCTTTCAATTCGTTTTTCCTTTTTCTTGCTCTTCCTTGAGTTCAAGTTCCAGACACACCCCAAAGGTGACCATGGAAGAATGGTGGTTCTCACTGGCATTGGATATATTCCAAAAAATTAAAAGACCTATATATTGTGACAAAAACATGTTGATAAACATTACTTACATACATGCACTAAACATCACCAGTAAATTAGGATTCCTATATATTTTACTGCAATAAACTCCCAAAAGACTAGGGCCTAGACTCATCAAATCAACTAGAGTTATAACCACCACCCTCCTTTTGAGAAAGTCTAACGGAGGCTGCACGAACCATATCAATTAGCTCCTCATCCAGGGCTTCAAGATCCCCAGTAATGCGTAGGCGGTGATATAAAGGGGCCAGATAATCAGCAGCGACCTCAGTCAATTTCCACTGAGATAAACTAGCAGCTAGTTTTAGGATTTTAATAGACAAGTATGAAGTAGAATCCAAGAATGATATTATTACTCTCGAGCACTCTTCGTGAAGATCATCTAGAACCCAGAATTCAGCAAGCCAACAAAGCTCTAAATAAGTTACCAGTTCATTTAGCTTTTCGTTAGCATCCAAATTATCCCAAAAACAGCCGGATACAGGAAGAGGCAGCACATTTGAATAGACCCAATCAACTAGTTTCACCAGTGCTTTCCAACTGATGGAGACTTTAATGGTTTGAGAATGGCTGCAACATAAATACTTGAAAGTGAGCTAAAAAGCTTTGCTTTCGAGACGGGGAAATATAAAATTTGCTGGGGGGTGGGGGACAGCAGAGAACAAAAAATTTGCAGGTACAACAAGATGTTGGAAGCATATGTCTAGCATATATATAACCCCCTAACTTATGGGTAATCCTGACCAGTTGCCTGCAAAGCACACTCTGTATACCCCAAAATAGCACATCTACTACATAATAACTAGTGAAATCCTTAAAGTGACAGCTTTGAAATAGAAAATAAGTATACAGATATGAAAATGGGGAACAGAAAATGCAGTTTGGTAGAATATTTAATTTTGAATCTGTTTTTTCTTACTTGAGGAAGTTTAAATATAATAATTAAACTTCCTGAAAAATGTAGCATCGTAAAAGCTATTGATAACTTTTTCTTCTTTTTGACAAATTAAAAACCACTGGTAGCTATAACTGCGAATAAATATTACCCAAAATTTCCATCTTCAACATAGTGATAATTAGGAAGAAGGTAAGTTGGTTCCAACTCAACTCAACAATGTCGGGAATAACTGATAACTGTAAAACTGTCGGGCCCAGTAAAATATAGTCAGGGACATATTAGCAAGTATTTTCTAGAGAGTAGCTTATTCCATATGATCCCAGAGAGTTGGTTGAGAGGGTAAACTAGTATTTTGTTTAGTTGTACTGTGCTATGAATATAGCTTATGTAATAGATTAGATGAAAGACAAACTATTATGATAAATGAAATTCTTAAATAGTGAGCTCATTTGAGTCACAGTAATGCTTCAGATTCTTTTAGATTATATTGGATCTACTAGTAACATATGTTTAAAGGTTTCATTATTTTTAAATGAAATGATAATGAATCAAGTTCATTGGTAGTAAAATATAAAGAAGAAAGCACCTGTCTTGCATTCCTGACCGAAACAAAGCACGCAAGTAATCACAACTTGAACACAAGATAACTTTGTGAACATGCATATGTGGTACCAATAGACAACATATACTGCATGCCCAATGTAGCAGTGCATCTGGCTTAGCTTCCAAAATAAAGTCCCTGTAATTGAAATGCAAATTGAGTTAGAATTATTAGAATTGTTAAGCGCCACCCCCACCCCCCACCCTTTCTCTATCCCTCCTCTTCTTAAAAAAAAGTACTACATGCACTATGGTATTTGGCATTAAAAACAAAGTTTACTCCCATCCTATGCTGAAAATAACGTCCCTGTAATTGGAATGCAAATTCAGTTAGAATTATTAGAATTGTTAAGTGAAACACCCCCACCCCTTTCTCTCTCCCTCTTAAAAAAAAAGTACTACATGCACTATGGTATTTGGCATTAAAAACAAAGTTTACTACTCAAGAGTCAAGAGTCCAGTGGCGAAGCCACATAAAAGATTGTGGGGTCAATTGACCCACTGAAAAAAATAATTGCTTTATAATGTAAGGTAAATTTTAAAATTTTTAAGTATTATATATAATTGGACCCCACTAAAATTTTATAAATTTTCTATTATACGGGGTCAAATTGAAAATTTATAACTGTCAATCAAATTTTAATCACATATTACTCATATCCTCTCAGTAATATATGTATATTTCTCTATAATATCTTAAACTAAATAATAATCTAATTTATATTATTTTTAAAAATAATTAATGAATTAATTGCATATGAACAATTTGTGATAAAAAAGTCTATTATGAGTCAATCATGTATATATACCATATATTATTATTTATTATATTATATTATAATATATATATTATATTGCCATTATAATATAATATATATATATGTGTGTGTGTGACTCGAAAGTACAAAATTATTAAAAAAAATTGGCTCGGAGGAACCCCGCCAAATTATTTATAGCTTAGCAATAATTTTGACCCCACTGGAATTTATTCCTGGCTTCGCCACTTGTCAAGACTCATGTTTCTGAGTCACTCTTATAGCTACAAATCATTTCAAAATGCTGAACCAATTGTAGTTCTCCAGAATGTTTAATTGAATAAGATAATCAATTAGATTATTACTAGTTCATAACTACAGTTCCATTCACAGATCAGTTTGAAAAATGTCCACAGTAAAACTATCAGCCCAGAGACAGCATATAGAGGTTGGTATGTTATCAGCTCACCTAGAAGCTGTTTCCTCAAAAGGCCGAGCTTGGTGGTAAAAAAAAGGAAAGAAATTCCAAGTTTGGTAAAACTTATAAACCCATAACTAAACTATCAGGGAGAGATCCTTACGATAAATGATGTCCAGCCTGTCCAAGAGCAGAGGTAAGATCAAATCTTGGGATAGGAGTGCCCCATTTTGGACGACTTCTACAAAGCAATTGCAATAAATGACGTAAATTGCAATGCTTAGCCAAAATTTTCAACTTCTTCACAAGGTCTTCTCCTGCTTGCAAATTTCCTGAATAAATAAACTCCAACAGCTTCAATAACGCTTCGTGATCCACATGAGCAGATAGACGAACTTCTACTGTTAACCTCTCACTCCCTTCCTTATTGTACTTCACAAAAGAAGCCTCGGATGTTTTCTCATTAAGAGGAAGTTTCCCTGGAGGTAGCAATGCAGGACATCGAACCATAAGAATGACAGCATGTACACTCACAGACTCCTGATTTGTAAGAACGAGTTTCAAATCATTATGTTCAATCTCACTATGTGCTTTGCCAATAACTTGACCAAGTTTATCCGGAAATCCATAATGTCCAAAATAACTAAGAGCATATGCAGCAAACCATTGAGGTCCAGGAGCATAAGGGCCACTGCAGATCTCCTGAAGTTGACTAACTACTTCAGCTTCACAATAGTCTCTCCGACTCACAGACACGTCTGCATCATTTTTCCCAGAAATAGAATGGTGCAACAACTCAGCTAGACCCCATAGGCCAAAAAGCAAAAGCATGTCTTCGCCTTCCCATGCTTCTGCGAAATCATAGCAGCAAGCTTTCTTCTTGAAAGGATTATGCAAATGAAGTGCCACACTCAACCTTTTTATGTGGGAAGGGTTACCTATCCACCAGCTCAGAAAGGCAAGCAGTGTCTTTATTCCGTGGCTTCTTATAATATACTTTCGGTATTGTGGCAGACCTGAACAACAAGCCAAACTTATCAAGTTTATGACCATTTGAAGGTTAGCAGGCAGTTTGAACTTGTCTCCAGATGATATTGCATTTAGTGTATTCAGCAAGTACTTAAGATACTCCTTGCCATTTGGTTTCAGTAATTCAGAGAGTACAGCTCTGGTTTGGGATGCAATGGACTTGCAGGGAGAATAAATCATCAATAGAACTGTTCTAGATGCTGCTTCATTAACAGATGTAGTGGCAATGTCCTTTTGACAAATTTGACGTGTGGCACGAATAGACTCCATGAAGGATAAGCTGTCAAAGAGCACAACCGACCAATAAACAAATATATCAGCACCAAGAAGACAAATGTAAAGCCTAAGAAATGACATAACATAAGAAACATAATATACAGTTTATGAGTTACAAAATTAAAATAAGGAAAAAATAATGAAGAATCTGAAGGAAATTATATATGAATTAAGCTGCATAAAGAGTGTTGATGAGTGGGAGGAAAATTACCACGCACATGTAATAAGTATATCTATGTAAAATTCATTTTCATGCATCTTGGGGTTGAGATCTTCTTCCCAGTGTGCTGCAAGACCTCCAAGAATATCCCAAATATAAGGTCTCAAAAAAAGAAGAAAATTGGTATCTAGACCCTCCTTTGCTATTTCTATCTTTTCTTTTAATGATAAGAGATGTTGAACCTCATAATTTTTGTGACAATTATTCAGAAGGAGATCAAGTAGAATTCTATCAACCCCAAATTTCCAAAAATAAGTATGATGCTCTCCTGCCCAACGAGTGATCATAGCCAAACGGCATGCCTCCAGTGTTATAGACATCTGGTCTTTAGAAAGCTTTCCAGAATGCAAGCTGCAGCTGCTCATTCCATTAATTATGGCTTGGATTAGTGGTTCGCAACACATTCTCAACATTTTTAAACATCCCTGTTCACTTATCTGTGCAATTGATACATATCAGTTCTGTATGTAGGTAAAAGTATTGTGACAGCATTGAGAAAGGAATGAGAGATAATTGTTACCGCAAAACATTGAGCGAGTTTGAAGCCCTCCATCTGAACAGAGTGAAGGTCCGAACAGCCCATGCAACGCACCGTCATCTGTAGACGGGTTTCCCCATTCTCTAAAACCTTTTCTGCCCCATTAGCACATAAAGCTGGCATTCAGAATCAGTAACTGTTTTATGAGTCCAAAAATAAAAGTCAAACAACAGATCAGCAAAAGAAAAGTAAGTTATCTTTGCAAAAGGTTATTACCTATAGTAGAATACAACTGCAGAACAGAAACCTTGACAGAAAAATTGGGCTCAAGAGTGACAGAATCCAATACTTCCAACAACTTAGCATCACTCCAAATACAAAACCTCGAGGATGGCCACCGCCACAGTATCTTACTCAAAAGAGAAGCCATCTCTTGAAAATATTCAATCGGCTTAGTACCACCAGGAAAATTCTGTATATTGCGAACAATATTAGCAACTGTTTCTGTTTCTGTCAAGATCTCCCAGACCTCTCTCTCATTTTTAATACTCAAATTTGAGAGGATCGAACTCAAAGCAGTGGCGCATGAAAGTGAAACTTGCAAGTGATGATAAGATAACAAAGATGACAAGGGATGAACAATATCCAACACATGAGATTGAATTAATTGACTCGGTAAAGCATGAACCATCTTTACTGCCACAGTTGACACCAATCTCAAAATAGATTCATTTTTGAAATGAAGAATGCCTTCTAATGCTGCGATCATATCAGTAACTGAATCCTGAAATGTTGAGGCACAATGACAGATAGCGATTAGAAGTACACAAAGACAGGATTGTTAATATCAGATGAATATATACATATATGTTTATACTCCCTACGTCCACCAAAGGATGACATAATTACAATTTGCCCACCAAAGGATGACACAAGAAGCTATAACTGTGGTAGTACAAGAAGCCTATGAAGCAACCAGGGTTCAGAAACAACACTTAGATGGGCATGGAAGTCGAGAATTGCTGCCTTAGGAGGTGAATGAATACAAGGAATTGATGCCAGACCAAGCCATTGCAAAGGAAGGACAATATCCAATATGTCCATTTTGATCCTGGTGGAATGCTTAGGGGAAAAAAAACATAAATCCATGAGGACACAAATTATTTGTGATATGGCCAAGGGCCAAAGCAGAAATAAATGAAGTCCAGGAGCTTACTAGTTAGTTAGGAGTATTCTAGAAGTAGAAGCACATGAGTGAAAGTTATCTCATGGTGCAATTTAGCATTCTAGCTCATATTAGTATTTACTATAAATAACTAAGAATGTAAGGTATGAATTCATACCTTGAATATTATGAACTAATAGATGGCTTAGACCATTCTTTCTCTATATCTCTCTATATTTCTACCCAACATCTGAATCTCTATTTATCTTCTTGTATTTTTTGCCTTATTCTTCCTCCATTTTCTACTGTGTAATTTCTCAAATAATCAAATTGTTTGTGGAGCTTACCATTTTGGTTCGAGATCACATCTATAATCAAGGCTGATCCTGCCAGTATATGACCTCTTCAATCAAATATATGTCTTTTCATAACACATCACATGCCACTTTTAGGGGTTTTCATATTATGCAGTTTATTACAACCTTTGGGAATTACAATATTTTATTTTTGATAAGTAGCTTTACATATGTTTAAAACTAAGTCATTTTGTCAGGCCAAGGGTCATTGTAGAACTTAAATACAGTAAAAGGATTCGTTAGTTGTTTAAGAAGAGTAATTTGTACTTTTTTTCTTGGTGGTCTCCAAGTTTGCTTTGTCACCAAGAGAGTTAAGAGTGTAACAGCCCAATCACTTGGGTTATATCTAGTAGTGGTTGTAATTTCACTTTATGGCTTTGAAGAATGAAATATGAAATATCGATAGAAGTTTCTCTCCCTTGTCCCCTACCTCAACCCCAAGTTCTTCCTTTTCTGCCCATTCTTTCTCCCTCCAGCTATATTTCTGAATTCTATTTCTTCTATCAGTTTGATGTTGGGATATTTCACATGAATCCCACATCATATAGATTTAAGAGTGTAAATGAGTTAATAAGTATGATGAAACCTTAACCTAACAGATTAACCTTTTAGGTAAGGTGGTCATCTATAATCCAACATCCTTGTTTGGCCAGCCTACACTGGTGTGCATTGCATTGGTGATTAGTTGATGTGGGATGGATCGTTGAATTTTGCAACAAGTGGTATCAGAGCCTATGGTTTAATGGGCCCAAGTATTAGGTTGGTACTCCAGGGTGGAGCACATTCAGTCGCGTGTTATCGATGTCTGTGATCGATGTTCTAAAAAAAGAAGGGAGGCGGGGAGGCGGGGGGCCTCGGGGGGCATTGGCTGGGCCTAGGCGAGATTTTTTATTTTAAGCCAATTTTAATATTTTCTTACATTTATCCAAATAAAACAATAATATAAAACAAAACAATCTATAATAAAATTAATAAAGGTATTTACTTAAAGTTCAAACACATATCCATATTGCTAATGTCAAAGTTCAAACACAAACATGCAATTGTTTAAAGTTCAAACATATTAGTTTTATTTATAAACAAGATTGCTATTAAATAATAAAATTTAAAATTTTAAGAATTTAATTCAATATTAAAACTTAAGAAACTAAACATAAATTTAAGGATTATATTGAATTAAACTAAATATTACAAATGTATAATCATTTATATAATTTGAAGTTGGTACAAGTTTAAAAAATTACAACTATAATAAAATTATCCATGTTGACTTGGGGGGTGTTTGATAAAAATTGAATGAATCTGAATGAGCTGAATCTGAATCTGAATAAAAAAAGGTGTTTGATAATTAACATGTCTAAAATATCTGAATGACAATTTTATTATTTTACCTCCGAAAAAATTCAAAGTAGTTGTAAATTTATTTAATATTACTTAATATAATACTTAATTTTTTTTTTTATTTTTTTTACTTTATTCAGTTGCTCATTCAGCCATAAAAAAATCTAACTTAGTCATTCAAAATAATAATCATCGGCCGATTCAAATTATTCGACGATTTTTTTCAAAACAAAGCGTACTTAATGGTTCGATTCAAATTCGACCTATTCGGATGTATTGATCCTAAACAAACAGTCCCTTAATATTGTTCAATTCTTGTTGTGATTTGATATGCTATAACTTGTATTATGAATACGGTAAATCATTAGAAAACTAAATATATTAAGATCTGGTTTGGGTAGTTATTCAATAAATAAAAACCTCTACTGCTGAGCTCACTTTAATTTCTAGAGGATGTTTTTGCCGCCTTGGGCCTAATGAGGCGCCCAGGGGGCTAAAGCGCTAAGCGGGAATTTTTAGAACATTGCGGGATTTTGAAGCAAATAGAGTGAAGTCAAGTGGAGCCTGAGGGATTACTCGCGTTTGCCACTTACGATGAAGTATGATTTGAGTCTGGAATGGGCGGGCTCATGATGACTGGGAAGTCTTCGAGGTGAAAGGTTAACTAGGAGCAAGGTTGACTAGAAGCAAAGTTGTACTCTCACGTTTGCGCCCAACGTGGTGGAGCAGTATTAGAGTCGAGCATGGCTCTTGAAAAACTTAAAAGAAGAAAGTGTGCTCAATAGTGACTACTCTAGTATGATACTTGTAATGAGTATTCAAGTGAAAGGTCAAGATTGTTGAGATATTTCACATGAATCCCACATCGGATAGATTTAAGAGTGTAGATGGGTTAATAAGTATGGTGAAACCTTAACCTAACAGGTTAACCTTTTATGTACGGAAGTTATCAAACATGCTTATGGGTCAATCTACACAAGCATACGTTGCATTGGTGATGAGTTGATATGGGATGGACACAAGCATACGTTGCATTGGTGATGAGTTGATATGGGATGGATCGTTAATTCCAGACTTTACAACCATGATTAATATTTTCTTCATCACTTGTTCTTCTACAACTTCTACTTGCTGAAATTCCAATAAGATTCGTCTATTCTCTTTCACTCACATCTATATTCTAGTCTCATTCTCTTCTTCTTAAATCTCATATTCTTCTCATTTTCTAGCTTATTACTTTCTTGTACACTAAGTCTTTGGTTTAATGTCCGAGTAAAATTTTCAATTTCTTCTTCTCCAAATCTCTTATACTTCATACTTATTCTGGAAGAAAACCTGGAAATTACCAACTATATTCAGCATGTGTGAAACTGAATGGCCCTTTACAACATCCCCTTCCCTTCAAAATGTTGTTGATAGATTATGTCCTCTAATTTTCGATGAAGATCCAAGTGAAATTGTTTAATCCCACATTTAGAAGAGTATGTTTCACCACCAAGTTTTCGACAAATGTGTTAAAGAATGTGAAATTTGCGAGTTACAATCTATTTCAGGACATTAAAATGTTAAAGTCCATCAAAATTTTAAAGATCTATTTGATTTAATTATGCAATAAATTGAAGCATTCAAAAAAGAGAAAAGGGGTAAGAGGCAAGAAGTTAACCCGATTTTATGTATTAAAAACAAGAATTCCAAGTTATGCCAGTAAAGGTGGCTTGAATGAACTAAAGAACATGACTAAGTTCTTGCTAATGACTTTTGATCCGGGAGCAGGTGACAAGCAAAAGAAGCTAACCTTTAAGGTTATGGTAATTACCAATAAAGGAAACTTCAACAACACAAACATCCGCGAGGACATTGATGTTAAAAAGGAGAAGACAATGCAAGGCCAAGGCCATAGTAGAAATAAATGAAGTCTAGGGACTCATTAGTTAGTACTCTTTTATATTGGTCTCCAAGGTTGCTTGGTGTCTAAGTTCGCTTTGTCCTCAAAATAGCTAGTGTGCAATAGTTCACTCTAATAGGTTCTATGATTCTATCTAGTAGGATAAATATGAACAGTGGTTGTGATTTTGTTTATGCTTGCGATGAATAATATATGAAATATTGAGAGAAGTTTCTCTCCCTTATCCCTAACCTCAACCTCAACTTCTTCCTTTTCCTGCCCAATCTTTCTGCTCAAACTTTGTTTCTGATATCATTTCTTCTACCAGTTTGATTCATTGGTAGGATAATAGGATCTAGCTTGGTCCTAAAACTTTATGGTTCAAAGTATACGTCGTTGCGCCAAAATATTGGTGTATCAATTAGGTATTGGTCGGTGTCAAACAGCAACCTCGACACGAATTGCAAAATTGAGAATTACTCATGTAAAGGGTAATTTTTGGCAAAATTTCGAAAACTCGGCGTAACCCAGTGGTTTCAGACCAAATAAAAGAGAAATCATGGCATAAAGGGGAGAAACGCCTCAAAAAAATTGAATATGCTGAAAGCTACAAAAGGGAGACGACAAAAGAGAACGAACATTTCTTTATAAATTATACTTAAATCATACCTATGTATGTTTAAATATTTTTTTCATCACTGTACTTTAGAACAAATTACAAATGACTAGTTATACTTTTTTTTATTACAGTCAACTAACTGAACTTTTGTTTTCTTACAGAACATTATAAAATCTGTTAAATCATGTTGATTTTAAACGGTATTCCGTATCTGATTCCACATAAGAGAGAGAAAGCAGACATGAAACTCTTATGTATGATGTAGCCACTCTTGAGTGGAAATGAAATAAAGTTAAGGGGAAAATAGAAGAAAATTTTAAAAATAAAATTACAAAATTTAGCAAAAAAGGGAAAAATAATAATTTACTTATTTTTGTAATTACTAGCAAATCATTTTTTAGGTAATTAATGACAAAAAGAGTCAATTAATTAGGAAATTATAAAAATTAAAAATATGTTGAAATTAAAAATCTTTTAAAATAAATTCTTATTGACTTTATATACATACATATTTATAAATTCTTATTGACTTTATATACATGCATTCTTATTTGGAAATTATAAAAATTAAAAATATATTGAAATCAAAAATCTTTTTAAAATAAATTCTTATCGACTTGATATATATCTTATTGACTTTGTATACATGCATTCTAACTTCGAAATTAATGAATTATGTGTAGTAAAAATAATTTTTTTAATTAGATTTTAAAATTTAAATTAGTTAGATTAAAGGGAGAAAATAAAGTCCTTGGATAAACATACCATCACTTGAACCGAGGAAGGAAAAAAATCTTCACGGCAAGAAGCATCAAAAATTCAAGGCATGGATAAGAGTCCCGATCATATACATCAAGCTTTTAGATTCATCAAACGACCATGTCCCAATCGCCCAAATTCATTTGATTTTTGAAACATATTAGAGCTTTGCAATGATAATTTTGGTGGTGGTTATGATTATATATATATATATATATATATATATATATATATATATATATATATTCATACATTTATGAAATTGAAAGAAAGAAAATTATCCTTCAATCACCGTCGTGATTAAAGGTATAAATGAACCGAGTCGAACAGAGTATTGAGTTGTTTAAATTTGATTCACAAAATTTATCAAATATAAAATAAGTTTTAATTGAGACTCGTTTAGCTACTGAGTCGAGCACAATCTCGAATCGAGCTTGAGCAGTTTGAACTTTTCAAACAAATATGATCCGAGTATTAATAGAAAATTGCAATTTGAGGAGGTTCGAGTAATTTATCGAATTTTAAATTTTGCTCATATTTGAATCATTTATATTTCAAGTCGAGCTCGAATCAAACTTTTAGTCGAGTGAGTACGAATCAAATCCCGAACTGTTTGCTCATTTTACATTCATAGCCAGCGACTACAATCGTCTCTAAATTCGGCAAAGCAAGTGATCTTCGTTTAGAACTTGAAGTAATTGTTGTCATCGGGAAGCCGCATTTCTTCATTGCCCGATCCAAGGTCTTCTTCATCTTTCTCTTCTTTTTCTTCTTTTTTGATTTGATCTTCTCGATTTAGAGCTAGATCTAACGTTAACCCGATCTGTTCATCTTATTTGTTAAAATGATAACTTTTTTTCAATAAGATTGTGTAATACAAATCCCTTATGTTTGATTTTGAAATTATAATAAACAAAATATTTTCCTGTTAGTGGGTGGGTTTTGGGTAGATTGTGGGTTATAGGTCGAGTATTCATGGATGGTGGGTGGGTGGGTTAGTTTTATTGGGTGGGCTAAAGTTGACTGTATAAAGATGTTAAAAGAACCTTACAGATAAGATTTTGTGCATACGTGACATTGCCATGTCGATCTACTGTTAAAAAACTTGATAGTCAAGACAAAATTTCAAATTTCTGTAACAAAAGATCAGTTAGTTGACTGTAAGAAAAAAAGTATAGTTAGTCATTTGTAAGTTGGCCTAAAGTACAGTAATGAAAAAAGTATTTAACCCTACCTATGTAGTACCTAGTTAAGTATACCTTAAAAAAAGGAAAAAATATTGTACTTCAAATATACTTGGTTAAATTAAATTATATTTAAAATGTACCTATATAGAACCTAGTTAAGTATAACTTAAAAAAAATATTTAAAAATGTACTTAATATATAATTAGTAAGGCTTAATTGTACTTAAATTATAATTAAATTGTACCTATAGTACCTAGTTAAGTACAATTTTAAAAAAATTAAACTTCAATTATACTTGGTTAAGTTAAATTATACAAAGCATGAGTGCTCAACCATTTAAGCTAAAGACCATATCAATATCAACTTTATTCAAATGTAAAATTGATTAAACATATCTGTGAGATGTCAGTTTTATCATTTGGACAATGTTATGTACACTAGATAGTGTTTTTTGTGAACTTAATTTATTCATCTTATTGTTCTTATTATTTAGAATTCGTTCATAATTTTCACTTTTTTTTAAAGCTCCTAACTAGCTAATGAATTAGCATCACACAGAAAGCAAATCTTGAGTCGAAAAACGAACTTCAGAAACATAGGCCATTATCTCGACTTTGAACCAGTTAAGTACAACTTGAAAAAATTACACTTAAAATATACTCAAGTTAAATTGTACTTAAATTATACAGAACATGTGTGCTCAACCATTTGAGTTAAGACGATATCAATATCAACTTTATTCAAACGTAAAATTGATTAAATATATCTACGAGATGTTAGTTTTATTATTTGGACAATGTTACGTGCACTAGATGGTGTTTTTTTTCATTTTTGTGAACTTGATTGATTCATCTTGTTGTTCTTATTATTTAGAATTTTTTCATAATTTTTTTATTTTTTTGTAAGTTCCTAACTAGCTAACGGTGCGTATCACTCGAAACCAATACTAAGTCAAAAAATGACCTTCTGAGACATAGGCCGCAACCGTGACTTTGAACCATGATAAATTCTTAGTTATATTAGTTATATGATAACAGAGAAATGATAGTTTGTGAAGAACAAAAACAGTAGGTACAATAAGAGTTAATTCAATAATGCATTCCTATTGCCTATGAGCATAAATATTTGATAAAAGTCCATATTTGACATGATCCTATTTTGAAATATTATAGCAATATATCAAATTTTGCAAGTACCTTTACAAGTTGGTGTTGTGATGTCTCACTAGTAATACAATCCAGAAATGCATCGACTGAGCGAATGACAAGTCTTTGGATCTCAATATCTGTACAATGCCATTTTCGTTCTCTGTTATTGTAACTTCTGCAAAGAACAAGCTAAATTAAGAAAGAATAACCTCAGACACAAATGCTAAAAAGTGCATCCACATATCACGAACAATACAAGGAGAGATAAAGGCCTACATCATCAGTAAAAAGAAGTAAAGATTTGAGGACTCCATGTAGTAGTGTATGCTTGAACTCATGTCATTTTCACAATTCATTCAGTAGTAGCTCTTCTTCCCATAGGGCTTCATCCGAGGTTCGGCTTCGTAGGCCTGCTTCGGATACTCCCATTCCGCGGATTACTCGAGGGTTAAAGGCCGACAGCGACTCACATCGTACTCTCAATGAGGACAGGTCCCATTTATATGAGGGTGATATCCTTGAGCCTGAGGTTCCACCTCGGTCCATTGTTATGCCTAGATTCCTTCCGGGTATCCAGGTATTTGTTCTAGACTTGTTGGGTACTGACTTGAGTCGTCATCCATCCGTTCACTTGCATGTGAATGAGGTACTAGAGCTTTCATATTGATTTGCTTTAATCCTCCATTCTTGTCGATAATCGGTTTTTAACCTTAATGCCATGCAGGTTCCGGAGTTTACCCAGCCTAGGGGTAACTGGTTCAGTGTGTACTCATTGTACTGATCGCTTCATGCCGATTATCGGGCACGAGTAGATTCATATGGTTTTCATGACTTCTTCACCATTGCCCATTGTCGCTGCCCTTAGGGCTATCTTTGAGCTTTGTCCGAGAGGTGGTTTCATCAAAGCCAGTCCCTTCATCTCTTAGATTATAAGGTTATGATGACACCCATGGATTGGCGGTACATCACTGGTTTGCAGTTTGTCAGGGACTGGGTGCCTTTAGAGGCTAATATCACTGCCATTGTTGTTCATACCATTCTCGATTTTCCTCCTCAAGAGCGGGCCTAAGACCCGCTCGCACTTAAACTTATCTACACTATATTTAGTGGTTGAGGGTATTTAGAATTTTAGATTTTGGTCCAGAGATGTTTAGTGAGACTTTAAATGTAGTTAATAGTAACTTTAAGATGTTGATAGAGTCAAAGTTTCAAATTACTTCTTGTCCATATACAAATAGAACTCGCTAACTCACAGGGGAAGATATAGAAATTAAGGTCAGCTATGGCAAAATATTAGTTCAATTTTTTTTACATTATTGAATAGAATTTTCAAGTAATGTGTTTAATAGTGTTGGCAATCAAAGTAACTTTTAGTTTACCTTCTCAAGTAGGCATCACATCTTAATTACGTTTTCTTTTTCTTTTATTGACAAATTGCAAAAGAATTTCAAGATTGAATATCTAATATCTTTAGAAACTTCAATTTTTGTATTAAAACAAGTAAATCAAAAGTGCCTTTTTTCCTTACTTAAGATGTGTACATATTTTCCTGTGATTTTACTTTGAAGTAGTGACACTTTTTTTTTTAAGTCCCACTTTTTGGAAGTACAATTAAGTACATCATTCACTATTACACTATCAAGAAATAATCAAACCTCACTGGAATAGGAAGCAATAAGCTAACCTAAAAGTGAGAATCGAACCTGAGATCTAATGGTCACAGGTACCTCAGTCTTAACCACTAGGCTATAAGATCTCATCGGCGAAATTTATATAAAAAACACATTATAAAAGAATTTCATTAAATTGAAATATCAAAAAATCTTAATGAATAATATTTTTTTATATTTAAATTAAATAACGTTTTATTTGTAAATGTCCTAAATATATAATATAAAAAAATCTTTAAATTTTGGCTATGGCAATTGCCATAGCTGGCCCTTATGTGGATCCGCCCCTGCTAACTCAGACAGCCTAGTGACATAATTTAGTCAATGAATTGAGTTTGGTGAACCTTAAATGTGTCATGTCTGTTGGTATGTAAGGTATAATCTTTCTTTATAACTTCTTTCTTCTTCCTCTTCCTCAAAATTCTGAACTTCTCTCAAGTCTTCACCATAACCTCATATCCATGGGGTCATTTGTTAGGCACCTCAACTAAAACAACAAATACGTAAGACTAAGACTAATGGAATGCGGTACTGTAATAGATTAATAATAGTGCTTTGGTGACTAAAGAAAAAAAAATTAAAAGTGGATACAAACTGATGTGTATGATAAATATTGGTTATAATCACCAAGTCCACCCATGTATGGTAGATCATCAACTAATTACATTTTGAAATATATTATAGATTTTTGAAGAAAAAAAGGAAGAAAAAATTGGATATGTAGCAACCCACATAGATTAAAATCTAGTCCTATAAGATATACCGATTATCAGGGGCGGATCTACATGAGGGGCAGCATAGGCAGCTGCCCTGCTAGATTTTTTATTTTTTTTTATAGGTACAAATATGTAAATTAATAAACTCAAGGGATAGATTAATAGAAAAGTTAAACTTGGAGGGACAAAAAAATAATTTTAAACCAATTCTAAATACAAGTACAAAAATATTCTTAGTTTGAGTATATACAGTATTTTACAAAAATATTATGATTAGCTCAAATTTTCTTTATTTAATTTTAACAAAAAAATTAGTTAAAATCCGCCCCTGCTGGGAAAAATTCCTGGATCCGCCCTGCCCATTATCACCCATTTTTCAATCACAAATACTTGTCAACCCTAAATTTATTTGGTGCTGCACACGCCAAAAGCACGAACGCAAACCCAAAATATAAAACTCAAACACAAAACAGGAGGAAAAATAAATAGAACCCTACATGTAAACATTCTCACAATTCAAAATCCTGATTCATTACCCAAAAATAACTTCCAAAATGCACTAAATCGAAATCCCATTCACATAGAATCCAAGCTTGGACAAAGTGGCCATTGTATTGCAAAATTATACTGATTAAAGCTAAAGTTCCATACAGAATATTTAAAAAACAAAAAGGGTGCATTAAAAATTACAGAATTCAACAACTTCAAAAAATAAAGCTAAATTTCATTCAAAAATAAAAAGGGTAACATTAAAAATTACAGAATTCAACAAATAATAATAATAAAAAAATTAGTTATAATAAACCTGAGTCCAAGATTAAGGGCATGGTAGAGGCGCTGATGAAGTTTGAACATATGGCCACTGGTTCCACGATTGTTTTCGCCTCCCTGCTTCGACGACGATTTCATTTCTTCGAGAGATTTTGATGTCAAAGTTTTGAGACAATTAAACCCATATCAGAATGAGTACAGATGAGTTATATGCTCAAGGAGTTGGCAATTGTCTATCAACACGAATTTTGTCGGAAATTAATCACAATCTGTATTTCGGATCCGAGCTTTTCCAAAGGCCTGTGTAGAAAGGCTAGAAGCACCCAAATTGTCAAATTTAAAAGAGACTAAAAAGACAATTTGCACCTCAAACTTTACAGTATTGTTGATTTTTGCACCCCAAATCAAAAAAAAAAAATTATTCAAGACACCCCAAATTTCATTATCACGTAACAAAAGCACTTTCTTTTTCACTTAAGCAGGTCAAAAGTGATGAGCTAAAATACAGTAACACAATTTTGGGGTGCAAATTGTCTTTTAGTCTTAAAAATTGGCAAAAATAATTAATTTTAAATAAAATAAATAATTAATTTAAATAAAATAATTAATTGTAAAATAAAATAATTAAAATAATAAAACAGATTTTTTTTTGTAAAAATTCTGTTTTTACAAAAAAATTAAAAAAAATTATTTTTACAAAATTGTAAAATAAATTTGTGTTTACAAAATTGTAAAATAAATTTTTTATTAAAAAAAATCTGTTTTTACAAAAATTGTAAAATAAAATTGTATTTTACAAAATACAATTTTATTTTAAAATTCTGTATTTTGTAAAATTGTATTTTACAAAATTGTAAATACAATTTTTTTACAAAATTGTGTTTAAAAACAGAATTTTTAAAAACTTATAAAAGCAGATTTTTTTCAATTTTTTGTAAAAAATAGAATTTTTAATCATTTTTTTGTAAAAATAGAATTTAAAATAGATTTTTTTGAAAAAATATTTGTCTAAAAGCAATTTAAATTGTCTTTTAGTCTATTTTTAAAAACAGATTTTTTTGTAAAAAATATCATTTTTACAAAAAATAATTAAAATAATTATGTTTTTACAAAATTATAAACTAAAATTGTGTTTTACAAAATTGTAAAATTGTGTTTACAAAATTGTAAAATACAATTTTTTTAAAAAAATATGTTTTTACAAAATTTTGTTTTACAAAATTGTGTTTTAAAAAAGATTTTTTAAAACTTAAAAAATTACATTTTTAAAAACAAAAGCGAATTTAAATTTACTATTTTAGACAAATTTTTTAAAAAAAATTATGTTTTTAAATTCTATTTTACAAAAAAAATGTTTTAAAAATTCTATTTTACAAAAAATTGAAGAAAAATATCTGCTTTTACAAGTTTTTAAAAATTACATTTTTTAAACACAATTTTGTAAAAAAATTGTATTTTACAATTTTGTAAAAGCACAATTTTATTTTTTACAATTTTGTAAAAAAGCATTTTTTTTTAAAAAAATTGTATTTTACAATTTTGTAAACACAAATTTATTTTACAATTTTGTAAAAACAAAATTTTTAAATTTTTTTTTGTAAAAAACATAATTTTTACAAAAAAAATCATTTTATTATTTTAATTTTTTATTTTAAAATTAATTATTTTATTTTATTTTTAAAATTAAATATTTTATTTAAATTAATTATTTGAAAATTATTTTATTTTATTTGAAATTAATTATTTTGCCAATTTTAAGACTAAAAGACAATTTGCACCCCAAACTTGTATTCTTTATTGTAGGTCAATTTAATGGGGTTAAGTGAAAGAGTGTGTGCGTTTTTGTTACGTATAATGAAGTTTGGGGTGTACTTAGACACCTTTTTTGGTTTGGGGTGCAAAAGTCAACAACAATGTAAAGTTTGGAGTGCAAATTGTCTTTTAGTCTTTAAAAGAATATGTCTGTAACTCTGTACACTCTTTTTTGTTTTTTCACTTTTTTGGCCAAACATACACTATTAGTAAAATGACCAAAAATAAAATAAAATGCTATTTTCAAATATTTCTACACGAGTGTCTCTAAATAAATGTGTTAAAAGTTACTCTCTCTGTTCCTAAAAGATTATCGTTTAAGGTTAATGCACACAAATTAAAGAATATAATTAATACCTAGCGAAAATACTATACTACCCATATTAATTGTCTCAACCAATTATTTATTTCCCAATGTTTCTTATTCAACCAATTACTACTTGGATTATAGCATTGAATTAAATAAGAATCATTAGGAAGGGAAGAAAGCTTTAAATAAGTGAAAGCTTTAAATAAGGATAAAGTAGGGAAAAAATAGCTAATGTGTATTGATAAACTCAAAACGATAATCTTTTTGGAACAAAAATTATTTCCTAAAACGACAATCTTTTAGCAACGGAGGGAGTATTATTATTCTCATCTCTTCGAACTACCAGGTATGTAAATTTCGAGGGCGAAAATTTATAAGGAGGGGAGATTGTAAGATCCCGAATTTTTTGAAATGAAAGTATTCAATTTTCTTATAATTATTCTATTTAGTAAATGGTTAAATTGATAAAAGGTTAAAGTTAAGGGTGATATTTGAAATTTTTTCAAAGTAAGCAAGTTGTCATAAAATAGTCGGTGATAAAAGTATAATAATACTCGTGGTTGCATAGTAGCACACGGTATTGATTATTGATGCTTACGTGAGAAGTCACTCTGTTATACTCAATTATTGCTACAGTAATTGCTGCATAATATCTCTCATATTATTGATTCAATTATTGTCACAATATCATCTGCACAATATTTTATATTATTAAATCAATAATTTAGACGACAAAGTTATTCATATTATTATTTGCAATATTGACAATGTCTAGAAAGTTCTGTCGAGGAGAGGTTTGGTCACCTAATTGCGCGCCAATAGGGAGAAATCCTTATCGGAAAGCCCTCTCTTTCCTGTGAATAATCTGGTTGTTAAATATTGTGAGTTATAATATTAATGATGAATAAGTTCGTGTTGATTAAAGATGAAATTGATACTTCCATTGTGTGAGAATTATTAGTGTTAGTGGAAATCGACATTTATTTTGATAATAATTAATGTCGGGAGGTTATATTGACCAATCGGGTAATTCACCGGATAAATGAGCAATTAATTGATATTAATTCACATGCTTATAACTATGTGTTCAAATGTGTGTACTATTGATTCACATGATTTACTATTAGAGGAGTTGGTGCAAGATTGATAATACTTGCATGACTAAATTAAAAATGGAGGTATAGATGAAGGTACTATACTGTAATTAGTTTTTTCACATGATTATACTATTAAGTCATATGAATGAACTATTAATTTACATGATTTACTATTAGGGGAAGTGGTGCAAGTTTGATAATACTTGCAGGACTAAATTAAAAATGAAGAAAAAGAGGAAGGTATTATACTGTAATATTTCGGGCCCCAAAACGTGCAATTATCGAAACTATATTTTTTTATAAATAGAAGCTCGTTCTTCTATCATTCTCACAATTCACTAAGTCTCACAAGAGCAATTATAGATAGAGAAGCTTTAGAGAGAAAAAAGAAGCGAAATCTGCTACTTCACTATTCCAGTATCCAGTCTTCTTCTAAGGTAAGGGGTATTATTTATTTCATATTCTGAAGAGATATTATTTTTCGTATTCGTGTGAATATTATCTTTGTTCAATATTCGTAGGAATATTATCTTCGTTAAATATTAGTTGGAATATTATTTTCGTTAAATATTTGTAGGAATATTATTTTCGTTCAACAGTCGTAAGGGGTATTATTTCTTCATAAATGATATTATTTCTTTCAATATCATTATGCCGGAATATTGGTACGAATTTTATTGTAGAATTTCTACCTTTTTGTGTCGAGGTTACTATTCACTCTAGTATTATTCACTCGTATTGGGACACTTTTCGATTGGGAGTACTATTCTGATTACTATTCACGGAGATTCTTATTACCGATTATTATTTACTCGAATATTATTCACTCGGGTATTCGGGACACTTTTCATGCCGGAGTAATATTCACGAGTTACTATTTACTCGGTTACTATTCACTCAAATATTATTCACTTGGGTATTTGGGGCACTTTTTATGCTGGGGTACTATTCATGAGGTACTATTCTCGAAGTACTATTCATAGGGTACTATTCACGGGGTACTATTTACCTGAAAAATATATTTCTTTTCTGTCCAAATTATTTTTGGTACATGAATATTATTCTTGAATTTTACTCCACAAAGCAGTATCATGTTGACAATTTGGATATTTTTAAACTCTGGATAAATTTAAAATCTTTAATATTTATCCTTGATTTTGTTTGATTAATGCTTATATCATTGTCATCATCCTCATGATTATATTGTGATGAAAGTCATCTTTGGCTTACGTGCAAAGATGGACTGTTGATTATTGGTTTTACAGTTGTATATCTTTGGCTTACGTGCAAAGATGAATTGTTGATTGATAGCTTTGGCCCGTAGTGCAAAGATGAACAGGTGTATGACATGATCATGACCACTGGTGATAATAATGAATATCTTTGGCCCCTAGTGCATGGATAATTTGATGATGTGATTGATAGGATCATGACCATTAGTTAATAGTTGAATGTCTTTGGTCGTAGTGCACTAACAGACAACTGATTGGTATGATCATGACCATTGGTTTTATAGTTGAATATCTTTGGCCCTTAGTGCAAAGGTAGACAACTGATTGGTATGATCATTATTATTACATTTGAATATCTTTAGCCTTTGGGGTAAGGATATTGAGTAAACGTTCTATTAAACCTTTGTGGCAAGGAGAAACTGTTGATTTACATGATTATAAATATGAATTATGAATTTAACTATAATCTTTGGTGGTTCAGGTGAAGACATGTGATGAGAGTTCTTTTTGTCTTGGGTATAACAAAGAACTATTGATGAGTATTACATGAATGAAATATTAAAGATGGATTTTTAATCTAGAAGAGATAGTAGACATTATGTTCTACTTGACTCTTCTAATGGATTGCTTATTCCGCTGCAGTTATTAATCTAAAACTTGTTGTCTATCATATTCTATCAGTTGTTATACTATTGAAGGCTAAGGATAATTTATTCTGCATTATCTTAGTCATAATATTTCTTACTGGGCTAGTTGAGCTCACCCTTTTCTTTCACTGTTCTCTTCAGGAAATGAGAATATAGCTGAGATTGGTCGGGGAACGGATTGACGGTCCGAGATGGTGGCTATAGTAGTCCTCACTATTTTTATAAAATAGTGTGATAATAAATGTAATGAGGACTTTATTGAGTGTGGATATTGTCTAGAAGGCAATATTATTATTAAAACTCTCAGCTATGTTATGTTGTATTTTGCACGACTGTTGTATATAATTAAGTTGTAGTTGAGTTCTGTACCGTGTATTTGGCGACTCAAGATGGGTGATGTATACCTGTTTTGGGGGCGTCACAGTTGGTATCAAAGCCATAGAAAAGATCCCCGAGCCTTTATCTGGTGACTTCCAAGTCTTGGGATGCACCGAAGCCAGAATTTCCGTAGGGGATGCAGTTCTGCGGTGGCAGGTTGATAGGTATCATTGTGAGGTGCTATCCAAGTAAAGGGATGCGGGTCACAGTTGGTATCAAAGCTTAGGGATATGATAACTTGCTGAGATGTGAGACAAGAACTATGAGGGGAGAGACAGGGAATTCCTTCGCTAGTATGACCTACCTAAGTTTATTTGGTATTTAATTGGTCGGTCAGAGTATAGGGATAATATGTGGCATGTCAATTAACCCTTATTTTGAAAATATATTATAGAATGATATCTGGAATACATGAGATAAGAAATGGGAAAATCATGATAGAGAGGAAATAATCGGGAAGGTACAATCCAAAAAAAAAGCAAGGTATTCTCATCTCTTTGAACTACCAGGTACGTAAATTTCGAGGGCGAAATTTCATAAAGAGGGGAGATAGTAAGATCCCAAATTTTTTGAAATAAAAGTATTCAATTTTCTTATAATTATTCTATTTAGTAAATGGTTAAATTGATAAAAGGTTAAAGTTAAGGGTGATATTTGAAATTTTTTCAAAGTAAGCAAGTTGTCATAAAATAATCGGTGATAAAAGTATAATAATACTCGTGGTTGCATAGTAGCACACGATTGATGCTTACGTGAGAAGTCACTCTGTTATACTCAATTATTGCTACAGTAATTGCTGCATAATATCTCTCATATTTTTGATTCAATTATTGTCACAATATCATCTGCATAATATTTTATATTATTAAATCAATAATTGAGACGACAAAGTTATTCATATTATTATTTACAATATTGACAATGTCTAGAAAGTTCAGTCGAGGAGAGGTTTGGTCACCTAATTGCGCGCCAATAGGGAAAAATCCTTATCGAAAAGCCCTCTATTTCCTGGGAATGATCTGGTTGTTAAATATTGTGAGTTATAATATTAATGATGAATAAGTTTGTGTTTTTTAAAGATGAAATTGATAGTTCCATTGTGTGGGAATTATTAGTGTTAGTGGAAATCGACATTTATTTTGATAATAATTAATGTAGGAAGGTTATATTGACCAATCGGGTAATTCACCGGATAAATGAGCAATTAATTGCTATTAATTCACATGCTTATAACTATTTGTTCACACGTGTGTACTATTGATTCACATGATTTACTATTAGGGGAGTTGGTGTAAGATTGATAATACTTGCATGACTAAATTAAAAATAGAGGTATAGATGAAGGTACTATACTGTAATTAGTTTTTTCACATGATTATACTATTGAGTCACATGAATGAACTATTAATTCACATGATTTACTATTAGGGGAGGTGGTGCAAGCTTGATAATACTTGCGGGACTAAATTAAAAATGAAGAAAAGAGGAAGGTATTATCTATAATATTTGAGCCCCAAAGCGTGCAATTATCGAAACTATATTTTTCTATAAATAGAAGCTCGTTCTTTCATCATTCTCACCAATTAAGCTAAGTCGACAAAGAGCAATTATAGAGAGAGAAGCTAGAGAGAGAGAAGCTTTAGAGAGAAAGAAGAAGCGAAGTCCGCTACTTCACTATTCCAGTATCCAGTCTTCTTTTAAGGTAAGAGGTATTATTTATTTCATATTCTGAAGAGATATTATTTTTCGTATTCGTATGAATATTATCTTCGTTAAATATTCGTTGGAATATTATCTTCGTTAAATATCCGTAGGAATATTATTTTCGTTCAACAGTCGTAAGGGGTATTATTTCTTCGTAAATGATATTATTTCTTTCAATATTATTATGCCGGAATATTGGTACGAATTTTATTGTGGAATTTATACCTTTTTGTCTTGAGGTTACTATTCACTCTAGTATTATTCACTCGGGTATTCGGGACACTTTTCGTGCCGGAGTACTATTCACGAGTTACTATTCATGGGTTACTATTCACCCGGTTATTATTTACTCGAATATTATTGATTGAATTATTGAAGGCGCGTTTAAATCTTTGAGTACTATTCACCAGTTACTATTTACCTTTTTACTATTCACTCAAATATTATCCACTCGGGTATTTGGGGCACTTTTTATGTCGGGATACTATTCATGAGGTCTTATTCTAAGTCTTATTCATGTGGTCTTATTCACGAGTACTATTTACCCGGAAAATATATTTCTTTTCTGTCCAAATTATTTTTGGTACATGAATATTATTCTTGAATTTTACTCCACAAAGTAGTATCATGTTGACAATTTGGATATTTTTAAACTCTGGATAAATTTAAAGTCTTTAATATTTTTCCTTGATTTTGTTTTATTAATGCTTATATCATTATCATTGTCATCATCCTCATGTTTATATTGTGATGAAAGTCATCTTTGGCTTACGTGCAAAGATGGACTTTTGATTATTGGTTTACCGTTTGTTATATCTTTGGCTTACGTGCAAAGACGAACTGTTGATTGATAGCTTTGGCCCGTAGTGCAAAGATGAACAGGTGTATGACATGATCATGACCACTGGTGATAATAACGAATATCTTTAGCCTGTAGTGCATGGATAATTTGATGATGTGATTGACAGGATCATGACCATTAGTTATTAGTTTAATGTCTTTGGCCGTAGTGCACTGACAGACAACTGATTGGTATGATCATGACCATTGGTTTTATAGTTGAATATCTTTGGCCCTTAGTGCAAAGATAGACAGCTGATTGGTATGATCATTATTATTACATTTGAATATCTTTAGCCTTTGGGGTAAGGATATTGAGTAAACGTTCTATTAAGCCTTTGTGGCAAGAAGAAACTGTTGATTTACATGATTATAAATATGAATTGTGGATTTAACTATAATCTTTTGTGGTTCAGGTGAAGACATGTGATGAGAGTTCTTTTTGTCTTGGGTATAACAAAGAACTATTGATGAGTATTACATGAATGAACTATTAAAGATGGATTTTTAATCTAGAAGAGATATTAGACATTATGTTCTACTTGACTCTTCTAATGGATTGCTTATTCCGCTGCAGTTATTAATCTAAAACTTGTTGTCTATTGTATTCTATCCGTTGTTATATTATTTAAGGCTAAGGATAATTTATTCTGCATTATTTTAGTCATAATATTTCTTACTGGGCTAGTTGAGCTCACACTTTTCTTTCACTGTTCTCTTCAGGAAATGAGAATATAGCTGAGATTGGTCGGGGAACGGATTGACGGTCCGAGATGGTGGCTATAGTAGTACTCACTATTTTTATAAAATAGTGTGATAATAAATGTAATGAGGACTCCATTGAGTGTAGATATTATCTAGAAGGCAATATTCTTATTAAAACTCTCAGCTATGTTATGTCGTATTTTGCACGACTGTTGTATATAATTAAGTTGTAGTTGAGTTTTGTACCGTGTATCTAGCGACTCAAGATGGGTGATGTATATCTATTTTGGGGGCGTCACAGTTGGAATCAAAGCCATAGAAAAGAACCCCAAGCCTTTATCTAGTGACTTCCAAGTCTTGGGATGCACCGAAGCCAGAATTTCCGTAGGGGACGTCGTTCTGCGGTGGCAAGTTGATAGGTATCATTGTGAGGTGCTATCCAAGTAAAGGGATGCGGGTCACAGTTGGTATCAAAGCTTAAGGATAAGATCCCTGGCTGAGATGTGAAATAAGAACTAGGAGGGGAGAGACGAGGAATTCATTCGCTAGTATGACCTACCTAAGTTTATTTGGTATTTAATTGGTCGGTCAGAGTATAGGGATAATATGTGGCATGTCAATTAACCCTTATTTTGAAAATATATTCTAGAATTATATATGGAATACAAGAGATGAGAAATGGGAAAATCATGATAGAGAGAAAATAATCGGGAAGGTACAATTCGAAAAGAAAGCAAGATATTCTCATCTCTTCGAACTACCAGGTACGTAAATTTTGAAGGTAAAATTTCATAAGGAGGGGAGATTGTAAGATCCCAAATTTTTTGAAATGAAAGTATTCAATTATCTTATAATTATTCTATTTAGTAAATGGTTAAATTGATAAAAGGTTAAAGTTAAGGATGATATTTGAAATTTTTTCAAAGTAAGCAAGTTGTCATAAAATAATCGGTGGTAAAAATACAGTAATACGCGTGGTTGCATAGTAGCACACTGTATTGATTATTGATGATTACGTGAGAAGTCACTCTGTTATACTCAATTATTGCTAAAGTAATTGCTGCATAATATCTCTCATATTATTGATTCAATTATTGTCACAATATAATCTGCATAATATTTTATATTATTAAATCAATAATTGAGACGACAAAGTTATTCATATTATTATTTGCAATATTGACAATGTCTAGAAAGTTCTGTCGAGGAGAGATTTGGTCACCTAATTGCTTGGCATGATAGGGAGAAATCCTTATCGAAAAGCCCCTCTTCTCCGTGAATGATCTGATTGTTAAATATTGTGAGTTATAATATTAATGATGAATACGTTCGTGTTGATTAAATATGAAATTGATAGTTCCATTGTGTGAGAATTATTAGTGTTAGTGGAAATCGACATTTATTTTGATAATAATTAATGTCGGGAGGTTATATTGACCAATCGGGTAATTCACCGGATAAATGAGCAATTAATTGCTATTAATTCAAATGCTTATAACTATGTGTTCAAATGTGTGTACTATTGATTCACATGATTTACTGTTAGGGGAGTTAGTGCAAGATTGATAATACTTGCATGACTAAATTAAAAATGGAGGTATAGATGAATGTACTATACTGTAATTAGTTTTTTTCACATGATTATACTATTGAGTCACATGAATGAACTATTAATTCACATGATTTACTATTAGGGGAGGTGGTGCAAGTTTTATAATACTTGCAGGACTAAATTAAAAATAAAGAAAAAGAGGAAGGTATTATACTCTAATATTTCGAGGCCCAAAACGTGCAATTATCGAAACTATATTTTTCTATAAATAGAAGCTCGTTCTTCTATCATTCTCATCAATTCACTAAGTCTCACAAGAGCAATTATAGAGAGAGAAGCTTTAGAGAGAAAGAAGAAGCGAAGTCTGCTACTTCACTATTCTAGTATCCAATCTTTTTCTATGGTAATGGGTATTATTTATTTCATATTCTGAAGAGATATTATTTTTTGTATTCGTATGAATATTATCTCCGTTCAATATTCGTAGGAATATTATCTTCGTTAAATATTCGTTGGAATATTATCTTCGTTAAATATTCGTAGGAATATTATTTTCGTTCAACAGTCGTAAGGGGTATTATTTCTTCGTAAATGATATTATTTCTTCGTAAATGATATTATTTCTTTCAATATCATTATGGCGGAATATTGGTACGAATTTTATTGTGGAATTTCTACCTTTTTGTCTTGAGGTTACTATTCACTCTAGTATTATTCACTCGGGTATTCGGGACACTTTTTGTGCCGGAGTACTATTCACAAGTTACTATTCACGGGTTACTATTCACCCGGTTATTATTTACTCGAATATTATTCACTCGGGTATTCGGGGCACTTTTTATACCGGAGTACTATTCACGAGTTACTATTTACCCGGTTACTATTCACTCAAATATTATTCACTCGGGTATTTGAGACACTTTTATGCCGGGATACTATTCATGAGGTACTATTCCTAAAGTACTATTCACAGGGTACTATTCACGGGGTACTATTTTCCCAGAAAATATATTTCTTTTCCCATTCAAATTATTTTTGGTACATGAATATTATTCTTGAATTTTACTCCACAAATCAGTATCATGTTGACAATTTGGATATTTTTAAACTCTGGATAAATTTAAAGTCTTTAATATTTATCCTTAATTTTGTTTGATTAATGCTTATATCATTGTCATCATCCTCATGCTTATATTGTGATGAAAGTCATCTTTGGCTTACGTGCAAAGATGGACTGTTGATAATTGGTTTTACATTTGTATATCTTTGGCTAACATGCAAAGACGAACTGTTGATTGATAGCTTTGGCCCGTAGTGCAAAGATGAACAGGTGTATGACATGATCCTGACCACTGGTGATAATAAAGAAATATCTTTGGCCCGTAGTGCATGGATAATTTGATGTTGTGATTGGCAGGATCATGACCATTAGTTAATAGTTGAATGTCTTTGGCCGTAGTGCACTGACAGACAACTGATTGGTATGATCATGACCATTGGTTTTATAGTTGAATATCTTTGGCCCTTAGTGCAAAGGTAGACAACTGATTGGTATGATCATTGTTATTACATTTGAATATCTTTAGCCTTTGGGGTAAGGATATTGAGTAAACGTTCTATTAAGCCTTTGTGGCAAGGAGAAACTGTTGATTTACATGATTATAAATATGAATTGTGGATTTAACTATCATCTTTTGTGGTTCAGGTGAAGACATGTGATGAGAGTTCTTTTTGTCTTGGGTATAACAAAGAACTATTGATGAGTATTACAGGAATGAAATATTAAAGATCGATTTTTAATCTAGAAGAGATAGTAGACATTATGTTCTACTTGACTCTTTTAATGGATTGCTTATTCCACTGCAGTTATTAATCTAAAACATGTTGTCTATCGTATTCTATCAGTTGTTATACTATTGAAGGCTAAGGATAATTTATTCTGCATTATCTTAGTCATAATATTTTCTTACTGGGCTAGTTGAGCTCACCCTTTTCTTTCACTGTTCTCTTCAGGAAATGAGATTATAGTTGGGACTGGTCGGGGAACGTATTGACGGTCCGAGATGGTGGCTATAGTAGTCCTCACTATTTTTATAAAATAGTGTCATAATAAATGTAATGAGGACTCCATTGAGTGTGGATATTGTCTAGAAGGCAATATTCTTATTAAAACTCTCATCTATGTTATGTAGTATTTTGCACGACTGTTGTATATAATTAAGTTGTAGTTGAGTTTTGTACCGTGTATCTGGCGACTCAAGATGGATGATGTATACCTGTTTTGCGGGCGTCACAGTTCGTATCAAAGCCATAGAAAAGAGTCTCGAGCCTTTTTCTGGTGACTTCCAAGTCTTGGGATGCACCAAAGCCAGAATTTCCGTAGGGGACGCCGTTCTGCGGTGGCAGATTGATAGGTATCATTGTGAGGTGCTATCCAAGTAAAGGGATGCGGGTCACAGTTGGCATCAAAGCTTAGGGATATGATCCCTGGCTGAGATGTGAGACAAGAACTAGGAGGGGAGAGACGGGGAATTCCTTCGCTAGTATGACCTACCTAAGTTTATTTGGTATTTAATTGGTCGGTCAAAGTATAGGGATAATATGTGGCATGTCAATTAACCCTTATTTTGAAAATATATTCTAGAATGATATCTGGAATACAAGAGATGAGAAATGGGAAAATCATGATAGAGAGAAAATAATCAGGAAGGTACAATCTAAAAAGAAAACAAGATATTCTCATCTCTTCGAACTACCAGGTACGTAAATTTCGAGGTCGAAATTTCATAAGGAGGGGAGATTGTAAGATCCCGAATATTTTGAAATGAAAGTATTCAATTTTCTTATAATTATTCTATTTAGTACATGGTTAAATTGATAAAAGGTTAAAGTTAAGGGTGATATTTGAAATTTTTTCAAAGTAAGTAAGTTGTCATAAAATAATAAATTGGTAAAAAAGTAATAAGACAGTGGTTGCATAGTAGACACCTTTGTGGCGCCCCCAAAATAGGTATACAACACCCATTCTGAGTCTCCAAATACATGGTACAAAATGCAACTACAACTTCAATAATACAATTGTCGTGCAAAAAATACAACACATATATCTTTGTGAGTTTGAATACAAATATAGTCTAATAGAGAGTATACAAACTCAAAAGGAGTCCTCATTACAATTATTGATACACTATTTTACAAAATAGTGAGGACTACTAATATATTTATCACGAACCATCACTCCATTACCTATTTAGTTCTTGCTATGTTCTCACCTCCTCACGAAGAAAAAATAGAACAAAAGGAAAAGGGTGAGCTCAAATAGCCCGATAAAGAATATTATGACTAAGATAATATACAACAATTTATCATTAGTCTTCAACAGGGAAAAATCGATAAAATATAATGAGCAACAAGTTTTAGATCAACAATCTGCGGTGAAACAACAATCCATTAGAAGAGTCAGTAGAGAAAGAATTTTACTATCTTCTAAGATTTAATGATCCATCATCAATAATTTATCCCCTGTAACATCAATCAATATACATCTTGAATCAAATATTCATCTTTGCACTACAGGCCAAAGATATTCATTTGTATCACAAGTTGGTCATGTTCATCTCAACACCTGTTCATCTTTGCACTACGGGCCAAAGATATTCATCAGTTAATCATTCATCTTTGCACTACGGGCCAAAGATATTCAGTAATATCATCATTTAGGACTGAGGAAGATGAAAAATATTTTAAAGAACAAATCCAGTGAGACAGAAGGACAAATATTAGGGATTCATATTTTAGTCTATCCAAGTTCAATAATACTCCATAATAAACTATAATGGAGTGAAATTCAAGAATGAAGATTAAAACATGGATTAAATTTCAAGAATAAGGGTCACAATAGATAACTTGGAAGAAGAAATTTTTTTTTTCTTTTGTGAACAGTACCCGTGAACAGTAATTGTGAACATTACCCGTGAACAATACCTGTGAACAATACCCGTGAACAGTAACTGTGAATAGTACTCGTGAACAGTACCCAGTCATGAAAAGTTCCAAATTTGATAAAAAGTTCAGACCAATAATCATATGTAATGATATTAGATGAAAAGAAATTTTTAATCATTTCAGGAATTATAGAAGCAATACTTACCATAGTAAGTTCAAATTTAAGAATATGAAATGAAATAATATCCCTTCCATACTATGGAGTATGAAAGAAAATAATATTTCTTACGAGTATTGAAATAAAATAATATCCTTTACCTTAGTAGAAGCTGGATTTGACTGGAATATCGGATATTATTTTGAGAAAATCTTGCAGAAAAGCTATGATTAAAGTATTCTTATACTCAAGAAAATACTCACAATACTATAGAATAAGAATTTCTGATTTTGAAGGTGTGATGTAGGAAGGAGGGGTTACCCTCTATTTATAGTAAAACGGATGGATTAAAGTTTGAACCACTAGGCCTAACTCTACCAAACTTCCTCCGCCAACTTCCAAATTCTAATTTGCCTAATTTTCATTCAATATTTTCATTGGGTGAGGGCCCATCAATTTGAAAAATGCATTGTAGGAGAAAGTATTCTGCTCATCAATTTAGAAAACAATCACATTCTTCCAAAACATAAAGAAATGAATGGCACATCTTTTTGACAACTGAGGGCCACTCAATTAGTCACGCTCTGCCAACTTAAAGAAATGAATGCACACCTTTTATTAATTTTGCCAAATGAGGGGCCACTCTTTGAAATCAAGCTTGCCTGCAACTCATTTTCCATTACACCAACCATTTTCATTTCCACCAATTTATTTCCACCAATCATACTAACCAAAACAAAGTTACCTCCTACTTTCTTTTGAAAACAAGTAGTCATATACATTTTGTTTACTTCCATTTCAAATAAACACATGCTTATATATTATAATAATAATATTATTAAACAATTATAATATATAATAATAATACATATGAATGAATATTTTATCGGAGAAAATAATTGTCAACTTTCAACAAATAATTTCCTGCAGAATTCCTTCAATTATATCCACATAAAATAATATTTCCGTATCATATAAATCAATAATTAATTATTCATAAATAATATTACAGAATCATAATTATGACAACCAGGCCATTCAGGGAAAGGGGGCTTTCAATAAGGATTTCTCCTTCTTTGTAGCCTTGATTAGGTGACCAAACCTCTCATTGATGAGAACTTTCTAGACATTGCAATAATCTTTATCTAATAATATTATTCCAATTATATGAATTATTGATGCGATAATGGGAAATCTTGTGTAGTGATAATTATTGAAACAACAATAATATAAAATATCAATATGACAATTATTGAACCAATAAAATAAAATATTGAACATTAATTACTATAACAATTATTGAGTAGTGCCTTCTTTACGTAAGAATCAATAATTCAACAATCTTTGTGCATGTCTGGGTGTCTTTCTTTGTGCAACCACAGCGTATTCATCGTATTTTAACCTTTGGGTATTCCAGCGATTGTTAATTGGTAATAACTTCGTAGTTATTTATAAAACTCAAATTTGTCGTTTTCTTCATCGGACGATTATTACATTATGGGCCCACAAATGATGCTTACTGGTAAATACGAATATTTTCCGACAACAAGAATATTCCATGACCATACAAATATTCCCCGACAACAATGATTATTTTATAACTACTTGCTTATTTTGCAAAATTTGCACATTTCACCCATAACCAAAATATTATATCAATTTAACACCTTATTATTCACAATAATAATTAGAGGAAATTCGATTTTATTTATAATAAGTTGGGGTCTTACACACACGGTATTGATTATTGATGTTTACGTGAGAATTCACTCTGTTATACTCAATTATTGCTACAGTATTTGCTGCATAATATCTCTCATATTATTGATTCAATTATTGTCACAATATCATCTGCATAATATTTTTTATTATTAAATCAATAATTTAGACGACAAAGTTATTCATATTATTATTTGCAATATTGACAATGTCTAGAAAGTTCTGTCGAGGAGAGGTTTGGTCACCTAATTGCGCGTCAATAGGGAGAAATCCTTATCGAAAAGCCCTCTATTTCCTGGGAATGATCTGGTTGTTAAATATTGTGAGTTATAATATTAGTGATGAATAAGTTCGTGTTGATTAAAGATGAAATTGATAGTTCCATTGTGTGGGAATTATTAGTGTTAGTGGAAATCGACATTTATTTTGATAATAATTAATGTCGGGAGGTTATATTGACCAATCGGGTAATTCACAGGATAAATGAGCAATTAATTGCTATTAATTCACATGCTTATAAATATGTGTTCACATGTGTGTACTATTGATTCACATGATTTACTATTAGGAGAGTTGGTGCAAGATTGATAATACTTGCATGACTAAATTAAAAATAGAGGTATAGATGAAGGTACTATACTGTAATTAGTTTTTTCACATGATTATACTATTAAGTCACATGAATGAACTATTAATTCACATGATTTACTATTAGGGGAAGTGGTGCAAGTTTGATAATACTTGCAGGACTAAATTAAAAATGAGGAAAAAGAGGAAGGTATTATACTGTAATATTTCGAGCCCCAAAACGTGCAATTATCGAAACTATATTTTTCTATAAATAGAAGCTCGTTCTTCTATCATTCTCACCAATTCACTAAGTCTGACAAGAGCAATTATAGAGAGAAAAGCTATAGAGAGAGAAGCTTTAGAGAGAAAGAAGAAGCGAAGTCTGCTACTTCACTATTTCAGTATCCAGTCTTCTTCTAAGGTAAGGGGTATTATTTATTTCATATTCTGAAGAGATATTATTTTTCGTATTCGTATGAATATTATCTTCGTTCAATATTCGTAGGAATATTATCTTCGTTAAATATTCGTTGGAATATTATTTTCGTTAAATATTCGTTGGAATATTATTTTCATTCAACAGTCGTAAGGGGTATTATTTCTTCGTAAATGATATTATTTCTTTCAATATCATTATGCCAAAATATTGGTACAAATTTTATTGTGGAATTTCTACCTTTTTGTGTCGAGGTTACTATTCACTCTAGTATTATTCACTCGGGTATTCGGGACACTTTTTTGTAAGACCCCAACTTTTATGATTAAAGATGAATTTTCTATAAATATCATTTTTGAAAATTATTGAATGAATTTGATATAATGTTATAGTTGTGGGTAATATTTATAAATTTTGCAAAATCACATGCAAGTTGTTATATAATATTCGATTAATTAGGGAATATTCGTTTTAACGAGGGAATATTAAAGACAACAAGACAATCATTGGTGGAACCCACAATGTAATTATTATCGGATTGAGAAAATGACAAAAATACTTTATGAAAATAACGTATGGAAGTTTTCACAGATTAAGCTGTTGAAACACCCGGTGTTAAAAGTACAGTAATACCCATAGTTGCACAATAGCACACGGTATTGATTATTGATGCTTACGTGAGAAGTCACTTAGTTTTGTTCAATTATTATTACAATAATTGCCCGCATAGTATCTCACCTTATTTGACTCAATTATTGTCAATATTTTATAATCAATAATTGAGATGACAACGTTATTAATATTATTATTTGCAATATTAATGATGTCTAGAAGTTCTGCCAAGGAGAGGTTTGGTCACCTAATTGCACGCCAATAGGGAGAAATCCTTATTGGAAAACCCTCTCTTTCTTGGGAACGACCCGGTCGATTAATATTGTGAATTATAATAATGATGATAAATGTTATTAAAAATATTGAGGAGATTTTTATGAAGTATTTATGGACCCCCCATTTACCCATTTTTTTCAGAATAACCGGTAGAAAGTTATTCATTATATATATATATATATAAGTTTATATATATATTATATATATACTTTCGGTGGCTTGATTGATTGGGGGGGGGGGGAATAAGTTTAGTAGGAGGATTTCAACTATAATGATTATATATATATTTTAATGTTTTGAAAGTGGCAGGGGTAGTGCAATTATTATTATTATTATTATATATATTTATATGTCTTGGTTTGGATGATTGGCAGAGAGAGTCACAGGGTTTATAACCCGTGACTAATGTAATATATATATATATATATATATATATATATATATAATATTATATTTTATTTAAAGGATTTTGCTTTAAATATGGACCGTCCGATTAAAAGTAAATCAATACGGACCGCTTAGGGAATTAATTCTTATCTGATCTATTCTTCTATAAATAGAAGCTCATTCCTTCATTATTTCTTACGAATTCCTTTGAAATTCTAGAGAGAGAAATTTATAGAGAGAAAGAAGAAAAGTATTCTGCTACTTCACTACTCTTATATCCAGTTTCTTTTACGGTAAGGGGTATTATTTCTTTTGTATTCATGAAGAGAACTTATGTTATTCCATTCTTTATTATTACATTGGAATAACTTTTGTATCTGCCGGCTACCCTATACTTGGTGAAATTCTTCATTATTCCATTCTTTATTATTCATTGGAATAACTTTGTGTCTGTGAGCTACCCTATACTTGGTGAAATTCTTACATTATTCTATTCTTTATTATTACATTGGAATATCACATCTATGCGTTTTTATCTGGGACTGGTTAAAATCTTTATTATTCTGGTTGGAACATCTTGTCGGTGTGAATTTACTTTGACATTTGGTTCCGTTATTTAGTATTACATTGGAATAACCTATCTATCTGAAAACCGCATGCATGGTAATTTCTATTGTTATTCAATTCTTTATTATTACGTTAGAATATCACATGCATGCATTTTACATGGGACTGGTTACATTATTTATTATTATGTTAGAATAACCTGCCTGTGCGGTCTATCGCATGCCTGGTGATTTCTTTTGTTATTCCATTCTTTATTATACTCAGTTGGTTAAAATTTTGACTTCTATACTCCATGAAATTAGTGGAATATCCTTGATATTTGCGCTTCATCCAGTATCTTTTCATGGAAATATTCTTCTGAGCATTCTTGAATTTTACTCTACAAAGAAGTATCATGTTGACAATTTGGACGATATTAGTTCCTGGATAAATTAATTCTTGAACTTGTTTTATTGAATTCTTATATCATTGTCATCATCTTCATGTTTATATTTTGTTGAAAGTCATACGTGGCTTTTGTAGTGCATAGATGGACTTGGTATGATTATGACCGAGGATTATTGATTGTAATCATGGTAGTAATGTTACAAATGATGTGGTAAAAGTCCTCATTGGCTGTAGTGCGTTGATGGACAGTTGTTGGCATGATCATGACCATTAATGAATACATGAATGTCCTTGGCCTGTAGTGCATGGATAATTTGTGGTCGTGATACTAAAGAATATCCTTGGCCGTAGTGCATGGGTGATTCGATGATGTGGATTATTTATTAACTTTGAGTCTCAAATGATAATTGATGATGAAAAACCTTTTAAATCATAAAAGATAGTAGATTTTATTCTTTACTTGACTCTTTTAATGGATTGCTTGTTTCATTGCAGTTAAACTTGATGTCTATTGTATTTTATCAGTTTAACATTGTTGAAGGCTAATAATAATTTATTCTGCATTATCTTAGTCATAATATTTCTTACTGGGCTAGTTGAGCTCATCCTTTCTTTCCTTTGTTTCTTTAGGAAATGAGAATATATTTGGACGAGTCTGGGAGCGGAGTGATAGACCCGGATGATAGTATTAGTAGTCCTCCTTTATTACATTAAATAGTGTGACAATAAATGTAATGAGGACTTATTCTTAGAGTGGATATTGTCTAGAATACAATATTTGTATTAAAACTCACAGCTCTCTTGTTGTATATTAAAGATTGTATTTGTATTCTGTACCATGTATTTGGCGACTCAGAATAGGTGATGTATACCTATTTTGGGTGCATCACAGTTGGTATCAAAGCTTAGGGATATGATCCCTGGTTGAGATGTGAGATAAGAACTAGGAGGGGAGAGACCGAGAATTCTTTCGCTAGTATGACCTACTTAAGTTTATTTGATATTTAATTGGTGGATTCGGAGTATAGGGATAATATGTGATATGTTATTTAATCCTTGTTTTGTGTTTGTATTTGAAAATGGCATCAAGAATGTTGAGAACATCAATGGAGCCTGAGAGCCGTTGAGTCTCCACGGATCAATAATCGAGGATAATGTGCATCGAGGAAGGCGACATTCCTCGTGCAAACAACAACACCGACCAAATGATGAGCGATGGAATGTTCAGGAGGCTTTATGCAATTCATGCAATAATGAAAAGAGCGGCCTCTGTCCAAAATGCAGGTGGAAATACTTGCAACTCTCGGACGATCACCGCTAAAGCAGATTCGAGGCTGGGACCAGGAGTTTATTGGAGAGCCAAAACCACTTAAGGCGGAAGCATGGATAAAGCGAGATCACCAAGATATTTGATGTCTTGGGATGCTCGAGGAGCAAAAGGTGCCATTGCCACCTTTATGTTACGAGGAGAAGCGGATTCTTGGTGGGAATCGTAAAAAGCGTACTCAACTGCCGCTTTACTAAAGATGTCTTGGGAGAAGTTCCAAGAACTATTCAATGACAAGTACTTTTTGAAAGTATTCGTCACATGAAAGAGGTAGAGTTCATCAAGTTGGAGAAGAATAACATGGCCGTGTCGCGATGACGAAGCCATGTTTCTCACGAGTTGTCCGGTTTCGTCCCACTTGGTTGATAATGAAGAGAATAGCGTGGATGTTTTTAAGAGGTTTGAAGCGGAGATACATCAATATCTTATTTCTCATAAAGCGTGTTTGTATTGGATGTTGTAAATAGGGCTCGATTAGTGGAAGCGCGATAATGAGTCAACGCAACCAAAAGAAGCGGTAACAAAATGATAATACCGGTGAGGAAGCGATCATCGAGCGGTGACAACAAGCGTGGAGGAATCAACAGGCGTAAATGGTAACCACTTGGTGGTAACCAAGGCCAAAACAATAAGAATGGACATTTCAAGAAGAGGAGATTCAACAATGATGGAAAGACATCGCGGCAAAGACCCGCGTTTTAAGGAAGGAGAAACGACCACCTATCATATGCTTCAAATGCGGAGGGAGGACACATCGGTCCAAGCTGCGTGGACGCCGTCCAAATCATGTTATAATTGTAAAGAGAAGGTCACTTAGCTCGATTTTGTGCGTTCATAGAAGATAAGTTCAATTTAGGATGGAGGCACCAAAGGCCGTCTCGAGAAAAGTCAAAGCCAGTAGTGCAAGGAGAGGCGTTGTTGTGACCTCACAGAAGCAAGGAACCCGAATGAGGTCATCACGGGTAAGCTTATCATAAACTCTAGCGAAGTCTATACCTTATTTGATACCGGTTCTACCCATTCTTTTATTTCTCCTACTTGCGCTCAACGATTAAACTTGACTCCAGAGAAATTAGACTTTAGCTTATCTATGGAAACTCCGTTGGGAGAAACCTTCATCATATCTATTGTTTATAAGTCTTGTTTGGTTCAAATCGGTACCCTCACATTACCTATCAATCTTATTTCATTGAAAATACTTGCATTTGACGTAATTCTAGGGATTGATTGGTTAACTACTCATCATGCAAAAATTGATTATTTTCGTAAGGTTGTTAGCTTTCATATTCCTAACCAACCTATGATGCGAATTCAAGCAACCAAACCATTAAAATCAATCACGGTCATCTCAAGCCATAAAGCTATTCGTTTATTAAAAAACGGATGTCAAGCTTTCTTAGCTCATGTCACGGATCTAAACAAAAATACGTCAGTTTTGAATGATATTTCTATTGTTAATAAATTTCCGACGTATTCCCGAAGAACTTCGGCCTACTGAGAGGCGTGAAATTGAATTTTGTATCGACCTTGAACCCGGTACAAAACCCATTTCCAAAGCCCCATATCGAATGGCTCCTATTGAACTTCAGGAGTTAAAGACTCAATTGTAGGAATTATTAGACATTGGCTTTATTCGTCCTAGTACTTCTCCTTGGGGTGCTCCTGTTCTATTCGTGAAGAAGAAAGATGGGAGTATGCGACTTTGTATTGATTATCGGGAGTTGAATCATGTCACCATAAAAATATAGGTACCCATTGTCACGTATTGATGACTGTTTGACCCGGTTGCAAAGAGCCAAATTCTTTTCAAAGATTGATCTTCATTAGGATATCACCAATTAAAGATTAGAACCGATGATATTCCAAAGACGGCTTCCGTAAACTCGATGCGGGCATTATGAATTTCTAGTCATGTCTTTTGGATTGACTAATGCACTCTTGCCTTCATGGATATGATGAACCAAGTATTCAAGGAATATTTGGATCACTTTGTGGTCGTCTTTATTGATGACATCCTTATTTATTCCAAAAGTCGTGAAGATCATGAACAACACTTGAGGTCGATACTCCAAAAGCCGTGAATACAAGCTTTATGCCAAGTTGAAGAAATGCGAGTTCGCTTGAGAAGTAGTAGCATTCCTTGGGCACGTAGTATCAAGTCATGAAATACATGTTGACCCGCAAGCAAAGATTGAAGCAATTCAAAATTTGGAGCAACCTAAATCGATGTAGAAGTCACGTAGCTTTCTCGGCTTAATTTGGTTATTATCGGAGATTCGTGGAAGGATTTTCTCGAATAGCTACTCCATGAACTCAAATTTGACTCGGAAAGATACAAAGTTGATTGGAGCAAAGAATGTGAGAAGAGTTTTAAAGAACTCAAGAGAGACTCATTTCAAAGATTTTGTTACGACAATACCATCCTGCTCGGAGGGATTTGTCATCTACAGTGATGCTTCGGGAAAAGGGTTGGGATGTGTTCTCATGCAACATGGGAAAGTCATAGCCTATGCCTCAAGACAACTCAAAGAATATGAGAGGAATTATCCTACTCATGACCTAGAGTTAGCAGCTGTTGTCTTCGCACTTAAAATTTGGAGGCATTACTTATATGGGGAGAAGGTGGAGATCTTTACGGATCATAAAAAGCCTCAAATATTTCTTCACTCAAAAGGAACTCAACACACGACAACGGCGTTTACTTGAAGCTATTGAAAGATTATGATCATACCATCCAATACCATCACGGAAAATGAGCATTAGTGGTGACGCATTGATTAGAAGATCATATACAAATCACTGAAGTGCGATATTGTCAACACAAAGGCCCATTTTGTGTGACTTGCAAAGGATGAAGATAGAGTTAAAGACTCAGGACCCATGTGATGATGGCGAATATCTGAGTAGAAATCGACTTTTAATTGATAAAGTTAAAAGCCGCTCGAGCTACAAACCCGAGGTGGCGCGTATGAGGAAGAAAGTGCAAGAAGGTGCTATGCCGGAAGCAAGAATCGATGAAGAAGGAATACTTCGAGTCAACTCCAGACTTTGTGTTCATAACGACCCTGATTTAAAGTATAAAATCATGATGGAGGCGCACAACACACCGTTTGCAATCCATCCTGGGTGTACCAAAATGTATCATGATCTTCGTTATACATTTTGGTGGAGCAATATGAAGAGAGAGATAGCGCTGTTTATCTCAAGGTGTCTAACTTATCAACGAGTTAAAGCGGAGCATCAAGTACCAAAAGGTCCATTGCAACCACTTGAAATTCCAGAATAGAAGTGGAAGCACATTACCATGGATTTCATTACCGGTCTTCCTAAGGTTTCTCAAGGCATAGATGTGATTTGGGTAATTGTTGATAGATTGACCAAGTCTGCTCATTTCTTATCGATACGAGAAACTTATACACTTGAACGTCTTGCTCATATGTACATAAACGAGGTTATAAGATTGCATGGTATGCCAGTATCCATAGTTTCTGATTGAGACCCAAGATTCACTTCAAGATTTTGGGTTAGTTTGCAGAAAGATATGAGCACAGATTTATGATTTAGCTAGGCATATCATCCTCAGACGGACGGGCATTCAGAGAGGACTATTCAAACTCTTGAAGATTTATTAAGACTCTGTGTCCTTAACTTCAAGGAAGTTGGGATAAGTTCTTACCATTGGTGGAGTTTTCCACAACAACAGATTATCAAGCAAGTATTGACATGGCTCCATTTGAGGCATTGTATGGAAGAAAGTGTCGTTCTCCAAAGATATCTTTGGGATGAGGTGGGTTGAGCAAACGTTGTTGGGACCGGAGTTAAAACGTATGACTACGGAAAAGATTCAAACGATCCGACAACGTATAAAAACCTCACAAGATCGACAAAAAGAGTTATACCGATCTTCATCGAAAGGGCGTGGAATTCGATATTGGGGATCATGTGTTGTTACGTGTTGCTCCATGGAAAAGAGTTACGAGATTTAAAAGAGAGGAAAGCTCAATCCTCGATTCATCGGCCCATTTTAATCCTCGATCGAGTAGGCGTAGGCGTATAGACTCGCTTTTACCGCCAAGTATGTCTCGTGTTCATAACGTTTTTCACATATCCATGTTACGTAAATATGTGGAAGACCCGAACCACATTATTCAGTTAGAACCGGACGAAATAGCGGAAGATTTGACGTAAGAAGAGGTTCCTATTCAAATCTTGGATAAGAAGGAACATATTTTACGCTCCAAGGATATACCTCAAGTCAAAGTTTTGTGGAGAAACCACGATGTTGAGGAAATGACTTGGGAGTTAGAATCTGAAATGAAATCAAGGTATCCTTACCTCTTCGACATACCAGGTACGTACCCTAATTTTGAGGGCGAAATTTCATAAGAATGGGAGGTTATAAGACCCCAACTTTTATGAATAAAGATGAATTTTCTATAAATATCATTTTTTAAAATTATGGAATGAATTTGATATAATGTTATAGTTGTGGGTAATATTTATAAATTTTGCAAAGTACGCAAGTTGTTATATAATATTCGATTGGTTGGGAAATATTCGTTTTAATAGGGAATATTCATACAATGGCACAATCGTCGGTGGACCCCACAATAGAATTATTGTCGGATTGAGAAAATGACAAAAATACTTTATGAAAATAACAGCGGAAGTTTTACCGTTAACTGTTGAAACACCCGGTGTTAAAAGTACGATGTCTGGCGTAGTTCGCACGATGAGCATACGGTATTGATTATTGATGCTTACATTGAGAAGTCACTCGGTTTTGTTCAATTATTATTACGATAATTCTTTGCATAGTATCTCACGTTATTTGACTCAATTATTGTCAATATTTTATAATCAATAATTGAGATGACGTTATTAATATTATTATTTGCAATATTAACGATGTCAGAAGTTACGCAAGGAGAGGTTTGGTCACCTAATCATGCTATAATAGGGAGAAATCCTTATTGGAAAACCCCTCTTTCACGAGGAACGACACAGTCGATTAATATTGTGAATTATAATAATGATGATAAATGTTGTTAAAAATATTGAGGAGATTTTTATGAAGTATTTATGGACCCCCCATTTACCCATTTTTTTTCAGAATAACCGGTAGAAAGTTATTCATTATATATATATATATATAAGTTTATATATATAACATATATATACTTTCGGTGGCTTGATTGATTGGGGGGGGGGGGGGAATAAGTTTAGCAGGAGGATTTCAACTATAATGATTTTATATATATTTTAATGTTTTGAAAGTGGAAGGGGTGGTGCAATTATTATTATTATTATATATATTTATATGTCTTGGTTTGGATGATTTGAGAGAGAAGTCACACAGAGTTTATAACCCGTGACTAATGTAATATATATATATATATATATAATATTATATTTTATTTAAAAATTTTGCTTTAAATATGGATGGATTCGATTAAAAGTAAATCAATACTGGATAGTCAGAATTAGTTACTATCGATCTATTCTTCTATAAATAGAAGCTCATTCCTTCATTATTTCTTACTTAATTCACTAAAACTCTAGAGAGAAATTTATAGAGATAAAGAAGAAAAGTATTCGCTACTTCACTACTCTTATATCCGATTTCTTTTACGGTAAGGGTATTATTTCTTTTGTATTCATGAAGAGAACTTATGTTATTCCATTCTTTATTATTACATTGGAATAACTTTTATATACATGGCTACCCTATACTTGGTGAAATTCTTACATTATTCCATTCTTTATTATTACATTGGAATAACTCAGATAACGCTGGGCTACCCTATACTTGGTGAAATTCTTACGTTATTCTATTCTTTATTATTACATTGGAATATCACATCTACGCGTTTACTGTGGGACACGGTTTCGTCTTTATTATTCTGTTGGAACATCTTATTGGTGCTTAATTTTGCTCGACACGGTTCCGTTATTTAGTATTCTGTTGGAATAACTTTGTCTGTCTAAGTATCGCATGCATGGTAATTTCTATTGTTATTCCATTCTTTATTATTATTCATTGGAATATCCCATCTGTGTATTTTTCCTTGGACCTGGTTTCGTTATTTATTATTACATTAGAATAACCGCTGCTGTCAAGGATCTATCGCATGCTCGGTATTTTTTTGTTATTCCATTCTTTATTATACTCGGTTGGTTAAAATTTTGACTTTATACTCCATGAAATTAGTGGAATATCCTTGATATTTGCGCTTCATCCAGTATCTTTTCATGAAAATATTCTTCTGAGCATTCTTGAATTTTACTCTACAAAGAAGTATCATGTTGACAATTTGGACGATATTAGTTCCTGGATAAAATAATTTTTGAACTTGTTTTATTGAATTCTTATATCATTTTCATCATCCTTATGTTTATATTTTGTTGAAAGTCATCTGTGGCCTGTAGTGCATAGATGGACTTTGCATGATTATGACCAGGGATTATTTGGTGTAATCATGACCGTAATGTTACAAATGATGTGGTAAAAGTCTTCATTGGCCCGTAGTGCATTGATGGACAGTTGTTGGCATGATCATGACCATTAATGAATACACGAATGTCCTTGGCCCGTAGTGCATGGATAATTTGTGGTCGTGATACTAAAAAATATCCTTGGCCGTAGTGTAGGGGTGATTCGATGATGTGGATTTTTTATTAAGCTGAGTCTCAGCGATAACAGTGATGAAAAACCTTTTAAATCATAAAAGATAGTAGATTTTATTCTCTAATTGACTCTTTTAATGGATTGCTTATTCCGCTGCAGTTAAACTTGATGTCTATTGTATTTTATCAGTTTAACATTGTTGAAGACTAATGATAATTTATTCGCATTATCTTAGTCATAATATTATTTCATTGGGCTAGTTGAGCTCACCCTTTCTTTCACTTTGTTTCTTCAGAAATGAGAATATAAATTTGGGACGAGTCTGGGGAACGAAGTGATGGACGGATGATAGTATTAGTAGTCCTCACTATTACATTAAATAGTGTGACAATAAATGTAATGAGGACTTATTTCGAGAGTGGATATTGTCAGAAGACAATATTTGTATTAAAATTCATGACTCTCTTGTTGTATATTAAAGATTGTATTTGTATTACGTACCATGTATTTGGCGACTCACAATAGGTGATGTATACCTATTTTGGGGGCGTCACACTTTTCGTGTCGGAGTACTATTCACGAGTTACTATTCATAGGTTACTATTCACCCGATTATTATTTACTCGAATATTATTCACTCGGGTATTCGGGGCACGTTTCATGCCGGAGTACTATTCACAAGTTACTATTTACCTTTTTACTATTCACTCAAATATTATTCACTCGGGTATCTGGGGCATTTTTTATGCCGGGGTACTATTCATGAGGTACTATTCCCGAAGTACTATTCACGGGGTACTATTTATCCGAAAAATATATTTCTTCTGTCCAAATTATTTTTGGTACATGAATATTATTCTTGAATTTTACTCCACAAAGCAGTATCATGTTGACAATTTGGATATTTTTAAACTCTGGATAAATTTAAAGTCTTTAATATGTATCCTTGATTTTGTTTGATTAATGCTTATATCATTATCATCATCCTCATGCTTATATTGTGATGAAAGTCATCTTTGGCTTACGTGCAAAGATGAACTGTTGATTATTGGTTTTACAGTTGTATATCTTTGGCTTACGTGCAAAGACGAACTGTTGATTGATAGATTTGGCCCGTAGTGCAAAGATGAACAGGTGTATGACATGATCATGACCACTGGTGTAAGACCCCAACTTATTATAAATAAAATTAAATTTCCTCTATTTATTATTTTGAAATAGTAAGGGTTGATTTGATTAATGTGGTTAGTTGTGGGTAAAATGCGCAAATATTTTAAATAAGCAAGTGGTTATAAAATATTCATTTTTATCGGAGAATATTCGTTTGGTCGTGGAATATTCTTACCGCTTTCGGAGAATATTCGTCTGACGATCAAGACAAAATAATGTGGGCCCCATAATGGAAAGCGATTGGATGAAGAAAATGACAAGTATAAGTTGTTTATAAATAACTTGGCAGCATTGTTATTCAAGTATCATCTTTGTTGGAATACCGGTGGTGGTGGTTAAAAAACGATGTCTGGCGTTGTTGCACAAAGAAGACTGCAGTATTGCACCAATTATTGATTCTTACGTAAAGGCGGCACTACTCAATAATTGTTTTGATAATTAATTATTCATTATTTTATTTTATTGATTCAATAATTGTTGCATTGATATTCTATATTACTGTTGTTTCAATAATTGTCACTACACAGTATTTTCCATTATCGAAGCAATAATTCATATTATCTGAATAATATTATTAGATAACATTATTGGCAATGTCTAGAAAGTTCATCTAAGGAGAGGTTTGGTCACCTAATCACTTGGCTACCAATAAGGAGAAATCCTTATTAGAAAGCCCCTCTTTCCGGGAACCGCTCGGTTTCAGATTGTGATTCTCGTAATATTATTTGTGAATAATTAATTATTGATTTATATGATGAGGAAAATATTCATTTTATGTGGATATAGATGGAGAAAATTTTAAAGTGACAATTGTTGAAAATCGATATTTTATCTTTTACGATAAAATAATATTTTATTATATTATTATAATATAATAATGATGATATTTTTACAATGAATGTGGGATATATAAGCATATGAGGAGGAAGAATATTTTTGTTGCAAAAGTTGTTTAAAACATGTTAAACATGTCTATGGGCCCATTTCTTGACTGAAATTTGATTATAGCCTGTAGAATCGCCCGTTTGTGGATTTCAGTCAATTTCTGTTTGGAATTTGGAAAAACTTTCTTCTGCAAAGTTGTAGATAATGAAATTTCCTATGAAAAAGACATGTGATTTGAATTTTTCTGACAAAAGGGTTATTTATTATGAATTATTGAAGTTCAAAAATTCCTGAATAATTGATTTTTGGAGTTTAAAATATTTTTAATAAGAAAAATGTTTTTTTTCTTTAGGTGAGGTGTGTGTGGCTGATGTTGGACCAGATTTGTGTGCGTAGGAAATTTTGATATATATATTAATATTATATAAAATTTTCTGCTTTGGTGTTCTAAGCATTTTCCTATAAATAGGGTGCTTAGGTTAGAATTGAAAATCACACCAGAAACTAAAGATTTCTCTCTCTTTTTCTCTCTATAATATCGAGCGTATTTTTGTGAGTATTTTAGTAATTTGAGTATTGCTATACGGTGCAAGTTCTTTCAAAGACTATATCCAAAGATTCCAAATCAGAAGTACTATCCTTTTGAGGTAAGGGATGTTATTTTCTTCGTAAATGATATTATTTCTTCAATATCATTATGCCAAAATATTGGTCTGAATTTTTATCAAATTTGGAACTTTTCATTTCGCAGTTACTATTCATGAGTTACTATTCACGAGTTAATATTCACGAAGCATGATAATTTTTTTTTTGTGAAATTTCTATCTTTTAGTGTCGGAGTTACTATTCACGTATACGGCACTATTCACGTATACGTCACTATTCACGAATACGACACTATTTACAGAAAAATTAAATTTTTGTTTTTCGTCCAAAATATCTAATATGGATACTAGCTTTGATTGTATCCATGTTTTGATCATTCTTGAATTTACTCCACTCTGGTTATTTATGAAGTATTTTTGAACTTGGATTGTTTAAAGTACGAGTCCTTAATATTTATTCTTTTGTTTCACTGGATTCGTTTTCTTTAAAATATTTTTCATCATCCTCAGTCCTAAATGATGATATTATCGAATATCTTTGGCATGTAGTGCAAAGATGAATGATTTTCGATGAATATCTTTGGCTAGTAGTGTAAAAAGATGAGCAGTGTTTAGATGAACATGATTAATCGATGAATATCTTTGGCCTTTAGTGCAAAGATAAATATTTAATTCCGTATATATATTGATTGATGTTACTGAGGATAAAATATCGACGATGAACTTTTAAATTCATATATAGAAGATAGTAGTTTGCATTCTCTACTGAACTCTTCTAATGAATTATTATTTCCGCTGCGAAGATTGATTTAAAATTGGTTGTCTATTGTATTCTATTAAATTTTTCCCTGTTGAAGACTAACGATAATTTGTTCTATATTATCTTAGTCATAATATTTTTTACTGGGCTAGTTGAGCTCACCCTTTTCCTTTTGTTCCATTTTTCTTCTTAAGAGGCGAGAATGTAGCGAGTACTAGTCGGGGTATGGAATGAAGGTTCTAGAAAGTCATTTTAGTAGTCCTCACCATTTTTGTAAAATAATGTATCAATAATTGTAATGAGGACTTATTTGAGTGTGGATATTGTCTAGATGACAATATTTGTATTTAAACTCACAATTTTTATATTGTATTAATAAAGTTGTAGTTGTATCTGTACCATGTATTTTGACGACTCAGAATGGATGTTGTATACCTATTTTGGGGGCGTCACAACTGGTGATAATAACAAATATCTTTGGGCCATAGTGCATGGATAATTTGATGATGTGATTGGCAAGATCATGACCATTAGTTAATAGTTGAATGTCTTTGGCCGTAGTGCACTGACAGACAACTGATGGGTATGATCATGAGCATTAGTTTTATAGTTGAATATCTTTGGCCCTTAGTACAAAGGTAGACAACTGATTGGTATGATCATTGTTATTACATTTGAATATCTTTAGCCTTTGGGGTAAGGATATTGAGTAAACGTTCTATTAAGCTTTTGTGGCAAGGAGAAACTGTTGATTTACATGATTATAAATATGAATTGTGGATTTAACTATAATCTTTGGTGGTTCAGGTGAAGACATGTGATGAGAGTTCTTTTTGTCTTGGGTATAACAAAGAACTATTGATGAGTATTATAGGAATGAAATATTAAAGATGTATTTTTAATCTAGAAGAGATAGTAGACATTATGTTCTACTTGACTCTTCTAATGGATTGCTTATTCCGCTGCAGTTATTAATCTAAAACTTGTTGTCTATCGTATTCTATCCGTTGTTATACTAATGAAGGCTAAGGATAATTTATTCTGCATTATCTTAGTCATAATATTTCTTACTGGGCTAGTTGAGCTCACCCTTTTCTTTCACTGTTTTCTTCAGGAAATGAGAATATAGTTGGGACTGGTCGGGGAACGGATTGATGGTCCGAGATGGTGGCTATAGTAGTACTCACTATTTTTATAAAATAGTGTGATAATAAATGTAATGAGGACTCCATTGAGTGTGGATATTGTCTAGAAATCAATATTCTTATCAAAACTCTCAGCTATGTTATGTCGTATTTTGCACGACTGTTGTATATAATTAAGTTGTAGTTGAGTTTTGTACCGTGTATCTGGTGACTCAAGATAGGTGATGTATACCTGTTTTGGGGACGTCACAGTTGGTATCAAAGCCATAGAAAAGAGCCCCGAGCCTTTATCTGGTGACTTCCAAGTCTTGGGATGCACTGAAGCCAGAATTTCCGTAGGGGACGCCGTTCTGCGGTGGCAGGTTGATAGGTATCATTGTGAAGTGCTATTCAAGTAAAGGGATGCGGGTCACAGTTGGTATCAAAGCTTAGGGATATGATCCCTGGCTGAGATGTGAGACAAAAACTAGGAGGGGAGAGACGGGGAATTCCTTCGCTAGTATGACCTGTGACAACCCAAATTTTCATAAGTTATTAAAATAAGAATTTAATAATTAAAATTCTTATTATGAGGTGTATATATTTTGAATTATATGATTTGGTGTGAAGAGAATTATATATTCATATGTTGGAGAATGTGAGATTTAATAGTTAATTAAACTATTAAAGAAATTAAATAATATTAGTTAATTTAATTAAGTTGAAATTATGTTATGAGATAATATAATTTTAATTATTATGCCTTATGGGCAATGGAAATTATTATGAGTTAAGTTTCATAAATAGTGTGAATAATTCACTTAATTAAAATAGTGAATTAATACAAGTATAATTTATTTAATAAAGTGAGAGAAGGTAATGTGTTGCATGAAAATGTAAATATTAGTATAATGTGAGTAAAATATTTATTAAGTATATTAAATATTTTAGTTGGAAACTTTATGAAATAAAATGAATATTTATGATATTAAATAAATATTTGATGAAAATTGTTATGGCATAGTTTATTTAAGTGTGATAAAATAGATGAGATTTATACGTATTTTATTACGCGAGTATAATTGTGATATTCTAATTTAATTAAATAATTAAATTAGAGGAGTGAGAATTTGTTAAATAATGTTATGATTATAATGGTTGAATAGAAATTATAATTTTACTGATAAGGTTAATTTTATTTCTTAAGGAATTAAAGGTACATAATCTAGTTTATATTTCTAGTTTATGTGTTCTTGAGTTTCTTTTAAAATTGGAGTTTGGTTAATGAATTTGTTGGTTACGATGTTATATATGTTATTAGATATTTATAATTTGATAGTGGTCATCTAGAAACAAATTTTCAGAAATCAAATTCATGAATTTATACTAAAGAAGAGAAATTTGGGTTTTGATTGTAATGTGTGTTTTGTTGTACTTTGGGACTAAAGTTGATGATGAATTCATGTTGGAAACTTTAAAATGATGGATGATTGTTGTTCTCCTCTATAAAACGAAAACAACACAACTTGAACGGATCGAATTGATTAAGAAACGAATTTGTGATGAATGAATACACTCAGCATAATGAAAATAGGAAAAATTAGTATAAACAAATTAGAATTAGTATAAACCAAGTCCCACATCAACTAAATTGAGAACTTTACCCTTTGCCAAACCTATAAATAGAAGGGCTTGATCCTTTGTTTCATTCACCAACAATAAGGCCTCGAATTTTGAGAAATGCTTTGTTGTGGGAGAACTTTTTATAAAGATCTTCTTAGGTAAATTTTGGTCGAGTACGTATTCAGTTTGTAGAATTCGTATTTTCGGGTATGTTTCTTATTTAAATTTTGGTAATGTTATTATTTTAAATATTGTATTTAGTTTGTTAGTTAAAGTTTGTATTTTGGAAGTTTAGTTAGTTTTGTTAGTAAACTAGTTAGTTTACTATGTTTATTTTGGCTTGTAATTGATTATGTAAATGAGTTCTAATGATTGTAATTAGAGATGCGAAGCCTTAACATCATCCAAGTGTAACCAAAACTCACAAAATAAAAGATTTACAAAGAACCTTGTTGGACAGTTTTTGGGACTGAGCTTGAGGACCATTTGTGCTTTTGATTTATGTCTAAAAGCTTAATTGGATGATTGTATGTTATATCCCTCTAAGTTCTGAAGATTTCCTAACTTGAATGAACCAAAACGGAGTTAAAATGAATCTGTGGTGAAGATTTTAGTAAACCATGTCTAGAAATGAAAACTGAATGAACAGTGACTATAGTGTCAAATTCTAGAATAGCCATGTTACCTGAAAAATTCGAGTTTACGGGTAGTTGTAGTGCATTGAGTTAGGAAGCCATAGGCTTTGGAATGACCTCATTCAGAGCCTCGGATGAGGGAGTTACGGTGATTGGAAAGAAATGTGTCGAATTTGTCAAACTGAAAGTCAGCAGCGGGACGTGCTATTCGGGACACTGTTTCGATCAGTTAATATTTCCACAAACTTCTGGGCTTTTGGTATGTTATATTACACTGAATTAGCTTTCCATAGACTCCGAAACGGACTAATTCCGACTTCGGAGCAAAGAGTTATGACCATTCAAAGTAGTCGCGTCAAAACTGTCTAACCAACTCGGGGAAGTCACCTTGAACGAATTTTCCGGAATTCTGTGTTTCGAATTTGGAAATGGTCAAAGAATGAAAGTTGTAGCCTCATAAGTTAGCTTCGCGTGGGCTCAAGAATCGCTCAAAAATATTTTGAAACGAATTAGTTATGACTATTTTAGCGAGAGAGGGTAAAACTGAGAAAAAATTGAAGATTGCTATGAACGTCAATTTTTTGCACGCTTTTTAGACTACTTAACAAACCCGAAATGAGTGGTTAGTATTTCTTAAAAATAGTCTTGTATGCCATGAAAAATATACAAAAAAATGCCTTACGATTGGATAAATAGATTGCAAGCTATTAAGCCGCGAAGTGGGTGTCAAAGGTATTGAGTCAAATTGCTTTCATGGGTCATTCAACGGTGTATGCGATTTTTCTGTAACTCTTTTGGGTGGTTTTGTGGCTGTTTAACATGTAACAAAACACCGAGAGAGATGTATAGATATTATATAATGCTTATATATCACGAAAACTCACTTTAAATGTAAAGAAAACGATAGAAATGTAATGTAGATGTGTAAGTTTTCATAACTATCTGAGCGTAATTAGGAAAATGATATGTAAAAGCGATATATGTAACATAATGAAATGCATAAATCCATTTGAAATTATATTGAACCTAGTAATGTAAAAACGAAGGGGATATAAATGGTTTATATTTTGATACGTAAAGTATTTACATACTAAATTCATGAGAGAACCTTTTTGGGCGTAAAAAGGTTATAACGGACAAAAGTTTCAAAAGAAACATGGAATGGTTTTAAGACAAGAACAACATATTATAGTTAAATAAAATTAGTTTACATTGAGTACGTGAATTTTGTATGTGAAACTAATATGTACATGTATGTATCCTCAATTTGTGTAGGATCATCACAGTGCAGATAAGTTATAAACATTAAACAACATCCAAGGCAAGTTTTTCAATTTTATTATGTTTGTGGATTAAATGTGATTATGTGGTAAGTTACATACCATGCTTTATGAATTGTTAAAATCAAAATATGACCAAGTTAATTGGGTTATGGAACTCAATTTATATGTGATATGTGATAGCACATGCATGTTGTATAATGTAACTTGATAAATTAGAAATGTATAATGCATGAATTGTGTGCTATGTGAAACATGATAGATTGTTAAATTTGATGGGCTGTCGAGCTCAACCTTGCAAATAACCACTTTTGCAGGTTCAAGATTCAAGGAAAAGTTATGTGTTACTTGAAAGACATTAATCAGATGTGATACTTGAAGATTTATATACTTTAGTTGTGTTATTATTATTTGAACCATGTTTAAGGTTTCGAATAATGTATTAATGTTGAATTGTAATATTGTTTTGCGAATGTAAACTATTGTAGTATTAAAATGATTCTGAGATATTTAGATGTAAAGGTTGAAGGTTTTGGGAACGAGGATAGTTTGTAATAGAAATTTTTAATTATTTCGCAAATTTCAATGGTTGTATTATCGTTTAATGATGTAAAATTAGAGGTTGAATGTATTATTAATGACCGAAGTCGAGAATTAAATTGTATGAATTTTGGGGTCGTTTCATGACCTACCTAAGTTTATTTGGTATTTAATTGGTCGGTCAGAGTATAGGGATAATATGTGGCATGTCAATTAACCCTTATTTTGAAAATATATTCTAGAATGATATATGGAATAGAAGAGATGAGAAATGGGAAAATCATGATAGAGAGAAAATAATCGGGAAGGTACAATCCGAAAAGAAATCAAGATATTCTCATCTCTTCGAACTACCAGGTACCTAAATTTTGAGGGCGAAATTTCATAAGGAGGGGAGATTGTAAGATCCCGAATTTTTTGAAATGAAAGTATTCAATTTTCTTATAATTATTCTATTTAGTAAATGGTTAAATTGATAAAAGGTTAAAGTTAAAGGTGATATTTGAAATTTTTTCAAAGTAAGCAAGTTCTCATAAAATAATCGGTGGTAAAAGTACAGTAATACGCGTGGTTGCATAGTAGCACACGGCATTGATTATTGATGATTACGTGAGAAGTCACACAGTTATACTCAATTATTGCTACAGTAATTGCTGCATAATATCTCTCATATTATTGATTCAATTATTGTCACAATATCATCTGCATAATATTTTATATTATTAAATCAATAATTGAGACAACAAAGTTATTCATATTATTATTTGCAATATTGAAAATGTCTAGAAAGTTCTGTCGAGGAGAGGTTTGATCACCTAATCAAGGCGCGCCAACAGGGAGAAACTTATCTGAAAGCCCCTCTTTCACGGGAATGATCCTGGTTGTTAAATATTGTGAGTTATAATATTAATGATGAATAAGTTCGTGTTGATTAAAGATGAAATTGATAGTTCCATTGTGTGAGAATTATTAGTGTTAGTGGAAATCGACATTTAATTTGATAATAATTAATGTCGGGAGGTTATATTGACCAATCGAGTAATTCACCGAATAAATTAGCAATTAATTGCTATTAATTCACATGCTTATAACTATGTGTTCACATATGTGTACTATTGATTCACATGATTTACTATTAGGGGAGTTGGTGCAACATTGATAATACTTGCATGACTAAATTAAAAATGGAGGTATAGATGAAGGTACTATACTGTAATTAGTTTTTTCACATGATTATACTATTGAGTCACATGAATGAACTATTAATTCACATGATTTACTATTAGGGGAGGTGGTGCAAGTTTGATAATACTTGCAGGATTAAATTAAAAATGAAGAAAAAGAGGAAGGTATTATACTATAATATTTCGAGTCCCAAAACGTACAATTATCGAAACTATATTTTTCTATAAATAGAAGCTCGTTCTTCTATCATTCTCACCAGTTCACTAAGTCTCACAAGAGCAATTATAGAGAAAGAAGCTATAGAGAGAGAAGCTTTAAAGAGAAAGAAGAAGCGAAGTCTGCTACTTCACTATTCCAGTATTCAGTCTTCTTCTAAGGTAAGGGGTATTATTTATTTCATATTCTGAAGAGATATTATTTTTCGTATTCGTATGAATATTATCTTTGTTCAATATTCGTAGGAATATTATCTTCGTTAAATATTCGTTAGTATATTATCTTCGTTAAATATTCGTAGGAATATTATTTTCATTCAACAGTCGTGAGGGGTATTATTTGTGAAGCCTCCAAAATTAGGGATACATCACCCAACTTGAGTCGCCAGATACATGGTACAGAATTCAAATACAACTTAATTATACAACAGTCGTGTAAAATACGACAAACATATGCTGTTATTTTTAATACAAATATTGTCATCTAGACAATATACAAACTCAATGGGGTCCTCATTACATTTATTGTCACACTATTTAACAGAATAGTGAGGACTACTAATACTATCATCTGTTCCATCACTCCGTTCCCCGACTCGTCCAACTATATTCTCATTTCCTGAAGAGAAACAGTGAAAGAAAGGGTGAGCTCAACTAGCCCAGTAAGAAATATTATGACTAAGATAATGCGTAATAATTTATCGTTAGCCTTCAACAAATGTTAAACCGATAAAATATAATAACTATCAAGTTTAATCGCAATGAATAAGCAATCCATTTAAGAGTCAAGTAGGAATAAAATCTACTATCTTCTATGATTTAAAAGGTTTTTCATCACTTTTATCGCTGAGACTCAGCTTAATAAATAATCCACATCATCAAATCATCCTTGAACTACAGGCCAAGGTTATTCTTTAGTATCACGACCACGAATTATCCATGCACTACGACTCAAGATAATCATGTTTTCATCAACGGTCCTGATCATGCCATAAAACAATTCATCTTTGCACTACGGCCAAAGAGAATCCATAGCCACAATCATACCAAAAACTGTCCATCAATGCACTACGGGCCAATGAGGACTTTTTCCACATCATTTGTAACATTACGGTTATGATTACACCGAATAATCCATGGTCATAATTATACCAAGTCCATCTATGCACTACAGGCCACAGATGACTTTCAAAAAAATATAAACATGAGGATGATGACAATGATATAAGAATTCAATAAAACAAGTTCAAGAATTAATTTATTCAGGAACTAATAACGTCCAAATTGTCAACATGATACTTCTTTTGAGAGTAAAATTCAAGAATGCTCAAGAATATTTTCATGAAAAGATATCTTGGATGAAGCGCAAATATCAAGGATATTCCACTAATTTCATGGAGTATAGAAGTCAAAACTTTAACCAACTGAGTATAATAAAGAATGGAATAACAAAAGAAATCACCATGCATATGGTACTTCGCATAGACAGGTTATTCCAACAGAATATTAATTAACGGAACCAGGTCATGCGTAAAGCACAAACAGGATGTTCCAAAAGAATAATAAAGAACGTAATAATAACAGAAATCACCATGCATGCAGATCGCAGATAGACAAAGTTATTCCAATGTAATACCAATAAAGATTTTAATCCAGTCCCACAGAAAACGCATGCATGTGATATTCCAATGTAATAATAATAAAGAGCGGAACCAAAGTTGAGGCATAAAACACACACATAGGATATTCCAATGAATAATAAAGAATAAAATAATGTAAGAATTTCACCAAGTATAGGGTAGCTTGGCGATACAAAGTTATTCCAATGAATAATAAAGAATGGAATAACAGAAGTTCTCTTCATAAATAAGAAAGAAAGAGTACCCCTTACGAGTACAACAAATAATATTCCCTACCTTTGAAAGAAGAGTACTCCGACTGGTAGGGCGATGATATACTCAAAGAAAACTTGTACTACGCTCAAAGCTTTCTTAAACTCTAAAGAAATACATTCAAGATTATAGAAGAAGAACTTTCTCTATAGTTTCTCTCTCTAGAGTTTCAGTGAATTCGTAAGAAATAATGAATGAATGAGCTTCTATTTATAGAAAAATAGATTGTATAAGAACTAACTCATTGAATCATCCGCATCGATTTACTTTAATTTGACGGTCCATATTTAAAGCAAAATCTTTTAAATAAAATATAATATATTCTATTTATAATCTAATAAAAGAAATAACTTTATAAAATTTTTTACTATGCAAACACTATGCATAATAAAATATAATATATTCTAATTATTGTCTAATAAAATAGATAACTTTATAAAAGTATTATGTTTTATATAAAAGATTTTACTATGCAAAACACTATGCGGAGACACTATAACACTATGCATAATAGAATATAATATATTCTATTTATAGAATAACTTTATAAAAGTATTCGTTATATATAAAAGATTTTTTGTATTATTACATTAATAATACCAACAAAAACCGAGTGACTTATCACGTAAGCATCAATAATTAATACTGGTGTGCTACTATGAAACCACGCCAGACATCAGTACATTTTTTAACAACCGAGTGTTTCAACAGTTAACGTTAAAACTTCCGCCGTTATTTTTAATAAAATATTTTTGTTATTTTCTCATTCCGTTGTGGGGTCCACCAATGATTGTGCTGTTGCACGAATATTCCCTGATAAAACAAATATTCTCCGATCAATCGAATATAATATGACAACTTGCATACTTTGCAAAATTTATAAATACTACCCACAACTATAACATTATATCAAATCCACACCATAATATTAAAAAATATTTCAAGAAAATAAAATCTTTATTCATAAAATCTTGGGTCTCACAATCTCCCCTCCTTATGAAATTTCGCCCTCGAAATTTACGTACGTACTTGGTATGTCGAAGAGGTGAGGATCCCTTGACTTCATTTCAAATTCTAACTCTTGAGGTATAACCTTTGAGCGTCGAATATGATCCTTCGTATCCAAGATGTTAACACGTATCTTCACATACGTTAAATTTTTTGCTATCTCGTCCGGTTCTAAATTAATAATGTGGTTCGGGTCGTCCACATATTTATGTAACATCGATACGAAAAAAAAACGATCTGAACATGCAACATACTTGGCTGTAAAACGAGTCTATAGGCCACAGTTCCTACTCGATCGAGGATTTTAAATGGGTCAATTAAATCAAGGGTTGAGATTTCCTCTATTCGTCGATTCTTGCTTCTAGAATAACGCCCTCTTGAACCTTCTTCTTCACATTTATCACTCCGATGTGTGTAGCTTGAGCGGCTTTAACTTTATCGATTAAAGTCGATTCTACTCAGATATTCGTTATCTTCACGTGGGTCCCTGTAGAGTCTTTAACTCTATCTTCATCATTTGTAAGTTATACGAAATGAGTCTTTGTGTTAACAACATCGCACTCGCATATGATCTTCTACTCAACACATCAGTTACCACGTTCGCTTTCCCACGATGGTATTGAATGGTACGATCGTAATCTTCAACGACTCGAGCCAACGTCTATGGCGCTTGTTACGTTTATTTTGGGTGAAGAAATACTTGAGGGTTTAAGAAATGGGTTTTGTACTGGGGTCAATACAAAATTCGATTTCACGCGCTAGGGGTAGGCTAAGAAGTCTTCAAGAATACGTCAGGAAATTTATTAACAATAGAAATATCATTCAAAACTGTAACCCTCATCCAAGACTTGGATAGTACGTCACATCGATACCTATCAACTTGCCATCGTCGTTCGCGACATCGCCTTTCTGTAAAGTCCGGCGGTGCATTCCACACAAGGAAGTCAACAACAAAAACGCCGGGGATTTTACTTATGGCTTGATATGACAATGATTGACTTTAGTGGTTTGGTTGCTTGAATTCGCAATAACAAGTTGGTTAGGAATATGAAAGCTAACAACCTTACGTAAAAAGCATGATGAGTAGTTAACCAATCGATTCCTAAAATCGCATCAAAAGGCAAGTATTTTCAAAGAGATAAGATTGACAGGTAACGTGAAAGTGTCGATTTGAATCAACAAGATTTATAAATAGTGGAGGTAACGAAGATTTCTACTAACGAAGTTTCAACCAATAAGTCAAAGTCTAACTTCTCTGGAGTTAAATTTAAACGTTGAGCGCAAGCAAGAGAGATAAAAGAATAGGTAGAACTGGTATCGAATAAGGTATAGACTTCGCAAGAATTTATAATTAACTAACCCGTGATAACTTCGTTTGATTCCTCGTCACAAAAAACGCTCTCCCTTAAACTACCGCATTTGACTTGTTCGGGACAGTCTTTGGTGTCGCCATTACCAATGGAATTGACTTTTCGCTTATAGGGCATATTCCACCCTCAACTCGCTTCGTCAGACTCTCGCTCCATGATCTCGAATCATTAGCCTTCGATCCATATCGAATTGGGGTTGACCGCAATGTATAGGGTAATTCAAAACTCGATGCTGGGTTCTCCCAATTGCTATCGAAAAAGAGAAATACATATCATCTATTTTAGCTTTCTTGGATCGGACTTCTCTTTCCACAATATCAACGCGTCGTGTGGCTTTTACCCATGCATCTTTCATTGTCACTCGTTCAGTTATTTCTTCTTTCAGTTGCTCCTTGACATTTGAATTCTCAGATTCCAGCTTTAATATCATATACTCTGCCAAAGAGCGCTCATGTTCAGCTATCGCACATCGAGTAATACAATTTTGAATTGTAACATTCCTTTGTTCCACGACCGCCTTCCGTTCTTCAGCCTGCTCTTCTAACTCATGAATACGATTTTGCAATTCTATATTTTGATAAATAGGTTCTTCTAATACATCTTCCTCAGGTTTCTCTTCTTCCTCACTCTCAGTTGTTACCTTTACGACTAGCTTGAGTGCAACTTTTAATTCCTCAATCACCACATGGATATCTCTAATCATATTATCTTGGTTGGTAATTAGAGATGTCTCCACGGTCTCATGTGCTCCATTGCTATTCTCAACATTCTCGGATGTCATTTTCAAATACTGCCACAAAACAAGGGTTAATTAACATATCACATATTATCCCTATACTCTGATCGACCAATTAAATACCAAATAAACTTAGGTAGGTCATACTAGCGAAGGAATTCTCCATCTCTCCCCTCCTAGTTCTATTCTTACATCCTAGCCAGGAATCATATCCATAAGCTTTGATACCAACTGTGACGCCCCCAAAATTAGGTATACATCACCCATCTTGAGTCGCCAGATACATGGTACAGAATTCAAATACAACTTAATTATATAACAGTCGTGTAAAATACGACTAAACATATGCTGTGATTTTTAATACAAATATTGTCATCTAGACAATATACAAACTCAATGGGGTCCTCATTATATTTATTGTCACACTATTTAACAGAATAGTGAGGACTACTAATACTATCATCTGGTCCATCACTCCGTTCCCCGACTCGTCCCAGCTATATTCTCATTTCCTGAAGAGAATAGTGAAAGAAAGGGTGAGCTCAACTAGCCCAGTAAGAAATATTATGACTAAGATAATGCAGAATAATTTATCGTTAGCCTTCAACAGTGTTAAACTGATAAAATATATACAGCGGAACAAACAATCCATTAGAAGAGTCAAGTAGGAATAAAATCTACTATCTTCTATGATTTAAAAGGTTTTTCATCACTTTTATCGCTGAGACTCAGCTTAATAAATAATCCACATCATCAAATCATCCCCGCACTCTGTGCCAAAGATATTCTTTAAGTATCACGACCATGAATTATCCATGCACTACTACCAAGATAATCATGTTTTCATCAAGCAGTACCCCGATCATGCCATAAAACAATTCATCTTCAGACTACTACCAAAGAGAATCCATAGCCATAATCATACCAAAAAGCGCCCATCAATGCACCACGCCAATGAGGACTTTTTCCACATCATTTGTAACATTACGGTTATGATTACAATCGAATAATCCTCGATCATAATTATACCAAGTCCATCTATGCACTTACGTGCCACAGATGACTTTCAAAAAAAAATATAAACATGAGGATGATGACAATGATATAAGAATTCAATAAAACAAGTTCAAGAATTAATTTATTCAGAACTAATAACGTCCAAATTGTCAACATGACATCGCTTTGTAGAGTAAAATTCAATAATGCTCGTAAGAATATTTCCATGAAAAGATATTGGATGAAGCGCTTAAATATCAAGGATATTCCACTAATTTCATGGAGTATAGAAGTCAAAACTTTAACCAACCGAGTATAATAAAGAATGGAATAACAAAAGAAATCACCATGCATGCGATACTTAGCATCAGAGACAAAGTTATTCCAATAGAATAATAATTAACGGAACCAGTCACGCGTAAAGCATGTATACATGATGTTCCAATGTAATAATAAAGAATAATAATAATAAATTAAATTACCACGCATGCTATTCGTGATAGACAAAGTTATTCCAATGTAATACCAATAAAGAAGGCGGAATTCAGTCCGGCCAGAAACGCATGCACAAGATATGTAGGATAATAATAAAGATGGAACCAGGTCCGATGTAAAACGCATGCATGAGGATATTCCAATGTAATAATAAAGAATGAAATAATGTAAGAATTTCACCAAGTATAGGAAGCTCACGATACAAAAGTTATTCCAATGTAATAATAAAGAATGGAATAACAGAAGTTCTCTTCATAAATAAGAAAGAAAGAGTACCCTTTACGAGTACAACAAATAATATTCCCTACCTTTGAAAGAAGAGTACTCCGACTGGTAGGGCGAGGATATACTCAAAGAAAACTTGTACTACGCTCAAAACTTTCTTAAACTCTAAAAAAATACGCTCAAGATTATAGAAGAAAAACTCTCTCTATAGTTTCTCTCTCTAGAGTTTCAGTGAATTCGTAAGAAATAATGAATGAATGAGCTTTATTTATAGAAAAATGGACTCGCATAAGTAACTAACTCATGAAGCGGTCCAAATTGATTTACTTTAACTGACTATCCATATTTAAAGCAAAATCTTTTAAATAAAATATAATATATTCTATTTATAATCTAATAAAATGAATAACTTTATAAAAGATTTTACTATGCAAAACACTATATGTGCACTATACAAACACTATGCATAATAAAATATAATATATTCTAATTATTGTCTAATAAAAGCAGTATAACTTTATAAAAGTATTATGTTTTATATAAAAAGATTTTACTATGCAAAACACTATGCAAACACTATGCAACACTATGCATAATAGAATATAATATATTCTATTTATAGAATAACTTTATAAAAGTATTCATTTTATATAAAAGATTTTCTCGTATCATTATATTAATAATACCAATAAAACCGAAAGTGACTTATCACGTAAGCATCAATAATTAATATCTTGTGTGCTACTATGCAACCACGATATTATCGTATTTTTAACACCGGTGTTTCAACGATTAACTGTAGAAACTTCCGCCGTTATTTTTAATAAAATATTTTTGTCGTTTTCTCATTCCGACAATAATTCCGTTGCGGGGTCCACCAATGATTGTGCCGTTGCACGAATATTCCCTGATAAAACAAATATTCCCCGACCAATCGAATATAATATGACAACTTGCATACTTTGCAAAATTTATAAATACTACCCACAACAATAACATTATATCAAATCCACAACATAATATTAAAAAAATATTTCGAGAAAATAAAATCTTTATTCATAAAATCTGGGGTCTCACATTATTTCTTCGTAAATGATATTATTTCTTTCAATGTCATTATGCCGGAATATTGGTACGAATTTTATTATGGAATTTCTACCTTTTTGTGTCGAGGTTACTATTCACTCTAGTATTATTCAATCGAGTATTCATGATACTTTTTATGCCGGAGTACTATTCACGAGTTACTATTCATGGGTTACTATTCAACCGGTTATTATTTACTCGAATATTATTCATTCGGGTATTCGGGGCACTTTTTATGCCGGAGTACTATTCACGAGTTACTATTCACTCAAATATTATTCACTTGGGTATTTGGGGCACTTTTTATGCCGGGGTACTATTCATGAGGTACTATTCCCGAAGTACTATTCACAGGATACTATTCATGGGGTATTATTTACCCATAAAATATATTTCTTTTCTGTCCAAATTATTTTTGGTATATGAATATTATTCTTGAATTTTACTCCACAAAGCAGTATCATGTTGACAATTTGGATATTTTTTAACTCTGGATAAATTTAAAGTCTTTAATATTTATCCTTGATTTTGTTTGATTAATGCTTATATCATTGTCATCATCCTCATGCTTATATTGTGATGAAAGTCATCTTTGGCTTACGTACAAAGATGGACTGTTGATTATTGGTTTTACAGTTGTATATCTTTGGCTTACGTGTAAAGACGAACTGTTGATTGATAGCTTTGGCCCGTAGTGCAAAGATGAACAGGTGTATGACATGATCATGATCACTGGTGATAATAACGAATATCCTTGGCCCGTAGTGCATGGATAATTTGATGATGTGATTGGCAGGATCATGCCCATTAGTTAATAGTTGAATGTCTTTGGTCATAGTGCACTGACAGACAACTGATTGGTATGATCATGACCATTGGTTTTATAGTTGAATATCTTTGGCCCTTAGTGCAAAGGTAGACAACTGATTGGTATGATCATTGTTATTATATTTGAATATCTTTAGCCTTTGGGGTAAGGATATTGAGTAAACATTCTATTAAGCCTTTGTGGCAAGGAGAAACTGTTGATTTACATGATTATAAATATGAATTGTGGATTTAACTATAATCTTTGGTGGTTCAAGTAAAGACATCTGATGAGAGTTCTTTTTGTCTTGGGTATAAAAAAGAACTATTGATGAGTATTACAGGAATAATATATTAAATATGGATTTTTAATCTAGAAGAGATAGTATACATTATGTTCTACTTGACTCTTTTAATGGATTGCTTATTCCGCTACAGTTATTAATCTAAAACTTGTTGTTTATCGTATTCTATCAGTTATTATACTATTGAAGGCTAAGGATAATTTATTCTGCATTATCTTAGTCATAATATTTCTTACTGGACTAGTTGAGCTCACCCTTTTCTTTCACTGTTCTCTTCAGGAAATGAGAATATAGTTGGGGGACCGGGTGGGGGAGCAGATTGACTATCCGAGATGGTGGCTATAGTAGTCCTCACTATTTTTATAAAATAGTGTGACAATAAATGTAATGAGGACTCCATTGAGTGTGGATATTGTCTAGAAGGCAATATTCTTATTAAAACTCTCAGCTATGTTATGTCGTATTTTGCACGACGGTTGTATATAATTAAATTGTAGTTGAGTTCTGTACCGTGTATCTGGCGACTCAAGATGGGTGATGTATACCTGTTTTGGGGGAGTCACACACAAGGTTTATATCCAGCTGCTGGTTGGCCAAATACATATTTAAGAAGTTCTTCTTTCTTTTCTGGATAAGCATTTCTTAGCATGTATGACCTTTTCATCTTTCAGGCTGGTGGATGTTTGACTCTTTGCTGTTGATGTCTCTTGACCTTTCTCGCCTGGTCTTCAGACTACAAGATTGACTACGGGCAAGGATTGGTCTAGTTTATCATTTAAGAACATGGACCAATCTGAGCAGCTTCAGGTGTTTACACATATTTACCTGTACATAATATTTCCAACGTGTGAGCTCATCTGCATTTACAAATGACTTACTACTAAACTAAGTTTAAAACAATGTTTGTGCCTAGGATCAGACTCAAAGCGATTAGCTTTTTGAATACAGTATGAGAACCCTTTGATACCAATTATTAGTTCCCAGTAGGCACATAATAGATCTAGAAGGGGGGTTGAATAGATCCTTTTTGATTTCAAATACTTTTCTCGTTTATTTTGTATTGCTAATAATTTAGCATATGACAAACATAAGAATCTTTTCAAGCACAGTGGAATAAGTAAAAGATCCCCTTCATTGATATATTCATAATAATACATACATTGTTCTTAGAGTTAGTTCAGTGGTAAGCAGTTAATACATACATAGCAATTATAGCAGTTAAGTACATAATGTAAATGACATAAAGTAAAAGACACAAGAGATTTTAATTTGTTCAGAGACTCAAGCTCCTAATCCACTCTTTTGCTTTCAACTAGCAGATTTCCACTAAGGAAGGGCAGCACCCTGAATCACTAAGATTCCTTCAAGGCCAGTAGCCTTGGAACTTTAATTCACTAAGAACTCTTCAAGGCCAGGAGCCTTGGAACTTCTCTAGTTCCCTAGAAACTCTTCAAGCCCAGCAGGCTTGGAACTTCATTTAGTCCCTCTGGACAAGGACCCCTCAGGCCCTGGCTTCTTGTTGATGTTGATGTTGTTGGTGCTAAGCTGCTAAAATTTCTTTAAGCTTGAACATCTTATGTACTTATCAGCTTGGTGTGGTCCTCTTTGCATTTTGCTTCGACTCTGGACCACATCTTCTTTGGTGCAACTGATCTTCATTTTGTTCTGTTTATCTTCATATGATTTTAGCTGTGCACCATCACCATTCCTTGAACCCTTCTTGACTGGTTAGTAGACATGGTTCTGCTCTTGTTCTGGTTCAGCTTTAGGTGAAATTAGTATGCACACAAGCCAATCATGTTTGATGATAAAGAATATACTTTGTAACAATCTTATTCATTTATTAATAAAAAGTATTAATTTATTAAAGGCTTTTAATTATCTACATGATGCTGTTTTATAATATGTGATAAACCCATAGTTTTAAGCAATGCTTTTAGAATAATGATGATGATCATTCTAATGAGATCTAAATTCTTAGAAAGCTTAAAACTAAAATAGTTCTCAATCATTGGATTACTAAATTGGGGATTAGTGAATCCGGATAGATTGGTACATACGTTGCTTGCTCATTAGATGAGGATGATTGATCTCATGATCATTTGTGTGGAGACACTAAAGCAAGTATGAAAAGTGCTTATTAGAGAATAAGTTCATCGAAGCATTGGCTCGCTAAGGAATACCTAATGGAGTTTTACTTGTCTGTCAATAGGAATTCCTGTAGTGATAGTAATACAAGTGATCATTGGACTTGAGATCATCATAGTATCTTGTGTATGATGAGCAATACTTTGACTTATTCCTTAAGACCCTTAGGGTATATCAAAGGGTATGCTTGGGTATAATAAGTTGTACATGGAGATAATGTATGATCAATAAAGAATCTACCGCTTCTAGTAAAAGAAGAGAAATATCCTATGTGATTCGATAAATGACATCCCAGTAGTCCTTGGCCAAGGCAGAATGAAATTAGAAAGGAGTTTCTAATTTTCATTATTCGGATGTGCCACCACTTGATCAAAATAATCTAAGAGACAAAATACAAGGAGTTGCATAGTTGATGTAATTGACAAGAGTTGTCTACCTATTTATTTATATATAGTTTGTTGTGTCACCACAAGGCTATATACATTTAAAATGGGATCCTTATTTTCACTAGCAAATCTTTAATTAGATTTTGTCGAACTATATAAGTGAGGGTAATATAGTTTGATGAAAATAGTGGGAGATACCAATTTAAAACAAGACCTAATTTATTTTGGTAATTAATAAAAGAATGTATGCTAAAATGTTGGTAATTACAAATTCATTTACAGAATTTTACAATGTCTAAATTACTATCACTGCGTAGCATATTAGATGTTAAATTAATCGGACCGAATTACTCGGATTGGTTAAGGAATTTGAGAATAGTTCTCATGGCTGAAAAGTTATCTTATATCCTTAATACGCCTATCCTTGCAATGGTTGTAGACAATGCCTCTGAGGAAGATATTGCTTCATTTAGAAAGTGGCAAGATGATGCACAGTTGGCTCAATGCATCATGCTCGCATCCATGAGTAACGAGCTTCAGCGTCAGCATGAAACTATGGATGTTCCTACTATATTCCTGCACATCAAGTAGTTGATGGTGAGGAAAGTAGGACTGATAGATATCAGATATCTAAGGAGCTCTTCTGATCTAGAATGACCAATGGCACTATAGTATAGACAAAAGTCCTTTAAATAATCAATTTGATTGATCAATTAGGACAACTGGTTTTGTCATGGATGGAGAGTTGAGCCAAGATTTGATCTTGCACTCACTCCCAGACTCCTTTCACAATTATTGTGAATTTTTCATATGAACAAGCTAGATATCAGCATCGCTGATTTGCTTAACATGTTGAAAAATGTTGAGAGTCACTTTCCAACTAAGAAAGACCATATCTTACTGGTAGGGGCCAAATGATCTCCTGGAAAGAAGAACGATTCAAAGAAGGTAAATAGAAAGGCAAAACAAAGGATAATAAGAACAAAACTGATACGGATAGCAAAGGAGTTTGCTTCCACTGCAATAAGCCTGGACACTGGAAAGAAACTGCGAGAAGCATCTTGCAGAGGCTAACCAAAGAGGCTTAGACAAATATAGTTTTTGTTCATGATAAAAATAAATTTTTCTTTAAGTCAAGGTTCAACTTGGGTATTGGATATCGACTTTGGTTATCATAAATATAGATTTATGAAGGGACCAAGCAGAAGTAGAAAGCTAAACAAAGATAAGTAATCCTATGTATGGGAAATGAAGCAAAGGTTGCTGCATTAGCCATAGGAACTTATTGTTTAGCATTGCCTACTAGCAAATCTATTAAGGCAATAAGATGTTATTGTATTCCAGTTCTCATTAGAAACATTATTTCCATTTTATTGTTGGACAATGAAATCTTTGGTATTATATTTAAGAACAATTGTTATTCTATTTATAATAATAATGTTTTGTATAGAACTGGAATATTACTTAATAGATTTTGTATACTTGACTTACGTGAAAAATAATTTTGCAAATTGAACAAACTAGTATAAGAAAAGGAGATGATTATTCAAAAAGTTGAATGTGTGTATTTGCTGAAATACAAGTATGAATTATTTGAAAGGTTCAAGGAATTCTAAAGTGAAAAAAATTGGCAAAGTATTAAGATTCTTTGATTAGATCAAGGAATACATACTTGTATAATAAGTTTCTAGATCATCTCAAATAGTTTTCTCATAATGGACGCCTCCAGATACGCAATAATTGATAGGTGTATCTGAAAGGAAAAATTGTACATTGTTGGACATGGTGCGGTCCATAATGATTTTACTAACATTCTAGTATCCTTCTGGATAATGTTCTAGAAATGGCTGTATATCTACGAAAAAGGTAACCTCAAAATCCGGCCCCAAGACTCCATAAAAGTTATGGACAGGGAGGATTCCTAATCTTAAGTATGTTAAGATAAGGGGTTGTCCAACTTATGTAAAAAGGTTTCAAAGGATAAGCTTGGGATAAGATTTGACAAGTACAAATTTGTGGGACATCCTAAAGTAAGTTTAGGGTATATGTTCTATAATCCTACTTAGCAAAAGGTGTTTGTTGCGAAACACACTGCCTTCTAAGATAAAGATGTTTATCATTGAAAGGGCTAGTGAGAGGATAATAGATCTTGAAGAGTTCAAGAACCACAAACACTATAAGTCAAATAAGAGGAACCTATAGATAGACCTATTGTACCACAACCGAATCGTAAATCTAGAATAATACCGAAGATACCTGGGAGGTATGGATTCATCATGGATGATGATGATGATGAGGTACGTATCATAGAAGATGATGATCCAGTTACATATGATGAGGTAAGAGTTGTAGACACTCAGAGAAATGGATTGAAGCAATCTTCTCAAAAATGGAACATTCGCTTTGATGAAATAAATCAAAAGAGTTTGATTTTATCACAAATAAGAATGAACCTAGTGTGTACAAAAGGGTCAGTGGGAGCGTCATGACATTCCTAGTATTATATGTTGATATACTACGAATAAGGAATGACATACCAATGCTACAATCAGTAAAGATAAAGTTGTCTAAATATTCCTCCATGAATGATTTAGGAAGAGTATCTTAATTGGGGATACAAATCTATATAGATAGATTTAATAGGATGCTCGACTTAACCCAAGGAACGTATATTCATTTGATGCTAAAGTTGTTTAGCATGGCAAACTCTATGGGATATCTCATGTTGATGAGCCATGGAGTGTATCTCTCTAAATAGTCCCCAAAGACTCCAAAAGAGAGATCACATGAGTAACTATCATGTATACAATGAAATGTAGGGACACGATGTTGTCGATCAATATATTATGGAGAAGTTCTTTGTGAGTCGGTGAAAACATCTTAAAGTACTTAACCAAAGACTAAGGATGTGATCATATTCATGGTGTGTCTAAATTAAAACTAGTGGGCTTAACAAACTCAAGTTTTTAGTACGGACAAGACGAAGTAAAATCCACTTTAAGGTAAAGCGTTACCTTGAATGGTGGTGCAGTGAATTGGAAAGGTTCCAAACAGCAAAGAGTTGTTGGTTTAGTGATAAAGATAAAGTATACAACTATAAATGAAGCTGCAAGTTGATTGTTTGGATGAAAAGTTCATTACAGAACTAGGAATAGTTCCTAAGTCTCATCTTGGATCTAAACATGTGTTGTGACACTTTCACTTGATTATAGGAATCATTGAAAGATGGGAAATTATTATAGAGATAGTGGACTCTCAAGAACAACATTACATATCCATTAACTAAAGCTTATCTAACAGCAGGATAATCGTCACTTAGAGAAGAAGGGTATGAGATACCATGGCGATTGGCTTTAGTGCAAGTAGGAGATTGAAAGTAGTATGCACACAAGCCAATCATGTTTGATGATAAAGCATATACTTTGTAACAATCTTATTCATTTATTAATAAAAAGTATTAATTTATTAAAGGCTTTTAATTATCTACATGATCTTTGTTTTTATAATATGTGATAAACTCATAGTTTTAAGCAATGCTTTTAGAATAATGATGATGATCATTCTAATGAGATCTAAATTCTTAGAAAGCTTAAAACTAAAATAGTTCCCAATCATTGGATTACTAAATTGGGGATTAGTGAATCCGGATAGATTGGTACATACGTTGCTTGCTCATTAGATGAGGATGATTGATCTCATGATCATTTGTGTGGAGACACTAAAGCAAGTATGTAGGTGCTTATTAGAGAATAAGTTCACTGAACGTGGCTCGCTAAGGAATGCCTAATGGAGTTTTACTTGCCTGTCAATAGGAATTCCTGTAATGATAGTAGTACAAGTGATCCTTGGACTTGAGATCATCATAGTATCTTGTGTATGATGAGTTATACTTTGAATTATTCCTTAAGACCCTTAGGGTATATCAAAGGGTATGCTTGGGTATAATAAGTTGTACATGGAGATAATGTATGATCAATAAAGAATCTACCGCTTCTAGTAAAAGAAGAGAAATGTCCTATTTGATTCGATAAATGACATCCCAATAGTCCTTGGCCAAGGCAGAATGAAATTAGAAACGAGTTTTTAATTTGCATTATTTGGAGTTGTGCATTTAAGAGTCGAAATACATATAATTAAATAAAATAAGACTTGATAGTAATTCCATGTCTTATATTTAATTGGGACATTGTATGGTGGAAGGATTGAATTGTCTGAGAACTATTTATTCAAAGGTTTTTATGATTAATGTTGAAATCTATATTATCTAAAAAAAGTCGTTGATTCTTTAGGGAGACTTATCCTATTGTAGAATAAATATTATTTATTTAAATAAATTAATATTTTAATTTATTTATTTAAATAAGATTAGAATTATTCTAATTGATTTATTCACAATTAGGTTTAATATGGAGAACCTAAAGGTCACACCATAAAAGGAAGAATAATTATTTAAGAAGTTAATGGCGTAATCGTAATAATAAGTTAAGTATATTTAATTTAATCTATGGTAATAGAATAAATTAAATAGCTTAATATTTATTATTTAATATTTTAGAAATATTAAATATAAATTAATAAGAGGAGTCTTATTATTATTATTATTATTATTATTATTATTATTATTTAATTCTAAAGGAGTTTGGGAATTAATTAATAAAAGTACTCTCATATATCCTAATTAGATTAGAGGCTAATTAATTAAAAAAGAGTTTAATTAATTATCTCTAATAAGATTAAGGAGCTTAATTAATTAAAGGAATTTAATTAATTAAAATAAAACTCAATTCCTTAATTGTTAAGGAGGGTTTCCTACATCTATAAATAAGAGGAATCTTATTATGGGTGAAGGGGTTAGAGTTGTTGTTGACTTTTTGACAACAGACGTGATTCCAATTGTTGGAGAGTATGCTCATTTTCTATGAGAGATAGAAAAACTAGGGTTTAGTCAACCACCCATCTTCTTGAATCTTTCTTCTTCCTTGGTGGATCACCTCTAGAGGCCAAACACTTGGGTGGCTAACGTTGATCAAAGGAAGGAACCAAACCCGGCGGATTCAAGTTAAACACGAAAAGATTTGGAGGTGAACTTGTACCTGAGGAAGCTCGAACCTTCAAGGGTATGATTCTTGTTCTTTACCTTTTCGTTTAATTAATAATTGTTCATAAAGGATGATCCGGGTATATGGTTTATAAAATTTTAAACTCTGATTTTTACACGTTTCCGCTTATTTGTGCAATTTGATTGCGTCCAAGAATATTACAAACCTAACATTATGTTCATGGTGATTCATAGAGTGGCTCTCTAGATCTTCTTTTTGCTCTGCCACTCTTCTAAATGTTTTCTTCTTGTCCTTCTCGGCTCTTAGCTTGGCTGCCATCTTCAGTGGCATTCTCATCTTTGTTGAGTGAAGCTTTAGTCTGTTTAAGTCCTTCTTTTAAGGCTGCTCCACTTCCACCTTCGTAGTCTCACTGTCACTGAGACTTGTTCATGTAAAGCTCTGGTGGAACTCGTATAGTCAACAAGATATCATTCTAACAACTCAACGATTCTACAATGTAGCAATTATCAGCACCTTTTGATCTATGAAGCTCTGTTGATTTATACTCATTCCCATCTTCCCGTTGGTATATAGCCGTTGAAAGCTATTTGAATTACGTCGCAGATCTCAAGTTATTTGGTGTAGACTGCAGATGTGACATGACATGACTTTTGACATCAGAAGTCTCATCGTGTCACCTACCTGTCCGCCGAGATGTCACTTTGATGTCTCGGGCAGCTAGTCGACTTTATTTCTTCCTTCTGATTTCTCGATCAGAGGTTGTCCTTTTGCATTGATGCTCTCAATAAGCTCTGTTCAAATATCAATCTTCAGATTGAATTGTTGCTAATGCTTTAATCTTCAGACAATCGAACTCTACGATTCTGATGCATATTTTCTTGGACCTGATCGTAGTGTCTTGTTGAATGTTGCTCCTTGACAGGTTGAGACAACACTACAATCTTGAAGAGTTTTGATTGGATCTTTAATGTAGACCACCTCTTCCTTCTTTTGTGCAGTGCTTAACACTTCTATTTTCTTTGACTGTTCTCAGATACTGATGACTTGACTCCTTGTTCTAGCCCCTTCTGAAGAGCAAGACACTTCAGATTTGTGGCGTGTCCAGCTCGCTTTCTCCTTGTGATCTTCCGTTCACTTATCATCAATGGACTGACCCAATGCTTAATCACTTTAGCCTTGTTCTTCACAGGCTGACCAGTATCTTTGTGTACACTCCATCAGTTCCTTCTTTGTTTGGCAAATACTACGATCCTGGTTAATCCCAAGATCGTTGTCTTCTGTTCACTTGACAGCTACTGCATTTGCTGACTTTCCTCAGTCAGTTACTTTGATTGAAGTCTTCTTCTAATCAACTTGAATGGCTTCATAACTCAATCTAAATCCTAATTGGGTTGGTGCTTAGATCTTCTGTTAGCTTGCATGCCATTCATTGAGTGCTCTCTGGTTTCCTTCAGGTTGGATGTAACTTTGCAGCTTAGACCAGAGGCTTCATACTTTGAATATTCTGGGAGTGCTCATTTGTTGAGAATCGTGTTTGCTCTACGATTCTGCATTGGCGTTGTGAGCACATTTGTTGAGGCCTTAGTTCTGCACTCTACGATTCAGATTTGGTTGTGCAGACACTACGACTCTAAGATCAGATTTTGACACTCTACAATTTTTGTCGTTGTGCTTGTTGTCTTCATCTGATCTTGGTCGACTACGATCTCTGCCTCTGATATGATCAATAGACTCTACGACTCCGAGTGTAGTCTACGATTCTTGACTTGGCTTCGGTAGATGCTCGGTCGACTCGTAGACAGGCTGTCTCTACAATTATGAACATGACTTCCTCAGCAGACTACGGCTCCGAGGAAGTTCTTCTCAACACACTAAGATCCTTCCTCGTCTCTCCTGGCAGTCTACGAACTCCGAGATCTACTATCTTGCAGACTACGATTCTGCCTTGATAGCTCTCGAGTTTTCCTTGACTCTCCTGGCAGACTACAATTTCCGGTGCAGTGCTCGACGATCAGACAAGCCTGTCTATTATATTATAAGATCAACCTAATAAGCTTGATGTTTCTACATTTATAGTCCTTGTACATTATTTCTTTTTAAGGACTTTACAAAGCTGTTTTGCTTATGTAGGATCAACCTAACACATTTGATCAATTCATTCTAAGTCCTTGTATATATGTTCCTATTATCTATCAAAGGACTTTACAACTTTTCTTGATGCAAGCATACTTGCATATTCATTCATATATATCATAATCAAATCATATATAAACAGGAATATCATTCACATGCTTATTCCTGACAGACATGATCAAATTTTTTAGGATACTTTTTACTAATGTGACACGTACATAATGCATGGTGAGTATGAGGAAAAGCCCTAGCAATCACATTCAACATAGCACGATATTGATTAGTGGCAATGGTTATAGGTTGTTTGAAATTCATTTCTTCAAGCCATTACTCAACAAATGTCTCTTCATTCTTATCACTCAATAGTACACACCCAAACAATACAGAATAGTAATGATGATTTCCACCAGTGAAAGGTGCAAATGACATAAAATATTTGTTTGTTCAGTATGTGATATCAAAAGTAACAACGTCACCAAAATTTTGATAAGCTAGTATTGACCAATAGTATACCCACATAATACATCTTATACGATTATCAAAGCATAGTTTAACACTAAAATAACACCTACCCGAGCTCGCATGCTGCAACTTTACCAAGTAATACATTACAACTTGTGCATCATTCAAATCCATCGAATCATGTCTAATATCTCTAACTATATATGTTACATCTGTCTCAGAGAACCCAACATTGTTCATACATCCACCCAATGAGCTAATAACATTCATCATCTTACTTGGACCAATCCTAACATTATTAAGGGTTTCAATCAAATCTCTAACAACTTCTAAAATATTTTTGTGTGTTCGAATATGTGAAACTTTGTTTGGGGACACAAATTCATGATTTTGATTCAGTTCAAGAGTAGACACAAATCAATTGTCTTTACTATTATCACGCAAAACATAAAAAATTTCTCTACATTTTGTTCTATCAATTGAGTCCATCCTCCTATTTCCCTTATTATTATTATCTTCATCATCAGTGACAACCTCATTTTTCTTAACAACCATATATCAATCTTTACTTCACTAATATAATCTAGAACAAAAATTTTGAGAATTCACATGTTTTATTCTAGTTTTTATTCTTATTTCAAAACCAACATGTTTCGCATATTTTCTATAAAAAAAATTTAGTATCTTCCAACGTATCAAAAAATTGACCATCATAAGGAATGGTATCATCAACTAGGCTTGTTACATCATTATAATCATATAGTTTTTCCTCAGTACTTAAAATTGAATGAAATGATTCCTCAGTAAACAATTCCATGGAAAAAAAATCAGTCACTTGTAAAAATTAAATTACAGATTACCGTATTTTGCTAATGTTCATCTCCTAGTATGCTTTCTAGTTGCTCTCTCTCTCTCTCTCAATGGTATAAGAAGATGAGGAAGGAAGAAATAGAAGGATCTGGTATGCTTAGTAATTATTTTTCTCTCTTAAGTAGATTGGAGATTTGACGAAAAATGATGATCCTTTAGGTTAACCAGTCTTACCGTCAGCATAGTTCTACCGTCAGACGGGTAAAACATATCTTTTTAGGTCGATAATTACCGTCCGCACTCTAGTTTTGTGGACGGGTAAAACATATTTTTATCGTCCGTAATTTAGTTTTGCAGATGTGGCCTAACTACAAAAAAGTTGGATTTAAACCAATCAATTCTTTCATTTCTCTTGCATATTCTTATCTGGAATAATGAGAAACATGCATGGCTAAACAAATGGATTCAAGAACGACAACAAACAGTTTTTGTTGCTACAGGTACGAAACGTCATTGCTATAAGCCATTTGCAACGATTTTTTGGTCGTTTGACCATGCGTTGAACAATCCGTGTTGCTAATTGTTTAGCAACAAAATTATTTTGACCATTGCAGAAAGTGAAATATTTAGAAAGGAAAAGTGATTTTCGTGTAAAAACTAAATCATTTAGCAATGAAATGTATTATTACAAATTTATTAAGAAATTATTACTAAAAAGCAACTTTCATTGTAAAACCTGACAAATTGGCAATAAAAATAACCTTTTTTGTACCATGATGAAATTTTCATTGCGTTTAATAAACATTTGCCAACAACATTTGTCGTTGCTGAACATATGAAATTGTTACCTTAGTTGATTTTTATTGTTGATTGTATACTTTTTGGTAACCATGTTCGTTGCTAAATGTGCAAAATAAAACGATCATATATTAATTTGATTCATATCATGTGAATAGATTAAATGGTTAAAGCGCGTCAAACACTACGTTTAAAAATATCGCAAATACCAGCAACTAAATAAACCTGCAGTACTAAAAATTCTTAAATTTATTACTTTTAAAAGTTAACCGAATAGTACTATTCTAAATTTAAAAATATCTCAAATTAATTTTAAAAAGTGAAATTTTTTCCTAATATTAAAACATATAGAGTATTATACTATTATTCATAATAGTATAATATTAAAACATATAGAGAATGTCTTCAGTGAAACAACAAGACATTCTCAATCAACAGGAGTATGCACAGCAGAATCATAAATAGATTATCTATGTACCTAGAAGAACAAACAAGAACACTATATCCCAAAAATGACAAATCTCGTTTTTGTGTATTCCACATTCTACCGTTACTGTTTACATTGCACCAGCAGCAATCACCACTATATTTAAAATTCAAACACAAAAAACGCTCTCCAACATACAACCTTTTGGGCACATGAATCGGCCAAAGAGCATTGCTGAATATAAATGAGACTAAAATACAGTTTCCAACCCAAAGTTTGTAGGGTTGTTTCAATTAAGAGCGCATCCCAAGATTCTTTTCTCAAAAGTAAGGATGGTTTTGTTTAGCGAAAAAGAACCTTGGGGTGCATTTTGACTGGTTAAAACTAAGGAGGGTGCATTTTGTTTAGCAGAAATAAACTTGGAGTACAATTAAAGATGTTTTCAACATTGGGGTGCAAATCTCAATCCTACAAGTGTACGTGAGCTACAAAAAATAAAGGAAATTAATTTATTCCAAACTTAAACTCGCATCAAATTCTACACTTCAAAACAACAAGGCAACTTGACTTGCCAATAATAATTTGCAGCAGAATCATCACCTAGAAATTTTGGAAGAAGAAAGTAGGTAAGCCGCAATGATTGTAGAATCTTACAAACAAAAAAATCTCCGTTTACAATAATGCTTTTTTAAGGCCATCTCGAATTTGGAACTTCGGTAACTCTTATCCAATGGAATAAACTTTTGAATCATTTTAATCAAAGTTGTCCCTTGAGCAGAAATAGAAATCTTATAACATAGAAAAAATCTATGAATCAGTTAAGAAACCCGTCCTTTCCATTTCCTTAAGAAGTACCTTTGCATCTTCACATTGATTCCCCTTTAAAAATCCTCGGACAATAGTATAGCAAGTGACTTTATCTGGCAGGCATCCACTTTCTTCCATTTTGATGAGAAATCTCTTTGCCTCTCCAAATTGCCGATTTTGACAAAGCCCACTTATTAGTATTGTATATGTCCTAACATCAGGTTTAAAACCTTTATCAGAAAGATTATCAAAAAGTTCCCAAGCTGTATCAATCTTTCCATCCTTGGTAGTACCATCAATGAGAATATTGTAAAGAGAAACATCAGAAATTAATCCCCTATTCTCAAACAGATGAAATAAAGACAACGCCTCAGCAGTCTGATGATTTATACAAAGTCCATCTAACAAGATACCACGGGTGTACAGGCTTGGCACTATGCCCCCTGCTTGCATCTCATTAAAAAGTTCAAGAGCAGCTGCACATTTACCCATTTGAAATAAGCCTTGTAAAAGACTGTTATAGGTAACAACGTTAGACTTCAATCCCTTGGAAGCCATTTCTCGAAAGAGATGCATCGCCTCATCCATTTTTTTCCCCTTGCAATGGCCATTGATTAAACTATTATAGCTAACAATGTCTGGCAAAATACGTCTATCAACCATCAAATGAAGCACTTGCATAGCTTTATCCATTTGCCCTCGCAAACAATATCCATCAATGAGCGCATTGTATGTGACAACATCAGGATCCATGCCTCCTTGAATCATGTTTTGGATCAAGGAATCTGCTTCTTCTATCTCCCCTTCCTTGCAATATGCATCCACCAATATATTAAAGGTGTACAAACTTGGAGAAATTTTTAAGTTACACATTTCTTTCCAAACCCTAGTAACCTCATTCCAACGACCAAAATTGCATAATCCTTGAATCAATGAACTATATGTGACAACATTTGGCGGAATTCCTTTTCCGATCATTTCGGAGAAAAGGTTCAAAGCATTGTCTATCAGTCCATCCTTGCAGAGACTATCTATGACCGTGTTATACGATACGGTGTCAGGTTTACATCTATTCTTTTCCATAAACTTGAGCAATTTAATAGCTGCAGCGGTGTTCCCAGTTTTACAAAGCCCATTTATTACCGGTTATACATGACTTGATTGGATTCACAAACTTTCTCCTGATCAACTTCTTAAATAACTCCACTGCCTCAGGAGTCCTATCTGCTAGAATGAGTCCCTTTAAAAGAGTGTTGAAGGTAATCAAATTTGGTAAAAAGCCACGCTTGAAGAAAGTACAGAAGATAGCAAAACCATAACCAACTTGATTTAGGTGGCAATAGCAATTGATCGCAATATTCAAGGTATATTCATCAACTGGAACACCCAAGAAACCCATTTTCTTAAACAAAACAATTGCAGAATCGTAATGTTTCATCTTGGAAATAATCCCAAGTAATTTGGTAAAATCAACAACGGAAGGCCTAGGTCGCATTTGGAGCATTTCATCGAACAGATTGAGTGCATGTTCGAGCTTATTAACATTGTCAAAACAAAATCTAGGTTGGTTTGAACTAGTAATAATAGAATGAGAGTGAAAACGAGAGTGGAAAAGAAAATACCTTCATAATCATTACCAAGAATGGATCTTCTTCTCAAGATGAAAGAGACAGCTGTAGAAACACAATTTCTCTTCATTAACATCTTCAACAATTTATGGAGACAAAAAAAAGTTTCAATTGGAGGAATAATGTGTATAGGAAGATTGAATGAACCCTAATACTGTTTTGAAAGGATTTAATTTGGGAGGAATTTAATTGCTTCTATCCAAAACTCATGTTTTTTGAGTTTCTCACACCCCTTCTCTCTCTCTCTTCTATTTGTGATTGATTTATATTTTTAGGGAATTGACACAAGTAAAAGCATACTACAAGTGACACGATTAACTCCAAAGCTGGCAAATTGTATACGATTAACTCCAAAGCTGGCAAATTGGCGGACCAAGCCTAAACTGGCACGATCAAGATTGGCCCGGCCGAAAACGGTCCAGGTTTTTATTTTTTAGTTAACAATGTCTATCCATTTAATCAATTTAATTTATTCTTCACAAATTTATATTAAGTATTATAAATTTTAGATTTAAACCAACACATTATATGTACAAAATAAAATAATCATACAAATAAAAATAATTCAAGTGTTTAATATCACTACTACATCTTCGAAATATCACAATTTTGATAAATTTATAAGTTAAAACAATTGCATCGGACCTAAAAAACTAAAAAAATGAAAGTGTGTTGTTAAGTTACTTTTTTATTGTTTCTTTAGTAGGTGAGTTGCTTATGTTATTCTGGGAAAAAATAATGCGTGGACTACTTGTACAAACATATCAAATTATCATTAATATTATGGGATAAATATTGAACAAATGGAAGTGAAATTAATTTCATGGGTGAGTTGTGCCAAATTTGGACCGAGTCAGAAAGGCCCAATTTTTTCGAACTAAAATATATTCTCTCCGTTCCAAAATAAAAGTCCTTATTACTATTTTGGATAGTCCCATGTTAAATGTCTATTTTTCTTTAATAACCAAATTTTTACACATATTTTCCAATTATACCAGTAGCATTAAATATCTCATACTTTTCTTATTCTAATTCTCTCCCCATATTTAATGACATTAGTATGGGTAATTTTGTCATTTTATTTATCTTCTTAATATGCGTGAAAAATCCACCATGATTTTTATCTTGGGACGGAGGGAGTATAAAACTCAGCTTTTAGGTGCTGTTTGTTTACATCTGATTGCCTCTTAATGGATTGCCTCTTATTCGCTAAGAGGCATGATGCTGTTTGTTTTGTTTTTTTACCTCTGAATGCCTCTTAATCGGTAAGACAGAAAATAAAATCTTAATAATTAAAAGGTACCTCTTAATTAAATTTTTTTGATAATTTTTTTTATATAAATATATTCAACAATATTATGCACTCATTTTTATTAAATTGAATATTTAAAATTATTAAATAAATTTTTATCCTTTAAAATGGTAAAATAGTGTCATTAAGAGACAATTTATTTTTTAGTTATCAAACAATTTTTTAGATTCAGACCTCATAACTATTCAGATGATCTAATTTATTAAAACATCATAATCATTCAGATCTTAATTCTCAAGTTTATCAAACACAACCTTAATGAGCAAGTTGGGCCAACCCGCGGGCTTGTGCATATTTTGTTAGATCTAATTAACTCATTAAAATATAATTTTTCTATAAAATTTTATAAAGTCTTCAAGTCAAATTGACTTTAAACAACCTTGTCACATCAGATTTCACACGTGAGAGAAAGATGATGCGTATGCTCAAACATAAATGAATGAAATTAAGTAGAAAATCAAATGAATTTTTTTAATAAAAAAAATAGTAATGAGAAAAACATAAAAGAAACTTTAAATAAAGTAAAATATACCTCAATTAGCTAAAATTAAGAACAATATATAATTAAAGACAAATATGCAATTTTAAATAATAAATGAGTATTTATTTTGATATAATTTTATTTGAAGAAAAAATAAGTAATTAAATGACAAATGAGTATATATTTTATATAACTAATTTTATTTAAAAAATAGTCATAATTTTTTTAATTAAATAGCAAATAAGTATCATTATTTTATTTAACAATGTGTTTTAATTTAATGAAAAAAACCTTAAAGTAAGAAAACAAAAAAAAATTATAAAAAAAAAACATCAACAGGTCTTCACCATCATTCCCCCGGCAATGCGTACCGCCGCACCCCCAAAACATCGCTTTGGTCACTTCCACCGTCGTCGCCCCGGCCACTCCCACCACTAGTAGCATGAACAACATACTATATTTACATCCAGGCTGAATTTAGAGATATATAAAAGAACTACTATTCTCTTCTTCGTTTACCAACAATTTATTTATTTATACTAGCCAATTATATCTCCACTTTAATTATACTAAATAATTATCCTTACACTGAGAGAGTATTAAATTTGTTTAGATAACGTTAATAAATTTTTTAATAATATCTTGTTCCAAATTATAAGATTATTATTAATTTTTAAAAATAAATTTGAAACATTTTCAAACTCCAAATTGAAATGATTCATTGAAAATTTATGAAATAATAAATCTTACAATGAGTAGTACTTTTATATTAGACTATAATATTCATCATTGTTATTACACTTCGAGTCAAATGTGACGCCCCCAAAATAGGTATACATCACTCATTCTGAGTCGTCAAATACATGATACAAAATTCAAATACCAACTTAATTATACAACTATTGTGTAAAATAGGACAAAACATAGTTGAGAGTTTTTACACGAATATTGTCTTCTAGACTATCTAAACTCAAATGGAGTCTTCATTACATTTATTATCACACAATTTTATAAAATAGTGATGACTACTATAGCCACCATCCTGGATCATCACTTTATTCCTTGACTAGTCCCGGCTACCGTGACGCCCCCAAAATAGATATACAACACACATTCTGAGTCGCCAAATACATGGTACAGAAATAACTACAAATTTATTAATACAACTGTCTTGCAAAATATGACAACACTTAAACTGTGAGTTTAAATACAAATATTGTCATCTAGACTATCCACACTCAAATAAGTCCTCATTACAATTATTGATACACTATTTTACAAAATAGTGATGACTACTAAAATAACTTCTAGAACCATCATTCCACACCCGACTAGTACTCGCTACATTCTCGTTTCCTGAGAAGAAAAATGGAACAAAAAAGAAAAGGGTGAGCTCAACTAGCCTAGTAAAGAACATTATGACTAAGATAATATAAAACAAATTATCGTTAGTCTTCAACATGAAAAAATCTAATAGAATACAATTGACAACCAGTTTTAAATCAATATTCGCAGCGGAAATAATAATTCATTAGAAGAGTTAAATAGAGAATAAAATCTACTATCTTCTATATATGAATTTAAAAGTCCATCGTCAATATTTTATCCCTGTAACATCAATCAACATATATCTGGAATCAAATATTCATCTTTGCACTACAGGCCAAAGATATTCACTAGTTGGTTATGTTCATCTAAACACCTGTTCATCTTTGCACTACGGGCCAAAGATATTCATCAGAAATCATCCATCTTTGCACTACAGGCCAAAGATATTCAGTAATATCATCATTTAGGACTGAGGATGATAAAAAATATTTTAAAGAAAACAAATCCAGTGAAGCAAAAGAACAAATATTAGGGATTCGTATTACAGTTTTATCCAAGTTCAATAATACTCCATAATAACCAATTTTGAAGCAGAATTCAAAAATAAATATCAAAACATGAATACAATCAAAGATAGTAACCATAATAGATATCTTGGACAAAAAAAAGAAAATTTTATTTTTCGATTGAATAGTCGCAGTATTAAGTGAATAATGCCAGTATCGTGAATAATACCAGATATCGTAAATAGTAACCTCGACACAAAAATTTTAAATTTGATAAAAAGTTCGGATTAAATATTTAAGATAATGATATTGAAAGAAATAATATCATTTACTGAAGAAAATAACACCCTTACCTCGAAAGAATAGTACTTACGATTGGAATCTTTGAATATATAGTCTTTGAAGGAACTTGTGAGTATAACAACACTCAAAGTATCAAAATACTACATGAAGAATACGCTCAATATATCGAGAGAGAGAGAGAAGAGAAGATTTACGAATTGTGATTTTCAATTCTAACCTAAGCACTCTATTTATAGGAAAATACTTAGAACACCAAAGCGAGAAAATTTAATATAATATTAATATATTATATATAAATTCCTACGCACACATTCTAAGATCTGAATTCAGCCATGCTTGACAACAAATAAGCCCACCAAACATATCAAAAACGTTTTTCTTTTAAAACAAATTTAAAACTTTTAAAAAAATAATTATTTCGGAACTTCAGAACTTCAATAATTCATACTCCCTCCGTCCCATAGTTATAGGCTGATTTTTTTTGGCACATAGTTTAAGAAAATTAGTTAAGTGACAATTTTTAACATAAATTTTCCACATATACCTCTTAATATGAAATTAATGGATGAGTTAATTATTCTTTACTTATCACATTGGAACTCTCATCTTCATTGATTGACGTGTACTAACCATTAAAATCCATAAACTTTAACCAAAGAGAATACAACAACATTAAATGTGGTGATAAAAATAATAATATTGAATGTTGTTTCTTCAAAAAAAAAGTAATGATTGAATATTTATTATAAGGGCATAAAAGTAAAACAATGAACCAACTAAATTTTATAAATAGTAAGTAGCCTATATATTGGGACATCTTAAAATGAAAAATCAACCTATAACTATGGGACGGAGGGAGTAATAAATAGCCCTTTTATCAGAAAAATTCGAACCTCATGTCCTTTTCATAGGAAATTTCATTATCTACAACTTTGCAGAAGAAAGTTTTTCCAAATTCCAAGCAGAAATTGACCGAAATCCACAAACCAGGCGATTTTCTGTGCTATAATCAAATTTCGGTCAAGAAATGGGGTCCACGCAACACACACAAAACATGTGTTAATCATTTAATGCAACAAAAATACTCTTTTTTCCTCATATACTCATATATCCCACATTCATTGTAAAAATATCACCATTATTATATAATTAAAATATAATAATATATTTAAATGAATTATTTTATCGAGAAAAAGGTAAAATATTACTTTTCAACAATTGTCACATTAAAATTTTCTCCATCTATATCCATATAAAATCAATACTTTTCTCATCATATAAATCAATAATTAATTATTCACAAATAATATTACGGAATCACAATCGACAACCGGTAGTTTCCAAGAAAGATGGGGGCTTTCGATAAGGATTTCTCCTTCTTCGCGCATGATTAGATGACCAAACCTCTCCTTGAAGCGAACTTTCTAGACATTGCCAATAATGTTATCTAATAATATTATTAGGATAATATGAATTATTTCTAGATAATGAAAAATATTGTGTAGTGACAATTATTGAAACAACGGTAATATAAAATATCAGCGTAGCAATTATTGAATCAATAAAATAAAATATTGAACAATAATTCATTTGTAACAATTATTATTGAGTAGTGCCTATGCTTACGTAAGAATCAATAATTAGTGCAATCTGGTGTATTGTTAATGCAACAATAGCATTATTCTTGTGTTTTAACCACGGGTATTCCAAAAGTGATACTTGTGAACAACTACACCGTTATTTATAAACAACTTATACTTGTCGTTTTCTTCATCCAATCGCTTTTCGTTATGGGGCCCACAAAAGACTGCGCCGTCGTACGAATATTCCCCGACAGGAAGAATATTCCACGACCAAACGAATATTCCCCGTCAACAATAAATATTTTATAACCACTTGCTTATTTAAAATATTTGCTCATTTTATCCATAACTAACCACATTAATCAATTCAACCCTTACTATTTCAAAATAATAAATAGAGAAATTTAATTTTATTTATAATAAGTCGGGGTCTTACAACTACGTTCTCATTTCTTGAAGAGAACAATGAAAGCAAAAAGGGTGAGCTCAACTAGCCCAGTAAGAAATATTATGACTAAGATAATACAGAATAAATTATCGTTAGCCTTCAACAGTGTTAAACTAATAAAATACAATAAACATCAAGTTTAACTGCAGCGGAACAAGCAATCCATTAGAAGAGTCAAGTAGAGCATGATATCTACTATCTTCTATGATTTAAAAAGTTTATCATCAATTTTATCGCTGAGACTAAGCTCAATAAATAATCCACATCACTGAATTATCCATGCACTACGGGCTAAGGATATTCGTGTTATCACCAATGGTCATGATCATGCCAACAACTATCCATCAATGCCTTGAGAAACCTTGGAAAGACCAGTAACAAAATCCATGGTAATGTATTCCCACTTCCATTCTGGAATTTCAAGTGGTTGCAACGGTCCTTTTGGCACTTGATGCTCCGTCTTGACACGTTGACAAGATAAACACCTTGAGATAAGCTCTGCGATCTCTCTCTTCATGTTGCTCCACCAAAATGTATGTCAAAGATCACGATACATTTTTGTACTTCCAGGATGGATTGCAAACGGTGTGTTGTGTGGCCTCCATCATGATTTTATAATTTAAATCAGGGTCGGTAGGAACATAAAGTCTGGAGTTGACTCGAAGTATTCCTTCTTCATCAATTCTTGCTTCTGGAATAGCACCTTCTTGCACTTTCTTCTTCATTCGCATCGACAGTCGTAGCTTGAAAGCGACTTTAACTTTATCGATTAAAGTCGGTTCTACTCTTATATTTGACATCATCATGTGGGTCCCTATAGTTTTTAACTCTATCTCCATCCTTTCCAAGTCATAAAAATGGGCCTTTCGTTGACAAGATCGCTTTTCGTACGCATATGATCTTACACTCAATGCGTCAATTCTATATGTTCGCTTTTCGGGATGGTATTGAATGGTATGATCGTAATCTTTCAGCATTACTCGAGCCAACATCGTTGTCGCATGTTGAGTTCTTACGGGTGAAGAAATATTTGAGGCTTGTATGATCCGTATAGATCTCCACTTTCTCCCCATATAGGTAATGCCTCCAGTTTTAAGCCTTGAAAATGACAATATTTAACTCTAGATCATGAGTAGGATAATTCCTCTCATATTCTTTGAGTTATCGTGAGGCATAGGCTATGACTTTCCCATGTTGCATGAGAACACATCCTAACCCTCTGCTTGAAGCATCACTGTAGATGACAAATCCCGAACCAGATGGTATTGTTAGAACAGGTGCTGAAATGAGTCTTCTCTTGAGTTTTTGAAAACTCTTCTCACATTCCTCGCTCCAACTGAATTTTATATCTTTTCGAGTCAACTGAGTTAACGGAGTGGAGATTCAAGAAAACTCTTCCACGAATCTCCGATAATAACCAGTTATGCCCAAAAAGCTACGTACTTCGGTTACTGACTTAGGTTGCTCCTAGCTTTGTATTACTTCAATCTTCGTCGGGTCAACAGATATTCTGTGATTTGATATCACATGCCCAAGGAATGCTACTTTCTCAAGCCAGAACTCACATTTCTTCAACTTGGCATATAACTTATTTTCACAAAGCTTTTGGAGTATCAGCCTCAAGTGTTGCTCATGATCTTCACGGCTTTTGGAGTATATGAGGATGTCATCAATAAAGATAACCACAAAATGATCCAAATATTCCTTGAATACTCGGTTCATCATATTCATGAAGTCAGTAGGAGCATTAGTCAATCCAAAAGACATGACTAGGAATTCGTAATGCTCGTACCGAGTTCTGAAAGCAGTCTTTGGAATGTCATCAATTTTAATCTTTTATAGCTAATGATATTCAGAACGAAGATCGATCTTTGAAAAGAATTTAGCTCCTTGCAACTAGTTAAACAAGTCATCAATGCATGGCAACGGGTACCTATTTTTGATGGTGACATGATTCAACTCCCGATAGTCAATACAAAGTCACATACTTCCATCTTTCTTATTTAAGAATAGAACAAGAGCACCCCAAGGAGACGTACCAGGACGAATAAAATCGATGTCTAACAACTCCTGCAGTTAGGTTTTTAACTCCTGAAGTTCAATAAGAGCCATTCGATATGGGGCTTTGGAAATGGGTTTTGTACCAGGTTCAAGGTCGATACAAAATTCAATTTCAGGCTCTGGGGGTAGGCCAGGAAGTTCTTCAGGGAATACGTAAGGAAATTTATTAACAATAGGAATATCATTCAAATCTGACGTATTTTTGTTTAAATTTATGACATGGGCTAAGAAATCTTGACATCCATTTTTCAATAAATGAATAGTTTTATAGCTTGATATGACAGTGATTGACTTTAGTGGTTTGGTTGCTTGAATTCACATAATAGGTTGGTTAGGAATATGAAAGCTAACTTTAGTAACCCGAAATTTTCTAAATAAAATAAATAAGAAATATTGCGTATAATTTTTTTTTTTATTTAATGACGAGACTAAGTGTCAAGTAAAGTGAACGATAAATGCAAATACATTTATTACTTGAAAAATTAGAAATAATTTTGGAATGATTAATTACCACAAATTATATGGTAATAAATTTACGTAATAGAAATGTTTTTATTAATTATTTTCCATGAAAACATGATTGGAAATAATATATGAAATGATAATTAGATTTATATAATAAATATTTTATTATATGATTTGTTCAAAATAATTAAGTTAACTATTTTAACTTGATTATTGATCTTTGTATCTGAAGAATAATTCGGATATGAGATCAAACCACGGATTGGGATTGTGATCAAGAGATGAGAATACTAATATTATATTATTGTTATAATGATTTTACAATTACCAATAATTATGTCTTTGTGTATGTATGTGAGACGGAGATAATATTGAAGCGATAGCGATTGATTAGGTCATAGCATATTATGCGTCTTTGTGAAACCCTAATTATTAAACTCGGTTATGGGGTATTTACGAGTAGTATTTGTGTATATGAAATTCTTGTGAATAAGAATATCGGTAATTAGAAGAAACCCTAATTCTTTGTTATGCGTCGATAATTAGGACAAACCTAATTATTATAACCCTAACAAGTTGAAATTAGAAAGCAGTAACATTGTGTTAATAACATACACAAATAATTAAAGAACCATTAATGGTCAATTAGAAACCCTAATTGATGACGTTGAGAAACCCTAATTTTAATTACCGGGTTTAATTTCGATGTTTTTGTATAAGTGTTTTAATTTACCAAAGGATAGAAGTTAATTGGTAAATTATAAGAATTAAATCTAGTGATTAAATATTACATTTAATTGCCTTGTACTAGATTGCCCATACACTCTTAAACAAAGCCAACCATCACCCATAACAAATCGAAGCGAGGATCGAGAATTTTTGGCAAAAAGGGTATAAGAACACTAAACCTAGAAATCCTTTGATTCGATGTTATTTGATGCAATTGATTGTTTAAAGTTGTGTAATAGAATGTTAATTGATGATATGGGTTAATAAATCAAAGACCCATAACATCAAAGTGCTACAATTTGAAGATTTAAGCAAGTTGGAAAAAGCAAGATTACGTTATTTTTTCACCAAATGTCGAGAGGCCATAACTCTTTGCTCGATCATGAGTTTTGTTCTTCAAAAGTTGTTATGTGTAGCTTGATATGTGGTCTTTAATCTGCAAAAAAGAATCAAGTCCATATCATGTATAGAGTAGAAGTTATAGATGGTCAAACATGGTTGGCCGATCATGATAAACTATTTTTGGGCGATGTAATGGGGGCATTCTCGTCCACTTTTGTGCTTTAAAAGGTCTGGACTTTTGATATGTTGTAGTGCTGCTTGAGTTAGGAAGCCATAGGCTTTGGAATGACCTCATTCAGAGCCTCGGATGAGGAATTACGGTGATTGGAAGGAAATGTTCTCAAAAGCTGAAAGTCAGCGGACGGGATGTGCTATTCGGGACTTTGTTTTGATCAGTTAATGTTTTCAAAACCTTTTGAGCTTTTGGTATGTTATAGTACACCGAATAAGCTTTCCATAGACTACAAAGCGGACTAAATCCGATATCGGAGGAGAGAGTTATGACATTTCAAAGTAGTAGTGTCAAAACTTCCCAACAAGTGCGGTGCATGATCCATTTGAACGGAATTTCTGGGCTGATGTGTTGAATTTGGAAATGGTCAAAGAATAAAAGTTGTAGCCCAGAAGTTAGCTTGGCGTGGGCTCAAGAATCGCTCAAAAATGTTTTAAAATGAAAGAGTTATGGTGTTTTAGCGAAGAGGGTAAAGCTGAAGCGAGATTGAAAAGCTATTATGAGCGTCCACTTTTGGCCTTGTTTGGGCTACCTAATGAACCGAATTGGGTAATTCATATTTTTAAAAATAGTCTTACATACCATGTATAACATATCCAAAAATTAGATTAATCGGAGTTATGAGCAATCGTTAGAAAATGCAAAAGTGAGCTATTGAAAAATTAGTATAAACCAAGTCCACATCGACTAAATTGAGAACTTCACCATTTTCTAAACCTATAAATAGAAGGGCTTGGCCTTTGTTTCATTCACCAACAATAAGGCCTCCAATTTTTTTGAGAAAGGCTTTGTTGTGGGAGAACTTTTATAAAGATCTCCTTAGTTAAATTTTAGGCGTGGAAGTGCGTATTCGGTTTGTGGAATTCGTATTTAGGGTTGTGATAAAGAGATAAAACCTAAGTTGAGATTTGTAATCAGTGAATTAGTATCCTAGGTGCATTTCCTTTATTTAATGAGTTTTGTAATGTTATTATTTTTAATTGTTATTTAAAGTTTGAATTACATTAAGTTGATTTCTAAATGGTTATACAAGTGTCCCCACTTGGATAACCATGGCATTATTCACATGTTGATATACCTCCACATCGATTACGCAGTATCATATATGTTGAATTACATATTATTGTTGAGCAAGATTAAAACCTTTGGGTTTGGAACCGGGCATGTATGAACATCCCTATATGGGAAGATTTTTTTGCATGAGGCGGATAGAGTGAAGCGATGAATTTCGTTCAAGTTATGTAGTATTGATCGTCTGAGAAGTACAATGAAGAGGTGATCACCTCCGTGCAAAAGTAAGCTAGAAGCGGTTTGCGGATGGATTTACGCCAAACCTTTTAGAAAATGAAAAGAATGTTCATAGTGTGATTCTTAAACCCTATTCATGGGTAGAGCAGATCCAAATTTAAATAATTTGGAAGAGATTTGTTATGTGAATTTTTTTTATCGATCTGATTACTTCACAACTTTCGATTCGTTGTAGAAGTGTTATGTAAAGAGAATACTTATATTCTTTTCGACTTATATATATAATTGCTATTACTTCTTTGGGCACTCAAATGCTCATCCTTGCTTAAATTAAATGTTTTTCCCGTTATGTATGAGCAACACGAAGGCTCGAGCGCGAACAAAGGAAAAGGAAAGGTGATCGAATAAGTGTGTATCACGAGTTAATGGTTATAGTTGTATTGGTATCTATTCAAGTATTATAAGGAATGTATTTGAAGGTCAACGTGCACAGGGAAGTAAACTTTGATGTATGTAAATTAAGTTGAATGTATTATTATTTTAGTATTATTGACTTAAAGAAATGGTATCGTGGAGAAGCAGGAGTTCGGGTTTCAAGTACTGGATTTGGGGTAAATCACGGTTGGTATCAAAGGCATTGGTTATGAAGCTTAGGTAGGAATACACGAGACTAATAAACATAATGATTAGGATAAGTATTAACTCATATAGAGTTAGTTGGTCGATAAGATTCAAAGATGAATCTCGGTGAGTGTAAAGACACGAGTTCCTAACTACGATTATAAAGTTAATGAGTAGTGGGGAATAGATTGAGTCTAAAAAGGCTGAAAGTGCGATTATGAGAGATCGTAAAATAAAGCGATCAAGATATAGAACTAAATCGTAATATATACGATGAGATCACCGAAGTGATCGATAAGGCTATAATGACGGAAGGAATCAATCGATGATTGGAAAGTTTCTGACAAGATTCTTTGTGTATGAATTGTACTATGAATTGAGTGCAGATCCGGAAGAGAATTATAAATACGAAATAAATTCGTATGGAGAATGGGAGTTAGTGTTAGATGGGGATTCAATTGAGGACTCATGTTGGTAATTTGAGTTGTATGATTCTTCGTATGGGAATTTGAATTGTACTTGGTGTAAAAACTACTTAGTTTACGCGCGATAATCATTGAAATGTACGTGTTGTAGCTATTTGTTATATGCACATTAAGAGGATGACTCCATTCTCGTGTGTATAACAGTGAGATAGGTCATAGATAGAGAATATAAGATTAAGTTGAGTTCTTAAAAGTCATACTTATGAGACATTCTTGACTCATAATTATATGAAATGTTTATGAACCCCTCGTGAATGGGCGCCAAAGGTGCGACTAGGATAAGTTCTTAAACTCATATGATTGTGGCAATTTATGAACTCATAAGAGTGGTTTCATGAAGCTGGGTATAGTTTTGTGTGAATGGAGTGTTATGGAATACATGATGAGCAGATAGATTGTTAAGTAAATGATTTTTAGTGAAGGTGTTAGGTTTTCCTAAACTCCTAGCTATGCTAATCTTCAAAATTTTTGACATCAAGCTAAATACGCACTATGTGCTTTTGAAAACAAAAATGTAGACTCGTAATCATTTTTGAAGCGGTTTAAAGTATGGTCTATGCTACTTATTTTGGCTGAGCGCAAATGATTTGAAATATCAAAATTTTTTTTAATTATCACTCATGTACCCATGCTATAACAGTGCGGAGATGATAAAAAAATGATGGAGTCATCAATGCAGTATTACTTAGTGTTGGATGTGATCTTAGGATCGTCAACCCACTATTGTATGATGTGTTATGACAAAGTCATACAATGACGGCATCCTCAGCGGATTATTAATCTGATGCGGCATCATGGCGTCATTCTCGAAAATGTTTTCAAAAGTTTAATTTGCAGCGGGGTTTGGCTACATCTAAATAATTCGATTGAATTGAATTATTGATATGAGTCTATGCTATTTGAATCGACTAGACTAATGTTTATGAAAACTCTAAGTGTTCATTGAAAAGAAATTTCCGAACTAAATTGTTTTGGTGCGGAATCCTATGATAAGACCGAGGTGAACGATGTTGTTTGGATAAAATAATCCGATCTAATAGTGTAAATATTTGCTAGGCATGATTAATACGTTATGCATGGCGTAGGGGTACAATAGGCTAATCACCTAAAAGTACTATTAATGGTAGTTTACCTTCTTTGTGATTGTAAACATACGAGGTAATGTTTTTTTCTTGGTATGAATCTAGTTAAAACTATGTGTTCATAGTCTATATGACCCCTCGGCACAATTTGAAAACTTTTACTCTTGTGAGAGGTGTATTGGGTAGCATGTGATGATATGTGTGAATGTTGTAAGCCTGAGATAGCGTTAATGAGAGTTATGAGGAGGTTGGGCAGAGAGGAGATATTCAGATAAGGCGGTTGAAGGTTGAAATAGAAGCCAAAGACACGGATACATACCTTGGACCGGGCTTTAGTCATCACCTTCATGCGATTCGATGAGTGGATGGAGCTGCCTTTCGGCGGAGAGATAGGTGTTGATGAGAATTGAATAAATTTATCATCAATCAAAAAATAAGATATATAGAACTCTTGATTCTTTGTGTATATATACTATATATTAATCGGGGTAACTTATGTATGTAGATGTACGGTGAGAAAGATATTTGGAATAAGAAGGATCGTATCTATACCCAGAGCTAATATCAAGAATGACGGATGAAATAGAAGCTCACCAGGAACCCAAATTGGACGATGTGGCTATAGTGGAAAAGCGTAGCATTAGATCCGAAATGGTGGATTTGTGAGATAGTGATTCGAGACACTAAAGTTGAAAGTTGCTCAAGCATCAGCGGAGATCTGAGATCGGAGAACAAGGTTTCTCTATTTGGAAAGATGTGGGAGATTGAGGCGTTGCTTAATATCCGATTCGCAAGCAAGGGCAACAATGGAAGGCGAGATAAGCTCAAAAGAATTGATGGGGAGCCTCAAGCAACACCTCGTGCAACTTAGGAGGTAAGGAAAAAAAAGGTGGAAGATCCCGACTTAGGGATAAGAAGAAAGGGAAGAAGATATGTTATATTTGTGGTCGTGAGGGACATAGCTCTCCCCGTTGCGACAACTATAAGCAAGGTGGATGTTTTAATTGTGGAATGGAAGGACATCGAGCGAATGAATGTCAGAGAAAAGGTTTAGTAAATAAGTAGTATGGGTTATGTTGTGTTTATGTAATGTGTGATAAGTAATGAACTATTTTCAACTTTTATGTTGGTGAGATTTTAAATCCAGAGCTTTCGTAGTCACAAAGGATATTTGTTGATTAAAAGCGAGATATGTCTTTATGTAAATATTCGATAAATGAATATGAATCTAAGTTTGAGAAATGAAAGCGAGATTAATACATTAATCTTATGCAATAAGGTTTAAAATGTAAGAGTATAATTTATGGTTTTATTTAACTTGAGATAATGCCATGAAGACGTCGAACTCGAAACCAAAGGGTAGAAGAATCTACTAATCTTTGAGAGCAGCGGCGGAGGCGATGCAAAACTTTGCAAACATGGTAGCTCGGCTATGCATCGAGGAATACCAATTTGTGAGGAACCGGCCAGGAGAATAAACAGCAAATTTCAAAGACTTCAAAAGCCAGTAGCACCACGAATTGAGGAGGATCGGTGACCTATAGAAGCCCGGACATGGGTTAGCGAGATAGAAAAGGCGTTCATAATTGCTAGAATAGATGAGGGGCAAAAGGCGCTTTTGCCACTTATATGATGAAAAGGGAGGCTAACTTTTGGTGGGAGGCAAATAAAACTCGAAAGGAGAAGAAGAAATTACTTGGGATATGTTTAAGAATTTATTTTTGAAAATTATCTCTCTGTTAGTATCACGATCTAGAATGGAGTTGAAATTCACGGAGTTAAAAGCAGGATAACATGGTACAATTGAGTATGCCATAAAATTTAATGAGTTGGCTAGGTTTGCTCCACATCAAGTGGATCTGAGAGGCTAGGAAAGCGAGGAGGTTTGAAAGTGGGCTTAAAACCACAGCTCTCTGATAAGGTGTCGATCTTGTGAATCAATACTTTTAAACACTCATGGAGAAAGGCTATCATTCTTTGAGCAGGGAAGTGAGGCCATGAGCCTCTACCATAAGGAGAAGAAGAATAAAAGCAAGTCGGAAGGAACAATAAAGATAGAAAGTAGTAGTGGGAATAGGGGTGAGAAAAGAATGAGAATTTTTACGAGAAAATGCAAGTAAAGCGAGGTTGGTATAAAAAGCGGGTAGTGCGGTGCAAAGTGCGGGAAGAATCACTCTGGATGAGTGTACGAAGGGCAAGTTTGTATGCTACAAGTGCGAAGCGAGAGGTCATATCTCTCCCATTGCCCCAACTCAAGGATGATCGGTGGATGTTTTATATGTGGATCATTGAGCATAAGGGTAAGCCCCATCCGAGAGAGGGAATGGGCGAGAGCGTAACCACGGGGAGAAGCGGTGGGGCGTTAGCAATTTGAGACCAAACTTCGACGAGAAACCAACGAAAGCAACATCAGGGTTTACAACATGGACGGTCCAGGATACGGTGGCATTTGAAGCAGAACTCAGTCTTTATTTGAATAACTTATATATCTTATATTTACGCTTAATCGGATAGACAAGTGTTATGATGAATAATTAAAGATCGATTCGATCAAGTATGATCGAGATCTACGTCTGATGATTATATGCTATGTACCCATACTGCATATGAGTTTTTAAAGCGGTGATTAGGGGCAGAATCCTTATAAGGGAGGTGAATGTAGTAACTTGAGATTTTCTAAATAAAATAAATAAGAAATATTGCGTATAAATTTTTTTATTTAATGGCGAGACTAAGTGTCAAGTAAAGTGAGCGATAAATGCAAATACATTTATTACTTGAAAAATTAGAAATAATTTTGGAATGATTAATTACCACAAATTATATGGTAATAAATTTACGTAATAGAAATATTTTTATTAATTATTTTCCATGAAAACATGATTGGAAATAATATATGAAATGATAATTAGATTTATATAATAAATATTTTATTATATGATTTGTTCGAGAATAATTAAGTTAACTATTTTAACTTGATTATTGATCTTTGTGTCTGAAGAATAATTCGGATATGAGATCGAACCTGGATTGGGATTGTGATCAAGAGATGAGAATAATAATATTATATTATTGTTATAATGATTTTCTGATTACAATAATTATATATACTCTGTGTATATGTGAGACGAGATAATATTGAACGATGACGGTCGATTAGGTGTAGCATATTACAGTCTTTGTGAAACCCTAATTATTAAACTTCGGTTATGGGGTATTTCTAAGTAGTATTTGTGTATATGAAATTCTTGTGAATAAGAATATTGGTAATTAGAAGAAACCCTAACTCTTTGTTATGCGTCGATAATTAGGACAAACCCTAATTATTATAACCTAATAGGTTGAAATTAGAAAGCCGTAACTTATTGTGTTAGTAACATACACAAATAATTAAAGAACCACTAATGGTAAATTAGAAACCCTAATTGATGACCTAAATTTTGAAACCCTAATTTTAATTCTAGGGTTTAATTTCGATGTTATTGTATAAGTGTTTTAATTTACCAAAGGATAGAAGTTAATTGGTAAATTATAAGAATTAAATCTAGTGATTAAATATTACATTTAATTGCCTTGTACTAGATTGCCCATACACTCTTAAACAAAGCCTGACCATCACCCATAACAAATCGAAGCAAGGATCGAGAATTTTTGGCAAAAAGGGTATAAGAACACTAAACCTAGAAATCCTTTGATTCGATGTTATTTTATGCAATTGATTGTTTAAAGTTATGTAATAGAATGTTAATTGATGATATGGGTTGATAAATCAAAGACCCATAACATCAAAGTGCACTAATTTGAAGAGTTAAGCAAGTTGGAAAAGGCAAGATTACATTATTTTTTTTCACCAAATGTAGGAGGCCATAACTCTTTGCTCGATCATGAGTTTTGTTCTTCAAAAGTTGTTATGTGTAACTTGATATGTGGTCTTTAATCGCAAAAAGAATCAAGTCCATATCATGTATAGAGTAGAAGTTATAGATGGTCAAACATGGTTGTGGAGATCATGATAAACTATTTTTGGGCGATCTATAATGGGGGCATTCTCGTCCACTTTTGTGCTTTAAAAGGTCTGGACTTTTGATATGTTGTAGTGCACTGAGTTAGGAAGCCATAGGCTTTGGAATGACCTCATTCCGACCTCGGATGAGGAATTACGGTGATTGGAAGGAAATGTGTCAAAGCTGAAAGTCGTAGACGGGATGTGCTATTCGGGACCTTTGTTTCGATTAGTTAATATTTTCAAAACCTTCTGGGCTTTTGGTATGTTATAGTACACCGAATAAGCTTTCCATAGACTCTGAAGCGGACTAAATCCGATATCGGAGGAGAGAGTTATGACATTTCAAAGTAGTAGTGTCAAAACTTCCCAACAAGTGCGGTGCAGTCCATTTGAACGGAATTTACGGGCTGATGTGTTCGGAATTTGGAAATGGTCAAAGAATAAAAGTTGTAGCCCCAGAAGTTAGCTTGGCATGGGCTCAAGAATCGCTCAAAAATGTTTTAAAATGAAAGAGTTATGACTATTTTAGCGAAAGAGGTAAAGCTGAAGCGAGATTGAAAAGCTGTTATGAGCGTCCACTTTTTTGGCCTTTGTTTGGGCTACCTAATGAACCCGAATTGGGTAATTCATATTTTAAAAATAGTCTTACATACCATGTATAACATATCCAAAAATTAGATTAATCGGAGTTATGAGCAATCGTTAGAAAATGTAAAGTGAGCTATTGAAAAATTAGTATAAACCAAGTCCCACATCGACTAAATTGAGAACTTCACCATTTTCTAAACCTATAAATAGAAGGGCTTGGCCTTTGTTTCATTCACCAACAATAAGGCCTCCAATTTTTTGAGAAAGGCTTTGTTGTGGGAGAACTTTTTATAAAGATCTCCTTAGTTAAATTTTGGCGTGGAAGTGCGTATTCGGTTTGTGGAATTCGTATTTAGGGTTTGATGGAATAAAACCTAGTTGAGATTTATGTTTCTTATTTAATTTTGTAATGTTATTATTTTTAATTGTTATTTAAAGTTTGAATTACATTAAGTTGATTTCTAAATGGTTATACAAGTGTCCCCACTTGGATAACCATAGCATTATTCACATGTTGATATACCTCATCGATTACGTATACATATATGTTGAATTACATATTATTGTTGAGCAAGATTAAAACCTTCGGGTTTGGAACCCGAGCATGTATGAACATCCCTATATGGGAAGATTTTTTGCCCATGGCGGATAGAGTGAGCGATGAATTTCGTTCAAGTTATGTAGTATTGATCAATCTGAGGTACAATGAAAGTGATCACCCTCCGTGCAAGTAAGCTAGAAGCGGTTTGCGGATGGATTCGCCAAACCTTTTGAAAATGAAAAGAATGTTCATAGTGTGATTCTTAAACCCTATTCATGGGTAGAGCAGAGCCAAATTTAAATAATTTGGAAGAGATTTGTTATGTGAATTTTTTATCGATCTGATTACTTCACAACTTTCGATTCGTTGTAGAAGTGTTATGTAAAGAGAATACTTATATTCTTCGACTTATATATATAATTGCTATTACTTCTTTGGGCACTCAAATGCTCATCCTTGCTTAAATTAAATGTTTTCGATTATGTATGAGCAACTTTGAAGGCTCGAGCACGCGAACAAAAGAAAAGGAAAGGTGATCGAATAAGTGTGTATCATGAGTTAATGGTTATAGTTGTATTGGTATCTATTCAAGTATTATAAGGAATGTATTTGAAGGTCACGTACCTGGGGAAGTAAACTTTGATGTATGTAAATTAAGTTCGAATGTATTATTATTTTAGTATTATTCAGCTTAAAGAAATGGTATCGTGGAGAACCGAGTTCGAGTTTCAAGTACCTGGATTTGGGGTCGTCACACTAACAACCTTACGAAAACAATCAATTTTAGCATGATGAATAGTTAACCAATCAACCCTAAAATCACATCTAATACAAGTATTTTCAAAGAGATAAGATCGACAGGTAATGTGAGGTTGCTGATTTGAATCAAATAAGATTTATAAACAGTGGATGTAATGAAGGTTTCCCCCAACAGAGTTTCAACAGATAAGTCTAAGTCTAATTTCTCTGGAGTTAAATTTAAACGTTGAGCGCAAGTAGGAGAAATAAAAGAATGGGTAGAACCGGTATCAAATAAGGTATAAATTTCACAAGAGTTTATGATTAGCTTACCCGTAATAACCTCGTTCGGGTTCCTCGCTTTTTTGGAGGTCACAACAAACGCTCTCCCTTGAACTACCGGCTTTGACTTGTCTGGGACGACCTTTGGTGCCTCCGTCCCAGTTGGACTTGACTTCACTACACTACAAAATCGGGCTAGGTGACATTCTCTTCCACAATTATAACACGATTTGGACTGCATCGTGCAGTTTGGACTAATGTGTCCCTCCCCTCCGCATTTGAAGCATACGATCAGTGGTCGTTCTCCTTCCTTGAAAACGGATGCTGGTGCTGCTGTCTTTCCATCATTGTTGAACCTCCTCTTCTTAAAATTTCCTCTTCTATTATCTTGGCCATGATTACCACCGAAGTGGTTACTATTTCTGGCTTGTTGATTTCCTCCACGTTTGTTTTCACCGCTTCGATGACGGCTACCACTTGTATTATCATTTTGTCGGCTGCTCTCTCTTGGTTGGGTTGACTCATTATCGCGCTCCACTAACTGAGCCATATTCACAACATCTAAATACAATCAAAGTTTGTGTGAAATGAGGTATTGACGTATTTCAGGTTTCAAACCTCGCAGAAACATTCGCGTTATTCTCTCTTTATTATCTATAAAATGGGATGCAAACCGGGATAACTCCGCAAATTAAGCCTCGTACTGCGATACGGTCATATTATTTTGTTCCAACTTGATGAATTCTACCTCCTTCATGTGACGAATACTTTCAGGAAAGTACTTGTTGAACAGTTCTTGGAACTTCTCCCAAGACATCTTTAGTGCGGAAGGTTGAGTGCGCTTTACAGATTTCCACCAGTAATCTGCCTCTTCTCGCAACATGAAGGTGGCAAAGGGAACCTTTTGCTCCTTGGAGCATCCCAAGACATCAAATATATTGGTGATATGCTTTATCCACGTCTCCGCCTTAAATAGTTCTAGCTTTCCCAAAAACTCTGGTGGTCCCAGCTCCTTGAACTGCTTAGCAGTGACCATCCGAGAGTTGTCAGTGTTTCCATCTGCAGTTTGAATAGGAGTCTCTCTCGCCTGATGTTGCATGAATTGCATAAAGCCTCTTAACATCTCATCATTCATCATTTAGTCGGTGTTGTTGTTTACTTGAGGATTATTGCCTTCCTGATGCACATTATCTTGGGTATTGATCAACGATGAATCAACGGTCTCATGTGCTCCATTGCTTAACTCGACATTTTTATATGTCATTTTCAAACACTGCCACAAAACAAGGGTTATGTGACACCCCCAAATCCCGGTACTTCATTACCTCAAGATTTGGTGTTTACTTAATCAAAACATTCATACTATCTACCCCAAAAATAATATTTAAACCATAAATCCTCCCTTTAAATAGGGTTACATCATTAATTCAAAACATTCTAGGTTGTTTAACCTTTAAACATCATATAAGTGCGGAAATAAAATTATTACATCACATCATTATTTAAAAGTCTATGATCATAACAATAATTAAAATTACAAGTCTTCATCACTTGTACATTTTTCCCTTTCCTTTGCTAGTTGAAGGTTCCTCTACCTTCTCAACTTTAGCTGCAATGAGTATATAAATATACAAGAGTGAGCAAAACAATTGCTCACTAGATATAACAATGGATCACCAGAAGAATAATAATAATAATTACCAACAATAGGTTCATCAAAACTGATTAGTACTCTAACGATGATAATCAAAAACTAGAATCCAAAATATGGAATATATCTAACTGAGGGTCATAAGACCATGAACTATGTCCACAGTTGTAAGACCCCGAATTTTATGAAATAAAAGTATTCAGTTTTCTTATAATTACTATTTAGTAAATAGTTAAATTGATAAAAGTTTAAAGTTAAAGGTGATATATGTAAATGTTTTAAATAAGCAAGTGGTTATAAAATACTCATTGCTGTCGGGGAATATTCGTACAACGGTGCAGCCTTTTGTGGGTCCCATAACGGAAAGCGATTGGATGAAGAAAACGACAAGTATAAATAACGAGCGTGTAGTTATTCACGAATTATCTTGTTGGAATACCAGTGGTTAAAACACGGTAGAGACGCAGGTTGTTATTAGAGTAGCACTGCGGTATTGCACCAATTAATGATTCTTACGTGAAGGCCTTCTGATCAATAATTGTTACAATAATTCTTTGTTCAATATTTTATTTTATTGATTCAATAATTACTACGTTGATATTTTATATTATTTTTGTTTCAATAATTGTCACTACGGTATTTCCCATTATTAGATCAATGATTCATATTATTTTAATAATATTACTAGATAACATTATTGGAAATGTCTAAAAGTTACGTGCAAGGAGAGGTTTGGTCACCTAATTCTTGGCCAAGATAAGGAGAAATTCTTATTCGAAAGCCCCTCTTTCTGAGGCGGCTACTGGTTTTCATTATTGTGATTCTGTAATATTACTTGTGAATAATTAATTATTGATTTATATGATAAGGAAAATATTCATTTTATGTGGATATAGACGGAGAAAATTTTTAATGTGACAATTGTTGAAAATTAATATTTTATCTTTTTCTGATAAAATAATTCATTCAAATATATTATTATATTTTAATAAATATAATAATGGTGATATTTTTACAATGAATGTGGGATATATGAGTATATGAGGAGAAAGAGTATTTTTGTTGCATTAAATGATTAACACATGTTTTGTGTGTGACGCCCCCAAAATTAGGTATACATCACCCATCTTGGGTCGCCACTTACATGGTACATAAATCTAAATACAACTTAATAATACAACAGTCGTGTACAATACGACAAAACATAATCTATGAATATTAATAAGAATATTGTCATCTAGACAATATCCACACTCAATGGAGTCCTTATTACATTTATTGTCACACTATTTCACAGAATAGTGAGGACTACTAATGCTCCATCTAGGACCATCACTCTGTTCCCCGACTAGTCCCATTCGTTCTCATTTCTGAAGAGAACGGTGAAAGAAAGGGTGAGCTCAACTAGCCCAGTAAGAAATATTATGACTAAGATAATGCAGAATAAATTATCATTAGCCTTCAACAGTGTTAAACTGATAGAATACAATAGAAAACAAGTTTAACCATAGCGGAACAAACAATCCATTAAAAGAGTCAAGTAGAGAATAAAATCTACTATCTTTTATGATTTAAAAAGGTTTTTCATCACTTTTATCGTTGAGACTCAGCTTAATAAATAATCCACATCATCAAATCATCCCTGCACTACAGGCCAAGGATATTCTTTAGTATCACGACCATGAATTATCCATGCTCTATGGCTTAAGATAATCATGTTTTCATCAATGGTCCTGATCATGCCATAAAATAATTCATCTTTGCTCTACGGCCAAAGAGAATCCATAGCCAAAATCATACAAAAAACTGTCCATCAATGCACTACGGGCCAATGAGGACTTTTTCCACATCATTTGTAACATTACGGTTATGATTATACCGAATAATCCCTGGTCATAATCATACCAAGTCCATCTATGCACTACAGGCTGTAGACACTCGAAATTTTCTTCTCCTGTTACTAACCATGCAGGAGGGCAAAAGCATCTTTTTTCCACTCCAAAGATAACCCTGGAGGACTACGACATCAACTTCAAACCCCAGAGATAACCCCGGGAGATCCAGTTTCCAACCCCGGAGATAGCCCCGGGAAATCAGGTTCCAACCCCAGAGATAATCCTGGGAAAGTCAGTTTCAACCTCGGAGATAACCCCGGAGGATCAAGATCAAAGCCTAGAGATAGCCCCAGGAGGTCAAGCCAACCTCAGAGATAACCCTAAGGACAGTCAAAGTCAACATCAAGTTAACCTCAAAGATAACCCTGAGAAACGACTGCTACAACTGCGCGAAAATCGGAGATAACCCCAGGGGGGCAAAATGGTCATTTTGCCAACTCAACTTTAACTCACATCAAATAAACTCATGTCAACTCAAAATACTTCAACAGAAGTCCCACAAGAACCATATCTTAACTTTCGAGTGCAAACTACATAAAAAGCGACTCAATTGGAATTTGCGAAAACCGGGAATGCCATTTCGATCATGGACCCATCTTCTTAGAATAAAAAAAGGTCAAATCATATATCATTGTGTAGCTCTCGGAAAGAGCTTTCCGGAATGGTATGGCAAGCTTCCATCGGACTCTGGGTGAAAGTTATGAAAGCGGCCAAAGCGAACAGTGACGTCGTCTTACGACACGGCGGGGCCCATGTTTTTGGGCATCCGGGTAGCCATGAGTGAACTGCGGCTCCCCCCTCTATAAATAGAGGGCTTGGGGTGGCCATTTTGGAAGGAGAGAAGAAGCGAGGAAGCCACCCTTAATTTTTACTGCTCACCCATGCGAGTGTACTTTCCCCTTTTAAACACCTGTGAGCTCATATATAGCCCTTTTGTACCTACAAAAGTTAGTGTTTACCCACTCTAAAGATATAGAAGTCTTCTTTGTCAGTCAGTGTAAGCCTTCTCACACACTTTAGAGTCTTTCTCTTCATCTCTGCACACACCCTTCTTCACGTTGAGAGTCGTGTTGCTTGGCGCTTTTTGCCCGGAATTTTTGGTCCGTGGTTTTGTTCGACTTATATATATATATATTATATATATATATATATATATATTTATATATATTGACTAACATTATCGAGTTATGCCTCGATTGAGCCTAAACTTGATGCAGGGCGTTTAATTGCTTTTTATATATATATATATATATATATATATATATATATATATATATATATATATGACTGTGTGTCGAACTTTGTTCGATGAGCTTAAATTTGATGTGGAGCATTTACTATATATATATATATATATATATATATATATATATATATATGAATCGTGGCCCGGACTCGCATTCGATGAGCACAGATTTTATATCGGTGCATTTATTCGCTTTTATATATATATACTTATATATATGAGCGTGGTCGAACTACATTACGATGAGCACAGATTTCACATCTGCAGTGCGTTTATTGCTTTATATATATATATATATATATATATATATATTTTGTCCCACACAGAGTTTACTTACGTGGTGGTTGATCGCTTCTGACTTTCTTTACATTTCGTCACGCACTGGAGTTTACTTCCGTGGCAATTATTAGTATTTACATCTTTATTTACATTCTGTCTACTTTGGAGTTTCCTTCGTGGCGGTTGGTATATATTCTGACTTTATTTACATTTCGTCACTTTGGAGTTTCCTCCGTGGTGGTTGATAACTTTAACATCTTTATTTACATTTACGATCCCCCATGGAGGTGCTTCGTGGTTGGTGATCTGCATGCGTATATATATATTCTGACTTTATATATATATACCGCTTACGCTTTCATATAAAGCTGCAGTATTTTGTGAGCCTAGGAATCATGTGATCTGATTCATCCCATTGAATCTAGATTCGGTTCCGTGATGGACATTTTTTAGGTATGGCGACTTGTAAATTGATACATGATTATTCGAATTTTCTCGAGATGGTTTCCATACCCACGAGGAAGTCGACATTATTTTGTACATTATTTTCATACGGATGCCTCGCATTAAGTAAAATAAAATCAACAAGCGGCGCGCACTTAATAAAATGGGAGTGTAAAAGGTCTCAATTACTATTGAGCATCGAGGTTTGTTTATAAAACATCATTGCTATATCTTGCTAAAAAGCTGAATTTTTTACATAAATTCAAACCACTGTATATATAGGTGCGACGAGCAGTCATGACTTTACTTCCAAATAACAACACATTGACCCACACACACCACACATTGAGATAATAGTTTCTTGAAAAAGCGGTCCAAGTAGTAGTAGACGGATGTCGAGAAGTGCCTAACACCTTCCCCTGCATAACCAAGTCCCAGATCCCTAATGAATCTCGGTTTCGCAACCCGTTTAGTAGTGTAACATCACTGGGTCAATGTGCAATCCTTTTCTCGGTTGTGTTGGTACAACCATTTAAAAAACCAACTGGCGACTCTTAACAGTCCATCGTCGACATTATACATGTCGGACCTTTTTCACTTATTTTTTCAAACAAATCTCACCTAAAATTAGAACACCAAAGAACAAGTAACGGAAAGGGACACCCAAAAATCCCGACGTCGACAGGTGGTGACTCTGCTGGAGACTCCAGTAAGAGGACTTAAGCCGCTATTACAATTTTTTCAAAACTGTTATTTGCTTGTGTGTGGATGTTGCATTTACATTTGATGAATGTGTACGAATGCATTTCCTTATTGCAATTAGTACTTCGCACCATAACTGCTTGGGATCTTTAGTGCTTGATACTATATAGCGCCCTTGTGATATTAGTGCATCGCACCATATCTGCTTGTGATATTAGTGCTTCGCACATGTCATCATTTTCATACGGTGAGACACGATGTATGTGAATGTATGTTGTGTGGTCCCTCCACCAGGAGGCTATCCCGTCGGTGTTTGATTCTTGGACTCGTGAGAAGACTAATTCTTGAGGCTCGGGAAAGGCACCACCCAAATTCGCTCCAGTTGAAAGACCAGATTAACTTCCCGTCAAGTAGATTGCGATGATTTGGGAACCTTCATGCCAAAAAGCCGCGAGAGTAACCTAAGATAGGTCAGCCTATGATAAACTCAAAACAGAGGAAAGTCTCTTCATGCTCTCATTATAAATTGCTTGTAATTACATTCCATATCTATCTCCATGTAATGAGAAATATGAAGAAATGTGAAGAAATGTGTACACATACATATTTTAAAACATGCTACAAACAGCTGACATCTGTTTTGCAGGATAAAATTCCTAAAATGGACACATCACATAGCATGTTATTATACACATTCCCTAAAGACTAAACTATGCAAGTCTTTCATGAGGGAAGCAATCGGGTCCGTGACCGGTTAAAGTCGAAAGGCACCTTGAGCCCACTTGTCAAACACGGCTGCAAGTGCCAAATTCTAATCCTACTCCTATTTCAGAGAGGAGTTTGAAGGATTAAGGAATCGAAGCGAATTAGTTGTCTTTCTAAAAGAACAAAGTAAAAATACGAGGGCGAACAATGCCTACTCAACGAGTCCTTCACACGAGGGGCGGTCGGGCATTGGTAAAAAGATGGAAACCCGGATACCTAAACCTCATTCCAATAAAGAAATCATAAATCTCGGGGATGATCGGCGGGGATATAAGAAAGAAAGTCCAACAAATGGAGGATACCATCAAATTCGATTAAAGGGATTGGAAATTATGGGAGTGTCACTATTTAGATCTCTGTATATTCGAGGCTCAATATCCTACTAAATTCAAAGTCACGAGAGTTTGAAAAGTACAATGGAGCAAAGCGATCCTATCGCACCTAAAATTGTACATTGGCGAACTGGGGTCTTATCTTTGAAAATGAAAGCCTCGAATGCAACTTTTTTAAAAGAGTCTCTTTGGAGAAGCTAAAGCTGGTATGCGACTTGACAATGCCAAAATCCCACAATCGGGAAGAATTGGCCCACGCCTTTCTAAATCGATGCGGTTTTCAATCAGTAATGGCACCGGATCGATACCAAGTGACTAAAGTGAAAAAGCAAAGTACTGAATCTTTCCAAGAATATGGCCAAAGGTGGAGACATCTAGCAACACAAGTCATTCCATCAATGATGAAGGTTTGAGATGGTAATGACATTTATTGATATCCAAGAGGCTCCTTACTATGAGAGGATCTGGCGAGCATAGGAAAGCCATTTCGGAAATGATCAAACACGGCGAAATGGAAGAGATGGGCTGAAGGCGAGCAAGATTAAAGACTTCACCTTTGCCTTGGAAGCGATCACCAAGACATATACAAACTGGCAAGTATGAAAGCGATCGAAGGGGTGCTGGAGATAAAGGCAATGAAGATGTATCCCTTGTTATACGAGGGCAAGCTAGGAGGCCAAACTACGGTCCCCCATTTGGAAAATGCAAGACAATCGCCATCTCAACAATGTATCGCATTCAACCAATACCCAGATGGGAAAAGAAAATTTGAAAGAAGCGAAAATCGGGTATTCACTCCCATCTGGCGATTCCCTTGAAAATGTATTGGCGATATTAATGGATCATAAGAAAATTACCGAACTAGCTCCACCTCTGGAACCGAGGGAAGCAAACGATACAATCAAGCGGAGATGTGCTTACCACTCGGGGTCTCGGGGACAGGATACACATGATTGTTGGTCCTTAAAACATAAGATTCAAAATCGATCGAAAGTGGCGATATTGTGGTCGAACAACAACTTTGACCAACAAAATATCAACACCTGACTTTCGTTTGCGACATGATATGGAAGAAGTAAACATGATCCCGGGTCGAAGCTGACTGAAATGTATCCAATTCTTAAGTACATCGAAGGATGGAGGAATACCCCAAAAGCACATAACAAATGTCCTAGAGTGGGAAAACTCGGAGGAGGTATGCCAAGAATGCAAAAATTGGATGCGATCGAGAATCGAAGTAAACTGTTGTTGGCTAAGGCGATAGTGCGCCAACATCAGGAAATAAGGCAATTTTTCACTCAACTATCAGAAAGCCAAGAGAAAAAGGACTCCATGATGAGCCAGCTAAATGAAGAAGATCAAAGCAGGCTGAAAGTACAAGAAAAGGGGGATGATAAAATTGCTAGAAGATCTCACCAGCGGAAGAACCGATCGAGGGAATGCGAATTCTCAAAGATGAAAGATCAAACAACCTCCAAAGGAGTCCGAAAATTCACCCCTCTGAGTAAATCCAAGGAAGCAATGCTACACTTTCTGATAAGCGAAGGAAGGATTACTGAGTTACTGCCTCCTATAAAGCCCAAGATAAAGAGTTATGATTCCACCAAGATATGTCTCTACCATTCTAACTCACTTGGACATATGGTGAAGAATCTTTGGTCTCATGACATAAAATCCAGGATCTCATTGAAAATGGAGAGCTGGAGATAGAATTTCCCATGACCAAAAAAGGTGAAAAGGAAATAAAAAGCTTAAGATGTCCATTCGAGATAGACAGTTCAAATGAGGTGAAGGCTATGTGCAACAATTCTGCCAGAACACAAAGTGGACTGATCCTAATGCAAGAAATGATAGAGGAGACAAAGGCATCCCCAAAGGAGATTCCCCCGCCAACATCAAACATCCTATGGTTCCAAGATATCAACCACGTTCCTGATTTTATCACCTTGGATGATGCAGAGGAAATACTAATCCTTCGAAGAAGAAAAAACCAAAAGGAAAGTTCTTTGCAAGAAATGCAACAACAGATTCGAGGAGATTTCATGGTTGAATCCTTTGAAACCCATGAAGAAAGCGAAGAATAGATGAAGAAAAAGGGGTGAGATTGTCGAGAATTCAACCCATTAAAGCATCCGAGTTCATCCTTTTTAATGCAATCGTCCATTTCAAGCGTCCACGAGGAATGTCTTGAATCGAAGCGATCAACTTATGGCCACAAGCGAAGACATTGAGAATCAAGGGTAACCTCTATCACGAGCCACGGAAGGCAACATAACCAATCGACAAATTGGACTATCGAGGCCTCAACTAGCCGAGAAGATGTAGATCCAGGGGATAAAGTCATGAGTTCCAGAAAATGTTGGAACGGTATCACTTTCTTCGTAGTATGCCTTTTATTTTCCATGCATCTAAATAAATATAAAAGAAAAAAACATCTCTACACTCTTCTCACCACTTACCCCTTTGAACCTTTTTAAACCAAAGCCCGAACTACGAAAAGACCCGATCTCCTTCTTGATAGGAATACGTGGCGACCATCAATGGTCTTGTTAAACCAAATAAAAACCTAAACAAACACTTCTCAAACACTTACACCCTGCATGATGATTGCCCAGGACGTAATGGTCATCATTCGGGAGAAGGAGGTTGATGATAGCCCCTCCATCACTTGCAGTCTAAAGACTTTGCCCCTCGACAATTGGAGCACCACTCCTTGCATTTCTTGAAGCGAGGGTAAAAGGGAAGAAACTCTCTCTACCTTGTAGATAGCAATAACTGCTTACTTTTTCTGAACAGTATTAGTAGTTACTTTTGTCATTATAGGCTAACACTTTGTGTGATTGAACAGTGTTATATACTAAGTGAAATCATATTTTGTTTCAGGACTCTGAATTTAGATGTGCCTATACTTGCTGATGAGGTGCCTATTCTCCACAAGGACTGTAACTTTGATGTAAAGTTGGACTCAGACTTGATGGAAATACAAGAGGACTATGAGATACCTCAGGAGATCAAAGAATGGGTCGAAGACAAACCCAAGCGAAATCTTGATCAAACCACCTCTTTTAAACCTCGAAACCTTAGAAAACCCCAAACAAATCCAAATTGGTACATACCTCACTCAAAACCAAAGGAATGACATGGTTACTCTATTGACCCTATTCCAGGATGTGTTTGCATGGTCTCACGAAGACATGGTCGGTTTATACACGGACATTATCATTCATCGCCTTCCCATCAAAGGGGGATTCAAGCCACTCAGGCAGAAGCTCAGGCGATTAAAATCTGAGTGGAAGTTAAAAGTTAAAAAAGAAATTGTGAAACAATTTCAAGCCGACATCATCATGGTGTCAACATAACCTAAATGGCTATCCAACATAGTCCCCGTGCCGAAACCCGGAGGAGAGGTGCGATTTTGCATGGATTACAGTGATCTGAACAAAGCTTGTCTCAAAGATAGCTTTTCGGTCCCATTCATCCACATACTCATTGACAATACGACATGTACTCCTTTGCTGATTGCTTTGTGAGGTACCATCAAATCATGGTTGCTGAGGAAGATCGTGAGAAAATTGTTTTCATCACTCCTTGGGGAATCTTTTGCTAACAGACGATTGTCCTTCGGCCTCATCAATGCCGGAGATACCTATCAGTGAGCCATAGGACTCTTTTCCGCGATCTAATGCATAGAAAAAAAAAAGAAAAGAAAAAAAAGGAAAGAGAAAAAAAAAAGAACAAAAAAGAAAAGAAAAAGAAAAAGCCCTTCAACAGGTTCTACAGTTGCTGCATTACCATCGGCAGGTTCTACAAAAGGCTTCAGAGTTCGAAGAAAAATCCTTCCTCCACATTCCTCGGAATAGGAATGATTTTGTCGATGCGTTATTCCTTGATCAACATACATGATAAGGAAGACATGCCAACCCTTACATTTACCCAACAAAAGGCTCCAGCCTGTGTGAATTACATTAGAGAAGTATGGATGAGCTACCTCCCATCCAGCATCCTTGGTATCAGCATATCAATGAGTACCTATGCGATGGATCTACACCCGCTGAGGCGAGCCCGACTAGGAAAAGGCGGATCCATCGACTAGCTATGAAATTCTACCTGAGCGGAGATGCACTCTATAAAAGAGATGCAGAACGATGTCTCCTCAGATGTTTGGACAAGAACCAAGCTCAGAGGCTATGGATGAAATCCATGGGAAAGTATGTGGCCCACAAATGAGCGGCCTTATACTTGTAAAGAAGATCCTACAATAGAAAAGTCCGACTACGACAGTTCAAACAACACAACTTGATTTTGAAAAAGATCGTTGACAACCAAGCTCAGTCTAAAGGAAAATTCTCCCCGAACTGGTTAGGCCCGTTTATTGGCAAGGAGATATTGGACGGAGGCACTTTTGATTCTGAAATGGACGGAGATGAATTTCACACTTATCATGTCTGGACACCGTGAAAGCAGTATTATGTCTAAGGTTACCATCAGCGTTTAACATCCCGGTTTTGGATCATCAGATCACCAGTCATTCCGGTTCTTTAACCCTTTACCACATACAACTCCTTTCCACGCTTTGCCCCTCAGGGAAACATCCTTTCACTGCGATCATACCACTTAAGTCATCCCACCGCGAATTGAACCTCTTACGTTTGCAGTTTGGCTACCCATACATGGGATCAAACTTTTCACACCTCCAGTTTATCCTCAACCTAGGATCAAACTTTCTCTTCCCCGCAGTCTGACCTGCCTATGGGATCAACCTCTTGCTACGTCGACCTGATCTCCCTAATACATGGGAGTACGTAGGTAGCCATGTTATATGGTCCGGTCTCACCACAGAAAAAACAAACTCACTCTTATCCATAGCCACATACAAAAACAAGTCCCAAGACACCAAAGATGGTAGGGAATACACATAGATCGACGATCCATTCTGAAAATTCTGAGACATCTCACTGTCCATCCATCAAGGAGGAGTTCAGAATACATCCAGATCACAAAGTCTAGAGAAAGAAGCGTTTAATATCAAAGCAAGTAGAAGGCACAACTAAAAGGGAAGTGAATCAACATATATTTCCCTGCCATATATAATGTTGTTTGATATATACAATGTGTACTGTACATGACAAAATGGCTAAGCTAGTCTGTGTAGGAAAATACAAGCCCATCTACAAGTCAGTGTATATGTGGGTCATCAAGTCCAACGTGGATTCCCTCTCAGAAGAAGGAGGTAACGCTGTGATCTCCTGCCCAAGGGTTTCTACACGAGCCAACAGATCCACCGTCAACTACATGCGATATCTCGGGCAGATATAGCGCTATCCCGCTCAGCAACAACGGTATCCCTATGATTTAGAGCATTATCTCTCTAACAGAGCGACATCTCTACCAAAAAGAGCTATCAACATCAAAGCCTACATCTACTACCTATCACCAGATGGTACAGAAGTAAAATCCTATTGCGATCTCGGCGTCTTATCAGCTCATCTGTTAAAGCAACTATCCCAGACAACAAGCGAGGCTGGGGCAATTTCAAAAGCGGTGACAGCTGGATATTGGGTCCCTTACAACAAGATTGGGGGCAATCTCGGAAGCAGCGACAACTCAACACTAGGGCATTTATCAATCATCCTAAAATGGAAAATGCACCAGTTAGCGCCATCAGCATGGTCCATCATCATCTCAATGGCGATTCAGATATTATTCCCTCACGACTTCATCAACAAAGAGAGTTTCTCATATGAACCCTCAGCATTAACATACGAAAGGACTGGGGCATTTTTCCAATTCCAAGAAATGGAAGGAGTTTAAGGCGAGATCAAGCTTCTCATCAAAAAGAAAGGGTGAACTCTCGAAAGAAATCATAGCGACATAAGCGTGTTCCTACAAAAAGAAGGGAAACTTCTCAAAAAGTTCTCAACTCGTAAGCGGTATGATCAATAACGAAAGGCCTAGTGAATGAAATCTACACCATCAACATGCTTTAAGTCCTCACGAGTTGAGGCCTCTACACCGAAGTTCCAATCTGGGCAGTGAAAGAACGAGTTGCAACCCCCAGGGATGTCAGCGGAATTTAAGTCATCAGTTCACCCGGATGGCAAATCAAACGCTCAAGGAAATGGGGCACAAGCACCCAGCAGCGAAAGGAAACTCCAAATCACCTCAAAAAGGATGAGACATCTGGTGGTTGTCATCAATCTAACGTAACATCAGGCGAAGTCTAGTGAAGTAATCAGTGGAATATTACTTCAGCGAAGGTATCGAAAGATCTGGTATTCTAAACCATTGCCATCAATACAGTGCGACATCAACACAGTTTAGCGATGAAAGCTTCGTATACCACCGTTTGAGTGGGAACTGGAAAATTTTGGCGATCAGCAGGATAGTCACCGTTGCAACTACCAGCGAATACATCGGGAGGGTCTGGTGATTTCAGAATGTCATCCCCATCAGAGATGTGGAAAACATCCCAACTTATCTTTATTAAATAAGTCAGCGATTAAATGCCAAACCATTGGAGTCAACACCAATATAGGCATCAACAATGATCGGTAAAGGTAAAGCGATTTGCAAAAATATTTTAACATTCATCATAACATTGCGATTTGCGATTTTGCAATTTTGCGAAATGCGATAGGCGATTTATAATATGCGAAATGCGATGTGCGATTTGTGATGTGCGAATTGCGATGTGCGATTTGGCCAAATGCAAAAAGCGAAGTGCGAAATACGATGTGCGATTTGCGAACTGCGATTTGCAAAAACATTTTCACATTCATCATAAACATTTACTACATTGCGATTTGAATCATTGAAAATACCTTGTCATGTTTCAAGTGTCTACTAATCTTTATCATGTCCATTCCATTGCATTGCATGAACATGATAAAGAGGGGCATCTGTAGACACTCGAAATTTTCTTCTCCTGTTACTAACCATGCAGGAGGGCAAAAACGTCTTTTTCCCACTCCAAAGATAACCCTGGAGGACTACGACATCAACTTCAAACCCCAGAGATAACCCCGGGAGATCCAGTTTCTAACCCCGGAGATAGCCCCGGGAAATCAGGTTCCAACCCCGGAGATAATCTCGGAAATTCGGGTCAACCTCGGAGATAACCCCGGAGGATCAAGATCAAAGCCTAGAGATAGCCCCAGGAGGTCAAGCCAACCTCAGAGATAACCCTAAGGACAGTCAAAGTCAACATCAAGTTAACCTCAAAGATAACCCTGAGAAACGACTACTACAATCTGTAAGGTGTAAAACCAGGAGATAACCCCTTGGGGGCAAATGGTCATTTTGCCAACTCAACTTTAACTCACATCAAATAAACTCATGTCAACTCAAAATACTTCAACTGAAGTCCCACAAGAACCATATCTTAACTTTCGAGTGTTAAACCACGCTAAAACGGCTCAACTGACCGGCTCGGGACAAAACTTCTGGAATGCCATTTCGATCATGGACCCATCTTCTTAGAATAAAAAAAGGTCAAATAATATATCATTGTGTAGCTCTTGGAAAGAGCTTTCCGAAATGGTATGGCAGGCTTCCATCGGACTCCCGGAGTGAAAGTTATGGAATGATCGAAAATAACAAATACAGACGCATTTTCGACACACTACGGGGCCCATGTTTTGGGCATCCCGGGTAGCCACAGGTAGACCTGCGGCTCCCCCCTCTATAAATAGAGGGCTCGAGGTGGCCATTTTAGAAGGAGAGAAGAGCGAGAAGCCTCGCCTAATTTTTATCTGACTCACCCCACGCAGTTGTATTTTCCCTTTAAACACCGTGAGCTCATATATAGCCCTCTTTTGTACCTACAAAAGTCAAGTGTTTACCCACTCTAAAGATATAGAAGTCTTCTTTGTCAGCCAACTGTAAGCCTTCTCACACACTTTAGAGTCTCTCTTCATCTCGCACACACCCTTCTTCATGTTGAGAGTCGTGTCATACAGATTTGTTCTGTGACTTTGGTCCGTGATTGTGTATATAGGTACGAACGAGGCCTCGTGACTACTTCCAAATAACAAGACATCATTCCACACACCCACACATTGGATAATAGTTTCTTGAAAAGAGGTGGTCACCGTGGTAACACGGATGTCTGGGTGCCTAACACCTTCCCCGCGATAACCAAGTCCCCGGACCCTAATGAATCTCGGTTTCATTTAATTCGCTTAGCAAATGTCACATCAATCGAGTCAATGTGCAAACCTTTTCTCGGTTGTGTTGGTACAACCATTTAAAAACCAACTGGCGACTCTTAATATGGTCCATCGTCGACATTATACATGTCGGACCTTTTTTCACTTTTTTTTTCAAACAAATCTCACCTAAAATGAGAACACCAAAGAACAAGTAACGGAAAGGGACACCAAAAATTTCGACGATTTATACGTGCCATGAGATGACTTTCAACATAATATAAACATGAGGATGATGACAATGATATAAGAATTCAATAAAACAAGTTCAAGAATTAATTTATTCAGAACTAATAACATCTAAATTGTCAACATGATATCGCTTTTTATAGAGTAAAATTCAAGAATGCTCGTAAGAATATTTCCATGAAAAGATATTGGATGAAGCGCAAATATCAAGGATATTCCACTAAATTCATGGAGTATAGAAGTCAAAACTTTAACCCAATCGAGTATAATAAAGAATGGAATAACAAAAGAAATCACCATGCATGCGATTGCAGATGTATGCATTATTCCAATGAATAATAATTAATCTGAACCAGTCATGCATAAAGCACGCATGTGGATGTTCCAATGTAATAATAAAGAACTTAATAATAATGTAAATCACCATGCATGCAGATTGCATGATAAAGTTATTCCAATGTAATACCAATAAAAAACTAATCAGTCCCAAGATAAAATGTATGTACGTGATATTCCAAATGTAATAATAATAAAGACGGAACCAGTCCCACAGAAACGCATGCATGTGAGGATATTCCAATGTAATAATAAATAACGGAACTGTGTCCCATGTAAAAACGTATGCATGTGATATTCCAATGTAATAATAAAAAATGGAATATTAGAAGAATTTCACCATGTATGCAAGAGATCTTTAGTAGACAAAGTTATTCCAACATAATAATAAAGAATGGAATAACAAAAGAATTTCACCAAGTATAGGGTAGTCACAGATACATAAAAGTTATTCCACCGTAATAATAAAGAATGGAATAATGAAGTTCTCTTCATAAATAAGAAAGAAAGAGTACCCCTTTACGAAAGTACAACAAATAATATTCCCTACCTTAAAAAGAAGAAATCTGGATATAGGAGTAGTGAAGGAAGTTAGAATACTTTTCTTCTTCTCTCTATAATAATTGCTCTAAAGCTTTTGTGAATTGGCGAGAAATGAAGGAAGAATGAGCTTCTATTTATAGAAAAATATAGTTTCGATAATTGCACGTTTTGGGGCTCGAAATATTACAGTATAATACCTTCCTCTTTTTCTTCATTTTTAATTTAGTCCTGCAAGTATTATCAATCTTGCACCAACTCTCCTAATAGTAAATCATGTGAATCAATAGTACAATCATGTGAGTGAATAAATAGTATAATCATGTGAAAAAATTAATTACAGTATAGTACCTTCAACTATACCTCCATTTTTAACTTAGTCATGCAAGTATTATCAATCTTGCACCACCACCCCAAATAGTATAAGAATGTGAATCAATAGTACAATCATGTGAATAAATAGTATAATCATGTGAAAAAATTAATTACAGTATAGTACTTTCAACTATACCTCCATTTTTAACTTAGTCATGCAAGTATTATCAATCTTGCACCACCGCCCCTAATAGTATAAGAATGTGAATCAATAGTACCCCGTGAATAATAACTCATGAATAGTAACTCATGAATAGTAACTCGTAAATAGTAACTCATAAATAATAACTCGTGAATAGTACTCTGACACGAAAAGTGCTCTGAATACCCGAGTGAACAATATAACCTCCAGACATCAATTATCATCGAAATAAATGTCAATTTCCACTAACACTAATAATCCCAATACAATGGAACAATCAATTTCATCTTTAATCAACACAACTTATTCATCATTAATATTATAACTCACAATATTTAACAACCTGTGTCGCTCCAAGGAAAGAGGGGCTTTCCGATAAGAATTTCTCCTTATTGCGCCGCAATTAGGTGACCAAACCTCTCCTCGATGTAACTTACAGACATTGTCAATATTGCAAATAATAATATGAATAACTTTGTCGCCTCAATTATTGATTTAATAATAATAAATATTATGCGGATGATATACGTGACAATAATTGAATCAATAATATGAGAGATATGATACAACAATTACTGTAGCAATAATTGAGTATAACTGAGTGACTTCTCACGTAAGTATCAATAATCAATACCGTGTGCTATTATGCAACCACGCGTATTGCTGTACTTTTAACACTGGGTGTTTCAACAGTTAACGGTAAAACTTCCGCCGTTATTTTCATAAAGTATTTTTATCGTTTTCTCAATCCGACAATAATTCCGTTGTGGGGTCCTCCAATGATTGTACCGTCGTACGGATATTTCCCGACCAATCGAATATTATATAACAACTTGCGTACTTTGCAAAATTTATAAATATTACCCACAACTATAACATTATATCAAATACACACCATAATATTTAAAAAAATTATTTTGAGAAAATTAAATCTTTATTCATAAAATATGGGGTCTCACAATCTCCCCTCCTTATGAAATTTAAGCCTCTCGAAATTTACGACGCATCTAGTATAATTTAACGGTGAGGATACCTTGACCTCACTTCAAATTCTAACCCTTGAGGTATAACCTTTGAGTATCGAATATAATCCTTCTTATCCAAGATTTTAACACATATCTCCTCATACGTTAAATCATCCGCTATCTCATTCGGTTCTAAATTAATAATGTGGTTCGGGTCATCCCCATATTTACGTAACATCGATATGTTAAAAACGTTATGAACACGTGACAAACTTGGCGGTAAAACGAGTCTATGAGCCACAGTTCCTACTTTATCGAGGATTTCAAATGGGCCAATTAAATCGAGGGTTGAGATTTCTTCTCTTCTTCGATTCTTGCTTCTAGAATAACGTCCTCTTGAACCTTCTTAATTCTTCACATTCATCAGCTCCAGGTGTGTATCTTGAGCGATTTTAACTTTATCGATTAAAGTCGATTCTACTCGTATATTCGTTATCTTCACGGGGGTTCGTATATTCGCACTTGTAAACGATATACGATCTTCTACTCAACGCGTCACTACCACGTTCGCTTTTCCACGATGGTATTGAATGATATGATTGTAATCTTCAACAGCTCGAGCCAACGTCTTTGGCACATGTTACGTTCGTTTTAGGTGAAGAAAATATTTAAGGGTTTAAGAAATGGGTTTTGTACTGGGGTCAATACAAAATTCGATTTCACGCTCTAGGGTAGGCTAAGAAGTCTTCAAGAATACGTCAGAAAATCTATTAACAATAGGAATATCATTCAAAACTGTGACTCTCATCCAAGACTTGGATAGTACGTCATATTGATACCTATCAACTTGATATCGTCATTCACAACATCCCCTATGGAAAGTTCGGCTTCGGTGCATTCCACACAAGGAAGTTACCAGTGAAAGGCTCGGGGCTCTTTACTTATGGCTTGATATGACAATGATTGACTTTAGTGGTTTGATTACTTTGAATTCGCATAACAGGTTGGTTAGAAGTATGAAAGCTAACAACCTTACGAAAAGCATGATGAGTAGTTAACCAATCGTTTCCGAAAATCGCATCAAAGGCAAGTATTTTCAAAGAGATAAGATTGACAGGTAACGCGAAAGTGTCAATTTGAATTAAACAAGATTTATAAATAGTGGATGTAACGAAGGTTTCTAATATCGAAATTTCAACCAATAAGTCAAAGTCTAACTTATCTGGGGTTAAATTTAAACGTTGAGCGCAAGCAAGAGAGATAAAAGAATGGGTAAAACCCCAGATTCAATAAGGTATAAACTTCAGAAGAATTTATAATTAACTAACCCGTGCTAACTTCGTCGGGTTACTCGCTTTTTGAGAAACACGAAAACGCTTCTTCCCGAAACCACATACTTTGTTTTGTCAGATCCGCCTTTGGTGTCACCGCTCCAAATTGGACTTGACTTCACTATAATCGACAAAATCGAACTAAATGACCTTCTTCTTGAAATTTCCACTTCTATTATCTTGGCCATGATTACCAATCAAGTGGTTACCATTCTTAGCAATGATAATTTACCCCACGATGGTTATCATTGTTCGATGGTCGCCGCCACCGATATGATTATTATCGTGTTGTTGGTCATTACCTTTTGGTCGAAATGACTCAACGGCCTCATGTGCTTCATTGCTTATCTCAACATTTTCATATGTCATTCTCAAACACTGTCACAAAACAAGGGTTAATTGACATATCATATATTATCCCTATATTCTAATTCCACCAATTAAATAATAAATAAACTTAGGTAGGTCATACTAGCGTAAGAATTCCTGCCTCTCCCCTCCTAGTTCTTGTCTCACATATCAGCCAGGGATCATATCGCTAAGCTTTGATACCAACTGTGACGCCCCCAAAATTAGGTATACATCACCCATTTTGGGTCGCCACTTACATGGTACATAAATCCATATACAACTTAATAATACAACAGTCGTGTACAATACGACAAAACATAATCTATGAATTTTAATAAGAATATTGTCATCTAGACAATATCCACACTCAATGGAGTCCTCATTACATTTATTGTCACACTATTTCACGTATAGTGAGGACTAGTAATGCTCCATCTAGACCATCACTGCTCCCCGACTAGTCCTCAAACCACGCTCTCATTTCCAAGAGAACAAAGGAAAGAAAGGGTGAGCTCAACTAGCCCAAAGAAGAAATATTATGACAAAGATAATGCGTAATAAATTATCATTAGCCTTCAACAATGATAAACCGATAGAATACAATAGACAACAAGTTTAATCAAGTAAAGAGAACAAACAATCCATTAAAAGAGTCAAGTAGAGAATAAAATCTACTATCTTTTATGATTTAAAAGGTTTTCATCACTTTTATCACCGAGACACACTTAATAAATAATCCACATCATCAAATCATCCCCGCACTATGTGCCAATGATATTCTTTAGTATCACGCACCATGAATTATCCATGCTCTCTACTACTTAAGATAATCATGTTTTCATCAACGGTCCCCGATCATGCCATAAAACAATTCATCTTTGCTCTATGGCCAAAGAGAATCCATAGTCATAATCATACCAAAACTCGTCCATCAATGCACCACGGGCCGTTGAGGACTTTTTCCACATCATTTGTAACATTACTAAGTTATGATTATACCGAATAATCCTCGGTCATAATCATACCAAGTCCATCTATGCACCACAGCCATGTAGATGACTTTCAACATAATATAAACATGAGGATGATGACAATGATATAAGAATTCAATAAAACAAGTTCAAGAATTAATTTATTCAGAACTAATAACGCCCAAATTATCAACATGACATCGCTTTGTAGAGTAAAATTCAAGAATGCTCGTAAGAATATTTCCATGAAAAGATATCGGATGAAGCTTAAATATCAAGGATATTCCACTAAATTCATGGAGTATAGAAGTCAAAACTTTAACCAATCGAGTATAATAAAGAATGGAATAACAAAAGAAATCACCATGCACGCAGATTAAGATGTATTGTATTATTCCAATGTAATAATAATTAATCTTAACCAGTCACGATAAAGCATGCATGTGATGTTCCAAATGTAATAATAAAGAATCTAATAATAACAGAAATCACCATGCATGCAGATTGCAGATGTATAAAAGTTATTCCAATGTATACCAATAAAAACTAATCAGTCCCAAAGATAAAACGATATGTATATGATATTCCAAATGTATAATAATAATAAAGATTTTAACCAGTCCCGCCAGAAACGCATGCATGTGATATTCCAATGTAATAATAAATAACGGAAACCAGTCCGCGCCATAAAACGTATGCATTATGATATTCCAATGTAATAATAAAAAATGGAATATTAGAAGAATTTCACCACGTATGCAAAGATTTTGCATATAGAAAAGTTATTCCAACATAATAATAAAGAATGGAATAATGTAAGAATTTCACCAAGTATAGGTATTCACAGATACAAAGTTATTCCAATGTAATAATAAAGAATGGAATAATGTAAGTTCTCTTCATAAATAAGAAAGAAAGAGTACCCCTTTACGAGTACAAAGAAATAATATTCCCTACCTTAAAAAGAAGAGTAATTGGATATAGGAGAAGGAAGTAAAGAATACTTTTCTTCTTTTCTCTCTATAATAATTGCTCTAAAGCTTTTGTGAATTCACGAGAAATGAAGGAAGAATGAGCTTCTATTTATAGAAAAATATAGTTTCGATAATTGCACGCTTTGGGGCTCGATATATTACAAGATAATACCTTCCTCTTTTCTTCATTTTAATTTAGTCCCCGCAAGTATTATCAATCTTGCACCAACTCTCCTAATAGTAAATCATGTGAATCAATAGTACAATCATGTGAGTGAATAAATAGTATAATCATGTGAAAAAATTAATTACAGTATAGTACCTTCAACTATACCTCCATTTTAAACTTAGTCATACAAGTATTATCAATCTTGCACCACCACCCCTAATAGTATAAGAATATGAATCAATAGTACAATCATGTGAATAAATAGCATAATCATGTGAATAAATAGTATAATCGTGTGAAAAAATTAATTACAAAGATAAGACCTTCAACTATACCTCCATTTTTAACTTAGTCATGCAAGTATTATCAATCTGCACTACCACCCCTAATAGTATAAGAATGTGAATCAATAAGACTCGTGAATAATAACTCATGAATAAGAACTCCTAATAAGAACTCAGAATAGTACGTGAATAGTACTTTTCGATACAAAAAGTGTCTCAATAATTCAAAGTGAACAATATAACCTCCAGACATCAATTATCATCGAAATAAATTTCAATTTTCACTAACACTAATAATTCCAATACAATGGAACAATCAATTTCATCATTAATCAACACAACTTATTCATCATTAATATTATAACTCACAATATTTAACAACCGTGTCGCTCCCGTGAAGAGGGGGTTTTCCGATAAGAATTTCTCCTTATCATTGCCGCCGCAATTAGGTGACCAAACCTCCTCGATGTAACTTCTAGACATCATCAATATTGCAAATAATAATATGAATAACTTTGTCGTCTCAATTATTGATTTAATAATAATAAATATTATGCAGATGATAATCGTGACAATAATTGAATCAATAATACGAGAGATATGATGCAACAATTATCAGAAAGTAATAATCGAGTATAACCGAGTGACTTCTCACGTAAACATCAATAATCAATACCGTAAAGCTACTATGCAACCACGCAGTATTATCGTATTTTTAACACCGGTGTTTCAAACAGCTTAACTAAGAAAACTTCCGCCGTTATTTTCATATAAAGTATTTTTGTCATTTTCTAAATCCGACAATAATTTCGTTGTGGGGTCAACTAATGATCAGTATTACCGTGCATTTAATATTCCCCGACAAAAAGAATATTCCCCGACCAATCGAATATTATATAACAACTTACGATTTTGCAAAATTTATAAATATTACCCACAACTATAACATTATATCAAATCCACACCATAATATTTAAAAGAATTATTTTGAGAAAATTAAATCTTTATTCATAAAATCTGGGGTCTAACATTGTGTGTCGGTTGACCCCATTTCTTGACTAAAATTTGATTATAGCCTGTAAAATCGCCCGTTTGTGTATTTCGGTCAATTTTTGTTTGGAATTTAGAAAAACTTTCTTCTGCAAAGTTGTAGATAATGAAATTTCCTATGGAAAAGACATAAAGTTTGAATTTTTCTGATAAAAGAACTATTTATTATGAATTATTGAAGTTCCGGAATAATTGATTTTTGGAGTTTTAAATATTTTTTTAAGAAAACTTGTTTTGTGTGATGGATGAGCCCCATACATGTGTTGCAAAAAATATGTCAATTCATAAGTCTAAGTGGGCGAGGAAAATTTTATTATATATTAATATTTTATTAAATTTTTCGCTTTGGTGTTCTAAGCATTTTCCTATAAATAGGGTGCTTAGGTTAGAATTAAAAATCACACCGTAAATCAAGTTTTCTCTCTATACTATCGAGTTTATTTTGTGAGTATTTAGATATCCCGAGTGTTGCTATACGATGCAAGTTCTCTTCAGCGTTATATCCGATATTCTAGTTAGAAATACTGCTCTTTTGAGGTATGAGATTTTAAGGGATTGTAAGGGATGTTGTTTTCTTCTTAAATGATATTATTTTCTTCAATATCATTATGCCGAAATATTGGTCTGAATTTTTTTTTTATCAAATTTAGAACTTTTTGTGTCGAGGTTACTATTCACGATACAAAGATTATTCACATATATATAAGACTATTTACGATACTTATAATTATTCATGTATATGACACTATTTATGTATATGACATTATTTACGACGATAACAGACTTATATATGAATATTGAGTATTATTCATGAATTACTATTCACGAAGTTACTATTCACGGTACTATTCACGACAAAATTGGTTTCTTTTTCCACCAAATTATCGTTGATTTATGAATATTGCTCTTGAAATTAAATGTAGTTGTTGATCCTATTGTTTTTATTATCATATATAACATTTTTATAACCTCGTGATGGAATTTTCTTCGACTTGAGTGTAAAGATGGGTAAAGTATTGGTATGATCGTGACTATGGGTTCTCTTTCGATCAAGAAGCAAAGTTGAATTGTTGATTAAGATGATCATGACCATTGAATTTACAATGGAATATTTTTAGCTTAAGTGCAAGATGAATTGATCAACATGGTTATAATTATGGTTTATATAAATTTCAAATGATTATGTATTTTTTGAGATATGAATATCTTTCGCCTATAAAGGCAAAGATGACCTATTGTTGAATATCTTTCGCCTATAAAGGCAAAAGATGAATCTGTTGATGAATATCTTTGGCCCAGAAAAAAGATGAATTTATTAGTATGATTATGAATATGAACCGTGATTTGGTATAACCATGATATTTGATGTTTCGTGTAAAGACAGTGATGAAAATTATCTTCATTCCGAATGCGAAAAGGAATTTAAAACTACAATTATGATTATGAAGTTATTCACATGATTGTGGGATGTGAACTGCTGATTGATGTTACGGTGGTTAAACATTGTTGGTGGACTTTTAACATGGAGAAAATAATAGACTTTATGGTCTATTTGACTCTTCTAATGGATTGCTCGTTCCGCTACAACTATGGTTGAAAAGTTTTATCATCTACCATATGTTCTAAATCTCTAAGTTATTATTGATGAAGGCTATTGAGAATTTAATTATCTTTAGTCATAATATTCTTTACTAAGCTAGTTGTGCTCAGCCTTTTGCTTCACAATTCTATTCAGGTAATAAAAGTGTAAATGGGGCGAAAGTGGGGTAACAGGAATAGAATCAGTGGTCTCTAGTCATGGAGGTTCTCCCTAAACAGTATAGAAAAGTGGGTTATTTTTATACATCATTTAGTAGTTATATTTGGTGAACCAAATAGGGTGAGGCGAACCCAATGTTTAGAAGGGTGTTTTGCCACTATCATACAAGATGTCTAATGACATGCGACTTCGTGTTATCATAAGACAAGGTTGTGCACATCCATTTGTTGAGTATATCTACAAGTACTACCTATATGATCTTGGAGTTTGGTTGAAGTATAATTCTCAATTAGAGACGGTGGAGATAATGATATGTCAAGAGAAGACTCACCATTGGAAAGAATATGATAGTAATCTTCTCATTTTTCTTTGGGGTTTATTGGGTCAACCAAGAATAATTCTGTGGGCATATGATATCTACCATAACCTAGACGCATGGCCTCCCATGCACGAAGGTTTCTTGAGCACTTTCCAAAGATTTTAATTTCTAAAACAGCTTATCGACCTGTACCTTTATGTAAGGTGTCATTGTGACGCATTATCCAAGGGTGGGGACATGAGTCACATTTGGTATATATTTGTATCAAAACTCACAACATATGTGTTGTTGTATTTTGCACGACAATTGTAGTAATAAAGTTGTAGTTGTTTTCTATACCATGTTTTTGAGGACTCAAAATAGGTTGGTTGGATTGGACCTATTTTGGGGGCATTACATTTGGTATCAGAGCTTAAAGATATGGTCTTTGGCGGAGATCCGGGAATAGAACTAGGAAGGGAGAGACGAGTAAATCCTTTACTAGTGTGTCCTACCTAAGCTTATTTGTTGGTCACCATAATATCTGGATATTATGTGATATATTAATTTGTTCAATTAACCCTTGTTTTGAAGTCAGATTCTAGAATGGTATCCAAATACGTGAGACGAAAGCAATGGAGAAATCATGATGACAGGAAGATGGAATTTGAAATGAAAGCAAGGTATTCTCAACTCTTTGAAATACTGTGCACGTAAATTTCGGGGACTAAATTTCATAAGGAGGGATATCAGAAGACCCCAAATTTTATGAAATAAAAGTATTCAATTTTCTTATAATTACTATTCAAAGAAATGGTTAAATTATTAAAAGTTTAAAGTTAAAGGTGATATATGTAAATATTTTAAATAAGCAAGTGGTTATAAAAAAATACCAATATTCTTTGCGTCGGGAATATTCGCTTTGGGAATATTACTCAAGACAACCTTTTGTGGGTCCCATAACGGAAAGCGATTGGATGAAGAAAATGACAAGTATAAATAACGGCGTAGTTGTTACCATTAATACTGTTGGAATACCAGGTGATTAAAATACAAGAGAAGACGCTAAGTGTTACACAAGAAGACATTACCAGATTGCACCAATTATCGATTCTGCGTAAGAATGCACTACTCAATAATTGTTACAAGAATTATCGCTCAATATTTTATTTTATCGATTCAATAATTTCTACGTTGATATTTTATATTATTGTTGTTTCAATAATTGTCACTACACAAAGATTTTCCATTATCGATCAATGATTCATATTATTTTAATAATATTACTAGATAACATTATTAGCAATGTCTAGAAATTTTTCGCTCAAGGAGAGGTTTGGTCACCTAATCATACCAAGAAGAGAGAAATTTTATCGAAAGCCCCCTTTCTTCGGGAACTACTTTGGTTGTCATTATTGTGATTCTGTAATATTACTTGTGAATAATTAATTATTGATTTATATGATAAGAAAAATATTCATTTTACATGGATATAGATAGACAAATTTTTTAATGTGACAATTGTTGAAAATTAATATTTTATCTTTTTCTGATAAAATAATTCATTCAAATATATTATTATATTTTAATAATTATAATAATGGTGATATTTTTACAATGAATGTGGGATATATGAGTATATAAGGAGAAAGAGTATTTTTGTTGCATTAAATGATTAACACATGTTTTGTGTGTCTATGGACCCCATTTCTCGACTAAAATTTGATTATAATTGTAAAATCGCCTGCTTCTTGGTATTTTTGGCCAATTTTCGCTTGGAATTTGGAAAAACTTTCTTCTGCAAAGTTGTAGATAATGAAATTTCCTATGGAAAAGACATAAGGTTTGAATTTTTCTGATAAAAGAACTATTTATTATGAATTATTGAAGTTCCGAAATAATTGATTTTTGGAGTTTTAAATATTTTTTTTAAGAAAAACTTGTTTTGTGTGATGGATGAGCCCCACATGTGTTGCAAAATATGCTGAATTCATAAGTCTAAGTGGGCGTAGGAAAATTTTATTATATATTAATATTTTATTAAATTTTCTGCTTTGGTGTTCTAAGCATTTTCCTATAAATAGGGTGCTTAGGTTAGAATTAAAAATCACACCAGAAACTGAAGTTTTCTCTCTCTATACTATCGAGCGTATTTTGTGAGTATTTAGATATCCTGAGTGTTGCTATACGATGCAAGTTCTCTTCAGCGTTATATCCGATATTCTAGTTAGAAATACTGCTCTTTTGAGGTATGAGATTTTAAGGGATTGTAAGGGATGTTGTTTTCTTCTTAAATGATATTATTTTCTTCAATATCATTATGCCGAAATATTGGTTTGGATTTTTTTATCAAATTTGAAACTTTTTGTGTCGGGGTTACTATTCACGATGATATCGTCACTATTCACGATATGACACTATTATTTACGATACTAAGACTATTCATGTATATAACACTATTTACGTATATGACATTATTTACGTATACAGTAGTATGTATGAATACGGAATACTATTCATGAGTTACTATTCACGAGTTACTATTCACGAGTTACTATTCATGGGTACTATTCGCGACAAAATTGGTTTCTTTTTCTCACTAAATTATCGTTGATTTATGAATATTGCTCTTGAAATTAAATGTAGTTGTTGATCCTATTATTTTTATTATCATATATAACATTTTATAACCTCGGTGATGAAATTTTCTTCGACTTAAGTGTGTGGAAGATGGGTAAAGTATTGTTATGATCGTGACTATGGGTTCTCTTTCGCCAAGAAGGCAAAGTTGAATTGTTGACTAGTATGATCATGACCATTGAATTTACAATGGAATATTTTTAGCTTAAGTGCAAGATGAATTGATCAACATGGTTATAATTATGGTTTATATAAATTCTGAAATGATTATGTATTTCTTTGAGATATGAATATCTTTGGCCTATAGTGCAAAGATGACCTATTGTTGAATATCTTTGGCCTATAGTGCAAAGATGAACTGTTGATGAATATCTTTGGCCCGTAGTGCAAAGATGAATTTATTAGTATGATTATGAATATGAACTGTGATTTGGTATAACCATGATATTTGATGTTTCAGGTAAAGACAGGTGATGAAAATTATCTTCGTCCTGAATGCGAAAAGGAATTTAAAACTACAATTATGATTATGAGTTATTCACATGATTGTGGACAGGAACTGTTGATTGATGTTACAGGGTTAAACATTGTTGGTGGACTTTTAACATGGAGAAAATAATAGACTTTACGGTCTATTCGACTCTTCTAATGGATCGCTTCGTTCGCCACAACTATGGTTGAAAAGTTTTATCATCTACCATATGTTCTAAATCTCTAATTTATTATTGATGAAGGCTATTGAGAATTTAATTATCTTTAGTCATAATATTCTTTATCGAGCTAGTTGTGTTTCAACCTTTTGCTTCACAATTCTATTCTGTAATAAAAGTGTAAATGGGTCGAGCTGGGGTAATGAGGAGAATAGAACTATGGTCTCTAGTCATGGAGGTTCTCCTAAACAAGATAGAAAAGTGGGTTATTTTATACATCATTTAGTAGTTATATTTGGTGAACCAAATAGGGTGAGGCGAACCCAATGTTTAGAAGGGTGTTTTGCCACTATCATACAAGATGTCTAATGACACGCGACTTCGTGTTATCATAAGACAAGGTTGTGCACATCCATTGTCGAGTATATCTACAAGTACTACCTATATGATCTGGAGTTTGGTTGAAGTATAATTCTCAATTAGAGATTCATGGAGATAATGATATGTCAAGAGAAGACTCACCATTGGAAAGAATATGATAGTAATCTTCTCATTTTTTTTTTGGGGTTTATTGGGTCAACCAAGAATAATTCTGTGGGCATATGATATCTACCATAACCTAGACGCATGGCCTCCCATGTAACGGAAGGTTTCTTGAGCACTTTCCAAAGATTTTAATTTCTAAACAGCTTATCGATTGTACCTTTATGTAAGGTGTCATTGTGACGCATTATCCAAGGTTGGGACATGAGTCACATTTGGTATATATTTGTATCAAAACTCACAACATATGTGTTGTTGTATTTTGCACGACAATTATAGTAATAAAGTTGTAGTTGTTTTCTATACCATGTTTTTGACGACTCAAAATAGGTTGGTTAGATTGGACCTATTTTGGGGGCGTTACAACAGCCAGGAGTAATCTTTCAACTCCAACTTTAACAAATATAAGACTATAAGGACTCCTCGCACTTTGGGGGATCAAATCTTCAGCATAAATGTATTGTGCATAAACATTTCAACGCTTAAGTTTAAATTATCCCCTCAACAATAATATTAGGGTTGTTCATCTCAAGATTTAGAGTACAAGTCCGCACCAAAGAAATTTTGGTTCGATAAGCTTTCAAGGGTAATTTGAGTTTAGCAATCATCAACTAGGAACTAGTTGAATCAACAAAGGTGAAATAACATAACAATTGATAAATAATAAAATAATATGGAATAATGAATAAGCATGTTTAACTAACTATATCTTGAACTCATGGTTTAAACAACTACAAAGCATAAGTATTGAATGACAACAAACCTTGCGTGAATAAGATTAAACTAGGACTATGAATTATGGAATATGCTTTAAATAATAACAAGATGAACATAAATCCTGCTCCTTATGAGAATAGCTTGTGTCAAGTAAATGAGATAAGGTAATTCAACAATAAGAATTAGAATTCAAGAAAACTGCATTCATAATATCCGAATGACAATAAAGAAACTTGTCTAACAATAAACAAGTTAGAATGCATCAATAAATATTGGAATTCAAACTTGTTCGAATAAAGTTAAAGTTATAGCTAGCTTACTCAAATAATGATTGGAAGTACAAAAGTTTGCTTAATAAAAGGTTAAAGTAAGAAACTTGCTCAATGTAAAAAAAAAAGAAGTTTAGAAAACTTGCCTCGAACGTAAGCTACAATATCAAACTCACGTTCACCTACACATAGGTTTAGAACTATAATCTATTAGATATACTAACATTCACGTTCCATCATAACACGCATTTCTAGTTAGGCTTGTTAATTTAGCACAAGTCTTTTATTACCATATACGTTTCAGAATTTTCCAAGCGTTAACTTCATAAAACTTAACTAACGTTCATTGTATAACTAACTTATAACATAACACGTTCTCGATTTACTAATCATTTTTGCAACTTTGAACTTACTAACCACAATTCACTATGTTATGTTAACCTTAACATTACACATTTAACATGCTAACATAATTTCAGACCATGCTATGATGTTTTCCCAAGTCTCATAAAGAATAAGAGAAGTTTTAATCTCAAACTGGGGTATGGCAAGTACCGCTTACCATACAAAGGTTCGGGGGCAAGTAATGCTGCCTGCTTTTTTGCCTTTGGTATCGGCTAAGACGCCACGGCAAGTACGCATGTAGACGCAGAGAAGGATGATGAATAATGTTTAATTTTAGCCCAACAAATACAAATTTCACCCACCAAACAATGAAATTAACACGTAAAATAGATATACAACTATCATAAACATGATTGCTCACAAATTCAACCACTTAGCACAATTTAACAACAACTAAAACTATTTTAATTTCTCAAAATTCATATTTTCATACAAAAACTCAATTTTTGATATTCATTCTAAAAATCATCACTGTGAATTCAATACTTGGCCAAATGACTTCATTGTAGTTACGTTATGCTCGTTTCTTAATGAACTACAATATACAAGTGTCAATTTACAGTTTAACATATGAATTGGCCATCAAAATTAGTACTTACATGAGCCATATGAAAAAAATACACATAAACATACACTGTCGAAATTTTCTTCTACTGTAAACCGATATTAGCATGCAATTATTGTTTAAACATACTTTCTAATCATCATAAACACATGTAATCATCATAACTAATTCGAGAACATCAATTCTAAACATATAAAATTCACAGAGTTTGAAAATTATTGTCGTAAAACTCATATATGTATATATGTATATATAAAGGTTATTTAAACATACCTTCAAGTAACATGTAATTCCTGCTACGATCACTAGAATATGCTCACGTTCACTCTCAAATTCACTCAATTCTCTCAGATTGAATCTAAAGCAAGAAAAACTAATGAAACTCGATACCAAAAGATGCTGTAATAATAAAATACAAAACCGATATAAATTTTAATAGCCATCATCGCTTATCAAAATAACGTATATATTATATTTATTATTTTATTTATTTTATTTATATTATTTAAATTCAAAAACTAGAAATTTAAAAGCCATAAGGCTTGTTTGGCTAAAACCCTTTAAATTTAAAGAATTAAAATACTTAAGCCTTGTTTGGCAAAAAACTAAATTAAACTGTTTTAATTTATTTTAATAACTCCTTATAATATAATTATTTGTCACACTTTATTTAGTCAAGCTTTCATATTTAATTTTAATTAATTCAAATAACAATTAATTAAATTAATCATTTAATCACATAACTCAATACAAATAATTAACCATTAAATTGAAATATCAATATAATAATAATTTCCTTAATTCATCAATTATTTATTTAACAAATAATTAACTAAATAAAATTAAATCAATTAAACAAATATTTATTCAATGATAAATACATCCATTAAATATTTATATAATTCAATAAATATTTAATATTATAATTAAAATTCTGGAATGTTACAGGTTAATTGACATGCCACATAATACCCCTATATTCTGACCGACTAATTAAATAACAAATAAACTTAGGTATGTCATACTAACAAAAGATTTACCCGTTTCTCCCCTCCTAGTTCTAGTCTCACATCTCAGCCAGGGACTATATCCCTAAGATTTGATATAAACTGTGACTTCCCCAAAATAGGTATACATCACCCATTCTGAGTCGCCAAATACATGGTACAGAATTCGTCGTGTAAATATATGTGTATATATATATATATACACACCAACTGTGACGCCCCCAAAATAGGTATACATCACCCATTCTGAGTTGCCAAATACATGGTACAGAATTCAAATACAAACTTAATTATACAACTGTCGTGTAAATACGACAAAATATAGTTAAGAATTTTTACACGAATAGTGTCTCCTAGACAATATCCAAACTCAAATGGAGTCCTCATTACATTTATTATCACACTATTTTATAGAATAGTGATGACTACTACAGCCACCATCCTGGACCATCACTCCATTCCCCGACTAGTCCCGGCTACGTTCTCATTTCCTGAAGAGAACAATGAAAGCAAAAAGGGTGAGCTCAACTAGCCCAGTAAAAAATATTATGACTAAGATATTGCAGAATAAATTATCGTTAGCCTTCAACAGTGTTAAACTGATAAAATATAATAAATACAGTAAGTTTAACTGCAACGAAATAAGCAATCCATTAGAAGAGTCAAGTAGAGCATGATATCTACTATCTTCTATGATTTAAAAAGTTTATCATCAATTTTATCGCTGAGACTCAGCTCAATAAATAATCCACATCACTGAATTATCCATGCAGTACGGGCCAAGGATATTCGTGTTATCACTAATGATCATAATCATGCCAACAACTATCCATCATTGCACTACGGGCCAATGAGGACTTTTATTATGACGCCCCAAAATAGGTATACATCACCCACCTTGGGTCGCCAAATACATGGTACAAAAATCAAATACAAACTTCTTTTATACAATACGACAAAAGCGTAGTTGGGAGTTTTTACACGAATATTGTCTTACAGACAGTATTCAAACTCAAATGAAGTCCTCATTATATTTATTATCAAACTATTTCATAAAATAGTGAGGAATACTATAGCCACCATCTAGGACAGTTACTCTGTTCCCCGACTAGTCCCGGCTATGATCTCATTTTCTGAAGAGAACAATGAAAGTAAAAGGGTGAGCTCAACTAGCCCAGTAATAAATATTATGACCAAGATAATGCAGAATAATTTATCATTAGCCTTCAACAGTGTTAAACTGATAAAATACAATAGACATCAAGTTTAACTGCAGTGGAACAAACAATCCATTAGAAGAGTCAAGTAGAGCATGATATCTAATATCTTATATGATTTAAAAAGTTTATCATTAATTTTATTGTTGAGACTCAGCTTAATAAATAAACCACATCATCAAATCATCCATGCACTACAGGCCAATGATATTCATTAGTATCACGACCACGAATTATCCATGCACTACGGGCCAAGGATATTCGTGTTTTCACCAATGGTCATGATAATGCCAAAAATTGTCCATCAATGCACTACGGGCCAATGAGAATTTTTACCACATCATTTGTAACATTACAGGTCATGATTATACCGAATAATCCCTGATCATAATCATACCAATAAATAGTCCATCTATGCACTACGGGCCAAATATGACTTTCATCACAATATAAGCATGAGGATGATGACAATGATATAAGAATTCAATTAAATGAAAACAAATGATAAATTTTAAAGATTTATAATTCAATTTATCCAGAATTTAATAATGTCTAAATTGTCAACATGATACTGCTTTGTGGAGTAAAATTCAAGAATAATACTGTATCAAAAATGATTTGGACTGAAAAGATATTAATATTTGTCATGAATAGTACCTCGAGTGAATAGTATCCCGTGAATAGTACTTTGAAAATAGTAACCCGTTAATAGTACCCCGACATGAAAAGATTAAAAATTATCAAGAATACTCAGAATAATATTTTCATGAAAAGATACTGGATGAAGCGCAAATATCAATGATATTCTACTAATTTCATGGAGTATAAAAGCAATACTTATCAACATAAGTGTAGAATTAGGAATATGAAACGAAATAATATTACTTACATACTACAGAGTATGGAAGAAAATATCATTTCTTACGAATATTGAGCAAGAATAATATCACTTACGAATACGAAAGAAATAATACATCTTACCTTAGTAGGAGATTGGATACTGCAATAGTGTAGTAACAGAATACTCTTCTTCTTTCTCTCTTATTCTTTCTTTACTTTCTCTCTCTATAGCTTGAATGAATTAGTGAAAAATAATAAAGAAATGAGCTTCTATTTATAGGTTTGGCAGAGTAAGGGTAAAATAGTCTTTTTGTCATAATTTATGACATCATCGCTTATATCATCGATCATATGACATCATTGCTTACCTCATCTTTCCGATGATATCATTGCTTACATCATCAGAATTTAAATTCAATTTGTTCTCTTCCACCTCATTTTACTTTTATACCATGAATTTACTATAATAATGCTACCATTCAAATTAAAAATCATACAAATATCACATGCTAAAAATTCCTCCGTTTAAATCCACATTAAATAAATATTTCTGTATCATATATATCAATAATTTATTATTCACAAATAATTTTACAGAACTACAATATTGCCAACCATATCGTTCCCATGAAAGAGGTGGCTTTTCGATAAGGATTTATCCCTATTGGCGCGCAATTAAGTGACCAAACCCCTTTCCTCGACAGAACTTTCTTGACATTGTCAATAATGCTATCTAATAATATTATTCAAATAATATGAATTATTAATTTGATAATTTGAAATATTATGCAATGACAATTATTGAATCAATAATATAAAATATCAACGTAGCAATTATTGAATTAATAAAATAAAATATTGAACAGTAATTACTGTAGCAATAATTAAGTATAACTGAGAGACTTCCCACGTAAGCATCAATAATCAATACTGTGTGCTATGCACGTATTACTATACTTTTATCACCGGGTATTTCAACAGTTAACGGTAAAACTTTTGCCGTTATTTTTATTAAAAGTTATTTATGTTATTTTCTAACTTCGACAGCAATTCCGTTGTGGGGTCCACCAATGATTGTACCGTCATACGGATATTTTCCGACAAAGAGAATATTCCCCGACCAAACGAATATTTTATAACAACTTGTTTACTTTGTAAAATTTATAAATATTACCCACAACTATAACATTATATCAAATCCACACCATAATATTCAAAAATATATTTTGAGAAAAATTAATCTTTATTCATAAAAGTTGGGGTCTTACAACCTCCCCTTCTTATGAAATTTCATCCTTGAAATTGGTGTATACCTGGTATGTCGAAGATGTGAGGATACCTTGATTTCATTTCAGATTCTAACTCCCAGGTCATTTCCTCAACATCGTGGTTTCTCCACGAAACTTTGACTTGAGGTATAGCCTTGGAGCGTAGAATATGTTCCTTCTTATCCAAGATTTTAACAGGTACCTCTTCATACGTTAAATCTTCCGCTATCTCGTCTCGGGTTCTAATTCAATAATGTGGTTGGGTCTTCCACATATTTACGTAACATAGATATGTGAAAACGTTATGAACACGAGACATACTGACCAGAAGTAGTCCATAGCTACCACGATCCTACTCGATTGAGGATTTCAAATGGGCCAATGAATCGAGGATTGAGCTTTCCTCTCTTTTCAAATCTTGTAACTCCTTTCCATGAAGCAACACGTAACAACACATGATCTCCAACATTGAATTCCTCGTCCTTTCGATGAAGATCAACATAACTCTTTTGTCGATCTTGTGAGGTATTTATATGTTGTCGGATAATTTGAATCTTTTCCGTTGTCATGCGTACCAATTTCGGTTCCAACAACGTTGCTTCACCCACCTCATCCCAAGATACTGGAGAACGACACTTGCGTCCATACAACGCCTCGAATGGAGCCATGCCAATACTTGTTTGATAACTATTTTTGTAGGAAAATTCCACTAATGGTAAGAACTTGTCCCAAATTCCTTTAAAATCAAGGACACATAGTCTTAATAGATCTTCAAGAGTTTGAATAGTCATCTCCGACTGCCCGTCCGTTTGAGGATAATATACCGAACTAAATCGTAAATCCGTGCCCATAGCTTTTTGCAAACTAACCCAAAATCGTGAAGTGAATCTTGAGTCTCGATCAGAAACTATAGATACTAGCATACCATGCAGTCGTACAATCTCATTTATGTAAATACGAGTAAGACGTTCAAGTGAATAAGTTTCTCTTATAGGTAAGAAATTAGCAGACTTGGTCAATCTATCAACAATGACCCAAATCGTATCTATGCCTTGAGAAACCTTGGGAAGACCAGTAATAAAATCCATGGTAATGTGCTCCCACGTCCATTCTAGAATTTCAAGTGGTTGCAATGGACCTTTTGGCACTTGATGCTCCGCTTTGACACGTTGACACGTTAAACACCTTGAGATAAACTCCGCGATCTCTCTCTTCATATTGCTCCACGAAAATGTATGCCGAAGATCACGATACATTTTGGTACTTCCAGGATGGATTGCAAACGATGTGTTGTGCGTCTCCATCATGATTTTATACTTTAAATCAGGGTCGTTAGGAACACAAAGTCCGGAGTTGACTCAAAGTATTCCTTCTTCATCGATCTTTGCTTCTGAAAAAGCACATTCTTGCACTTTCTTCTTCATACGCATCAGCTCCAGGTCTGTAGCTTGAGCAGCTTTAACTTTATCGATTAAAGTCGGTTCTACTCGTATATTTGAAATCATCACGTGGGTCCCTGGAGTCTTTAACTCTATCTCCATCTTTTGTAAGTCATACAAAATGAGCCTTTGCATTGACAATATTTCACTCGTACCCACATATGATCTTCTACTCAATGCGCCAGCTACTACGTTCGCTTTTTCAGGATGAGATTGAATAGTATGATCGTAATCTTTCAATAGCTCGAGCCAAGGTCGTTGCTGCATGTTGAGTTCCTTTTAGTTGAAGAAATATTTGAGGCTTTTATGATCTGTATAGATCTCCACCTTCTCTCCATACAGGTAATGCCTCCAGATTTTAAGCGCAAAAATGACTGATGCCAACTCTAGATCATGACTAGGATAATTCTTCTCATATTCTTTGAGTTATCGCGAGGCATAGGCTATGACTTTCCCATGTTGCATGAAAACACATCTTAAACCTCTGCCTGAAGCATCACTGTAGATGACATATCCCTCCGAACCAAATGGTATTGTCAGAACAGGTGCTGAAATGAGTCTCTTGAGTTCTTGAAAACTCTTCTCACATTTTTTGCTCTAACCGAATTTTGTATCTTTTCGAGTCAGCCGAGTTAATGGAGTAGCGATTCGAGAAAATCCTTCCATGAATCTTCGATAATAACCAGCTAAGCCCAGAAAGCTACATACTTCGGTCACTGACTTGGGTTGCTCCCAGCTTTGAATTGCTTCAATCTTCGCTGGGTCAACAGATATTCCGTGATTTAATATCACGTGCCCAAGGAATGCCACTTCCTCAAGCCAGAACTTGCATTTCTTCAACTTGGCATATAACTTGTTTTCACGAAGCTTTTAGAGTATCAGCCTCAAGTGTTGCTCATGATCTTCACGGCTTTTGGAATAAATGAGGATGTCATCAATAAACACGACCACAAAGTGATCCAAATATTCCTTGAATACTCGGTTCATCATATCCATGAAGGCAGCAGGAGCATTAGTCAATCCAAAAGACATGACTAGGATTTCATAATGCCCGTACCGAGTTTTGAATGCAGTCTTTGGAATGTCATCGGTTTTAATCTTTAACTGATGATATCCGAAATGAAGATCGATCTTTGAAAAGAATTTAGCGCCTTACAACTGGTCAAACAGGTCATCAATGCGAGGCAACGGGTACCTATTTTTGATGGTGACATGATTCAATTCCCGATAATCAATATAAAGTCGCATACTTCCATCTTTATTCTTTATGAATATAATAGGAGCACCCCAAGGAGACGTACTAGGATGAATGAAACCAATGTCTAACAATTCCTGTAGTTGAGTCTTTAACTCCTGAAGTTCAATATGAGACATTCAATATGGGGATTTGGAAATGGGTTTTGTACCGGGTTCAAGGTCGATACCAAACTCGATTTCACGCTCCGGGGGTAGGCCAGGAAGTTCTTCGAGGAATACGTTAGGAAATTTATTAACAATAGGAATATCATTCAAATCTGACGTATTTTTGTTTAAATCTGTGACATAAGCTAAGAAAGCTTGACATTCGTTTTTCAATAAACGAAAAGCTTTATGGCTTGATATGACAGTGATTGACTTTATTAGTTTGGTTGCTTGAATTCGCATAATAGGTTGATTAGGAATATGAAAGCTAACAACCTTACGAAAACAATCAATTTTATCATGATGAATGGTTAACCAATCAATCCCTAAAATCACATCAAATGCAAGTATTTTCAAAGAAATAAGATCGACAGTTACGTGCGATCGCCGATTTGAATCAAACAAGACTTATATACAGTGGATGTAATAAAGGTTTCTCCCAACGGAGTTTTAATAGATAAGTCAAAGTCTAATTTCTCCGGAGTCAAATTTAAACGTTGAGCGCAAGTAGGAGAAATAAAAAAATCGGTAGAACCGGTATCAAATAAGGTATAGACTTCGTTAGCGTTTATGATTATCTTACCCATGATAACCTCGTTCGGGTTCCTCACTTTTTGGGAGGTCACGACAAATGCTCTCCCTTGAACTACCGACTTTGACTTCTCTGGGACGACCTTTGGTGCCCCCATCCCAGCTGAACTTGGCTTTACTGCACGACAAAATCGAGCTAGGTGACCTTCTCTTCCGTAATTATAACATGTTTTGTTTTTGCTGCGTACATACTTTGACCGATATATCCTCTCCTCCACATTTGTAGCATACAATCGGTGATCGTTCTCCTTCTTTAACCACGGGTGTTGGTGATGACGTCTTTCCATCATTATTAAATCTCCTCTTCTTTAAATTTCCACTTTTATTGTCTTGGCCATGATTACCACCGAAGTGGTTACCATTTCTGGCATGTTGACTTCCACCCCTTCTTATGAAATTTCATCCTCGAAATTGATGTACGTACCTGGTATGTCGAAGATGTGAAGATACCTTGATTTCATTTCAGTTTCTAACTCCCAGGTCATTTCCTCAACATCGTGGTTTCTCCAAAAAACTTTGACTTGAGGTATAACCTTGGAGCGTAGAATATGTTCCTTATTATCCAAGATTTTAACAGGTACCTCTTCATACGTTAAATCTTCCGCTATCTCGTCTGGTTCTAATTCAATAATTTGGTTCGGGTCTAATTCCATATATTTACGTAACATAGATATTTGAAAAACGTTATGAACACGAGACATAATTGGCGGTAAGACGAGTCTATAAGCCACAGTTCCTACTCGATCGAGGATTTCAAATGGGCCAATGAATCGAGGATTGAGCTTTCCTCTCTTTCTAAATCTTGTAACTCCTTTCCATGGAGAAATACGTAATAACACATGATCTCCAACATTGAATAACACGTCCTTTCGATGAAGATCAGCATAACTCTTTTGTCGATCTTGTGAGGTCTTTATACGTTGCCGGATCATTTGAATCTTTTCTGTTGTCATGCATACCAATTTCGGTCCCAACAACGTTGCTTCACCCACCTCATCCCAACATACTGGAGAACGACACTTGCGTCCATACAACGCCTCGAATGGAGCCATGCCAATACTTGCTTGATAATTGTTGTTGTAGGAGAATTCCACTAATAGCAAGAACTTGTCCCAACTTCCTTTGAAGTCAAGGACACATAGTCTTAATAGATCTTCAAGAGTTTGAATAGTCATCTCCGACTGCCCGTCCGTTTGAGGATGATATGCCGAACTAAATCGTAAATCCATGCCCATAACTTTTTGCAAACTAACCCAAAATCATGAAGTGAATCTTGGGTCTCGATCATAAACTATGGATATTGGCATACCATGCAGTCTTATAATCTCATTTATGTAACTACGAGCAAGACGTTCAAGTGAATAAGTTTCTCGTATATGTAAGAAATGAGCAGACTTGGTCAATCTATCAATAATGACTCAAATCGCATCTATGCCTTGAGAAACCATGGGAAGACCAGTAACGAAATTCATTGTCATGTGCTCCCACTTCCATTCTGAAATTTCAAGTTGTTGCAATGGACCTTTTGGCACTTGATGCTCCGCCTTAACACGTTGACACGTTAAACACCTTGAGATAAACTTCGTGATCTCTCTCTTCATATTGCTCCACCAAAATGTATATCGAAGATCATGATACATTTTGGTACTTCCAAGATGGATTGCAAACGATGTGTTGTGCATCTCCATCATGATTTTATACTTTAAATCAGGGTCGTTAGGAACACAAATTCTGGAGTTGACTCGAAGTATTCTTTCTTCATCAATTCTTGCTTCCGAAATAACATCTTCTTGTATTTTCTTCTTCATACACATCAGCTCCAGGTCTGAGCTTGAACAGCTTTAACTTTATCTATTAAAGTCGGTTCTACTCGTATATTTGACATTATTAGGATACTCTTTAATAATGTGACACGTACACATTGCATGGTGAGTATGAGAAAAAAGCCTAACAATCGCATTTAACATATCACGATATTGATTAAAGACAATAGTTATGGGATGTTTGAAATTCATTTCTCTAAGCCACTACTCAACAAATGTATCCTTAGTTTCATCTCTCAATAGTACACACCCAAACAATACATAATGGTAATGATGATTTACACAAGTGAAATATGCAAATGACATAAAATATTTGTTTGTTCAGTATATGATATCAGAAGTAACAACATCACAAAAAATTTGATAATCTACTATTGACCAATAATATACCCACATAATACATCCTATACGATTATCAAAGCATAGTTTGACACTAAAATAACACCTAATCGAGTTCTTACGCTATAACTTTATCAGGTAATCTATTGTAGCTTGTGCATCATTCAAATCCATCGAATCACGTCTAATATCTCTAACTATATTTCTTACATCTGTCTTAGAGAATCCAACATTGTTCATACCTCCACCCAATGAACTAATAACATTCATCATCCTACTTGGACCAATCCCAACATTATTAAGGGTTTCAATCAAATCTCAAGCAACTCTTGAAATACTTTTGTGTGTTTGAATTTGTGAAACTTTGCTTGGGGACTCAAATTCATGATTTTGATTCAGTTCAAGAGTAAACACAAACCAATTATCTTTACTCTTATCATACACAACATAAATATTTTTTGTACATTATTATTATTATCTTCATCATCAGTGGCAACCTCATTTTTCTTAACAACCATATATCCAACTTTACTTCACTAATACAATCTAGAACAAAAATCTTGAGAATTCACATGTTTGCTTCTAATTTTTATTCTTACTTCAAAACCAACATGTTTCGCATATTTTCTATTAAATATTTCAGTATCTTCCAACGTATCAAAATTTTGGCCATCATAAGGAATGATATCATTAACTAGGCTTGTTACATCATTATTATCATACATTTTTTTCCTCTGTGCTTAAAATTGAATGAAATGATTCCTCAGTAAACAAACAAATCAATCACTTGTACAAATTAAATTACTAATTACCGTATTCGACTAATGTTCATCTCCTAGTATGCTTTCTAGTTTCTTGCTCTCTCAATGGTATAAGAAGGTGAGGAAGGAAGAAAGAAAATGATATGGTATGCTTAATACTTATTCTCCTCTTAAGTTGATTAAAGATTTGACGAAAAATGATGATACATAAATTTAACCAGTCCTACTGCCCGTATAGTCCTACCATCCGCACTTTAGTTATGCGGACGGGTAAAACATATCTTTTTAGGTTGATGATTACCGTCCGCACTTTAGTTCTGTGGACAGGTAAAACATATATTTTTACCACAGATGTGGCCTAACTACAAAAAAGTTGTATTTAAACTTATCAATTCTTTCATTTCTCTTGCATATTCTTATCTAGAATGATGAGAAACATGCATGGATAAGCAAATGAACTAAGTCATTTTTAAACTAACTTATTTTAAAATGAATTATAAGTCATTTTGAAATAAGTCACAAATAGTTACTTATTTTTTGACTTAAAACTCAACTTATAAGTCAAAAAATAAGTGATTTTCAAATACCTTAATAGTGAAAAACAACTTATAATTTGGTACGAGCAACTAAATAAATCTGTAGTGCTACAAATTCTTAAATTTATTACTTTTAAAAATTAACTGAACAGTACTATTCTAAATTTGAAAATATAAATATCTTAAATTAACTTTGAAAAGTATATTAAAACATATAGAGTATAATTAGGTATTAAAAACAACTTGTATGTTTTCTTTCAAGTTATTGAGCTTATAAAGGAGAAAGAAAGAAAGCAAACTAAGTTTATAATTAAACTACTAATTGACCTTATTTTTGTTTTATTGTGTTTGAAATATGGAGGGGTATATAATAGGGACTATAAAATACAATTGCATCAAATTCTTCAGTGAAACAACAAGACATTCTCAATCAACAGGGGTATGCACAGCAGAATCATAAATAGATTATCTATGTACCTAGAAGAACAAACAAGAACACGCGCTGTACTTACCAATAATAATTTGCAGCAAAAAATAAAGGAAATTATTTTATCCCAAAGTTAAACTCGCATCAAATTCTACACTTTAAAACAACAAGGCAACTTGACTTACCAATAATAATTTGCACCAGAATCATCACCTGGAAATTTTGGAAGAAGAAAGTAGGTAAGCCGCAATGATTGTAGAATCCTACAAACAGAAAAATCTTCGTCCATCTCCAACTCGGAACTTGGGTAACTCTATGGAATAAACTTTTGAATCATTTTAATCGAAGTGGAATATTTGTCCCTTGAGCAGAAATAGACATCTTATAACAGAGAAAAAATCTATGAATCAGTTAAGAAACCACTCCTTGCCATTTCCTTAAGAAGTATATTTGCATCTTCAAATTGATTCCCCTTCAAAAATCCTTGGACAATAGTACGGTAAGTGACTTTATCTGGCAGGCATCCACTTTCTTCCATTTTGATGAGAAATCCTTTCGCCTCTTGAAATTGCCGATTTTGACAAAGCTCATTTATTAGTATGTTATATGTCCTAACATTAGGTTTAAAACCTTTAAAAGAAAGGTTATCAAAAAGTTCCCTTGTTTTATCAATCTTTTCATCCTTGCTAGTACCATCAATGAGAATATTGTAAATTGCAACATCAGAAATTAATCCCCTATTCTCAAACAGATGAAATAAAGATAACGCCTCAGCAGTTTGATGATTTTTATAAAGATATCACGGGTGTACAGGCTTGGCACTATTCCCCCTGCTTGCATCTCATTAAAAAGTTCAAGAGCAGCTGCACATTTACCCATTTGAAATAAGCCTTGTAAAAGACTACTGTAGGTAACAACGTTAGACTTCAATCCCTTGGAAGCCATTTCTCGAAAGAGATGCATCGCCTCATCCATTTTTTTCACCTTGCAATGGCCATTGATTGAACTGTTATAGCTAACAATGTTTGGCAAAATACCTCTATCAACCATCAAATGAAGCACTTGCATAGCATTATCCATTTGCCCTCGCAAACAATATTCATCCACCAATATATTAAAGGTGTACAAATTTGGAGAAATTTTTAAGTTACACATTTCTTTCCAAACCCTAGTAGCCTCATTCCAACGACCAAAATTGCATAATCCTTGAATCAATGGACTAATGTGATAACATTTGGCGGAATTCCTTTTCCGATCATTTCTGAGAAAAGGTTCAAAGCATTGTCTATCAATCTATCCTTACAGAGACTATCTATGACCGTGCTATACGATACGGTGTCACGTTTACATCTATTCTTTTCCATAAACTTGAGCAATTTAATAGCTGCAGCGGTGTTCCCAGTTTTACAAAGCCCATTTATTACGGTATTATACATGACTTGATCGGATTCATAAACTTTCTCCCTGATCAACTTCTTAAATAACTCCACTGCCTCAAGAGTCCTATCTGCTAGAATGAGTCCCTTTAAAAGAGTGTTGAAGGTAGTCGAATCTGTTAAAAAGCCATGCTTGAAGAAAGTACAGAAGATAGAAAAACCATAACCAACTTGATTTAGGTGGCAATAGCAATTGATCGCAATATTCAAGGTATATTCATTCACTGGAACACCCAAGAAACCCATTTTCTTAAACAAAACAATTGCAGAATCGTAATGTTCCATCTTGGAAATAATGCCAAGTAATTTGGTAAAATCAACAACAGAAGACCTAGGTTGCATTTGGAGCATTTCATTGAACAGATTGAGTGCATGTTCGAGCTTATTAACATTGTCAAAACAAAATCTAGCTCGGTTTGAACTAGTTATAATAGAATGAGAGTGAAAATGAGAGTGGGAAAAGAAAATACCTTCATAATTATTACCAAGAATAGGTCTTCTTCTCAAGATGAAAGAGACAGCGGTAGAAACACAATTTCTCTTTATTAACATCTTCAACAGTTTATGGAGACAAAAAAAATGGTTTCAATTGGAGGAATAATGTGTATAGGAAGATTGAATGAACCCTAATATTGTTTTGAAAGGATATAATTTGGAAGGAATTTAATTGCTTTCTATCCAAAACTCATGTTTTTTGAGTTTCTCATAGTCAGGCCGCTGGGGAGAAAGTAAGAGAAATGGGTGGAAAATACCCCTTGCCCTCTCTTCTATTTGTGGTCGAGTAAGCCATATTTCTACAACGTTCCTCCCACATATTGACGTACATAGTAAATATGTTTCACATTTATGTGAGAGATATTGTAAAAATATTGTTTTTTATTTGTGAAAATAATAATTTTGTATTTCTATCATTAGACTCATTTTTATACAATTAATGTGTATAGGAAGATTGGAGGAATAATGTGTATAGGAAGATTGACTGAATCTTAATGTTGCATTTGGATTGAAGGAATGAAATGAAGGGTGGAATGATTCACTCTATTTTAGTTGGAATGAGTTATTCCATGTGTTCTCACTCCTCTAAGGAATCAAACACAATTTTTTTCATTCCAATCGCATTAATCAAACATAACTTTTTTCATTCTATGTGAATGAGTCATTCAATTCTCACATTCATTACTCCAATCCAAATGTAACGTAATACTATTTTGAAAAGATATAATCATAACCATTGGTGAAAACATGAATATCCTTGGCCCGTAGTGCATGGATAATTTGTGGTTGTGATAATATTTATTAAGCTGAGTCTCAGCGATAAAGTTGATGAAAAACTTTTTAAATCATAGAAGATAGTAAATATCAGGCTCTACTTGACTCTTCTAATAGATTGCTTGTTTTTCTACAGTTAAACTTGATGTTTATTGTATTTTATCAGTTTAACACTGTTGAAGGCTAACGATAATTTATTCGGCATTATCTTAGTCATAATATTTCTTACTGGGCTAGTTGAGCTCACCCTTTTGCTTTCATTGTTCTCAGAAATGAGAACGAATGGGACTAGTCGGGGAACAGAGTGACGGTCCGAGATGGTGGCTATAGTAGTCCTCACTATTTTATGAAATAGTGTGATAATAAATGTAATGAGGACTTCATTTGAGTTTGAATACTTTCGATGAGACAATATTCGTGTAAAAACTCTAAGCTACGCTGTTGTCGTATTGTATAAAAGAAGTTTGTATTTGATTTATGTACCATGTATGTGGTGACTCAGAATGGGTGATGTATACCTATTTTGGGGGCGTCACAATTATATACAAGTAATAAGGGCAAAATAGTAAATTAATAATAAAACAAAACAATAAACAAAATATAACTAAACCCATCCTCTCTCTCACTTCAGATTTCGCTTTTTACCGAATACCCAAATCAAAATGATAAATCAAGGCTATGAAGAAGAAGAATCCCATCAATGGCTGGATTACGATTGGCAAAGATGATAAAACCTCGAGCGCTAAATTTCACTTGAATGTGACAGCTGAACCGAATCCATGGTTCGTGTTTCAGTTCGACGGCGAACCGGAGTGTAGTCCGCAAGTTTTTCAGATCCAAGGCAACATTCGTCAACCGATTTTTACTTGCAAATTCAGTTTTCGGAGCACGGGCGATTGCAATTAGAGAACAAGGTCACTCTTCCTCCTTCATTCTCATTGATGATTTCAAAGAGGAAGAGGTCGATGAAGCTCGATTTTCCGGTGGCGGCTTTGAGCTTTGGGTGTGATTTCGTTGTCGGCGGCGACGACTTTGAGATTTGGGTGTGATTTTGTTGTGTCGCCGGCGACTGAGGAGAAGGGTATTCAGTATATATATACTGTAAAGAGGGAGGAGAGAGGCAACGGAGATGGGTATTCAGTATACTATTTTAAACTTATTTTGATTTGGACTTTTAGTGGTGTTTCAATATTTGTTTGTCTGATGGTTTTTGTTTCTTGTGTTGTTATTGATTTGTTCGTGTTATTGATTTGGTTTTGGTGTTTGTTTGTGTTGAGAAATCTTGTGATTTGGTTTTGGCTTGATTCAGTATCTTTGTTTGTTTGTTTAATATAAAGTGATTTGACAATTGTGCCCCTTAATGTATAATAAAAAATTAAAATACTCTTTTTTTGTTACACATCAGCTCAACTATAACCCACTCAAACGGTCACGTCAGCAATTTCTGACGTGACAGACCCAATTGAATAGAGGTGGAAAAAATTAATAGTTCAATCATCTAATTGACAAAATTAAAAGGTGGATCACCGAATTGGAATATGGTCCATAGTTTAGGGTAATAATTTATATTTAAGCCTTAATTAAATGGCAAATATGTATCATTATTTTATTTAACAATATGTTTTAATTTAACGAACAATACCTTAAAGCAAGAAAACAAAAAGAAAAATTATTAAAAAAGTATCAGCATGTCTAGAGGTGGCAAATGGTAGGCGAGAGCCCACGGAAAAGCCGTGACCGAAGGCCATGGCTGAACTAAGTAGAAGCCAAAAAGGCCGGGTTTTATGAAGAAAATGTGAGGCAAGTGGCATGGTTGGTTTTACCGCTCATGAGCTTCTTTTCCCTATTTTTTTTTTTGCAAAATTTTGCTACACCAAAAATAGTAATAATAATAAATAATAAAAATTATAAAATAATTTATAATAAACAATAATTCTAATACATATAATTATATAAATATTGTCCGCTTAATATAAACAATAATTCTACTTATTCATAACTTCATATAATAATTCTACTGATAATTCAATGCGATGCATGTTAAGCTGCTATGTTTGATAATTCAATCTTAAACTTTGAAATTAGGATTGAGACCAAATTTTAACTAAAATTGATTTCAATTTTATGAAATAACAAAAGTAGTTCAAAGATAATTTTAATTCTAAAATTATGAGTTGAGTATCAAACGATATAACGTTAAATATATAAAGTGTCTCAAAACAATATGAAATATATATTGTCAACCTTATAAATACTCCATAAGGGTAAAGTAATCAGACTATATATATATATATATATATATATATATATATATTATTTATAAATATATGAAATTATGTGCTTGTGTTTGATATATAAGAAAATTTAAAAAAGACGTAGTTTAACATTTTACTATTAAGTTTATGTGATTGTATAAAAATAAATAATAATAATAATAATAATAATAATAATAATAATAATAATAATAATAATAATAATTGTTACATTTTATATAATGTAGTGTTGATTATTATCATTTGATATAACAACAAAATAAATTGCTCTAACCTTAATTCTTTTTCTCATGAATTTTTTATTTCTACTATATAATCAATTGTAAATGGTGGGTGTTGCTTAATCAATATAACTTTCAAAGGGTTTGAACTCTTATTTATTTATTTACAAGTCTTGTGTTCAAGCCTCATAACCCACAAGTATCAAAATTTTGCAAAAAAAAAAAAATATTGTCGCTGGCCGGGCAAAAAACTCTCGCATTTTCATGGGCTAAAAATTGAAATTCCAGCTTGACCAAAGTGGAGGGCGGGCACCAGGCCTCTTTTGCCGAAGTCTAAGCATGTCTCCGCCCCCCTAAGAATGCGCATTCCCAAATCATCAACCAGGCAATTGCCATAGTTGGACTTTTGGAAAATATGTATAGGTATATCATGTGTAATATTTAATATTGTAGTTGTTATTTACATTTGTGGGCAAATATAGATAATTGGGTATATATTTATAGATAGATAAGAGATATATAAAAGAACTACTATTATGTTATTCTTTTGTCAACTATTTATTTATTTATACTAGCTAATTATATCTCCACTTTAATTATCCTTACACAGAGTATTAAAATTTGTTTAGATAAAGTTAATAATTTTTTAATAATATTTCGTTTCAAATTATAAGATCATTATTGACTTTTAAAACTTAATTTGAAACATTTTTAAACTTAAAATTGAAATGATTCATTAAAAATTTATGAAATAATAAATCTTACAATGAGTAGTACTTTTATATTAGACTATAATATTCATTATTGTTGTAACAACTCGAGTCAAATTCTGAATCCAGAACAAATCTTGGGTCATATCCCAAGTCTGAATCAAATCAAATACATTCATACAAGGCCTTAATCTACTAGCTTAATAGTATCTTCTTGACTGAAAAAATTATTGTTAGTAACTTAATTCCTTATATACATAAAAATTATTCTCACATGTTTTAATGTGGGATTGGGCTATTACAAACTCCCCGCTTAAATTTCTGACGTCCTCGTCAGAATCGATAACGTACACTATCAAAAATCTTTATCTCTTTAGCTATTATGGGATAATATCGACTGACTTTGTATCTCCACCTTTGGACCTCTCTCCATTGTGGGATAATATCACTAGCCTTCGTGTGACGCCCCCAAAATAGGTATACATCACCCATTCTGAGTCGCCAAATACATGGTACAGAAACAATTACAACTTCAGTAATATAATTGTTGTACAAAATACGATAACACATAAACAGTGAGTTTGAATACAAATATTGTCTAATAGACAATATACAAACTCAAAAGGAGTCCTCATTACAATTATTGATACACTATTTTACAAAATAGTGAGGACTACTAAAACAACTATCCTGAACCATCACTCCATACCACTTTAGTTCTGCTTTATGTTCTCACCTCTTGAGAAGAAAAATGGAACAAAAAGAAAAAGGGTGAGCTCAACTATCCTAGTAAAGAATATTATGACTAATATAATATACAATAATTTATTATTAGTCTTCAACAGGGAAAAATCTGATAAAATATAATAGACAACAAGTTTTAGATCAACAACTACAGCGGAAACAACAATCCATTAGAAGAGCCAAGTAGAGAATGAATCCTACTATCTTCTAAGATTTAAAAGTCCATCATTAATATTTTATCTGTGACGCCCCCAAAATTAGGTATACATCACCCATCTTAAGTCGCCAGATACTTGGTACAGAATTCAAATACAACTGTCGTGTAGAATACGATAAAACATAAACTGTGAGTTTGAATACAAATATTGTCTACTAGAGAGTATACAAACTCAAAAGGAGTCCTCATCACAATTATTATCACACTATTTCACTGAATAGTGAGGACTACTAATGCACCATCTAGGACCATCACTCCGATTCTCCAGACTGCGTTCAACCTATATTCTCATTTCACGAAGAAAAGTGGTGAAAGAAAGGGTGAGCTCAACTAGCTCAAGAAGAAATATTATGACTAAGATAATGCAGAATAAATTATCATTAGCCTTAAACAAAGATGTTAAACCGATACAATATAACAAACATCAAGTTTAGCTGCGGTGAACAATCAATCCATTAAAAGAGTCAAGTAGAGAATAAAATCTACTATCTTTTATGATTTAAAAGGTTTTCATCACTTTTATCATTTGGGACCAAATTTTAATAAATAATCCACATCATCGAATCACCCCTACACTACTACGGCGAGGATATTCTTAGTATCACGACCACAATTATCCATGCACTACGGGCCAAGAATATTTGTGTATTCATTAATGGTCATGATCATGCCAACAACTGTCCATCAATGCACTACGGGCCAATGAGGACTTTTACCACATCATTTATAACATTACGGTCATGATTACACCAAATAATCCCTGGTCATAATCATACTAAGTTCATCTATGCACTACAAGCCACATTTGACTTTCAAAAAAATATAAACATGAGGATGATAACAATGATATAAGAATTCAATAAAACAAGTTCAAGAATTAATTTATTCAGGAACTAATAACGTTCAAATTATCAACGTGATACTGCTTTGTAGAGTAAATTCAAGAATACTCAAAAGAATATTTCCATGAAAAGATACTGGATGAAGCGCAAATATCAAGGATATTCCACTAATTTCATGGAGTATAGAAGTCAAAACTTTAACCAACCTGAGTATAATAAAGAATGGAATAACAAAAGAAATCACCATGCATGCGGTACTTGGCATAGAAAGGTTATTCAACATAATAATAAAGAATGGAATAACAGAAGTTCTCTTCATAAATAAGAAAGAAAGAGTACCTCTTACGAGTACAACAAATAATATTCCCTACCTTAAGAACAAGAGTACTGGATATATAAGTAGTGAAGTAGCAGAATACTTTCTTCTTTCTCTCTATAGTTTATCTCTCTAGAGTTTCAGTGAATTCGTAAGAAATAATGAAGGAATGAGCTTATTTATAGAAAAATGGACTGCGATAAGTAACTAACTCATGAACGGTCTGAGATTGATTTACTTTAATCGACGGTCCATATTTAAAGCAAAATCTTTTAAATAAAATATAATATATTCTATTTATAATCTAATAAAATGAATAACTTTATAAAAATTTTACTATGCAAACACTACGCAGAACTTATGCATAATAAAATATAATATATTCTAATTATTGTCTAATAAAATAGATAACTTTATAAAAGTATTCTTTTTTATATAAAAAGATTTTACTATGCAAAAACACTATTCGTGACACTATGCATAATAGAATATAATATATTCTATTTATAGAATAACTTTATAAAAGTATTCTACATTTTTATATAAAAAGATTTTCTCGTATTATTACATTAATAATACCAACAAAATTGAGTGACTTATCACATAAGCATCAATAATTAATACTGGTGTACTACTATGCAACCACGCCAGCGTATTCGCATTTTTAACACCGGTGTTTCAAAAGTTAACAGTAAAACTTTATGTTATTTTCATAAAGTATTTTGTCATTTTCTCAATCCGACAATAATTCCGTTGTAGGGGTCCACCAATGATTGTGCCGTTATACGAATAATATTTTGTTAAAATGAATATTCCTGACCAATCGAATATTATATAACAACTTTGCGTACTTTTGCAAAATTTATAAATATTACCCACAACTATAACATTATATCAATTTCACTCCATAATATTCAAAATAATATTTATAGAAAATTCATCTTTATTCAAAAGTTTGGGTTTTACTAATCCCCTTCTTATGAAATTTCGTCCTCGAAATTAGAGGTACGATACTGGTATATTGAAGAGGTAAGGATACCTTGATTTCATATCAGATTTTAACTCCCAAGTCATTTCCTCAACATCGTGGTTTCTCCACAAAACTTTGACTTGAGGTATAACCTTGGAGCGTAGAATATGTTTCTTCTTATCCAAGATTTGAACAGGAACCTCTTCATACGTCAAATCTTTCGCTATTTCTTCCGGTTCTAACTCAATAATGTGGTTCGGGTCTTCCACATATTTACGTAACATGGATATGTGAAAAACATTATGAGCACGAGACATACTTGGCGGTAAAGCGAGTCTATAGGCCACAGTTCCTACTTGATCAAGGATTAAAAATGGGCCGATGAATCGAGGATTGAGCTTTCCTCTCTTTCTAAATCTTGTAACTCCTTTCCATGGAGGAACACGTAACAACACATGATCTCCTATAACGAATTCCACGTCCTTTCGATGAAGATCAACATAACTCTTTTGTCGATCATGTGAGGTTTTTATACGTTGTCGGATCGTTTGAATCATTTCCGTAGTCATACGTACAAACTCCGGTCCCAACAACGTTGCTTCACCCACCTCATCCCAAAGATCTTCGGAAGCGACACTTTCTTCCATACAACGCTTTGAATGGAGTCATGCCAATACTTGCTTGATAAGCTGTTGTTGTAGGAAAACTCCACCAATGGTAAGAACTTGTCCCAACTTCCCTTGAAGTCAAGGACACGAGTCTTAATAGATCTTCAAGAGTTTGAATCGTCCTCTCTCGACCGCTCCGTCAAATCTAAGGATGATATGCTTAGAGCTAAATCGTAAATTGCGTGCCCATAGCTTTTTTGCAAACTAACCCAAAATCTTGAAGTGAATCTTGGGTCTCGATCAGAAACTATGGATACTAGCATACTATGCAATCTTACAACCTCGTTTATGTACATACGAGCAAGACATTCAAGTGTTTAAGTTTCTCGTATCGGTAAGAAATGAGCAGACTTGGTCAATCTATCAACAATGACCCAAATCGCATCTATGCCTTGAGAAACTTTGGGAAGACCGGTAACGAAATCCATGGTAATGTGCTCCCACTTCCATTCTGGAATTTCAAGTGGTTGCAATGGACCTTTTGGTACTTGATGCTCCGCCTTGACTCATTGACACATTAGACACCTTGAGATAAATGCAATAGCTATCTCTCTCTTCATATTGCTCCACCAAAATGTATGACAAATATCATGATACATTTGGTACTCCTGAAATGGATTGCAAGCGGTGTGTTATGCCTCCATCATGATTTTATACTTTAAATCGTGGTCGTTAGGAACACAAAGTCCGGAGTTGACTCAAGTATTCCTTCTTCATCGATTCTTACTTAAGGCATAGCACCTTCTTGCACTTTCTTCCTCATACGATCGTCACTCCGTGTCCGTAGCTTGAGCGACTTTTAAACTTATCAATTAAAGTCAGTTCTACTCGTATGTTCGCAATCATCACATGGGTCCCTGGATTCTTTAACTCTATTTTCATCCTTTGCAAGTCACACAAAATGGGCCTTTGCGTTGTCAATATTGCACTCGTACCCACATATGATCTTCTACTCAATGCGTCAGCTACCACGTTCGCTTTTCCAGGATGGTATTGGATGGTATGGTCATAATCTTTCAACAGTTCAAGCCAACGTCGTTGTAGCATGTTGAGTTCCTTTTGAGTGAAGAAATATTTGAGGCTTTTATGATCCGTAAAGATCTCCACTTTCTCCCCATACAAGTAATGCCTCCAAATCTTTAGTGGGAAGACAACAGCTACCAACTCTAGATCATGAGTAGGATAATTCCTCTCATATTCTTTGAGTTGTCGTGAGGCATAGGCTATGACTTTCCCATGTTGCATGAGAACACATCCTAACCCTTTGCCGAAGCATCACTGTAGATGACAAATCCCTCCGAACCAGATGGTATTATCAGAACAGGTGCTGAAATGAGTCTCCTCTTGAGTTCTTGAAAACTCTTCTCACATTCCTCGCTCCAACCGAACTTTGTATCTTTAAAGTCACCGAGTTAGTGGAGTAGCGATTCGACAAAACCCTTCTATGAATCTCCGATAATAACCAGCTAGGCCGAGAAAGCTACGTACTTTGGTCACTGATTTAGGTTGCTCCCAGCTTTGAATAGCTTCAATCTTTGCTGGGTCAACAGATATTCCATGACTTGATACCACGTGCCCAAGGAATGCTACCTCCTCAAGCCAGAACTCGCATTTGTTCAACTTGGCATAAAACTTATATTCACGAAGCATTTAGAGTATTAGCCTCAAGTGCTGCTCATGATCTTCACAGGTTTTGGAATATATGAGGATGTCATCAATAAAGAAGGCCACAAAGTGATCCAAATATTCTTTGAATACTCGATTCATTATATCCATGAAGGCAGCAGGAGCATTAGTCAATCCAAAGGACATGACTAGGAATTCATAATGCCCGTACCGAGTTCTGAAAGCCGTCTTTGGAATGTCATCAGTTCTAATTTTGAATTGGTGATATCCAGAATGAAGATCAGTCTTTGAAAAGAATTTGGCTCCTTGCAACTGGTCAAACAGATCATCAATACGTGGAAATGGATACCTATTTTTGATGGTGACATGATTCAACTCCCGATAATCAATACAAAGTCGCATACTCCCATCTTTCTTCTTCACGAATAGAACAGGAGCACTCCAAGGAGACGTACTAGGACGAATGAAACCTATAACTAACAATTCTTGCAGTTGGGTCTTTAATTCCTGAAGTTCAATAGGAGCCATTCGATATGGGGCTTTGGAAATGGGTTTTGTACCGGGTTCAAGGTCGATACAAAATTCAATTTCACGCCTAGGGGTGGGCCAGAAGTTCTTCAGAAATACGTCGAAATTCATTAACAATAGAAATATTATTCAAAATCGGCGTATTTTTGTTTAGATCCGTGACATGAGCTAAGAAAGCTTGACATCCGCTTTTTCAATAAACGAATAGCTTTATGGCTTGAGATAGCGATGATTGATTTTAATGGTTTGGTTGTTTGAATTCGATAATAGGTTGATTAGGAATATGAAAGTTAACAACCTTACGAAAATAATCAATTTTCGCATGATGAGTAGTTAACCAATCAATCCTAGAATTACATCAAATGCAAGTATTTTCAATGAAATAAGATCGACGGGTAATGTGTGGGTACCAACTTGAACCAAACAAGACTTATAAATCGTGGATGTAATGAAGGTTTCTCTAACGGAGTTTCAATGAGATAAGTCAAAGTCTAATTTCTCCGAGTCAAATTTAAACGTTGAGCGCAAGTAGGAGAAATAAAAGAATGGGTAGAACCGGCATCAAATAAGGTATAGACTTCGCTAGAGTTTATTATAAGCTTACCCATGATGACCTCATTCGGGTTCCTTGCTTTCTGGGAGGTCACTACAAACGCTCTCCCTTGTACTACCGGCTTTGACTTTTTTGGGATGACCTTTAGTGCCTCCATCCCTATTGAACTTGTCTTTGGTGAACGACAAAATCGGGCTAGGTGACCTTCTCTTCCATAATTATAACATGCTTTGGGATGACATCGCGCGTGAGGTTGGGTGATGTGTCCTCTCCTCCGCATTTGAAGCATATGATAGGTGGTCGTTCTCCTTCCTTAACAATGGGTCTTTGGTCTTGACGTCTTTCCATCATTGTTGAATCTCCTCTTCTTGAAATGTCCATTCTTATTGTTTTGGCCCTGATTACCACCGAAGTGATTACCATTTCTGGCATGTTGATTCTCTCCATGCTTATTGTCACTGCTTCGATGACTACTCTCACTGGTATTATCATTTTGCCGGCTGCTCTCTTTTAATTGCGTTGACTCGTTATCGCACTCCAATAACTGAGCCCTATTTACAACATCTGAATACAAACACAGTTTATGAGAAATAAGATATTGACGTATCTCCGGTTTTAAACCTCTTAAAAACATTTGCGTCATTCTCTCCTCATTATCAACCAAATGGGACGCAAATCGGGACAACTCTAAGCAAACTTGGCTTCAGATCTTGCGATACTGGTCATGTTGTTTTGCTCCACCTTGATGAATTCTACTTCTTTCTTGTGACGAATACTTTTGGAAAAGTACTTGTCGTTGAATAATTCTTAGAACTTCTCCCTAGTCATCTTTAGTGCAGCAGGTTGAGTGGTTTTGGCTCTCCAATAAACTCCGGTGGTCCAAGCTCCTTGAATCATGTTTAGCGGTGGCCATCGAGAGTTTCAGTGTTTCCACCTACATTTTGGACAGAGAGCCGCGCTCTGCTTCGATGTTGTATGAATCAGATAAAGCCTCTAAACAATCCATCATTCATCATTTGGTTCGTGTTGTTGTTGTTTTGCATGAGGATTATCGCCTTCCTTCGATGCACATTATCCCGATTATTGATATGTGGAGACTCAGCGGTCTCTTGGCTCCATTGCTATTATTCTCAACATTCTCGGATGTCATTTTCAGACATCGCCACAAAACAAGGGTTAGTTGACATGTAACATATTATCTCTAAACTCACCAACCAATTTAAATACAAAAATAAATAAATTAAGTAGGTCATACTAGCGAAGAATTCCCGTCTCTCTCCTCCTAGTTTTAGTCGCGACATCTTAGCCAGGATCATATCCCCAAGCTTTGATACCAACCGTGTGGCTCAAATTAGGTATACATCACCCATCTTGAGTCGCCAGATACTTAGTACGTAATTCAATTACAAATCGTCGTAGGTACAATACGACATAAAACATAAACCGTGAGTTTGAATACAAATATTGTCTACTAAAGAGTATACAAACTCAAAAGGAGTCCTCATTACAATTATTATCACACTATTTCACGAATAGTGAGGACTACTAATGACCATCTAGGACCATCACTCCGCTCCCCTGACTGCGTTCCAACTATATTCTCATTTCTGAAGAGAAAAGTTGAAAGAAAGGGTGAGCTCAACTAGCCCGAAGTAAGAAATATTATGACTAAGATAATGCAGAATAAATTATCATTAGCCTTAAACAGTGTTAAATTGATACAATATAACAAACATCAAGTTTAACTGCAGTGGAACAAGCAATCCATTAAAAGAGTCAAGTAGAGAATAAAATCTACTATCTTTTATGATTTAAAAGGTTTTTCATCACTTTTATCGCTAGGACTTAGCTTAATAAATAATCCACATCATCGAATCACCCCTGCACTACTACTACCGAGGATATTCTTTAGTATCACGACCACAATTATCCATGCACTACGGGCCAAGAATATTTGTGTATTCATTAATGGTCATGATCATGCCAACAACTGTCTATCAATGCACTACGGGCCATTGAGGACTTTTACCACATCATTTATAACATTACGGTCATGATTACAATCAATAATCCCTAGTCATAATCATACCAAGTCCATCTATGCACCTACAGCCATGATGACTTTCAAAAAATATAAACATGAGGATGATGACAATGATATAAGAAGTCAATAAAACAAGTTCAAGAATTAATTTATTCAGAACTAATAACGTCCAAATTGTCAACGTGATCTTCGCTTTTGTAGAGTAAAATTTAAGAATGCTCGGAAGAATATTTCCATGAAAAGATATGGATGAAGCGCAAATATCAAGGATATTCCACTAATTTCATGGAGTATAGAAGTTAAAACTTTAACCAACCGAGTATAATAAAGAATGGAATAACAAAAGAAATCACCATGCATGCGTGTGATTGTGATAGACATGTTATTCCAACATAATAATAAAGAATGGAATAATGTAAGTTCTCTTCATAAATAAGAAAGAAAGAGTACCCTTACTTAGTACAACAAATAATATTCCCTACCCAAGAAGAAAGTCTACTGGATATATAAGTAGTGAAGTAGCAGAATACTTTCTTCTTTCTCTCTATAGTTTATCTCTCTAGAGTTTCAGTGAATTCGTAAGAAAATAATGAAGGAATGAGCTTCTATTTATAGAAAAATGGACTGCATAGTAACTAACTCATGAACGGTCCAAATTGATTTACTTTAATCTGACGGTCCATATTTAAAGCAAAATCTTTTAAATAAAATATAATATATTCTATTTATAATCTAATAAAACGAATAACTTTATAAAAGATTTTACTATGCAAACACTATGCAGAGGCCTATGCATAATAAAATATAATATATTCTAATTATTGTCTAATAAAAATGTATAACTTTATAAAAGTATTGCATTTTATATAAAAAAGATTTTACTATGCAAAATACTATGCAGACACTATGCAACACTATGCATAATAGAATATAATATATTCTATTTATAGTATAACTTTATAAAAGTATTCTATTTTATATAAAAAGATTTTCTGTATTATTACATTAATAATACCAACAAAAGCGAGTGACTTATCACGTAAGCATCAATAATTAATACCGTAATGCTACTATGCAACCACGCCAGATTATCACATTTTTTTAACATCGTGTGTTTCAACAGTTAGCAGTGGTAAAACTTCCGCCGTTATTTTCATAAAGTATTTTTATCGCTTTTCTTAATCCGACAATAATTCCGTTGTGGGGTCCACCAATGATTATGTCGTTTTACGAATATTCCCTGTTAAACGAATATTCTCCGACCAATCGAATATTATATAACAACTTGCGTACTTTGCAAAATTTATAAATATTACCCACAACTATAACATTATATCAATTTCACTCCATAATATTCAAAAATAATATTTATAGAAAATTCATCTTTATTCAAAAGGTTGGGGTTTTACATTATCCCTGTAACATCAATCAATATCATCTTGAATCAAATATTCATCTTTTCACTACAGGCCAAAGATATTTATTTGTATCACCAGTTGGTCATGTTCATCTCAACACCTGTTCATCTTTGCACTACGAGCCAAAGATATTCATCAGTTAATCATTCATCTTTGCACTACAGGCCAAAGATATTCAGTAATATCATCATTTAGGACTGAGGATGATGAAAAATATCTTAATGAAAACGAATCCAGTGAGATAAAAGATCAAAGATTAGGGATTCGTACTTTAGTTTATCCAAGTTCAATAATACTCCATAATAACCAATTGTGAATCAGAATTCAAAAAATAAAGATCAAAACATGGATACAATCAAAGATAGTAACCATAATAGACATCTTGGACAAAAAAGAGAAAAATTCATTTTTCGGTGAATAGTTCCATATACGTAAATAGTGATGTATACGTGAATAGTGACGTATACATGAATAGTAATCCCGACACAAAAAAGGAAGAAATTCCACAATAAAATCCATACCAATATTCCAGTATAATGATATTGAAAGAATAACATCATTATGAAAAAATAACATCCTTACCTCGAAGTTAACAGAGATTCAAAATAAATATCGTATAAAGGTCAAGGAAACTTGAACTGATTAATAGAAACTCATAAAGTATCTAAATACTCACAAAATACGCTCGATAATATAAAGAGAGAAAGAGAGAAAACTTGTTTCTAGTGTAATTTTCAATTCTAACTAATCACCCTATTTATAGGAAAATGCTTAGAACGCCCATGTTAGATTAACCTACCACCGATGGCTTTACCTGCTACTATTCAAGCCCACCACTTTTGAAAATAAATTTCAGCACATTTCATTTCTCACCAACCAAAAGTGGGGGCCACCATATTTTTAATAAAAATATTTATTTTCGAAACTTCAATAATTCATAATAAATAGCCATTTTATCAAAAAAATACGAATTTTATGTCCATTCCATTGTAAATTAAATTCTCTACAACTTTGTAAAAGAAAGTTTTTCCAAATTCAAATCATAAAATATCCGAAATCCATATACGAACGATTTTTAATACATCCATTCCGATAAAATACTGATAAAACACCTCATAAATAATTCCTTCATTTATAACCACAATAAATATATCCATAATTTATATCCACATAAAATAAATATTTCCTTATCGTATAAATCAATAATTAATTATTCACAAATAATATTACAGAATCACAATTATGACAACCAGATCGTTCCTAGGAAAGAGGGGGTTTCCAATAAGGATTTCTCCTTATTGGCGCGCAATTAGGTGACCAAACCCCTTTTCTAGACAGAACTTCCTTAGACATTGCCAATAATGCTATCTAACAATATTATTCAAATAATATGAATTATTGATCTGATAATGGAGATATTGTGCAATGACAATTATTGAAACAACAATAATATAAAATATTAACGCAACAATTATTGAATCAATAAAATAAAATATTGAACAGTAATTATTGTAACAATTATTGAGTAGTGCCTTCTTACGTATATGAATAAATAATTCAAAAATTCATGCAAAACCTGGTATCATCTTTGTAAACCACGCCAGACATCAGATTTTTAACCACGAAAGTATTCCAATAGTGTTAACGATAACCATTACGCCGATTATTTATAAAAACTCAAACTTGTCATTTTCTTCATCAAAGTAGTTTTTTCATTATGGGGCCCATAAATGGTTGTCTTAAAATCTTACTTAATATTCCCGACAACAAGAATATTCCACGACCACACAAATATTCCCCGACAAAATGAATATTTTATAACCACTTGCTTATTTTGAAAAAATTGCACATTTCACCCATAACCAAAGCATTATATCAAATTAACACCTTATTATTCACAATAATAATTAGAGGAAATTTGATTTTATTTATAATAATTTGGGGTCTTACAACCTCCCCTCCTTATGAAATTTCGTCCTCGAAATTGACATACGTACCTGGTATTTCGAAAAGGTGAGGTTACCTCACTTTTATTTCTGATTCTAACTCCCAGGTCATTTCTTCAATATCATGGTTTCTCCACAAAACCTTAACTTGTGGTATAACCTTGGTGCGTAGGACATGCTCTTTCTTATCCAAGATCTTAACATGTACCTCCTCGTACATTAAATCTTCGGCTATTTCGTCTGGTTCTAACTCAATAACGTGGTTCGGGTCTTTCACATATTTACGAAGCATGGATATATGAAAAACATTATGAACACGAGACATGCTTGGAGGTAGTGCGAGTCTATAGGCCACATTTCATATTCGGTCAAGAATTTCAAATGGACCAACAAATCGTGGATTGTGTTTTCCTCTCTTCCCAAATCTTGTAATTCCCTTCCATGGAGCAATACGTAACAATACATGATCCCCAATATTAAATTCCACGTCCTTTCGATGAAGATCCGCATAACTCTTTTGTCGATCTTGTGCCGTTTGTATACGTTGTCGAATCGTTTGGATCTTTTCTGTAGTTATGCGTACCAATTCTGGTCCTGACAATGTTGCTTCACCCACCTCATCCCAGCATACTGGAGAGCGACACTTTCATCCATACAATGCTTCAAATGGAGCCACACCTATACTTGCCTAATAACTTTTGTTGTAGGAGAATTCCACCAATGGTAGGTACTTATCCCAACTCCCTTTGAAATCTAGGGACACAAAGTCTTAATAGATCTTCAAGAGTTTGAATAGTCCTCTCTGATTGTCCATCCGTTTGAGGATGGTATGCCGAACTGAATCGTAAATCCGTCCCCATAGCTTTCTGAAAGCTAACCCAAAATCGTGAAGTAAATCTTGGGTCACAATCCGAAACTATGGATACTGGCATACCATGCAATCTCACAATCTCATTCACGTACATACTAGCAAGACGTTCAAGGGAACAAGTCTCCCGTATAGGCAAGAAATGGGCAGACTTGGTTAATCTATCAACAATGACCCAAAACGCATCTATGCCTTGAGAAACCTTGGGAAGACCCGTAACAAAATCCATAGTAATGTGTTCCCACTTCCATTTCGGAATCTCAAGTGGTTGCAATAGACCCTTTAACACTTGATGCTCCGCCTTTACACGTTGACACGTTAAACTCCGCGATCTCTCTCTTTATATTGCTCTACCAAAATGTATGTCGAAGATCATGATACATTTTGGTACTCCCAGGATGGATTGCAAACGGTGTGTAATGTGCCTCCATCATGATCCTATGCTTCAAGTCAAAATCGTTAGGAACACAAAGTCTGGAGTTGACTCGAAGTATTCCTTCTTCATCGATTCTTGCTTCTGGAATAACACCTTCTTGCACTTTCTTCTTCATACGCATTAGCTCCATATCCGTAGCTTGAGCAGCTTTAACTTTATCGATTAAAGTCAGTTCTAATTGTATGTTTGATATCTTCACGTGGGTACTTGGAGCCTTTATGTGATGCCCCAAAAACAGGTATACATCACCCACCTTGAGTCGCCAGATACATGGTACAAAATTCAAATACAACTTAATTATACAATAGTCGTGTAAAATACGACAAAACATAGCTGAGAGTTTTTAATAAGAATATTGTCATCTAGACAATATACAAACTCAATGGAGTCCTCATTACATTTATTGTCACACTATTTAACAGAATAGTGAGGACTACTAAAGCCATTTATCTTGGACCGTCACTCCGTTCCCCGACTAGTCCTGGCTACGTTCTCATTTTCTGAAGAGAACAGTGAAAGAAAGGGTGAGCTCAACTAGCCCAGTAAGAAATATTATGACTAAGATAATGCAGAATAAATTATCATTAGCCTTCAACAAGTGTTAAAAGCGATAAAATATAATAAACATCAAGTTTAATCTGCAATGGAACAAGCAATCCATTAGAAGAGTCAAGTAGAGAATAAAATCTACTATCTTCTATGATTTAAAAGATTTTTCATCACTTTTATCGCTGAGACTCAGCTTAATAAATAAACCACATAATCCATGCACTACGGCCAAGGATATTCATTAGTATCACGACCACAAATTATCCATGCACTACGGGCCAAGGATATTCGTGTATTCATCAATGGTCATGACTATCTTAGAATAATCCTCGGTCATAATCATACCAAAAAGCATCCATCAATGCACTATGTGCCACCGAGGACTTTTACCACATCGTTTATAACATTATAGGTCATGATTATACCGAATGATCCCTGGTCATAATCATACCAAGTCCATCTCTGCACGTAAGCCAAAGATATACAACTATAAAACCAATAATCAACAGTCCTTCTTTGCACATAAGCCAAAGATATACAATTCAATAATCAACAGTCCATCTTTGCACGTAAACCAAAGATAACTTTCATCACCATATAAGCATGAGGATGATGACAATGATATAAGCATTAATCAAATGAAAACAAGGATAAATATTAAAGACTTTACATTTATCCAAATATTAACAACCACTTAATAAACTCATAATCTAATATTATTAATATTATAACAATATTTTAATCACTTCTTAAACTTATAAACAATTTATTTCAATTGTTTACACTTTACCACATAATGCATTTAATCATTCAAAATGCCATACTCATAAGATTTCATCACCAATGATCAAATCCCTCATAAAAAAATCTGCTTATACCCTATATAGGATTCCCAAGCCATAAAATCCTATTTTCCAATTTTGTTACTTCACATAACATATTTAATTCATTTACTCATAACTAGTTCATTTTCATGAAAAATACCAAATCAGTCCCAAAAATATTTCTTTTCTGGGATTCAGCAGAATATAGTCCCATATTGAACATATATATATTTTTCTCAGAATTTTTAAAATTCATTTACTATTTTTCAAAAATCAATTTCTAATTAAGTCCTTAAGAAATTAGCTACCTCAAGTTTAACTCCAGAAATTCCAAAATCTTGGCAGGATCTTACACATGTTAACGTGAGCTTCCAGTTTAAATTTCATGGTCATCGGAGTTATAGAACTTCGGTTATAGCATTTTTCATCGGAAAAACCTAAATATTGAAATAGTGATAACTTGCTCATTTTAAGTCGGAATAAGCTCATTTTTGGACAGGAGGTACTTTATACCATATATTTTCATGTCCCAAAAGGCCAAAAGTTTTCTCACAAATAAAGTGGCCGAAAATGCCCTTTTAAATTTCTGAGCAGTAGCTATTTAGTACTTTGCAATTTTTGACTCCTTTGCTAAAATCAGTCCACACGAAAATTTACAACACCTTTTTCAGTTATTCCACTTGTATAAGTTAGAAAACTCATAGATCTAACTCTAGAACTTGACCACATTCAAAAATTCAAAATATAATAGGAGATATGGTCAATTGAATTTCATGTTCCATTTTCACCAAAATCTGATTTTTAACCCTTTGTGATTTCTAAGAAACTTTCATGTTTTCACATAATAACCAACATAACTCATCATAACACTTACTAATACTACATATACCCATGATTTTCATCAGTCCAATGCTTTTATTATGACTTTCATAATAATTCACGTAAACAGATCATTTCCATAATTTAATAAGGAATGAATACAAAGGATCATTCACCATGCATGTGGTAATCCACATAGATAGGTTATTCTAACATAATAATAAAGAATGGAATAACAGAAGAATTCACCATGCATGCGATAGATCGCATGCAGCGAGTTATTCCCAGCGTAATAATAAAGAATGGAACCGGTCATGAATCCGTCAACCGCCGATAGGATATTCCAATGAGTAATAATAAATAATCGAACCAGGTCACGCGAAACGCATGTGCGAAAGGATATTCGGCGGCGGACAATAAATAATGGAACCAATTTAGGCGTGAGCGATGCATGACGAATATCTAGATAGAATAATAAGAAGCGGAATATTAGAAGAATTTCACCATGTATGCGGTACTTCGCATAAACAGGTTCTTCCAACAAAATAATAAGAATGGAATAACAGAAGAATTTCACCATGTATGCGGTACTTCGCATATACATGTTATTATAACAGAATAATAAGGAATGGAGTAAAAATAACTCTCTTCATGAATATGAAAGAAATAATACCCCTTACCTTAGAATAAAGCTAGATATTGGAATAGAGAGGTAGCAGACTTCTCTTCTTCTTTCTCTCTATAAGTTCCCTTTATAATAAATGCTCTATAGCTTTAGTGAATTTGTGAGAAATGAAGGAAAAATGAGTTTCTATTTATAGGAAAATATAGTTTCGATAATTTCACGTTTTGGGGCTCGAAATATTATAGTACAATACCTCCAACTTTTCTTTCCTTTTTAATTTAGTCCTGCAAGTATTACCAAACTTGCACCACCTCCCCTAATAGTAAATAATGTAAATCAATAGTTCAATCATGTAAACCAATAGTTATAATCATGTGAAAATATGAATTATAGTATATATAGTACCTCCATCTATACCTCCATTTTTAACTTAGTCATGCAAGTATTATCAATCTTGCACCAACTCCCCTAATAGTAAATAATGTGATTCAATAGTACACACATGTGAACAAATAGTTATATAAGCATGTGAATTAGTAGCAATTAATTGCTCATTTATCCGATAATTACCCGATTTATCAATATAACCCACAGACATCAATTATCATCGGAATATATGTCGATTTCCACTAACACTAATAATCCCAACACAATGGAAGTATCAAATTCATCTTTAATCAACATGAACTTATTCATCATTAATATTATAACTCACAATATTTAACAACCAGGTCGTTCCCAAGAAAGAGGGGGCTTTCCGATAAGGATTTCTCCTTATTGGCGCGCAATTAGGTGACCAAACCTCTCCATGACATAACTTCTAGACATTGTCAATATTGTAAATAATAATATGAATAACTTTGTCGCCTCGATTATTGATTTAATAATAATAAATATTATGCGGATGATCTTTGTGACAATAATTGACTCAATAATATGAGAGATATGATGCAAAGAATTCATCGTAGTTAATAATTGAGTATAAGCGAAAGTGACTTCTCACGTAAGCATCAATAATCGATACTGGATGTACTATGCTACAACAGCGACCAGACATATTCTTTGTACTTTTACTATCACGTAGTTCAACAGCTTTTAATTCAGTAATACTTTCATCGTTATTTTTAATAAAAATAATTACATCATTTTCTTTTACTAAACAATACTTACATTTTTGGGGTCCACTAATGATTGTCTGCGTCATCTGAATATTCCCCTGTTAAAAGCGAATATTTCAGACCAATCGAATATTATATAACAACTTGCATACTTTGCAAAATTTATAAATACTACCCACAACTATAACACTATCTCAAATCCACACCATAATATTCAAAAAAATATTTCGAGAAAATAAAATCTTTATTCGTAAAATTTGGGGTCTTACACTTTAACACTATCTCCATCCTTTGTAAGTCATATAAAATGGGCCTTTGCGTTGACAATAATGCACTCGTACCCGCATATGATCTTCTACTCAATGTGTCATCTACTATGTTCGCTTTTCCAAGATGGTATTGAATAGTATGGTCGTAATCTTTTAACAGCTCAAGCCATCGTCGTTGCCGCATATTGAGTTCTTTTTGGGTGAAGAAATATTTGAGGCTTTTATGATCTGTATAGATCTCCACTTTCTCCCCATACAGGTAGTGTCTCCAGATCTTCAATGCGAAAATGACTGCTGCCAACTCCAGATCATGAGTAGGATAATTCCTTTCATATTCTTTGAGTTGTCGCGAGGCATAGGCTATAACTTTCCCATGTTGCATGAGAACACATCTTAACCCTTTGCCTGAAGCATCGCTGTAGATAACAAATCCATCCGAACCAGATGTTATTGTCAGAACAGCTGTCGAAATGAGTTTCCTCTTAAGTTCTTGAAAATTTTTCTCACAATCCTCGCTCCAACCAAATTTTGTATCTTTACGAGTCAGCTGAGTTAACGGAGTAGCGATTCGAGAAAATCCTTCCACAAATCTCCGATAATAACCAGAGACGAACTTCGATTGCTCCAACTTTGTATTGCTTCAATTTTAAATGGTCGACAGATACTCCTTGTTTTGACACCACGTGCCCAAGGAATGCTACTTCCTCAAGCCAGAACTCGCATTTCTTCAGCTTGGCATATAGCTTGTTATCACGAAGCCATTGAAGTACCAGCTTCAAATGGTGTTCATGATCTTCACGGCTTTTGGAATAGATGAGGATGTCATCAATAAAGACAACAACGAACTGATCCAAATATTCTTTGAACACACGGTTCATCATATCCATAAAAGCAGCAGGAGCATTAGTCAATCCAAAAGACATGACTAAGAATTCATAATGCCCGTACCGAGTTCTGAAGGCAGTCTTCGGAATATCCTCAGTTTTAATCTTACGCTGATGATATCCAGAACCAAGATCTACCTTTGAAAAGAATTGTTCTCCTTGCAACTGGACGAACAAGTCATCAATGCGAGGTAGAGGATACCTATTCTTGATGGTGACAATACTCCCGTCTTTCTTCTTTACGAATAACACAGGAGCACCCCAAGGAGATGTACTAGGACGAATAAAACCGATGTCCAACAACTCCTGTAGTTAGACCTTTAACTCTTGATGATCAATAGGAGCCATTCAATATGGGGTTTTAGAAATGGGCTTTGTACCAGGTTCAAGGTCAATAAAAAATTTAACTTCACATTCTGGGGGTAGACCAGGAAGTTCTTCAGGAAATACGTCAGAAAATTCACTTACAATAGAAATATTATTCAAATCTGACGTGTTTTTGTTCAAGTCCGTGACATGGGCTAATAAAGCTTGACATCCGTTTTTCAATAAACGAATAACTTTATGGCTTGATATGACAGTGATTGACTTTAGTTGTTTGGTTGTTTGAATTCGCATAATAGGTTGGTTAGGAATATAAAAACTAACAACCATACGAAAATAATCAATTTTAGCATGATACGTGGTTAACCAATCAATCCCTAAAATCACATCAAATGCAAGAATTTTCAATGAAATAAGATGAGGTAATGTGATGGTACCAACTTGAATCAAGCAAGATTTATAAGCGATGAGATGTAATGAAAGTTTCTCTAACTGAGTCTCAGCGAGATAAGTCAAGGTCTAATTTCTCCGGAGTCAAGTTCAAACGTTGAGCACAAGCATGAGAGATCAAAGAATGGGTAGAATCGGTATCTAATAAAGTATAAACTTCGCAAGAGTTTATGATTAGCCTACCCGTGATCACCTCATTTGGGTTCCTCGCATTTTAAGTGAGGTCACGACAAACGCCTCTTTCAGAACCACCGATTTTTGCCTTATGCGGGATAGCCTTTGGAGTCACCATCCCCGTTGAACTTGGTTTTGCAACTAGAAAATCTCTAGCTATATGACCTTCATTTTCACAGTTATAACACACCTTGGATTGTTGTGGGCAATTTGGGCTGATGTGTCCCTCTTTCCCGTATTTATAACAAACGACCGGTGCTCGTTCTCCTCCCCAAAGCAGATTGATGTTTGTCTTTGACATCTTCACGTTATCATTGTTGTACCTTCTCTTTTTGAAATCTCCTCCCGACTCGCTTCTTCTATTTTCATGGCCATGATTACCACCAGAGTGGTTACCGCTTTTGTCCGAATGTTTTCCTCCCCGCTGGTTGTCATTGCTCCAATGACTGCTGCCACCGGTATGACCCTGGTTGTGGTCCCTTGGTTAAACATACCCATTATCTCGCTCTAATAATTGAGCCATGTTTACAACATCTGAATATAAAGAAAATTTATGAGAGATAAGATATTGTCGAATCTCGGGTTTTAGACCTCTCAGAAACATCCGCGTCATTTGTTCCTCATTCTCTACCAAATGAGGTACAAACTTCGATAACTCTGTGAACTTCGCCTCGTACTGGGACATCGCCATGTTGTTTTGTTCTAGTCTGATAAACTCTACCTCCTTCATATGACGAATACTTTCAGGAAAGTACTTATCATTGAAAAGCTTCTGAAACGTTTCCCAAGACATGTTGAGTGCGGCAGGCTGGGTACGCTTCACAGATTCCCACCAGTAATCTGCCTCACCACGGAACATAAAGGTGGCGAATGAAACCTTATGTTCCTCCGTGCATCCCAAGACATCGAATATCTTAGTAATTTGTTTGACCCACGTTTTCGCCTTGATCGGATCCGGCTTTTCCGCAAATTCTGGTGGTCCCAGCTCTTTGAATCATGCAATGTGATGTCAGCCCATTGCTATCATTTCCACCCGTATTTTGTACACGAGTCTCCCTCGTCTGATTTTGCATGAACTGCAAAAAGCTTCAAAACATCCCATCATTCATCATTTGTTCGGTAGTGTTGTGTACAGGAGGAATATTGCCTTCCTGTTGTACGTTCCCCTGGGTGGTGATTAAAGGTGTCTCCACAGTCTCATTCAATCCATTGTTAATATTTCCAGCTACCATTTTCAAATACTACCACAAAACAAGGGTTAATTAACAAATTAACATACAACATATTAACCATATACTCCGACTGACCAACCAAATAAGCTTAGGTATGACACATTAATGAAGGATTACTCGTCTCTCCTCTTCTAGTTCTATCCCCCGATCTCCGCCAGAGACCATATCCCTAAGCTCTGATACCAACTGTGACGCCCCCAAAATAGGTATACATCACCCATTCTGAATCACCAAATACATGGTACAGAAACAATTACAACTTCAGTAATACAATTGTCATGCAAAATACGACAACACATAAATTGTGAGTTTAAATACATATTGTCTAATAGACAATATACAATCTCAAAAGGAGTCCTCATTACAATTATTGATAAACTATTTTACAAAATAGTGAGGATTACTAAAACAACTATCCTGAACCATCACTTCATACCCTGGCTAGTTCCTTCTATGTTCTCACCTCCTGAAAAGAAAAATGGAACAAAAAGGAAAAGGGTGAGCTCAACTAGCCCAATAAAGAATATTATGACTAAGATAATATACAACAATTTATCATTAGTCTTCAACAGGAAAAATCGATAAAATATAATGACAACAAGTTTTAGATCAACAAGCAAATGAAACAACAATCCATTAGAAGAGTCAAGTAGAGAATGAATCCTACTATCTTCTAAGATTTAAAAGTCCATCATCAATATTTTATCCTCGTAATATCAATCAATATACATCTTAAATCAAATATTCATCTTTTCACCACAGCCAAAGATATTCATTTGTATCACCATTGGTCATGTTCATCTTAACACTGTTCATCTTGCACTACGGGCCAAAGATATTCATCGATTAATCATTCATCTTTGCACTACATGCCAAAGATATTGAGAATATCATCATTTAGATCGAGGATGATGAAAATATCTTAATGAAAACGAATCCAATTGAGATAAAAGATCAAAGATTAGGGATTCGTACTTTTAGTTTATCCAAGTTCAATAATACTCCCATAATAACCAATTGTGAAGCGTAATTCAAAAATAAAGATCAAAACATGGATACAATCAAAGATAGTAACCATAATAGACATCTTGGACAAAAAGGAGAAAAATTCATTTTTCGATGAATAGTGTCGTATTCGTGAATAGTGTCGTATACGTGAATAGTAACCCCGATACAAAAGGGTAAAAATTCTACAATAAAATTCATACCAATATTTTGGTATAATGATATTGAAAGAATAACATCATTATGAAAAAATAACATCCCTTACCTCGAAAAGAGCAGTACTTTAAATTTGAAATATCGTGTATAAGGTCAAGAAAACTTTAATCGATGAATAAGAACTCACAAAGTATCTAAATACTCATAAAATACGCTCGATAATATAGAGAGAAAGAGAGAAAACTTGTTTTTGGTGTGATTTTCAATTCTAACTAAAGCATACTATTTAGGAAAAAATGCTAGAAACGCCATAGCAGACTAACTAACTGCTACCTGATGGCTTTACCTGCTACTATTAAAGCCCACTACTTTTGAAAATAAATTTCAGCACATTTCATTTCTCACCAAACAAAAGTGGGGACCACCATATTTTTAATAAAAATATTTATTTCCGAAACTTCAATAATTTATAATAAATAGCCCCTTTATCAGAAAAAATACAAATTTTATGTCAATTCCATAGGAAATTAAATTCTCTACAACTTTGTAGAAGAAAGTTTTTCCAAATTCAAATCAAAAAATATCCGAAATTCACATACGGACGATTTTTAATACATCCATTCTAATAAACTACTGATAAAACACCTCATCAATAATTCCTTCATTTATAACCACAATAAATATATCCATCATTTATATCCACATAAAATAAATATTTCCTTATTATATAAATTAATAATTAATTATTCATAAATAATATTACAGAATCACAATTATGACAACCATGTCGTTCCCAAGAAAGAAAGGGCTTTCCGATAAGGATTTCTCCTTATTGGTGCGCAATTAGGTGACCAAACCCCTTTCCTAGACAGAACTTCCTTAGACATTGCCAATAATGCTATCTAACAATATTATTCAAATAATATAAATTATTGATCTGATAATGGAGATACTATGCAATGACAATTATTGAAACAACAATAATATAAAATATCAACGCAGCAATTATTAAATTAATAAAATAAAATATTGAACAGTAATTACTATAACAATTATTGAGTAGGGCCTTTACGTAAGAATCAATAATTCAAAATATATGCAAAAAATCGTGTCTTCTTCGTGCAACCACGCCGTATTACTATATTTTAACCATAAGGGTATTCCAACAGTGTTAACGGTAACCATTACGCCGTTATTTATAAAAACTCAAACTACTTATTTTTTTTCTCCATTCTAATAGTTTTCTCGTTATGGGGCCTAATAAATGGTCTGCTTGTAAGTCGTAAGAATATTCCACGACTACACGAATATTACCCGATAAAATGAATATTTTATAACCACTTGCTTATTTTGCAAAAATTGCACATTTCACCCATAACCAAAGCATTATATCAAATTAACACCTTATTATTCACAATAATAATTAGAGAAAATTTGATTTTATTTATAATAAGTTGGGGTCTTACACTTTGTGTCCCCACCTCTGACAACCCGGTCTGATAACTTGACCCAAATTTTTGAGAGTCAACTTTGACATCACATGTAACAACCCGAGTCAAATCTCGAGTCTGAAATAAATCTTGTGTCAAATCTCAAGTCTGAATCGAATCAAATACATCCAAACAAAGTCTTAAACCATTAGTTTAATAATATCTTCTCGGGTCATCTTAGTCCATCACAAGTTCACCAAAAAGATCATGATTGAAAGTACTTTTTATAGTAATTTAATTTCTTATATACAAACAAATTTTTCTTATATGTTTTGATGTGAGACTGGTGTGTTACAATTGTAGTGACTACAATTAAAGAAAGTTATGTTAATTTTGAATATAAATATTTTAAATTAATTTTAAAAATTCAATACTTATCCAATATTTTAAAACTAAGAGAGTATTAAAATTGTTAACTCTATAAATTATTATCAAGATATTACCATTTACACTACTACTAGTACCATTTTATTTTAAATTTTGATATTGACTCTCACTAATTACTACTAACTTACTACACATCACCTTTTACAATATTATCATATTTTTCATTAATTATGTCATTAATAATCTTAAAAGGCATATATTGTACAGAAGGGTTATTTTTACAAGTAAAAAGCAATAATAATACTATGGCGATAATTTTTTTTGATAGGTCTCCAAATCTTCTAATTTTATTTTGATGATAATAAATTAAGTAAATAGGTTAAATGGGTAGAATCCTCTCTATAAGATTAAAATGTTAAAATAATTTTTATTATCTCGTTTATCTTGACCAAAATATTTTTCCAAACTCTTATTGAATTTATTTTTTTGACTTTGATAAACTAATATTAGGTGTTAAAGAAATTGATTCATATAGTAACATTTTCCTAAGGGGAAATTCTTATTTCTTTTTAAATGTTTTTCTAAAAACTTTCTTTGGGCAAAAAGAAAAACTCTAAAGTTATTTTGATATATATATATACAACATACCAGTTTGTTGACGGATCAACTATGGCGACGATTTTTTAGAGCTATGACGATGGTTCATACCGTCGCCATAGTTGGTCCGTCAATGGACCAGTCCATTGGAGATCTTCTGTGTGTGTGTGTGTGTATAGAGTCCGGTTCCAGTCCGGACGCCCGGATTTTAGTCCCGTTCGGATTTTTTTTTAAAAAACAACTAAAAAATATATATATATTTTATGGAATTGAATTTTTTTTTATAATACAGTGTTTTGGGCGTAATTTGGGTACGTATAACAAAACATGTATGTACAGTCTATGCAGACTGTACCACCATTTTTTGGTATAAGTATTCAAATCACCCCCAAAACATTGTAATATGGAAAAATTTCAGTTCCATAAAATATTAAATTTTTTTTTTTAGTTATTTTTAAAAAAAAAAGCAAAAGAAAAAAAATTTGGGGTCCGTTTTTGATCAGGTCCGGGAGTCCGGACCTGATCCGCTGTGTGTGTGTGTGTGTGTGTATATATATATATATATATATATATATATATATATATATATATGTACCAAAAATACAAATGATTTTGAATTTTCGCTTTCATCCTAATAAATTATCCGAAAGTAAATAAAAGTTTGGGATAAATCCCATCCATAAGTCTTGGGAGGCACGGACTATGCTAGTATCTAATAAAATATAAATGATTTTGAATTTTTTGCTCACTCAATAAATCATTCGGACCATTCAAAGTTTGAGATAAATCTCACCGTCCATACAGTGCCGGAGGCACGGGACCAAGCTTATATATATATATATATATATATATATATATGTGTGTGTGTGTGTGTGTGTGTGTGTGTGTGTGTGTGTGTGTGTGTCGTGTATGTATTTGTGTGCAAGTGGACAAATATGCATGTGGGCATATGATTGAAAGGAAAAGAAATGTGAAGATTTTAAAAACTTCACCTGTTGACCGTTGACATATAATAACTTAAATGTTGTGAACATTTTTTTTGGGCTAAAGACTTGCCCAATCCGTGTGTTTCAAATGCATCCGAGCCTTTTAATTTTTCATAATGCACTCTGGATCATTAATTTCAAAAATGAATTACCAAATTACCTTTCTGCCCTTAACTTCAAAATCCTATAAATAGGAAGGTTTTTCATTTATTTTTCTTTACTAATTTACAATCAAAGAAAAGCTTACTCTCCTTGTCTATATTCTCTAAAGAAAGCTTTCTGTAATATCCCGGATATTTATAAAACTTATAAATAAGATCTTGAATAACTAAACAATAGTTAAAGTTCAAAACCTAGATTTGGGAGTGGAGGAATGATTAAGATGTGTTAGGAAGGACAAATATGGCTGAGAAACTTTTGGTGCAAAGAGCTCTAAAGAGGTTGTGAAGAGAGGATAGAAGATCAGTCATTAAAACAAGGTATTTTAGTAACTTGGTAGACGATTAGCTTATTATAAGGTATAAGTAACTAAGGTTGAACAAGAATAAAGATAATTAAACGCACAAAATAGAAATATTAAAGAGGAAGAAATGAGAAGATGAAGAAAGAAGCGAAAAGATTGTGATATATGAAGTTTTGTAACTAAACGAATGTATTATGCCAAACTAAAGGAAATAAAAGAGTATTGAAGAATAAAATTTACATACGAGTATACGAGATATGCTGACGAAGATGTTAATACTTGGAAATAGCAAGTAGTCATGAGCCGAAGCAAGTCAGATGAGACTTGGGCTAAAAGTATATTTTTGTCCATGAATTGGATAGGGAAAGATAAATGAAAGAGGTAGTAAGATAACACCTATGTTAAGATAATTCTATTAAGTGTTCGATGAAAAGATTATGCGAAAGAGGGAAGTAATACTGAATTAAAGGATCCTTGTAAGTGGAGAAGAATGAAATAACTAAGGAATAAAAAAAGGAAAGTCATATAATTAATTAAGTTAAGTATATTAGAAACAAGATAAAACTATGTTATGAATTTACATAGTTTGAATGTTGGCCTTGAATAATAAATGAAAAGATGAATAAGTATAAATTGATTGGCTAGTACGAGTAATAATAAAGAGAAGCCATTCAAAACTCAAATTTGAGTTCGGAATTGAATTTTGAAACATGGACTGCTTGGTTGAGTCCGGAACATCGAGTTTATTAAGAAAAGACTATAAACACAAAATGTGTTGGGGGTGACTTTTTGGTCAAATTCAACCGTCAGACTTTAAAACTGATCATTCGGTTATAACTGAACCGAATAGGCTATTCGGTTATAACCGAAATCAAAATTTTTATAATTTTGGTATCCAAACAAGTAACCAAATTACCCATTAACTGACTTACCAAATTACCGAATAAGTGAATTTACATTTCGGTTGTTCGGGTAATAACTGAAATTAAGAAATATATTTACAAGTGTTCATTCATTTACTTGTCAAAATTAGAAAACAAAAAGGGAAAAGTGCTCATCCATTCAACATTTTCTGAAATACAATATTGTGCTTGGGGATGAATTGAGTAAAGTATAATCACCTTACTAATGATGTCTCTTACTTCAAAATTAGAACTATTGTTTATACTTATATAACTGCAAAACGTCTCCCCCAAATATATTGCCTTACACAGTGCACATAAACACACAAAATCAAAAGAAATTCGTCATAGATACATATAATTACAGTTGCGGAAGAGACCAGGCCCGAAAGATTGGGATTTGGGGGAGAACGAGGAGACCAGAGAGGCCCATGGCATCAAAAGTGCTATGGAGGAGTAATCTGGTGAGATAAGCCGATAAGTGAGATATGAAGAGTCGCTGGTGGTCTCCACCATGCGTCGTCGTCGTTCAAGAAAGATGAGTTGGACTTGTCGAGGAGGAGACTAGGAAGATGAGCGGCGGCGATAAGGTCGGCGAAGAGCTCTTCTACAACGAGAGGGTCGCAAGGATCGAAGCAGAGGGGAGTTGTCTCCACTTGAAAGAGTGAGATCTGAATGAGGCTTGCGATTACACATTTAATTTTTAAACCATAATTTCTTTATTTCTAATTTGGGTATTCGGTTAACCGAATAACCCAAAAATGGAAACCAAACCCAAACACGAAAAATCAAAAATAAAATCGGATATAATCGAATTACAAAAAATACCTGAATAACCGAAAAAATTTGGTTAAAAAAATTCAGTTCGGTTCGGTAATTCGATTTTATCTATTTTTTGCTCACTCTTACTTGACTTTTATAGAGAAAAGTCAAAATCAGAGTTAGGAGTGGAATCTTGAGACACGGAACGTCGAAATTAGTAAGAATAGACTAACACAAAATGTGTCGGAGTTGACTTTTTGGTCAATTAAAGTCAACAATGACTTTTATGGAGAAAAATCAAACTCAAAATTCAGAGATGAATTTGAAGAAACAGATATGTCCATGACGTTAGGAAAGTCGATTTTAGTGGGAATCAACTGTAAACATGAAAAAGTTGATGTTTGAAGTAAACTGGGCCCAAAACGAGTTAGTATTTAACATAGTTTACAAGCCCAAGTGTGTGGTCAAATGGGAAACCCAATAGAGGGATTATTAAAGCCCATACACGAGCTCATTGTAAGCCCTATCAATCCTTGTAGGAGGCCCACGTCAAAATCCAATGAGTGACCCAAATAATGGAAATGATGACATAAGCTTAAATAGTACAATGATGCAATAAAGGAAGAAAAAAGAAAGGAAAAAAGAAAGGAAAAAAGGAAGGACTAATATGGTTCTTAGAGAAGCCATATGAAGGAGAAAGTTTGTCAAAAAGTTGGTCCCACATGGGGAGTAAGTTTGTCAAATGGTGGGCCCCACATGAAGAAATAAAATGGAAAAAAGTTTACTTGCAAGTCTTTTATATATTACTTCACTCCACCACCAAATCCTCATCATTCTTGGTTGATAATTTTGGCACAAGTAAACTCATGGATTAAGCTTCTAAGCATGATTAGGCATTGTGTTGGATGTTTAAGGAATGCTAAGTGAGGATGGATATGGCCTATAAAATAGGAGAAGGATAGGAAAGGCTTGGCCTTTGTTAAAATTTTCAACATTTTGGAAAGTTAATAAGAGAAAAGAAGTTAGAAATAGAGAGTAAGAAAGCAAGTACTTGAGAGTGAGAGAGGGAGACCCACAGACATAGAGGCAAGAAGAAGAAGGCTAGCAAGGTCCACCCCAATCAATAATCATCTATCAAGAGGAAGAACACTAAAGGTTTTAAAGTTCTCTAAAATCCTAACTTTATTTTCTTAGCTTAAATATGTTCTTGCATGATTGGTTGTGGGAGATTATTTATATGGTATCCTATGTTATAAGGGAGGTTATGATGGAGTATATTTATTTTCTATGTGTTATATGTATGAAAAACCATGAAAACAAGAAAGCTTTCTAAGAAAACTTAATCGACGGAAAAATTGTTTTTCGAGAAAACGGAACCTGAATTTTGAACAAGCAGAACTCCTAACCTATTTCGAATTTTTGAGTGTGGTCAAGTTCTGGAATTAGATCTATGAGTCCCCTAACATCTCTAATCGAAAGGTCCGGAAAATTCCTTGTAGATTTTCTTATGGACATTTTTTACCAAAATAGGCTAAAATTGGAAAACCGAAAAAGCTTGATGTCGAGTTTGTTCCGTGGGCTATTTGGTCCACTTAGACAATAAAATAAATTCCGGACTTTTGGGACTGAAACTATAAAGGATCATTCCAATCACAAGGGGTTATGTATTAATGTGATCAATTACTTAATGTACCTATCACAAAGTGTGATTGTCAAAACCATCGCGAAAGGATTTCATGATGGGGCCATACATCCGTGACGATTAAAGTCATCTAAAAAAGCTTTTGAGATGATTTTTTGAGTTTATGTGATGGATTCGGACCATCACGAAAAATCATTTTCTTGTATATATATGTGTGTGTGCGAGCGTGCGTGTGTATTTGGAATCAATCATTTATTGGGACAGATCTCAAGATTAACTATAATTATTTGGAAAATCTAAGTTTTTATATGTTGATGATGGGTTATTTTGTTGAGATCTTGGTGTGTTGGTTGTAATAAATCATTGATGTCTGATGATGGAGGCCAAGTCACTTTTAGTAGAATTTTCATAGCAACTTGACTTATAATCATTAGATCTAGGGAGGTAACAAAAGATGAACGTGGATTGGAGATTGAATTTTTTTGGTTTAATTAAAACGAAGATGAAGTTAAAGAATTGAACATTGAAATTGAATGGAATGATTCTTACTATCTTTCTTGGATTCTAAATGGAACTGTTGTGCTTGAATAAATTTGTGTGCAGGTGTGTCAGAGTTCTCTAAACTCAATGTGAAAGGGTGTTTGTCTAGCTGGTAAGATTCTATCCAGTTAACACTGTCCTTCAATATTGACCAACTACTTAGTCCAAACTAGTAAGGTGATTAAAGAGAAGAAAGAACACGTCAAATTCTTCAGCGAAACAACAAGACATTCTCAATCGACAAGAGTATGCACAGCAGAATCATAAATAGATTATCTATGTACCTAGGAGAAGAAACAAGAACGCACGCTGTACTTACCAATAATAATTCTACACTTTAAAACAACAAGGTAACTTGACTTGCCAATAATAATTTGCAGCAGAATCATCACCTAGAAATTTTGGAAGAAGAAAGTTGGTAAGCCCCAATGATTGTAGAATCTTACAAACAAAAAAATCTCCGTTTACAATAATGCTTTTTTGAGGCCATCTCGAACTTGGAACTTCGGTAACTCTTATCCAATGGAATAAACCTTTGAATCATTTTAATCAAAGTTGTCCCTTGAGCAGAAATAGAGATCTTATAACAGAGAAAAAAAAATCTATGAATCAGTTAAGAAACCCCTACTTGCCATTTCCTTAAGAAGTACCTTTGCATCTTCAAATTGATTCCCCTTCAAAAATCCTTGGACAATAGTATAGTAAGTGACTTTATTTGGCAGGCATCCACTTTCTTCCATTTTGATGAGAAATCCCTTCGCCTCTTGAAATTGCCGATTTTGACAAAGCCCATTTAGTAGTATGGTATATGTCCTAACATTAGGTTTAAAACCTTTAAAAGAAAGGTTATCAAAAAGTTCCCTTGCTGTATCAATCTTTCCATCCTTGCTAGTACCATCAATGAGAATATTGTAAAGACAAACATCAGAAATTAATCCCCTATTCTCAAACAGATGAAATAAAGACAATGCCTCAGCAGTCTGATGATTTTTACAAAGTCCATCTAACAAATTACCACATGTGTACTGGTTTGGCACTACACTCCCTGCTTGCATCTCATTAAAAAGTTCAAGAGCAGCTGCACATTTACCCATTTGAAATAAGCCTCGTAAAAGACTGTTGTAGGTAAAAACGTCAGACTTCAATCCCTTGGAAGCCATTTCTCGAAAGAGATGCATCGCCTCATCCATTTTTTTCACCTTGCAATGGCCATTGATTAAACTGTTATAGCTAACAATGTTTGGTATTCCCTACATGTTCTCCTCCCCCGTACTCCGACACCGACACCGACACTGACACCGATCTGGACCCCAAAAGTAATAAGTAGTATGTATTATAATAAAAATAAGAGTGGGAATAAGAATGAGAACGAGAATAAAAATAGAATGACTTTGGTTAGAATCAAAAATTATATCTATTATTTTTACAGACCTATTTTGTTATATGTATCTAAATCACGTCTAAAACACTGTATTATGAAAAAATTTTAATTCTATAAAATATTAAAAAAAAATTAGTTGTTTTAAAAAAATAAAGCAAAAAAACAAAAAAAATGGTTCGCATTTTAACAAAGTCCGAACTCTCGGACCTGAGCCGTGGTATATATATATATATATATATATATATCATGAGATGACGATAGAAAACCAGTTCACAAGTTTAGAAGACTTTACTTCAAAGCTATAAGGAGTAGATGGTAAATAATGTGATGATGACGTTACTTTCAACAACCTTGATAATTATTTTTGATTAAAAGAAATTCTAAAGAATCTAGCTAAACTAATCGTATAATATTTTCTTTAAGCTCAAAGTACAATTAAAAGTAAAATAATTTCTTATAATTAAGACGTATATAACCATTCCGGTATTTATAAGTACACATTAACTTTCAAGAATTATTGCCACATGCAAGTGAAATAAAAAATAAAAAAAAAGACACTGGGACATTAGGTTTAAAACCTTTAAAAGAAAGGTTATCAAAAAGTTCCCTTGCTGTATCAATCTTTCCATCCTTGCTAGTACCATCAATGAGAATATTGTAAAGACAAACATCAGAAATTAATCCCCTATTCTCAAACAAATGAAATAAAGACAATGCCTCAGTCTGATGATTTTTACAAAGTCCATCTAACAAGATACCACGGGTGTACGGGCTTGGCACTATGCCCCCTGCTTGCATCTCATTAAAAACTTCAAGAGCAGCTACACATTTACCCATTTGAAAAAAGCCTTGTAAAAGACTGTTGTAGGTAACAACGTCAGACTTCAATCCCTTGAAAGCCATTTCTAGAAAGAGATGCATCGCCTCATCCATTTTTTTCACCTTGCAATGGCCATTGATTAAAATACTATAGCTAATAATGTCTGGCAAAATACCTCTATCAACCATCAAATGAAGCACTTGCATAGCTTTATCCATTTGCCCTCGCAAACAATATCCATCAATGAACGCGTTGTATGTGACAACATCAGGATCCATGCCTCCTTGAATCATGTTTTGGATCAAGGAATCTGCTTCTTCTATCTCCCCTTCCTTGCAATATGCATCCACCAATATACTAAAGGTGTACAAATCTGGAGAAATTTTTAAGTTACACATTTCTTTCCAAACCCTAGTAGCCTCATTCCAACGACCAAAATTGCATAATCCTTGAATCAATGAACTATATGTGACAACATCTGGCGGAATTCCTTTTCCGATCATTTCGGAGAAAAGGTTCAAAGCATTGTCTATCAGTCTATCCTTGCAGAGATTATCTATGATCGTGTTATACGATACGGTGTTAGGTTTACATCTATTCTTTTCCATAAACTTGAGCAATTTAATAGCTGCAGCGGTGTTCCCAGTTTTACAAAGCCCATTTATTACCGTATTATACATGACTTGATTGGGTTCACAAACTTTCTCCCTGATCAACTTCTTAAATAACTCCACTGCCTCAGGAGTCCTATCTGCTAGAATGAGTCCCTTTAAAAGAGTGTTGAAGGTAATCAAATTTGGTAAAAAGCCACGCTTGAAGAAAGTACAGAAGATAGCAAAACCATAACCAACTTGATTTAGGTGGCAATAGCAATTGATCGCAATATTCAAGGTATATTCATTCACTGGAACACCCAAGAAACCCATTTTCTTAAACAAAACAATTGCAGAATCGTAATGTTTCATCTTGGAAATAATCCCAAGTAATTTGGTAAAATCAACAACGGAAGGCCTAGGTCGCATTTGGAGCATTTCATCGAACAGATTGAGTGCATGTTCGAGCTTATTAACATTGTCAAAACAAAATCTAGGTTGGTTTGAACTAGTAATAATAGAATGAGAGTGAAAACGATAGTGGGAACAGAAAATACCATCATAATCATTACCAAGAATGGATCTTCTTCTCAAGATGAAAGAGACAGCTGTAGAAACACAATTTCTCTTCATTAACATCTTCAACGGTTTATGGGGACAAAAAAAAAGGTTTCAATTGGAGTAATAATGTGTATAGGAAGATTGAATGAACCCTAATACTGTTTTGAAAGGAAATAATTTGGGAGGAATTTAATTGGTTTCTATGATTCTATCCAAAACTCATGTTTTTTGAGTTTCTCATAGCCAGACCGCCGGGTAGAAAGTCAGAGAAATGGGTGGAAAATAACCCCTTGCCGTCTCTTCTATTTGTGATTGATTTATATTTTTAGGGAATTGACAAAGTAAAAGCCAAATTTCTACAACGTTACTCACACATACATAGTAAATAAGAAGTTTCACATTTATGTGACAAATATTGTAAAAAGTAAAAATATTAATTTTTATTTGTGAAAATAATAATTTTCTATTTTTATCACTGGACTCATTTTTATAATACAATTAACTTTAGACCTAGTAAACGGGTGAGCCAAGTCTACATTGACGCGACCAAAGCTAAATTTATTAAAAACTACCAAGTTTTTACGCTAAAAAAATGAGGTAGGGTTTCAAAAGTAATGACAAACTAGGTGCCATAAACATTTTCATATATTTTTTTAAAAAGAAATAGTTAATTTGTCTATCCATTCAATTGATTTAATTTATTTTTCATAAAATTATATTAAGTATTATAAATTTTAGGGTTAAACCAGCACATTATATATACAAAATAAAATAATCATACAAGTAAAAATAGTTCAAGTGTTAATATCACTATTACATAGGTGTGCATGGTACGGTTTGGTGCGGTTTTACAAATCTAAAATCGCACATGAAATCGCTTGTGATTGGTGCGGTGCGCTTTTGAATCGTGTGATGCGGTTTAATATGGTGTGGTTTCAATTACAAAATCAATTGAAACAACAAATTTTTATGCAATTTAAATTAATAATTTAGCATAACATAATATTAAAGTTGTAAAAGAGATCAAAGCAAAAGCACCAGAGTTTTTATCCCTCATTCTACACATCCAAAAAGGAAAAACAAGCAGCAAGGAAGAATATTCAGTACTACTTCATCCAATACCAAGTTTCAGAAGCACGCTGATAATTTAAGAGGGTTGCCTCATGATTTGCCTAATTCCCATAACTTCAATTCTTTTAACCATAAAAGATATTAAATCCAAATAATTAAATATATATAATTTATGCAGTATATATACATATATATGCTCGAGCAATGTGTAGTTCAATAATTTTTTACAATTAAGGAATAATTGTATGAGATTTGTATAGTGATAGTGATTATGTAGATTGATATCATCCAAATTCAGAATTAATAGCTTAATTTTCATAGGAGGTTCATTATACAAGGTTAATTGAAACATCTCTCCTGTAATAGGATTGTATAATTAATTAATTAATTTTCATGGTGTGGTTTGGTTTCGGTTTTATGCATGTGATTTTGGCTAATAACCAAACCGAAACAGTAAATTTGGTTTTTCAACCCCCCCTAAAATCACAACATACGTCAGAACCGTTGGTGCGATTTGTGCAATTTTAGTTTCAATTTGGTTTCTTGCTCAGTCCTACAGTATTACATCATTCAAAATATCATAATTTTGACAAATTTACAAGTTAAAACTATTGCATTGACCTAAAAAGCTAAAAAAATGAAAGTGTGTTGTTAAGTTACTTTTTTATTGTTTCTTTAATAGGTGAGTTGCTCATGTTACTAGGAAAAAAAGAATGGGTGGATTACTTGTACAAAAATATCAAATTATCATTAATATTATGGGATAAATATTGAACAAATGGAAGTGAAATTAATTTCATGGGTGAGTCGGGCCAAATTTGGACTGAGCCAAAAAGACCCAATTTTTTTTGAGCTAATATATTTAACCCCAAAACCCAGCTTTTAGTGAGCGAGTTGGGTCGGCCCGCGAACTTGTGCCTAATTTGTCAAGTCTAATTAACTCATTAAAATAGAATTTTTCTATAAAATTTTGCAAAATTGTTAAGTCAAATCGACTTTAAACAAACTAGTTGATAGCCCGTGCAACGCACGGGCTAGTTTGAATAATGGATTGACTAACCTAAGCTTGAATATACTTAACAAAAAAATACATTCATCAAAGCATAAAAACATCCTCTCAGTCTTATTTCATCAAATTTCATCAACAAATGGTATGTATATATATATATATACCTCATATCAAATATCAGAGCACATCAAGTTTTAATAGCATACAAAACTAACCATTAAAGAGTTCATGTGATGTGCAATACTTCAAAAAAGTAAAATAAACTTCTTGTATTTTCCTCTGGCGTTGTGAGCATTTTTTTTTGCTTAACAAAATTTCTTATCAAAAGATAATATTAAAAAACACCACTAAAGGGTGTTTTGTATGTACTTTGTGCTCTACTACTACATAAAGCATCTTAGTTTGTTTAGTGCTTTACATTAAATTATACTTGCACGTACAACTTAGCGAACTCGTTCAAAGATCTCATCTTCTGTCCCTGATCTGCACGGAAATGGTTCCCATTACTATAACATATATTTAATTCTTAGAAAACATACTAAACAAAATTTCAAGAAGAAAATTACAAATTGAATAAACGGAAGAGACCATAGATGCACTCAAGCACAAACAAATGATTAAAAATAGCCTAAGACTTTTGAATAGAAAATTTGATAAAAAAAATTACACCTGATAGCAATCAAAATTAGACATAGTATTCTTAAAAGTGTTGAGCATTATAATTCTCAACTATAGGATGTCACAATACCTTGTAAAATATTAGTAATTTATAATAGGAAGATTCAAAGATCTAAACACTTTAACGCGCTCCTTGACTGTATTAATGTTGTCATCAACCCGTCATTTTGCCGCTTCTGGTATGTGCTACCCAATACATCATTTCTGACGGGGATTTGGGAAGTGCAGGGTTTTGGCTTTTTCATGCACAGTAATACCTGTAATTAATTAATAATATCAACATATATACAGAAAATGAGACATATGTCAAGTTTAAGCCAAATTAAATTGAGAATCAAATTAAATATAAACACCACATAAAAATACAATATCATATCTTCCAAAGATTTAAGTTGTCTATAGTCTGATGGTCCTCTTTTGGATTTGCTTCCTTGAAATGAAGTTCTTCATCCCTATGAAATAAAGTAATTCACCAAAGAGTGCAAGACAAATATACCAAAAGATATGGGGCTAACAAATATAAATAGCAAGATTCCAAACCATATCCTTGTTAGATTCACTTTTGAGGGCTAAAATAGAAGTTACATATCCTTGTTAGATTCACTTTTGAAATTAATTCTTATCATATATCACCTTTATAACTGCATTGTAACTCCTCTTTCTATAATGGACTTCAAAACAAAAACACATTAGTTATATACACCATTATAGCCAATAAATCTGGTCAGAACCTAGTAAAAAATTGTTAAATGTCATTATAATTTTACTCAACTAAAATTAAATAGAATTACATTCTATGTAACCCAAACCATTAGCCCCTTTCAACGACTCGCTACTAAAAGGTTAGAACCACTTTGAGACATATTTAAAAAACATATATTGACAATTGAAACCTCTAAAAGAGAAAAACTTTCCCTAAATGTAGAATTTCAACTCACATACAACTAATCACACACACACTCGATCCGGTTTCATATCAATCAATTATTGCATCAAAAACTGAGCTTCAATATTCATAACTTCTCAAAAACAGAGAAAATTTTAAACCCACATACTATAAACAAAGAAAGGGAGAAAACCTTCAATCCAAAGAAAGAAAAGCGCCAAATCGTTCGAATTCTAGAAAGATGAAAAATTACCATATTTTAAAGAGGAGGTAGTTGAGATGAAAAAGATACACGAATAAAAGGAATGTTTAGTTAACATTATATACAGAAAGATTCATATATTTTGTTATCTTTTATATAAAAAAATAATTATGCACCCCTTATTCGGTTTATCACTCCATTCAAAGAAGGAACATCGTGGTGGTGAAACAAATTCTTTACAAAAACATAAAAATAATAAATCAAACATTAGTAAATTAAGAAATCAATACTAATATCTAATAACGTGTGATTAATTAACGCTGTATTCATCATAATAACAGATTTAATACACAATTGCTTAAATGATTGAAGAAGAATGAACCAAAGACTTAAATGATTAGAAATTAGTAGCCTCCATGCCTAAGCATAAAGAAGTTCTACTGACTTCACAATAACTGAAACAGGGGTTCACAATTTGTGGTCATTTACAGGGTCAGAACTTGTAGTTGATAGCTTCCCCAGATTCTAGAAATTCCTCATAGATTTATTATACATAACCTAGTATATTTTATGAATTGACACCTTATCAAAAGGAAAATCTCTATTTAAACCTCATCAAAGGGTATGATAGCTAATATCTATAATATATAGTTGTCATCAGTTACTCAAATCTATAGGTGTAATGATTCATTCTGAAAAGAACTTCATTAGAGCTTTATAAATTGGAGCAAATATATACATCTAAACAAAAGCAGCATAAAGTGGTGGAAAAAATCAACCAATTCTTAACCATTATATATGAACACAAACGAATGAAGACTTTTCTTTATTTTTTTTATTTGGAGGAAACTAAAATTAGCTTTTACCTGTCATAACTTGGCTTCAACCCTATTTTCATGAATAATAATTAATTAGTCAAGTTATTATTAAATTTGTTTAATCAAGTAACATCAAACCACTATTTAGAAACATGTTTGGTCCCATTAGATAAAATAAAGAAAAAGTCATGTACCATAAATGCATGGTATAAATAATAGAAGTACTTGTAATAAATTAGTTATCATCGAGTGTGTATTAGTAGTTATAATTAGTTGAAAACATTAAACTAAACAAAAAAGAATTTAAATAATGAGATTGAGGTGTCCCTTCTCCTCCACACAACGAAAATGCACTGAAAGACAAACTTGTTATTCTCCACCTTAGCACCTGGAGTAGATTTAGTTTTGTCCAATAATGCTTTGTAAACCTGAAATTTAAAATTAAATTAGTACTTAAAAATTTCATTAAAATATATACATACATATAAACCCCTCCAGAATTAAGAATGAAACCTACCTCGTCGATCATGAGAAAAAATTTGGTTGGCAGAGAACAGATTGACCACTCCCTGAAGATTACAAACAGGGAAAATTAAGATGAAAATTAGATGATCACAATTTATGATAATTTGATATAGAAATTTAAAAAAAAATGTAAATTATAAGATTATTACTAACTTTAGAAAGTCAATTTCAAATATTTTCAAACTCAAAATTGATAAGATTCATCAAAAATTATGAAACAATAAATATTTGAAATAGTAGTAGTGTAGTACTCGCTGGTTTGAAAGCTCACACTATTGTATTCATTGAGTTTATGTCAATTTTGAGTTTGAAAATATCCCAACTTCAAATATTCAATCATGATCTTATATTTTGTCAGAATGGAGTTTCACAAAATGGTTAAATTCAGTAAACTCAATAAAATAATTTCAAATTCATCCAAAGAAAGGCATATAGAATTCTATTGAAATAACAATATATATGACACTAATGTAAGAAAAACAATATACAGTAAAAGATGTTATAAAACTTTCTAAATTTACTAACAACCAAATAATAAAACATTTGTCAAATATATTTCCCAAATTCAAATTTAACGAATATTTTTACCTTAGTATTTGAGAAAAACAGATGCAATATCAGGATTCCCATCAATAAGAGCCTTAATCCTCCCAGGAGTAGCATGGAGTTTTTATACTGGCATGCATTTGAGAATCGGGATCCTCAAATTTGACTCAGTTCTGTAGTAAGGTTCAGTCAGATAAAGAGACATACATAGATACATATGTTTTAATTACTGAGGGAAAAGGGTCAAAAATGCCCCTGATGTTTACTCCGATGTCCCACTTGCACCCTAAACTATTTTTTTTTCCAAAAGTGCCCTTAACGTTATAAAATTCAGCCCAATTATGTCCCTCCTGTTAACAGACCTGCCATTAAGGAAAACGAAGCAGACATCTGGACAAAATTTGTTGACGAGGCAATGCATACATGGAAAAGAGGGTATTATAAACCTATTATATTAAATTATTAATAGTCAGTACATAAATAATTTTCTTTTTGCATCTGAGTATTATTAGTCTGAGTATTATTAATAGCCAGTATTAATAATCTGAGTATTAATAATATCTGAGTAGTATTAATAATAATAGCAGTATTAATTTTGCTTCTTAATCCCCAATTTCGATCTCTTCCCTCAATACGAGTCAACACATCCGGGGAATCATCAATTGACTTAGAAATCCATCTTCATCCTTCTTCACGATTGCGAGTATCGGGGAGCGGGGAGGATTTTTGTTACAAAATCCATATCCATTCTCTCTCTAAACCAACCATTCTTCCGGATCTAAACTCAAAAGCAATTTGATCGAGATCTAAACTCCGAGCAAACCCAATGGTAACTCCCCTCTTTCTTTTCTTGTGGTTGGTGGTGGTGATGGGCTGAAAATGATCTCGATTATGATCTAAATTCGAGCAAACCCGATCAGGCGTGGTGAATCTGGGCCTCACTCTCTCTGGGCATCACTCTCTCTGCGGGCATTCTGAGGTCACGTGATTGATTAAATTCAACAATCGATCCATTTTTCTCACACAATCTGTTGGGGTTGCAACCATGTGATTCATATTCCATATCCGATTTTTCACAAACACAGCCTCACTCTCTCTCATATTTATCTTTCATTTTTTTAATTATTGTGTGAATAACTAAATATATTATTAAAAAGCCTTTGGTTATTTAATTCATTTTTTTCTTTTATGTACTTGAGACCCGCTTTCAAAAAAATTTGGAGGAACAGATCGATTGTGATTAAGAGAGGCTGAAATTTAGAGAGAGAAAATGGGGAAGATGGAGTTTGGAAGAAATGGAGAGAGAAGGAGACCGGACTTCATGTGTTTTTCTTCATTTTCTTCACCAACTATATGGGAAATCTCACCACCATGAATGAATTCAAACAAAAAATATCCAGCTTTCACATAAAATCAAAAACCACCACCAATAAGTAGTACCAATTTGTTGGTTTGGAATTAAATCGAAGGGTTTGGAAAGGAGATTTAGATATGGATCTGGCGAGTTTATGAGAGAAAATTTGGATATTTGCGAGTTGTTTATTTGGTTCTTCCATTGCAGAGAGAGAGAGAGAATGAGTTTTTGGAGAGGAAAAGACTTTATGGTGATGAAGGAAGAGAAGGGAATGTGCTGTAATATGAGTAGTCACGCTTTGTCACCAAAATTTTGCTTTCGTCATCAAAAAATGTCTAGGTGTTAACGGAATTAGTCTACATGGCATGTCCGTTAGTGGTAGGGGCACAATTGAGCTAAAATTTATAACGTTAAGGGCACTTTTGAAAAAAAAATTAGTTTAGGGTGCAAGTGGGACTTCGGGGTAAACATCAGGGGCATTTTTGACCCTTTTCCCTAATTGCTGAGGGAGAGAGGTATATGTTTGCATGCAACAAATATAGGATTTGGAAATAACAATCAATTACATACATCAGTATAAGTTGTTTATCGATTATATATGTGAGACCCCAAATTTTATTAATAAAGATTTAAATTTTTCAATTTTTTTTTTTAATATTATGGTGTGGATTTGATATAATGTTATAGTTGTGGGTAATATTTATAAATTTTTCAAAGTAAGCAAGTGGTTATATAATATTCGATTTGTAAGACCCCAACTTTTATGAATAAAGATTAAATTTTTCTCGAAATATATTTTTGAATATTATGGTGTGGATTTGATATAATGTTATAGTTGTGAGTATTATTTATAAATTTTGCAAAGTAAGCAAGTGGTTATATAATATTCGATTGGTCGGAGAATATTCGTTTTAATAGGGAATATTAAATGCACAAGCACAATCATTAAGTGGACCCTACAAGCAGGAAGTATTGTCGTAGTTAGAAAATGGCAGAATTATCTTTTTATAAAAATAACGGTGAAAGTGTTACTGTTAAAGCCGTTGAACTACCCGGTAGTAAAAAAATGCGATGTCGTGTGGTTGCATAGTAATGCGGTATTGTAGAAGTCACTTCAGTTATACTCAATTATTGCTACAATAATTCTTTGCATCATATCTCTCGTATTATTGATTCAATTATTGTCACGATGATCATCTGCATAATATTTATTATTATTAAATCAATAATTGAGACGACAAAGTTATTCATATTATTATTTGCAATATTGAATGATGTTTAGAAATTACATCGAGGAGAGGTTTGGTCACCTAATTGCGGCCAATAAGGAGAAATCCTTATCGAAATCCCATTTCTAGGAACGACACGGTTGTTAAATATTGTGAGTTATAATATTAATGATGAATAAGTCCGTGTTGATTAAAGATGAAATTGATAGTTCCATTGTGTGAGAATTATTAGTGTTAGTAGAAATCGACATTTATTTCGATAATAATTAATGTCTGGAGGTTATATGGACCAATCGGGTAATTCACCGGATAAATGAGCAATTAATTGCTATTATTTCACATGCTTATAACTATTTATTCACATGTGTGTACTATTAATTCACATTTATGTACTATTAGGGGAGGTGGTGCAAGATTGATAATACTTACATGACTAAATTAAAAATAGAGGTATAGATGAAGGTACTATACTGTAATTAGTTTTTTCATATGATTATACTATTAAGTCACATGAATGAACTATTAATTCACATTATTTACTATTAGGGGAGGTGGTGCAAGTTTAATAATACTTGCAGGACTAAATTAAAAATGAAGAAAAAGAGGAAGGTATTATACTGTAATATTTCAAGCCCCAAAACGTGCAATTATTAAAAATATATTTTCCTATAAATAGAAGCTCATTCTTCTTTCATTCTCACCAATTCACTAAGTCTCACAAGAGCATTTATTATAGAGAGAAATTATAGAGAGAAAGAAGAAGAAAAGTCTGCTACCTCCATTATTCGATTATCCGGTTTCTTAAGGTAAAGGGTATTATTTCTTTCATATTCATGAAGAGAGTTATTTTCTTTCAATACTCGTAAGGGTTGTTATTCCATTCTTTATTATTATGTTGGAATAACTTGCATGTCGTAAATCTGCATATACATGGTGAAACTCTTACGTTATTCCATTTATTATTATTACATTGGAATAACTTTTCAATGCGTCTGGTGATACATCGCATGCTTGGTGAATTCTGTTGTTATTCTATTCTTTATTATTACATTGGAATATCTTGTGCATCTGGATTACGCATGACTGGTTCCGATTCTTTATTATTACATTTGGAATATCTTGTGTCGTACTGGATTACATACGTGACTGGTTCCATTCTTTATTATTCTATTAGAATAACTTTGACCGTATGCGATCTATCGCATTTACGTAGTGAATGATCCTTCGTATTCATTCCTTATTAAATTGTGGAAATGATCGTAGACGTGGATTCTTGCATGGCGGATAAAAATCCATTTGCGGTTTCATATATTCTATTATACTCGGTTGGTTAAAGTTTTGGCTTCTATACTCCATGAAATTAGTAGAATATCACGGATATTTGCGCTTCATCCAAATATCTTTTCATGGAAATATTCTTACGAGCATTCTTGAATTTTACTCCACAAAAACAAAGTATCATGTTGACAATTTGGGCGTTATTGATTTGGATAAATTAAATTATAAATCTTTAAAATTTATCCTTGAACTTGTTTTATTGAATTCTTATATCATTGTCATCATCCTCATATTTTATAATATGTTGAAAGTCATCTACATGAAGTTTGAGCATAGATGGACTTGATATGATTATGACCGAGGATTATTCGGTATAATCATGGCCCGTAATATTATAAATAATGTGGTAAAAATCCTCATTAGGTCGTAGTGCATTGATGGATGGGTTGTTGGCATGATCATGACCATTGATGAATACGAATATCTTTGGCCCGTAGTGCATGGATAATTTGTGGTCGTGATAATAATGAATATCCTTGGTCGTAGTGCGAGGATGATGTGGTTTATTTATTAAAATTTGAGTCTCAACGATAAAAGTGATGAAAAACCTTTTAAATCATAGAAGATAGTAGATTTTATTCTCTACTTGACTCTTCTAATGGATTGCTTGTTCATCATGATTAAACTTGATGTTTGTTATATTTTATCGGTTTAATCTTGTTGAAGGCTAACGATAAATTATTACGCATTATCTTAGTCATACTCACCCTTTCTTTCAACCTTTCTTCTGTGAAATGAGAATATAAGGCTGGGACGAGTCGGGGGAGCGGATTGATGGTCCGGATGGTTGTTTTTAGTAGTCCTTACTATTCTATAAAATAGTGTGACAATAAATGTAATGAGGACTCCATTGAGTGTGCATATTGTCTAGATGACAATATTCTTATTGAAACTCTTAGATTATGTTTTGTCGTATTCTACAATTTAATCGTTGTATAATTAAGTTGTATTTGAATTTTGTACCATGTATTTGGCGACTCAAGATGGGTGATGTATACCTATTTTGGGGGCGTCACGATTAGTATCAAAGCTTAGGATATGATCCAGCTAAGATGTGAGATTAGAACTAGGAGGGGAGAGGCGGGGTATTCTTTTCATTAGTATGACCTACCTAAGTTTATTTGGTATTTAATTGGTCGTTCAGAGTATAGGGATAATATTTTGCATGTCAATTAACCCTTGTTTTGTGGCAGTATTTGAAAATGACATCCGAGAATGTTGAGAATAACAATGGAGCACAGGAGACCGTTGAGTCTCCACAGATCAATAATCAAGATAATGTGCATCAGGAAGGCGACAATCCTCATGCAAACAATAACACTGACCAAATGATGAACGATGGAATGTTCAGAGGCTTTATGCAATTCATGCAACATCAAAGTGAGAGCTCACTCTCATCCAAAATGTAGGTGGAAACATCTTTGGAAACGGACAGTCACCGCTAAATAGTTAAAGGAGCTGGGACCACCGGAGTTTATTGGAGAGCCAAAACCACTTAAGGCGGAAGCGTGGATAAAGCAGATCACCAAGATATTTGATGTCTTGGGATGCTCCAAGGAGCAAAAGGTTCCCTTTGCCACCTTTTATGTTGCGAGGATAGGCGATTCTTGGTGGGAATCAAAAAGCGTACTCAACTCGCCGTCTTGAAGATGTCTTGGGAGAAGTTCCAAGAACTATTCAACGACAAGTACTTTCCTGAAAGTATTCGTCACATGAAAGAGGTAGAGTTCATCAAGTTGGAGAAGAATAATATGACCGTGTCACAGTACGAAGCTAAGTTTGTCAAGTTGTTCAGGTTTGCGTCTCACTTGGTTAATAATGAGGAGAGAATGACGCGGATGTTTCTAAGAGGTTTGAAACACGAGATACGTTAATATCTAATTTCTCATAAAGCGTGTTTGTATTGGATGTTGTAAATAGGACTCGATTATTGAGTAGCGATAACGAAAGTCAACCCAACCAAAGAAAGCGGTACGGCAAAATGATAATACTAGTGGTGGCGATCATGAAAGCGATGACAACAAACGTGGAGGAATCAACATACCGAGAAATGATAACCACTTGGTGGTAATCATGGCCAAGACAATAAGAATGGAAATTTCAAGAAGAGATTCAACAATGATGGAAAGGCGTCGGCTGGCAACTTCGTTGTTAAGGAAGAGAACAACCACCTATCATATGCTTCAAAATGCGGAGGGAGGGACACATCGGTCCAAATTGCGCGATCTGATCAAAGCGTGTTATAATTGTGGAAAGAAGGTCACCTAGCCCAATTTTGTCGTGCACCGAAGACAAGTCCAGCTGGGATGGAGGCACCAAAGGCCGTCTCAGAAAAGTCAAAACCGATAGTTCAAGGGAGAGTGTTTGTTGTGACCTCCCGAAAGCAAAAAGAACCCGAAACGAGGTCATCACAGGGTAAGCTTATCATAAACTCTAAATGAAGTACATACCTTATTTGATACCGATTCTACCCATTCTTTTATTTCTCCTACTTGTGCTCAACGTTTAAATTTGACTCCAGAGAAATTAGACTTTGACTTATTAGTTGAAACTCCGTTGGGAGAAACCTTCATTACATCCACTGTTTATAAGTCTTGTTTGATTCAAATCGGTAACCACACGTTACCTGTCGATCTTATTTCTTTGAAAATACTTGCATTTGATGTGATTTTAGGGATTGATTGCTTAACTACTCATCATGATAAAATCGATTATTTTCGTGAGGTTGTTAGCTTTCATATTCCTAACCAACCTATTATGCGAATTCAAGCGACCAAACCATTAAAATCAATCACGATCATCTCAAGCCATAAAGCTATTCGTTTATTGAAAAATGGATGTCAAGCTTTCTTAGCTCATGTCACAGATTTAAACAAAAATACGTTAGATTTGAATGATATTTCTATTGTTAAACAAGAACTTCCTGGCCTACCCCCGGAGCATGAAATCGAGTTTGGTATCGACCTTGAACCCAGTACAAAACCCATTTCCAATGCCCCATATCGAATGGCTCCTATTGAACTTCAGGAGTTAAAAACCCAACTGCAGAAATTGTTAAACATCGGTTTCATTCGTCCTAGTACGTCTCTTTGGGGTGCTCCTGTTCTATTCGTGAAGAAGAAAGATGGAAGTATGCGACTTTGTATTGATTATCGGGAGTTGAATCATGTCACCATCAAAAATAGGTGCCGTTGTCTCGCATTGATGACTGTTTGACCAGGTTGCAAGGCGCCAAATTCTTTTCAAAGATTGATCTTCGATTCCGGATATCATCGGTGAAGATTAAAATGGATTACATTCTAAAGGCGCTTTTAGAACTCGATGACGGGCATTACTGAATTCTAGTCATGTCTTTTGGATTGACTAATGCTCCTCTTTGCCTTTCATGGATATGATGAATCGAGTATTCAAGGAATATTTGGATCACTTTGTGGTCGTCTTTATTGATAACATCCTCATTTACTCCAAAAAGTCAGTGAAGATCATGAAGCAACACTTGAGGTCGATACTCCAAAAGCTTCGTGAAAACAAGTTATATGCCAAGTTAAAGAAATGTGAGTTCATCTTGAGGAAGTAGCATTCCTTGGGCACGTGATATCAAATCATGGAATATCCGTTGACTAAGCAAAGATTGAAGCAATTCAAAGTCGGGAGCAACCTAAGTCGATGACAAAATCGTAGCTTTCTCGGCTTTAGTTGGTTATTATCGAGATTAAGTAGAAGGTTTTCTCGAATCACTACTCCATTAACTCGGTGACTCAAAAAGATACAAAGTTCGGTTGGGCGAGGAATGTGAGAAGATTTTTCAAGAACTCAAGAGAAGACTCATTTCAGATTACTATTCGACAATACCATCCGGCTCGGAGGATTTTTCATCTCTGATGATGCTTGAGCAAAGGGTTAGGATGTGTTCTCATGCAACATGGGAAAGTCATAGCCTTTATGCCTCACGATAACTCAAAGAATATGAGAGGAATTATCCTACTCATGATCTAGAGTTAGCGGCGATGCGCTTACGCTTAAGATTTGGAGGCATTACGTATGGAGAGAAGGTGGAGATCTATACGGATCATAAAAGCCTCAAATATTTCTTCACTCAAAAGGAACTCAACATGCAACAACGACGATGGCTTGAAGTCTGTTGAAAGATTATGATCATACCATCCAATACCATCCTCGAAAAGCGAGCGTAGTAGGCGATGCATTGAGTAGAAGATTATATGCGGCATGCGAGTGCATTATTGTCAACGTAAAGGCCCATTTTATATGACTTACAAAGGATGGAGATAGTGTTAAAGACTCAGGGGACCCATGTGATGATGGCGAATATCTGAGTAGAACCGACTTTAATCGATAAAGTTAAAAAGCCGCCAATTTATAGACACGAGTCGACGCGTATGAGGAAGAAAGTGCAAGAAGGTGCTATTATGGAAGCAAGAATCGATGAAGAAGGAATACTTCGAGTCAACTCCAGACTTTGTGTTCCTAACGATTCTGACTTGATGTATAAAATCATGATGGAGGCGCATAACACACCATTTGCAATCCATCCCGGGAGTACCAAAATGTATCGTGATCTTCAACATACATTTTGGTGGAGCAATATGAAGAGAGAGAGATAGCGGGGTTTATCTCAAGGTGTCTAACTTGTCAACGAGTCAAGGCGGAACATCAAGTGCCAAAAGGTCCATTGCAACCACTTGAAATTACAGAATGGAAGTGGGAGCACATTACCATGGATTTCGTTACTGGTCTTCCCAAGGTTTCTCAAGGCATAGATGCGATTTGGGTCATTGTTGATAGATTGACCAAGTCTGCTCATTTCTTACCTATACGAGAAACTTATACACTTGAACGTCTTGCTCGTATGTACATAAACGAGATTGTAAGATTGCATGGTATGCTAGTATCCATAGTTTCTGATCGAGATCCAAGATTCACTTCAAGATTTTGGGTTAGTTTGCAAAAAGCTATGGCACGGATTCTGATTTAGCTCAACAGATCATCCTCAAGCAGACGAGGCGATTGGAAAGAACTATTCAAACTCTTGAAGATTTATTAAGACTCTGTGTCCTTGACTTCAAGGGAAGTTGGGATAAGTTCTTACCATTGTTGGAGTTTTCCTACAACAACAGTTATTGTCGACGTCGGGATTTTTAATTGTCCCTTTCCGTTACTTGTTCTTTGGTGTTCTCATTTTAGGTGAGATTTGTTTGAAAAAACAAGTGAAAAAGGTCCGACATGTATAATGTCGACGATGGACTTTTAAGAGTCGCCAATTGGTTTTTTAAATGGTTGTACCAACACAACCGAGAAAAGGTTTGCACATTTGACCCGAATGATGTGACAATCGCTAAATGGAATTCGGTGGCCGAGATTCATTAGGGTTCGGGGACTTGATTATGCGGAGGGAAGGTGTTAGGCACCCCCCGACATCCGTGTTACCACGGCGATCGCCTCTTTTCAAGAAATTATTATCTGAATGTGTGTGTGTGTGTGGGTCAATGTGCTGTTTATTTGGAAGTGGCACGAGGCCTCGTTCGCACCTATATACACAGGGTTTGAATTTATGTAAAAATTTAGTTTTTAGCAAGATATAGCAATGATGTTTTATAAAAAAGGTTTTTTAAAACCCCGATGCTCAATAGTAATTGAGACCTTTTACACTTCCATTTTATTAAGTATTCGGCTGGATTAATTTTATTTTCGAGATGCGAAGCATCTGTAAGAAAATAATGTACAAAAATAATGCCGATTTCCTCGTGGGTATGAAAACCATACGAGGAAATTCGGACATGCATGAGAATAATTTACAAGTTGCTTACAAATTGAAAATGTCCATCACGGGAACCTGAATTTAGATCCAATAAGTGAATCTGTGATCACATGATTCTAAAGCATATGATACCACAATTTGTATGAAAGCGATAAGCATGTATATATATAAAAGTCAGTAAATATATATATACTGAGACATGATCACCAACCACGAAGCACCTCCACGGGGATCGAAATGTAAATAAAGCTATAAAGCTATCAACCACCACGAGGAAACTCAAAGGTGGGACAAAAGCGTAAAATAAAGTCAGTAAAAGTTATCAACCACCGCGAGGAAACTCAAAGCGGGACAAAATGTAAATAAAGTCGTATAAAGCAATCAACTACCACGAAGTGAACTCTGTGCAGAATAAACGTAAATAAAGTCGTAAAGTTATCAACCACCATGGAGGAAACTCCTGTGGGACAAAATATAAATAAAGTCATGCAAAGTAATCAATCGCCATGAAGTGAACTTGAGGCGGGACGTAAACGTAAAAAAAGTCAGAAGCGATCAACCACCATGAAGTAAACTCTGTGTGGGACGAAATGTATATATATATATATATATATATATATATATATATAAAAGTGATAAATGCCTTTGGATGTAAAATCCAGCTCTCGTAATGTAGGTCGTTGACACACGGTTCATATATATATATATATATATATATATATATATATATATATATATAAGCGTAGTAAACGCTCAGGATGTAAAATCCGTGCTCATCGAGCAGTGAGTCAGACATATACGGTTATATATATATATATATATAAGCGAGTAAACGAACCGGATATAAAATTGGGCTCATCGAGCAGTCCCAGGCACACAGTTAATATATATATATATATATATATATATATATATATATATATATATATATATATATATATATTAAAGCGAAGAAACGCTCGGGAATCAAGTCTAGGCTCAATCGAGGTATAAATCGATAATGTTAGTATATATATATATATATATATATATATATAATATGTATATACAAACCGAAATAAAACCATGTAATCAAGTCAAGGCAAACACACGCAACAACACGACTCTCAGCGTGAAGAAGGGTGTGTGCAAAGATGAAGAAAGGCTTTAAAGTATGTGAGAAGGCTTACGGTGAGCACGCCAAAGAAGGCTTCTATATCTTTAAAGTGGATGAAACTTCGGCTCTCGCCAAGACACAAAAGTAGCTATATGTTAGCTCACAAGTGTTTAAAATGGAAAAGCACTCAAAGATATATTGCAAGTCTGAAGCAAATTTGTGGGGCTTCCTCGCTCTTTCTCTTCTCAAAATGGCACCCCAAGCCTCTATTTATAGAGGGGAGCTACAGTGTACTACTGCCGGTAGTAGGTGTGTACTGTTTGCCCAGTTGTCCCCGTTTTTCGGGTGGGTCGATCTCGTAGTACATGCACGTAGGCACTGCAATGTCCGCTCGAACTTTTAGAATTGCAATCTGGGCATTTGACTGAGGTATATAGGACCTATTTCGGACCGCCATTGTCGAGAGTTGTACAATGGAATGGGATTAGAGGTTGTACGAAGTCATGAAGATGGGACGATGCCCTCTTGTCTTCAAGCTTCAAATTCTATCCGTTATCCTGCACAATAGTCACTCGGGATTGGTTTTCCTGGATTCTTGTGGGACATCATGGTGTAGAAATGTATGTATGAGATGTTGAGACGACGTGATGTGGCCTTAGAGTGGCGATATGATGCCTTTGCCCCTCAGCGGAGTTATCGGTTTATTTGATAAAGCAGGCGTTGCTTTCGGGGTTATTCTTTGAGATTGAATTTGCTACGCAGTGTTGAAGGTCCTCGATGTCGATTCGAGGTGTGCTCTTGTCCTCCGGTGTTATCTAGGGTCAGATGGGTGTCTCGTTGTGAGCACCGAGATTGAAGCTGGTTGCATTTGAAACAAGCATTTTTGGGGTTATCGCCAGAATTGCATTCCTTGGGCTGATCACCAAGGTTGGTAGCTATTCCCATGATTGGGACTAAGACTGGATACCTCGGGGTTATCTCCGAGATTAATCGGTCTTCTCCGGTGTGTGTTCCGGTATTGGATCTGCATGCCTCAGAGTTATCTCCGAGGTTGGAATTGTTACTCCTAGTGTGTGTCCTGGGGTTGATGCTGAACTTTTGGTAGTATCCGGAATGGATATGAACTGTCTTCTAGGGTTCCCTCTTGAAAGAAGAATCTGTCCTCCTGCAATATTATTGACAGGTGTGCAGAAAATTTTGAGTGTCTACAGATGCCCCTCTTTATCATACTCATGCAATGCAATGCATGGGTAGGATAAAGAATCCTAGACACTTGGAAATGCCATAAGACAAACATGATACTATATGTAGTAACATGATGCAAATGTATGATGCACGTATGCGGGGTTGTAGCCCAACATGCTGGGGATGATTGCTCAATCCTTGTAATGTTTCCCGAGGATTGGCAAATATGACCTGATCGGATGTGTGATCTGAATCTGTTAGGATGTTGATGTTGGAGTTATCACCAAAGTCCTAGAGCCTTGATATAGACTTAATTCCGAAGAGGTACCTCTTATGTGTAAGAGATCTGTGGGGATGAAGCTTTGTCTGTTTAAGGATGTGTATAACATACTCCATCACCGATCCTCCTTGATGATGTTGACCTTTACTAGTTTGTATCGCTAGGATATGTCAAGATTCTGTTGGATTTACGGCCAACAACAGATGATGTTAGGATTGTCTGACCTTCGTTGATTTGTACTTCACCGACGTGTGAATCAACGGATGAAAACCCTTTGGGATAGATTGTCAAGGCTGATTGACCTTCGCTGACGTGTGAATCAATGGAACATTGCGTTGTGACCCCCGCCGGGGATCCATTGAGGACTCATGAATACCAACGTATACAATCATCGAACAGTTTTCGATGCCTCGATGGGTTTACTTACCATCGGCTGAAATAACGTCAAGGCTGCTTGACCTTCATTGATGTATGTGTTAACGGATGTGCATGCGTTGTAACCCCCGCCGGGATTCCACATTGTAACCCCCATCGGGGATCCACGTTGTAACCCCCGTTAGGGATCACGTTGATCTTTAGGGTAATGACCCAGAATTAGCGGCATTGGACCTGTACAAGGTATTGTCGGATGTGATTTGTAACAAATGAGATCATTGGCATCTAGCCAGAGTGGATGTACTGATATTGTGTGTACTGTCGTATGTCTATATACCACGGTACATGGATGAGATAAACATTGGAGTCATCATGGCAGTGAGAGCTCTCAGGGAGGGTCATACCATCATTCCCATGATTATAGCAGAGACTCTGAGGTCAGCTACATACTGCTGCGCTTATCCGACAGGAGTGTTCACGGGCAGCTCGGTCATGCTATACGTGTGGTTTATGTCACACTTGAGACCGATTGGCACCTTTAGACGGCATGGGTATTGTTTCACCCATGATATAGTCATGTCATACTCCTTTCAGCCATCGGAGTGTACGGATGATTTGGCTTAGTCTATGTTCTTAGCGAATATCAGGGATCCGTTTAGCATATTGCCGTGCTCGGGGCTTAGCTCACCTTACAGATTTATTACTCACGCCCCGGGCATGGACTATCTCCCTTTGGCTGGCTTGAGGGGCATGACTACCTACCACCCGCTGGCCGTGATATCGCAGTTTGACCAGTTTCAGGACTTTCATCCTTTCTAGGGGGCATCGGGTCAGCGTTCCGCTTCTCGTTATCTTTCAGCAAAGGACCGATCCCGTGTGTATGCTTGTTGGGATTAGCGTGAGATAGCTGCTTTTTCTGTGAGCCATCCGAGTTGTTCTGCAGAGTATTACGCATGGATGGATCTACAGAGATTGCATCGCTACTTGAGTAGTATCCACATTCATGAAAGTAGTGATTCGGAGACGATGTAAAGCCCTATGGAGGACATTGATTCCTACATCGAGGAGGAGCCGATTCTTTGGGTTGCCATCATTTCCTTTAGATTCTCCCAAAGATTTAATAATTGTTGTGGTATTCGGCCTGATGCTTTGAAAGAGTCTTCATCTGATGACCGTCTAGAGAGACCAAGCTAGAGCCTTGATGTTGACTGCCCTTAATGGGAGAGACACAACTCTATTAGAGAGAGATGAGGAATTAGCTCGCAGAGATGCCGCTGTTGTTAAGCGGGATGAAGCTAGATCAGCCAGAGATGCAGTGATAGTTGAGCGGGATAATGCCATATCTGCCCGGGATGTAGCCACATAAGAGATAATGTCTGGTGAGGTCCCTTACCACTGACATGATCGCAGAGATGAGCGCTTACATTGATGAGCATATGGTCACCATGCAGATGGCTATAGATCTGTTGGGTCGTGTGGATATTCTTATACAAGAGACCACAACTTCGCCTCCTTCTTCTGAGAGGGACGCCATGTTGGGCTTGTTAGCTCGCATATATTCGGAGTTGTAGATGGGCTTGTATTTTCCTTCACAGACCAACATAGCCATTTTGTCCTGTACAGTTTACATTGTGTATATCAAACAACATTATATATAGCAGGGAAATATATTTTTTTGATCACTTCCCTTTTAGATATGTCTATTTCTTGCTGGATATTTGCCTGCTACTTCAGGGATTGCGATTTTGATGTATTCTGAATTCCTCCTTGAGGGATGGACATTGAGATGTCTCTGGACAGTTCAGAATGGATAATTGATATGTATGTATCGCTACCATCTTTGGTGTCTTGGGACTGGTTTCTGCATGGAAATATGGAGAGGAATTTGGCTTTCCTTTCTGAGATTGACCACACCACATATGGTCGCCAGTACCCCTATTCAAGAGGAGCCTAGTTAATCCCATCTCTTATGGATTGGTGTTTCTCTTCAAGGTATGACCACAACTTAGATGGTCGCCGAATCTCCTATTTGGGAGGAGTTCAGGTAATTCCATCCCTTTGGTCTGAAGCTAATGAAATGTAGTGGATTAAAGGATGATCCCAGTACCAGTTGACAAGTTTTTGTGTTTTGGTAGGGGGTGAGACTGCACCATGAATGGCTGCCTATGTGCTTCTATTGAAGAGGAGATCAGGTCTGCGTAGTTCAAACCTGGTGTAAGAGGTTTAACGCTGTATGTGGCAGCAATGGTGTAGGAATTTTTTTGTTGTTTTTGTTTTTGTAAGGAAAAGGGTGGACATGTTTTTGTTGTTTTTGTTTTATTGCAATTGGGCCATATGAAATGGTTGCCTACTTACTCCTATTGAAGAGGAGATCAAGTCGACATAGTTCGCCCCTCAGGGCGAGTGAAAAACATGATCCCATGTGCAGGTCAGATTGCGGAGATGAGAAAGTTTAATCCTAGGTTGAGGATAAACTGCAGGTATGAGAAGTTTGATCCCATGTATGGGTAGCCAAACTACAAATGTGAGAGGTTCAATCTGTAGTAGGATGACCTAAGTTGTAGGAACACAGAGAAGCCAGGCTGCTGGCTTGAAAAGTATGTTTCCCTGAGGGGTAGAGTGTGGAAGAGTTGTATGTGGTAAAGGGTTAAAGAATCGGAATAACTGGTGATCTGATGATCCAACACCAGGATTTTTGCTTGATGGCAACTTCAGACATAGTACCGTTTTACGGCATCCGAGTTGATGAGTTGTGGAAATTCATCGCCATCCATTTCTTGCAATCTGAGAGCGCCTCCTGTCAATACTTCCTTGACAACAAATGGGCCTTCCCAGTTAGGAGCGAATTTTCCCTTAGATTGATCTTGGTTGTCAAGGATCTTCTTCAAAACCAAGTCATGTTGTCTAAACTTCCATAGCCAGACTTTTTTGTTGTAGGATCTGGCGATCCTTTGTTAATATAACTGACCATGGAAGATAGCCGCGGTTCGCCTTTCGTCTATTAGAGACAATTGGTGATACCTGTCTTGTACCCATTGGTCTTCATCCGGTGGCGTCTATCAACACCGAGGATTCCATTTCAACTTCTATGGGGAAGACCGCTTCCATTCCATAGGAGTTAATGCGTAGGGGTTGCCCTGAGTGGAAGTGCGCATTGATGTTCTGTAGGCTAACAGAGTAAGAGGCAATAAGTCAGGCCATTCTTTGTGATTGGCGGACATCTTTTGCATGATCTTCTTGATGTTTTTGTTAGCCGCTTCAACATCACCATTCATCTTCGGATGATAGATGACAGAGTTAAGATGTTTGATGTGGAATTTACTGCATAATTCCTCCATCATTTTGTTGTTGAGGTTCTTAGCATTGTCTGACACAATCACCTCTGGTTGTCCATATTGACAAATGACATTGTTTTTGATGAAAGAAATGATGACTTCTTTGGTAACCCTGGGGAAGGAGGCTGCTTCTACTCACTTGGTGAAGTAGTCGATCATGGTGAAGATAAATTGATGTCCATTACTGGCTTTAGGCTCAATGGGCCCGATAACGTCCATTCCCCACATTGAGAAGGGCCAAGGTGAACTCATATTATGGAGTTCCCATGGAGGGGCATGTATAGCATTCCCATGAATCTGGCACTGATAGCATCTCCTGACGTGGTCATTGCAGTCAGATTTGAGAGATAGCCAGTAATGTCCTGAAGACTTTCTTGACAAGGAGGGGGCCACAAACTCCACCATGGATTTTATCCATAAGCCTTTGGGCTTGATCTTTGTCTAAACATCTGAGGAGGCCTAGTCCTACATCTCTTTTGTAGAGCGCATCTCCACTCAGGTAGAATTTCATAGCAAGTCGATGGATCCGCCTTTTCTCAGTCGGGATTGCCTCAGCGGGTGTAGATCCATCCCGTAGGTATTCCTTGATATGTTGATACCAAGGATGCTGGATGGGAGGTAGCTCATTCGATACTTCTCCAATGTAATTCCTATAGGCTGGGGCCTTGTACAGGGAAATTGTGACGCTTGGCAAGTGTCCCTTGTCAGATATACGAATTAAGGAGGCCAAAGTTGTTAACGCGTCCACAAAGTCATTCCTATTACGAGGAACATGTAGAAAGGAGATTTCTTCGAACTACAAAACCATCTGTAACACTTGCCGATGGTAAGGCAGCAAATGTAGTTCCTTGGTTTGATAGATTCCGGTGGATTGTCTGATTACCAACTCTGAATCCCCAAAGATAGTTAACCGCCTGATGCCCATTGAACGAGCAAGTTTTAGCCCCATGAGACAGCCTTCATACTCAGCTGTGTTGTTAGTACTGACAAACTGTAATTTGATGGCGACGGGATACTGTTCCCCCATATTGGATACTAGAACTGCTCCAGCTCCAGAACCTTCCATATTAATAGCTCCATCAAAATACATCTTCCATGATTGGCGTGTATCATATTGATGGTGTTGCTGAACTGTCATTATTCCTTCATTGGGGAAGTATGTCTCCAAGGGTTTGAAATCCCCTGACGGTGCAACAGCCAGTTAATCCGCAATTCCTTGCCCTTTGATGGACTTTTGAGTCACGTAGACGATGTCAAATTGTTGTAGGATCAACTAACATATGGACAATCGGTAGTTTAACATGTGTTTATTGAACACGTAATTGAGAGGATCCACGCGGGATATGAGATGGGTTGTGTGACCATGGAGGTAATGTTGTAACCTCATGGAAGCCCATGCTAAAGTACAACACGTCTTTTTGATCAGAGTGTACTTGTGTTCACTGTTGCTGAATCTTTTGTTGAGGTAATAGATATCTCGTTCTTGGCCTCTATTGTCCTTCCTTCCCAGCATGCAGCCCATGGCGTTGTCATTTATGGACAGGTACATGAACAGGGGAACATCATCCCTGGGTGGTACCAAAATAGGAGCTTTGATTAGCTGTTCTTTAATTGTGAGGAAGGCATTTTGGCACTCATCATTCCATTTCATGGAGGAGTTCTTCCTTAATAGCTTGAAGATTGGCTCACAGGTTGCTGTGAGTTGAGAGATAAATTGCTAATGAAGTTGATTCTTCCAAAAAATCCCCGTATTTCCTTTTCTGTTTGAGGAATGGGAACTTTCGTGATGGCCTGGATTTTGGTAGGATCCAGCTCAATCCCTTTGTGGCTGACTAGAAATCCTAGCAACTTGCTTGATTTAACGCCAAAGGCGCACTTGGCTGGATTCAACTTTAAGTTGTACTTACGCAACCTGTTGAATAATTTTTTGAGATGGTCTAAGTGGTCTTCCTCCTTTCGGGATTTGAGAATGATGTCATCCGCGTAGATCTCAATCTCTTTGTGCATTAAGTCGTGGAAGAGAGCCATCATAGCTCACTGGTAGGTGGCTCCGACATTGATGAGGCCGAATGACAACTGTCTATAACAAAAGGTTCCCCAAGGCGTGATGAAAGCCGTTTTCTCATGATCTTCCTCAGCAACCATGATCTGATGGTACCCCGTAAAGCAATCAAAGAAAGGAGCACATGCAGATTATTGGCGATTGTCAACGAGAATGTGGATAAATGGCACGGAAAACTACCTTTTAAGCAAGCTTTGTTCAAGTCCGGTGATCTCCACGCAGACTCGCATCTTTCCCTCCGGGTTTAGATGCAGAATAATGTTGGATATCCACTCGGGATATATGGACACCATGATGATGCCAGCTTGAAACTGTTTCACAATTTCTTCTTTCACCTTTAAACTCCACTCAGGTTTCAATCGCTTGAGCTTCTGCTTGACTGGCTTAAATCCCTCTTTAATGGGAAGGCGATGAAGGACAATGTTAGTGGACAAACCCACCGTGTCTTCGTGAGACCATGCAAACACATCCTAGAATTGGGTTAGTAGCGTAACCATGTCATTCTGCTGGTTTGGGGTAAGGTCTGAACCAATCTGGATTAACTTAGGGTTTTCTACGGTTCCGAGATTGAAGGAAGTGGTTTGGTCAAGGTTGGGTTTAGGTTTGTCTTTGACCCATTCTTGAATTTCTGGAGGCACCTCAATGTCCTCATGTACTTTCATCAAGGCTGAATTCATCTCTACTTCAAAGGTACAATCCTTGTGGAGAAGAGGCACCGTATCAGCAAGTACATGCACATCTAAATTCAGGGTCCTGAAACAAAATATGTTTTCACTTAGTATATATGAAAAGGTTTGATCATATAAAGTGTTAGTATGTACTGGCAAAATGACTGCTAATACTGTACAAAAAAGTAAGCAGTTATGATATCTACAGGGCAGAAAGAGTTTCTTCCCGTTTGACTCTTGTCGACCAATGCAAGGAGTGCTGCTCCAATTGGCAAGGGCAAAGTCCGGGTGGACTGCAGTGATGGAGGGGTTGTCATCGTCCTCCCTATCCCAAATGATGGCCATTATGTCCGAGCAATCATTGTCTGGGGTGTATCTGTTTGTATGTTCGTCATGAACAATGATGCGTATGCCCGACATCATTCGGATGACGTCTTGCTTAATTCTTTATTTCTCTTCCTCCACTCAGGGATCTGGAACAAAGATTTCTTTTGCCTTTACCGGTACCGGCTTGGAAAATAACATAGCCATCACATTGGCTGTCACCTTTACACGAGGTTGTGCGGACTCAGCAGTTGCAATTATAGATGAACGTCGTGAACTGAAGCTGGAGGAATCTGAGGATGTTTATGGGGATTCCTATTACTAGAACTGGCAGAGTAGCCTAGCCCAGCTGTACCAGTTTGATGGATAACTTGGATGGGGTATTTGATACCCTGATGATCTTTACCCAGCCCTTGTCCTGGCTGATGACCCAAGGATATCATTTCTTGAGTAGCTGCCATCACTTCGTCAGAAATCTTGGTGTGAGAGGTGGCATTCCAATAGCATGGTACTGAGTATTGCATACTTCCAAGGCATGAAAACTGACCGGTTCAACATCTGCATTGGCATTGATGTATGGTATGTCACTTTGTGTAGGACACTCCGGCTCGGCGTTGGCGGTGACTAAAAGCTGTCATTGATAATGTATTTTAAGCTGTTGATGAAGGGTGGAGGGACCCGCCCCGCCATATATGAATCCATGGTAATCCCAAGAGCGAGGTTGTATCCGAATCTATCTTGAAAGCGTGGAAAGATCGCAGAATGTTTGGGGACCAATTTCGATTGGCAGTTCAATTACTCGATCAATTTCTACTAGGCTCGTCGAAAAGCTTTGATAATAGTATGGCTATCTCGAATTCGGTTGAGATTGATATTCATCTTCACCAAGGTAGCAGATGGACGGATATTTAAAGATGATCCTCCATCTATCAAGACTCCAACTAGTATATATCCAGGAGGACAAGATATGATAATGTGCTGACTGACTTGCAGTAATGACCGGTCCCTTCAAAGTGCATGTCATCATCATGAAGGATATCACATTGTTGTTGAAAATGTGGTCAACCAAGTGTTGAAATTTTTCCGTATCAACTGATGTTGGTAGATAGGCTTCTTCTAAAACCTTTCGCAAGATCTTCCGGTGATCCTCGGAAGTTAGGACCAAGTCCAAAACTAAAATTTGGTGTGGAGCTTCTCTTAAGCTTAAAACCACCTTGGCTTCGTTATGGCCCATAGTGCGGGAAATTTTCAATCTTCTCCATGGGTATTTTCCCCTTTGATTTGATGGTAGAATTCATCACCCGTTGGGGAATATACAGTGGATTTTCCTTCGACACTGTGGCCGTGGTATGCGAGGTGGATCCTTCACCTTCTCCATAATTCCACGGAACTTTGCGCAAGCTAACAATAGGATATTGTGCTCTACATGGCAAGTTGATTGGCTCGGGAGCGGCCACTTTCAAAAGATTGTTGCTTCCCCTGAGTTGAATTATTGGTATTGTGAGTGATTTATTAGTCCCATCAGTCTTAGTGGATATGACTGCTACCAAACTCTTCCACTTAGTAGGACATGTATTCTCACTGTGACGTAAAGACAATATCATCATCCGCTATTTGCAGGACACCTTTGTCAATTAGATTTTTGGATAAGGTGGCGAAAGTGCCCAAAGATTCTTCCGTCTTTGATCATGAGAATGGGAGTGATATTGACATACTCCATTAGAATTGTATCGTCCTGAGCGGGGATTAACCGGAGGAAGAAGGGAAGTGATTCTTCCTTCATTGATTAACATCTGAAGGATTTCTTCCATAGGTTGGCCCAGATATATGAATTCCCTTTTATTGGCAAAATCCCCATGGGCTTTGGCATTCGCTCTCTTTATCACTTTGTCTTCCATCATTTCATTTTCTGAAGGTGACGAAAGCATATTTGTGACAAGAGGGAGGAGACTAGCATGATCCTGGCTGACTAACTGGCGTGTCACTTGATGTTGATAGGTCACCAGTTTTGCCAATTGCTCAATTTGCTTGCATAGAGCTTTCATCTTTTGTTCCATTGCGAACTGGAACTTGGCATAATCCCATTTGTCAACACCATCTTTGAGGGTCTGGGAGGATTCAAAGTTGAAATTGGAACTCTGTTCATTGCTTCAATTGATCATGTTGACATCTTCTTCTTTGTGTTAAAGAAGAGGGTTGTCTTGAATGTGAGGCTGATCTGGTTTGGTAACCACGATCTCACCGTTGTCTATCAGGTCTTGGATCTTGTGTTTCAAGGCCCAACAATTCTGAGTATCTTGTCCAGGTGCCCCGACATGATAAGCACATTTCCGAGCAACATTGAAACCCCGGGTCCATTAGAAATTTGGTGGTGGAAGAAGATCGTAATTTTCTTGTGTTGTCGGAAGAAGTGAGAATATTCTCGAGTGTGTCCCTAAGGGTGTGAACACTTTCGAGGCGTTCGACTTCTCCACCTTTTGGTATTGGAGGTTTCAAGATCGTGGCTTAAAAGGGAGTGTAGTTTCTCCTTTGTATACGATGTTACGATTGCCTTTTTGACCTGTAGTATCGTGGAAACATCTTCTTCTTTCTTTTTATGGACCCTCAGGGTTGTTTCCATAATTTTCAGATTGGATGTGATCAACAACAGCTTTAAGGGTAGCTAGGTCTTGGATTTTCCGAACTTCAATCCCATCTCAGCCATCTCCCCATGTTTGACCATTTCAGAAAATGGTCTACCGATTCTGGCTAAAACTCTTTCATAGAAAGGAGCTTCTTGTATGTTCATGAAAGTCGCGACCATCTTTGATTCTCATCATGGAAGGAATAACTTGGGTAGCCAGTGCTCCACCTTTCGAGCATAGCATCTCTCTCGAAGACTCATTATAATTGTTTTCGATCTTGGTAATTTGATCTCGATCAAGAGCCATCCGAGGCCCGAAAGTCAGATTGAGTGAGGAAGGCGTGTCTGCTAGCTCTCTTCCCAACTATGGATCTTTGAATTATCTAACGGTATACCATGAGCGGGAACAACTGTCGGACTCTTGGAGCAATTTGTGATTCTTAGTTTCTCGTCCTCTGCATAAGATCCAAGTTCTCCAATAAACACTTTCAAATATGTGTAAGGATCTCCTAACCCGTCATATTTTTCAAAGTTAGGAGTCTTAAACTTTTCTGGATAATGAACACCAGGGAAAATGCAAAGATCAGCATATGAAACACTCGCGTGTGTTCCAATTCCTTTGATAACACGAAGGGTCTTTTCCATTTGGAGGACTTTCTTTTTGATGTCACCAGTGTCTGGATCTCCTATGAGATGTGTGGCATCATGGATTTTGGTGGTCATATCCAACTGCATTCGGTGTATTGTAAATTGGACCCCCCTTGTGTGAAGAGGATTCAAAGATATATGGGTATCTTTGGACCCCGAGTAGGATCGGAGTAGTTCTTTAAGTAGAACAGCCAAATTTATAATTTGTTTACTTAATCCGTCGAATTCTTTGCGAGAAACTGGATTAAGGCCAGTCTGGTCAGATGATGACATGATTATTTGTAGAAGCTTTGCGACCTTTTTGGATTTTTAGGGTAGTAGGTCCAGATTGGTTCCCTACGAAAGACTTGCATAGTTTAGTCTTTGGGAATGTGTGTATAATAACATGTTATGTGATGTGTCCATTTTAGGAATTTTATCCTGCAAAACGGATGTCAGCTGTTTGTAGCATGTCAATTTGTATGTGTACACATTTCTTCATATTTCTCATTACATGGAGATAGATATGGAATGAAATAACAAGTAATTGTGTTTATAAGTAATTAAAATGAGTAAGCATGAAGTGACTTTCCTCCGTTTTAGGTTTATCAGAGGCTGACCTATCTTAGGTTACTCTCATGACTTTTTTTGGCATGAAGGTTCCCAAATCATCTTAATTTACTCAACGGAAATTAATCAGGTCTTTCAACCTGGAGGCGAATTTGGGTGGTGCCTTTTCTGAGCCTCTCGGAATTAGTCTTCCTACGAGTCCGAAGAATCAAACACCGACGGGATAGCCTCCTGGTGGAGGGACCACACAACATATATTCACATACATCGCGTCTCACCGTATGAAAATGATGACATGTGCGAAGCACTAATATCACAAGCAGATATGGCGTGAAGCACTAAGTACAATAAGTAAATGCATTCGTACACATTCATCATAAATATAAATGCAACATCCACACACAAGCAGATAACAGTTTTGAAAAGATTGTAATAGCGGCTTAAGTCCTCTTACTGGTGTCCCCAGTTGAGTCACCACCTGTCGACGTCAGAATTTTTAATTGTCCCTTTTCGTTACTTGTTCTTTGGTGTTCTCATTTTATGTGAGATTTGTTTGGAAAATAAGTGAAAAAGGTCCGACATGTATAATGTCGATGATGGATCATAAGAGTCACGGTTGGGTTTTTAAATGGTTGTACCAACACAACGTTGAGAAAAGGTTTACCACATTTGACCCGGTGATGTGACATCGCTAAGCGAATTCGGTGGCCGAGATTCATTAGGGTCCAGGGACTTGATTATGCGGAGGAAGGTGTTAGGCACCCCAGACATCCGTGTTACCATGGTGACCGCTTTCTTTTCAAAAAATTATTATCTGAATGTGTGTGTATGGGTCGATGTCTTTGTTTATTTGGAAGTAGTACGAGGCCTCCTCGTCACCTTTATATACACTGAGGTTTGAATTTATGTAAAAATTCGGTTTTAGCAAGATATAACAATGATGTTTTATAAAAAGGGTTTTTCAAACCCCGCTCAATAGTAATTGAGACCTTTTACACTTCCATTTTATTAAGTATTCGGCTGGATTAATTTTATTTTCGAGATGCGAAGCATCTGTAAGAAAATAATGTACAAAAATAATGCCGATTTCCTCGTGGGTATGAAAACCATCTGAGGAAATTCAGACACCGCAGAATAATTTACAAGTTGCTTACAGCTGAAAATGTCCATCACGGGAACCGAATTTAGATCCAATAGGCTGAATCTGTGATCACATGATTCCTAGGCGCACATGATACCACAATTTGTATGAAAGCAGTAAGCATGTATATATATATAAAAGCTGTAAATATATATATACAGACATGATCACCAACCACGAAGCACCTCCATGGGGGATCAGAAATGTAAATAAAGCTATAAAAAGCTATCAACCACCACGGAGGAAACTCCAGGTGGGACAAAACGTAAATAAAGCTATAAAGCTATCAACCACCACGGAGGAAGCTCCAGGCGGGATAAAATATAAATAAAGCTGTACAAAGCAATCAATTTCCACTAAGTGAACTCCAGGAAGGACGAAACATAAATAAAGCTGTAAAGCTATCAACCACCACGGAGGAAACTCCAGGCTGGACAAAATGTAAATAAAGCTGTACAAAGCAATCAACTGCCACGAAGTGAACTCCAGGCAGGACAAAACGTAAAGAAAGCTGTAAAAGCGACCAACAACCACGAAGTAAACTCCAGGTGGGATGAAAATGTATATATATATATATATATATATATAAAAGCAATAAATGCACCGAATGTAAAATCCAGGCTCATCGAATAGAGTTCGACACACAGTTCATATATATAAGTATTTATATATATATATAAAAATGATAAGCGCTCAGGATGTAAAATCGAGCTCATCGAATGAAAGTCAAACACACGTAATATATATATATATATATATATATATATATATATATATATATTAACTGTGTGTTGGACTTATTCGATGAAACTCGATTTACATCCGATTTACGCTTATATATATATATATATATATATATATATATATATATATATATATATATATATATATTAAAGCAAGAACGCTCGGGCATCAAGTTCAGGCTCATCGAACAAAGTTCGACACACGATTCATATATATATATAAATATATATATATATAAAAAGCAAATAAACGCTTGAGACCAAAGTTCAGCTCAATCGAGGCATAACTCGATAATGTTAGTCCACACACACACACATATATATATATATATATATATATATATATATATACAAAAATAAAACCACGAATGAGAAGTCTAGGGCAAAACCAAATAAACACGACTCTCAACGTGAAGAAGAGTGTGTGCAAAAATAAAGAGAAATGCTTTAAAGTGTGTGAGAAGGCTTACGGTGCCACGCTAAAAAGAAAGCTTCTATATCTTTAAAGTGGATGAAACTCGACTCCTAAATAGGTACAAAAGTAGATATATGTGAGCTCACAAGTGTTTAAAATGGAAAGCACTAAGGTATATTGCAAGTACTGAACAAATTTGTGAGGATTCTCGCTCTTTCTCTTCTTCTCAAAATGGCCACCCCAAGCCCTCTATTTATAGAGGGGGAGACGCAGACTACTGGTACCTGGGTTGCCCGGTTTTAAATTCGGGTCATCTCTCAAGACGTGCACGTACCAATCGTAATGTCCACTCGAACTTTCAGAATTGCAATCCGGACATCCGACTGAGGTATATAGGACCTATTTCGGACCGCCGTTGTGAGACCCCAAATTTTATGAATAAAGAGTTAATTTTCTCAAAATATTTTTTTAATATTATGGTGTGGATTTAAGATAGTGTTATAGTTGTGGGTAGTATTTATAAATTTTGTAAAGTATGCAAGTTGTTATATAATATTCGTTTGATCGGGGAATATTTTTTTGTCAGGGAATATCCGTACGACGGCATAATCATTGGTGGAACCCACAACGGAAGTATTATCGTAGTAAAGAAAAAAGCGTAATTATCTTTTTATAAAAATAACGGCGGAAGTGTTACCGTTAAAGCTGTTGAACTACCTTCGGTAGTAAAAAGTACGATGAATACGCGTGGGTTGCATAAGTAGTAGACATGGTATTGGTTATTGATGCTTATGTTAGAAGTCACTCACGTTATACTCAATTATTACTACGAGAATTACGATCATCATATCTCTCATATTATTGATTCAATTATTGTCATAAAGATTATCTCGCATAATATGTTATATTAATAAATCAATAATTGAGATGACAAAGTTATTCATATTATTATTTGCAATATCGATGATATACAGAAGTTACGTCGAGGAGAGTTTTGGTCACCTAATTGTGCATGATAAGGAGAAATCCTTATCGGAAAGCCCCTCTTTCACCGGGAACGACGTAGTTGTTAAATATTGTGAGTTATAATATTAATGATGAATAAGTTGTGTTGATTAAAGATGAAATTAATAGTTCCATTGTGTTGGGATTATTAGTGTTAGTTGAAATCGACATTTATTTCGATAATAATTGATGTCTGGAGGTTATATTGACCAATCGGGTAATTAATCAGAAAAATGAGCAATTAATTTTTTTGCTATTATTTCACATGCTTATAACTATTTGTTCACATGTGTGTACTATTGATTCACATTCATGTACTATTAGGGGAGGTGGTGCAAGATTGATAATACTTGCATGACTAAGTTAAAAATGGAGGTATAGATGGATGTACTATACTGTAATTAGTTTTTTCACGTGATTATACTATTTAGTCACATGAATGAACTATTGATTCACATTATTTACTATTAGGGGAGGTGGTGCAAGTTTGATAATACTTGCAGGACTAAATTAAAAATGAAAAAAAGAGGAAGGTATTATCTTGTAATATTTGAGCCCCAAGCGTGCAATTATCGAAACTATATTTTCCTATAAATAGAAGTTCATTCTTCCTTCATTTCTCACCAATTCACAAAAGCTTTAGAAGCAATTATTATAGAGAAAAAAAAGAGAAGTCTACTACCTCACTTATTTTGATTATCAGGTTTTTCTAAGGTAAGGGATATTATTCTTTTGTATTCATGAAGAGAGTTATTTTTCTTTCAATACTCGTAAGGTTGTTATTCCATTCTTTATTATTATGTTGGAATAGCTCCGCATCTGCTAAATACCGCATACATGGTGAAAACTTCTTACATTATTCCATTTTTATTATTCTATTGGAATAACTCCGTCATGCGATCTATCGCGTGCCCAGTAGTGAATTCTATTGTTATTCCATTCTTTATTATTTCGTTGGAACATCACATGCATGCGGATTACGCATTACACAGTTCCGTTCTTTTTATTTTGTTGGAATATCACATGCATGCGGATTACGCATTTAATTGGTTCCATTCTTTATTATACATTGGAACATCATATACTGTACGAATTAGGCATAACCTTGTTCCATTCTTTGTTATTCGTTAGAATAACTCGTCTGCGTGCGGACACGCACGCACGGTGAATTCTTACATTATTCCATTCTTTATTATTCCGTTGGAATAATGCATCTCACGTGGATTACCGCATGGCGGCAAGAAAAAATCCATTCATGGTTCCATATATTCTATTATACTCGGTTGATTAAAGTTTTCGCTTCTATACTCCATGAAATTAGTGGAATATCCTTGATATTTGCGCTTTATCCAGTATCTTTTCATGGAAATATTCTTCTGAGCATTCTTGAATTTTACTCCACAAAGCAGTATCATGTTGACAATTTGGACGTTATTGATTTCTGGATAAACTAAATTATAAATCATTACAAATTTATCCTTGAACTTGTTTTATTGAATTCTTATATCATTGTCATCATCCTCATGTTTATAACATGTTGAAAGTCATCTGTGGCCTGTAGAGCATAGATGGACTTGGTATGATTATGACTATGGATTATTCGGTATAATCATGACCGTAATGTTACAAATGATGTGGTAAAAGTCCTCATTAGTAGTAGTGCATTGATGGGATGATTGTTGGCATGATCATAACCATTGATGAAATACGAATATCCTCGGCCGTAGTGCGTGGATAATTCGTGGTCGTCGTGATACTAATGAATATATTTGGTAGTAGTGGGGATGATGTGGTTTATTTATTGTCGTAGTCTCATTTATAAAAGTGATGAAAAACCTTTTAAATCATGTAGAAGATAGTAGATTTTATTTTCTACTTGACTCTTCTAATGGATTGCTTGTTTTGTTGCGCTTAAACTTGTTGTTTATTATATTTTATCGATTCAACCTTTGTTGAAGGCTAATGATAATTTATTACGCATTATCTTAGTCATAATATTTCTTCTTGGGCTAGTTAAGTTCAACCTTTCTTTCAATCTTTATTCTCTTGAAATGAGAGCGTGGCGGGACTAGTCGGGAACGGGTGGCGGTCGGATGATAAAGATTAGTAATCCTCACTATTTACATTAAATAGTGTGACAATAAATGTAATGAGGACTCCATTGAGTGTGGATATTGTCAGATGACAATATTCTTATTAAAACTCTTAGATTATGTTTTGTCGTATTTTACACGCATCGTTGTATAATTAAGTGTATTTGAATTTTGTACCATGTATTTGGCGACCCAAGATGGGTGATGTATACCTGTTTTGGGGGTGTCACAGCCGTTGTCGAGAGTTGTACAATGACATGGGATTAGAGGTTGTACGAAGTCATGAAGATGGGATGATGCCCTCCGGTCTTCAAGCTTCAAATTCTATCTGTCACCCTACACAATAGTCACTCGGGATTGGTTTTCTTGGATTCTTGTGGGATATCGTGGTGTACAAATGTATGTATGAGATTTTGAGACGATGTGATGTGGCCTTAGAGTGGCGAGATGATGCCTTTGCCCTACATAGGAGTTATCATAGGTTTGGGTGTCATGACGTTGCTCGGGGTTATTATTGAGATTGAATAACTGCCGCAGTGTTGAAGGTCCTCGATGTCAATTCGAGGAGGTGTGCCCTCCTCCATTGTTATCTCGGGTTGGTCTTTAGGTGTCTCGTTGTGAGCGCAGTAGATTGAAAGCTGTCAGATTTAAACAAGCATTTCGGTTATCGCTTAATCGCATTCCTTGGCCGATCACCAAGGTTGGTAGCTATTCCATGATTGGGGATGAGGCTGGATACCTTGGGGTTATCTCAAGAGATTAATCGATCTTCTCGGTGTGTGTTGTTATTAGATTTATGCCTTTCGGGGTTATCTCCAGGTTGGAATTGTTACTCCCGGTGTGTGTCCGGGTTTGATCTTTGAACTTAGATAGTATACGGAATGAATATGAACTGTCTTCCAGGGTTCCCTCTTGAAAGATGAATCTGTCCTCCTGCAATATTATTGACAGGTGTGCAGAAAATTTCTAGTGTCTACAATTATCAAGCAAGTATTGACATGGCTCCATTTGAGGCGTTGTATGGAAGAAAGTGTCGTTTTCCAGTATGCTGGGATGAGGTGGGTGAAACAACGTTGTTAGGACCGGAGTTGGTACGTATGACTACTGAAAAGATTCAAACGATCCGACAACGTATAAAAACCTCACAAGATCGACAAAAGAGTTATGCTGATCTTCATCGAAAGGACGTGGAATTCAATGTTTGAGATCATGTGTTGTTACGTGTTGCTCCATGGAAAGGAGTTACGAGATTTGGAAAGAGAGGAAAGCTCAATCCTCGGTTCATTGGCCCATTTTTAACCCTCGATCTATTAGGAACTATGGCCTATAGACTTGCCTTACTTCCAAATATGTCTCGTGTTCATAACGTTTTTCACATATCTATGTTACGTAAATATGCGAAAGACCCGAACCACATTATTGAATTAGAACCGGACGAGATAGCGGCAGATTTAACGTATGAGGAGGTACCTGTTAAAATCTTGGATAAGAAGGATCATATTCTACGCTCCAAGGTTATACCTCAAGTCAAAGTTTTATGGAGAAACTAAGATGATGAGGAAATGACCTGGGAGTTAGAATCTGAAATAAAGTCAAGGTATCATCACCTCTTCGAGGACGAAATTTCATAAGAAGGTGAGGTTGTAAGACCCCAACTTTTATGAATAAAGATTAAATTTATCTCGAAATATATTTTTGAATATTATGGTGTGGATTTGATATAATGTTATAGTTGTGGGTATTATTTATAAATTTTTCAAAGTAAGCAAGTGTTTATATAATATTCGATTGGTTGGGGAATATTCGTTTTAACAGGGAATATTCGTACGACGACACAATCATTGGTGGACCCCTTAACGGAAGTATTGTCGTAGTTAGAAAATGACAGAATTATCTTTTTATAAAAATAACGGCGAAAGTGTTACTGAATTAAAGCTCATTGAACTACCCAGAGTAAAAAAATGCGATGTCGTGTGGTTGCGTAGTAGACACGCGGTATTGATTATTAATGCTTACGTGAGAAGTCACTCGGTTATACTCAATTATTATTACGATAATTCTTTGCATCATATCTCTCATATTATTGATTCAATTATTGTCACAAAGATCATCTGTGCATAATATTTATTATTATTAAATCAATAATTAAGACGACAAAGTTATTCATATTATTATTTGCAATATTGATGATGTCAGAAGTTACATCGAGGAGAGGTTTGGTCACTAATTGCTTGCTACTAATAAGGAGAAATCCTTATCGGAAAGCCCTCTTTTCAGGAGCGACACGATTGTTAAATATTGTGAGTTATAATATTAATGATGAATAAGTTCGTGTTGATTAAAGATGAAATTGATAGTTCCATTGTGTGTGAATTATTAGTGTTAGTGGAAATCGACATTTATTTCGATAATAATTAATGTCTGGAGGTTATATGGACCAATCGGGTAATTCACTGGATAAATGAGCAATTAATTGCTATTATTTCACATGCTTATAACTATTTGTTCACATATGTGTATTATTGATTCACATTCATGTACTATTAGGGGAGGTGGTGCAAGATTGATAATACTTGCATGACTAAATTAAAAATAGAGGTATAGATGAAGGTACTATACTGTAATTAGTTTTTTCACATGATTATACTATTAAGTCACATGAATGAACTATTAATTCACATTATTTACTATTAGGGGAGGTGATGCAAGTTTGATAATACTTGCAGGACTAAATTAAAAATAAAGAAAAAGAGGAAGGTATTATACTGTAATATTTTGAGCCCCAAAACGTGCAATTATTGAAACTATATTTTCTTATAAATAGAAGCTCATTCTTCTTTCATTCTCACCAATTCACTAAGTCGCACAAGAGCATTTATTATAGAGAGAAAGAAGAAGAGAAGTCTTCTACCTCACTATTCCAAAGATATCAGTTTCTTTCAGGTAGTGGGTATTATTTCTTTTCGTATTCATGAAGAGAGTTATTTTCTTTCAATACTCGTAAGGGTTGTTATTCCATTCTTTATTATAATGTTGGAATAACTTTCGCGTCATTCAATCTGCGCATACATGGTGAAATTCTTACGTTATTCCATTCTTTATTATTACATTAGAATAACTCGTCTGCATCTGCGATTACTATCACATGCCCGGTGAATTTTGTTGTTATTCCATTCTTTATTATTCATTGGAATATCCATCGTGCATAATTGATTCTGCATGACACAGTTCCGATTCTTTATTATTTTGTTGGAATATCACATGCATTTGACACGCATGACTTGGTTCCATTCTTTATTATTACATTGGAATAACCTAAGCTGTATGCGATTCTATCACATGCATGGTGAATGATCCTTCGTATTCATTCCTTATTAAATTGTGGAAATGATCTGTCCACATGGATTACTGTATGGCGGACAAAAATCCATTTGCAGTTTTATATATTCTATTATACTCAGTTGGTTAAAGTTTTGCCTTCTATACTCCATGAAATTAGTAGAATATCTTGGATATTTGCGTTTCATCCAGTATCTTTTCATGAAAATATTCTTCTGAGCATTCTTGAATTTCATCCACAAAATAGTATCATGTTGACAATTTGGACGTTATTGATTTCTGGATAAATTAAATTATAAATCTTTAAAAATTTATCCTTGAACTTGTTTTATTGAATTCTTATATCATTGTCATCATCCTCATGTTTATAATTTGTTGAAAGTCATCATGGCATTGTAGAGAGCATAGATGGACTTGGTATGATTATGACTGAGGATTATTTCGGTATAATCATGGCCAAGTGATGTTATAAATGATGTGGTAAAAGTCCTCATTGGTTGTAGTGCATTGATGGGATGGGTTTGTTGGCATGATCATGACCATTGATGAATACACGAATATCTTTGCCCAGTAGTCATGGATAATTTGTGGTCGTGATAATAATGAATATCCTTGGGTCAGTGGTCAGGAGGATGATGTGTCATCATCCTCATGTTCATACTCACCCTTTCTTTTCAATATTCTCTTCGGAAAATGAGAATATAACCGGGACGCAGTCGGGGAGAGCGGATCGACTATCCGGATGGTTGTTTTAGTAGTCCCTCACTATTCTATAAAATAGTGTGATGATAAATGTAATGAGGACTCCATTGAGTGTGGATATTATACAGATGATAATATTCTTATTAAAACTCTTAGATTATGTTTTGTCGTAAATTATACACGGTGATGTATAATTAAGTTGTATTTAAATTTTGTACCATGTATTTGGCGACTCAAGATGGGTGAGGTATACCTACTTTGGGGGCGTCACACGATTGGTCGGGAAATATTCAGAATATTCTTACGACGGCACAATCATTGGTGGACCCCACAACGGAAGTATTGTCGTAGTAAGAAAACGACAGAACTATCTTTTTATAACGACGAAAGTGTTACCGTTAAAACTGTTGAACTACTCGGTAGTAAAAGTACATTAATACGCGTGGTTTCATAGTAGTACACTATATTGATTATTGATACTTACGTAAGAAGTCATTCAGTTATACTCAATTATTGCTACAGTAATTGTTGCATCATATCTCTCATATTATTGATTCAATTATTGTCACACAATTATCATCTGCATAATATGTTATATTATTAAATCATTAATTGAGGCGACAAAGTTATTCATATTATTATTTGTAATATTAATGATGTCAGAAGTTACATCAAGGAGAGGTTATATAATCTAATTGTGCTTGATAGGAGAAATCCTTATCGGAAATTCCCCTCTTTCCTAGGAACGACCTGGTTGTTAAATATTGTGAATTATAATATTAATGATGAATAAGTTCGTGTTGATTAAAGATGAAATTGATCGTTCCATTGTGTTGGAATTATTAGTGTTAGTGGAAATCGACATTTATTTCGATATTAATTGATGTCTGGAAGTTATACTGACCAGTCGGGTAATTAATCGAATAAATGAGCAATTACTTGCTATTATTTCACATGATTATAACTATTTGGTCACATGTGTATACTATTGATTCACATTCTTGTACTATTAGGGGAGTTGGTGCAAGATTGATAATATTTGCATGACTAAGTTAAAAATGGAGGTATAGATGGAGTACTTATATCGTAATTCGTATTTTCACGTATGTCAGAACTATTGATTCACATGATTTACTATTAGGGGAGGTGGTGCAAGTTTGATAATACTTGTAGGACTAAATTAAAAATAAAAGAAAAGAGGAAGGTATTATACTGTAATATTCTGAGCCCCAAAACGTGCAATTATCAAAACTATATTTTCCTATAAATAGAAGCTCATTCTTCTTTCATTCTTACCAATTCACTAAGTCTCACAAGAGCAATTATTATATAGAGAAATTATAGAGAGGAAGAAGAAGAGAAGTCTCTGCTACCTCTTTATTCCAAGATCCGCTTTTCTTACGAGGTAAGGGGTATTATTCTTTCGTATTCATGAAGAGAGTTATATTCTTTCAATACTCGTAAGGGTTGTTATTCCATTCTTTATTATTATGTTGGAATAATCAATACATCAAGAAATCTTGCATACATGGTGAAATTCTTCATTATTCCATTCTTTATTATTTTGTTGGAATAACTTTTCTGCAAGGCTTGATCTATCGCATGCCACGTGAATTCTATTGTTATTCCATTCTTTAGTATTACATTGGAATATCATGCATCTGGTGGAGTGATTACGTATGGCTTGGTTCCATTCTTTATTATTACGTTGGAATAACATATGCATGCTTGATTCTATCGCGTATGCGGTGAATTCTTTTGTTATTCCATTCTTTATTATTTTGTTGGAATAACTTCTATGCGTGTGGATTCTGCATGCATGGTGAATGATCCTTTGTATTCATTCCTTATTAAATTGTGGAAATGATCTATCTACGTGGATTCTCGCATGGCGGGTGAAAATCCATTTGCGGTTGTAGTATATTCTATTATACTCATATGAGATATCATTTCTTTTGTACTAAATCATGAAATATCATTTTATTTGGTATTTTATTTCTGAGTTACTATTCCTGATTCTTATTCACCTTGTTATTATTCACTCTAGTATTATTCACTCGGGTATTGGGGCACTTTTAGGTCGAGTATTATTCACGAGTTATTATTCACGAGTTACTATTCACCCAAATTACTATTCACCCGAATATTATTCACTTTCGGGTATTTGGGATACTTTTCATGTCGGGGTCTTATTCACAAGGTACTATTCTCAAGTACTATTCACGGGTCTTATTTACGAAAATATATTTTTTTTCATCCAAATTATTTTTGGTACATGAATATTATTCTTGAATTTTACTCTACAAAGAAGTACCATGTTGACAATTTGGGCGTTATTGATTTACGGATAAATTAAATTATAAATCTTTAAAATTTATCCTTGAACTTGTTTTATTGAATTATTATGTCATTGTATCATCCTCATGCTTATATTGTGATGAAAGTCATCTTTGGCTTACGTGCGAGAGATGGACATGGTATGATTATGACGAGGATTATTCTTGTATAATCATGACCGTAATGTGACGAATGATGTGGTGAAAGTCCTCATTGGCTGTAGTTCATTGATGGACGGTTGTTGGTATGATTATGACCGAGTGGATTACCGGTATAATCATGACCATTGATGATTACATGAATATCCTTCGCCGTGGTGCATGGATGATTTAATTTTATTTATTGTTTGAGTCTCCAATGATAAAGTTGATGAAAAACTTTTAAATCATAGAAGATAGTAGATTTTATGTTCTACTTGACTCTTCTAATGGATTGCTTATTAAGATTTGCAGATTGATGATCTAAAACTTGTTGTCTATTGTATTCTATGAGTTGTTATATTTATTTGAAGGCTAATGATAATTTATTCTACATTATCTTAGTCATAATATTTCTTCTTGGGCTAGTTGAATTTCACCCTTTTTTTCATTGTTCTCTTCAGGAAATGAGAATATAGTTGGATTTAGTGGGGATTTGGAGTGATCGTCCAGGATAAATGGCTTTAGTAGTCCTCACTATTTTGTGAAATAGTGTGACAATAAATATAATGAGGACTCCATTGAGTGTGGATATTGTCTAGATGACAATATTCTTATTAAAACTCTTAGATTATGTTTTGTCGTATTTTACACGACTGTTGTATAATTAAGTTGTATTTGAGTTTTCTACCATGTATTTGACGACTCAATATGGGTGATGTATACCTATTTTCGGGGCGTCACAATATCAATAATCACAAAATACAAAATTAAAATTCTCTGACCAGTAAAAGTTACTCCAAAAAACAGACAGATGCATCATCTATCAGATAGAAAGGATATCATCTCATAAATTCTGAAAAGCTAGCAAGTAGTACAACATAACTACATACTATTATTATACTCCATCTTGATGCATGATATATTTAGTCAGCCTTACTATATAAGACTGGTATTGATGAATTCATATTAAACCTCAATGTGGATATTTTATATACTTGTGATTGAACCCATACCCATACATTTGTTGTATTTGATTATCCCCATAGTTAAAAGCTCCATCCATCTGTTGCAAACATCTCTCATACTTCCCGCAAGCGTTGCAGCCATCAAATTGTGATATAAATGGTCAGCGCTGATCGCCAAAACCCAAATGCTGGTAGTAAATAAAAGTACAGGCCTTTTTATGAACACAAATCCAATATATAAACAATGTCAAGTAATTTTAATTTATAGAGTAATGAAGAAATTTGGCGTTGTGAAGTAAAAAGAAGAGAGAAATTAAAAAAATACCATTCTTACCTTTTTGTAGTATTTCAACAAACAGTTAGTGTGCATCATTTAGACTGATCTAATTAGGAATTCAGATTCATCATCTAATCTGATGAACCCATGCAAAACTCAATTATAATATCTACCTCCTACCAAAAATAAAATTCATGTGCAGATCTTCCTTCAATACATCACAAATTCCTTTTTACATAAGCACCTCATTTAGACCAATATTAGGAATAAAAGGATAAATCCCAAATACCCATATCTTAATTTCAAAAAACAAATAGAAATCATAAAAAAGTAATCGAAAGTTTGATGAACAATTACCAATATATGTGAAAATAGGGACGGCGTCGGAGGCCTTCAACTATTCAACTGCATCTGGCCGTCAGATTTTGGCCATGCCAGTGACAATACCATCGATTGTCAGGTGTGGCGCCACATAAGACAGAAGAAATAATGGGGAGTTAAAGGATGGAAGTGGAAGAGGAGGGCAAGGAAAAGCAAGAGGAGCGAGAGAAGGAGAACATGTATATGGAAGTGAAATAGCCAAATAGGGTTGAGGGTAGTGAAGAAGATAAAGAGAGCAACAATTTTCCAATTTAGTGTAATTGAGAGAGTTAACTCCTAAATGATTTCAATTTGAGTGAGTTGACTCACCCAATTATTCAATTTAAAAGATCGGATGTGATGCCTTTATATATAAAGTATTAATTTGTCACATCAGATTTCACACATGAGTGAGAGATGGTGTGCATGCTCAGACATAAATGAATGAAAATTAAGGAGTAAATCAAATGAATTTTTTTAATAAAAAAATAATAATAGGAAAAACATAAAAGAAACTTTAAATAAAGTAAAATATAACTCCATTAGCTAAAATTAAGAACACTATATAATCAAAGAAAAATATACAATTTTAAATAATAAATGAGTATTTATTTTATATAATTTTATTTGGAGAAAAAAATAAGTAATTTAATGACAAATGAGTATATATTTTATATAACTAATTTTATTTAAAAGAATAATCATAAAATATTTAATTAAATAGCAAATAAGTATCATTATTTTATTTAACAATATGTTTTAATTTAATGAACAAAACCTTAAAGTAAGAAAACAAAACAATATATAAAAAAGGGTTAATTACATATTTTAGTACATTTTTAGAAATAATTACAATAATGGTATATAGATAAAATAATTACAAAAGTAATACATTTTTCCATATTTATTTACAAAATTAATACATTTAGGTATCTCTTTAATCGTACCACGATTATCTCCCATATCTCTTAAGATTAATTAATTATTATTTTCTTATTCAAACACAACAGACCCATTTTTGATCTATGTTCCTGTTTCTCTCTTTTTTCTTCATCCTCTTTTTTCTACTATAAACCAAAGTGGTGGCGGTTTGCCCACAGAGGCCGCAATGGTTTACTTTAAGAACGTTCATGCCAGTGCTAGGCACAAACCTACACTCTTTCACCATACCAGAATCAACGACATGCTTAACCCCCGTAATTTTAAATGAGGTCTCCGTAAGATTCGTGGTAAATATAACTTTTCTTTTTTTTGGATAATCAAGGAAAACACGAGCTTGATCTTCATTTGTAAGTTTTCCATGTAATGTTAATGCAACTGCAGATGGAGATTGAAACTTCTCACAAGCCCATTCTACTTCAGTTTAAGAAGTCAGGAAGGCAAGAATGGTCCCTTCTTTCTCCATTCTATGGATTTCAGCCACCATTCTCACAACATCAGAAACATATGAAGCAACATTTGCACAAGGAGAAGTGCCTTCAGCCACACAAGGGACATACTGGATATCAACTAGAAAGTTTCTGCCAACCACATGAAAAGTTCCACAGCCAAAAAAGTATTCTGCAAGCTGGTTTGCATCAATTTTCGCAGACATTATTATCAGCCTCAGGTCAAGCCTCTGTTGCTAGGGGTGCTCAAAAAATAAGGTTTTTTCGGTTTTTTACCGAACCGATTTTTTTTGTTTCGGTTTTTTTGGTACCGGTTTTTCGATTTTTTTATACTTTTCGGTACCGGTAGCGGTAATAAAAATTTAAAATTCGGTAAATACCGAAAAAAATATTTGTAAACAAGAGTTCTCATTACTTGTGATATATATTTGACATCACAAGTTAATTCACTAATCCTTGTACATCAATTACATTCATCACCATGTCAATCACCATGTTTACATGTATATACATCTATATATAGTTACACAAATGTATACACTATACTCTCAGAGAGTGAGAGAGAGAACAACCTTTGCCTAATTAAGCCTGGCTTGTTCACAGAGGGAACTGAAACCTTCTACATTTCATTTTTTGAAAAAGACTGACACGTCTCGGCATCTACATAATTTTAAGGTTAGAACAAAGATGGCAAAGTTCTAGCCTTGCATCCATCCAGGTTGTGAATCTCATCGCACTAGTGGAAGTGCAGTAGATATAGGATCTGAATGTGATAAGGAAAAAATAGTGCCTCCAAAATGGTCAAAAAGAAATTATTGAAATTGATTTTAGATCTTCCCTGAATACACTGCAACAAATGTCAGAGAATCATTTACAGTTTTTACAAAAGTGGTCGAAATCATCTTAGGCCTTGTGGCTTACAAGTCTATGCATTACACGCATGTCTGCAATTATAGAATGCAAGTTTCGGTTTAAAGTGGGATGAGAATGAATGGAAAGCAAAAATAATCAGAAGGTCAGAAGCAATGCTAGCTACCATTAACTGAGACTACCAACTAGTGTAAAATCGGTGTTATTAGGTTACCAATTTATTTTGAATGTGATGCGGTTGGTAGCCAAACCTTCATGTAGTGGGTAGCCAAACCTTCATACCAAGGTAAATTAATTCAGCTTTTATTAAGTTACCAATTTATTTTGAATGTGACGCGATTGGTAGAAGAAGCGGACTGAATAGTATAGAAGCACCCTTTGACCCCCACTAAATTTTCAGGGGTCAGGGGACATATTAGGAAGAAAAAAAATTAAGAGGGTCTAAAATGAATATGTATACTAAGTCACATGACCCCACTATATTATGTTATATGTATACTAAGTCAGCAGACACCCCAATTTGGCAATTCCCAAATCCACTGAGTCATTAACCCAACTTTTCTATTCTTCTATAGTTCTATTCGAATTTTTGTCTTTTCTGCAACTGGCAACAAAGAGTGAATCAGTGAATGTGAGACAGAGCTGTAACAAAGAAAAAAGCGATCACTCACCAATACACCAACAAGGCAACAACGTCAGCGCAATAAGTCACCAATCACGATACGAATATGAAAATTTCAAAGTATATTTTAATTTTAGTTTTTTAATTTCACAAATTTAATAATTGCTTTAGGAATTTTTGTAATTGTTTATGAATTTTTCTTGTTTATACTTTTATAAAATTAAGGCTTTTTACTTCTTAAAGCAACACTCCAACAATGAAGAGAACTCCATCAAATAAAAGTTCTTCAAGTATATGTTTCTAATCTATTTTTACATTCTTTAAATTTTATAATTTATTTTATAACGTTACTTGTTACTTGTTAGTGGTTTAATTGAGATCGTTTATTGTTGGTGCTAACTGCTAATTACAGTACTTGACTATTCATATTGTATATTGATTTGTTTTGATGTTGAATTAGTTTTTAAATATTTATTGATTGTTAGGCATGGACATACGTAATTGGGTTACAACAACTAAACGTACAAAATTTGAATCTATTCATGAAAATGTCCAAGCCGAAGGGACTAGTGATGAACATGTCACTGTTGATATTCACCAAGAAACTCATACACCGGTATCTCCTTCCCTTAATATTGAGGGGATCCCGGTAAAAGACCGCCAATAAGTTCTTATCCTGCTAGTGAAAGAGATAATTTATGAAAAAATTATTTACTTAGGGGGCCGACTCAACCAATACCTCACAAATTTCCAGATACACTAATTAGTGGAATTGCTCGTAAATTCAACAAGAATTGGTACAAAAAATATCAAAGTTGGTTAGAATATAATTTGAGTGAAGATGCTCTATTTTGTTTATGTTGTTACCTATTTAAAATTGATCATGGTAACCAAGGCGGCGGGGATATGCATTTGTTGGCGAGGGATTTAGAAATTGGAAGAAGATGGACCGATTAGAAATACATGTTGGGGATCATGGAAGTGTTCATCGTAAATGTGAACAGGCTTGTCGTGATTTATTGAATCAACCTCAACACATAGTGTGAGACCCCAGATTTTATGAATAAATATTTAATTTTCTCGAAATAATTTTTTTAAATTATGGTGTGGATTTGATATAATGTTATAGTTGTGGGTAGTATTTATAAATTTTTCAAAATACGCAAGTTGTTATATAATATTCGATTGGTCGGGGAATATTCTTTTTGTCGGGGAATATTTGTACGACGGTACAATTATTGGTGGACCCTAATAATGTAATTATTATCGGATTGATTGAAAGCGACAAAAATACTTTATGAAAATAACGGCGGAAGTTTTACCGTTAACTGTTGAAACACGGTGTTAAAAGTATAATACACAGCGTAGAGTAAGATAGTAGACTGCAGTATTGATTATTGATCTTTACGTAAAAAGTCACTCGGTTATACTCAATTATTGCTACGATAATTCTTCGCATCATATCTCTTATATTATTGATTCAATTATTGTTCTAATATCATCCGCATAATATGATATATTGTCTAATCGGTATTCGGGACACTTTTTTGTGTACGAGTTACTATTCACGAGTTCTTATTTATGAGTTACTATTCACGAAGTTACTATTTATGAGTTACTATTCACGAGTTACTATTCATGAGTTACTATTCACGAAAGTTCTTATTCATGAGTTACTATTCATCCGGTTCTTTATTCACTCTAGTATTGTGTATTCGGGTATTTGGGTACAATATTATTCCATAAGGAGATGTCTGCTAATTTTTTAGGCTAGTTGGTTGAAGATATAATAGTAAGTCAATTTGACCATTTGGTGGAGTTATAATAGTAAATCAATATGGATCATTTGGTTTAAAGTTTTAATAGTAAATCAAGATGGACCGTTGTTTTAAGTTTTAATAGTAAACCAATATGGACCGTCCGTTTAATAGTAAATCAATCTGGACCATTCATGAAGTTACTATTCATTCCATTTTCCTATAAATAGAAGCTCATTCCTTCATTATTTCTTACGAATTCACTGAAACTCTAGAGAGAGAAATTATAGAGAAGTTATAGAAAAGTATTCTGCTCATTCCCTACTCTTATATTCAGTTTTTTTACGGTAAGGGATATTATTTGTTGTACTCGTAAGGGATGTTATTTGTTGTACTCATGAAGAGAACTTCTATTATTCCATTATTTATTATTACATTGGAATAACTTTGTATATCTTGAAGTTACCCTATACATGGTGACATTCTTTTAATATTCCGTTCTTTATTATTCTGTCGGAATATCCTGTCTGTGCGTTTACGCCGGACCTGGTTCCATTATTTATTATTTTGTCATAATATCTTGTCTGTGCATTTACGCCGGACCTGGTTCCATCCTTTATTATTTTGTTGGAATAACCTGCCTGTGCGGTCTATCGCATGTATGGTGATTTCTTTTGTTATTCCATTCTTTATTATACTTAGTTGGTTAAAACTTTAACTTCTATACCCATGAAATTAGTGGAATATCTTTGATATTTGCGCTTCATCCAGTATCTTTGCATGGAAATATTCTTCTGAGCATTCTTGAATTTTACTCTACAAAGCAGTATCATGTTGACAATTTGAACGTTATCAGTTCCTGGATAAATTAATTCTTGAACTTGTTTTATTGATTCTTATATCATTGTCATCATCCTCATGTTTATATTATGTTGAAAGTCATCTGTGGCCTGTAGTGCATAGATGGACTTGGTATGATTATGATCAGGGATTATTCGGTATAATCATAACCGTAATATTACAAATGATGTGGAAAAAGTCCTCATTGGCCAGTAGTGCATTGATGGGATGAGTTTTGGTATGATTATGGCTATGGATTCTCTTTGGTCAGTAGTGCAAAGATGAATTATTTTATGGCATGATCGGGACCGTTGATGAAAACATGATTATCTTAAGTCAGTAAAAATGGATAATTCGTGGTCGTGATCTTAAAGAATATCCTTGGCCGTAGGCAGGGTGATTCGATGATGTGGATTATTTATTGTCGAGTCCCAAATGATATAAAAGTGATGAAAACCTTTTAAATCATAAAAGATAGTAGATTTTATTCCTACTTGACTCTTCTAATGGATTGCTTGTGTTCATTGCAGTTAAACTTGATAGTTATTATATTTTATAAGTTTAACACTATTGAAGGCTAACGATAAATTATTCTGCATTATCTTAGTCATAATATATCTTACTGGGCTAGTTGAGCTCACCCTTTCTTTCACTTTGTTCTCTTGAAATGAGAACGTAAATTTGGGACAATGTCGGGGAACAGAGTGATGGTCCTAGATGTTGCATTAGTAGTCCTCACTATTCTGTGAATTAGTGTGATAATATTTGTAATAAGGACTCCTTTTGAGTTTGTATAATCTCTAGTAGACAATATTTGTATTCAAACTCACAGTTTATGTTTTATCGTATTGTACACGACAGTTGTATTATTAAGTTGTATTTGAATTCTGTACCATGTATATGGCGACTCAAGATGGGTGATGTATACCTAATTTTGGGGGCGTCACACATAGATATCAATCTTGCTAACATAACTGAGCAACAAAGGATTGATTACCATCTTCGATTGCTCGCATCAGTTAAATGTGAAGGATTGCCTTTTCGTGGTCACGATGAGTCAGAGGGTTCAAGAAAACGAGGGCTATTTATTTCTCAGCTAGAGTTTCTTTCGGAAAACAATGATAAGGTGTGTAAAGTTGTTCTAAAAAATACTCCATAGAATCATAAATTGATTGCAAACTCAATTCAAAAAGATATTTGTAGAGCCGCTTCATTTTTGACTACACAAGCTATCATTAAAGAAATTGGGGATGGGTTTTTTTCTTTGTTGGTTGATGAGGCTCGTGATACATCAATCAAAGAACAAATGGCAGTGGTTTTACGATATGTGGACAAGTATGGTTGTATAATTGAGCAATTTCTTGTCATTATTCATGTTCCTGAAACTTCTTCTTTGACACTAAAAGCTGCTATTGATCAACTTTTTTCTAAACATGGATTGAGCATATCACGTCTGCGTGGTCAAGGTTATGATGGAGCTAACAATATGTCTGGGAAGTTTAAAGGTCTTAAGAGTTTAATATTATCTGAAAATCCATGTGTTTTCTATATTCATTGTTTTGCACATCGGCTTCAGTTGACACTTGTTGCAGTTGCTAAGAAACATAAGTCATTATGTTTTTCCTTTGATTATCTTGGATTATTAGCAAATGTTGTTGGGACTTCTTGCAAACGAAAAGAAATTCTCCGATTGAAGTAATTTCAAAAGGTAGCTGAAGGAGTTGCTAGTGGCGAAATCAAGAGTGGACGAGGTTTGAATCAAGAAACAACAATAAAATGACCTGGAGAAACGCGTTGGAGTTCACATTTTAAAACAATTTTGAGTGTTATTACCTTGTTTTCTCCAATAATGGATGTGCTCGAGTTTGTAGCAAATGATGTCGAAGGGGAGAAAAGTACAGAAGCTAGTACACTTTTGAAATTCATGATTTTGAATTTGTGTTCTTGTTACACTTATTGAAAGGAGTCATGGAAATTACAAATGACTTATCACAAGCCTTACAGAGGAAAGATCAAGACATCGTAAATACAATAGCTCTTGTCAATGTAACCAATCAACGATTACAATGCATGAGAGAAAACTGGGATGATTTGTTAGCGAGAACTTGTGAATTTTGTGCATTACATAACATAGTTGTCCTGAGGATGGAGGATATTTTTGTGTTTCCAGGAAGACCACGACACAATATTGAAGAAATCACAAACCTTCATCGCTTTAGGGTTTAATTATTTTTCACAGTGATTGATAGTCAACTTGGGGAGTTGAATGACCGTTTTGATAACATAAATACAGAGTTACTTTCAAGTATATCATGTTTTTATCCACGTGACTCTTTCTCGGCATTTGACAATAAAAAAATAATTGAATTTGCAAAACTTTACCCTTCAGAATTTGATGATATGGAACTTTTAGCACTTGATGGTCAACTCCAAAATTATATTGTGGATATGAGAAACGATTCCAATTTTTCGAGTATAAAAGGAATTGGCGAATTGGCTCAAATATTGGTTCAGAAAAGAAAGGTTGATGTGTATCCCCAAGTCTATTTGTTCTTTGAAATTGGCTCTCTTTTTTCGTTCCGCTACTCTGAATCATTGAAAGGACATTTTCAAACCATGAATATCGTGAAGAATGAACTCCGTAACCAAATGAGAGATGAATGAATGAATGACTGTTTAGTAACATACATTGAGCGTGATATTTTTGTAACTATTAAAAATGAGGCTATCATGCAACAATTTCAAGCAATGAAACCTCGAAAAAGGTTATTATAAATAATATTTGAGGATTGTTTAATTTTGTAAGTTATTTTATGAAATTTTTATTTGTAAGAATTTTTTTTCCGAGTTTGACCCCACTGAACTATCTGTCTGGATCCGCCCCTAGTTGGTAGCCAAACCTTCATGTAGTTGGTTGCCAATCTTTCAGACCAATGTATCCAATTCATACTGCAGGTGTGGAGGTAGATTGGTTACCTTGGTATAAAGGTTTGGTTACCTTGGTACAAAGATTTGGTTATCAACATTACATTACACATCACTCTCTTATCTGTCTCTTTCCTATGCAGTGTTCTTATTTTCCTTTGGACATGAAATTGGAATTGGAATTTTCGGACATGAAGAAATTGTGAAAAATCAAATAACCACCTCCTTTCTCCATCCCAACAACCATTTTGTGGTTGACTCTTGCTCTATCTCACCGGTGAAGGGGGAGGAGAAAGACGGCGTTGCCAAACCTTCAAACCAAGGTAACCAATTCAGTTTTATTAAGTTACCAATTTAGTTTGAATGTGATGCAGTTGGTAGCCAACCATTCATACAAAGGTAACCATTTTAGTTTTTGTGGGTAACCAAATAGTCATAAAAAAAATTTCAGAATAGTAAGAGTTACATCTATTTATTTTTAAACTTTTTGTAGGGCGAATCTACTTCTTCTTCTTCTCATTGGCGTTTTGGACAACGGAGATTCGCGGCAGAGTAGCGGAGGAGAGTGCTACTGTGAGGGAGATGAATATTTGAATTTGTATTATTATTTTGAATTTGAATTTGTTTTTGTTGTTAGATCCTAGATATTTGAATTTGAATTATTAATTATGGCAGTTATTTCGCCTTGATTTTAGGTTTCCTTATTAATGTGAATTACGTTATTTTTGTAATTATTTTGTGGATGTACTAATAGTGTAATTACTTTCTAATTGTTGTATATTAGTGTTAAGGACCCAAAAAAAAATCAGCATGTCTTCACCATCATTCCTCACACCCCCTCCCCCCTAGTAATGCGCAACCAGGGTTGGTCCAAATATTTTGGGGGCCTCAAGACAAATCTTAAATTGGGGTATTTTTTTTACCATTCAATATTAAATTAAATTAGTATCTATGATTTTTTTTTGAAATTAAAATTTCAATTTTCTTGCCCTTTTAGATGCAAAATTATTGATCAAACTTTTATAATTAATTTTCTCTAACATATTCTTTTCAATTGATAAATTCGCTAATCCACTTAATCTTTTTTGGGACATAGTCGATCTTAAGTAAGGTTTTATCAATTTTAATTTTGAAAAAGTTCTTTCTACAGAAACAACTGTTACAGGAATTGTTAATAAAATTCTATATGCGATGCATGCATTTGGAAAAGATTTTAGTTTTTTATATAATTCAGAATGACAACTGGAGTGTTCTTCTTTTCTTCCGTTCGTATAACTTCACTTAAAATTTTTAATTCCAAAAATAAATCTAAACCATCAATATCAATGAAATTTTATATGTGAGAGCATTTTCGAGACAAAGACATTTATCATGCAAGCTACCATCATCAAATGATTTTAATTTTTCAAAACTAAATAGAAAGCCAAAAAGTTCTTCATATAAATGAAACTGTTCAAAACCTTTGCTCAATTGAGGAAATAGCTTGATCAACTATAAATAAGAAATAATCAATTCTAAAAGATTCTTCAATAGATTGTGCTACCTCGAGATCAACATTTTCATCAAAGTGTTTTTTCCTATGAATTACACGTTTTTCTTGAAAATCAGGTTCAATTTCTAATTCTTTAACAATCCCTATGGCCAAATTCATAGTCGTTGCAAATCCAGTTTCTCTATAATATTTGAAAAAAAATCTATAAGTGCTTTTAATTGATTTATAGCCACATCAATATGCATATCTTTTGATTGTAAAAATTTACTAACTAAATTGACCGCAAATAGCACATCATACCAAATAGTCAAGCTCATTAAGAACTCACAATCCCCAATCTCGTATTTTGCTAAAGCGTTAGCTTCACTTCTTGTTTTAGAATCTTGATCACTACTTTTTGCCAACTCTAACAAAGAATCCCTTATTTCTGGAGCTTGAAATCTTATAGCTTTAACACTTTCAATGCGACTTTCCCAACGTGTTTGTGATAAAGGCTTAAGAGTGAATCTCGGTACATTCTTTTTTAAAATATTTCATCTCTTTGTTGAAGAGGAAAATAATGTATATAAACGTTGTACCACTCCAAAAAAAGGATACAGATTTAGTACATGAGTTTGCCATATCACAAAGTACTAGATTAATGTTATGACTACCGCATGGTGTGTAAAATGCTTTAGGATTAATCTCTAGAAGCCTTCTTTGTACACCTTGTTTATTTCCTTTAATATTAGATCCATTATCATAACCTTGTCCTCGTATTTCATTAATTTTAAGTTGAAGTTTCATCATTACATTTATAAGTTCATTAAAAAGACCTAAACCAGTAGTGACATCTACTTTTATAAATTCTAAAAAATACTCTTCTATTTTTATTGGACTTGTTGAAATATCCCCGCATCTTAGTATTAGAGTCATTTGTTCTTGATTACTTATACTAGGAGTGCAATCAAGTATAATTGAAAAATAGTTTGCTTCTTTAACTTTTTTAATAATGTTACTTCTAATTTCATTTGCTATCAATTGTATCAATTCATTTTGAATTTTATGACCAATATAATGTTATGAATGTCACCTTTTTGAATACGATGAATATGTTCTTGCATCACCGGATCAAATTCTGCGATCATTTCAATTAAACTTAAAAAATTTCCATTATTTTGTTGATAAATTATTTCTTTTGTTCCTCGAAATGCCAAATTATTTTTACCTAGTCTTTATGATTGCAATAATTCTTTGTAATATATTTTTCCAACGATCTTTCTCTTTGTTAATTTGTTCTTGGACACTTTTATCAATTACTCCCTTCGTCCCAGGATAAAAGTCTTGGTGAACTTTTTACGCATATTAAGAAGATGAATGAAATGACAAAATTGCTCATAATAATGTCATTAAATATTGAGAGAGAATTAGAATAAAAAAAGTATGAGATATTTAATGCTACGGGTATAATAGGAAAATATGGGTAAAAGTTTGGTTATTAAAGGAAAATGGACATTTAACATGGGTCTACCCAAAATAGTAATAAGGACTTTTATCATGGGACGGAGGGAGTATTTTATTTTTCAATAATTGTTTTTGAAAATCACTCCAAGTGTTTATATTAGTAATATGCTCACTACTTGTTTCATGTCTTTTAAGATTACCACTAAGATTTCTCCAATCACTAGTTCCTTGATTAACTAATAAGTTTTTGAAATAAACAACTTACAACAAAAACAAAATACACGATCTAATTCATTTGAATACACTAGCCATTTCCTATCATATTTCTCCCCTTTAATAAAGTTCGAGTATAATATGTAGTAGAAAAATGCTTAAAGTTTCATCTTTAGGAAATTCTGAATCATTATGTCTAAATGGACCCTTTTCTACTAACAAATCTCTCAATTTTGAGTTAATATTTTTCCATTGTGCTGGATCATAAATATTTAGAGGCCTATAATCAAGTGTTTCGTTAATATATCAATTTGTCTGTAAATTATTTTCATGCTCTTCATCAAAAGTAGGTATATTATAATTTTGACTATCGTTAAATATATTCTCATTAGTATCTTTGGATTGACTATCATTAGGATTATTTTCATTGTTATCTTTCGATTGACTATCGCAAGGATTACTTTCATTTGTATCTTTTCATTGTGTTATTGTATTGTCTTCTAACTCTTTAAAATGAATTTCTTGTTCATTTGTAGAACTTTCACCTAATTTTTCTGTGATATTTTTTTTATTACTGGTAATAAATTTTTCAAGAGCTCCTTTTTGGGATTCAATTAATTTTTTTACTTTTCTTTTTTTGGAAGTTTTTGATACCCAGATTCATATTTTTGAGGAGCCATGTAGTGCTTAAAAACAAATAACAAACCAAAAATACAAATAGCAAACAGATACTTTTCAGTCAAAAAAATAACAATAGATACTTCCCAGACAAAACACAAATAACATAACTTTTTCTGCTAAAACGAGTAACAATAATACATATTTAACAAGTAAAATTTGATAAAATTAAAATAGAAAAGTATAGAACAATAGAACCTGATTATGCCGATTTAGTGATTTTTCCAAAGATTAAATACCTAAACAATGAACATCACAAATTCAGAGTAAGAAATATTAATTTACAAATCCTAATTGCAAAGAAATTTTTTTTTACACAAGTGAGTAAAGATTGATATTATTACCTATTGATGTGTTGAATTCAATTTTTGTAGAGCCAGAGGATCTCAACATTCAACTCCTCAAATTTGAAGCAAACAAAAAAATATTAAAGATTAAAAGATACAATATTAATTGACAATTGTAGATTTGTAGTTAGAGAAAAAGACTTATTTAGAGAGAGAAAGTGAGAGGTGTATAAAGAGCCAGAGAGGAAGAGACGGAAGTAGAGAGTCACTGGTAGTCTGGGTAGAGGGAGAGTCACCGTTCTAATCTCGAGTAGGAGAGTCACTGTTCTAATCTTGATACTACTTATTTGTTTGGGAAAAGTAATTCGGGCTCTAACATATGGATTATTAAAATTTGGAGAAAAAATAATTTGGAATTTTTTAATGGGTTCTAAAATAAGGATTATTAAATTTTGGGGGCCTTCTCAATTTTGGGGCCTCAAGCAATTGCTTAATTTGCTTAACTGTAGGACTAGCCATGTGCGCAACCCCAAACCATCGCCTTGGCCACTTCCATCGTCGCCGCCCTGAAAAATCCTACCACTACTGTCCTAACCACTTCCACTAATATTGTCCCGACCAGGGGCAAATTCAAAAAATTTTCTCAATAGGGGTGAATTTTAATTAATTTTTTTTATTGAAGTTAAATAAATAAAACTTGAACTAATCATAATATTAAGTAATCATAATAATGTTTACAAATTGCAAAAAGTATTTATAATTCAAACTAAAAAAGGAATTTCAAAGAAAAAACATTTAGATACAATTTAGAAACTTATTTTGGTTACTTGTCATGGTTCGATTTGAATGATTATCTAAATGCTCAAAGCCTTAAACAAAATTTACTTTCTATATTCAAACAAAACCATGAATTAATTTTAAAGTATAAACTAGTTTTGATATCTTTTTATAAGTTTCAAATAAGTTTTACTTGAAATAAGAGAAACAACCCATCCAAATTTTATACTTAGAACACCAAAAATTATACAGGGTCCATTAGTTAAATGCAGAGAAATAAAGTAATTATAACAACTGGAAATGAGGGGCTACTAAAAGCTCATAGTCATTTTCCATTTTTATTTCCCATTATAAAATAAGGCAAAATCATTTTAAGCTATCACAATAAAAGTCAGAAACTACTCAACCAAAGTGATCTCATTTTCAATTGAAGATCAAACAACCTAAAAATAAAAATCCAATCAAACCAAACAAACTGTAACCACAGTCAACCAAATCAATAACAAAAAAACAAACTTAAATCAAACATCCTTCACACTTCACACACTGATGAACATTCAAAACAAAAACTATACAAAAAATACTTCTAAGATTTCACCAAGCTTTAAAATTAAGAAGATTTTTGTATTTGTATTTAGAATTGGTTTATGAATTTTTTTGCCCCTCTAAATTTAACTTTTACATTAACTTGTCTCCTTAAATTTATTAATTTACATATTTTACCGCTATTCCTATACCTATAAAATAAAATTCCAACAGGACAATCGCCTTAAGTAGATCCTCCATTGGCCCTGACCAACATATATACCAGATTTATCTCCAGGGAGGATCTACCTTACAACCGGCTATGGTAATTGCCTTGGCTGGACTTTTGGAAAATGTGTATAGGTATATCATGTGTAATATTTAATATTGTAGTTGTTATTTACATTTTTAGACAAATATGGATAAATGGGTATATATTTACAGATAAATATATAAAAGAACTACTATTATGTTCTTCATTTACCAACTATTTATTTATTTATACTAGCCAATTATATCTCCACTTTAATTATACTCATTATTATCCTTACACATAGAGTATTAAATTTGTTTAGATAAAGTTCATAATTTTTTTTAATATTATCTCGTTCTAAATTATAAAATTATTAATGACTTTTAAAAATTTAATTGAAACATTTTCAAACTCAAATTGAAATGATTCATTGAAAATTTATGAAATAATAAATCTTACAATGAACAATACTTTTATATTAGATTATAATATTCATCATTGTTGTAACAACTCAAGTCAAATCCCGAATCCAGAACAAATCTTGGGTCAAATATCAAGTCTTAATCAAATCAAATTTATCCATACAAGACCTTAAACCACTAGCTTAATAGTATCTTCTTGGGTCATCTTAGCGCACCACAGACTCACCCGAAAGGTTATGATTGAAGAAACTATTATTAGTAACTTAATTTCTTGTATACAAACATATTATTCTCACATGTTTCGATGTGAGATTGGGGTATTATAAACTCCCTCACTTAAATATCTAACGTCCTCGTCAGAATCAATCACCCACACGGTCAATGATCTTTGCCTCTTTAGCTATTATGGGATAATAACGATTGACTTTGTATCCCCACCTTCGGACCTCTCCCCATTGTGAGATAATGTCACTAGCCTTCGTGTCCCCACTTCCGGAAACTCGACCCAAACTTTAGAGAGTCGACTCTGACACCATATGTAGGGCTGTAAATGGTAACCAAAAAATTTGTATTCGTACGCATCCGTATTAAAAAAAGCGAATATTATTCGTATTCAAAAAAAAATGAATACGAATACGGATATAAGCGTATTCGTATAGTTAATAGAAGAACAAAACTATAGTTATAGTCAATAGATTTTTACTATTATAAAGTTAAAATATCTAAAATATATCATTTACCAAGAAAATTATATGCTAAAAGAACAAAACTATAGTTATTAGCTTGTTATAAGTTTTTTACTTTCAAAACTTACTTGTAATGTTGGAAGGCGGGAACAATGAACAATATAGTTTTATTGTTAAAATGTGTTAAGTTCGAATTAATTTAGAATTAATCTAGAAGGGGGTTGAATAATTAATTCACGTTTATAAATTTTCGGGTGGAGAAAGTATTTATCACTTTCATTTGCCCAATTATTTAAAATTTAGAAGTCCAAATATTTAAAGTAAGTCCAAAGTAAATTTGGATTAAGTTGGATTAACTAGTTTTCAGTTGTCACATATACATTATAACTCGCACTCTCCAAAAATATAATGAAATAAAGGAAACTTTTTATAACTATGTAAATTGTAATCTATGTATTGAGGATAAATTATAAATAAAAGTTCCCATAAACATATTATTAAATTTTTAATCAAGTATTTGAGAAAAAATAATTAAATATTGAATGTAAACTTTTGAATCTAATTAAAATTAGACTAAAAGACAATTTGCACCCCAAACTTTACATATATGTTGACTTTTGCACCCCAAACTTAAAAAAGTGTCTAAGTACACCCAAACTTCAGTTATACTTAACAAAAAGCACATTTTCTTCAGTTAACCGGTCAAAAGTGACTAGCTAAGGCACACGTGTGAATCTAGAGGGGTGTTTAAGTCTTTTCCATAACTTCTTCTACTTCTCGAGCTAGAACAAGCTACTAAAGCTCACCAAATTGATTCAGTAGCATACATGCAGCTCCATTAGATTGTAAATCTAGGAAATTTGGTCAAGAAAATTAGGGAAAATTAGGACTCATTGATCGAAATTGATGGTGCATGAAGAAATCAGTGATGAAGACGGCTTGGAGAAGCTCAAATAATGCAGGTAGAAGATTCCTTGGTTATCCAGATTGGTGTGAAGATGGGAACGGTGGTTGTAATATCTTCGCTTGGGTTGATTCTCCAATTTGTGAGCGTTAAAGGGTAGTAATATCTGGATTAATTAGAAGATTAGAGAATTTGAATGCTAAAATTAAAGCTCTGAAAGATGAACTGAAGGAGTGCAAAATTAGGACAAGGACTGCAAAGGGTATGTTGACTGCAACTTGGATTGTGATTTTTTATTTCATGTTCATCTCAATAAAGGATGAAATTCTCCACAAGTAAATTTCTAGGCTATGAATGTATTGGTAGTACTCTAACTAAAAATGGCAGTTTTTGTGTGGGCTATTACTGGTAATGTAAAATCAAAGTCAAAGCAATCAAATTGCAAAAATAATAATAACAAGCAAAATAAAATTAGATTAACCACAAAGGAGATTTAAAAAATTTTCACAAACCAATTACCTTGATCATCCTTTATGCATATTATTAATTAAACGAAGAACAAGAAGTTATGGAATCATACCCTTGTAGATACGAAGCTTCCATGTAAAACGAAGTTCAACTCTTGTAGATACTTTCAGTTGACTCTCTTCTCAATCTCCTCAATCTCCTGTAGATTCCTTCCTTCGATCAATGTTAGCCACCCAAGTGTATGCCCTCAGAGGTGATCCACCAAGGAAGAAGAATTTTCAAGAAGAAGGGTGTATCGCTCAAACCCTAGTTTTTCCTATCTCTATAAAAAAGGCGCGATTTCCAACTATTGAATTACGTGATATTTGATATCCGATATAAGACTCTCTTATAAAGATATCAAGTAACCCTATTTTAATTAAAATAAGGTATTATTTATTTAATTTAAACTCTTTAATTAAATGGGCCTCCTAATCTTATTAGGGATAATTAATTAAACTCCTTTAACTAATTTTCCTCCTAATCCTATTAGAATAAATGAGAGTACTTATATTAAATTAATTCCTAAACTCTTTTAGAAATTAAAATAATAATAATTATAATAATATTAATAAGACTCTCTTATTAATTTATATTTAATATTTCTAAAATATTAAATAATAAATATTAAGCTATTTAATTTATTCTATCACCATAGATTAAATTAAATATACTTAATATATTATTACGATTATGCCATTAACTTCTTAAATAATTATTCTTCCTTTTATGGTGTGACCTTTAGGTTCTCCATATTAAACCTATTGTGAATAAATCAATTAGAATAATTTAATCTTATTTAAATAAATAAATTAAACTATTAATTTATTTAAATAAATAATATTTATTCTACAATAGGATAAGCCTCCCTAGCGATCAACGACTTTCCAGATAATATAGATTTCAACATTAATCATAAAAGAACCTTTTGAGTAAATAGTTACCAGATAATTCAATCCTTCCACCATACAATGTCCCAATTAAATATAAGACATGGAATTACTCATCAAGTCTTATTTTATTTAATTATATGTATTTCGATTCCTAAATGCACAACTCTCTAATGAATGCAAATTAGAAACTACTTTCTAATTTCATTCCACCTCGCCAAGGATTCCCGGGTTGTCATTTATCTAATCACATAGACATTTTTCTTCTTTACTAGAAGTGGTAGATTCTTTATCGATCATTCATTATCTCCATATATAACTTATTACACCCAAGCATACCCTTTGATATACTCTAAGAGTCTTAAGGAATAAGTCAAAGTGTAATTCATTATATATAAGATACTATGATGATCTCAAGTCTAAGGATCATTTGTACTACTATCACTACAGAATTCCTATCGACATGCAAGTAAAACTCCATTAGGTATTCCTTAATGAGTCAATGCTCAGCTGAACTTATTCTCTAATAAGCACCTACATACTTGCTTTTTAGTGTTCCACACAAATGATCATGAGATCAATCATCCTCATCCAATGAGCAAGCAACAACGACGTATCAATCTATCCGGATTCACTAATCCCTTTTAGTAATCCATTGATTGGGAACATTTTAGTTTTAAGTTATCTAAGAATTTAGATCTCATTAGCATGATCTCATCATGATTCTAAAAGCATTGCTTAAAACTATGGGTTTATCACATATTATTAAAAAAACACCATGTAGATAATTAAATGCCTTTAATAAATAATTCTTTTTTTATTAATAAATAAATAAGATTGATTACAAAGTATATGCTTTATCATCATACATGATGGCTTTGTATGCATACTACTTTCAATCTCCCACTTGCACTAAAGCCAATCATCGTGGTATCTCATACCCATCTTCTCTAAGTGACGATCAAATCGTTGTTGTGTTAACGCTTTAGTAAATGGATCCGCAATATTGTCTTGAGAGTCCACACGCCCAGGTGACATCTCCTCTTTCAATGATCTCTCCGATCAAATGAAACCGCCGCAACACACGTGTTGGATTTTGATGAGACTGGGTTCTTAGCTCGCGCGCAATACCTCTCCAGTGTTGTCACGTAATAAAGGTATCGGGTCCTGTAATGCTAGGAACCACACCAAGTTTGGTAATGAACTTCTTCATCCAAATAAATTTTCCTTTGCAGCCTTCACTTGTAGCTATGTACTTCCTCCTCATCAATCAATCAACAACTATTTTGTTGTTTGGAACTCTTCCAAACTCATCGCACCACCATTTAAGGTAAACACATACCCCAAAATGGATTTATATCATCATCTTGGTCCATTTGAAAACTTGAGTCTGGAAAGCCTCTAGTTTCAATTCGCACTCCACCATAGACAAGAAATACATCCTTAGTTCTTCTTAAGTACTTTAGGATATTTTTTCACCGCCTTCCAAAGTGTTGTTTTTCTCCCGGATTCGATCGATATCTCGCTTGTTACACTAAGTGCATGAGCGACATCCTGGTCTAGTACATATCATACCGTATATGATAGATCCTATTGTCAAGCATAAGGAATCTTACTCATACTGGTCTCTCTCCTCGTGTGTCTTTGGGGGGCCTGCTTTTTGAGAGATGTATTCCATGGCTCATCCAAGATGAGACCTCTTTTTGAATCTTCCATGCTAAACCTTTTTAGCATCGAAGTCAATGTACGCGCTTTGGGATAAGCCAAGCATCCTTTTAGATCTATCTCTATAGATCTTTATCCCCAAAATATAGGATGCTTCTCCCAAGTCCTTCATGGAGAAGTGTTTAGATAACCATATTTTAATTGATGAAAGATAGGAATATCATTCCCTATCAAGAATATATCATCAACATATAATACAAGGAATGAAACAATATTCCCACTAACCTTCTTGTACACACACATGGTTCATCCTCATTTTTGATAAAATCAAACTCTTTGATTGTCTCATCAAAATGGATGTTCCACCTATTTAGAAGCTTGCTTCAATCCATAAATGGATCGTCAGAAGCATATGTGACTTGATTTGTTCCAACCTTTGAAACAAATCCTCCGGTGTGTCATATACACATCCTCCTCAAGTTTCCCATTGAGGAAGGCCATTTTCACGCCCATCCGCCAGATTTTGTAGTCATGGTAAGTCGCAATCGCAAGCAAAACCGAATGGACTTGAGCATCGCTGCTATCGGTGAGAAGGTTTCATCATAGTCAACTCCTTGTCTTTGTTTGAAACCTTTTGCAACCAAATGGGCTTTATAGGTCTCTACCTTGTCATTCATCCGCTTCCAATTTTCTTTTAAAGACCCATTTACACCCAATAAGCTTAATGCCTTCGTGTGGTGAAACCAAAGTCCATACTTGGTTTTCATACATGGAGTCCATCTCGGATTTCATGGCTTTTTGCCACTTCTCCGAAGTCTTTACTACTCATAGCCATGTTCGTAATTCAATGGATCATCATCATCTATGATATACCTCATCGTCATCCTCTATGACAAATCCATACCTATCGTGTATCTTTGGTACTTCTTCCAGATTTATTAATAATAGGTGTGGTACAATAGTTCTTCCACTTGGTTAGGTACCCGACTTTGATCTCGTAGTATTTTGTGGTTCTTGAACCTCTTCAAGATATATCTTACTCCCAATCGAACCCTTCAAGGATAAACTCCTTTTCCAAGAAGGCAAAACATGTTTCGCAACAAACACCTTTTGATCGGGCTTGGATGATAGAAAAATAATACCCCGATGTTTTTTTAGGTATCCCACAAATCTACATTTGTCGATCTAGTCTCAGTAGCTTATCGCTTTTCAAACTTTTTGACATAAGTCGGACAACCCCAAGTCTTAACATGCTTAAGATTTGGTTTTTTCCCCGTCCATAACTCATATGGGGTCTTGGGGATGGATTTTGTAGGTACCTTTGTTAAGTAGGTATGCAAACCGATTCTAGGCATATCCCCGTAAGGAAACCGAAGGTCGGTAAAGCTCATCATGGATCTAACCATGTCCAACAATGTTCGATTTCTCCTTTCAGATACACCATTCATCATCTGTATGGCATCCCCCGTGGAGTCCATTGTGAGATTATACCATTTTTTTGAGACAATTGAGAAACTCACCACTTAAGTATTCACCTCCTCGATCCGATCAAGAATCTTAATACTTTTGCCAGCTTTGTTTTTCTACTTCACTTTCAACTCTTTGAACTTTTCAAATGATTCAGATTTGTATTTCATTAAATACACATATCCAAATCTTCGAGTGATCATCAATGAATGTAATAAAATAAGAATACCTCCTCTCGCAAGTTGTTGTCATAGGTCCACATACATCCGTGTGTACCAACGCTAACAACTCAGAATCTCTTTCTCCTTTTCCACTAAAAGGAGATTTAGTCATTTTTCCCATGAGACAAGATTCACAAGTGGATATGATTCATAATCCGATAGCTCTAGAGCCCATCTTTATGCAACTTGGATAATCTTGTTTCATTAATACGACCAAGTCTACAAAGTGCCACATATAGGAATATTTAACATCATCTCTTTTCCTTTTATTAGTTTGTTCAATTTGAAGTATATTTTCATGCAAGTCAAGTATTTAAAGTCCATTTCGCAAATTACCAACACCATACAAAACATTATTATTATAAATAGAACAACTGTTGTTCTTTATTATAATGTTAAAACCATCCATATCCAATATAGAAATTGAAATAATGTTTCTAATGATATTCAGAACAAAATAACAATTATTCAAATTAATGAATTTGCCCAGTAGCAATGCTAAACAATAAGTCCCTACAACTAATGCAACAACCTTTGCTCCATTTCCCACTCAGTAGATTTAATTCTCATCCTTGCTTTCGCCTTTCTACTTCGACCACCCCTCGATATTATTACATATGTGAGAACCACAAACCAGATCCAATACCCAAGTAGAAGATCGACTTTTAAAAAATTAATTTCAATCATAAACAAACCTCGATTAGGATTCAAGCTTTCCAAGCTTCTTTCGCTTTTGTTCCGCAAGATAATCCTTGCAGAGTTCCTCTTCCAATGACCCGACTTTGTTGCAATGGAGCAAAATTTTGCTAATGGATCAGTTTCTTTTGATCCTTTCTTTTCACTTTACCCTTAGCCTTCTTGGATTTCTTCTTTCAGAAGATACCTGGGCCTCTTCCTTTTTTGGAAGAATCATCCACCAAGAAGACATGGTTCTTCTTGGATGGGAAGTGACCTTCAACAGCTTTTCAACATGTTAAGTAATTCGTGCAAGTCGACATCTAACTTATTCATGTGAAAATTCACAACAAATTGTGAGAAGGTGTCCGGAGTGACCGCAAGATCAAATCTCGACTCAACTCCCCATCCATGATTTAACCCAAGTCAAGTTGTCCAAGACGCTCAATCGATTGATCATCTTTAAGACATGAGTCTCAATCAGAAGACCTCTCACCATCCGAGATCGAAGAGCTCCTTAGATATTTCATATCTAGTAGCCCTACTTTGCTCACCATACAACTCTTGAAGCAAGCAAGAAGATAGATAGAGAGCATCCATGGTTTCATGTCGACGTCAAGCTCGTTACTCATGGATGCGAGCATGATGCATCGAGCCACGATGCATCATCTTGCCACTTTTTAAAAGTAGCAATCTCTTCCTCAGAGAGGTCGCTCTCGCAACTTTTTTGCAGTATGAAAATTTAGGACATAAGAAATCTTTTCAAAGAAGGAGAACAATTCTCGATTCCTTAACCAAATTGTGTAATTTGGTCCCCATTAGCTTTGTTAAGATCAAGTATGCTACGCAGTTGAAATTAGTGAATGTGACATTTTCAAAATTTCGCATGTAAAAAGACAATATTTTAAACATTCATTTATTTAATTAATTACCAAAATAAATTAGGTCTTATTTTATATTGGTATCTCCCACTATTTTCTTCAAACTATATTACCTCATTTATATAGTTCGCAAAATCTAATTAAAGTTTTTGCTAGTGAGAATAAGGATCCCATTTCAAATATATATATATTCTCAGGGTGACACAACAAACTATATATAAATAAATAGGTAGACAACTCCTTGTCAATTACATCATCATGTAACTCCTTATGTTTTGCCTCTTAGATTATTTTGATCAAGTGGTGGCACATCCCAATCAAAATTATCTAAGTTAAGTCCAACCTAGCACTTCCATATATTCAAAAAAAAAATATTGTCCTTGTGGGTGACACAACAAAACAATATTGTTCAATTTTCTTTATAAGCATCAAATGTGATAAATTAACATCTTAAATACTTAATACTTGCCTTGTGGTGACACAACAAACTCATATTAAATATTTAATACTCTATTAATTTTATCATGCTAGAAGGCTTAACGCTCGATATTCTAAATATCTTTGAACGCTTAAGACTTAATATATAAATTTCGAGGGATTTGTTATTATTTGTCTCATCTTGTTTACACGCACATATATATATATATATATATATATATATATATATATATATATAAAATATATATATATATTAAACATATATAAATATGTATATATATATATATATATATATATATATATATAATACTAGCATGCATATATAGAATACTATATTCTACCTTGATTGATTATGGACTTTTTATTCTAGTTTTGGTTCACTAGAGCCACCAAGTGAACCAAAAGGTCAAACCCTAGGTGCAAGAATAAACATTTAAATATAACTATTACATTTAAAACCCTGCTCCATTACAAACGGGTCTTCAAGCGCCCTCGCTCCTTGATCTCCTGCTTCTTCAAAAATTCTAACTAATCCTATTACATTAAACTATTTAATTTAAATAGAAACCTTGATCAACAATCAAGGAAACATACATAGAGAGAGATAGAATTTACATCAAGAAGAAACCTAAAAAAGACGAGGTACGCAGCACCCCATTTAATAAAAACTCATTCATTCAAACATCCAACCAAAATAAATCCAATCACATTGGTCAATAGTCCATAATCAATCCCATTTATTATCATACATATCATCATATGTATCAATAAATAAAAATTCATCATATATATATGAATATCATATATATATGAATATCATTTAATGGGCAATTTTTGTCATGAAATCTAATTTCAAGATTAAAATAAACTCTTTATTTTAATTTTAAAATTATAAAATTAATATATATATATATATATATATATATATATATATATATATATATATATATATATATATATATATTTTTTTTTTGAAAAAAAAAATGATTTTCAAAAACAATTTTCGGCAAAGATATTTTTTTTATAAAATAATAATTTTATACAGCAAATTATGCCCAATAAATTATTTAAAATATATACCCATACATATATCAAAATAATTAATAATTTGCATAAAGTTTGGCTTTGATACCACTGTTAGGTTTTGTGAAAATCAAAGTAGAAATCAAATTGCAAAAATAGCAGAAGCATAATAAAATCTAATTTTAAAATTTTTCACAAACCAATTACCCAGATCATCCTTTATGCATATTATTAATTAAAACGAAGAACAAGAAGTTATGTAATCATACCCTTGTAGATACGAGTTTCCAGAGATAAGAGTTCAACTCCTACTTCTCCGCGATCTCCTTGAATCTCCGGGTAGATTCCTTCCTTTGATCAATGTAAGCCACCCAAGTGTATGGCCTCTAGAGGTGATCCACCAAGGAAGAAGAATTTTCAAGAAGAAGGGTGTATTGGCTCAAACCCTAGTTTTTCCAATCTCTATAGAAAAAGGGGAGCGTACTCTCCAACTATTGGAATTAGGTATATTTTGATATCTGATATAAGACTCCTCTTATAAAGATATCAGGTAACCCTATTTTAATTAAAATAAGGTATTATTTATTTAATTAAATTCTTTTAATTAAATGGGCTCCCTAATCTTATTAGGGATAATTAATTAAACTCCTTTAACTAATTTTTCCTCCTAATCCTATTAGGAATAAATGAGATTACTTATATTAAATTAATTCCTAAACTCTTTTAGAAATTAAAATAATAATAATTATAAAAATATTAATAAGACTCTCTTATTAATTTATATTTAATATTTCTAAAATATTACTCCCTCCGTCCCAAATTAATTGTTTAGTTTTAACTTTTTAAAGTCAAATTGACCATTTTTAAAATTAATCTTTTTACTAATTTTGCTAAAATATAGGTGAAGAGATTATAACCAAAAGAAAGTATATACAATTTATTACTAATCCTAATTTTTATAATTTTAGAAATATATTTATATATGCTTAATTATTAATTCTAAAATAGTCAATTTGACTTAAAAAAATCAAAAGCTGAAAGTTAATTAATTTGGGACGTGGGAATAATAATAATATTAAGCTATTTAATTTATTCTATCACCATAGATTAAATTAAATATACTTAATATATTATTACGATTATGCCATTAACTTCTTAAATAATTATTCTTCCTTTTATGGTGTGACCCTTTAGGTTTCTCCATATTAAAGGTTGTGAATAAATCAATTAGAACAATTCTAATCTTATTTAAATAAATAAATTAAATGATTAATTTATTTAAATAAATAATATTTATTCTACAATAGGGATAAGCCTCCCTAGCGATCAACGACTTTCCAAATAATATAGATTTCAATATTAATCATAAAAGAACCTTTGAGTAAATAGTTACCATACAATTCAATCATTCCACCATACAATGTCCCAATTAAAATAAGACATGAAATTACTATCAAGTCTTATTTTATTTAATTATATGTATTTCGATTCCTAAATGCACAACTCCTAATGAATGTAAATTAGAAACTACTTTCTAGTTTCATTCCACCTTGGCCAAGGATTCATGGGTTGTCATTTATCGAATCACATATGACATTTCTCTTCTTTTACTAGAAGTGGTAGATTCTTTATTGATCATTCACTAACTTCATATATAACTTATTACACCCAAGCATACCATTTGATATACTCTAAGAGTCTTAAGGAATAAGTCAAAGTGTAATTCATTATATATAAGATATTATGATGATCTCAAGTCTAAGGATCATTTGTCTTTACTATCACTACAGAATTCCTATTGACAGCAAGTAAAACTCCATTATGTATTCTTAGCGAGTCACGTTCAAATTGAACTTATTCTCTAATAAGCACCTACATACTTGCTTTAGTGTCTCCACACAAACGATCATGAGATCAATCATCCTCATCCAATGAGCAAGCAACGACGTATGCAATCTATCCGGATTCAATAATCCCCTTTTTTAGTAATCCATTGATTGGGAACATTTTAGTTTTAAGCTATCTAAGAATTTAGATCTCATTAGCATGATCTCATCATGATTCTAAAAGCATTGTTTAAAACTATGTGGTTATCACATATTATTAAAACAGCACCATTTAGATAATAAATGCCTTTAATAAATAATTCTTTTTTTAATAAATAAATAAGATTGATTACAAAGTATATGCTTTATCATCATACATGTTTGGCTTGTATGCATACTACTTTCACTATTAACAAAAAGCATACACCTTCTTAGCCCTAGGCAACACACATACATCAAGTGCATTCATAAGCTTAGGAGCAATTTTATTTACCCCAAAAAAAGAACAAAAAGATTCCCAAAATCTCATCCCAATACTATTTATCTACAGTAGGCCCTCTGCTGGTTGGTTTCCTAAATTGGATCTTCTCTCTTTGGGATCTTGCTGCAGCTTCTAGGTCTCTTAGTGTTGTACATTGTTTTCCCTTTCATGTGTAGTCTTTGGGTTATAATATATCATCTGAGTCATTTCTTTGGCTACCCTCATAATGGATTCCACCTTGCCACTTTGTAGAACCTTCTGCTTACTCTTGATCAACATTTATTCCACCTGGCTGCATTGTAGACTCATATGTTGTTGTCATTGGTGGAGGTTGAGAATCTTGAGTATGATATAAATACGCAGCCTGGGAAGTCTTTTGAACCTTCTTAGCCCTCTTAACCTTTGGAGGAGGTTGAAAGGATTAACTTTGTGGAGCCTGGGAAGATTGTGAAATCACATTTGGCTGCTTATTAAGTTTCTAAAAACAGACAAACATAAATGTATTAAACCCAATATAGGATCTTAAAAAATCATATAAATAGAAACACACACTTCACTTACTTGAGGACAACTTCTTGAAGTGTGACCCCATTCCTTGCAAAATCCACATTTCAATGATGTTCCTTTCCTCTTCAAACTTGTACCTTCTGGATTTGAATCTGGAATATCATTACTTTTCCTCCTAACAACTTTAGGCCTGCCTATAGGGGTATGTTTAACTGGTGTCAAAGGTGGCTCAATCCCAGTAGGATCCCACTCAGATATGTGTCTTATAGGCTTAATGTTGTGACTGTAAACCTTTAGATACATATATGTCATTGGTTAAACACTCATCTACATATGTGTATGGATCATGTCCTATTTTGTTAAAACATGACACAACATGATCACAAGGTATTCCAGACAAGTCCCACCTCCTACAAGTACATGTTTTTTCCCCAAATCCACCACAAATGAATAACCCCCAGAAGTCATAGTCACTATAAACCTCCCACCACCACCTAACCACAATGTCAATCCACCCCCACACTTACCTTTCCATTTTTCTACTTTTTTGGCTATTCTAGGGCACAATACACCATTATGTTTCAACATCATTTACCTCCTTTTAACAATCCTATTCATGCAATATAATCTAAGTCCTTCTAGACACCCTATTACTGGTTTCACTCCAGCCTTAAGAATTTTGCTATTAAATACCTCACAATGGTTATTAACATGAGACCTACTCCACTGACCAGGCTGTGGCTTAGGAGCTAACCATTCATATGCATTCTTATTATTCTTTTTTAACACCTTCATTGCCTTTTAAAAGACATAAGGATTTGTAGCTTTGGCAACATTCCAAAACTATTTTTTTAAACCAGAGCCTTTATGACTTTGCCAAAAGTTCCTATATAAATGTACGCACAATATCTGTGTTCAGCACTTGGGACCACAACTTCTAAAGCATTAATAAAACCCTGTGGACAAATAATATATATATATATATATATATATATATATAAATGGAAAGATGTTTATACCTTTTGTTTATCTAAAATGAATGTCCAGCCTCCATCATTTGCAATCCCAAGATCTTCCACCAGCAAGTTCATAAATCACACCCAAGATTGACTTTTCTCAGATTCAACAATGGCCTAAGAAACTGGTCACATCCCATTGTTAGGGTCAACACCAAATGCAGTCATATGGTCCTTTGAGAAAACAACCATCAAGCCCCACTAGTGGTTTACACTCCAATTTAAATCCTTCTTTTAGTGGCTGTAGACAGACATAAAATCTCAAAAATCTGCCTAAGTCTTGTCCTTGCTCTGATTCTACTCTCTTCAAAACACAAGTACTCCTAGGCATGACTCTTCTAAGCTCTGCAACATAGTACAAAACCATTCTATACTCCTTCTTAGCACTCCCTTCAATGTTTTTCATTGCTTTTTTCTTAGCTCTGTATACTAGGCTCCTTGATACCCCAATATCCAAATCTTTAACTACTTTAGTATGAAACTGATCTAATCCCCATGTTCGATTCATTTGAAGATCATCTTCATATTTTTTGGTAATCCATGCTGCATTTATGTAATAATTACCCCACTCTCTGCAACAAGTATGCACTTTTTGTAACCTAGTTATTTTAAATGTGAGCTCTCTTTGCACCTTTGCAGCATAGAAGTACCATGTACGTGGATCCACACACCTTTCTCGGATCTTATTTGACAAGTTCTTCTTTAAATACACATTCCTTCCTTGTTTGATGTCATGGTTTCTGATTGCTACACTCACTTCAGTTACATTGGTAAATGTCCTTCCAAACTCAAACTGAAGATCATTTATGTCACATTCACTATATTCTGGATACCCTTTATGTTCTTGTTCAGGTGTTTTATGATCAAACTCATCAACCCTGGGCATCTTTTCCACATCAGAGTCATCATAGTCAGAGGATGAAAATCCTGGTTTATGTGGTTCTTCTTCTAGTGAAGTTTGGGTTTCTGTAGTTTGTTTTTCCTTCCCATTGTTAGTGGCAAATCTTTTTCCTTTTTAATAAACTTTTCCTTTTCCTTTCTATGTTATAGTTGCACCCTCATCCTTAAATGCATCATCCTCATTTCCGCTTGATCACTCTGTCCCATCCTCAGCGCCCCCAGTTTGATCACCCTATGCCCCATCCTCAGTCTCCCAGTCTGATCACCCTCATCCTCCTCCCCAATTTCATCATCGTCTTTATCCTCAGTTGATTCTTCCACAAAACTATCAACATAATCTTCATCAATTGACTCTATTTCATAATCCCCAATTGATATCAAATTTCTACATTCATTATTATTATCACCTTCAACTTCAAATTTAGCTTCTGCTCCCACAGTTCTAATCACCTCCAAATATATTTCAATTAGCCTAGTAGGAGGGATAAAGCATACACATTATTAAAACATCATCATCATTTTCTAACACCCATAATCCCCTCTTCATATCAGTTGTAGGTGACATATATTGGAACTTTAGGTGTCCAAATTTATATCCCAACTCATTCCCTATGTTAACTATGTCAAGTAAAGAGATGTAATCAGGATGACATAAATCAAAAAAATTAAAAATACCTCTCATATGCTGTTTATGTGGGCTCTCTTCAAAGTGTCCACCATGGATAAATTTGATTGTAAAATATTCCTTATTGTCTGCAAAGCCACAATCAAAAAGTAAACATTGTCGGTTAAATGTGTGGACCACATCATATTTAATTTCATAAAATCAAAAAATTGTAATGTAATATGTAAGACCCCGAATTTTATGAAATAAAAGTATTCAATTTTTCTTATAATTACAATTCAAGTAAATGGTTAAATTGATAAAAGTTAAAGTTAAGGGTGATATATGAAATTTTTTTCAAAAATACGCAAGTGGTTATAAAATATTCATTGTTGTTTTGGAGAATATTCGTTTGGTCGTGGAATATTCTTTTCTGTTGGGAATATTCGCAAATACGACGACGCTAGATCATTTGGGGCCCCATAATGTAATAAGCATCAGGATGAAAAAAGACAAATATAAGTTGTTTATAAATAACTACAGAAGTAGTTATCAAGATTAATCTTGTTGGAATACACCGGTGGTTAAAACACACTAATACGCGTTGTTGAACACTAAAGACATCGGTATTACACCAATTATTGATTCTTACGTAAGAAGGCACTACTCAATAATTGTTACGGTAATTCTTCGCTCAAGATTTTATTTTATTGATTCAATAATTACTGCATTGATATTTTATATTATCGTTGTTTCAATAAATTGTCATTACACGTATTTTCCATTATCGAAGCAATAATTCATATTATCCGAATAATATTATTAGAAAACATTATTGGCAATGTCTAGAAAGTTCTATCTAAGAGAGGTTTGGTCACCTAATTGCGCTACCAGAAGAGAGAAATCTTTATTTGAAAGCCCCTCTTTCCGAACTACCGGTTCGCCAAGATCGTGATTCTGTAATATTATTTGTGAATAATTAATTATTGATTTATATGATGAGGAAAATATGAATTTTATGTGGATATAGATGGAAAAATTTTTAATGTGACAATTGTTGAAAATTAATCTTTTATCTTTTTTCTAATAAAATAATTCATTTAAATAATATATTAACGGTGATATTTTTATAATGAATGTGGGATATATAAGTATATGAGGAGGAAGAATATTTTTGTGGCATTAAATGTTTAACACATATTTTGTGTGTTGGTGGACACAATTATTGACCGAAATTTGATTATAACCGTAAAATCGTCTGCTTTGTGGATTTGGTCCAATTTCATTTGGAATTTAGAAAACTTTCTTCGCAGAAAGTTGTAGAGAATTGAAATTCTATAAAAGTTGCGAGATTCAAATTTTTCCGACAAAAGGGCTATTTATTGTGAATTATTGAAGTTCTCAAATAATTGATTTTTGGAAGTTTAAAATATTTTTAATTACAAAACGTTTTTTTTACATTGTTGGGACTCATTTAACATGTGATATAAATGTGTTGAGAGCTGAAATTCAGATTTCAAATGATGCGATAATATTTGTATAAATAATATTAATTTATTAAATTTTCTACTTTGGTATTCTAAGCAATTTCCTATAAACAGGTGCTTTAGGTTAGAATTGAAAATCACACCGAAATCGAAGTTTTCTCTCTCTATATTATCGAGCGTATTCTTGTGAGTATTTTGAGTATACTTTGAGTATTGCTATACTATGCAAGTTCGCTCAACGTTATTCGGTCAATGTAAATACCGCTCTTTTGAGGGTGGATAATAAAGGATTTTAAGGGTTATTATTTCAAATTCTTCCGAACCTTCAAAAATTCTGAAAAAATTTGAAATGATAATTTGATGAGTTTTGTTAATTGTGTCAAAAATGGCGATTTTTGAATTTATAGATTAAGAGTTATGAATTTTATGAGGAAAGACTATTTTAAAAAAAACCCTTATAACTCCTTGTGGTTAATTCCAAAATTGATGAATTTTTATTGGGAGTACATCTATATAATATCAAGATATCGTAAATTTCGTAATTTTGGATAAAAGTACAATTTATGATAAATGTTTAAATATTAAATTGGTTTTAGCCATGTGAAAAATAGTAAATGACTTTTTAAAAATTCGAGAAAAATATATGTTCAATATAGGACTATATTCGCTAAATCCCGTAAAAGAAATATTTTTGAACCGATTTGTTATTTTTCATGAAAATAGACTAGTTATGAGTAAATGAATTAAATATGTTATGTGAAGTAAAAAAAAATTAGAAAATAGGATTTTATGGCTTGAGAATCCTACATGAGGTATATGCAGATTTTTGATGAGGATTTTGGTTATTGGTGATGAAATCTTATGAGTTTGTGGCATTTTAGAATGATTAAATGCATTATTTAGTAAAATGTAAACAATTAAAATAAATTGTTTATAAGCTTAAAAAAAATATTATTCTTTCAATATCATTATACCGAAATATTGGTATGGATTTTATTGTGGAATTTCTACCTTTTTGAGTCGGGTTTACTATTCATGAGATACTATTCACGAGTTACTATTCATGAGTTACTATTTACGAAGTTACTATTCATGAGTTACTATTCATGACAAAATTGGTTTCTTTTTCTAACCAAATTATAGTTGATTTATGAATATTACTCTGGAGATTAAAACTATATATTGATTATATTGATTTTATTATCATATATAACATTTTTATAACCTCGATGTTGAAATTCTCTTTAATCGGAGTGTAAAGATGGGTAGATTATTGGTATGATCATGACTCAGGTTCTCTTTGGCCATGAAAGTGAAAAGTTGAATTGTGGATCTGTATGATCATGACCATTGAATTTATAATTGAATATCTTTAGCTTAAGTGCAAAGGTGAATTGATCAACATGGTTATAATTATTGTTTATATAAATTCGAAATGATTATATATTTCTTTGAGATATTAATATATTTGGCTGTAATGCAAATATGAATCGTTGAGGAATATCTTTCGCACCTGTAGTGCAAAGATGAATTGTTGATGAATATCTTTGGGTCGTAGTGCAAAGATGAATGATTTCTTGATGAATATCTTTGGCCCGTAGTCAAAGATGAATAGGTGTTGAGATGAACATGATCGGTGATTAATATCATTGTCCGTGAGTGCGGCAAAGATGAACCGGTGTTTAGATGAACATGACCAATCGATGAATATCTTTGGCTCAGAAGTGCAAAGATGAATATTTGATTCCGGATATATATTGATTGATGTTAAGGGATAAAATATCGACGATGAACTTTTAAATTCATATATAAGAAGATAGCAGTTTGCATTCTCTACTTAACTCTTCTAATGAATTGTTGTTTCATTGCGATTGTTGATTTAAAACCTGGTTGTCTATTGTATTCTATTAGATTTTTCCTTGTTGAAGACTAATGATAATTTGTTGTATATTATCTTAGTCATAATATTCTTTATCGGGTTAGTTGAGCTCACCCTTTTCCTTTTTGTTCCATTTTTCTTCTCGGGAGGCGAGAATGTAAGCGAAAGTATTTAGTCTGGGGTATGGAATGATGGTTATAGAGAGAGTTGTTTAGTAGTACTCACCATTTTTGTAAAATAATGTATCAATAATTATGATGGGGATTTATTTGCGTGTGAATATTGTCTAGACGGCAATATCTGTATTTAAACTCACAGTTTATATGTTGTAATAATAAAGTTGTAGTTATTTCTGTACCATGTATTTGGCGACTCAGAATGGGTTGGATGGAATGAACCTATTTTGGGGGCGTCACATAATAACTATAGAATCTTATATATTGATCATCAAAAAGGTCCACTACCCAGCTTTATACTATTCAATGATGGATACCGTTCCACTTTACAACAAAAAGAAGTCAATAAACTACACTAGCTCATTATTTAAGATATTCTTTGAAGCACTTACGGTATTCTGGGACACCCTTCACTCCATAATCGTCATTGTCTTCCGAATCCCTCAAGAATCTATTGTTCTCACTCATTGTGCCACTTCTCCTTCAGATCGCGAACCCTAGCCTAACTGATTTGGGGTTTTTGTCTGATAACCAACACGAGTAAATAACCGGTGCATAATTAATTTCAATTTGGCATAAATGTAAATACCAAACGTACCCCTCTGTAATAAACATTATAGCCTTAGTCGGTCATTTTTGACCGGTTAACTGATGAAAATTTCCCTTTTGTTAAGTATAACTGAAGTTTGGGGTGTACTTAGATACCTTTTTTAGTTTGGGCTACAAAAGTCAACATATGTGTAAAGTTTGGGGTGCAAATTGTCTTTTAGTCTATAAATTATAAATATTCGTACACACTACAATATTACTCCACACACATAAAATAGACATATCTAAACATTAATAAGTAGAGCATTCATTTCGAATTTTAGGATTTCAAAAATGATAAAAACTTATTTGAGTTGTAATTTAGAACATTGATTATTATATTTAAATATTTATTAAAAATAAATAAATTAACATTCATTCATTAATAAACTATATTTTAAAACTCATTATTTTTTTTTATTCTAGTTATAGTTAGATCAGTAAATGGTAACAAAAAATTTGTGATTCATTCAAGATTCGTATTCGAAAAAAAGAAAGAGTATATTATTCAGATTATAGAAAAAGCGGATATTATCCGTATTCGGTTTAAAGGTATCCGCAAATAAACGGATACACATACTACTGCATTCAAATTTTTATATATCTGTTTACACCCCTAACCATAAGTAACAACCAGAGTCAAATCCCGAGTCCGAAATAAATTTTGGGTTAAATTCCAAGTCCGAATCGAATCAAATCCATCCAAATAATGTCTTAAACCACTAACCTAATAGTATATTCTTGGGTCATCTTAGTTTATCACAGGATCACCTAAAAGGTCATGATTGAAAGTATTGTTTTTAGTTATTTAATTTCTTATATACAGACATATTCTTCTCACATGTTTCGATGTGGGGCTGAGGTGTTACAATTGTAGTGAGTACAATTAAATGAAGTTATGTTAATTTTGAGTTTACAAATATTTTAAATTAATTTCAAAAAGTCAATATTTATCCTATATTTTAAAACTGAGAGAATATTAAAATGGTTAACTCTATAAATTATTATTAAAATATTACCATTTTTACTACTACTAGTATCACTTTTTTTAAATTTTAATATTGACTCTCACTAATTACTACTCACTTAGTACACATTACCTTTTACACTATTATCATATTTCATTAATTATGTCCTTAATAATCTTAAAAGGCATATATTTTACGGATGGGTTGTTTTCACAAGTAAAAAGTAATCAATAATATTATGGTGATAAAAAAAATTATTACAAAAAAGAGATACAAAATGATGTGTATCTCCTTAGCTGGTTACAATCAGTACACTCATTCATATATATATATATATATATATATATATATATATATATATGGTGGATCATCTACTAATTATATTTTGACAAGTCATTTTGCAAGCTAGTTTTTGTAAGAATTATTTTGAAGTGTAGCAATATATTATTACTTGATATTCTAATTCTTTGGGGCCAACTTGGTGGATATATCACCTTTACTTATTGAATTATCAATTTTTAAAGAAACCTTGATGTTTTTTGAAGATATTATCAAGAATATATTGTCACATGTCAGCAAAATACCTAAATCATCCCTTGTTACCTCTATTGTCATCCTCTCACTAAATCCCTCTTTTTCCCCTCTTTAAAAAATTCATATCTCCGCCCCTCACAACCAACTTATCATTATTGTCATCCCACCCAAAAATTATATTTAAAATCAAACACATTTCTCTCCTTATAAATATATGGGATTAATTCATAACTAACGTCAAAAAAATAAGGTTATCATTACAATAGATCTCAGCCGTTCATCCGTTCATCGAACGGTACGGAGGAAGCCCCATCCTCAATTTATATGGGAGATCTCACAGTTTAGTTTTACGGATCAAAAAATTATTCAAAATACTCCTCCCCCGTCCACAAAATTAAACTGCGGAAGCTATGTATGCCAATGATATTTACACGACGACATTTTACTCATATCACCCGTCCGCAGAGCTAAAATGTTGACGATGAGTATATTCCAATTAATCTTCATTAACACGACAATGTATTTCTCATATCACCCGTCCGTAGAACTAAACTGGTGACTCCGAGTATATTCCCAATTAATTTTTAAACGGTGGCGTTTTAAGGTAAATCATCGTCCACATAACTAAACTGTGGACGATGAGTTCTTCTATACATGATACATTGTTGTTCTTTTTTCTTATCTAAGATCTAAATACCCAAAGCGAATTTGAGAGAAAAACAACCAGATAAAAGGAGATCGATAAATCCTTACTATAAACTTATATCTTTGTTAAATTCAACTCATGTAAGTTATAAATTCTTCATATGTATATATATTTTATATTCTTCTTTGCTGTACACAAACTCCATAGTTGTTGTATAGAAAGTTGTTATATAGAAATACTTGTTGGCTACAAATGTTTCTTTGTATATAACAAAGAAACATTATTGGTTGGTTAGAACTAAACTTTTTGAGTATATGACGAGTCATTTTTATACCTATAAATTGAGTATTTTAGCTTGATGATTAATGAGTTCTTAAGTACTTTCTATTATTTTTTATGTGTTTTTATATAGGAGAAGGGAAAATTGAAAAAGATATGAAAATGGAAGTAAATAGGATGAATCTGTGTCATAATCTAACACTCGGGGCCTAGGTGTGCATCGGTGTGTGAAGAATTGGCTCAACGTGGGGTCATGTGTGTCAGGCATCAACAAACATCAAAAAATTTGGGCCACGTGCATCAGTCATCAACAAATTTGGGCCAACGCATCCACATCAGTGCCTCAGCGAGCCCAAATTTGCGTCGCGACGCCCCAATTAAGGGTGTAAACGAATCGAGTCGAGCCGAGTATTGAGTTTCTCAGATTTGGTTCATAAAATTTATCGAGTATAAAATAAGGTTTGATTGAGGCTCATTTAGCTACCGAGTCGAGCACGATTCTGAATCGAGCACGATTCTGAATCGAGCCCGAGCAGTTTGAACTTTTTGAACTAATATGATCTGAGTATCAATAGAAAATTACAATTTAAGGAAGTTTAAGGAATTTACCGAACTTTAAAATTTGTACATATTTGACTCATTTATATTTCAAGTCGAGCTCAAATCAAACTATTTACTCATTTTACAACCTTAGCCCCAGTAGCAAGAGTTGCGCCTCAGCGAGCCCATAAATGAGCCCTGCGCGTCCCACTTGCCCAGAAGCACCTCAACGCCCTAAAAGAAGCGCCACATCGCTGCTATTCGCCCCAACTATTGACTATCATGCGTCGTGTTGTGTGTTTGGTGGGCTGCAGCGCGTGGATTCAATATAAACGTGTTTTTGCATGCTTTTTGACTTCCAATTGGATTTTTTTCCTCCTAAGCTAGGGTTTAGACTTATAACCTATAAATACCCATTAAGACACATGATTTGGGGGAGCTAACAACCTAGGAGACTAACATCCAAAATCCATTATCTCATTTAAGATCTAACATCATAATCCACCATCCAAGTTAGGGCTTTTCATCAGATTTTCAAGTGCGCGAAGGAGAGCAAGTTGGATGCTAAGTGTGGAGATCGAGAAGTTGAGTGACAAATTTTTATCTCTTCTCTTTACCTTTAATTTTTGTAATCTTATGATATTCTTTTGTTTTATTATGATGTTTCCTACCTTGTTATGACTTAACTTTTTATTGAGATTGCAAAGGAACCCAACGATTAGTTTAAATTGATTTACTCTCTTATTGGTTATTGTTGATCATAACTAATTCGTTTATCATATTTTGTGCTTATCTATGATTGCCTAGCTAAAAAGTATTATGATAAATGTGACAAACGAGATTTTTGTAATTTAATTTGAATATTTATTAAATTAATTAAATATTTTTTGATGATTTAATTATTGGGTTAAATAATTAATTGATGAGTTTGTGGTAGATTACTTTATTATATGTGTTACATTGATTAAATTAATGTGGAAAATTTTATTATTCAAAAGTATGTATTTAATTGAGCATATTTGATTAAATGAATTATTTAATAAGCATAATGTTATTCTAATTAATTTAATAGTTAATTAGAGATTTAATGATTTGCATAATTAATAAATGAGAATTTAATTATGTGCCTTAGATTTAATGTGGAATTATTATATTTAATTGAATTAAATAAGATTATTGACTAATTTCTTAATTGAGTGTGACATTATTAAACTATATAATAAATAAATTAAAATGAGATTAATAAGTTAACCAAACATGGCCTTAAAGGGAGTTGGCCAGTTAACCCACTATGGGATTAACCGACCATGACACCATGTTGCGCCAGTTATCTGTGCGCATATATCAGTTCTATGTTTTACGCATTCTCATTTTTCCTAAAACCTAAGTCAGAGAGATTAGAGAGAAAAGAGAGCTTTAAGAGAATTGATCAGAGAGAATTGGAGAATTCAAGTTGGTATCGTCTTCAAACAGAGAAAGCAAGGGTAAACCCTAATCTAGTTTTAATATTTCACGTATTATATTTCTCTCCCAACTGAGTTCTCTGTGAATGGGAAATTTTACAATTTCTAATTATATGTCTATATATGTACTAAAAATTATTCATAACACGTTATATATCATGTATACATGAATCACAATGTTTAAATTCATGTAATTATGGGTAAATTGGAGTTTTATAGTTTTATAGAGAAAATATATGAATATGGCTTATAAGTACAAAATATTTATGTTTAAATTGCATATTAATCGGTAAATTGATGAATGATTACGTTTATACATGTAAAAATGAAAAGAAAAAAACTTAAACGGACTGATTTGGTCAAAAAATGAGTTCGCAGAGTTGATTTAGATTAATAATGTTAAAAATGGAGTTTTCATGTTAACGTTGAAATTATGTGATTTGATTCAAGTGATTGTATGAATTAAGTTGTTAAAATCATGTTAGAAAGATTGGGTAATGATCATATATGAATTATAATATTTGGGTATGCTTAAATTAATGTATGGACAAGGAAATTGGAAGTTATGACCATATTTTGTGTTCTTCATGTAACGTATAATTGAACTCATGAGAGATTTTTTGGCCTAATTTGGCCTTGCTATGTTCATGAATCGCAGTAAATCGAAGTCTAGGTAACTTAGCTTCTGGCGTTAATAAACTAAATAAATAATAATGGCAAAAAAAAAAAATAAAAAATAAAAAATAAAATAAAAAAATAAATAAATAATAATTAAAATATTTATCAAATAAAATGAATTTTTAATTGAGATATTTATGGAACAAAATAAATATTCGATGAAAATTATTAATTAAAATATTTATCAAATAAAATGAATATTTTAATTGAGATATTTATGGAATAAAATAAATATTCGATGGAAATTATTATTAAAATATCTATCAAATAAAATAAATATTTTAGTTGAAATATTTATGAAATAAAATAAATATTCGATAGAAATTATTATGAAATAATTTATTCGAGTGTAATAATAGTAAGGGAATGAAAATATTCTAATTTAATTAAGTAATTAAATTAGAAGGGTAATGATTTGTTAGATAAAGTGGAGTTTATATTAAATAATTAAGTGAAAATGTAACTAATGAATGTCGTGAATACATATGATATGTGTGTAGGATTTGTGGTGAACAAAAGTAGTAATCGTTTAGCCTACACACGAGGCAAGTTCCTAAACCTTGTTTCTTTACATAAAGCAAGTTCCTTATTCTATCTTGTTTATTATTGTTCAAGTCAAGATTTCATATTAGATGCTATCATTCTTTAAAAGCATAATTCCTATTATACAATACTTATTCGATTGTATACATATTAAATTTTATTATTCAAATTGAATATCAATTATTGTTGAACCTTGTAAGACTAACGAATCCTTATTGATTCGACTAGTCCATAGTTGATGAATGTTCTAAATTTCAGAACCATTATTGAGCTTATCCAAACCAAACTTCCTTTGGTGCGGACTCTAATGTCAAACTGACATGAACAACCCTGTTATAGGGGATTAATTATGCTTTAGCGTTAAGATATTGTGCACAATATGGTACTAAGGGCTAATCCCCCTAAGTACGAGAAGAAGAGTCCATAGTCTTATGACTGTTAAAGGTTTCAAGTATAAACACTTGACAACCTAGGATGTAGTTCAAGGTCTTATGACCCTCAGAAGTTCTTTTGATTCTTGTTATTCATTCTTGATTAAAAAGCCAAATTTTCTTATTTCAGAAGTCATTGATTCATTCGCATGTTATTATTTTATTGTTATATTATTATACTTGTGGGCAATCGTGCTCACTCTTGCGTAATAATAACATTGCAGTTAAGAACGAAAGGTTCGACGAGCCTTCTATTAGCAAAGACAAGGGCAAAGTTAACAAGTGATGAAGACTTGTTATTTATTTGTTATGTTATGTTTCAGACTTATGTTTAAGTTGTGTAAGATTTAATATTTATTTATGTTTCCACATTTGAGATTTAAGGTTAGTATGACCTGGAATTGATGTATTTATATTCAGATGTTGTAACTACACAAGGAGATGATTTATTTCTATCTATTTATGATTTTTCATTTATTATGGGTAGATAGATACATGATGTTTGGACAGTGAACACCAAATCCCGTGGGAATTGAAGTACCCAGATTTGGGGGTGTCACAATAAAACCTAGATGAAATTGAAAGATGAATTATAAGGTTAGATCTGAATATGATAACATGTGTTCTTGATTATTCTTTTGATTAAATAATTAGATTTGTGTAAAGGATAAGAATATACCTATATGCCAATATAACTTGTATGAGAATTGATGTTTAATGAATTTATTCTTAATTATTTTGAATAGGAATATAATGATTTAATTAGAATAGATTTTTTTATCTAACTACTTTGAAAAGGGGTTCTTAAATAAATATGCATTCTCGGTTAACGATTCTTATGATTAATTAATAGAGAAGAGAGTGAAGAGATTTAGACGAAGCATGGGGGAAATTGTGATCTTAACATTTAAATTTGGTGTTAAGCTTTGTTAGTAATTTAGTTTAGTTTTACATAAATATTTTCATAATCTTAAATTCGTTTGTTTAAATAAGATTGATTTGATATAAAGTTAGTAGTTGGTTAAAATTATTTCTCGTGGGATCGACACTTACTACTATATTACTTGTTGACCACGTATACTTGCGTGTAATTGTCAATACCATATTTGGACAACAATATAATGTTTGAATTAAAGTTTTTCTTAGTTATTTTTGACATATAATAATAATAGCTTCAATATTTTCTTGATAAATGTTTATTTTGTTTGTGTTAATTATAAAAATGGAATTCAATTCTAGACCATCCGATAATACGCTATTGTGGGATCAAGTTAACCACATTTCTATAATTGTAAGGAATAATCTCCATTTTAGTCGTTTCCTAAGAACACATAAGAGTGGATGCTCTTTGGATATTTGAGTTTTAACTAATGCCCAAAAAAAATTATTACAAGAATGGGGTTTTGGAGTATTTGCAAACACAAATGTATGTAACCAATTAGATTATTCGTTGATAGAAGTATTGGTGTAGCGTTGGCAGAGTAGGAAAAATACATTTCACTTCCCCACGGGTGAAATTACAATAACTTTAGAATATGTTTATTTCATTTTAGGATTACCGATTATAGGGGAACCTATTGCATATATATATATATATTAATAAGAAATCCAAAATAACTTTTTGATCAAAGTGAATTTAGTAAATATGTAGTGGAGGATGAGAAAGTTTATAACTAAAGGGGCATTATGTTGTCGGGATTAGGCACTGGATTTTGCAAACTTTCATTAGATGCAGATATGGAAACTGTGGTTCTCTACACCAAAGCATACGTCTTGTTTATTATTGAGAAGATATTATTTGCTTCATCAAACAATGATGTTGTGCATGCTAGATATCTTATATTTCTACAAGATATTTATAAAGTATGTGATTATACATGAGGAGATGCGATTTTGACTTGTTTGTTCAGAAATTTACACAAAGCAACCTGCATCAATGCAAAAAGTTTTTTTATCTTTTTAAAACTTATTCATGTATCTTATTGACTATAGTTTGATGTTTATTTATATTGATATTGGCCGTCATAAATTTGTAATTTTTAACTCGATTAATTATGGCACAGGTTTGAGCTTACGAATTTCTGTCTATTGGAAGGCCTAATTATGCAACAGAGGTAGAGCATTGGTTGCCCGTGCAAGAGTGTGGGCCTACCAAAGAAATAAAAATAACATGAAAGAAATAAGAAGACTATACCCTCATCAAAACCAAATTTTTTATAGAGGCGAATTTGATGGGACAACAACTGCAATGGTACGGTGGATACCATATGCAAAGATTGATCATATAGTGGCACAGGAGTATCAAGCAGCCTGATATAGTGGTGCCTCACATATTCCCCTCATTTGACTTAATGTTGTTGAATTCCAAATGTCTGATCGTGTCCTGAGACAATTTGGGGAAAAAATAAGATATTCTTAAGGCCCCGATAAATATGATTGAACTCTACTGGGAGAGATAAGGGATTTACGCAATAGATTATATTCATGAGCGGAGAGATTATATTTCTATGTGGTATGCATGACAATGCATTATATTGGACTTTTTGGTGGCTACAAGATAGGAGGTTACTCTGGCCGAATACCTAAAGTGGTATAGAAAGATGACTCGTATAAGAATTAGCCACCCACAACTTAAACCAAATGACACATATACACCACATGGCTTATTTCATCGGTACGAAGCTGCAAACCTTATAAGTTTCATATTGAAGATTTTGTTTAAAACATTTACAATATATTATATATTGTTTACTAATCATATTTACACTTATATTATAGATTGAGCCTCATGAGCTTTTTATGCGAAACATTTTACGAGTTCCACTCATGCATAACTCTAGCCATGTGTGCAAGAAGTGGTATATCGTGTCAAGACTCTTCAATGAAGAACACCGAGGCGTTTATAAATATCTAAATGAAAAATCTCAAATTTAGCGCCAAATCAATTCAAACCAAGAGACTATCTATCGTGGGTTCAACCCATTTAGTCAAGGATCTTTGTACAACCCCTGGCTCCCATTTGTGGCGGAGGATAAACCAACTTTGCACTTGACACCTCTACATATACAAGTTTACGTATGGTACTGACTTGGAGAGTGTGGAAAATATTCAAGAAAAGTCCTATTACTGAAGAAATACCACATAGTGAAGCGGGACCGAGTGAGAGTTGGGTGGAGGGGCAGTTCCAATTTACCCATTTTTGTGCAAATCCCCTAAAGGAGTAAATTAAAAAAGACCTTTTGAATCCATTTAAGTCACATAAGGTGGAATTACTGAATTTTAACTGGTTCTCAAACAGTGTCGACGAATCACAGTCCCCTAATGTAGGCCTCTAGGAAAAGTATAGATTGGTTCACAAAGACGTACAATCACTTTGGTCTCGAACGCTTATATAGAAACAATCCGGGTCAAATCCCGAGTCCGGAACAAATCTCGGGTCAAATCTCAAGTCCGAATCGAATCAAATTCATCAAAATAAGGCCTCAAACTACTGGCCCAATAGTATCTTCTTGGGTTATCTTAGCCCACCACAGGCTCCCAAAAGGTCATGACTTAAAGGTACTATTGGTAGTAACTTATTTCCTTATATGGAGACAAATTTTTCCCCTATCTTTCGATGTGGGACTGGGGTGTTACAAACTCCCCACTTAAATTTCGAGCGTCCCCGCCGAGGCCGATCACACAGGCCCAAAGATCTTTGCCTCTCTAGCCATTGTGGGATAATACCGGCTGACTTCGTGTCCCCACCTCCGGACCTCCATCTCTCCATTGTGGGATAATACCACCAGCCTTCGTGTCCCTACCTCCGGCAACTCGATCGGATGACCCGACCCGAGCTTTCGAGAACCTAGCTTTGATACCATATGAAACAACCCGGGTCAAATTTCGAGTCCGGAATAAATCTTGGGTCAAATACCAAGTCCGGATCGAATCCATCAAATTAAGGCCTTAAACTACTGGCCCAATAGTATCTTCTTAGGTCATCTTAGCCCACCACAGGCTCCCAAAAGGTCATGACTTGAAGGTACTATTGGTAGTAACTTATTTTTTTATATGCAGACAAATTTTTCCCATATCTTTCGATGTGGGACTGGGGTGTTACAAACTCCCCCACTTAAATTTCTGACGTCCCCGTCAGAACCGATCACACACACGGGCCCAAAGATCTTTGCCTCTCTAGCTATTGTGGGATATGAACAACCCGGGTCAAATCCCGAGTCCGGAACAAATCTTGGGTCAAATCCCAAGTCCGAATCAAATCCATCAAATTAAGGCCTCAAACTACTGGCCCAATAATATCTTCTTAGGTCATCTTAGCCCACCACAGGCTCCCAAAAGGTCATGACTTGAAGGTACTATTGGTAGTAACTTATTTTCTTATCTGACGTCCCCGTCAGAACCGATCACACACACGGGCCCAAAGATCTTTGCCTCTCTAGCCATTGTGGGATAATACCGGCTGGCTTCGTGTCCCCACCTCCGGACCTCCATCTTTCTATTATGGGATAATATCACCAGCCTTCGTGTCCCCACCTCCAGCAACCCGATCGGATGACCCAACCCGAGCTTTCGAGAGTCGGCTTTGATACCATAAGAAACAACCCGAGTCAAATCCCGAGTCCGGAACAAATCTCGGGTCAAATCTCAAGTCCGAATCGAATCAAATTCATCAAAATAAGGCCTCAAACTACTGGCCCAATAGTATCTTCTTGGGTCATCTTAGCCCACCACAGGCTCTCAAAAGGTCAAGACTTAAAGGTACTATTAGTAGTAACTTATTTCCTTATATGGAGATAAATTTTTCTCCTATCTTTTGATGTGGAACTGGGGTGTTACATATATGGGATCAAACCATAGATGCATATTTAAGATAACAGAAAAGATTTTCTGAAATAGTTGTGAAAAAGCTAATTAATATTTTATTACATGTTGCTTCTTTCAATTACTGCATAGATAGTGTAATAAATATAGGGACATGTCACCGTCTTAAAGGAGTCACTTTAATATTTCTAATGTTACCCTTTTTGTCAACCAAAGGGAACAACCTTCTTTATCGGATTGTGATTTTACATATGAGAATCACTATTTTTTATTTGGCATCTCGCTTAAGGAGTGTCAAGTCTTCCTGATAGATTCATTGTTCGACGATGTAAAAGGCAATAAAATAACAAGTCGATACAAGAACGAGATTGAATATGTGGTACATTCACATATCTAAATAAAAAGAATCATTTTTTTGGAATGTTCATTTTATTTATTGTGTCATCTTATGTACTTGTATATTTTTTGGTACAACGTGATTTACTTGAAAATGCCTTAATAATTTCTGCCAAGAAGAAAAAATTTCTAGATAAGAAGATTACGCTTTCAATCAAAGCGACGTGTCCAAAACAAAAGAATTCTTATGATTGTGGCATGTATATTATGAAATATGTTGACTACGTCGTGCAAGGCATTCCTTTGGTCACTCAAGATTAGTCAAAAGATGATGCAGTTTTGTTTAGATATAGGTGATACGTATAATTTTATTTTATATTTTGATGATAATAATTATGTTTTAAAATATTTAAATATATAATTATTTAATTATTTTTCTTCATTATTCTATTTTTGATTTTACTTGAATTAATTTTTATTGACTTTGATAAATTATATGTCAAGTGTTAAATAAATTAATTCATATAATATAAAAGGCAAGGAAATCCTATTTGTTTTAAAGTTCAAAGTTGAGCAAAAATATTTTTGCATACATCATAGATATAATATATATATATATATATATATATATATATATATATATAACGGGTACATATATGTAAGTATAAAATATCATAGTACTTCAATAATACTTATAACACCATGCATGCTAAAATTATATTACATCCATACATACCAACAAGCATGCATTAAATTTATAGTAGTATAAACCGGATATTGTTATATATAAAGTGATTCCCTCCTCTGAGGGTTATCACCTGTGAGTACTCTCCCCTTTAGGATTGAGCAAAAAACGAATAAAATCGAATTATCGAACCGAACTAAAAATTTTCGGTTATTTGAGTATTTTTTGTAATTCGATTATATTTGATTTTCGGATTCGGATTTAGTTTCCAATTTTTTGTAATTCGGTTACCCGAATAACCGAATTAAAAATAAAAAAACAGAAGACTTAAAAATAAAAACAAACCGTGTCTCTCAGACTTCTCTTAGTCTTAGTATCCAACTCTCTCTCATATCTCAGACTTCTCTTAGTATCTCAGACTTCTCTCATATCTTAGACTTCTCAATATCCAACTATCTCGCTAAAACCCAAATCAATCTCTCATCTCTCAGATCTGTATACCCTTAGCCCTCATCTCTCACTCTCTGCCCTAGCCCCTAGTGCCCTAAGCCCCTAACCCCAAAGGCAAATCCCAACCCCCAAATAGTGCCTCCGTTCGGTCGCTCCGACGACGACGTCAACTCCCCAATTTTATTGAAATTTCTCTCTTCTTCAACGGACTATTTGCTTTACTCTGTTCCATCAAGTTCCGTCATTAATGGATATGGAGAAAAAAGGCCCTTCTTGGGTTCCCCTACTCTTCCTTTTTAGGGGATTTGGTGGGTGATTTCAATCTGTATTTGGTTGATTTTTTTCTTTATTCGATTTTTTTTTAGAACAAGTGGATGTGGGTAATTGTTAATTTGTCATGGGAATTTGTATTTCTCGTGTATTTCCCATGAATAATACACATGGATTATGAATTGGTTATATTAATGACTCTGTTTTATTTTGTTAATTTTAATCATATATTTGGCATGATCTTCTTCTTTTGTTTAGTGTTGATCGACTGATTTTAGTGAATTATAATGTTATGTTAATTATGGAAGCCTTCATTTCGGTTATTACCCGAATACCCAAATGTACAAATTTGATGATTAATTCGCTTAGTTACCAAATTTTGTTAGTGTTCGGATAGTAAAATTATGGATAATTCGGTATTCGGTTATAACCGAATAGCCTATTCGGTTCGGTTATAACCGAATGATCACCCCTACTCCCCTTACTCCTTCTCCTTTCTTCAGTCCGTGAATCATCCTCCTCTCCCCGTGACTCCTCTTCTCTTCCTATATAAAGGAATGAAACTGAAGGAAAAAGAATAAGAATTTCTCTGAAGGTTTCTCTCTCTTTTTCTCTTACTTATTCTCTCTAAATTTATGCAACAATTATAAGATTATCTTTTTACACTTTGCTAAAGTTTTATAACACGTTATCAACACGAAGCTCTAACCAACTGAGACGGTAAAATTAAATTCTTGTAATTTATTATTATATTACCGGTTTGGCTATGCCACCAATAATATAATTTTATTCTTATAATTTCCTTTAAATTCTTGCAATTTATTATTATACTATCGGTTTGGCTATGCCACCAATAGTATACTGTTATTCTTACAATTGGCAGTTATTAAACCCGACCGGTTCAATCGTTAAAAATTGAAACCAGTATGCACTTTTGTCCGTTTTGATCTAATTTTATTGAGTTGGTAAAAAATCAGTTGACCAATCGGTAGTTCAACTGGTAAAACAGGTTAATTGACCCAGTGAACCGGTTTTTTTAATATTATTTTTTACAATTTATTTTTTAATATTAAAATTAATCACTTTTAGTAATAGGTGTGACGCCCCCAAAATAGGTATACACAACCCATTCTGAGTTGCCAAATACATTGTACAGAATTCAAATACAAACTTAATTATACAACTGTCGTATAAAATACGACAAAACATAGCTGAGAGTTTTAACACGAATATTGTCTCATAGACAATATCCAAACTCAAATGGAGTCCTCATTACATTTATTATCACACTATTTCATAGAATAGTGAGAACTACTATAGCCACCGTCTCGAACCATCACTCCGTTCCCCGACTAGTATTAGCTATATTCTCATTTCCTGAAGAGAACAATGAAAGAAAAGGGTGAGCTCAACTAGCCTAGTAAAGAATATTATGGCTAAGATAATGCAAAATAAATTATCCTTAGCCTTCAACAGTATAAAAACTGATAGGATACAATAAACAATAAGTTTAACTGCAGCGAAACAAGTAATCCATTAGAAGAGTCAGGTAGAGCATGATATCTACTATCTTCTATGATTTAAAAGTTCATCATCAATATTTTATCGCTGTAACACAGCTCAATAATTCACATCATCGAATTATCCATGCACTACGGACCAAAGATATCATTAGTATCACCAATGGTCATGATCATGCCAATAAATGTCCATCAATGCACTACGGGTCAATAGGGACTTTTACATCATCATTTGTAACATTACAGGTCATGATTATACCGATACATAATCATACCAATCAACAGTCCATCTATGCACTACGGGCCAAAGATGACTTTCATCATAATATAAGCATGAGGATGATGACAATGATATAAGAATTCAATAAAATGAGAGTAAGGATAAATTTAAAAGATTTATAATTCAATTTATCCAGAATTCAATAATGTCCAAATTGTCAACATGATACTACTTTGTGGAGTAAAATTCAAGAATAATATTGTATCAAAAATAATTTGGACAGAAAAAAAATCAATTTTTATCATGAATAGTACCCCGGGTGAATAGTACCCCATGAATAGTACTTCGGGAATAGTACCCCGACATTAAAAGATTAAAAGTTATCAAGAATGTTCAGAATAATATTTCTGTGAAAAGATACTATGAAGCACAAATTTCAAGGATATTCTACTAATTTCACGGAGTATAGAAGCAATACTTATCAAAATGAGTGTAGAATTCAGAATCTGAAACAAACTAATATTACTTACATACTACAGAGTATGGAAGAAAATATTATTTCTTACGAATATTGAACAAAAATAATATCACTTACCTTAAAAGGAAAGTACTTCTGAATGGTATAGCGGGGATATTCTTGAAGAAAACTTGTACTGTTTTCTACACTCAATGCTTCCTTAAACTCTAAAGAAATATGCTCAATATTATAGAAGGAGAATTCTTTGATTCTGATGTAATTTTTATTTCTAAACTAAGCATCATATAGGAGAATGGAAGAATACTATTTGAATTTAGAAAATCACGGACGCACAGTAGAAAAAATTCACGTGCGAAACTTTATGAAAATATTTTGATTTTACTATGCAGCACTATGCACACACTATGCAGTACTATGCAAACAATAAAATATAATATATTCTATTATATATATATATATATATATATATATATATATATATATTGACAAATATATAAAACTTTCTACCGACTATTTTAAAAAATGAGTAAGTGGGGGTCCATATAATAAGTCAAATTTACAACAAATACTTCATAAAAATCCCCTCTATTTATCTCAATTCACTTGGCTTCACAAAATATATTTTTAATAATATTTATTCATCATTTATAACTCACAATATTAATAACCAGATCATTCCCAGGAAATAGAGGACTTTTCGATAAGGATTTCTCCCTATTGGTGCACAATTAGGTGACCAAACCCATTTTTTCGACAGAAATTTCTAGACATTGTCAATAATGCAAATAATGATATGAATAACTTGTCATCTCAATTATTGATTTAATAATATAAAATATTGTGACAATAATTGAATCAATAATATGAGATACTATGCAGCAATAATTGTGGCAATAATTGAGTATAACTGAGTGACTTCTCACGTAAACATCAATAATCAAAGATACTATATAATACCGTGTGCTACTATCCAACCACGTATATTACTTTACTTTTATCACCGGGTATTTCAACAGTTAACGATAAAACTTTCGCCGTTATTTTTATAAAAAGATATTTCTGTCATTTTCTATCTCCAACAGTAATTCCGTTGTGGGGTCCACCAATGATTGTGCCGTCGTACGAATATTCCTTAATAAAATGAATATTCTCCGACCAAACGAATATTTTATGACAACTTGCTTACTTTGCAAAATTTGTAAATATTACCCACAACTATACCATTATATCAAATCCACACCTTAATACTCAAAATGATATTTAGAAAAAAATTAATATTTATTCATAAAAATTGGGGTCTTACAACCTCCCTTATGAAATTTCGTCCTCAAAATTAGGGTGCGTTCCTGGTATGTCAAAGAGGTGAAGATACCATGACTTCATTTCAGATTCGAACTCCCAGGTCATTTCCTCAACATCGTGGTTTCTCCACAAAACTTTGACTTGAGGTATAACCTTTGAGCGTAGAATATGATCATTTTTATCCAAGATTTTAACAGGTACCTCCTCATACGTTAAATCTTTCGCTATCTCATCCGGTTCTAATTCAATAATGTGGTTCGGTTCTTTCACATATTTACGTAAAATAGATATGTGAAAAAAGTTATGAACACAAGACATACTTGACGATAAGGCGAGTCTATATGCCACAGTTCCTACTCGGTCGAGGATTTCAAATGGGTCAATGAATCTAGGATTGTGCTTTCCTCTCTTTCTAAATCTTGTAACTCCTTTCCATAGAGCAATACGTAACAATACATGATCTCTAACATTGAATTCCACATCTCTTCGATGAAGATCAACATAACTCTTTTGTCGATCTTGTGATGTTTTTATACGTTGTTGGATCATTTGAATCTTTTTCGTTGTCATGCGTACTAATTTCGGTCCCAACAACGTTGCTTCACCCACCTCATCCCATCATACTGGAGAACGACACTTAGGTCCATACAACGCCTCGAATGGAGCCATGCCTATACTTGCTTGATAACTGTTGTTGTAGGAGAATTCCACTAATGGAAAGAACTTGTCCCAACTTCCTTTGAAGTCTAGGACACAGAGTCTTAATAGATCTTCAAGAGTTTAAATAGTCCTCTCCGACTGCCCGTTCGTTTAAGGATGATATGCCGAACTGAATCGTAAATCTGTGCCCATAGCTTTTTGCAAACTAACCCAAAATCGTGAAGTGAATCTTGGGTCTCGATAAGAAACTATGGATACTGGCATACCATGCAGTCTTACAATCTCATTTATGTATATGCGAGCAAGAGGTTCAAGTGAATAAGTTTCTCGTATAGGTAAGAAATGAGCATAATTGGTTAATCTATCAGCAATGACCCAAATTGCATTTATGCCTTAAGAAACCTTGGGAAGACCAGTAACGAAATCCATGGTAATGTGCTCCCACTTCCATTCTAGAATTTCAAGTGGTTGCAATGGACCTTTTGGCACTTGATGCTCTGCCTTGACACGTTGACAAGTTAAAAACCTTGAGAGAAACTCCGCGATCTCTCTCTTCATATTAATCCACCAAAATGTATGTCGAAGATCACGATATATTTTTGTACTCCCAGGATGGATTGTAAACGGTGTGTTGTGCGCCTCCATCATGGTTTTATACTTCAAATCAAAGTCGTTAAGAACACAAAGTCTGGATTTGACTCGAAGTATTCCTTCTTCATCGATTTTTACTTCTGGAATAGCACCTTCTTGCACTTTCTTCTTCATACGCATCAACTCCAGGTCCGTAGCTTGAGCAACTTTAAATTTATCGATTAAAGTCGGTTCTACTTGTATATTTGACATCATCACGTGGGTCCCTAGAGTCTTTAACTATATCTCCATCCTTTGTAAGTCATATAAAATGGGCCTTTGCGTTGACAATATCACACTCGTACCCGCATATGATCTTCTACTCAACGCGTTAGCTACTACGTTTGCTTTTCTAGGATGGCATTGAATGGTATAATTGTAATCTTTCAACAGCTCGAGCCAACGTCGTTGCCGCATGTTGAGTTCCTTTTGAGTGAAAAAGCATTTGAGGCTTTTATGATCCGTATAGATTTCAATTTTCTCCCCATACAGGTAATGCCTCCAGATTTTAAGCGCAAAAATGACTACTGCCAACTCTAGATCATGAGTAGGATAATTCCTCTCATATTCTTTGAGTTGTCGTGAGGCATAGGCTATGACTTTCCCATATTGCATAAGAACACATCCTAACCCTCTGCCTGAAACATCGTTATAGATGACAAATCCCTCCGAACCATATGGTATTTGTGAGACCCCAGATTTTATGAATAAAGATTTAATTTTCTCGAAATAATTTTTTTAAAATATTATGGTGTGGATTTGATATAATGTTATAGTTGTGGGTAATATTTATAAATTTTGCAAAGTACGCAAGTTGTTATATAATATTCGATTGGTCGGGGAATATTCTTTTTGTCAGGGAATATCCGTACAACGGTACAATCATTGGTGTACCCCACAACGGAATTATTGTCGGATTGAGAAAATGACAAAAATACTTTATGAAAATAACTACGAAGTTTTACTGATTAATGTTGAAACACCCGGTGTTAAAAGTACAAAGAATATCGTGGTTTCATAGTACGCGGTATTGATTATTGATGCTTACGTGAGAAGTCACTCCGGTTATACTCAATTATTGCTACTGAATTGTTGCATCATATCTCTCATATTATTGATTCAATTATTATCACAAAGATCATCTCGCATAATATGTTATTTTATTAAATCAATAATTGAGATGACAATGTTATTTGTATTATTAAATTGCAATATTTATAATGTCTAGAAGTTCTATCAAGGAGAGGTTTGGTCACCTAATTGCGCGCCAATAGGGAGAAATCCTTATTGGAAAGCCCCTTCCTAGTGAGCGACACTGGTTGATAAATATTGTGAGTTATAATATTAATGATGAATGTTATTAAAATTGAAGTTGTGTTCAGAGTTGAATTTGGAGACGCGAACGTGATATTTGAGTCCGGAACGATGAAATTAGTAAAAATTGTCTATAAACACAAAATTTTCCGGGATTCACTATTTGGTCAAAAAGTCAACAGTTGACTTTTTCAGAAAAAGTCAAACTTCGAAATTTCAAAATTTATATTGTTGATAAAAATAGTTTCATTATGTTGGAATTGTTTGTGTTAGTGAAAATCGACATTTATTTCGATAATAATTAATGTCTGGAGGTTATATTGACCAATCGGGTATTTAACCGGATAAATGAGCAATTGATTGCTATTAATTCACATGATTATAACTATTTGTTCACATGTGTATACTATTATTTCACATTCGTGTTACTATTAGGGGAGTTAGTGCAAGATTGATAATACTTGCATGACTAAGTTAAAAATAGGGGTATAGATGGAGGTACTATACTGTAATTATTTTTATCACATGATTAGAACTATTGAGTCACATGATTTACTATTGATTAACATTATTTACTATTAGGGGAGTTGGTGCAAGATTGATAATACTTATGGGACTAAATTAAAATGAAGAAAAGAGGAAGGTATTATAATTGTAATATTAGAGCCCCAAAACGTGCAATTATCGAAACTATATTTTCCTATAAATAGAAGCTCATTCTTCCTTCATTTCTCACCAATTCACAAAAAGCTTTAGAGGCGATTATTATAGAGAGAAATTATAGAGAAGAAGAAAGAAAGTCTGCTACCTCAATATTCCGAAGATCCGGTTTGTCTAAAGTAGGAATATTATTTGTTGTATCCGTAAAGGGTATTATTTCTTTTGTATTCATGAAGAGAACTTACTGTTATTCCATTCTTTATTATTCACTGGAATAACCAAAGATATCACGGACTACCCTATACTTGGTGACATTCTTCTATTATTCCATCTTTATTATTATTACATTTGGAATATCATGTTCATGCGCTTTTCTGTGGGACTGGGTAAAATCTTTATTATTATTATTCGTTGAATATCACATGCATGCGTTTTCTGCCTAGGACCTAGTTCCGTTATTTATTATTACGTTGGAATAACGCTATACGCGGCAACCGCATGCATGGTGATTTCTTTTGTTATTCCATTCTTTATTATACTCAGTTGGTTAAAGTTTTGACTTCTATACTCCATAAAATTAATTGAATATCCTTGATATTTGCGCTTCATCCAGTATCTTTTCATGGACATATTCTTCTGAGCATTCTTGAATTTTACTCTACAAAGCAGTATCATGTTGACACTTTGGACGTTATCAGTTCCTAGATAAATTAATTCTTGAACTTGTTTTATTGAATTCTTATATCATTGTCATCATCATCATAGTTATATTTTTTGAAAGTCATCTGTGGCCTGTAGTGCATAGATGGACTTGGTATGATTATGACCAGGGATTATTCGGTGTAATCATGACCGTAATGTTACAAATGATGTGGAAAAAGTCCTCATTGGCCCGTAATGCATTGATGGACAGTTTTTGGTATGATTATGGCTATGGATTCTCTTCGGCCAAGGGTACAAAGATGAATTATTTTATGGCATGATCAGGACCGTTGATGAAAATACGATTATCTTTGGCCTGTAGTGCATGGATAATTCATGGTCGTGATACTAAAGAATATCCTTGGCCTGTAGTGCAGGGGTGATTCGATGATGTGGATTATTTATTAAGTTGAGTCCCAGCGATAAAAGTGATGAAAAATCTTTTAAATCATAAAAGATAGTAGATTTTATTCTCTACTTGACTCTTTTAATGGATTGCTTGTTCCGCTGCAGTTAAACTTGATGGTTGTTATATTATATCAGTTTAACAATGTTGAAGGCTAGCGATAATATGTTCTGCATTATCTTAGTCATAATATTTTTTACTGGGCTAGTTGAGCTCACCCTTTCTTTCACTGTTCTCTTCAGGAAATGAGAACGTAGCAGGGACTAGTCGGGGAACAGAGTGATGGTCTTAGATGGTGCATTAGTAGTCCTCACTATTCTGTGAAATTGTGTGATAATAAATGTAATGAGGACTCCATTGAGTTTGTATACTCTCTAGATGACAGTATTTGTATTAAAATTCACAACATATGTTTTGTCATCTTGTACACGACAGTTGTATAATTAGTTTGTATATGTATTCTGTACCATGTATCTGGCGACTCAAGATGGGTGATGTATACCTAATTTTTGGGGCGTCACAGTATTGTCAGAACAGGTGCTGAAATGAGTCTCATCTTGAGTTCTTGAAAAATCTTCTCACATTCTTCGCTCCAACCGAATTTTGTATCTTTTTGAGTCAGTTGAGTTAACGGAGTGGCGATTCGAGAAAACCCTTCCACGAATCTCCGATAATAACTAGCAAAGCCCAGAAAGCTACGTACTTCGGTCACTGACTTAGGTTGCTCCCAGCTTTGTATTGCTTTAATCTTTGCTGGGTCAACAGATATTCCATGATTTGATATCACGTGCCCAAAGAATGCTACTCCTCAAGCCATAACTCACATTTCTTCAACTTGACATATAGTTTGGTTTCACGAAGTTTTTGGATTATTAGCCTCAAGTGTTGCTCATGATCTTCACAGCTTTTGGAGCATATGAGGATTTCATCAATAAAGACAACCACAAAATGATCCAAATATTCCTTGAATACTCGGTTCATCATATCCATGAAGGTAACAGGAACATTGATCAATCCAAAAGACATGACTGGGAATTCGTAATGCCCGAACTGAGTTCTAAAAGCAATATTTGGAATGTCATCAGTTTTAATCTTTAACTGATGATATCCGGAACGAAGATCGATCTTTGAAAAGAATTTGACGCCTTGTAATTGGTCAAACAGGTCATCAATGCGAGGCAACGGGTACATATTCTTGATGGTGACTTGATTCAACTCCTGATAATCAATGCAAACTGATGTCTAACAATTCCTACAGTTGGGTTTTTAACTCCTGAAGTTCAATAGGAGCCATTCGATATGGGGTTTTGGAAATGGGTTTTGTACCGGGTTCAAGGTAAATACAAAACTCGATTTTTGGGAGAAATAAAAGAATAGGTATAACCGATATCAAATAAGGTATAGACTTCGCAAGAGTTTATGATTAGCTTACCAGTGATAATTTCGTTCAGGTTCCTCGCTTTTTGGGAGGTCATGAGAAACTCTCTCCCTTAAATTACAGGCTTTGACTTGTTTGGGACAGCCTTTGGTGTCACCCTCCAAGCTGGACTTGACTTCGCTGCATGACAAAATCGAGCTAGGTGACCTTCTCTTCTGCAATTATAACATGCTTTAGACTGCTGCGTACAGTTTAGACTGATGTGTCCCTCCCCTCCGCATTTGTAGTATACGATCGGTGGTCGTTCTCTTTCCTTAAAAACGGGTGCTGGTGTTGCTGTCTTTCCATCATTATTGAATCTCCTCTTCCTAAAATTTCCACTTCTATTATCTTGGCTAGGATTACCATCAAAGTGGTTACCATTTCTGGCATGTTGATTTCCTCCACGTTTATTTTCACCGCTTCGATGACTGCTACCACTGGTATTATCGTTTTGTCGGCTGCTTTCTCTTGGTTGGGTTGACTCATTATCGCGCTCCAATAACTGAGCCATATTCACAATATCTGAATAAAAGTAAAATTTGTGAGAAATAAGGTATTGACATATTTCGGGTTTCAAACCTCGGAGAAACATTAGCGTCATACGCTCCTCATTATCTACCAAATGGGATATAAACCGAGATAACTCGGCAAACTTAGCCTCGTACTACGACACTGTCATATTGTTTTGCTCCAGCTTGATGAACTCCACCTCCTTCATGTGATGAATTCTTTCGGGAAAGTACTTGTCGTTGAACAATTCTTGAAACTTCTCCTAAGACATCTTTAGTGCGGCAGGTTGAGTACGCTTTACAGATTCCCACCAATAATATGCCTCTCCTCGCAACATGAAGGTGGCAAAAGGAACCTTTTGGTCCTCGGAGCATCCCAAAACATCAAATATCTTGGTGATCTACTTTATCCACATCTCTGGCTTTCCCAAAAACTCCGGTGGTCCCAACTCCTTGAACTGCTTAGCGGTGACCGTCCGAGAGTTGCCAGTGTTTCCACCTGCATTTTGAACAAGAGTCTCTCTTGCCTGATGTTGTACGAAATGTAGAAATCTCCTAAACATTCCGTTGTTCATCATTTGGTCGATGTTGTTGTGTACGTGAGGATTATTGACCTTCTTGATGCACATTATCCTAGTTATTGATCATTGGTGACTCAACGGTCTCATGTGCTCCATTGCTTATCTCAACATTCTCGGATGTCATTTTCAAACACTGCTACAAAATAAGGCTTAATTGACATGCAACATATTATCCCTATATTCTGACCGATTAATTAAATAACAAATAAGCTTAGGTAGGTCATACTAGCGAAAGATTTACCCGTCTCTCCCCTCCTAGTTCTAGTCTCACATCTCAGCCAAGGATCATATCCCTAAGCTTTGATACCAACTGTGACGCCCCCAAAATAGGTATACATCACCCATTCCGAGTCGCCAAATATATGGTACAGAACTTAAATACAAACTTCATTTATACAATACGACAAAAGCGTAGCTGAGAGTTTTTACATGAATATTGTCTTATAGACAATATCCAAACTCAAATGGAGTCCTCATTACATTTATTATCACACTATTTCATAGAATAGTGAGGACTACTATAGCCACCATCCTGGACCATCACTCCATTTCCCGACTAGTCCCGGCTACGTTCTCATTTTTTGAAGAGAACAATGAAAGCAAATGGGTGAGCTTAACTAGCCCAGTAAGAAATTTTATGACTAATATAATGAAGAATAAATTATTGTTAGCCTTCAACAGTGTTAAACTGATAGAATACAATAAACAATAAGTTTAACTGCAGCGGAATAAGCAATCCATTAGAAGAGTCAAGTAGAGCATGATATCTACTATCTTCTATGATTTAAAAAGTTTATCATCAATTTTATTGCTGAGACTCAGCTTAATAAATAATCTACATCACTGAATTATCCATGCACTACGGGCCAAAGATATTCATTAGTATCAGATCCACGAATTTTCCATGTACTACGGGCCAAGGATATTCGTGTTATCACCAATGGTCATGATCATGCCAACAACTGTACATCAATGGACTACGGGCCAATGAGGATGATAGGTATATTTTTATTCTATATATTTTGATGATAACAATTATGTAGCAATTAATTAAATATGTAATTATTTAATTCTTTTTTATTATCTAAACTATTTTCTAATTTTTCTTGAATTAATTTTTATTGACCTTGATAAATTAAATGTCAAGTGTTAAATAAATTGATTCATATAAAATTCAAGGCAAGAAGATCCTATTTCTGTTTTCAAAAAAAAAGTTGGGCAAAAATATTTTATTTCATGTATCATACTATTTATTAGTATATATAAACTTGTGTATATTAATAAAGTATATATATATATATATATATATATATATATATATATATATTCCTAGTTCCTATCAGGACTCCTCATTTTCTTAAGTTACATACTTTTTTTTGCTTTTTTTTAAATAACTAAAAAAAAGTTTAATATTTTATGGAATTGGAATTTTTCATAATAGTTATTTTGGGTGTGATTTGATATATAATAAAATATATATATATACAATTGCATACATACCTATTTTATTATATGTATCCAAATCACACCCAAAACACTATATTATATAAAAATTTCAGCCCATAAAATATTACTTTTTTTTAGTTGTTTTAAAAAAACAAAAAGGTCAGAATTTTACTCCGTGCACGGAGTGGGACTGATCGATTATATATATATATATATATATATATATATATATATATATATATATATATATATATATATATACATGTACTAAATATACATACATGCATGTAACATGCAAAGTGTGTGATGGCTACTTTAAAAATCGCGTCTCTTATTTTAGGAGTAAAACCGTGTATGTGCTTGCATTTTTTTTTTGGCTTCAAAACATGTGGTCAAATGGTTCAATAAATGCTAGGTGAATTGATTTTGGCGTGGGTAGAATTACAACTTCTTCCGCGTAATATCTGTTCCAATCTGGACCGTTCAATTTAAAAATCCTTCATCCAAATCGTGCACTCAAAATTAGATTTCTAAAATTACAATTTTGCCCTCGACTTCAAAAAAATTTATAAATAGGGAGTATTTCATTCATTTGGTTTTTGCCAATTCAGTGAAAAACAAAGCATACTCTCCTTGCCTACATTCTCTCTGAAAGCTTTATATCTCTTCTTACAAAAGTTCTGATTATTTTAGAAGAGAAAATTGGTCCAAGTATTGAGATAAGTCATTTAAATTTAACTTCTGTTGAATTATTTCTTACTTGCTTTATATATATAGATATACAAATATACATTGTTCTACACAATTTTATATATCTATATTTTATGTATCTCCGTAGCCTTGGGCGCCGCAAGGCTACGGAGATACACCTCTACGGAGGGGAATTCGAACCGTACGATTCCTTATAGTCTTCAGTAACCTTTTATCAACATTATTTATATAAATATCGTAAAATAGATACGACACTTGATAGCTCAAGATGACACTGAGATATTACTCCAAAAAGAGTAGTTGTGACGCCCCCAAAATTAGGTATACATCACCCATTCTGAGTCGCCAGATACATGGTACAAAATTCAAATACAACTTCATTTATACAATCATTTGAGTCGTCAGATATAAATCGACCACACGATTAACTATGAGTTTTAATACAAATGTATGTAACTCTCATGGTACCTCGACCACAACCTTACAATGATACTTTACATAAAAGTATAGTCAAAAACTATTTTAGAAATTAAAATCTTTGGGAAGTGCTCAAAGAAACCTTCGTATACGGGAGGCCGTGCTGCCTAGGTTATGATAGATATCATATGTCCACATAATTATCCTTGGTTGACCCAAAAGTCCCCAAAGAAAAACAAGAAGATTACTATCATCTTCTTTCCAATGGTGAGTCTTTTCTTGACATATAAATATATTTGTTGTCTCCAAGTGAAAATTATATTTCACATAAACCCCAAGATCATATAGGTAGTTCTCGTAGATATATTCAGCAAGTGGATGTGCACAACCATGTCTTATGAGAACACGAGGTTGTATGTCATTAGACATCTTGTATGATAGTGACAAAACACCCTTCCAAAGTTGGGTTCGCCTCACCCTATTTGATTCACCAAATATAACTACTAAATGATGTATAGATTACAACACACTTTTTATACTATTTAGGAGAACCTCCATGACTAGAGACCACTGTTTTATTCCCCTGTTATTCCCGCCGAATTCGTAAGAACACTCTTACTAAGCAACACTCTTATTACAAATGTAATTGTGAAGCGAGCAAGGAGCACAACTAGCCCAAAGAAAGAATATCATGACTAAAGATAATTAAATTATCAATAGCTTTCATCAATAATAAATCGTAGATTTAGAACATATGGTAGATGATAAAACTTTTCAACCATAGTTGCAGTGAACGAAAGCAATCCATTAGAAGAGTCAAATAGACCATAAGGTCTATTATTTCTCTATGTTAAAAGTCCACCAATAATATTTTATCCATGTAAAATAAATCAATAGTTCTCATCACAATCATACTGAATAACTCATAATCATAATTGTGATTCTAAATTCCTCTTCGCAACCGTGACGTGAAGATAATTTTAAATCACCTATCTTCACCGAAACATCAAAAATCATGGTTATACCAAATCGTAATTCCCGTCATAATCATACTAATAAATTCATCTTTGCACTACGACCAAAGATATTTATTAACAATTCATCTTTGCACTACATGCCAAAGACATACAATCAGATTTTAGAAGAGTCAAGTAGAGCATGATATCTACTATCTTCTACGAATTAAAAGTGTATAATAAATATTTTATCACGAGACTCAAACAATAAATAATCCACATCATCGAATCACCCCTTGACTACTACCAAGGATATTCTTTAATATCACATCCATGAATTTATATTTCATCGTTGAGACTCATTTCGATAATCAATCCATATCTTTGAATTATCCATGCACTACGCTTAATGATATTCGTTAATATCACGACCACCAATTAATTATCCATGCACTACGCTTAAAGATAATCGTGTTTTCATCAATGCCGATCATGATCATGCCATAAAACAATTCATCTTTGCACCCTTGGTCAAGAGAATCCATAGCCATAATCATACCAAAAAGCCCATCAATGCACTTTCACGGGCCGATGAGGACTTTTTCAACATCATTTGTAACATTACGGTCATGATTATACCGAATAATCCTTGGTCATAATCATACCAAGTCCATCTATGCACTACGACCAAAGATGACTTTCAACACAATATAAGCATGAGGATGATGACAATGATATAAGAATCAATCAAATGAGATAAAGGATAAATATTAAATATTTATAATATAATTTATCCAGCGTTCAATAATAACCAAATGTTATTAATCACTTAATAATCTCATAATCTAATATCATTAATATTATAACAATATTTTAATCATTTCTTAAACTTATAAACAATTTATTTTAATTGTTTACACTTTATCAAATAATGCATTTAATCATTCAAAAATGCCATACTCATAAGATTTCATCATCAATGTTCAAATTCCTCATCAAAAATCTGCATATACCCTATATAGTATTCTTAAGCTATAAAATCTTATTTTCCAATTTTATTACTTCACATAACATATTTAATTCATTTACTCATAACTAGTTCATTTTCATGAAAAATACCAAATCAGTCCCAAAAATATTTTTTTTCTGGAATTTAGCAGAATATAGTCTCATCTTGAACATATATTTTTCTCAGAATTTTTAAAATTCATTTACTATTTTTCATATGGCTAAAAGCGCCGAATATTTAGACATTTATCATAAATTGTACTTTTGTCCAAAAATTCAAATTTACATGTGGTATACTCTTGTTATATACATGTACTCCCAATAAAAATGTCACCAATTTTGGAGTTAACCACAAGGAGTTATAAGGGTTTACTTTTAAAATAGTCTTTTCCCATAAAATCAATAACTCTTAATCTATACATCCAAAAATCGCCATTTTTGGACACAATCTAGAAAACTCATCAAATTATCATTTCAAATTTTTCTAGAATTTTGAGGTCGAAAAATTATGAAAGCCTTTCAGTAGAAACCCCTTTTAATAAAAAATACTATTCGTATGAATACAAAGGATCATTTACAATGCATGCAGTAATCCACATAGACAAAAGTTATTTCAACAGAATAATAAAGAATGGAACGTGTCATGCGTAAACGCATGCATGTGATATTCCAAGAATAATAAATAATGAAATAACAGAAGAATTCACCTGTGCATGCGATAGATCAGCATGAGACAAAGTTATTCCAATGAATAATAAATAATAATAAAACCAGTCACAAACAGAAGCGCTTACGCATGACAGGATATTCCGACGAGAATAATAAAGAATGGAATAATAGAAGAATTTCACCATGTATGCGATTACACACATAGACGCAGTTATTCCAACATAATAATAAATAACGGAACCAGATCATGCGTAAAGCACAGACAGGATGTTCCAACAGAATGATAAAGAACGGAATATTAGAAGAATGTCACCAAGTATAGGGTAGTCCACGTATACTGGTTATTCCAACAGAATAATAAATAATGGAATAACAGAAGTTCTCTTCATGAATACAAAAGAAATAATACCCCTTACGAGTACAACAAATAATATCCCTTACCGTAAAAGAAACTGAATATAAGAGTAGAGAAGTAGTAGAATACTTTTCTATAGTTTCTTTATAATTTCTCTCTCTAGAGTTTCAGTGAATTCGTAAGAAATAATGAAGGAATGAGCTTCTATTTATAGAAAAATGGACTGCATAGTAACTAACTCATGAACGGTCCATATTTAAAGCAAAATCTTTTAATTAAAATATAATATATTCTATTTATAATCTAATAAAATGAATAACTTTATAAAAGTATTCTGTTTTATATAAAAAGATTTTACTATGCAAAACACTATGCAGACACTATGCATAATAAAATATAATATATTATATTTATAGAATAACTTTATAAAAGTATTTTGTTTTATATAAAAAGATTTTACTATGCAAAAAACACTATACAATAGAATATAATATATTCTATTTATAGAATAACTTTATAAAAGTATTCTGCTTTTATATAAAAAGTTTTTTACTGCTTTTATTGCATTAATAATAATAATAAAACAAAACTGAGTGACTTATCACGTAAGCATTAATAACCAACATCGTGTGCTACTATGTAACAACGCGTATTACTGTACTTTTAACACCGGGTGTTTCAACAGTTAACGGTAAAACTTCCGCCGTTTATTTTCATAAAAATATTTTTGTCGTTTTCTCAATCTGACAATAATTCCGTTGTGGGGTCCACCAATGATTGTACCGTCGTACTGATATTCCCCGACAAAAAGAATATTCCCCGATTAATCGAATATTTTATATCAACTTGCTTACTTTGCAAAAAAAAAAAAATTTCACATATTATCTTTAACTTTAAACTTTTATCAATTTAACTATTTACCAAAATAGAAAAATTGAATACTTTTATTTCATAAAATTCGGGGTCTCACAGTAGTCATCCAAATTGGATTTGAGAATCGTAGTAATCTATTAAAAATATTTATATAAATATCAATTGTGAAAATTATAAATTTTGTCGTACTTAGACGCCGCAAGGCTACAGAGATACACCTCTACCAAGAGGAATTTGAACCGTACAATTTCTTATAGTACTAAGTGACATTACTTATAAAAGTTCACATAATAGATAAAATATTCTTATATATTATTTGAGTTAAACAATAATATTTGTTAGATCAGTTTGTGCCTAACTGATTTAAATTTTATACTTGATAAATATTGTTTGAATTAATTTATTCTTTTTATACAAGTATTGATATATAAACATCTTTCATATAATACTTGTTAAAGAAAAAAAATTTATATAATCCATAGAAAAACACTCTTTATTTTCAAGAGTGAATTATTCTTTATAAAGTGCATTAAACTTCTATATCTGCTTAAACCGAAGCATTATTAAACTAAAGCTAAAATTAACTTATCTGCTTATTCTAAGAAGCATCTCTCTAATACATAAGAGTTACTTGAACTTTTATAACTGTGCATAATTTATATATATTTGCTTAAACAGAAGCATCATTTGATCTAAACATAAATCTCTATCTGTTTTCAAAGAAGCATATTTTTAAATATAAAAGTCTCTGAACTTTTATTTGTTCTTTAATTCTTATCTGCTTAATTTGAGAAGCACATTGTTGTAATATCATTTGTAAAAAGAGAAAAGGTCAGAGTTAGTTTATTTTATATACATATGAGAAAGACGAGTAATTCTTTGACCAAAACCAGAATCTTAGAGAGGTCAGCAGGAAGTTGGGTCTCTAGTGTACTTGTGAGGTAAGGAAGAGTCTATTATTTCAAGACCAGATCATAAAATAGAACTGAACTCAAAAGAAGGTAAAACTAAACTTGAGGAAGGAGCGGAAAACTTGTTGTCCAAGATAGAATAGTTGAATAGTTGGAAGTTTATCTTTAAAACTTTGTAAAGGCTTCTCCGCCTGTTGAAGGAGTTTTTATTACTGATAGTAATAGGATCTCAAGTTCCAAGTAAGGACTTGAGACTGGACGTAGCAACATACCAAGGGGTGTATGTTGTGAACTAGATAAACATCTGTGCATTGTGTTATTGGATTTTTATTATCTTGCATACTAATCTCTAAAACTGCAAATTGATTAGTAAAAAATTCAAAAATACCTAATATAGTTTTTTAATTGGTAATAATCTATTCAACCCCCCCCCCCCCTTCTAGATTATTCTTGGACTTTCAGAGGACTTTTACCACATCATTTATAACATTACAAATCATGATTATACCAAATAATTTCTGGTCATAATCATACCAATCAACAGTCCATCTATGCACTACGGGCCAAAGATGACTTTCATCATAATATAACCATGAGGATGATGACAATGATATAAGAATTTAATTAAATGAGAGCAAGGATAAATTTAAAAGATTTATAATTCAATTTATCTAGAATTCAATAATTGTCCAAATTATCAACATAATACTGCTTTGTGGAGTACAATTTAAGAATAATATTGTATCAAAAATGATTTGGACCGAAAAGAAATTAATTTTTGTCATGAATAATACCCCGGGTGAATAGTACCAGAGTGAATAGTACCCCGTGAATAGTACCTCGGCATGAAAAATTAAAAATTATCAAGAATGCTCAGAATAATATTTTCATGAAAAGATACTAGATGAAGCGCAAATTTCAAGGATATTCTACTAATTTCAAAGAGTATAGAAGCAATACTTTACTAAAAAGATTGTAGAATTCAGAATTTGAAACGAAATAAAATTATTTACATACTACATAGTATGAAAGAAAATAATATTTCTTACGAATATTGAACAAAAATAATATCCCTTACCTTAAAAGGAGAGTATTTCTGACTAGTAGAGCGGAAATATTCTTAAAGAAAACTTGTACTATTTTTTACACTCAAAACTTCCTAAAACTCGAAAGAAATACGCTCAATATTATAGAAGAAGAATTCTCTGATTCTGGTGTGATTTTCAATACTAAACTAAGCATCCTATTTATAGGAGAATGGAAGGATACTATTTAGAAACGGACGCACAATGGGAAAATCAAGGACGAATTCAGCTGAAATCTTATTTTACTATGCAGTACTATGCAAACACTATGCAAGCACTATGAAAACAATATGCATAATAAAATATAATATATTCTAATTTACAAAAAAAAACTTATAATATATATATATATATATATATAAATTACATAACCCACACGACATGTGAGACCCCAGATTTTATGAATAAAGATTTTATTTTCTCGAAATATTTCTTTGAATATTATGGTGTGTATTTGATATAATGTTATAGTTGTGGGTAGTATTTATAAATTTTGCAAAGTATGCAAGTTGTCATATTATATTTGATTGGTCGGGGAATATTTATTTTATCAGGGAATATCCGTACGACGGTACAATCATTGGTGGACCCCACAACGGAATTATTGTCGGATTGAGAAAATGACAAAAATATTTTATGAAAATAACGGCGGAAGTTTTACCGTTAATGTTGAAACACCCGGTGTTAAAAGTTACAGTAATACGCGTGGTTGCATAGTAGCACACGATATTAATTATTGATGCTTACGTGATAAGTTACTCAGTTTTGTTGGTATTATTAATGTAATAATACAGAAAAGCTTTTTATATAAAACAGAATACTTTTATAAAATTATTCTATAAATAGAATATATTATATTCTGTTATGCATAGTGTTGCATAATGTCTAAATAGTGTTTTGCATAGTAAAATCTTTTTATATAAAATGAATACTTTTATAAAGTTATTCTATAAATAGAATATATTATATTTTATTATGCATATGTAGTGTTGCATAGTGCACTCAGATATAGTGTTTTGCATAGTAAAATCTTTTTATATAAAATGAATACTTTTATAAAGTTATTCGTTTTATTAGATTATAAATAGAATATATTATATTTTATTTAATAGATTTTGCTTTTAAATATGGACCGTCAGATTAAAAGTAAATCAATCTGGACCGATTCATGAGTTAGTTCTTATAGGTCCATTTTTCTATAAATAGAAGCTCATTCATTCATTATTTATTACTTAATTCTTTGAAACTCTCAGAGAGAGAAACTATAGAGAGAAAGAAGAAAAGTATTCGCTACTTCACTACTTCTATATCCAAGATTCTCTTTCTTTCTAAGGTAGGGAATATTATTTGTTGTACTCGTAAGGGGTACTCTTTCTTTCTTATTTATGAAGAGAACTTCTGTTATTCCATTCTTTATTATTATATTGGAATAACCTGTCTATGCAAAGTACTGCATACATGGTGAAATTCTTCTAATATTCCATTCTTTATTATTGTATTGGAATATCTCATTCATGCTTTTTCTGTGGGACTGATCGAAAAATCTTTATTATTTTGTTGGAATATCACGGCTCTGCATGCGTTTACGCGGACTGGTCCCGCCCTTATTATTATTCTATTGGAATATCTCGTGCATGCGCTTTTCTGTGGGACTGGTTCCTTCTTTATTGGTATTCGTTGAATAACTTTGTCATGGCAATACCGCATGCATGGTGATTTCTATTATTATTCCGTTCTTTATTATTACATTGGAATATCCCGCTTGCGCGAATTTTACTTTGACTGGTTCCGTTATTATTATTTCGTTGAATAACCTGCATGCTGAAATACCGCATGCATGGTGATTTCTTTTGTTATTCCATTCTTTATTATACTCGGTTGGTTAAAGTTTTGACTTCTATACTCCATGAAATTAGTGGAATATCCTTGATATTTGCGCTTCATCCAAAGATATTTTCATGGTAATATTCTTCCGAGCATTCTTGAATTTTACTCTACAAAGCAAGATATCATGTTGATAATTTGGACGTTATCGCCTTAGATAAATTAATTCTTGAACTTGTTTTATTGAATTCTTATATCATTGTCATCATCCTCATGTTTATTTTTTTTGAAAGTCATCTCGTATTCAGTAGTGCATAGATGGACTTGGTATGATTATGACCAGGAGTTATTCGGTATAATCATAACCGTAATGTTATAAATGATATGGAAAAAGTCCTCATTGGCCCATAGTGCATTGATGGACGAGCTTTTGGTATGATTATGGCTATGGATTCTCTTTGGTCAGTAGTGCAAAGATGAATTGTTTTATGGCATGATCAGACCGTTGATGAAAACATGATTATCTTTAAGCGTAGTGCATGGATAATTCATGGTCGTGATACTAAAGAATATCCTCATACCAGAAATGCAGGATGATTTGATGATGTGGATTATTTATTAATTCGAGTCTCAATGATAAAAGTGATGAAAAACCTTTTAAATCATAGAAGATAGTAGATTTTATTCCCTACTTGACTCTTCTAATGGATTGTTTGTTCGCAGCTTAAACTTGATAGTTATTATATTTTATCGGTTTAACATCATTTGAAGGCTAACGATAAATTATTCTCGCATTATCTTAGTCATAATATTTCTTCATCGGGCTAGTTGAGCTCACCCTTTCTTTCACTGTTTTCTTCAGGAAATGAGAACGTAGCTGGGACTAGTCGGGGAATAGAGTGATGATCCTAGATGGTGCATTAGTAGTCCTCACTATTCTGTGAAATAGTGTGATAATAGTTGTAATGAGGACTCCTTTTGAGTTTGTATACTCTCTAGTAGACAATATTTGTATTCAAACTCACAGTTTATGTTTTGTCATATTATACACGACAGTTGTATTATTAAGTTGTATTTGAATTCTGTACCATGTATCTGGCGACTCAAGATGGGTGATGTATACCTAATTTTGGGGGCGTCACAGTTGGTATCAAAGCTTAGGGATATGATCCCTGGCTGGGATATGAGATAAGAACTAGGAGGGGAGAGACGGGGAATTCCTTCGTTAGTATGACCTACCTAAGTTTATTTGATATTTAATTGGTCAGTCAGAGTATATGGATAATGTGTTACATGTCAATTAAACTTTGTTTTCTGGCAGTATTTGCAAATGGCATCCGAAAATGTTGAGATAAGCAATGAAGCACATGAGACCGTTGAGACACCTTTAATCACTAACCAGGTTAATGTGATGTCAGATGAAGAAGAAATTAGAGATATCTACGTGGTGCGTGAAGAACTAATAGTTGCACCCGAGCTAGTTGCAGAGGTAGCAGCTGAGAGTGAGGAAGAAGAGGAAGAAGAGGAACCTGAGGAGAATTTATTAGAAGAATTTTATGATCAAAATTTAGCATTACAAAATCGTATTCATGAGTTAGAAGAGCAGGCTTAAGAACGGCAGGCGGTCGTGGAGCAAAGAGATGCAACCATTCAAAATTGTGTTACTCGATGTGCGATGCTTGAACAAAAGCACTCTTTGGCAGAGTATAAGATATTAGAGCTGGAATCTGAGAATGCTATGATCAAAGTTCTGATGAAAGAAGAAACAAATGAACGAAGGAGAATAGATGACGCATGGGTAAAAGCCGCACGACGTGTAGATATTGTAGAAAAAGACGTCCGATCCAATAAAGCCAAAATAGATGAAATGGATTTTTCTTTTTGGACAACAATTTGGAGAATCCAACATCGAATTCAAAATTACCCTGTGCATAGCGGTCAACCCCAATTCGATATGGATCGGAGAATAATGATTCAAATCATGGATCAGGAATGGGACGAATCACTTAAGGGTGGAATATACCCTATAGCAAAGTCAAATCCAGTAGTTTAAGTGAGAGCGTTTGTCGAAAAACCCGAACGAAGTTATTACGGGTAAGTTAATGATAAATTCTTGCGAAGTTTATACCTTATTAGATACCAGTTCTATCCACTTTTTTATTTCACCTAGTTGTGTTCAATGTTTGAATTTAACTCTGGAGAAGTTAGATTTTGATTTATCTGTTGAAACAAGAATCGACGAAGAGAGGAAATCTCAACACTCGATTTAATTGGCCCATTTAAAATCCTCGATGAAGTAGGAACTGTGGCCTATAGACTCGTTTTACCGCCAAGTATGTTGCATGTTCAGAACGTTTTTTTTACATATCGATGTTACGTAAATATGTGGACGAACCGAACCACATTAGTAAATTAGAACTAAACGATATACCAGAAGATTTAATGTATGAGGAGATACGTGTTAAAATCTTGGATAAGAAGGATCGTATTCAACACTCAAAGGTTATACCTCAAGAATTAGAATCTGAAATGAAGTCAAGGGATCCTCACCTCTTCTAGAGATACGTAATGCAGACGTAAATTTCGAGGGAAAAATTTCATAAGGAGGGAGATTGTGAGACCCCCATTTTATGAATAAAGATTTTATTTTCTCGAAATATTTTTTTGAATATTATGGTGTGGATTTGATATAATGTTATAGTTGTGGGTAGTATTTATAAATTTTGCAAAGTATGAAAGTTGTCATATTATATTCAATTGGTCGGGGAATATTTGTTTTATCAGGGAATATCCGTACGACGGTACAATTATTGGTGGACCCCACAACGGAATTATTGTCGAATTGAGAAAATGACAAAAATATTTTATGAAAATAACGGCGGAAGTTTTACCGTTAACTGTTGAAACACCCGGTGTTAAAAGTACAGTAATACGCGTGGTTGCATAGTAGCACACGATATTAATTATTGATGCTTACGTGATAAGTCACTCAGTTTTGTTGATATTATTAATGTAATAATACAGAAAAGCTTTTTATATAAAATGCGAATACTTTTATAAAGTTATTCTATAAATAAAATATATTATATTCTATTATGCATAGTGTATCCTGCGATAGTGTTTTGCATAGTAAAATCTTTTATATAAAATGTAATACTTTTATAAAGTTATTCTATAAATAGAATATATTATATTTTATTATGCATAATGTTGCATAGTGCTCGTATAGTGCCCTGCATAGTATTTTTTGCATAGTAAATTTTTTTATATAAAAATGTAATACTTTTTATAAAGTTATTTGTTTTATTAGATTATAAATAGAATATATTATATTTTATTTAAAAGATTTTGCTTTAAATATGGACCGTCCGATTAAAGTAAATCAATTTGGGACGATTCATGAGTTAGTTACTATATGGTCCATTTTTCTATAAATGAAGCTCATTCATTCATTATTTCTTACGAATTCTTTGAAACTCTAGAGAGAAACTATAGAGAGAAAGAAGAAAAGTGTTCGCTACTTCACTACTTCTATATTCAGTACTCTTCTTTCTAAGGTAGGGAATATTATTTGTTGTACTTGTAAGGGGTACTCTTTCTTTTTTATTTATAATGAGAACTTCTGTTATTCCATTCTTTATTATTATGTTGGAATAACCTGTCTATGCAAAGTACTACATACATGGTGAAATTCTTCTAATATTCCATTCTTTATTATTCTGTTGGAATATCCTGTCTGTGCAGTTTTACGCCGGACTTGATTTCGTCTTTATTATTACATTGGAATATCCTCATTCATGCATTTTCTGTACGGACTGGTTTCGTCTTTATTATTATTCTGTTGGAATATCACATTCAGACGTTTTACTAGGACTCGGTTCCGTCTTTTATTGGTATTACATTGGAATAACTTCGCTCTATCTAAGTATCGCATGCATGGTGATTTCATTATTATTTCGTTCTTTATTATTCTCGTTGAATATCCTCGTCTGCGAGAATTTCGCCTCGACCGGTTCCGATTATTATTATTCTATTGGAATACTTTGCCTATCTGCAATACCGCATGCATGGTGATTTCTTTTGTTATTCCATTCTTTATTATACTCGGTTGGTTAAAGTTTTGACTTCTATACTCCATGAAATTAGTGAAATATCCTTGATATTTGCGCTTCATCCAAAGATCTTTCATAGAAATATTCTTCTGAGCATTCTTGAATTTTACTCTACAAAGCAGTATGATGTTTGACAATTTGGACGTTATCAGTTCCTAGATAAATTAATTCTTGAACTTGTTTTATTGAATTCTTATATCATTGTCATCATCCTCATGTTTATTTTTTTGAAAGTCATCTGTGGCCTGTAGTGTATAGATGGACTTGGTATGATTATGACCAGGGGTTATTCGGTATAATCATAACCGTAGTGTTACAAATGATGTGGAAAAAATCCTCATTGGCCCGTAGTGCATTGATGGGACGCTTTTTGGTATGATTATGGCTATGGATTCTCTTTTGGTAGTAGTAAAGATGAATTATTTTATGGCATGATCAGATAGTTGATGAAAACATGATTATCTTTAGTAGTAGTGCATGGATAATTCGTGGTCGTGATACTAAAGAATATCATTGCTTCGTAGTGCGAGGATGATTTGATTATGTGGATTATTTATTAAAAGGTGAGTCTCTGCGATAAAAGTGATGAAAAACCTTTTAAATCATAGAAGATAGTAGATTTTATTCCCTACTTGACTCTTCTAATGGATTGCTTGTTCATTGCAGATTAAACTTGATAGTTATTATATTTTATCGGTTTAACTTTGTTGAAGGCTAACGATAAATTATTACGCATTATCTTAGTCATAATATTTTTTTTGGGCTAGTTGAGCTCACCCTTTCTTTCACTTGCCTTCTCTTGAAATGAGAACGTTTGGGACTAGTCGGGGAAAGCAGTGATGATCCTAGATGGTGCATTAGTAGTCCTCACTATTCTGTGAAATATTGTGATAATAATTGCAATGAGGACTCCTTTTGAGTTTGTATACTCTCTAGTACACAATATTTATATTCAAACTCACAGTTTATGTTTTGTCCTATTGTACACGACAGTTGTATTATTAAGTTGTATTTGAATTCTGTACCATGTCTGGCGACTCAAGATGGATGATGTATACCTAATTTTGGGGGCGTCACACGGCACACCACTCATCTCACATTCACACACACATTTCATATATATATATATATATATATATATATATTGACATATATATAAAAATTTCTACCGACTATTTTTAAAAATGAGTAAGTGGAGGTCCATATAATAAGCCAAATTTACAACAAATACTTCATAAAAATCCCCTCTTTTTATCTCAATTCACTTGGCTTCACAAAACATATTTTTAAACAACAATTATTCATCAATAATATAACTTGCAATATTAACAATCAGACCATTCCCAGGAAAGAGGGGGCTTTCTGATAAAGATTTCTCCCGATTGGCGCGCAATTAGGTGACCAAACCCTTTTCCTCGACAGAACTTTCTAGACATTGTCAATAATACAAATAATAATATGAATAACTTTATCGTCTCAATTATTTATTTAATAATATAAAATATTGTGATAATAATTAAATCAATAACGTGAGATACTATGCAGCAATTACTGTGGTAATAATTGAATAAAACTGAGTGACTTCTCACGTAAGCATCAATAATCAATATTGTGTGCTACTATGGAACCACACGTATTACTGTACTTTTATCATTGAGTATTTCAATAGTTAACGGTAAAACTTTCGCCGTTATTTTTATAAAAAGATATTTCTGTCGTTGGGTCCACCAATGATTGTATCGTTGTATGAATATTCCCTAATAAAACGAATATTCCCCGACCAATTGAATATTTTATGACAACTTGCTTACTTTTCAAAATTTATAAATATTACTCACAACTATAACATTATACCAAATCCACACCTTAATATTCAAAAATGATATTTAGAGGAAAAAAATCATCTTTATTCATAAAAGTTGGGGTCTTACAACCTCCCATTCTTATGAAATTTTGTACTTGAAATTGGTGTACGTACCTGGTATGATGAAGAGGTGAGGATACCTTGATTTTATTTCAGATTCTAACTCTCAAGTCATTTCCTCAACATCGTGGTTTCTCCATAAAACTTTGACTTGAGGTATAACCTTGGAGAGTAGAATATGTTCATTCTTATCCAAGATTTTAACAGGTACCTCTTCATACGTTAAATCTTCCGCTATCTTGTCTGGTTCTAACTCAATAATGTGGTTCGGGTCTTCCACATATTAAATAACATGGATATGTGAAAAATGTTATAAACACGAGACATATTTGGCGGTAAGGCGAGTCTATAAGCCACAGTTCCTACTCGATCGAGGATTTCAAATGGGCCAATGAATCGAGGATTGATCTTTCCTCTCTTTCCAAATCTTGTAACTCTTTTCCATGGAGCAACACGTAACAACACATGCTCTCCAACATTGAATTCCACGCCCCTTCGATGAAGATCAGCATAATTCTTTTGTCTATCTTGTGAGGTTTTTATACGTTGGCGGATCATTTGAATCTTTTTTGTAGTCATGCGTACTAATTCTGGTCCCAACAACGTTGCTTCATCCACCTCATCCTAGCATACTGGAGAATGACACTTGTGTGTCGCCCCCAAAATAGGTATACATCACCCATCTTTAGTCACCAAATACATGATACATAATTTAAATACAAACTTCTTTTATACAGTACGACAAAACGTAGCTGAGAGTTTCAACACGGATAATGTCTCGTAGAGAGTATCCAAACTCAAATAAAGTCCTCATTACAATTATTATCACACTATTTCACTGAATAGTGAGGACTACTAATGCAAACATCCGGACCGTCACTCTGGTTCCCCGACTAGTCCCAACTATATTCTCATTTTCAGAGAGAACAATGAAAATAAAGGGTGAGCTCAACTAGCCCGAAGAAGAAATATTATAACTAAGATAATGCGTAATAAATTATCGTTAGCCTTCCAACAAAGTGTTAAACCGATAAAATATAATAAACATCAAGTTTAAGCTGTAATGAACAAGCAATCCATTAGAAGAGTCAAGTAGAGCATGATATCTACTATCTTCTATTATTTAAAAAGTTTATCATCAATTTTATCGCTGAGACTCAGCTTAATAAATAAATCACATCATCGAATCATCCCTGCACTACGGGCCAAGGATATTCATGTAATCATCAATGGTCAAGATTATACCGAATAATCCCTGGTTATAATCATACCAATCAATAGTACATCTATGCACGTAAGCCACAGATGATTTTTATGACAATATAAGCATGAGGATGATGTCAATGATATAAGAATTCGATTAAAAGAAAGCAAAGGATAAATTCTTAAAGATTTATAACTTAATTTATCCAAAATTCAATAATGTCCAAATTGTCAACATGATACTGCTTTATGGAGTAAAATTAAAGAATAATATTGTATCAAAAATAATTTGGACAGCAAAGAAATTAATTTTTGTCATAAATAATTCCCCGGGTGAATAGTACCTGAGTGAATAGTATCCCGTGAATAGTACTTTAGGAATAGTACTTTATGAATAGTACCCTGTGAATAGTACTTTGTGAATAGTATCCCGTGAATAGTACTTTGTGAATAGTACCGTAAAAATAAATACTACTCATGGACAGTACTCCGGCATGAAAAGCTTAAAATTTAACAAGAATGCGTAGAAAATATCCTTGTGAAACGATACTAGATGAAGCGCAAATTTCAAGGATATTCTACTAATTTCACGGATTATAGAAGCAATACTTTAACAAAATGAGGGTATAATCAGGAATACGAGATGAAATAATATTACTCACATACTACAGAGAATACTGAACAGAATAATATCTCTTACCTCTGAAGAAGACTGGATACTTGAATAGTGAGGTATCAGACTTCTCTTCTTCTTTCTCTCTATAGCTTCTCTCTTTATAATTGCTCTTGTGAGTCTTAGTGAATTGGTGAGAATGAAAGAAGAATGAGCTTCTATTTATAGGAAAATATAGTTTTGATAATTGCACGTTTTGGGGCTCGAAATATTACAGTATAATACCTTCATCTTTTCTTTCATTTTTAATTTAGTCCTGCAAGTATTATCAAACTTGCACCACCTCCCCTAATATTACATCTTGTGAATCAATAGTACAATCATGTGAATCAATAGTACAATCATGTGAAAAAAATAATTACATTATAGTACCTTCATCTATATCTCCATTTTTAATTTAGTCATGCAAGTATTATCAATCTTGCACCACCTCCCCTAATAGTACATGCATGTGAATCAATAGTACACACATGTGAACAAATAGTTATAAGCATGTGAATTAATAGCAATTAATTGCTCATTTATCCGATTAATTACCCGATTGGTCAATATAACCTCTAGACATCCATTATTATCAAAATAGATGTCGATTTCCACTAACACTAATAATTCCAACACAATAAAAATAACAATTTCATCTTTAATCAACACAAACTAATTCATCATTAATATTATAACTCACAATATTTAAAAACCAGATCATTTCCAGGAAAGACGGGGCTTTTCGATAAGGATTTCTCCCTATTGGTGCGTAATTAGGTAACCAAACTTCTCCTTGACAGAACTTTCTAGACATTATCAATATTGCAAATAATAATATGAATAACTTTGTCGTCTCAATTATTGATTTAATAATATAAAATATTATGTAGATGATACTGTGACAATAATTGAATCAATAATATGAGAGATATTATGCAGCAATTACTGTAGCAATAATTGAGTATAAGCGAGTGACTTCTCACGTAAAGATCATCAATAATCAGTGTGCTACTATGCAATCACGCCGTACATCGCATACTTTTACCACCGTGTAGTTCAACAGTTTAACAGTAAAACTTTCATGATTATTTTTATAAAAAATAATTACGCCGTTTTTAACTACTACGACAATACTTTCGTTGTGGGGTCCACCAAAAAATTGTGTCGTCGTACAAATATTCCTTGTTAAAACGAATATTCCCCGACCAATCAAATATTATATAACCACTTGCTTACTTTGCAAAATTTGTAAATAATACCCACAACTATAACATTATATCAAATCCACACCGTAATATTCAAAAATATATTTCGAGAAAAATTAATCTTTATTTATAAAAGTTGGGGTCTTACAACCTCCCCTTCTTATGAAATTTCGTCCTCGAAATTAGGGTGCGTTCCTGGTATGTCGAAGAGGTGAAGATACCATGACTTCATTTCAGATTCTAACTCCCAGGTCTTTTCCTCAACATCGTGGTTTCTCCACAAAACTTTGACTTGAGGTATAACCTTGTAGCGTAGAATATGATCATTCTTATCCAAGATTTTAACAGGTACCTCCTCATACGTTAAATCTTCAGCTATCTCATCCGGTTCTAATTCAATAATGTGGTTCGGGTCTTTCACATATTTACGTAAAATAGATATGTGAAAAATGTTATGAACACGAGACATACTTGGCGGAAGGTAGTCTATAGGCCTGATTCCTACTCGATCGAGGATTAAAATGGGCCAATGAATCGAGGATTGAGCTTTCCTCTCTTTCCAAATCTAAGTAACTCCTTTCCATGGAGCAACACGTAACAACACATGATCTCCAATATTGAATTCCACATCCTTTCGATGAAGATCAAGATAACTCTTTTGTCGATCTTGTGAGGTATTTATACGTTGTCGATCGTTTGAATCTTTTCGAAGAGTCATACGTATCGACTCCGGTCCCAACAAAGTTGCTTCACCCACCTCATCCCAAAGATAACGGAGAACGACACTTTCTTCCATATAACGCCTCAAATGGAGCCATGCCAATACTTACTTGATAACTGTTATTGTAGGAAAACTCCATCAATGGTAAGAACTTGTCCCAACTTCCTTTGAAGTCAAGGACATAGAGTCTTAATAAATCTTCAAGAGTTTAAATAGTCCTCTCCGACTTCCCGTCCGTTTGAGGATGATATGCCGAACTAAATCGTAAATTCGTGCCCATAGCTTTTTGCAAACTAACCCAAAATCGTGAAGTGAATCTTGGGTCTAGATCATAAACTATGAATACTGGTATACCATGCAATCTTACAATCTCGTTTATGTACATACGAAAAAGATGTTCAAGTGTTTAAGTTTCTCATATCGGTAAGAAATGAGCAGACTTGGTCAATCTTGTTAGTTCCCAGAGGCACAATAGTTATCTAGAAGGGGGGGGGGGGTTGAATAGATATTTAAAATAACTTTTCATTTTTAACTTGTTAGTATATAATGATTAAAACTTAGCGAAATTAATATTTGTTTTAATCTCCCTTAAGATAGTGAGTTTATGAGAGTGAGGCAGTTATAGCAGTTATAGCAGAAATAACAGTTATAGCAAGAATGTAATGGACACAGTAGTTTTAAGTGGTTCAGAGCACTTAAAGCTCCTAGTCCAGTCTTATATTCCTCGAGTAGGAAATCCACTAAGGATGTCTTTTACACTTTCTGAATCACACAGATTCCTTCTAGACCGGCAGTCTAAGAACTTCTTAGTTCACTCTTGAACTCTTCAAGTCCAGCAGACTTGGCTCTTTGCAGTTCACTTAGAACTCTTCAAGTCCTTCTGACTTGAAACTCTTACTTCAGTTGATTGGTAGTTGTTGAGTTCTTGATGGTAGCTACTCGATTCTTTGTTAAGCACTTGTTCGAGTAGGCGAGTAGGTGAAAGCAAGCTTTTCTTTTTCTCAGATTGTAGAGTTGAGCGTTGAGTGTTCTTGTGCCTTTTGTTCAATGCTTGCTTTTTTCTTGCATCTACATACGTTTTACATATATGTGATCTTGAAATCTATCCGTTTGATCCATCCGTTGAAGCATTAAATGCATTTGACATTTCTGTACTTTGATGGAGACTTTTCTGCACATCTTTTGAATTGCATTCTGGCCCACTGACACAGCAGACTGTTTTCTCACCTAACACCTGAAAAGGTGTTTTCCTTTTATCAATGGTACTTTCCTTAGCTTCTTCAATACGCTTCTTTGTTGCATACTAAGGATATCTTTTGTACCATTGGAACTGGTGAGGACTTCAACGTTTAAAACCCATTCCATATTTATTGGAGATATATCATCAAACAAAAAGGTAGGGCTCGATGCTTCTGACACACGGCAGATGATACTCTACGATCCAGATCGTGGTGTCTTGTTACCTTGGTGCTTGGTCTGATTCCATCTAACAAGAGCACTACGATTTCTCTTAAAGACTTGCACACTACGATCTTTACTTGCTTGCTTGCAAGCTCTACGTTTCTGAGAGAATACTACGATTTCTGAGTTGGCTCAGAAAATGTTGGGACCACTCTACGATTTCTGAAGAGGCCCTTAAGGTAGGCATACTACGATCCTTAAAGCTCTACGTTCTGCCTTGACTTCTGTAATCTTGATCAGCTTGATACACTACGATCTCTTCGAAGCCTATTTATTACATCTCAAGATCAACCGTAGTTTGATCTTCTTTTCTATACATTTATTTATAGAATGATATACATTAAGAGCTTAGATCAACCTAATAAATTTGATCTATCACTAAGTCCTTATACAAATATTCCTTGAAGGACTTTACAAATAATCATGAGCATTTATATTTAAACATCAAATCAAAATATGCACTCTCCCAACAATCTCCCCCTATTTGATGTTGACATAACCAAGGAGATTTGTTGTCATGATTATTAGTTTCTAGATTCAATTTCAGGAAAGTAAACATGACTTAGTATTTCAGTGAGCAGCTAAAATTTCTAGAGATAAAGCATGAATTTATTTATGTTCGAAGAATATTACAATTTAGCTTTACATCAATAAGAATTTAAACTTTCACTTATCTCTATTTCCTTGATCTTTTGCGAGGAGGATTGACATAGTCCTCAACTCTTCTTTTCCTGATTGCTTCATCCCACCTGGCTAGATCTTCCAGCTCACTAGGGCTTAGCCTAGGCTTTTGATCATGCCTATTCATGAATGCAGGATCTCCAGTTGGCATTCTAAGGCCTGTGGTGGTGACATTTTGTGAGCTGGTAGCTGGCCCTATACTCCTTATTGGCTGAGCCATTAAAATTTCCTGTTGATCAGGTCGTTGAGTCTGATGGCTGGCTCGTGGAGTCTGTTGATGGAATTGCCTTGTAGGAGGACTCCTTCCTCTGCCCTAACCTCCTTGAACTCCTCTGCCTCTGCCCTGGCCTCCTTCTCCTTTCCCTTTATTCTCCCCCTTTATGTCAGCATCAAGGGTTAAAATGTCTTCGGATAGTCGAGTTACTCCTTGGACGAGCTCGTTGAGTTGGCTTGGAGTTTGAGCAATGTCCTCTCAATTTTCCTTTATCAGAGCTTCAGATCGAGCTTCCCTATTTTTGAGAACGGCTAGAACATTGTCAGTTTGATGTCCTTAGTTTACGTAGGCTTGTTGAAATTCTTTGACTGCAGTTTTCAAATTGATGATGTTCTCCAACATAAGCTTATCCTGGGCTTCTTGAGTGTTTTGTAATGCAAGAACAACTTCTCTGTGTTTTTTGGCGGCTAAGAAGTGAATATCATCCCTGTCCTTTAGGCTTTTAATCATTTCTTTGATAATCTCCCTCAGCTTCTTAGTAAGCTCAGCGTTTAGGGTGCCTGGGAGATTGTTTGCGGCAGTGATCATTTTTGTAAGTCGAAGATGAATGAGTTCTGAATGAGCTTCAAGACTATCATCGATGTCCTTGATCATTTTCTTTGACACTTCATCTAACTCAGCTTTAGTGGGCAGATCTGAGAGTAGTTCATTGAGTTGAGGATTGTCTAAAGGAGGGGTTGTTTTCTTGAATTGATCTTGCAAGGAGTAGATGGCAAGATCGAGGTTGAAGTATTCATTTGTGGATGAAGAGGGAATATCTGATGGAGGGACCTGTGTTTGGGTGTCTAGAGTAGGTGGCTCTACGATTTCTCCTTGGGACTCTACGATGGGGCTAGAGTCAGTGATCGTAGAGATGATGAGAGTTGGGATTAATATGAAGTTTGGCATGTTTGGTTCATCAGTTACAGAATTTTGGGATTCTATAACTGGGGATTGACTTGGTGGATTTAGAACCATTTCCAACCAGCTTGGAAAATTATAAAATTGGCTGGAAAAAGACAGTGGATAGTGATTCACTCTATAAAGAATTGGGACAGTTAATACCTTGTGCACCATTCTTGAGGAGGGGTCATTTGTGATGAGCTTCTTGGCAAAGTTGAAGTTGCCTGAAAATCCATGGGCTAGCACAGAGATGGCTGGATATTCCTTGAAGCTCCAAAACATGTGGCTCCAGGAGTTAAGAATTTGAGCTTGATGATAGGGCATCATGGGGAGATAGGAGAACAGCTGATTGTAAAGATAACTCCTATACCCATCATGGCCCTTTGAGGATTCCACTATGTCAATGACTTCCTTTTAACTGTCTTGCTCAGGCTTTCCCTCATTTTCTGAATGAGCAGCTTATTCTGTAAAGGGGATATCATGAGGCTCCCCCTCAACATGATCCTTCATCTGTAGGGCTAATGGCTCCCCCTCAGCTGAAACACTTTCTATCATGAGAACTTCAGGTATTTCCTCAGCTTGAGTATTTTCTAAGGTGAGAGCTTCAGGTGTCTCCCCTCAGCTTGAGTTAAGTTCTTTTGACTTTCTTTGGATAGTTCCTTTATCATCTTTTTGTCTTCCTCTTTGAGTACTCCTTCATTAATAAGGATGTACTTCTTGACCAATTTTTATCTTGGTTTTCTGGGTTGAGCCACAACCTCAAGACTTCCTTGAGCTTCAGCTCTGTCCTGTTGATTAGTCAGAACATCTTGTGCAACAGCTTCCTTGCTTGAGGTGTTCGATCTGGTCTCTACGATCGGTAGAGACGCTACGAACGAAGAGACAGATGGCCTCTTGGACTTGTGACTAATTTTGTTCTTCTTCAGTAGCTGTGATATGGTAGCTCTGTCTTCATCAGCCTCAGCCTATTGTTCTTTCCTTCTAAGGATCCTCAGAGTCTCTATATCAGAAGACTCTATAGGTATATTAGTGGTGGACCCTTGAGGTTCTTCTACCATCCTAGTCTTAAGCTTCCTCTTGTGTTTGTTTTTTCTGATAAGGGCAGAGGTTTCTCCCTTGTTGGTCTCTTCCTCATCTTCTGCAGTCTCTTTGATGACTGATATGTTTCCAAGAATCCCTGATTCCTTTATATCACTAGTTCTTCCACTGGACTCAGTCATCATGCGTACATACTCAACTGGATTCCTTTTCTAATTCTCAAACAGTTGTTGGGTCATTCGTCTGTTTGGATTAATGAACTCTCATTCATCGTCCCCAATCTTATCACCCAGTGCTGATTGTAAGATGATGCTTATAAATTGCTCGTAGAGCATCTTTTGAGATCCCTTTGTCTTCTTAGAGTTTAGAATCCATTTTCCTATCCATTCTAGCATTAGAGCTCCATAGTTAAGTTGTATCCCACAGCTTATGGCAGTTATGAGATTTAGCTGCACCTCATTTTCAAAATCGTGCCCAGTGCTTTTGCAGCATATACACTTCCCAACAATGTCAGCCAGAAATTCGTACCTCTGAGAAAACTCCTTCTTCTTGTATCCTTTGACAGTGGGAGATTTCTTGTGATGCATCTTCTTAAGCCCTTCATGGAAATCGATGCCATCTAAAAACCAAAAACTTCAGATTTGAATCCTAGGGCTAGGTTGATGTTCTCAGCCTTTTGCTTGATTTCCACGTCCTTGATTCTCATCTTGAGGACTTCATTTTCGTATACTCCATTTCTGTAAAACTCCTTTATTAACTTTGGGTAGATCCATGTGCTCGTACCCAGAGCGTCTTCGAGACCGTCCTTCTTCAACAATGTCAGAATTTTGTGAAATTTGGGTTCAACGGTTTTGAACTCATCGAAGCATAGTTTGTAACCAGAGACGACGTTGGAGGCTGCCATTTCAATCGTTGAAGGGAGTGTGGTTGTTTGAGCTTTCTTTGGAGTTAGGGTTTCTGTTTGTATTTGTAGAGAGAGAGAAGAGAGATAGGCCTTTTGAACTTTTGATTTCAAAAAAAATGTTTTCGCACTGTACTTGTAGTTTCCCTCTCTCCATTTTTTTTAGTGGGACAGGTGTCAAATTTTGCTTGGCTCTACGAATTTGACCGAGGAGGATTATACTGATTTGCCCTTAGCTCCTTCAGAGCTAATGTGTCCTTAGGGAGGACTACGATCGTTGAGGTAGCCTTTGTGATCGTTGAGTCTGCTTTGCATTCGTCGAGTCTGAACTATGATCGTCGAGTCTTTCTAGCAATCGTCGTATCTGAACTACGATCGTCGAGTCTGTCCAGCAGTCATTATGTCTGAACTACGATCGTCGAGTCTATTCAGCAGTCGTCGTGTCTGAACTACAATCGTCGAGTCTGACTGGATCCTTGTGATCATTTTTTGACTTAGCATTCTTTTAAGGTAGCTCAGGAAGGGACAACCTCTTGGAGTGAGTCAAGGGTTAGGTTTTTTCCTGAGGCGCTTATCAGAGAGATTGCTTTGTTTTGAAACTTATCATCACAGGATGCTCCTTTTTTTTGTTGATGGGGTTCTGCTATCGTTGAGTTTGCACTACGATTGTTGAGTCTGTGCTACGATCGTTGTCTTTTATGTCACTTCAGCTCTACGATCGTGGACTTCCTTTGATTATGTCTACGATTTCAACCATAGCCTTTGTATCTGTATGGTTAGCACATACTAGAGCATATATTTCATGGCTGTAAATTAAGAATTCCTAGCTCACTTATTAACTTGTTAAACCTGGATTCATCTAGAGGTTTTTTTAAGACATCAGCAAGTTGATTTTTAGTAGGGATATATTATAAAGATATAGTTCCATTTTGCACATGATCCCTAATGAAGTGATACCTTATTTCTATATGCTTAGTCCTATAATGCATGACGGGATTATGAGTTATTGCTATGGCACTTGTGTTATCACAGTGAATGGGAATGGATTTGAAATCAAACCCATAATCAGCTAGCTGATTTTTCATCCATAGGATCTGAGCACAGCAGCTGCCAGCAACAATGTATTCAGCTTCTGCAGTTGAAGTAGATACTGAGTTTTGCTTTTTGTTAAACCAGGACACAAGTCTGCTTCCTAGCAATTGACAGGTGCCACTGGTACTCTTTTTATCTATTTTGCAGCCTGCAAAATTAGCATATGTGTATCCTGTTAGTTCAAAAGAGGACTCTTTGGGGTACCAAAGCCCCAAGTGAGGTGTACCCTTGAGATACCTAAAAATCCTCTTTACAGCAGTTAAATGTGATTCTTTAGGATTAGGCTGAAATCTAACACATATGCATGTTGTAAACATTATGTCTGGTCTATTAGAAGTTAGATACAGAAGAGAGCCTATCATACCTCTGTATTGAGTTATATCAATACTTTTACCTTTTTCATCTTTGTCAAGCTTGGTTGCAGGAGCAATTGGGGTTTTCATGGGAGAGGTTGATTCCATGCCATACTTCTTAAGTAAATCTTTGATGTACTTGGCTTGGTTTATGAATATTCCTTCATCGATCGCTTTACTTGTAGTCGAGGAAAAGTTCAAATTTCATCATACTCATTTCAAACTTGCTCTGCATAAGCTTGGATAATCTCTTACATAGCTTTTCATCAGTAGAACCAAAAATAATATCATCAACATATATTTGAACCAATAAGACTTTGTCTTTATGCGTTCTAAGGAATAATGTGGTATCTACTCTTCCTCTAGTGAATTCATTTTTAATAAGAAAGTTAGTTAGTGTTTCATACCATGCTCTAGGTGCTTGTTTAAGACCATATAAGGCTTTGTCAAATCTATAAACATAATTAAAAAGAGATGGATTGATGAAACCTGGAGGTTGCTCTACATAGACTTCTTCTTGAAGTTCACCATTCAGGAATGCACTTTTGACATCCATCTGAAAGACCTTGAATTTCATGTGAGCAATAAAGGCAAGGAAGATTCTGATAGCTTCTACTCTGGCAACAGGTGCAAATGTCTCATCGTAGTCAATGCCTTCTTCTTGAGAGTAGCCTTTGGCCACTAGTCTTGCCTTGTTCCTGGTTATTACTCCATCTTCATCCATCTTGTTTCTGAAGACCCACTTGGTTCCAATGACAGGATGACTCTTTGTTCTTGGTACCAATCTCCATACTTTGCTTCTTTCAAATTGGTTGAGTTCTTTCTGCATGGCTTCTATCCAGCTGGAGTCTTCCATAGCATCCTCTATCTTCTTAGGTTTCATTTGTGACAGGAAGCTTAGATAAAAACATTCATTCTGGGTGGCAGCTCTTGTTTTGACTCTTGCACTTAGATCTCCAATGATTAGATCTTGAGTGTGATCTCTTTCCCATCGATTTCCTGTTAGGACATCTGTCCTTATGCCTTCTTGTCTTAGGTCTTCAAGATCTATTTCTTCTTCTTGGTGTGGGGGTTCGTTGTCTGGCATAGGCCTCTCTACGATCTCATTTCTTTGCTCAATGATTTCACCATCTGGCACTATGATCGTAGTGTTGAGCTCGACGGCCTCGTTCGTAGTGTCTGAATTGTCGGTCGTAGTGTCTTGAGGCACTGATTTGTCCAAGTCTATTTCATCAAAGATGATGTGAATCGAGACTTCAACACTTAGTGTCTTCTTATTGAACACTCTGTAGGCTTTACTGTCTGTGGCATATCTAAGAAAGATTCATTCGTCTGGCTTGGGTTGAAACTTTGTCAAGTACTGCTTTCCATTGTTGAGAATGTAACATGCACAGCCGAATACATGAAAGTAGCTGACACTTGGCTTTCTTCCTTTCCACAGTTCATAGGGAGTCTTCTTGATCGTAGAGTGTATGAGTGATCTATTTTGAGTGTAGCATGCAGTGTTGACAACTTCGCTTGAAGTATTCAAGTAGATGGGTTCTTTGCTAGTAGAGTTCTTCGACCTCTATCAAAGTTACATTTCTTTCTCTCAGCTACTCCATTTTGTTGAGGAGTTCGTGGAGCTGAGAAGTTATGACTGATGCCGTTGTCTGTGCAGAACTAGTCCATTTTTGAGAAGTCGAATTCTCTACCATGATCACTCTTTATCGCCTTAATTTTCTCTCCTTTCTCGTTCATTACTAGCCTGAACATCTTGATCAGTTGGGAGCTAGTTTCATCCTTAGAGGTTAGAAAGAACACCCATGTGAACCTGGTGTAGTCGTCGACTATGACCAGTGAGTATCTCTTCCCTCTGAGACTTATTGTTGGAATTGGCCCGAATAGATCCATGTGGAGCAATTGCAGAGGCTTGTCGATTGAGTTGGCAGTTTTGCTCTTGAATGAGCTTCTGGTTTGCTTTCCAAGCTGACAGGCATTGCATGGCCTTTCTTTCACGAAGTTGAACTTGGGTAGGCCTGCAACAAGATCTTTTGAGGTCAGCTTGGACATGCTTTTGAAGTTTAAATGAGACAATCGTCTATGCCATATCCAGCTTATTTCCTCAGATGCTTTGGCCAGAAAGCATATTGTTTCATCTGAGCTTAGTTGTCCAAGATTCACTGTGTAGATATTTCCTTCTCTTGTTCTGGTTAGCTTTACAGCAGATGTCTTCAAATCTCTGACTTGACACTGATTGTTGAGGAATGTTACTTGATGACCCTTGTCGCAGAGTTGGATAATGCTTAGAAGATTGTGTTGTAATCCTTCCACATAGGCCACTCTACTGAAGGACACTGCTCCATTTCCAGCTGAGCCGTATCCTCTTATCTTGCCAAAGCCATTGTCTCCAAAGATGACTGAGGGACCTTCCTTTTCTATGTAGTTAGATAAAAGGGTTTTGTTCCCAGTCATGTGCCTTGAGCATCCACTGTCCAGATACCAGGTCATGATCTTGGAGCTCTTTTCCTGTGGTAACATCAAACCTTCATTTTGGTACCCATATTTACATGGGTCCTATTTTGTTAGTACCCTTGGGGACCCAAATCTATTTTATCTTGGGTCTCACATGCATGGAATTATAATAGCACTTTGCAGCCATGTGACCAACTCTATTGCACACAAAACACTTAGTATGATGCATGCCTGTGTGCGTGTGTGTGAGAATTCATCCTCAATTTGGACTTTTGTGGTTCTTTAGTCATCCTTCTGTTAAACTGATTTTCCTTCTTCCACATGTCCTTGGGTCTCATGAAATGTGAGGAGTGTATCTTACCTCTACTGTACTTTCCTAGTTGGTTCGTTGAGTTGGTTTTATTTGACTCTACGATCCTTAGAGGTAGATGAGTAGAGGATGGGTTACTCTTCTCTTTTCTGAAGCCCAGGCCAGCATGAGATCCTTTACTCCTTGGAGTATGGATGGGAACAGTAGAATAGGGTTGGGATGGTTCTTCCTTCTGTGAGGATTTCAAAATTATAATGCCTCTACTAAAACTTGAAGCATTACTAGTGCTAGTTTCCTTTATCTTTTCCACACATGGCTCTGAGGTGGATTCCCCAAAGCCTAAGCCTGTTCTGTCAAATGTACTTCTCTGACTAAAGAGCAAAGAGTCCATGGATGATGAGGATTTGTTCCATGTAGAGACAGTCTTTTCTAGTTCCTCAACTTTAGAGGTTAGATTGGACTCTCTTTATGCATTGAGCTCATTAGTCTGTTCTAAGATCTCATCCTCAGCCTCAAGCTTGGAGAGAAAGTTAGTACTTAGAAGAGCTGTTTCTAACTCTTCTTGAACTTTCTTTTTCTCCTCTTGAAGAAGTGAATAATCCTTCGACAGAACTCTAAACCATTTCATGTATTTATGTAGATCAGTTGTTATGTCATGCAGTGCAGTTCTTAAATCATTAATGTCTACATCAGGAGAGTTAAAATCAAATACATCATCGATACTTACTTCCTGTATGTTGGAGTTCAGTTTGTCCTTTGCATGTTTGGCCATTAGGCACAGATTAGCCATTTGAGGGTCTTCATCATCTCCAGATTTAGGATTTGAGACATTGTCTGAATCACTCCACGATCCTCCAGCTACAAGGCCTTTTTCTTTCTTCTGAGGCCTTTTGTTACCTTTGTATTCCTTCTTTGCATGTGATTTCTTCTTGATTCTTTCTACGAGAGAGGTTTATTGCAGGTTAGCAATGAAATTGCTGAGCTTCTTGCGATTGTAGCATAGATCATTCATTTTGCTCATTTGCTTGAATTCTTGACCTTCTTTGGCTTGCTCATTTTGCCTTGACACATGAACCTTCTTAGTCTTTTTACCAGCATTGCAAAGTCCTCATCATAGTCAGAGTCAATTTCAGCGTTGACCTTTGAGGTACTTTCAGTTGCTTTGAGAGCAACACCCTTATCCTTCTTTCTTCCTTCTGATAGAGTTTCTGCTCGTTGAGTCCGCTCCAATTCGTATGTCAGAAGGTTTCCATATAGCTGTTGGACAGTCATCTCATGTAGATTCTTTGACTCTCTGATGGCAGTGTTTTGGCATCCCATCTGCTTAGTAAGGCTCTCATGAACTTTATGATTAGATCTTTGTTTGAATAGATCTTTCCATATGCTCGTAGAGAGTTGAGTAGAACGTTGAATCTCTCGTAGCTGGCAGTGACGTTCTCTCCTTGAACTTTTGCGAACATTTCATATTGATGTGTTAGGAGGGATTGTTTGTTTTCTCTTACTTCTTCCGGTCCTTCATGCATGATGAGTAGTGCTTCCCAAACCTCCTTTGTTGTTTTGTTGTTGACCACATTTTCGAATAGATCATCTTCTAATGATTGAAAATAAATGTTCTTAGCCTTCTTGTCGAGTTGAACAACTTTCTTCTCGTTGTCTGTCCACTCCTCTTTGACTTTGATTTGTATTCTGTTTGGATCGTCAGTAGTTGGTGCAAGCTTTGTTGGAACATAGGGCCCATTCTAAACAGTCTCAAATAAATCTTCATCTATTGAGTCCATGTATGTTTGCATCCTAACTTTCCAGTTTAAAAATTTATCTTTGTTGCACATTGGTGGCTTGCTACCTCCTCTAGTCCTTGATTCGCTTGGTAAGTGTGCCATTGGATCTACTTAAGCTTTGAAGGCTGTATAATAGAACCTGCTCTGATACCAATTGTTAGTTCCCGAAGGCACAATAGTTATCTAGAGGGGGGGTTGAATAGATATTTTAAAAAAACTTTTCATTTTTAACTTGTTAGTAGATAATGATTAAAACTTAGCGGAATTAATATTTGTTTTAATCTCCCTTAAGATAGTGAGTTTATGAGAGTGAGGCAGTTATAGCAGTTATAGCAAGAATGTAATGGACACAGTCATTTTAAGTGGTTCAGAGCACTTAAAGCTCCTAGTCCACTCTTATACTCCTTGAGTAGGAAATCCAGTAAGGATGTTTTTTACACTTTACGAATAACACAGATTCCTTCTAGACCCGGTGATCAGGAACTTCTTAGTTCACTCTTGAACTCTTCAAGTCCGAAGAGACTTGGCTCTTTCTGATTCACTTAGAACTCTTCAAGTCCTTCCGACTTGGAACTCTTACTTCATTTGATTGGTAGTTGTTGAGGTCTTGATGGTAGCTACTTTCGATTCTTTGTTAAGCACTTGTTCGATGTAACCCGAGTAATGTGAGCAAGCTTTTCTTTTTCTCAGATCGTAGAGTTGAGCGTTGAGTGTTCTTGTGCCTTTTGTTTAATGCTTGCTTTTTTCTTGCATCTGCATATATTTTACATATATGTGATCTTGAAATCTATCCGTTTGATCCATCCGTTGAAGCATTAAATGCGTTTGACATTTCTGTACTTTGATGGAGACTTTTTTGCACATCTTCTGAATTGCATTACGCCCATCGACACATACAGATTGCTTTCTCACCTAACACCTGAAAAGGTGTTTTCCTTTTACCAATGATACTTTCCTTAGCTTCTTTAATACGCTTCTTTGTTGCATACTAAAGATATCTTTTGTACCGTTGGAACTGGTGAGGACTTCAACGTTTAAAACCCATTCCATATTTGTTGGAGATATATCATCAAACAAAAAGGTAGGGCTCGATGCTTCTGACACACAGCAGATGATACTCTACGATCCAGATCGTGGTGTCTTGTTACCTTGGTGCTTGGTCTGATTCCATCAAACAAGATCACTACGATTTCTCTTAAAGACTTGCACACTACGATCTTTACTTGCTTGCTTGCAAGCTCTACGTTTCTGAGAGAACACTACGATTTTTGAGTTGGCTCGGCAAACGTTGGGACCACTCTACGATTTCTGAAGAGGCCCTTAAGGCAGGCATACTACGATCCTCGAAGCTCTACGTTCTGCCTTGGCTTCTGTAATCTTGATCAGCTTGATACACTACGATATCTTCGAAGCCTATCTATTACATCTCAAGATCAACCTAACAAGTTTGATCTTCTTTTCTATACATTCATTTATAGAATAATATACATTAAGAGCTTAGATCAACCTAACAAATTTGATCTATCACTAAGTCCTTATACAAATATTCCTTAAAGGACTTTACAAATAATCATGAGCATTTATATTTAAACATCAAATCAAAATATGCACTCTCCTAACAAATCTATCAATAATGACCCAAATCGCATCTATGCCTTGAGAAACCTTGGGAAAACCAGTAACGAAATCCATGGTAAAGTGCTCCCACTTCCATTCTGGAAATTCAAGTGGTTGCAATGGACCTTTTAGCACTTGATGATCCGCCTTGACTCGTTGACAAGTTAGACATCTTGAGATAAACTTCGCTATCTCTCTCTTCATATTGCTCCACCAAAATTTATGTCGAAAATCACGATACATTTTGGTACTCTAAGGATGGATTGAAAACGGTGTGTTGTGCGCCTCCATCATGATTGTATACTTTAAGTTAGAATCATTAGGAACACAAAGTTTGGAGTTGACTCGAAGTTTTCCTTCTTCATCGATTCTTACTTCCGGAATAGCACCTTCTTGCACTTTCTTCCTCATACGCATCAGCTCCAGGTCTGTAGCTTTAGCAGCTTTAACTTTATCAATTAAAGTCGGTTCTACTCGTATATTCGTCATTATCACATGGTTCCCTGGAGTCTTTAACTCTATCTCCATCCTTTGTAAGTCATACAACATGGGCCTTTGCGTTGACAGTATCGCACTCGTACCCGTATATGATCTTTTACTCAATGCGTCAGCTACTACATTCGCTTTTCCAAGATGGTATTGAATGGTATGATCGTAATCTTTCAATAGCTCAAGCCATCGTCATTGCCGCATGTTGAGTTCCTTTTGAGTGAAGAAATATTTGAGACTTTTATGATCCGTATAGATATCCACCTTCTCTCCATACATGTAATGCCTCCAAATCTTAAGCACAAAAACGAAAGCTGCCAACTCTAGATCATGAGTAGGATAATTCCTCTCATATTCTTTGAGTTGTCGTGAGGCATAGGCTATGACTTTCCCATGTTGCATGAGAACACATCCTAACCCTTTGCCTAAAGCATCACTGTAGATGACAAATCCCTCCGAGCCAGATGGTATTGTCAGAACAGGTGCTGAAATGAGTCTCCTCTTGAGTTCTTGAAAACTCTTCTCACATTCCTCACTCCAACTGAATTTTGTATCTTTCCGAGTCAGTTGAGTTAATGGAGTAGTAATTCGAGAAAACCCTTCTATGAATCTCCGATAATAACCAGCTAAGTCGAGAAAGCTACGTACTTCGGTTACTGACTTAGGTTGCTCCCAGCTTTGAATTACTTCAATCTTTGTCATGTCAACAGATATTCCATGATTTGATATCACGTGTCCAAGGAATGCTACTTCCTCAAGCCAAAACTCGCATTTCTTCAACTTGGCATATAACTTGTTTTCACGAAGCTTTTGGAGTATCAGCCTCAAGTGTTGCTCATGATCTTCACGGCTTTTGGAGTAAATGAGGATGTCATCAATAAAGACGACCACAAAGTGATCCAAATATTCCTTGAATACTTGGTTCATCATATCCATGAAGGCAGCATGAGCATTAGTCAATCCAAAAGACATGACTAGGAATTTGTAATGCCCGTACCGAGTTCTGAAAGCAGTCTTTGGAATGTCATCAGTTTTAATCTTCAACTGATGATATCCAGAACGAAGATCGATCTTTGAAAAGAATTTGGTGCCTTGCGACTGGTCAAACATGTCATTAATGTGAGGCAACGGGTACCTATTTTTGATGGTGACATGATTTAACTCCCAATAATCAATACAAAGTAGCATACTTCCATCTTTCTTCTTCACAAATAGAACAGGAGCACCCCAAGGAGACGTACTAGGACGAATGAAACCGATGTCTAACAATTCCTGTAGTTGGGTTTTTAACTCCTGAAGTTCAATAGGAGCCATTCGATATGGGGCTTTGGAAATGGGTTTTGTACTTGGTTCAAGGTCGATACCAAACTCGATTTCACGCTCCGGGGGTAGGTGTGACGCCCCCAAAATAGGTATACATCACTCATTCTGAGTCGCCAAATACATGGTACATAAACAAATACAACTTCAGTAATACAATTGTCGTGCAAAATACGACAACACATATACTGTGAGTTTGAATACAACTATTGTCTAATAGAGAGTATACAAACTCAAAAGGAGTCCTCATTACAATTATTGATACACTATTTTACAAAATAGTGAGGACTACTAATAAAACTATCACGAACCATCACTCCATATCTCTGGCTAGTTCTCGCTATGTTCTCACCTCCGAGAAGAAAAATGGAACAAAAAGGAAAAGGTGAGCTCAACTAGCCCGAGAAAGAATATTATGACTAAGATAATATACAACAATTTATCATTAGTCTTCAACGGGAAAAATCGATAAAATATAATAGACAACAAGTTTTAGATCAACAAGCTGCAGTGAAACAACAATCCATTAGAAGAGTCAAGTAGAGAAAGAATTCCACTATCTTTTAAGATTTAAAAGTCCATCATCAATATTTTATCCCTGTAACATCAATCAATATACATCTTGAATCAAATATTCATCTTTGCATTACAGGCCAAAGATATTCATTTGTATCACCAGTTGGTCATGTTCATCTCAACACTTGTTCATCTTTGCACTACGGGCCAAAGATATTCATTAAGTAATCATTCATCTTTGCACTACAAGCCAAAGATATTAAGTAATATCATCATTTAGGACTGAGGATGATGAAAAATATTTTTAAGGAACGAATCCAGTGAAATAAAATAACAAATATTAGAGATCCGTATTACAGTTTATCCAATATCAATAATACTCCATAATAACCAATTTTGAAGCAAAATTAAAGAATAAAGATCAAAACATGGATACAATCAAAGATAGTAACCATAATAGACATCTTGGACAAAAAGGAGAAAATTTCATTTTTCGGTGAATAGTATCGTATTCATGAATAGTGTTATATACGTGAATAGTGCCGTATACGTGAATAGTAACTCCGGCACAAAAAGTTCCAAATTTGATAAAAAGTTCAGACCAATATTTTGGCATAATGATATCAAAAGAAATAATATCATTTACGAAGAAAATAACATCCCTTACCTCAAAATAACAGTACTTCTGATCGGAATATCGGTATAAGGCTGAAGGAAACTTGTACTGATAAATAGAAACTCACAAAGTATCTAAATACTCACAAAATACGCTCGATAATATAGAGAGAGAAAGAGAAAGCTTAGGTTTCGGTGTGATTTTCAATTCTAACTTAGCCTCATTTATAGAAAATGTTAAGACGCCAAGGCAGACTTGACTCGCTACCGATGATGGCTTTACTCGCTACTATTACCACCCACCACATTTGAAATAAAATTCAGCACATTTCTTCACCAACCACAAGTGGGGCCCACTCAATTCTAGAATTTTCCACCAAAATCATTTATAAACCTAATTTCAAGAATCACCACATCTTAAAATTCATAACAAATTATACGTTCATTTTTAACGGTTCAAAATTTGTGGACATATACTCAACTTATATATGTATAACATATCCAAAAATCATAATGATCCAACGGTCAGATTAAAAATTATAACTCACGCAATATATCTCAAGTATAGTGATTTAATTTTTAATACCTCCATTCTGGGAAAAACACCTCAACATTAATTCCTTCAATTATATCTGCATAAAATAAATATATCCATCAATTATATCCACATAAATAAATATCATATAAATCAATAATTAATTATTCAGAAATAATATTACAGAATCATAATTATGACAACCAGGCCGTTCCCAAGAAAGAGGGGGGCTTTCCGATAAGGATTTCTCCTTACTGGCGCGCAATTAGGTGACCAAACCTCTCCTTGCCAGAACTTTCTAGACATTGCCAATAATACTATCTCATAATATTATTCAAATAATATGAATTATTGATCCGATAATGGGAAATATTGTGCAGTGACAATTATTGAAACAGCAATAATATAAAATATCAACGCATGACAATTATTGAACCAATAAAATAAAATATTGAGCAGTAATTATCGTAATAATTATTGAGTAGTGCCTTCTTACGTAAGAATCAATAATTCAAAAATACTGCAAAATCGTATGCTCTCTTTGCTGACCACGTGTATCATCGTATTTTAAAACGGGTATTATTCAAGATTGTTAATTGGTAATAACTACTGCAGTTATTTGTAAAAACTCAAATTTGTCGTTTTCTTCATATAAATGTAACCGTTATCCATTATGGGTCCCATAAATGGTTGTACCGTGCCGCATTTAATATTCTCCTACGAAAGAATATTCCACGACCAAACGAATATTCCCCGACAACAATGAATATTTTATAACCAGTTGCTTATTTTGCAAAATTTGCGTATTTCACCCATAACCAAAGCATTATATCAAATTAACACCTTATTATTCACAATAATAATTAGAGGAAATTCGATTTTATTTATAATAAGTTGGGGTCTTACAGTAGGCCAGGAAGTTCTTCGGGGAATACGTCAGGAAATTTATTGACAATAGAAATATCATTTAAATCTGACATTTTTTTGTTTAAATCTATGACATGAGCTAAGAAAGCTTGACATCTATTTTTCAATAAACGAATAGCTTTATGGCTTGAGATGACCGTGATTGATTTTAATGGTTTGGTCGCTTGAATTCGCATAATAGGTTGATTAGGAATATGAAAGCTAACAACCTTACGAAAACAATCAATTTTAGCATGATGAGTAGTTAACCAATCAATCCCTAGAATAACGTCAAATGCAAGTATTTTTAAGAAGATAAGATCGACAGGTAACGTGCGGTTACCGATTTGAATCAAACAAGACTTATAAACAGTGGATGTAATGAAGGTTTCTCCCAATGAAGTTTCAACAAATAAGTAAAAGTCTAATTTCTCCGGAGTCAAATTTAAACGTTGAGAACAAGTAGGAGAAATAAAAGAATGGGTAGAACCAGTATCAAATAAGTTATAGACTTCGCTAGGATTTATGAATAGCTTACCCGTGATCACCTCGTTTGGATTCCTCGTTTTTTGGAAGGTTACGACAAACTCTCCCTTGAACTATCGATTTTGTCTTGTCTTGGATGGCCTTTGATGCCTCCATCCCAGTTGGACTTGACTTCGGTGCAGAACAAAATCGTGCTAGGTGACCTTCTCTTCCACAATTGTAACACGCTTTGGATTGCTGCGTACAGTTCGGACTGATATGTCCCTCCCCTCCGCATTTGTAACATACGATTGGTTGTCATTCCCCTTCCTTAACAACATGTACTGGTGATGACGTCTTTCCATCATTGTTAAATATCCTCTTCTTGTAATTTCCACTTCTATTATCTTGGTTATGATTACCACCGAAGTGGTTACCATTTCTGGCATGTTGATTCCCTCCACGTTTGTTGTCACCGCTTCGATGACTGCTACCACTGGTATTATCATTTTGTCGGCTGCTTTCTCTTGGTTAGGTTGACTCATTATCGCGCTCCAATAACTGAGCCCTATTTACAACATCTGAATACAAACACAGTTTGTAAGAAATTAAGTATTGACGTATCTCGGGTTTCAAACCTCTTAGAAACATCCACGTCATTCTCTCCTCATTATCAACCAAGTGGGACGCAAACCGGGACAACTCGGCAAACTTAGCTTCGTACTGTGACACGATCATATTGTCATGCTCCGACAACAATGAATATTTTATAACCACTTACTTATTTTGCAAAATTTGCACATTTCACCCATAACCAAAGCATTATATCAAATTAACACCTTATTATTCACAATAATAATTAGAGGAAATTCGATTTTATTTATAATAAGTTGGGGTCTTACAACCTCCCCTCCTTATGAAATTTTGTCCTTGAAATTGACGTACGTACCTGGTGTTTCAAAAAGGTGAGGATACCTCGCTTTTATTTCTGATTCCAACTCCCAGGTCATTTCTTCAATTGCATGGTTCCTCCACAAAACCTTAACTTGTGGTATAACCTTCGTGCGTAGGACATGCTCTTTCCTATCCAAGATCTTAACAGGTACCTCCTCGTACGTTAAATCTTCGGCTATCTCGTCCAGTTCTAACTCAATAATGTGGTTCGGGTCTTTCACATATTTACGAAGCATAGATATGTGAAAAACATTATGAACACGAGACATGCTTGGAGGTAATACGAGTCTATAGGCCACATTTCCTATTCGGTCAAGAATCTCAAATGGACCAACAAATCGTGGATTGAGCTTTCCTCTCTTCCCAAATCTTGTAACTCCCTTCCATGGTGCAACACGTAACAATACATGATCCCCAATATTAAATTTCACGTCTTTTCGATGAAGATCCACATAACTCTTTTGTCAATCCTGTGCCGTTTGTATACGTTGTCGGATCATTTGGATCTTCTCTGTAGTTATGCGTACCAATTCTGGTCCCAACAACATTGTTTCCCCCACCTCGTCCCAGCATACTGGAGAGCAACACTTTCATCCATACAATGCTTCAAATGGAGCCACACCTATACTTGCATGATAACTGTTGTTGTAGGAGAATTCTACTAATGGTAGGTACTTATCCCAACTCCTTGTGAAATCTAGGACACAAAGTCTTAATAGATCTTCAAGAGTTTGAATAGTCCTCTCTGATTGCCCGTCCGTTTGAGGATGGTATGCTGAACTGAATCGTAAATCCGTGCCCATAGCTTTCTGCAAGCTAACCCAAAATCGTGAATTAAATCTTGGGTCACGATCTGAAACTATAGATACTGGCATGCCATGCAATCTTACAATCTCATTCACGTACATACTAGCAAGACGTTCAAGGGAATAAGTCTCCCGTATATGCAAGAAATGGGCAGACTTGGTTAATCTATCAACAATAACCCAAATCGCATATATGCCTTGAGAAACCTTGGGAAGACCCGTAATGAAATCCATAGTAATGTGTTCCCACTTCCATTTCGGAATCTCAAGTGGTTACAATGGACCCTTTGGCACTTGATGTTCCGCCTTTACACGTTGACAAGTTAAGCACCTCGAGATAAACTCCGCGATCTCTCTTTTCATATTTCTCCACCAAAATGTATGTCAAAGATCATGATACATTTTGGTACTCCCAAGATGGATTGCAAACGGTGTGTTGTGTGCCTCCATCATGATTCTATGCTTCAAGTCAGAATCGTTAGGAACACAAAGTCTGGAGTTGACTCGAAGTATTCCTTCTTCATCAATTCTTGCTTCTGGAATAGCACCTTCTTGGACTTTCTTCTTCATACGCATTAGCTCCATGTCCGTAGCTTGAGCAGCTTTAACTTTATTGATTAAAGTTGGTTCTACTCGTATGTTTGTTATCAGCACGTGGGTACTTGGATCCTTTACCTCTATCTCCATCCTTTGCAAGTCATGCAAAATGGACCTTTGTGTTAACAATATTGCACTCGTACCCGCATATGATCTTCTACTCAATACGTCAGCTACCACGTTTGCTTTTCGAGGATGATATTGGATGGTGTGATCGTAATCTTTCAACGGCTCGAGCCAAGCGTCGTTTTCGCATGTTGAGTTCTTTTTAGTGAAGAAATATTTGAGGCTTTTATGATCATGTAGATCTCCACTTTCTCCCCATACGGTAGTGTCTCCGGATCTTTAATGCGAAAACAAGCTCACGCTTGACTCCAAATCATGAGTAGGATAATTCCTCTCATATTCTTTGAGTTGTCGCGAGGCATAGGCTATGACTTTCCCATGTTGCATGAGAACACATCCTAACCCTTTGCCTGAAGCATCGCTATAGATAACAAATCCATCCAAACCAGATGGTATTGTCAGAACAGGTGCTGAAATGAGTCTTCTCTTGAGTTCTTGAAAACTCTTCTCATAATCCTCGCTCCAACCGAATTTTATATATTTACGAGTCAGCTGAGTTAATGGAGTAGCGATTCGAGAAAATCCTTCCACGAATCTCGATAGTAACCCGGCTAAGCCCGTAAAGCTTCGTGCTTGGTCCACCGACTTTGGTTGCTCCCAACTTTGTATGGCTTCAATCTTCGTCGGGTCGACAGATACTCCATGTTTTGACACCACGTGCCCAAGGAATGCTACTTCCTCAAGCCAGAACTCGCATTTCTTCAACTTGGCATACAACTTGTTATCACAAAGCCTTAGCAGTACCAGCTTCAAATGGTGCTCATGATCTTCACTGCTTTTGCAATATATGAGGATGTCATCAATAAAGACAACAACGAACTGATCCAAATATTCTTTGAACACACGATTCATCATATCCATGAAAGCAGCAGGAGCATTAGTCAATCCAAAAGACATGACTAAGAATTCATAATGCCGTCATCTGGAGTTACGAAGGCGATCTTTGGAATATCCTCGGTTTTAATCTTCAGCTGATAATATCCAGAACGAAGATCAATCTTTGAAAAGAATTGTGCTTCTTGAAGCTGGTCAAATAAGTCATCTATGCGAGGTAGCGGATACCTATTCTTGATAGTGACATGGTTCAATTCTCGGTAGTCAATACAAAGTCGCATACTCCGTCTTTGTTCTTTTTGAATAACAGGGCACCCCGAGGAGATGTACTGGGACGAATGAAATCGATGTCCAACAACTCCGTAGTTGGACCTTTAACTCACGAAGTTCAATAGGAGCCATTCGATATAGGGTTTTAGAAATGGGCTTTGTACGAGTTCAAGGTCAATAAAGAATTCAACTTCACGTTACGGGGTAGGCGGGAAGTTCTTCAGAAAATCGTCGGAAATTCACTAACAACGAAATATTATTCAAATCGGCGTGTTTTTGTTCAAGTCAAGTGACATGGGCTAAGAAAGCTTGACATCCGTTTTTTAATAAATGAATAGCTTTATGGCTTAATATGACAGTGATTGATTTTAGTGGTTTAGTTGTTTGAATTCGCATAACAGGTTGGTTAGGAATATGAAAACTGATAACCTTACGAAAACAATCAATTTTAGCATGATGAGTGGTTAACCAATCAATCCCTAAAATCACATCAAATGCAAGAATTTTCAACGAAATAAGATCGACATGTAATGTGATGGTACCAACTTGAATCAAGCACGATTTATAAGCGAGTAGATGTAACGAAAGTTTCTCTAAGCAGAGTCTCAAACAGATAAGTCAAGGTCTAACTTCTCTAAGGAGTCAAGTTTAAACGTTGAGCACAAGCAGGAGAGATAAAAGAATGGGTAGAACCGGTATCTAATAAGGTATAAACTTCGTAAGAGTTTATGATTAGCTTAACCGTGATCACCTCATTTGGGTTCCTCGCATTTTGGGTAGTCACGACAAATGCCCTTCCTGGAACCACCGACTTTGACTTGTCCGGGACAGCCTTTGGAGTCACCATCCCCGTTGAACTTGGTTTCGCAACTAGACAATCTCTAGCTATATGACCTTCTTTTCCATAGTTATAACACACCTTGGATTGTTGTGGGGCCAAGGTGATGTGTGTCCTCTTTCCGCATTTGTAATAAACAATAGGTGCTCGTTCTCCTCCCCTAAAAATAGTTGATGTTTGTGATGACGTCTTTACGTTGTCATTTTTGTACCTTCTCTTCTTGAAATCTCCTCCAGGCTTCGCTCCTTCTATTATCACGCCCACGATTACCACCGGAGTGGTTCCGCTTTTGTCAAGAATGTTTTCCTCCTCTTTGGTTTTCATTGCTCAGAATTGTGGTCCGCCTTGAACATACTCATTATCTCGCTCTAATAATTGAGCCTTGTTTACAACATCTGAATATAAAGAAATATTGTCGAATCTCGGGTTTTAGACCTCTAAAAAACATCCTCGTCATTCGTTCCTCATTCTCGACCAAATGAGGTGCAAACCTGGATAACTCTGCAAACTTTGCCTCATCTTTGGGACAAATCATGTTATTTTATTCGGTCGATAAACTCTACCTCCTTCATATGACGAATACTTTCAGGAAAGTACTTGTCATTAAATAGTTTCTGAAACGTTTCCCAAGATATGTTGAGTGCGGCGGTGAGTGCGCTTGCACTGAGACTCCCACCAGTGATCCGCCTCAACTGCGGAACATAAAGGTGGCGAATGGAACCTTCTGTTCCTCCGTGCATACCAAGACATCGAATATCTTGGTAATTTGTTTGACCAACGTTTCCTCCTTGATCGGATCCGGCTTTCCAATAAATTCTGGTGGTCCCAACTCCTTGAACTGCTTGGCTGTGACAAGTCGCGCATTGCTATCATTTCCACCCGTATTTTGTGCACGAGTCTCCCTCGTCTTATTTTGTATGAATTGCAAAAAACTTCTAAACATCCCATCATTCATCATTTGTTTGGTAGTGTTGTTTATAGGAGGAATATTGCCTTCCTGTTGCACGTTCCCCTGGGTGGTGATTAAAAGTGTCTCCACTGTCTCATTCACTCCATCGTTAATATTTCCCGCTTCCATTCTTAAATAATGCCATAAAACAAGGGTTAATTAACATATCACATATTAACCATATGCTCTGACTGACCAACCAAATAACAAATAAGGTCATACTAGTGAAGGAATTCCCCGACTCTCCCCTCCTAGTTCTTGTCTCACATCTCATCCAGGGATCATATCCCTAAGCTTTGATACCAACTGTGACGCCCCCAAAATTGGTATACATTACCCATTCTGAGTCGCCAAATACATGGTACATAAACAAATACAACTTCAGTAATACAATTATCGTGCAAAATACGACAACACATATACTGTGAATTTGAATACAACAATTGTCTAATAGAGAGTTTATCAAAAGGAGTCCTCATTACAATTATTGATACACTATTTTACAAAATAGTGAGGACTACTAATACAACTATCATGAATCATCACTCCATACCCCGACTAGTTCCTGCTATGTTCTCACCTCCTGAGAAGAAAAATGGAACAAAAAGGAAAAGGGTGAGCTCAACTAGCCCGATAAAGAATATTATGACTAAGATAATATACAACAATTTATCATTAGTCTTCAACGAGGAAAAATCGATAAAATATAATAGACAACAAGTTTTAGATCAACAAGCTGCGGTGAAACAACAATCCATTAGAAGAGTCAAGTAGAGAAAGAATTCCACTATCTTCAAGATTTAAAAGTCCATCATCAATATTTTATTCACGTAACATCAATCAATATACATCTTGAATCAAATATACATCTTTGCACTTCTGAGCCAAAGATATTCATTTATATCACCGATTGGTCGTGTTCATCTCAACACACTGTTCATCTTTGCACTACTGGGCCAAAGATATTCATTAGGTAATCATTCATCTTTGCACTACTGAGGCCAAAGATATTCGATAATATCATCATTTAGGGAATGAGGATGATGAAATATATTTTAAAGGAAGCGAATCCGATTGAAACAAAATAACAAATATTAGAGATTCGTATTACAATTTATCCAAGATCAATAATACTCCATAATAACCAATTTTAAAGCATAATTCAAGAATAAAGATCAAAACATGGATACAATCAAAGATAGTAACCATAATAGACATCTTAGACAAAAAGGAGAAAATTTCATTTTTAAATTGAATAGTAATAAATATTCGTGAATAGTATAAGTATATCGTGAATAGTGATGCAGTATCACGTGAATAGTAAACCCCAAACACAAAAAGTTCCAAATTTGATAAAAGTTTAGACCAATATTTTGGCATAATGATATCGAAAGAAATAATATCATTTCTGAAGAAAATAACATCCCTTACCTCAAAATAACAATGCTTTCCGATCGGAATATCGATTAAAAGGTGATGGAAACTTGCATTCGATAAATAAAAAACTCACAAAGTATCTAAATACTCACAAAATACGCTCGATAATATAGAGAGAGAAAGAGAAAGCTTATTACGGTGTAATTTTCAATTCTAACAGCCCTCTATTTATAGTAAAATGTTTGCATGCAAAGGCAGACTTGACTTGCTACCGATGATGGCTTTACCGCTACTATTTCCACCCACCACATTTGAAATAAAATTCATCATATTTCTTCACCAACCACAAGTGGGCCCGCTCAATTCTAGAATTTTCCACCAAAATTTTTATAAACCTAATTTCGAATGGTCACCTCTTAAAATTCATAACAAATTCTCGTTCATTTTAACGGTTCAAAATTTATGGACATATACTCAACTTATATATGTATAACATATCCAAAAATCACAACGATCAACGGTTAGATTAAAATTATAACTCACATAATATATCTAAAAATACGGTGATTTAATTTTTAATACCTCCATTCAAACAAAAAATACCTCAACATTAATTCCTTCAATTATATCCACATAAAATAAATATATCCATCAATTATATCCACATAAAATAAATATTTCCTTATCATATAAATCATTAATTAATTATTCGGAAATAATATTACGAGAATCACAATTATAACAACCATGCTAGTTCGAGGAAGAGGGGCTTTCAGATAAGGATTTCTCCTTCTTGGGCCTTAATTAGGTGACCAAACCTCTCCTTGATGAGACGCGTTTTAGACATTGCCAATAATGCTTATCTCATAATATTATTCAAATAATATGAATTATTGATCCGATAATGGGAAATCTTTGCATGCGGTGACAATTATTGAAACAACAATAATATAAAATATCAATATGACAATTATTGAACCAATAAATTAAAATATTGAGCGGTAATTACTATAACAATTATTGAGTAGTGTCTTCTTACGTAAGAATCAATAATTCAAAAATCTTTGTGCAAAACCGTGGTGCTACTCTGCAACCACCCCAGCGTATTCATCGTATTTTAACCCTTTGGGTATTCAACGATTGTTACTTGATGTAACAACTACGTCGTTATTTGTAAAAACTCAAATTTTTCATTTTCTTCATAAATGAATTTATCCATTATGGGGCCCACAAATGGATACGCCGTCGTAAATTTGAATATTCCGGAAAGAATATTCCACGACCAAACGAATATTCCCCGACAACAATGAATATTTTATAACCACTTGCTTATTTTGCAAAATTTGCACATTTCACCCATAACCAAAGCATTATATCAAATTAACAACTTATTATTCACAATAATAAATAGAGGAAATTCGATTTTATTTATAATAAGTTGGGGTCTTACAATGTCGGTGCGGATTAAGCATGACCTGGTTCCATTCTTTATTACTCTGTTGGAATAACCTGTCTATGTGGATTACCGCATGCATGGTGAATGATCCTTTGTATTCATTCCTTAGTAACTTGTGGAAATGATACATCTATGTTGATTCTTTGCATACAAATGAAAATCCATTTGCGATTTCATATATTCTATTATACTCAGTTGGTTAAAGTTTTGGCTTCTATACTCAATGAAATAGTAGAATATCCTGGATATTTGCGCTTCATCCAGTATCTTTTCATGGAAATATTCTTCTGAGCATTCTTGAATTTTACTCCACAAAGCAGTATCATGTTGACAATATGGACGTTATTGAGTTAACATAAATTAACTTATAAATCTTTAAAATTTATTCTTGAACTTGTTTTATTGAATTGTCATCATCCTCATGCTTATATTATGTTGAAAGTCATCTGTGGCCTGTAGTTCATAGATGGACTTGGTATGATTATGACCAGAGATTATTCGGTATACTCATGACCGTAATGTTACGAATGATGTGAAAAAAGTCCTCATTGGCCCGTAGTGCATTGATGGACAGTTTTTGGTATGATTATGGCTATGGATTCTCTTCGGCCAAGGGTGCAAAGATGAATTGTTTTATGGCATGATTAGGACCGTTGATGAAAACACGATTATCTTTGGCCCGTAGTACATGGATAATTCATGGTCGTGATACTAAAGAATATCATTGGCCTGTAGTGCAGGGATGATTTAATGATTTGGATTATATATTGAGCTGAGTCTCAGCGATAAATGTGACGAAAAACCTTTTATATCATAGAATATAGTAGATTTTATTCTTTACTGGACTCTTCTAATGGATTGCTTGTTCCGCTGCAGTTAAACTTGATGGTTGTTATATTTTATCAGTTTAACACTGTTGAAGGCTAACGATAAATTATTCTGGCATTATCTTAGTCATAATATTTCTTACTAGGCTAGTTGAGCTCACCCTTTCTTTCACGTTCTCTTCAGGAAATGAGAATATAGCTGGGACGAGTCGGGGAACGGATTGACGGTCCAGATGGTTGTTCTAGTAGTCCTCACTATTCTATAAAATAGTGTGATAATAAATGTAATGAGGACTCCATTGAGTGTGGATATTGTCTAGATGACAATATTTGTATTAAAACTCATAGCATATGTTTTGTCGTATTTTACACGACAGTTGTATAATTAAGTTTTTATTTGTATTTTTTACCATGTATTTGGCGACTCAAGATGGGTGATGTATACCTATTTTGGGGGTGTCACACTCGAAATATTACAATATAATACCTTCATCTTTTCTTTCATTTTTAATTTAGTCCTGCAAGTATTATCAAACTTGCACCACCTCCCCTAATAGTACATCTTGTGAATCAATAGTACAATCATGTGAATCAATAGTACAATCATGTGAAAAAAATAATTACAGTATAGTACCTTCATCTATACCTCCATTTTTAATTTAGTCATGCAAGTATTATCAATCTTGCACCACCTCCCCTAATAGTACATGCATGTGAATCAATAGTACACACATGTGAACAAATAGTTATAACCATGTGAATTAATAGCAATTAATTGCTCATTTATCCGATTAATTACCCGCTTGGTCAATATAACCTCTAGACATCCATTATTATCGAAATAGATGTCGATTTTCACTAACACTGATAATCCCAACACAATAAAAATATCAATTTCATCTTTAATCAACACAAACTTATTCATCATTAATATTATAACTCACAATATTTAACAACCAGATTATTCCCAGAAAAGAGGGGGCTTTCCGATAAGGATTTCTCCCTATTGGCGCGCAATTACGTGACCAAACCTCTCATTGACAGAACTTTATAGACATTATCAATATTGCAAATAATAATATGAATAACTTTGTCGTCTCAATTATTGATTTAATAATGTAAAATATTATGCAGATGATACTGTGACAATAATTGAATCAATAATATGAGAGATATTAAGCAGCAATTACTGTAACAATAATTGAGTATAACTGAGTGACTTCTCATGTAAGCATCAATAATCAATATCGTGTGCTCTCTTATGCAACCACGCCAGACATCATATTTACTTTTACCATGGGAAGTTCAACAGTTTAACGGTAAAACTTTTGCCGTTATTTTTATAAAAAGATAATTCTATCGTTTTCTAACTACGACAATACTATCGTTGTGGGGTCCACCAATGATTGTGCCATCATACGAATATTCCCCGACCAATCGAATATTATATAACCACTTGCTTACTTTGCAAAATTTATAAATAATACCCACAACTATAACATTATATCAAATCCACACCATAATATTCAAAAATATTTTTCGAGAAAAAATTATTTTTATTCATAAAAGTTGGGGTCTTACACTTGCGTCTATACAACGTCTCGAATGGAACCATGCCGATACTTGCCTGATAACTGTTATTGTAGGAGAATTCCACTAATGGCAAGAACTTGTCCCAACTTCCTTTGAAGTTTAGGACATAGAGTCTTAATAGATCTTCAAGAGTTTGAATAGTCCTCTCCAAATTCCCGTCCGTTTGAGGATGATATGCCGAACTGAATCGTAAATCCGTGCCCATAGCTTTTCGCAAACTAACCCTAAATCATGAAGTGAATCTTGGGTCTCAATCAGAAACTATGGATACTGGCATACCATGAAGTCTTATAATCTCATTTATATATATACGAGCAAGATGTTCAAGTGAATAAGTTTATCGTACAGGTAAGAAATGAGCAGAACTGGTTAATCTATCAACAATGACCCAAATTGCATTTATGCCTTGAGAAACCTTAGGAAGACCAATAACGAAATCCATGGTAATGTGCTCCCACTTCCATTCTGGAATTTTAAGTGGTTGCAATGGACCTTTTGGCATTTGATGCTCCGCCTAGACACCTTGACAAGTTAGACACCTTGAGATAAACTCCGCGATCTCTCTCTCTTCATATTGCTCCACCAAAATATATATTGAAGATCACGATACATTTTGGTATTCCCACGATGGATTGAAACGGTGTGTTATTCGCCTCCATCATAATTTTATACTTCAAATCAGAGTCATTAGGAACACAAAGTCTGAAGTTGACTCGAAGTATTCCTTTTTCATTGATTCTTGCTTCCGAAATAACATCTTCATGTACTTTCTTTCTCATATGCATCAGCTCCAGATACGTGGTTTAAGCAGCTTTAACTTTATCGATTAATATCGGTTCTACTCGTATATTTGACATCATCACGTGGGCCCTTGGAGTCTTTAACTCTATCTCTATCCTTCGTAAGCCATACAAAATGGGCCTTTGCGTTGACAATATTACACTCGTACCCGCATATGATCTTCTACTCAACGCGTCAGCTACTATATTTGCTTTTCCAGGATGGTATTGAATGGTATGATCGTAATCTTTCAACCGTTCGAGCCAACGTTGTTGCCACATATTGAGCTCCTTTTGGGTGAAGAAATATTTGAGGCTTTTTATAATCCGTATAGATCTCCACTTTCTCCAATACAGGTAATGCCTCCAGATTTTAAGCGCGAAAACGACTGCTGCCAACTCTAGATCATGAGTAGGATAATTCCTTTCATATTCTTTGAGTTATCGTGAGGCATAGGCTATGACTTTCCCATGTTGTATGAGAACACATCCTAACCCTCTGCCTAAAGCATCGCTGTAGATGACAAATCCCTCTGAACCAGATGGTATTGTCAGAACAGGTGCTGAAATGAGTCTCCTCTTGAGTTCTTGAAAACTCTTCTCACATTCCTCGCTCCAACTGAATTTTGTATCTTTTTGAGTCAGCTGAGTTAATGGAGTAGCGATTCGAGAAAATCCTTCCACGAATCTCCGATAAAAACCAGCTAAGCCCAGAAAGCTCCGTACTTCGGTCACTAACTTAGATTGCTCCCAGCTTTGTATTGCTTCAATCTTTACTGGGTCAACAAATATTTCGTGATTTGATATCACGTGCCCAAAGAATGCTACTTCTCAAGCCAGAACTCGCATTTCTTCAACTTGGCATACAACTTGTTTTCACGAAGCTTTTGGAGTATCAGCCTCAAGTGTTGCTCATGATCTTCACGGCTTTTGGAGTAAATGAGAATGTCATCAATAAAGACAACCACAAAATGATCCAAATATTCCTTGAATACACGGTTCATTATATCCATGAAGGCAGTAGGAGCATTAGTCAATCCAAAAGATATGACTAGAAATTCGTAATGTCCGTATCGAGTTCTGAAAGCAGTCTTTAGAATGTCATCAGTTTTAATCTTTAACTGATGATATCCAGAATGAAAATCGATCTTTAAAAAGAATTTCGCTCCTTACAACTGGTCAAACAGGTCATCAATGCGAAGTAACGAGTACCTATTTTGATGGTGACATGATTTAACTCCCGATAATCAATACAAAGTCGCATACTCCTATCTTTCTTCTTTACGAATAAAATAGGAGTACCCCAAGGAGACGTACTAGGACGAATGAAACTGATGTCTAACAATTCTTGTAGTTGGATTTTTAACTCCTGAAGTTCAATAAGAGCCATTCGATATAGGGCTTTGGAAATGAGTTTTGTACGGGGTTCAAGGTCGATACAAAATTTAATTTCACGCTCTGGGGGTAGGCCAGGAAGTTCTTCAGGGAATATGCCAGGAAATTTATTAACAATAGAAATATCATTCAAATCTGACGTATGTTTGTTTAAATCCGTGACATGGGCTAAGACAGGTTGACATCCACTTTTCAATAAATGAATAGCTTTATGGCTTGATATGACAGTGATTGACTTTAGTGGTTTGGTTGCTTGAATTCGCATAATAGGTTGGTTAGGAATATGAAAACTAACAACCTTACGAAAATAATCAATTTTAGCATGATGGGTAGTTAACCAATCAATCCCTAAAATCATGCACATCAAATGCAAGTATTTTCAAAGAGATAAGATCGACAGGTAACGTGAGGGTACCGATTTGAATCAAACAAAACTTATAAACAGTGGATGTAATGAAGGTTTCTCCCAACAGAGTTTCAACAAATAAGTCAAAGTCTAATTTTTCCGGAGTTAAATTTAAACGTTGAGCGCAAGTAGGCAAAATAAAAGAATGGGTATAACCGGTATCAAAAAAGGTATAGACTTCACCAGAGTTTATGATTAGCTTACCCATGATAACCTCATTCGGGTTCCTCGCTTTTTGGGAGGTCATGACAAATGCTCTCTCTTGAACTACCGACTTTGACTTGTCTGGGACAACATTTGGTGTCACCATCCCAACTGGACTTGACTTCACTACACGACAAAATCAGGTTAGGTGAACTTCTCTTCCGTAATTATAACATACTTTGGACTGCTGCGTACAATTTAGACTGATGTGTCCCTCCCCTCCGCATTTGTAGCATACGATCGGTGGTCGTTCTCCTTCCTTGAAAACGGGTGCTAGTGCTGCTGTCTTTCAATCATTATTTAATCTCCTCTTCTTGAAATTTCCACTTCTATTGTCTTTGCCAGGATTACCACCAAAGTGGTTACCATTTCAGGCATGTTGATTTCCTCCACATTTGTTATCACCGCTTCGATGACTTTTACCACTGGTATTATCGTTTTATCGGCTGCTTTCTCTTGGTTGGGTTGACTCATTATCATGCTCCAATAACTGAGCCATATTCACAACATCTGAATACAAGCAAAGTTTGTGAGAAATAAGGTATTGACGTATTTCGGGATTCAAACCTCGCTGAAACATTTGCGTCATACGCTCCTCATTATCTACCAAATGGGATGCAAACTGGGATAACTCGACAAACTTAGCCTCGTACTGCGACACGGTCATATTGTTTTGCTCCAGCTTGATGAACTCCACCTCCTTCATGTGACAAATACTTTCGGGAAAGTACTTATCGTTGAACAATTCTTGAAACTTCTCCCAATACATCTTTAGTGCGGTAGGTTGAGTACGCTTTACAGATTCCCACCAATAATATGCCTCTCCTCGCAACATGAAGGTGGCAAAAGGAACCTTTTTCTCCTCGGAGCATCCCAAGACATCAAATATCTTGGTGATCTGCTTTATCCATGTCTCTGGCTTTCCAAAAAACTCCAGTGGTCCCAGTTCCTTAAACTGCTTAGCGGTGATCGTCCGAGAGTTTTCAGTATTTCCACCTACATTTTGAACAGGAGTCTCTCTTGCCTAATGTTGAATAGCCTTCAACGGCTACTTTCCAACGGAAGGATTGGGAAGGAGTATAAATAAGGAAGATCTTCAAAGATCAAAGGTTGCTGGAGTTGTCGGTTTTGGAGAGAAGGTGGACTGATCTAACCATGCGATAGTGAGTCCTAAGGCTCACTCTATGATTCACCAAGAACACTCAGAAGTCAGATCAAGAAAGAAGTAGAAGTGTGAGTTCTACTATGTAGAAGTGAGAGTTCTACTACATGAAGAGTGTTACGAATCGCTGAGAGAAAGGAGAGCATCATGCCATCCGGATGTCCATCATGGGAAGACTCTAAGTACAATAGAGAAGAGCATACATCATCTGAAGCAAGTCCATCATGAGAAGGCATCGAAGTAGCAAGAAGGGAGATCCCAAAAGCCATCTTGGTGTCAAGCATGAGATGACTTCTAAGTACCTAATGAAGTGCTATACCATCTTAGAAGCCTCTCATGTGCGTACCATCAAGTACCAAGGTGAATGATCATCAAGGCGATTCATCAAGGGGTCATCCAGGAGTAGTTGAAAGCAACCTAAGAAGTCGAGCATCATGCAACACTCATTGCACTTCAAGGATGATTAAGCCAAGTCTGCTAAGTATAGAAGATGTTGAGAGCATGAAGACATCTTAGCGATTCAAAGACCGACTCCAACAACAACAAACAAACAACTCAATAAAGCCGTGGCTAGAAGGGTCCTTGTCAAAGGGACTAAATGAAGCGAGGCTGAGGGTCCTTGTGGGAGGGACTAAACGAAGTTCCAAGCTTCTTTGGGCTTGAAGAGTTCCTAGGGAACTAGAGGAGTCCCAAGGCTATTGGCCTTGAAGAGTTCTTAGTGAATCAAGTCCCAAGGTGCCGCCTTGAAGGAATCTTAGTGATTGAGGTCTTGCCCTTCCTTAGTGGAAATCCTGCTAGTTGAAAGCAGAAGAGTGGTTTAGGAGCTTGAGTCTCTGAACCACTTAAAACCCCTTGTGTCTTTTACATTATATCATTTACATTATGTACTATAACTGCTATGAATGTTTTAACTGCTTACAACTAAACTTACTCTACGAACAATGTATGTATGATTATGGATATATCAATGAAGGGGATCTTTTACTTATTCCGATGTGCTTGAAAAGATTCTTATGTTTGTCATATGTTAATTTATGTACAAAATAATATAAACTAGAAAAGTATTTGAAATGAAAAGGATCTATTCAACCCCCCCCCCTTCTAGATCTATTGTGCCTTCTGGGAACTAACAATTGGTATCATAGCAAGTTCTCATGCTATATTCAAAAGATAATCGCGTTGAGTCTGATCTAAGGCACTAACATTGTTCTAAACTTAGTTTAGTAGTAAGTAACTTGTTATATGCAGATGAGCTCACATGTTGGAAATATTGTGTATAGGTAAAATGTGCATATACACCTGAAGCTGCTCAGATTGGTCCGTGGTCTCTATTGGCACATCAACAAGACCAATCCTAGCTTACAATCAATCTTGTAGTTCTAAGACTAGACGAGAACACTCAAGAGACGTCAATAACGAAGAGTCATGCACCCACCAGTCTGAAAGATGAAGAAGCCATACATGCTAAGAAATGCTTATCGAGAGAAGAAAGAAGATCTTCTCAAACTTATGCCTGGCCAACCAACAGCTGGGTGCAAACTCTGTTAGCTAAAGGATGTCAAAGATCTTAATGCTGAGATTCTCGTGGGCTATATCTTCAAGACCACTACTGATTGATTAAAGGCCGCAAGAAGAGCAATAAGTCATCAGAGCAAAAGTAAAGCTATGCTCATCAATACCTAAACTCAGTATATCCATGATAAATGACTGTTTAGTAACTGACAGTAAAAAGGTACGGTTCCTCACTATTATAAATGCATTCATTATAATTGCATCTCCTTATGAACTATAACAGGATTCTGTCAAGAAGTCATAATCTACCTAAAAAGGTGAAGAGAGAAAGTAACCCGAGGATGGAAACTCAAATGACTATAAACTTTCTCTCCATCCAAGTTTTAGGTTGAAGATGACATCTTGAAGGAAATCTGAAATAGGTCATAAGAACATCAAACTTTAATAAACTTTATGTGAAGTAATCCTTGCTGATGGGTTAGTATGTATGTACAAGCCTATGTTCTAAGTGTTTGATAACACACAGAGCATAATCAGTTCTGCAAAAGGATCTTGCTGATTCGTAGAAACTGATCACCTCAATGAATCAACTAGATACTCCTAAATCGTAGAGTTGATTCTCACTCTGTGAACACTTAAACATTATGAACATAACCCAGTGAATGATGAAACCATCATAGATAGAGAGTGTGTTATTAGATGCCAAATCCTACACGCACTCACCATCATGCATCTCAAAATGTATGATCATAAGATAGGTGCATGCATGAATATGTATGTTGGTGATAAATATGATGATTATCCAAATAAGAGGAACAGGGGTTTAGAAAACTAACCTAGCAGGACCCATTTAACTATGGGTACCAAAAATAGAAACATATTTAAACCTTCAGATACTTGGTTAGTCTGACCACACTAAGGAATGCTGAAGTAGAAGACTTCATTCAAGAAGACTCAACCAGTAGAAGGCTAAGGACTGTTCAGAAATGTGTCTGATAAAGTTCCTATATGTCCAAGCCTGTCCTTGAAGACCCTCTGAGCTAACCGGAATGGAGCTCACATGGATGCAAATCTGTATATAGGAGCATGCCATGCAACAGAAGATAAAGAGGATTCTATATGCTCATATCAAGAAAGGCATGCTTTATGAAAAGGATCCTCAAGGGAAGCTCACAACAGAAGATCATTAAACTTAAGACAAAAGGAGTTCATTAAGAAGCAGAACTTCTCAATCTCAGGACTGTCAAAGGAGACTACGTTCGTAGTGCTGTCAAATGATCGTAGAGTGATCAATCCTGAAAATACTCATCTCGACGATACAAGGAAAAACTAAGCGATGATGATGATTCCAGTCAGAAGGAGACATGCTGGGCAACCTTCAAATGAACATGAAGGAGAAGGAATCACATATATCTGAGAAGACAGCATCAACAATGGGGGAGCAGTGATCTGTTAAGGAATAACAGCACTAATAAACCTTGAAGAGATGTACCAGCTACAGAGTCCCAAAACTTTGTGGCTGATGAACCAAATGAAGATCCATAGTCAGTAGGAATATCTCAAAATGTACTACTGATAACCCTTCAGCCATCCAATCCATAATCGTGAAGTGCCTACGATCAAACATATGATCGTAGCGTAAGAGCATGAAGACACCACGATTTCAGCAATGCAGATATCTAGAGCTGGTAGAAGACCTCCCCACCAGAAAAGGTCTAATGAGATGTTATTTCAAATCATTGCCATAGCACTTCATCTCAAAAGCGCCTCAGGGACAAACCTGACCCTTAGCTCACTCTAAGAGGTTGGCCCTTCCTGAGCTACCTTATCCCAGAAGGAATGCTTGATCTAGTTCATCTCAAAAGAACCAAGTCAGTCAACGATCGTAGAGTTAAGTTTGAAGAGGACTAAATGATCGTAGTGCAACCTCAGTGATCGTAGAAGACAACTCAACGATCGTAGTCCTACCAAAGGGTACACCAGTTCACAAGGAACCAGAAGAATAAGACATCTGCTAAGCCATTCAAGTTGAGGAGATAAGTTTGAATACATCAGTGATTGAGCTATGCTGCATCGAATTAAGGAGGAAAGATAAAGCCATCCACTGCAGCATCTCTCAGAAGTTGATCGTTGAGTCAACAAAGGAAATTGTAGAGTCTATAGTTGCCTCATCATGCTACTCTATGAATCAAAAGGTCAACGGTCAAAGCCACGTCAATTAAACGCCCACTCTTCCGATAATCGAAAAGTTGTGGGGAGTTCTGACTCATTCTTGGGCAACGTGCAACCAATGGACAAATTGACACATCATTGAGTGTGCGAGAGATAGAAGGAAGCGCCATAAAGACAATTTCAAATCTGCAGACGATTACAAAAGATATCGAACCTTTCTCCTCCCATTTTCAAAACCCAGAAAGCTTTTCAAGAGCAAAATCAGTTAACCCTCCAGAGCCTTACCAAATCATAGACAGCCATCTCTCATAAACCTCTTTAAATCAAACACCCACAGTCTTTGAACTATTCAAATGGAGAACTGGCAAGTTATCACCGGCATTCAGCTCAGAACCAAATCGTTTGAGAAATCTGAGAAGAAATTCAGGGACATACTTGAACTTGTGAAGAAAGCTGGGTTTTTAAAATGCCTTGAGGCAAGTACTCGTGTGTACATTGACCTAGTTAAAGAATTCTACTCAAACATCTCCATAAACTTTGGAACTCTGTCTACCAAGGTTAAAGGTCAGACTCTGAAGCTGAAATCCTCTGACCTCAATCAATGCCTAGGTTTTCCTAACTAAGGGCTGAAGAACCTTGAAGATGTCAACACTGAACAAGCAAAGGAGTTGACGGGGTACCAAAGAAACCCTAGTTTCAAAGACATGAAGAAGAAGGAGTTTCCTGAAAAATATGAGTTCCTTGCTGAAATTGTTGGAAAATGCATACTGTGCAAAAACACTGCACATGATACAGTGATTGACCAACAGTTAAAGATAATGTCAGCAATATTTCTAAAGAAACAAATTGACTTTGGAGCTATCTTGTTAGATCAAATCTTCAAGTGGGTCGAGAAGGCTGAGAAGAAGAAATCCACTGAAAAGCCCCTGACCAAGGTGTTTCATGGAAGGCTACTGAGTATCATACTGAAGAAGAAGCTAGGAGGGAAAATCAAGGATGATAAGGGGAAAGCCTTGAATGTGCACAAAGTGATGTCTCCACAATTATTTGAGAACTGGAAGAAGAACCCCAAGGAGAACAAAAGGCTGACAGCTGGGAGCAGCAGTAGAACCTCTGCAAAGAAGAGAAAGATAGTAGAAAGAGAGAGAGCTCGAGTCCGATGATTCTCAAGCAGCAGTAAATCACACCAAAGAAGGAAGAAATTAAAAGTCGTGGAAGAAAGCTGGTGATGTGAAGAAAGCCCAGGCCACACCAAAGAGATTCTCCTCCCTGAACAAGGACAAAGAAGAAAAGGTCCTAACTACTGAAACAACAAAGAGAAGAAGCAGCAAGTTGCTTCAAAGGCCAGTCAGTAAGAAAGCTAAGGTGGAAGACAAACCAACCTTAGCTTCCCAAATTAGTACATCTGCTGAAGAAAGGGACATAGAGTCAGCAGAAGAAAAGGAAATAGATACCAAGGTCCAGTTCCCACAGTCAGCGTCCAGCAATGAAATTGAAGCTGATGGGATGGAAGAAAGTGCAACAATTGCTGACAAAAAAGAATGATCAAGCCCCATGGCCAATCCTCAGAGCAGTAACTCTGATGATGAAAGAGAAAATCAAGATGACCAAAATGCATCCCCAGATGCAATTGCCCCAACAAGCCCAGAGAATGGGTCAGAAAATGTTGTTCAAGAAGAAGAAGAAAATGTCCCCTCCAATCCAGAAAGCCCTTATAATGGCTCAGAAAGTGATGAGTCCAAGAAAGAAGAATATGTTCATGCCAGTGCTGAACCTCAAAGAAGTTTGTCTGCTGAATCAGAAAAGTCTGAGTCTAAAAAAGAACAAGAGTCTGACTCTCCTATACCTGAACCTCCAAGAAGAAGGAAAAGCTACAGACTGCAAGCCAAGTTTGCCTTCAAAAGAAGTAGTGGTCAATCAAATGCCATCATTGAATTAAGTGATGATGAGTCTTTATCCCAGGGAGAAAATGCTGAAGAAGAAACCAGCAATGAAGAAGATGAATCTGAAGAAGATCTGGCTGAAGAAGGTTCTGAGAATGAAATACAGCTAGAGGAATTCCCTGCTAAAAATAATCAAGAAAGTTCAGGCTCCGAGAGAGAAGAGATTGAAGAAGATTCTGGTTCTGCACCTCAGGAAGCAGACGAACAAGAAGATTATCCAGTTCCCTCTCCTGCAAGATTTAGCAAAAGTATCGTAGAAGAAGTGTCAAATGATCTAACAGATGCTTCACCAGAGAGATGGTTCTTCCAGTGGATGCCATGGCTAAAGGCCTTTACTGAAGGAGATGAAAGCTACCTCAACTGGTGTTACAAGACATTTCCAAGCATGGAACTGGTAGCCCAAAACTTCTCAAGGGTGAAGAGTTATGCCACAAAGATGATAACAAACCAGCCTCACTTCAAGGTCTATCGACAAGCTAAAAATCTCTATATCCCCTACGATCGTAGAGTGGATTCTGAAGGAAGAAGAGCCATGACCAAGGAGCTGATCGTAGAGCCTGTTCACTCTACTGTTGATGATGTTCAAGTCCAAAACCAGAAGCCTCCTTATGATCAAGCACTGCTATCAGACACTCCATCATCCTCCACAAGCAATTGGTATTCCACGATTGTTCAGATTATCCAAACATTTGAAAATTTGTCCAAAGATGACAATCGTAGAGTCCAATCTATTGTTCAACTTGAAGCTACCAACCAAAAGGATCAAACTACTTTGGAGCAGGAACTACTGAAGAGCTCTGATGATCTAAGCAAGAAGATATCTATGCTCACTGAAGAATCACAGAAGCAGACAGCAGTAGGAGATGATTCTTTCCAGCACAAGCTTCAAGCTATCTTGGCTGATGTATCTCTAAAACTCCAAGAGAGAATAACATCTATCAGAAGGCCATCCAAGATCAAAAGGCTGAAGTCCTACAAATTCAAAAGGCAAATGCAAAGCAGATCGAAGCCCTCTCTGACAAGATTGACGACTTAAAGCAGTCCTTCTTTGTGTAACTTGAGCTAGGCCAGCAGGAACTCAAGTTTGAAGTTGCCAACACCTCCTACCTGATGGAGCAGCTTAATTCCAACATGGAGCAGCTCTCTCAAATGATTGATGACAAAAAGGGGGAGAAAAAGAGACATAGAAAGAAGAGGAGCAAGAGGCACTCGAAGAAGAGCAGAGGGACAAGAGAGAAGAAGTCAAAGAAGAAGACAGTAGCTGCTGAAAGAGTATCCTCATCTGAGGGGGAGCCAGAAGATGATGATAACAAGATCGCAGAGTCTGAGGGGGAGCCAGATCAAAAAGATGATGAAGGGGAGCCAAGCAGAGACAGAAGGTCATCATCTGAGGGGGAGCAAGAACAAGAATAAGAAACAGATGAGTAGCTGATCAACAAGCATCTTGGAAACATACATGAAGCCAAGGAGGTACATCTCTAAATTGTTAGGTATGTTCTGGATCTAGGATGTAGAATGTCTAAATATATAAATTGCCATATCAATATAAATGACATTCATAATTATCTGTTTAGAAATACATTGCAAGCCAATCGTATATAAGATTCATTCATAATATGCATATGCATTTAGTGTTTTTGTCATAATCAAATAGGGGGAGATTGTCAGGAATAAACATATGAATGATATTCCTATTTAAGATATGATTTGATTATGATATATATGAATGAATATGCAAGTATGCTTGCATTAAAAAAAGCTGTAAAGTCCTTTGATAGATAATAGAAATATATCTACAATGACTTAGAATGAATTGATCAAATATGTTAGGTTGATCCTACATAAGCAAAACAACTTTGTAAAGTTCTTAAAAAGAAATGATGTACAAGGACTATAAATATAGAAAGATCAAGCTTGTTAGGTTGATCTTATGATGTAATAGATAGGCTAGTCTAATCGTCGAGCACTGCACCAGAAGTCGTAGTCTTCCAGGTGAGTCAAGGATAACTCGAGAGCTATCGAGGCAGAATAGGAGTATGCAAAATAGTAGATCTCAGAGTTCGTAGACTGCCAAGGGAAACGAAGAAGGATCGTAGTGTATCAAATAGAGCTTCCTTGGGATCGTAGTGTGCCGAGGAAGTCATGTTCAGAATCGTAGAGACAGTCTGCCTACGAGCCAACCGGTCATCTGCCGAAGCCAAGACAGATACGTATACTACACTCAAAGTCATAGAGTCTACTGATGCCAAAGCCAAGTCAAGAATCGTAGATCACACTCTGAGTTCGTAGAGTCTATTGATTACATGCAGAGATCGTAGTCAAGCAAGATTAGATGAAGACAACAAGCAAGGCAGAAATCGTAGAGTGTCAAGATCTGATCTCGGGATCGTGATGTCGCGCGACCAAATGGTGAATCATAGAATGCAGAACTACGACCTCAACAAAAGTGCTCACAATGCCAAGGATGAATCCTAGAGCATATACGTTTCTCAACAAATGAGCACTCCCAGAATATCCAAAGGAACGAAGCCTCTGGTTGGCACTGCAAAGATGCATTCCACAATAAGGGAACCAAAGAGCACTCAACGAATGGCATCAAGGCTAACAGAAGATCTCAGCACTAACCCAATCAGCATCAAGATTGAGGTGTAAGGCCATTCGTGATGAAGTCTTCCACAAGGAGATCCAAAGAAGACTTCAGAAGTTGACTAAGGAAAGTCAGCTTGTGCAGTTGCTATCAAGTGAACAGAAGACAACGATCTTGGAAGCAACCAAGATCGTAGTGTTTGCCAAACAAAGAAGGAACTGATGGAAGGTGAACGAGATATCGCTACCAAGAGCAAGGCTAAAGTGATTAAGTGCAGGGTCAGTTCATTGATGATAAGTGAGCGGAAGATCACAAGGAGAAAACAAGCTGGACGCGCCACAAATCTGAAGTGTCATGATATTCAGAAGGGGACCAGAGCAAGGAATTAGGCCATCAGTATCTGAGAACAGTTGAAGCAAACAGAAGTATTGAAGCACTGCACAAAACAAGGAAGAGTTATTCTACATTGAAGATCCAATCAACACTCTTCAAGATCGTAGTGTTAAACCTACCAGTCAATGAGCAACACTCAATAAGACACTACGATCAAGTCCTTGAAGACGTGCATCAGAATCGTAGAGTCCGAATAACTGAAGACTGAAGCATTGGCAAAAGTTCAATCTGAAGGGTAATATTCGGACAAGTGCCTATTGAGAGCATCGATGCAATAGGACAACCTCTGATCGAGGAATCAGAATGAGGTAATAAAGTCTTCGACCTGCCCAAGACATTAAAGTGATACATCTGACAGGGTAGGTGAAACAGTAGACTGCAGCGTTAGATAAAATATGACAAGTCACATCAAGCAGTCTACCTCAAGCAACTCGAGATCTGTGAAGAGATTTGAATAGCCTTCAACGGCTACTTTCCAATGGAAGGATTGGGAAGGAGTATAAATAAGGAAGAGCTTCAAAGATCAAAGGTTGTTGGAGTTGTCAGTTTTGGAGAGAAGGTGGACTGATCTAACCATGTGATAGTGAGTCCTAAGGCTCACTTTATGATCCACCAAGAACACTCAGAAGTCAGATCAAGAAAGAAGTAGAAGTGTGAGTTCTACTATGTAGAAGTGAGAGTTCTACTACATGAAGAGTGTTCTGAACTGCCGAGAGAAAGGAGAGCATCATGCCATCTGGATGTCCATTATGGGAAGACTCTAAGTACAATAGAGAAGAGCCTACGGTTATCTTAGCAAGTCCATCATGAGAAGGCATCGAATAGCAAGAAGGGTGATCACAAAAGCCATCTTGGTGTCAAGCATGAGACAGCTTCTAAGTACCTAACAGAAGTGCTTACAGTCATCTTAAAAGCCTCTCATGTGCAACCATCAAGTACCAAGGAGAATGATCGTCAAGGCAGTTCATGAAGGGGTCATCCGGAGTAGTTAAGCAACCTAAGAAGCTGAGCATCATGCAACACTCAGCTGCACTTCAAGGATGATCAAGCCAAGCTACTAAGTATAGAAGATGTTCAGACCATGATGACATCTTAGCAGTTCAGCACCGACTCCAACAACAACAAACAAACAACTCAACAAAGCCAGGGCCAAAAGGGTCCTTGTCCAAAGGGACTAAATGAAGCAAGGCCTGAGGGGTCCTTGTCCGGAGGGACTAAATGAAGTTCCAAGCCTGATGGGCTTGAAGAGTTCCTAGGGAACTAGAGGAGTCCCAAGGCTGCTGGCCTTGAAGAGTTCTTAGTGAACTGAAGTCCCAAGGCTGGCTGGCCTTGAAGAAATCTTAGTGATTCTGTGGTCCGCCTTCCTTAGTGGAAATCTGCTAGTTGAAAGCAGTAAGAGTGGATTAGGAGCTTGAGTCTCCGAACCACTTAAAACCCTTGTGTCTTTTTTACATTATGTCATTTACATTATGTACTATAACCCGCTATAACTTCTATGGATGTTTTAATCGCCATAACTAAACTTACTCTATTTAACAATGTATGTATGATTGTGGATATATCAATGAAGGGGATCTTTTATTTATTCCGCTGTGCTTGAAAAGATTCTTATGTTTGTCATATGTTAATCTATGTACAAAATAATATAAACCAAAAAAATATTTGAAATGAAAAGGATCTATTCAACCCCCCCTTCTAGATCTATTGTGCCCTCTAGGAACTAACATATAAGCATGAGGATGATGACAATGATATAAGAATTCAATTAAATGAGAACAATGATAAATTTTAAAGATTTATAATTCAATTTATCCAGAATTTAATAATGTCCAAATTGTGAACATGATACTGCTTTGTGGAGTAAAATTCAAGAATAATATTGTATCAAAAATAATTTGGACAGAAAAGAAATCAATTTTTCTCATAAATAAGGGTGAATAGTACCCCGTGAATAGTATCTCATGAATAGTACCCCAGCATGAAAAGATTAAAAATTATCAAGAATGTTTAAAATAATATTTCCGTGAAAAGATACTAGATGAAGCGCAAATTTCAAGGATATTCTACTAATTTCACGGAGTATAGAAGCAATACTTATCAAAATGAGTGTAGAATTCCAAATCTGAAACGAAATAATATTACATACTACAGAGTATGGAAGAAAATATTATTTCTTACGAATATTAAACAATAATAATATCTCTTACCTTAAAAGGAGAGTACTTCTGAATTGTATAGCGGAGATATTCTTGAAAAAAACTTGTACTGTTTTTTACACTCAAAACTTCCTTATATTTTTAAGAAATACGCTCAATATTATAGAAGAAGAATTCTCTGATTCTGGTGTGATTTTTATTTCTAAACTAAGCTGTGAGACCCCAGATTTTATAAATAAATATTTAAATTTCTCGAAATATTTTTTTGAATATTATGGAATGAATTTGATATAATGTTATAGTTATGGGTAGTATTTATAAATTTTGCAAAGTATGCAAGTTGTCATATTATATTCTATTGGTCGGGGAATATTTTATCAGGGAATATTCGTGCAACGGCACAATCATTGGTGGACCCCACAACAGAATTATTGTCTGATTGAGAAAATGACAAAAATATTTTATAAAAATAACTGCAGAAGTTTTACTGATTATCATTGTTGAACTACTTCGGTAGTAAAAAATAAGAATCTGGCGTGGTTGCATAGTAGCAATGCAGTATTGATTATTGATGTTTACGTGATAAGTCACTCATTTTGTGTTATTGGTATTATTAATGTAATAAAGCAGAAAAACTTTTTATATAAAAGCAGAATATTTTTATAAAGTTATTCTATAAATAGAATATATTATATTCTATTATGCATAGTTTTGCATAATGGTCTGCATAGTATTTTGCATAGTAAAATCTTTTTATATAAAATGCAGAATACTTTTATAAAGTTATTCTATAAATAGAATATATTATATTTTATTATGCATAGTGTTTGCATAAAGTGCTCTGCATAGTGTTTTGCATAGTAAAATATTTTATTAAGTTATTCGTTTTATTAGATTATAAATAGAATATATTATATTTTATTTAAAAGATTTTGCTTTAAATATGGACCGTCAGATTAAAGTAAATCAATCTGGACTATTCATATGAGTTGAATTACTATACGTATCCATTTTTCTATAAATATAAGTTCATTCATTTATTATTTCTTACAAATTCTTTGAAACTCTAGAGAGATAAACTATAGAGAGAAAAAAGAAAAGTATTCTGCTACTTCACTACTCATATACCAGACTCTTCTTCTTAAGGTAGGGAATATTATTTGTTGTACTCGTAAGGGGTATTCTTTCTTTCTTATTCATGAAGAGAACTTCATTATTCCATTCTTTATTATTCGTTGGAATAACTGCATTTTACAGGATACCCTATACTTGGTGAAATTCTTTCCGTTATTCCATTCTTTATTATTATGTTGGAATAATCATTTATGTCAAATCTCGCATACATAGTGAAATTCTTCTAATATTTCGTTCTTTATTATTCGCTCGGAATATCCCATCTGCAAGCGTTCTTGGGACCGGGTTCCATTATTTATTATTACGTTGAATATCACGTCTCATGCGCTTCACGCCTGGGACTCGATTCCATTATTTATTATTCGTCGAAATATCCACGTGCGTGCGTTTATGGGATTCTGGTTCCATTATTTATTATTCTCGCTTTAATATCCACGTCTGTGCATTTATGCCGGACCTGGTTCCATTATTTATTATTCTGTTGGGAATAACCTGTCTTTGCAGTCTATCACACATATGGTGAATCCTTATTATTCTATTCTTTATTATTCTGTTGGAATAACATGTCTATGTGGATTACCACATGCATGGTGAATGATCCTTCGTATTCATTCCTTATTAAATTGTGGAAATGATCTGTCTATGTGGATTACCGCATGGCGGGCGAAAATCCATTTGCAGTTTCATATATTCAATTATACTCAGTTCATTAAAGTTTTGACTTCTACACTCCATAAAATTAGTGGAATATCCTTGATATTTGCGCTTCATCCAGTATCTTTTCATGAAAATATTCTTCTGAGCATTCTTGAATTTTACTCTACAAAGAAGTATCATGTTGACAATTTGGACGTTATTAGTACCTGGATAAATTAATTCTTGAACCTGTTTTATTGAATTATTATGTCATTGTCATCATCCTCATGCTTATATTATGTTGAAAGTCATCTGTGGCCTGTAGTGCATAGATGGACTTGGTATGATTATGACCAGGGATTATTCGGTATAATCATGATCGTAATATTACAAATGATGTGAAAAAAGTCTTCATTGGCCCGTAGTGCATTGATGGACAGTTTTTGGTATGATTATGGCTATGGATTCTCTTCAGCCAAGGGTGCAAAGATGAATTGTTTTATGGCATGATCAGGACCGTTGATGAAAATATGATTATCTTTGGCCCGTGGTGCATGGATAATTCGTGGTTGAGATACTAAAGAATATCCTTGGACTGTAGTGCAGGGATAATTCGATGATGTGGATTATTTATTAAGCTGAGTCCCAGCGATAAAAGTGATGAAAAACCTTTTAAATCATAGAAGATGGTAGATTTTATTCTCTACTTGACTCTTCTAATGGATTGCTTGTTCCGCTGCAGTTAAACTTGATGTTTGTTATATTGTATCAGTTTAACACTGTTGAAGGCTAACGATAATTTATTCTGCATTATCTTAGTCATAATATTTCTTACTGGGCTAGTTGAGCTCACCCTTTTGCTTTCATTGTTCTCTTCAGGAAATGAGAACGTAGCTGGGACTAGTCGAGGAACAGAGTGATGGTCCTAGATAGTGCATTAGTAGTCCTCACTATTCTGTGAAATAGTGTAATAATAAATGTAATGAGGACTCCATTGAGTGTGGATATTGTCTAGATGAAAATATTTGTATTAAAACTCACAGCATATGTTTTGTCGTATTTTACATGACTGTTGTATAATTAAGTTTGTATTTAAATTCGCATCATGTATTTGGCGACTCAAGATGGGTGATGTATACCTATTTTGGGGCGTCACGGTTGGTATCGAGCTTAGGGATATGATCCTGGCCGAGATGTGAGACAAGAATTAGGAGGGAGAGGCGGAGAATTCCTTCGCTAGTATGACCTACCTAAGTTTATTTGATATTTAATTGGTCGGTCAGAGTATATGGATAATGTGTTACATGTCAATTAACCTTTGTTTTGTGGCAGTATTTGCAAATGGCATCCGAAAATGTTGAGATAAGCAATGAAGCACATGAGACCATTGAGACACCTTTAATCACTAACCAGGTTAATGTGATGTCAGACGAAGAAGAAATTAGAGATATCTACGTGGTGCGTGAAGAACTAATAGTTACACCCGAGCTAGTTGCAGAGGTAGCAGCTGAGAGTGAGGAAGAAGAGGAGAATTTATTAGAAGAATTTTATGATCAAAATTTAGCATTACAAAATCGTATTCATGAGAGTTAAGAGCGGTGAAGAAGCCAGAGAAGGTCGTGGAGCAAAGAGATGCAACCATTCAAAATTGTGTTACTCGATGTGCGATGCTTGAACAGAAGCACTCTTTGGCAAAGTATAAGATATTAGAGCTGGAATCTGAGAATTCTATGATCAAAGTTCTGATGAAAGCAGAAACAAATGAACGAAGGAGAATATATGACGCATGGGTAAAAGCCGCACGACGTGTAGATATTGTAGAAAAAGACGTCCGGTCCAATAAAGCCAAAATAGATGAAATGGACTTTTCTTTTTGGACAACAATTGGGAGAATCCAACATCGAATTCGGAATTACCCTATGCATAGCGGTCAACCCCAATTCGATATAGATCGGAGAATAATGATTCAAATCATGGATCAGGAATGGGACGAAGCACTTAAGGGTGGAATGTACCCTATAGCAAAGTCAAATCCAGTAGTTTAAGGGAGAGTGTTTTTTCGTAACGTGGAACCGAACGAGGTTATTACAGGTAAGTTAATCATAAACTCTTGCGAAGTCTATACCGTGTTAGATACCGGTTCTATGCACTCTTTTATTTCACCTAGTTGTGTTCAATTTTTAAATTTGACTCCGGAGAAACTAGACTTTGATTTATCTGTTAAAACTCCGTTGGGAGAAACCTTCGTTACCTCCACTATTTATAAATCTTGTTGATTCAAATCGATACTTTCACGTTACCTGTCGATCTTATCTCTTTGAAAATACTTTCCTTTGATGCAATTTTAGGAATCGATTGGTTAACTACTCATCATGCTTTTCATAAGGTTGTTAGCTTTCATATTCCTAACCAACTTGTTATGCAAATTCAAGCAACTAAACCACTAAAGTCAATCATTGTCATGTCAAGCCATAAGTAAAGAGCCCCGATCATTTCGTTGTTGACTTCCTTGTGTGGATTGCACCGAAGCCAGACTTTCTGTAGGTGACGTCGTGAATGATGATGGCAAGTTGATAGGTATCAATGTGACGTACTATCCAAGTCTTGGATGAGAGTCAAAGTTTTGAATGATATTTCTATTATTAATAAATTTTTTGACGTATTCTCGAAGAACTTCTTAGCCTACCCCTAGAGCGTGAAATCGAATTTTGTATTGACCCCAGTACAAAACCCATTTCTAAAACCCTTAAATATTTCTTCAACTAAAACGAACGAAACATGCGCCAAAGACGTTGGCTCGAGCTGTTGAAGATTACGATCGTGTACCATTCACTACCATCGTGGGAAAGCGAATGTGGTAGCTGACGCATTGAGTAGAAGATCGTATGCGGTTACAAGTGTGAATATATGAACCCACGTGAAGATAACGAATATACGATTAGAATGGACTTTAATCGATAAAGTTAAAGCCGCTCAAGCTACACACCCAGAGCTGATGAATGTGAAGAAGAAGGTTCAAGAGGACGTTATTCTAGAAACAAGAATCGATGAAGAGAGGAAATCTCAACCCTCGATTTAATTGGCCCATTTGAAATCCTCGATCGAGTAGGAACTATGGCTTATAGACTCGTTTTACCGCCAAGTATGTCGCCTGTTCATAACATTTTTAACGTATCGATGTTACGTAAATATGTGAACAACCCGAACCACATTATTATATTAGAACTAGAAGAGATAGCAGAAGATTTAACGTATGAGGAGATACGTGTTAAAATTTTGGATAAGAAGGATCATATTCGACGCTCAAAGGCTATACCTCAAGAGTTAGAATTTGAAATGAAGTCAAGGTATCCTCATTGTTTCTAAGATACCAGTACGTACGTAAATTTCGAGGGCGAAATTTCATAAGGAGGGGAGATTGTGAGACCCCAGATTTTATAAATAAAGATTTAAATTTCTCAAAATATTTTTTTGAATATTATGGAATGAATTTGATATAATATTATAGTTATGGGTAGTATTTATAAATTTTGCAAAGTATGCAAGTTGTCATATTATATTCGATTGGTCGGGGAATATTCGTGCAATGGCACAATCATTGGTGGACCCCACAACGGAATTATTGTCTGATTGAGAAAACGACAAAAATATTTTATAAAAATAACGGCAGAAGTTTTACCGTTAATACTGTTGAACTACTCGGTAGTAAAGGTACAGTAATATGCGTGGTTGCATAGTAGCACACGGTATTGATTATTGATGCTTACGTGATAAGTCATTCATTTTTATGTTATTGGTATTATTAATGTAATAAAATAGAAAAACTTTTTATATAAAACAAAATACTTTTATAAAGTTATTCTATAAATAGAATATATTATATTCTATTATGCATAGTGTTTCATAGTGTCTGCATAGTGTTTTTCATAGTAAATTTTTTTTTATATAAAACAGAATAATTTTATAAAGTTATTCTATAAATAGAATATATTATATTTTATTATGCATAATGTTTGCATAAGGTACTGCGATATAGTATTTGCATAGTAAAATCTTTTATAAAGTTATTCGTTTTATTAGATTATAAATAGAATATATTTAAAAGATTTTGCTTTAAATATGGACCATCAAATTAAAGTAAATCAACTGGACCGTTCATGAGTTAGTTACTTATGCGGTCCATTTTTCTATAAATAGAAGCTCATTCATTCATTCATTATTTCTTACGAATTCCTTTGAAACTCTAGGAGATAAACTATAGGAGAAAGAAGAAAAGTATATTCGCTACTTCACTACTCATATATCCAAAGATTTTCTTCTTAAGGTAGAGAATATTATTTGTTGTACTCGTAAAGGGTATTCTTTCTTTCTTATTCATGAAGAGAACTTACATTATTCCATTCTTTATTATTCTATTGGAATAACTTCAGATACTGTGGGATACCCTATACTTGGTGAAATTCTTACGTTATTTCATTCTTTATTATTATGTTGGAATAACTTTGTTTATGCGAAATCGCATACATAGTGAAATTCTTCTAATATTCCGTTCTTTATTATTCCGCCGGAATATCACATGCATGCGTTTACTCTGGACCTGATCCTTCGTATTCATTCCTTATTAAATTATGGAAATGATCTGTCTACGTGGACTACCGCATGGCTGGCGAAAATCCATTTGCAGTTTCATATATTCAATTATACTCAGTTCGTTAAAGTTTTGACTTCTACACTCCATGAAATTAGTGGAATATCCTTGATATTTGCGCTTCATCTAATATCTTTTCATGAAAATATTCTTCTGAGCATTCTTGAATTTTAGTCTACAAAGAAGTATCATGTTGACAATTTGGACGTTATTAGTTCCTGGATAAATTAATTCTTGAGCCTGTTTTATTGAATTATTATGTCATTGTCATCATCCTCATGCTTATATTATGTTGAAAGTCAATACGTGGGCTCAGTAGGTGCATAGATGGACTTGGTATGATTATGACCAAGGATTATTCGGTATAATCATGACCGTAATGTTACAAATGATGTGGAAAAAGTCCTCGTTGGCTTCTGTAATGCATTGATGGATGCTTTTTGGTATAATTATGGCTATGGATTCTCTTCTTGCAGGGTGCAAAGATGAATTGTTTTATGGCATGATCGGGACCATTGATGAAAATATGATTATCTTTGGCCCGTGGTGCATGGATAATTCGTGGTTGTGATACTAAAGAATATCCTTGGCACCGTAGTGCGAGGATGATTTGATGATGTGGATTATTTATTGTCGAGTCCCAAATGATAAAAGTGATGAAATACCTTTTAAATCATAGAAGATAGTAGATTTTATTCTCTCACTCACTTTCTAATGGATTGCTTGTTCAGCTATGATTAAACTTGATGTTTGTTATATTGTATCGGTTTAACATTTGTTAAAGGCTAACGATAATTTATTCGCATTATCTTAGTCATAATATTTCTTACTGAGCTAGTTGAGCTCACCCTTTTACTTTCATTGTTCTCTTCAGGAAATGAGAACGTGCTGGGACTAATCGGGGAACAAAGTGATGGTCCTAGATGGTGCATTAGTAGTCCTCACTTATTCTGTGAAATAGTGTAATAATAAATGTAATGAGGACTCCATTGAGTGTGGATATTGTCTAGATGACAATATTTGTATTAAAACTCATGAAGATATGTTTTGTCGTATTTTTTACATTGTTGTATAATTAAGTTTGTATTTGAATTCTGTACCATGTATTTGGCGACTCAAGATGGGTGATGTATACCTATTTTGGGGGCATCATATAAGCATCCTATTTATAGGAGAATGGAAGGATACTATTTGAATTTAAAAAATCACGGACGCACAGTAGGAAAATTTCACGGGCGAAACTTTCTGAATTTTTTTTGATTTTACTATGCAGTACTATGCAAACAATAAAATATAATATATATTATATATATATATATATATATATATATATATATATCTTGACATATATATAAAATTTTCTACCGACTATTTTAAAAAATAAGTAAGTGGAGGTCAATATAATAAGCCAAATTTATAACAAATACTTCATAAAAATCCCCTCTATTTATCTCAATTCACTTGGCTTCACAAAACACATTTTTAATAATATTTATTCATCATTTATAACTCATAATATTAACAACCAGATCATTCCCAGGAAAGTGGGAGATTTCTGATAAGAACTTCTCCTTATTGGCGCGCAATTAAGTGACCAAACCCCTTTTCTTGACAAAAATATCTAGACATTATTAATAATGCAAATAATAATATGAATAACTTGTCATCTCAATTATTGATTTAATAATATAAAATATTGTGACAATAATTGAATCAATAATGTGAGATACTATGCAGCAATAACTGTGGCAATAATTGAGTATAACTGAGTGACTTCTCACGTAAGCATCAATAATCAAATATATTGTACAATATCGTGTACTACTATGCAACCACGCGTATTACTGTACTTTTATCACCGGGTATTTCAACAGTTAACGGTAAAACTTTCACCATTATTTAAAAAAAAAAAAATCTGTCATTTTTTAACTCCGACAGTAATTTCGTTGTGAGGTCCACCAATGATTGTGCCGTCGTACGAATATTCCTTGATAAAACGAATATTCCCCGACCAAACAAATATTTTATGACAACTTTCTTAGTTTGCAAAATTTATAAATATTACCCACAACTATAACATTATATCAAATCCACACCTTAATACTGAAAATGATATTTAGAGAAAAATTAATCTTTATCCATAAAAGTTGGGGGCTTACAATAGGAAACTGATATTTTCACATGTTAAAATGATATTTCTACATGAGTCTCTTTCACATAGAGGTGTGACCCACTCACTATTTATGTCATGTGATAATATCAATTTTTATGTGAAAATATCAGTTCTCTTAGTAATATTATAACTCAATTTTATTATGTTTTAATTCATAAAAAATGAGATTTTTTAAAATTTTATTAATTACTAATAATATATATTAATGACATTGAATCAATAACGGTTCAACCACTAATTAAATCAGTGATCCATCGAGTCAATACTTTTTTTTCGTTTCGATGATCAATTCGGGTTGAAAGTCATGCTAGAAACAATCGATTATCTTTCTTTACACAAATCTTTTTCAATTAAATTTTATAATTTAATATTTTTTTTATAAATTGAAAATTGTAAATATTATATATGATTGAAAAACTCTTGGAAAAAATTTCAAAAGAAGAATGGTTATTGATTGATATGCTTTCTATAGTTAAAGAAAATAAATTTACAACCAAAATTATAATATTCTATTTCAAAATATAAAATTTTGACCTTAATTTTGACCATTTTAACTATGTCAGAATATATTCGTGCTTGATTTAGAGCTTTTGGAACTTTAAAGTTCACACATAATTGAAAATTTTATATAAAGACAACTTATTTTAAATGTAATCTTTTTTAATTTACAAACGCGGACTTTTAAGCCTTAAATTGAAATTTCATATCGTTCCTTCTTACATGAAGGTGAGATTCACTGTATGCTCATATAAGAGAGGATTATGTAAAAATATAAAAAATACACGTGAAAATATAAGTTCCCAAATGATATTGTGCATCTAAAACTAAAAAACTCCCCAAACACATTTTTAAAAGATTACAAACACACCGGAACAAACAAGTCCTAACTTTTGCCAAAATTAAGATATATTCGATTCTTGGCGTTTAGAGAGTTTGCAATCGCACTATTTTTGGAGCGTTGTGTTTTGCAGCGTTTGCGAGTTAAAAAAAATTACGTTTAAAATAAATTATTTGTAAACAACAAACAATATTCTCAATTTCATTTGGTGCGTTTAGAACCTTCAAATACATCAAATGTGGCTAGACGAACAAGCAATTAAGTTAGCCGGGAGTGGTCATTAAGTTAATTTTGGTCAATTGATCAATACAGTGTCGATACTTAGGTCGGAAAGCAATCTCCCTCTTTGCGTATCGACACTGTATTGATGAATTAACAACTTACTATGGAGTTAAGTTCAGGATAACCAAATCTAAATTACCCTAAGCCATTAGCAAGCGAGAGTGTTGTACGCGCCAGATGTGGAGTGAATCAACACGTGGATAACATGGTTGTGGACAGGACATAAGAAAAGGATCCAACCCTATCCAACCCTCGTAAAAAAAACAGAGCAATCGAATTATATATAACTCTCGGAATCAGATTGGAGTGAAATATGTTCATCATTTCATTGAATCCCAGTGTATGTTAATCCTTCCCTCTCTTTCTACTTTCCAATTTTTGTTCATTCTCATATCTTGTACACAAACAATATCTGAAATACAGTATTTAATGAAAACTAGCCATATGAATTATCTGGTAGAATCTCATTTTGAGTTCAAATCCCACAACCCAAACACAAAAACTCCATAAATTAATTTAGATTCAGGCTACAAATCCCTTTAAAAAATTACTACTTCAATTCATGGCTGCCCTGATAAATTCAGTATCACCTATAACAAACCCATCTGTAGAAAATGTAAGAAAATTTTGTGGGTTCACTCATCAGATTCCACAGGTTCATTCTTTTTCACATAATAAGAGTTTTGCTAGTGTTTTAGCATCTACCTATTTGGCCATACCTCCAAAAGGCACTTTTTTCACATTACCCAATTGGAAGATTGGGAAAAATAGCCCTAGGACCAAAGATCATAGACTCAATGATGCATTTTTGTATTTGGAATACATGGTTGGGAAGGGACACAAGCCTGATGGGAATCATGCAACTCAGCTATTGTATGATATGTGCAAGTTAAATAAGCTCCGTAAAGCGACTAGAGTAATGGAGATGATGGTTAGTTCAGGGGGGATTCCTGATGCATCTTTATATACATTTTTAGTGAATCAATTGTGTAAGCAAGGGAACATTGGTCATGCAATGCAATTAGTTGAAAAAATTGAGCAGTATGGGTTCCCAACTAGTACTGTTACCTATAATTGTCTAGTTAGAGGACTATGTATGCGTGGGAACTTGAATCAGAGCTTGCAGTTTGTTGATAGATTAATGGATAGAGGACTAGTGCCGAATGAATTTACTTATGCAATCTTGCTAGAAGCTGCTTATAAGGAAAGAGGGGTTAATGAAGCAATAAGGGTGTTGGATGATATTATTGACAAGGGTGGAAAGCCTAATTTGGTTAGTTATAATGTATTGCTAACTGGGTTGTGCAAGGAAGGTCGAACAAATGAGGCCATTCGGTTTTTTAGGAATATACCCTCGAAGGGGTTTGCTCTGAATGTTGTGAGCTATAATATTTTGTTGAGGAGCTTGTGCCACGAGGAACGTTGGGAGGAGGCAAATGGGATTTTGTCAGAAATGGTAGGTGACGAGCGATCGCCGTCAGTAGTCACCTACAATATTTTGATTGCTTCGCTCGCTTATCATGGCAGAATTGATCATGCCCTGGAGGTGTTGAATGAAATGTGTAGGGCACCTTTCAGGCCCACTGCTGCCAGCTACAACCCAATTATAGCTCGTCTCTGCAAAGAGAAGAAGGTAGATGAAGTGCTTAAATGTCTAGACCAGATGATTTATCAGCAATGTAATCCCAACGACGGAACATATAATGCCATTTCTGTGCTGTGTGAGGAAGGAGGAATGGTAGAAGAGGCTTTCTCCATATTCCAGAGTTTGAGTACTAAACAGAATTCCTCCACTTACGATTTCTTCAAAAATGTGATTTCAGGCTTATGTAGGAAAGGGAATACATACCTGGCACTTCAGCTCTTGTATGAAATGACCAAGTGTGGATTTACTCCTGGCTCGTATACCTATTCGTCTTTGATTAGAGGGTTGTGTATGGAGGGAATGCTGGACGAGGCAATGCAGATATTCCGCATCATGGAGGAAAGTGGATACAGGCCTGATATTGACAATTTTAATGCGCTTATACTTGGGCTTTGCAAATCCCAGAGAACAGACTTGTCCTTGGAGATTTTTGAGATGATGGTTGAGAAAGGCTTTAAGCCTAATGAGACGACTTACACCATTCTGGTGGAAGGGATCGTTCATGAAGGAGAAAAGGAGCTGGCAGTTATGGTTTTGAAGGAATTGCATTCAAGACAAGTGATGAGTCGAAATAATCTGGAAAGGCTAGTTTTGCAGTATGACCTTGAGAGGTTCAGTGTAAAAAGCCTTGGGTGAAGCAAATAAATATTGGACCGAGAGGTTTGTACATTTATGTATTTGTTCCGTCCATGGAGACTAATATGAGACTCATTGGGTATAGTCCAACAAAAAGAAGCAAGAGGAACAAAGTGGAGGATTTCATCTTCTTAGATACGTATTACTATCCTTTGTTTCAAGCTTACTGCTGACCACTTCTTAGATAGTTTCTCTATTTGTTCAGTCACTGTAGGTTTAAGCCTGTCAATTTCATAAAGTACTCTAATTCAAATGTAGGGTGAAGAGTCTCATTCCTGTAGTTAATTTGTATTGTTTTATTGCCCATGTATTTCTCTAAGAATCAAGATATAGGCTTAAATACACTTTAAACCGAACTTATACCTCAATGTTTCAGTTTTAAGACATTTGAACCCTAAAGTTCCTTATATAAATAAAACATTCCGGCTACTGCAGCGTAATAATTAATCGGAGTGAATGTATTTTTTGGAAGCACATCAAAATTGCAAGCATGTGACTAGTGTGTGATGAAGGAAGAGGAAAATTTTGTGTCAATATAAACGATATGTACCTTGAAAAGACTAAATTGACCTTTCCTTTTGAATCTGGTGGTCATAAGGTTTCATTTATAGAAATTTAGGGAAAATAAGGATCAATGTTTTAAAACTGAAACATTAGGGTTTAAGTTCTAATATGAGAAAAACTTGTTAAAGTGTATTAAAACCCAAAATATATAACTGAAGCTCTTGTATTTTATATGCTAGATTATTACTCTGGATTCAAAGGAGAATTTCAAATCAAGTTTACTGTGATTAAAATTTGTGTCAGATTTGCTAGTATAACGATCACTGTTCTGTTTTGGGTGAAGTCTCAAAGTCTCAAAGAATTAACAGGAATACGGAACAAATGAGCTTTGAATGACATGGCCGCTAACATGGAAGGAATGCTTGAAAAGGTTGGAAGCCTTCTGATAAATGTCTGAATATATTACAAGTGTTATACTAGCAAGCCAGTAAGAGCCTTATCAATGAGTAATGCTACATAAACTTAGTTTATGTTCTTCCTCTTTTGAGATAGACTAAAAAAGAACTAGACTTTTCAATTGATTTCAACATTAACCTTAACATAATAAGGGGTGTAACTTCTAAGTTTAAAGTTTAGGTGGATATAGCATTTACCATTGTATATCCATGTAATTGCAGGGATAATCTTCAGACATTCATGTTCATTTTCTTCAGATATCCATGTTTGTGTGTGTATCCAATATAAATATACACATTAATTCTTAGTCAGTGAAGTAATGGGGTCTCTATTGGGTTGAATTCTAATCTTTTGCAGCATATAAGTTATAAAGATTTCTTTAAATCTTGGTCAGCTATGGTTTGCCATACTTGCATTCATAGCAATGCATTTATTTTCAGACATGTTCGAACATGATTCATGGGGGATTCTTTCTAAATTAGCAGGAACAGTTTCAGAGTGCGATCGTGATTGGAACATTAGGAATTCAAACCTGGTTAATCTTGCAGTTATTTCATCATTCATCTCGTTAGGTTTATAGTCAATTCAAACATCGTAGCAATAGTTTAAATTTAGTGTATTGAAAAATTTCTTAGTTATTATACTAAATTATTTATAAGACAATCAATATTAAAAATCTTCTATAAAGTTCAGGTTCATTACATCTAGATTTTAAGAAAATTCTGTTAAAACTGAGAATTCTTTATTTCATTGAATTGTATTTCTCTATTACATAAAATGATTATATATACACAAGTATCCTAATTACAATTATGGTAATTTTTAAATTACATCAATGTGTACACACTGATTATGGAAGCTATAATTACGGTAAATCTTTATCATATCTTCTAACACTCCTCTTCAAGTTGGTGTATAAATGTCTCGCATATCCAACTTAAAATATAGTGGATGAAACATCTTTTACTAGTAAGACCCTTGGTCAAATTATCAGCAAGTTGATGTTCTGTTTTGACAAAAGGTAAACAAATAAGACCATTAGTCAACTTTTCTTTGATAAAATGCTCGTCAATCTCAATGTGCTCCGTTCTATCGTGTTGTACTGGGTCATTTGCAATACTAATGGTTGTCTTATTATCACAAAATAATTGCACATACTTTTCAGTTGTAACACTCAAGTCTTCTAGCAAGATTCGAAGACACATTAGTTCATATATACCCAAGACGATAGCTTGATATTGATTTCAACACTAGATCTTGCTACCACTTGATTTTTTACTTTCAACAAATGAACAAATGAACAAGAATGATGTGAAACGGTGATCCTCTATAAGTCATTGAACTGAGTCGGAAAAAGCTTCAACTCTCATATGATCATGTGGTGCGAACAATAAACCTTTTTTAAGAGTAGACTTGAGATACCTAAGAATTCTGGAAACAGTTTCCATGTGACAATGTCAAGGATTATGCATATACTGACTTATTATTCCCACAACATAAGATATATCAGGTCTAGTATGAGAGAAATATATCAATCGTCCCATCAAACGTCGATATCTTTCTCTATCAACTGTAGGTCTTGTGCCACCTACTAAATGATGATTAACTTTAATAGGAGAATAAACAAGCTTACATCTCAACATGCCAGTTTCTGTTAAAAGATCAAGGACATACTTCCTTTGAGATAGAAAAATTTCACTGGAAAATCTTTCAACTTCAATACTAAAGAAATATTTCAAATGACTAATGTAGACACTCGAAATTTTCTGTACTACTATTACTAACATTGCAGGAGGACAAATTTGTCTTTTAAGAGAGAACCCTGAAAGACAATCCAAATCCATCTGGGATACTACCTAAGGAAGTGCGGCATCAACCCCGGATCGTAATACAGAGTAACGATTTCAACCTCGGATGTAACCCCGAGGGCTGCGAGATCAATCTGGAACTCACACCGGAGAAGACCGATTAATCTCGGAGATGACCCGAGGTATCCGGTCTCGGCCCCAACCATGGAATAGCCACCAACCTTGGTGATAACCCTAAGGAATGCAGTTTGGAGATGACCGGAAATGCTTGTTTCAAATGCCATCGACTTCAATCTCAAGCACTCACAACGAGATACTGCTGTACCAACCCGAAAATAACATCGGGAAGACAGGCACACCTCAAAGATGACAATGAGGACCTTCAACAAATGCAGCGATCCAATCTCGAAGTCTCGAGCAACGTCTGCTTTATACCTAATCCGTGATAACACTGGTGAGGGCAACATCGCTATCTCGTCAAAACGATGCCACGCCACGCCTCTACGCTTAACGATGTCCTCCTCCTTGAAATCCAAAATGATGAAGTCAGCCGGAAAGATAAATTTGTCCACCTTCACCAAGACATCTTCAATAATTCCCCCGTGGATACGTGATGGATCCGTCATTTAGTCAAGCAAAGAAATGTTTATGTTTACCTTGGATCAAAATAATCCCAACCGATTGAATATTGACAAGGGCATCAAATTTATGCTTGCCCCAAGATCACATAAACACTTACTAAAGCTCATTTTCCGATTGTGTACGAAATTGTGAAGTTGCCTCAATCCTTTGGTTTGAGGTAATTTCTGCTTTGAAACCTTTGCTTTGCATTCCTATGTCAAGGCTCTTGCCTCAAATTCGCCTAATCTCCTCTTTCTCGACAGTATACCTTCATGAACTTTGCATAGCTTGGAATTTGTTCCAATGCCTCGGCGAAAGGTATATTGATTTGCAGCTTTTTAAATACCTCCAAAAACTTACTGAATTACTTATCTTCCCTATACTTATTTAATCTTTGCGGATACGAAACTCGAGGGTGGGTCGGTGGCTTGAACTCACGGGTTTCTCAACTAACCCTGCTTTATCTTTCTCTTCCTGCTGGACCTCAGAATTTTCCAGATTTTCTTTCTCAGCAGTTACTTGCTCTGCTTTACGCGGCCGGGCGGCATCCCCTTATAAATCAGGCGTGGGCGTGCGACTTGCAGTGTCTGCAATATTCTTCCCAGATCTTAATGTGATTGCTTGACACTGTTCTTTCCCGTCTCTTCTAGGATTTGTCTCTGTATTACTTGGCAAAGAACCTTGGGGCCTGTTGTTAAGCATGATGGCCATTTGTCCCATTTGAGTCTCCAAATTCTTTATAGCCACTGTTTGGCTTTTGATCATAACCTCAGTGTTTGCCATGTACTTTAACATCATCTCCTCCATTTCTGATTTCTTTTCTTGTGGAGGTGCAGCTGGAGTGTGATGTTATTGTTGTTAAGAAAATCTCGGTGGAAACGGTGGTTTTGTGTGTAAGCCGTATTTGAGATGGTCGTGGTTGAAGCTGTGGATTCATCAAACCGATTCTCTTGATTCCTTGGTTATTTAACCAACTAAAGTTCGGATGATTTTGGTTGTTGGGGTGGTATGTGTTCTGAAACTGTCCTTAATCTTTCCTGTAGTTACTCACATACTGCACTGACTCTGAGCTGATAACACATTGATCTATCGAGTGTGACCCCGCACAAATCTCACAGATGAAGGCAACTATTTTCGTCTTGCTTTCTGCCAATGTATCTATTTTCCTCGTCATCGTTGCCATCTGTGCCGACAACTGAGTAATAGCATCTACTTCCAACACACCTGCAACCTTGGGCTGTGGCATTTGAGATGTAGGATTTTGAAAATCGTTTGATGCCATTGTCTCGATAAGGTTATAGGCTTCCTCGTAGCTTTTGCCCATAATGCCCCTCCGCATTTTGCATCTACTGATGGTGCATCGCCATCCCAATCCATTATAAAATGTGTTGATCACCATCCAATCTGGCATCTTTGTGATGTGGACACTTTCTCAAAGATCTCTTTATATCTCTCCATGCTTCATATAAGGACTGCATACGTTGTTGCTCAAATCGAGAGATAGTTGTCCTCATCTTCGAGTCTTAGCCATTGGGAAGAACTTAGCTAAGAACTTACGTGCTAAGTCCTCCCATGTAGTTATAGATCCTGTGACAAAGAATGAAGCCAACTCTCGCTTTATCCCTTAATGAGAATGTAAAAGCGATTTAAGTCTGATAGCATCCTCCGTCACCCCGTTGTATCTGAACGTGTCATATATCTCAATGAAACTCAACAGGTGTTCATTCGGATCATCTATAGTGGCACCCCCAAACTGTACCGAATTTTGTACCATCTAAATAGTGCCCGTTTTTATCTCGAATGTATTGGCTGCTATCGCTGGTCTGACTATGCTAGACTGTAATCCATTAATATTGGGCATGGAATATTCTCTCAGAGCCATATGCTTCTCTCTTTGCTCTTCTCCTTGTCCCTCAGCTGCCATATTAGATGTAGTACCTTCTAACTGTGCTTGTAAATTTCTACGAACACTCGTTTTCCAACCTCTCCCGTTTATGTTGTCCTGAGCAGGTGTTAAGTCGGGGTTGGATGACTGCATGCGCATAAAATTTTATACAAGTTCCTGAAACAAAAACAAAAACCAAAAATGGAAATGAGATAAGATAAGATTAGATTTGTCTGAGTCATACAATATAGCTTAAAACTAATGATAATAATAATAATTTATACGCCTTTCCCCGACAACGGTGCCAAAAACTTGTTGCCTCTTTTTTAGTTCTAACAAAAGAACTCTAACACATGCAAGCATACATGTGTCAATAAGTAATACAGAGAAAGTAAAGTATCGATCCCACAGAGAAAGTTGTCTAATTCAAATCACTATGCATCAATTAAATCACTATATTTATATGCTCAAACTAATGAATATAATGGGTGAATTACTCTAATTGCAAATAACGACTAAAACAAGAATAACAATGTAATAAATCAAATCAGAAAGTAATGGGATCCTAACTTCATTTAATACTTCATCTAATCACCACTATCATGCAAGAATTGTTCACATATCACAGGAAAGTACCCAAGAGCACTAATAGAGTCATAGCCATTTTTCAATGTACTATGACCTATGACCTACTTACTGTGACATCCCATGACGATAGACTCCATGTAATCATCAATATAACCAAAATCACTATATGTCTATGTGAAATTGCAACCATATTGAATTTAAGCACAAGCCCTTATTCTAACTCATACGGTGAAAGCAAAGTATATGTCTATCGGTTCATGAAATACACAAGCCATACAAAACAGTGACCCCATATCGTGATGTTATCATGATTATAATCCATACTTGCATGTTCATTGTCAATTCCATACAAATAATCGAAAGCGAATGGTGATCAAGCATTCATACATGCAAAACAACCATGATAGAAATCCCATATGATATGTAAAACAGTCCAGCATTCAAGCATGCAACTAAACTACATATTAAAATCCGATAAAATTCCATAATGGAGTTTAGTTCATGATTGAACCAAAAGCCAGTATGGGATCAACGCTAAACATGGCTAATAAGCGAACAATTGAAAGATGAAGGATAGAAACGATCAAATCCAATTGCTGATTATAATCCACTAGTAACGTTCAAGTCCTCATATAAATCCAGCAAAATACTAATAATTATCCACAATGATAGAAAATCCCAAGAAGAATTAGAAAAGTTGGATTTTAAGCTTCGTTCTACGTTGGAATCTCCCCAGAGTGTAAACCCTAGTTACCAATATGAAAAAATACGTAAAAGTAATTAATGATACCTCTGACACTAGTCAAAAATCATTTTTAATTAATTACAACCCTTAAAATTAAAAATTAAAATAAAGCAAACCAAAGAAAGAATCAGCATCAATGGCGGCGCCCTCTTTTGCAATCCTCGCGTGGGCGTGCAACTTGCGATTAATGCGATGTAATGTCGGTCGTTCACTTTCGGCATGGCATGGCAAGGCCCTCAAGCTTTTTTCTCTGCTACGGCTTCTACAACTTTGAATTCTGGTTCTGCTGATGCAATTGATCTGTTCTGTTGTACATTCTTTTGTCCATCCATGCTTAGTCCCCTGCTCCAATTGATCCTCATGCCATGCATCCAACAGCCTCATGCCATTTACATCACCAAATCATGCCATATCCTGCACTTTTACACCAAAGGAGTTTTAAGTAAATGCAATGCAAAATAACATGAAATGCAACTAAAAATACACTAAAATATACTTGAGATGGGCCTAGTTCGCGTGAATTAATATCCAATAAGTAGGTGTAAAACCCACTTATCAATCTTCACTCACAAACTTTTGATAAGCAGATGCATCTTCTAGACATTTGGCGAAAAAAACCCGATAATGATTAAGCTCCTGCCAAAGAGCATTAATTTCTACAAAATATTGTGCCACATACTTCTCTCCTTGACCCAACTCACGTATTTGTTTACGGATATCATACGCTTTAGACATATCATCAGAAACAGAGAAGGTTTGAGAAATAGTCTCCCAAAGTTCATACGCAGTGTCTAAGAACATGTAACTACTTCGCATACTCGGTTCCATTGAGTTAAAGATCTATGCTTTCACCATGAAGTTATCAGATTTTTATTCTTCTTGGGTTATACCTGCTTGTGTAGGCATGGTTGTTATACCATTGATGAAGTGCTGCATACGGTTAGCTTTAATTGACATACGACATGCTTGAGATCAAGCTAGATAATTATTTCTATATAACATAAATGGGCTGAGAACCAAAGCAGAGTTAAGATGATGATTCCAAATCAACTGCTCTTTATTTGTCTGAGTAGAACCACCGCTATTAATGGAACTAGACTATGTCATGATAATGTTGTAGGAGCAACAAACGTATCGGAGGAAATATCTACAGGGATGGTTTAAAACCTCAAAAGGAACCCAAGCATAGCAGTATCACAAACAAAACCCTAGCCGTAAGCAATACAGTAGCCACATATACTTAGGGGTGTTCAAAAAATTTGGTTTTTTCGGTTTTTTACCGAACCAGTTGAAACCGGTACCGGCAGTACTGGTTTTTTTTGGTTTCAGTTTTTTCGCTACCGGTTTTTCGGTTTTTCTATATTTTTCGGTACCGGTACCGGTAATAAAAATTTTGAATTCGGTAATATCGAAAAACCGAAAAAAAAAAAACAAAAATTTGAAAAGTTGAATTTATTTATGCAGTTTTCTATATTCCATGTCATACATTGAACTTACTGACTTTATTAAAATTTGTATAGTTACTAGTCCAATATCCATGTTATACATTGAACTTACCGACTTTATTGAAATTTGAATAGTTAACAAAAAATTTGAACTTACTAGCTGAAATTTGATATTCCAGCTATATAATACATGGAATATATGAAATTTCAATAAAGCAACTTACTAGCTGGAATAAGACTAATAAAAAATGCCAAATTCTAATAGTTTCAATTTTCAAACACTGAGCAACTTACTGTCTTTATTATTATTTTTTTTTTTGTTAATATAGAATTTGTTAATATTGTTTTGTTCCCTCTAAAGCACAGACCACAGACAATGCAGAAGCATATCCTGTGTAACATGACTCCTCTTCTGCGCCCCTAGTAACAAATTAACAATCATCAAAAGAATTAACCAAAAATTTTAAACTATAATTACTATTTACTACAACTAAGTTAAAGACTAACAATTGTAATTGTAATTACTATTTGTAAGAATGTAATTTACTAGTCTCATTTCTTAGTTTTAAAAAATTTGTTAATATAAAAAAAATTATTTAATTATTCCGGTATAATCGAAAACCGAACCGAAAAAACCGATCGACTTTGTATTAACCGCATGCAAAATCGGTTATTATTATGCAGACTGCATGCATACCGATTCTTGATTTTTCGGATTTTTCGGTTCGTTATCGGTTCAGTTTTTCGGTACCGGTTCAATTTTTTACCGATAAGCACCCCTACATATACTACTATCAAAAAAAGCCTTAATAAACCTGGATCGATCCCTACAAAACCAGTGTAGATGCAAGGGAAGAGAAAATCGACCACAATGCAAGAAGCCGTGCCGAAAAAAGTCGTCGAAAAATAGCTCACGCGTCTGTAGAAGGCGACACATGGCGTCGACAGCCAGCCATAGAGTGGGACGGCGCATGGGAGCGCGTGTGACGATGGGTGGAAGATCTGACACTTCAGTCTCGATCGCCTATCGCTGTAGAACCCTAATATGGCTTCAATTTCTCCAACAAAACTAATAATGCAAGGTTTCTATAAGAATCTGTGATCGGCAGTTGGAACAGAGGAAGAAAAAAAAGAGAGAAGTAGGTTTGTTAATGGACCAAATTTTGATACCATATTAAAACTGAGAATTCTTTCTTTCATTGAATTGTATTTCTCTCTATTACATAGAATGATTATATATACACAAGTATCCTAATTACAATTATGGTAATTCTTAAATTACATCAATGTGTACAGACTGAATATGGAAGTTATAATTACGGTAAATCTATATCATATCTTCTAACAAATTCTTAACTATAAAAGTTCGTATTATATTTTATCAATGTACGTGATCGTTGAGATTCGTTTTTTTAAAGAAGACCGGTCGCTTAGCTCAATCAAGGCGAAGCTTATTTGTATTGTTTTCATGAACCTAAACAATGTTGAGAAACTTGAATAGGATAATGATTTTAAGGAAAAGAAAGAAAAGAAATTAACTTTATTACAAGTGTTTGGTCGACATTATAATTTCTAGAAAATTAAGTCAACTTTCCCATAACGTGAAAAAAATACTGTTAAAAATGTAGGATGAGATTTGTAGGAAAAACTTTTGGAAATTGATAAATCCACAACAGAAAATGATATTTCTACATGAAAACCGTCCTTATAGATCCTATAGCGACGGTTTTCACCGTCACTATACATCTATAGCGATACTTTTTATGTGAAAATATCAAAAAGTGATGTGAAAAGATCAATTTTCAAAACTTTTTTGTAGGAAACTAGTTAATGGTGGGGGCTTACATTTTTCCATGATATCCAATTTCACATGAAAAAAAAAAACAGTCACTTTTCATACTTTCCTTTTCCTTTCATTTTCCGGCATTCAAAGTTCAAACGGAGACCAAAGGTTTACAGTCTGGTGTGCAATTTCCTTTTAGTAGCTTTTGGTGTACACAATCAAACTCTTCTAATGTGGACATGGCTTTCTTGGTAGACTGCTCCTCAGCTTTCCAATGTATTTAGACATGAGTAATACGTTTAGGGGCTGTTGGTTTATTATTAAATGAGTTTGAATTCGACTAAATAAGTGAGACTGTTTGTTTTACAAATTTTATACTCTGAATGTGTCCGAATGTGTTGAATGATATTTTTTACTTGCATATTCTCATAAAAATTACATTTAATATTCATCTTGTTCTACTATTGTAAATAAATTTTGTTATGTGCAAATTATTTTTGATTTTTTTTACAAATTGGGCAATAACCAATTTAATGATTGTTATTGTAGTCATTTGTTTTGAATGTTATTAATATTTTTAGTGTTTTATTCATAGAATTATATTACTAATAGTATTCTCCATCAAAAGTTTATATTTAATTTTTATTAGATAACATTATTTATATATAAATATATAATAAAGTTGTTCATAACAACCCACAAGGTTAAAATAGAAAAATCCGAATATTTAGACGTTTTAGACAAACAATCACTCTCTCCGTCTCAGGTTGGGTAGTCTTATGTTAAATGTCCACTTTTCTTTAATAACCAAATTTTTACACAATTTTTCCTATTATACCCTTAGTATTAAATATTTCATATTTTTCTTATTTTAATTCTCTCCCCATATTCAACAAGTATAATTAGTTATGTGTTGAAAATATTTTGAATTGAAAAGTTAGAAAGTCACTCTCTCACTTACATTGGAAATGATTAATGACATTATTATGGACAGTTTTGTTATTTCATTATCTTTTCTTAATATGCGTGAAAAATTCAACTTTTATCCTGAGACGAAGAGATTATCAAATACATAATTTCATTCCGCATTTAGAGCTTCTATTTCATTTAAGTCATTCAATTCTTTTATATATTTAAAACTTTTCATTCACCAGTTTAGACTTGGTACAAGTTTCCTTAGACAACCTTATAATCTTTCTACAAAAGATATATATTTTTTAGTAATTTACAAATCCAAAACTTCAATATTAATATAGATTGATTGATTCATAGTTTTGCAAATAACAAACACAACTACTTTTAGTTCGTTTATAAAAGTTATACTTGTTGGTATTACAATCAAATTAATTTGTATTGATGTTGAATTTTAATATTTAAGATTTAACAAATTGACTTCAAAAAGGATAAGGAAAAAGAATACACAAACAAATAAGGTTATCAAGCACATTATTTGGTCCAAAAAGAAAATTGATGCTGCCTTCTAACAATATGCCAAAATACCAGCTTTAAAAACTTCTCTAGATTTGCAATTCAAACATTTAAATTTGAAGCTTTCGCCATTTAGTAGCATAACTAGCATAATTCATCCATCCAACCATTTAAATTCTGATAATTAATGAACAACTACTGTAAAAGGACTCCTACTGATAAAAGAAATCCCCCCAATCCTCATGAAACCTTTCATTATTCTCAACATCAGAAGTCACCATCTTTGGCTTAATTATCCTAAACATAAAGCTCACCGTCATATGGCATATCATTCACCCAGGCCAATATATTAGAGTAATTTTTCCTGTAGAAGTAAAAATTACCAAGTAGACAATAGCATGAATTGATTCGGAAAACCCACCAGATTTTCAATTATAATAAAATAAGTCTTACAAGTACCACAATCCATTCAGATTAATACTACTAGAAATACTGAACCCTAAAGTCGGTTTAGCAGAACTACAAAATCAACACCAGAACCATGTAGAAGCAAGTCACACACGAACCCGAAACCTTCCCCTTCAGTGCGTCCACCCATTCATCAGATCTGCGTAATGCCAGAAGCAATGATGAATGAAGTAGATTCACTGGCAGAAGCCATCTAATTGTCCACGTAAACCGTCTACTTGGATCTCTGTCTCATCTTTCGGCGCTTCCTCTTCAACCTCCTCATACGCTTCTTTTTCCACTGTAAACAACAAAAAGTGATTACTTGCGAATTCTAAAACAGATACAGAACCAAATTCATATATTAGAAGAATGTTTTCCTCATGGCCAGTCCCAAGAGGTAATTGCAGATACTAAGCGCTCCCCAAGGCGACAGGATATGACGACGCCCCTTTCTTTGACAAACAGGAACCTTCCACCCCAAAGGGGGAAGGCTCGACTGTAGTTCAAAGTAGGGCTTGATATTTGACCATTTATCTTTGGGATTTACGAAGATTGACTACTTCGCCCCAATTTCATAGTAAATTGTCACTATCACATGCATAATATAGGTGAATTGTATTATTCTGGCCAATCAAATGACAAAAAACGCAACCCTAGTTTCCTACTTTATTGTGTGTAATTAATAGTTGTCCATTTTTTCTAAATTTCTACTTGGTTTACAAAATAGGAAGGAAAACATAACCACCCAAAAATGGAGCTGTTCATGTCTTGGCAAATATTGACCATATTAATGAACATTAATCCACAAAATTTCTAATCTCTCATGTTCATAATGAGGATCAACTATACATAAACAAAATATTTTTTAATGCCACCATAGGCACTTAGCCAAGCACTAACATGAAAAGCATATTTTCAAGTAAAAACCCTAGAAACACACCTATTAATTACATATAACATGTGAAATATATTGTACTTTAACTGGTTAACTGCACATTTCAAATATTCATCAAGATACTAGGCATACAAAAAAATGCAAAGCTGGTTCAACGATCAAATACTAATTTTTAATTAGAAAATAAGACTCCTGTGCCCTCATATTCAGATTTTATATTTTTATATGTTTTTCTGTCTCATCTATAAGTGGTTATTTCTAAATTTCTAATGTGGTGCAACTTCTAGGAGTCTTATTTTCTAATTAAAAATTAGTATTTGATAATTGAACCAGCTCTGCATTTTTTTGCACCGAATCTTAAGCATAGCTTCATTAACAGAAATTCATACAATATATCCAAATATTTTCATATACTAATCGATCCAAGTCTTTAGAGTTTCAAAATGGTAATGACCCAATATTTTCTACTATATCATACACAAAATTGTCCTTCACATCAAAATCCAAATGATTCACATGACATACAATCATCAAACAGATCGTATTGTTTGGTAAAAACAAACTGAAAATGAAAAATCAGAATAAAACAAAATATTTAGCAGATCATGCTACTAACAAATTCTTAAACATGAAGTAAGCGATCACAAAGGAATTTCAACAAATAATCGAAAAGAAATTATACCTTAGCACGCATCTTCGCTCAACTTTCTCTCGATTTCCCTCTTTCTCTGTGTATTTTTCAGGTAGCCGAATTTTCTAAAAGGGAAGCAAATTGTATTTGTGAGGCTCTTCTTTTACTATTTATATGACTTGCAAAACCCTAAATCTCGTGGGCTTTCATGGGCTGGGCTGATAAAATCTGAAGAAGTCCAATTCGTTGGAATGATTTTTAGCTCGGATATAACACAATAATTAAGGTGGCCCTATAAAGTACCTTTTTATTCTATTAATATCGGGGTGTTTGGTATTGTTTATGACAAATACTCACCTAAACATAAATTATTAGGTATCTAATTAGTAATCAAATTAATTTATTTAGTATTACATAGTAAATTGTACTTAAAATTTTAATATGTTTATAAAATAACAATTCATAATTTATTCAATTATTAAATAAAAATTTTAAGTATATCATTAATAATACATTAAATTTAAAATAATAAATAACAAACAACACCACATACTTTATATGAACAATGAGTTAACTAAACATGTTGACAAACAAAAAATATATAAAATAAATGTATATTATATGACTAATAAGGATATTTATATCTCAATTATTGAATATAAATAATATTTTTATCTAAATAAAAATTTCAAGATTACTATGTGGTTATCCCATATTACGACATTTTTTTATCATCTGATTACCGAAAATCTTGATATTTTACCGGGTATCTAATGCGACACCCCCAAATTCGGGTCAACACCACCCAATTTAAGTCCCCAAAAAAATACAAACAACATACATATACTCTCTTCTTTAAAATTCTCAGTACAATTATTGTCACACTTTTTTATAACTTGATGATAACTACTGCAACTATTAACTCGGACCATCACTCCATTCCCCTGTTCTACATGCTAGCTCCAACTACACTCTCATTTCCTAAAATAAATTATGAAACAAAATGGTGAGCTCAAATAGCCCAGTAAAGAATATCATAATTAATATAACGAAGAATAAGTTACCATTAGCGTTCAACAATAATAAATCAAAGATTTAAAGATAATATAAGTTTTCAACAATAACTGCACTGGAATAAGCAATCCATTAGAAGAGTCAAATAGATCATAATGTTTACTATCTTCTCTAATTTAAAAATTCACCATTAAAATTTCATTAATTGTAACACTAATGATCATGATCATGTCCATCAACAGTTCATCTTTACACATAGACTAAATAAAACTTTCACCACGTGTTCTTGCCAGACAAGCTAAAGACATTCAACAATTTTATTGTTGTGATGCCCCAAAAAATAGGTATACATCACCTATTCTGAGTCGCCAGATACATGGTACAAAATTCAAATACAACTTAATAATACAACTGTTGGTATATAATACGACAAAACATAAACCGTGAGTTTGAATACAAATATTGTCTACTAGAGATTATACAAACTCAAAAGGAGTCCTCATTACAATTATTATCACACTATTTCACGCGAATAGTGAGGACTACTAATGCACCATCTAGGACCATCACTCTGTTCCCCGACTAGTCTCAATTTACGTTCTCATTTCTCAAGAGAACGGTGAAAGAAAAGGTGAGCTCAACTAGCCCGAAGAAGAAATATTAAGACTAAGATAATGCGAGAATAATTTATTGTTAGCCTTCACAGCGGTGTTAAAGCGATAAAATATAATAACTATCAAGTTTAAGCTGCGCAATGAACAAACAATCCATTAGAAGAGTCGTCAGTAGGGAATAAAATCTACTATCTTCTATGATTTAAAAGGTTTTCATCACTTTTATCGTTGGGACTCAAACAATAAATAATCCACATCATCGAATCACCCCGCACTACTACGGCCGAGGATATTATTTAGTATCACGACCACGAATTATCCATGCACTACTGACTAAAGATAATCATGTTTTCATCAGCGGTCCGATCATGCCATAAAATAATTCATCTTTTGCACTACTACCAAAGAGAATCCATAGCCATAATCATACCAAAAGCGGCCCATCAATGCACTACGGGCCAACGAGGACTTTTTCCACATCATTTGTAACATTACGGTTATGATTATACCGAATAATCCCTAGTCATAATCATACCAAGTCCATCTATGCACCACAAAAGCCACGCAGATGACTTTCAACATAATATAAACATGAGGATGATGACAATGATATAAAAATTCAATAAAACAAGTTCAAGAATTAATTTATCTAGAACCGATAACGTCAAATTGTCAACATGATCTTTGCTTTGTAGAGTAAAATTCAAGAATGCTCGGAAGAATATTTCTATGAAAAGATTTGGATGAAGCGCAAATATCAAGGATATTCCACTAATTTCATGGAGTATAGAAGTCAAAGTTTTAACCAGTTGAGTATAATAAAGAATGAAATAACAAAAGAAATCACCGTGCGTGCGATAGACCTCACGAGGCGAGTTATTCCAATGAGAATAATAAATAACGGAACCCAGTCCTGGCGTAAAAGCGCATGCGACGAGGATATTCATTCCAAAGAATAATAAAGAATGGAACCCGGTCCCGTGAAAGCGCACCGCCAATGTGATAATCCAATGAGAATAATAAATAACGGAACGGTCCGCCAGTAAAAACGCATGAGAGCGGGATATTCTAATGAATAATAAATAACGGAACGAGGTCCGGCGTAAAAGCGCATGCACGAGGATATTCCAAATGAATAATAAAGAATGGAATATTAGAAGAATTTCACCATGTATGCAAAGACTTTGCATGGCGAGTTATTCCAACATAATAATAAAGAATGGAATAGAGAAGAATTTCACTAAGTATACGGTGGCACAGATGTCTGAGTTATTCCAATGAGAATAATAAAGAATGGAATAATGAAGTTCTCTTCATAAATAAGAAAGAAAGAGTACCCCTTACGAGTACAACAAATAATATTCCTACCTTAAAAAAATCGGATTTGGAATAGTGAGGTGAAGACTTCTCTTCTTCTTTCTCTCTATAATTTCTCTCTATAATAATTGGTCTAAAGCTTTTGTGAATTGGTGAGAAATGAAGGAAGAATGAGCTTCTATTTATAGGAAAATATAGTTTCGATAATTGCACGTTTTGGGGCTCAAAATATTACAGTATAATACCTTCCTCTTTTTCTTCATTTTTAATTTAGTCCTGCAAGTATTATCAAACTTACACCAATTCTCCTAATAGTAAATAATGTGAATCAATAGTAAATCATGTGAATCAATAGTTCTAGACATGTGAAAATACGAATTATAGTATAGTACCTCCATCTATACCTCTATTTTTAACTTAGTCATGTAAGTATTATCAATCTTGCACCAACTCCCCTAATAGTAACAAGAATGTGAAACAATAGTATACACATGTGAACAAATAGTTATAATCATGTGAAATAATAGCAATCAATTGCTCATTTATCCGGTTAAATACCCGATTGGTCAAAATAACCTCCAGACATCAATTTTTATCGAAATAAATGTCGATTTTCACTAACACAAATAATTTCAACATAATGAAACTATTTTTATCAAAAATATAAATTTTGAAATTTTGAAGTTTGACTTTTCCTGAAAAAGTCAACTGTTGACTTTTTGACCAAATAGTAAAAACCGGCAAATTTTGTGTTTATAGTCTATTTTTACTAATTTCATCGTTCCGGACTCAAATATCACGTCCGTGTCTCCAAATTCAACTCCGAGCACAACTTCAATATTAATAACATTCATCATTAATATTATAACTCATAATATTTATCAACGAAGTCGCTTTCCAGAAAGAGGGGCTTTCCAATAAGGATTTCTCCCTATCAAGGCCGCTAATGATTAGGTGACCAAACCTCTCCTCGACAGAACTTCTACATTGTAAATATTGCAATTTAATAATATGAATAACTTTGTTGTCTCAATTATTGACTTAATAATATATCATATAATGTAGATGATACTGTGACAATAATCGAATCAATAATATGAGAGATATGATGCAACAATTACTATAGCAATAATTGAGTATAATTGAGTGACTTCTCACGTAAGCATCAATAATCAATACTGTGTGCTACTATGCAACCACATGTATTACTGTACTTTTACTACCGAGTAGTTCAACAGTATTAACGGTAAAACTTCCGCCGTTATTTTTAATAAAATACTTTTGTCGTTTTCTCAATCCGACAATAATTCCGTTGTGGGGTCCACTAATGATTATGCCGTAGTAAATGCGGATATTCTCAAAACACAAAAGAATATTCCCAACCAATCGAATATTATATAACAACTTGCATACTTTGCAAAATTTATAAATATAACCCACAACTATAACATTATATCAAATCCATACCATAATATTTAAAAAATTATTTTGAGAAAATTAAATATTTATTCATAAAATCTGGAGTCTCACAATTGTCTTTGCACCCAGGCCAAAGACACTCACAATAATTTAGTCTTGATGATTAATACAAATAAAAATGATATGAAAGATGGACACAAATAATCAGAATGAACATTAGAGATTTTTAATTTAATTTGTCATAATTCTAATAATGTCCAAATTGTTAACATAATATCCAGAATATTGATTTGAGATCAAGAATAATATATAAAGTTCACAGTTCAAATATAAATGTTAAAATTCAATAGGAAGATTCATGTCAAAAGATATTAGATGAAACACCAAGAATTTTTACCATTTAATGTTAAGACTATAGAAACTAATCATACTTTCTTATCGTAGTAAATTTAGATTTAGGAGTGTGAAGGAAAATGATATCCCTTACCTTAGTGTAGACACTCGAATTTATATTTTTCTGGGACTAACATTACAGGACGGTAAAAGCATAATTTCACCTGGGAGATAACCCTACAGGAGGGCAAAAGCGTAATTTCACCCCGACAACAACCCCGCGGGAGGGAAAAAGTATAATTTCGCCCTGACAACAATATGTTCAAGCAAGGATCGCTGAGCTGAGGATGGGGTCATAATAAGCCACCACAGCGATCCTCGAGCCGCAGACAAACTAGAAGATACTTGTCTCTTTTTTCACTTCATCTTCTCGAATCCGGAAATTGTCAAACTTGATGACACTGCGTAGCCCTCAGAAAGAGCTATTCAGATTGGTATGACACATCTCCCAACTATTCCTGAATTAAAAGGAACGAACAACCGACTACAAAGCCAGATAAATGACTAGCTGACATCTACATAGGGATGATTTTCCCCCTTTTTACCTATCTTCCAAAACTCACAATTGGACGAATAATATACCATTGCGAAGCTATCGGAAACAGCTTTCTAGAATGGTATGGCACGTCTCCTAAATCTTCCCGAATTAAGAGTTATGGACGTTTCAGCGGATAACACAAAAATTGACTTCGCAACACTAAAATCGAGCAAGCGGGGCCCACCCCAAGCCAGCTACAGGTGTCCCTGCGGCTGCCCCTTTTCCTCTTCAAATGGACGAATTTCATTAGATCTAGGGGGTTTAGCATTCTAGAGAGAGAAAGTTTCGATTGTAAAGAGAGAGGCTCGATTTTGGTCCAAAAACACCATTAAATCTTACTTAGCATAACATTATATATATAGATCTTGTGCATTTAAAGTGTCTAACTCAAATACAAGTCCAAGGATGTTCACATCATTTCTCAAGGTGAGAAAAAAGAATCTTTGTACATTTCATTTTAAATATAGTTCAATCTACTAGATATATTTCAATATAGTGTTTATATATAGCTAGACTTGTTATTTTGTACATATATTGCGCATTGATTGATAGATATATCTATTTTACATATCATTTTGTACATATCTAGTTAGAAATCAAGTCTTGTTACTAGATCTACCCGGATCTAGCCGGTTATATCCCTTAATCGGTTTATGAGCTTCAAAGCTCGAACCCCCATGTTAGATCGGTTTAGATCTAGGATAGATCTAGCCATTTTAATGTTTTCAATCAATTTCGGTTACTCCGTAGAGCCCTAGATCGATATCTAGTGGTGAGGGAGTCCTAAATATCCGTGATAGGGATTTCAATCAATGAATCACCTAACAACAGGTTTAAGATACATTATACGTTCTATTAGGAACATTTATTGAACCACTCTACGTTCTATTAGGAACATCTAGAGCAAACATGCTGAAGACATAAAACAGAAGTCTAAGATCCAAAAAGGTGTTCAAGATGTTTAGCATAAAAGATGAAAAGCTAAATTGAATAGCTTAACAACTCATCAACCATAATCATGAGTAGTTGCTGATAATTAGAAGAGTTCAATCTTCAACAACTGAGTTCAGCAAACACCAAGAAGATAATTAACAATGCTACTAAGTACCATAAGATGAAGAGCACACAAGTCATCATAGCAGCACCTCAAACACTCAATCTAACAAGAAGAAAGGTCGGTGGATCCTAGTCTTAAGTGACCGAATCAGGGTCGATGGATCCTTGTCCTAGGGACTAAATCTCCAAGTCTGATGGGCTCGAAGAGATCTTTGTGTCCTTGTCTTTGAGACTAAAATAGCCAAGTCTATTGGGCTTGATGAGAGCAGTGTGCCCTGGTCTTGGTGATCGAATCCTTTAGTGAAATTCCTACTCGTGGAGTAGAAGAATGGAATATGAGTTATTCAGTCTTCGAACCACTTGAAACCTCTTGTGTTATTTACTTTACTTCATTTACATTCTGCAATCTATAACTACTATATTTGCTATGTGTTTGCCCATTTATAGAACTTGTTTTAGAATTGAGATTTCTAAGTAAATCTTCAAGGGGAGTTTTCAAACTTATATTCCGATGTGCAAAGATAATCTTGGTTAATTACTGATTGAATAAACCTGATTAAGCAATTGAAAGAATTTTAAATATTTATTCAACCCCTTCTAGATCTATATTGTGTTTTTGGGAAGTAACATATATATATCCAACCACAAATCAAAATCCAATAAAGCATCATTTTTTTCGTTCGTAATTCATATTTAACACATGAAATTCTCTTAATTTTGAAAACCAAAATCACAAACGTGATCCAAATCATCAATTTTCGTTCATAATTTATATTTAACACATGAAATTCTCTTAATTTTTAACACCAAAATCAAAAACCTAATAAAACCAATAATAGTTCAATAAATCATAATATTAGTTTAAGGAAGATTTGTTAGTGTTTGTGTTGGGTGTTGTGACGCCCCCAAAATAGGTATACATCACCTATTCTGAGTCGCCAAATACATGGTACAAAATACAAATACAATCGTTAATATACAACAAAAGAGTCGTGGTTTTAATACAATATCTGTCTCTAGATAATATCCACTCTAAGGATAAGTCCTCATTACATTTATTGTCACACTATTTAATGTAATAGTGAGGACTACTAATACTATCATCCGGGTCCATCACTCCGCTCCCCGACTCGTCCCAAATTTATATTCTCATTTCAAGAGAATAAAGAAAGAAAGGGTGAGCTCAACTAGCCCAAGAAGAAATATTATGACTAAGATAATGCGTAATAAATTATCATTAGCCTTAAAAAATGTTAAACCGATACAATATAACAAACATCAAGTTTAACTGCAATGAACAAAGTAATCCATTTAAGAGTCAAGTAGAGAATAAAATCTACTATCTTCTATGATTTAAAAGGTTTTTCATGACTTTTATCATTGAGACTCAATTTTAATAAATAATCCACATCATCCTTGCATTACTACCAAGGATATTCATTAGTATCACAACCACAAATTATCCATGCACCACGTACCCAAAGATATTCGTGTATTCATCAATGGTCATGATCATGCCAACAATCGTCCATCAATGCACTACGGCCAATGAGGACTTTTACCACATCATTTGTAATATAACTAATCATGATTATACCGAATAATCCTCGGTCATAATCATACCAAGTCCATCTATACACCATGTGCCACGTGATGACTTTCAACATAATATAAACATGAGGATGATGACAATGATATAAGAATTCAATAAAACAAGTTCAAGAATTAATTTATCTAGGAACCAATAACGTCCAAATTGTCAACATTATACTACTTTGTAGAGTAAAATTCAAGAATGCTCAGAAGAATACTTCCATGAAAAGATATTGGATAAAGCGCAAATATCAAGGATATTCCACTAATTTCATGGAGTATAGAAGTCAAAACTTTAACCAACTGAGTATAATAACGAATGGAATAACAAAAGAAATCATCATGCATGCGGTACTTCGCATAGACAGGTTATTCCAACAGAATAATAAGTAACGGAACCAGTCGCAAAATTGACCGCATGTGGGATATTCCAATGTAATAATATCGACGGAACCAGTCCAGCGTTAAAACATGCATGTGATAAAATGTAATAATAATAAAGATGTAACCAGTCGTAATAAAAAAGATGGAATATTCAAATGTAATAATAATAAAGACGAATAATAGAAAAATGTCACTAAGTATAGGGTAGTCACAATATTGGTTATTCAAAGAGAATAATAAAAATGGAATAATGAAGTTTCTTCATGAATACAAAAGAAATAATACCCTTTACCGTAAAAGAAACCGAATATAAGAGTAGGGAAGAAGTAGCATAATACTTTTCTATAGTTTCTTTATAATTTCTCTCTCTCTAGAGTTTTGAATTGAATTCGTAAGGAATAATGAAGGAATGAACTTCTATTTATAGAAGAATGGACCTGCATAAGAACTAATTCATGAAAGGTCCAGATTGATTTACTTTTAAATGGATTATCCAGATTGGTTTACAATAAAATATAATATATTCTATTTAAAATCTAATAAAACAAAACTTATTATAATATATATAAATATATAAAATTTCTCCCAAATTAGTCACCAATACACTTCACAACCCACAAAGATCACATAAGTCACCAAATTATTTTTGAAAGGTTTTCATCATGGGGCCATAATATAACCATTAAATCTTTTGTTTAGCAAAAAGACAAATATACAATACTTAACTTATTCCCACATCTCCCACCTACTGCAACAACAAAATCAACCCACCTCCCTTTTTTTTCTATCATGGCATCCCCCACCACACAATTGAAAAACACACACACATAATTAATATATGTACTTTTCCACCATCACTTTCACCCACCACCACACACACACACTCCTACACACACACACATGTTTTTAAATTCTACCCACACAAGTCCCTTTCTACACACACACACACACACACACACACACACACACACACACACATATATATATATATATATATATATATATATATATATATATATATATATACTCACCGATTATTTTGAAAAAATGGGTAAATGGGGGTCCATAAATTCAACAAATAATGTAGTAATAATTGAACAAAATTGAGTGACTTCTCACGTAAGCATCAATAATCAATACCATGGTTACATCGTGTAACTACACGCAGACATCGTACTTTTAAAAACCAGTGTTTCAACATTTAATCAGTAAAACTTCCGCCGTTATTTTCATAAAGTATTTTTGTCGTTTTTCTCAATCCTAACAATAATTACGTTGTGGGTCCACCAATGATTGTGTTATTGTATTTAATATTCCCCGCTAAAACGAATATTCCCCACCAATCGAATATTATATAACAACTTCATGTACTTTTTAAAATTTATAAATATTACCCATAACTATAACATTATATCAAATTCATTCCATAATATTCAAAATGATATTTATAGAAAATTCATCTTTATTCATAAAAGTTGGGGTCTTACAACCTCCCTTCTTATAAAATTTCGCCCTCGAAATTAGGGTACGCACTGGTATGTCGAAGAGGTAAGGATACCTTGATTTTATTTGATTCTAACTCCCAAGTCATTTCTCAACATCGTGGTTTCTCCACAAAACTTTGACTTGAGGTATAACCTGGAGCGTAGAATATGTTCCTTCTTATCCAAGATTTGAACAGAACCTCTTCATACGTCAAATCTTCCGCTATTTTTCGTCGGTTCTAACTCAATAATGTGGTTCGGGTCTTTCACATATTTACGTAACATGGATATGTGAAAAACGTTATGAACACAAGATATACTAAGCAGTAAAGCGAGTCTATAGGCCACGCTCCTACCGATCGAGGATTAAAATGGGCCGATGAATCGAGGATTGAGCTTTTCTCTCTTTCCAAATCTCGTAACTCCTTTTCATGGAGTAACACGTAACAACACACATGATCTCCTATATCAAATTCCACGCCCTTTCGATGAAGATCAAGATAACTCTTTTGTCGATCTTGTGAGGTTTTTTATCGTTGTCGGATCGTTTGAATCTTTTCCGTAGTCACACGTATCAACTCCCGGTCCCAACAACGTTGCTTTACCCACCTCATCCCAAAGATACTAGAGACGACACTTTCTTCCATACAACGCCTCAAATGGAGCCATGCCAATACTTGCTTGATAACTATTGTTGTAGAAAACTCCACCAATGGTAAGAACTTATCCCAACTTCCTTGAAGTCAAGGACACAAAGTCTTAATAAATCTTCAAGAGTTTGAATAGTCCTCTCCGATCGCTCCGTCCGTCTCGAGGATGATATCTCGAAGCTAAATCATAAATCTGCGCTCATAGCTTTTGCAAATTAACCCAAAATGTGAAGTGAATCTTGGTCTCGATCGTAAACTATGGATACTGGCATACCATGCAAATTTTACAATCTTGTTTATGTATATACAAGAAAAGACGCTCAAGTGTATAAGTTTTCTCGATCGGTAAGAAATGAGAAGACTTGGTCAATCTATCAACAATGACCCAAATCGCATCTATACCTTGAGAAACCTTAGGAAGACCAGAACTAAAATCCATGGTAATGTGCTCCCACTTCCATTCTAGAATTTCAAGTGGTTGAAATGGACCTTTTGGTACTTGATGCTCCGCTTTAACTCGCTGACAAGTTAGACACCTTGAGATAAACAACGATATCTCTCTCTTCATATTGCTCCACCAAAATGTACGATTTAATATCATGATACATTTTGGTACTCCCACGATGGATTGCAAACGTGTGTTGTGCACCTCCATCATGATTTTATACTTTAAATCGTGGTCGTTAGGAACATAAAGTCTAGAGTTGACTCAAGTATTCCTTCTTCATCGATTCTTGCTTCCTAAGATAGCACCTTCTTGCACTTTTCTTCCTTATATGCATCACCTGTGTCTCAGAGCTTGAGCAAAATTTTAACTTTATCAATTAAAGTCGATTCTACTCATATATTCGCCATCATCATATGGGTCCCCGGAGTCTTTAACTCTATCTCCATCCTTTGCAAGTCACACAAATGGGCCTTCAGGTTGACAATATCGCATTCAAGACTTGCATATGATCTTCTACTTAATGCGCCACCGCTACCACGTTTGCTTTTCTAGGATGGTATTGGATGGTATGATCATAATCTTTCAATAGTTTAAGCCAATGTCGTTGTCGCATGTTGAGTTCCTTTTGAGTGAAGAAATATTTGAGGCTTTTATGATCCGTAAAGATCTCCACTTTCTCCCCATACAAGTAATGCCTCCAAATTTTAAGTATAAAGACAACAAACCGCTAACTCTAGATCATGAGTAGGATAATTCCTCTCATATTCTTTGAGTTGTCATGAGGCATAGGCTATGACTTTCCCATGTTGCATGAGAACACATCCCAACCCTCCGCCTCAAGCATCATCATCAGATGACAAATCCCTCCGAGCCGATGGTATTGTCGTAACAAAATCGAAATGAGTCTCCTCTCGAGTTCTTGAAAACTCTTCTCACATTCTTCGCTTCCAACCGAACTTTGTATCTTCCGAGTCACCGAAGTTAATGGAGTAGCTATTCGAGAAAATCCTTCCACGAATCTCCGATAATAACCAAATTAAGCGAGAAAGCTACGTGATTTTGGCCATCGATTTAGGTTGCTCCAGCTTTGAATTGCTTCAATCTTTTTTCGTCAACAGATATTCCATGACTTGATACTACGTGCCCAATGAATGCTACTTCTCTCGCCGTAACTCATATTTCTTCAACTTGTCATAAAGCTTGTATTCACGAAGCTTTTGGAGTGTCACCTCAAGTGTTGCTCATGATCTTCACGGCTTTTGAATAAATAAGGATGTCATCAATAAAGACGACCACAAAGTGATCCAAATATTCTTGAATACTTGGCTCATCATATCCATGAAGGCAAGCAGAGCATTAGTCAATCCAAAGGACATGACTAGGAATTCATAATGCCCTGCATCGAAGTTCGAAAAGCCGCCTTTGGAATGTCATCCTGTTCTAATCTTCAATTGGTGATATCCGGAACTAAGATCAATCTTTGAAAAGAATTTGGCTCCTTGCAATCGGGTCAAACAGTCATCAATACATGGCAATGGGTACCTATTTTTGATGGTGACATGATTCAACTCCCGATAATCAATACAAAGTCGATACTCTCATCTTTCTTCTTCATTTAATAGAAACATGAGCACCCCAAGGAGAAGTACTAGGATGAATAAAGCCAATATCTAACAATTTCTCGCAGTTTGGTCTTTAACTCCCCAAGTTCAATAGAGCCATTCGATATGGGGCTTTTGAAATGGGTTTTATACCGGGTTCAAGGTCGATACAAAATTCAATTTCACGCCCGGGGTAGGCAGAAGAATTTCTTTTAGAATACGTCAGGAATTTATTAACAATAGAAATATCATTCAAAACTCGACGTATTTTTGTTTAGATCCGTGACATGAGCTAAGAAAGCTTGACATCCATTTTTCAATAAACGAATAAATTTTTATGTCTTGAGATGACCGTGATTGATTTTAATGGTTTGGTCACTTGAATTTACATAATAGGTTGATTAGGAATATGAAAGCTAACAACCTTTTAAAATAATCAATTTTTTGCATGATGAGTAGTTAACCAATCAATCCCTAGAATCACGCCAAATGCAAGTATTTTCAATGAAATAAGATCGATGTAATGTGAGGGTACCGATTTGAACCAAACAAGACTTATAAACAAATTGGATGTAATGAAAGTTTCTCCCAACGGAGTTTCCACAGATAAGTCAAAGTCTAATTTCTCCGAGTCAAATTTAATCGTTGAGCGCAAGTAGGAGAAATAAAAGAATGGGTAGAACCCAGATCAAATAAAGTATAGACTTCGCTAGAGTTTATGATAAGCTTACCCGTGATGACCTCATTCGGTTCCTTGCTTTCGGGAGGTCACAACAAACGCCTCCTCAGACCACCGGGGTTTTGACTTTTTCTCGGGACGGCCTTTGGTGCCTCCATCCCGGGTGAACTTGTCTTCTGGTGAACGACAAAATCGGGCTAAGTGACCTTTCTTCCACAATTATAACATGCTTTTGACGACATCGCGTTGTTTGACCGATGTGTCCCTCCCTCCGCATTTGAAGCATATGATAGGTGGTCTTTCTCTTTCCTTAACAACGGTGCAAGGCCGACGCTCTTTCCATCATTGTTGAATCTCCTCTTCTTGAAATGTCCATTCTTATTGTTTTGGCTCGATTACCACCAAGTGGTTACCACTTTTCGCCCGTTGATTCCTCCACGCTTGTTGTCACCGCTCGATGATCGCTTTCTCATTGGTATTATCATTTTGCCTACCGCTTCTTTTGGTTACGTTGACTCGTTATCGCGCTTCTACTAATCGAGCCCTATTTACAACATCTGAATACAAACACAATTTATGAGAAATAAGATGTTGACGATCTCCGCTTTTAAACCTCTAAAAACATTCGCGCCATTCTCTCTTCATTATCCACCAAGTGGGGGACGCAAACCGGGATAACTCGACAAACTTTGCTTCGTACTGCGACACAGCCATATTATTCTGTTCCAACTTGATGAACTTCACCTCCTTCATGTGATGAATACTTTCAGGAAAGTACTTGTCGTTGAATAATTCTAGGAACTTCTCCCAAGACATTTTCAGTGCGGCAGGTTGAGTATGCTTTACTGATTCCCACCAGTAATAGCCTCTCCTCACAACATAAAGGCGGCAAAGGGAACTTTTTGCTCCTCGGAGTATCCCAAGACATCAAATATCTTGGTGATCTTCTTTATCCATGCTTCCGCTTTAAGTGGTTTTGGCTCTCCAATAAACTCCGGTGGTCCCAGCTCCTTGAACTATTTAGCGGTGACCATCAGAGAGTTTCCAGTGTTTCCACCTACATTTTGGACAGGAGCCCCTCTCGCCTGCTGTTGCATGAATTGTATAAAGCCTCTGAACATTCCATCATTCATTATTTGGTCAGTGTAGTTGTTTGCATGAGGATTGTCGCCTTCTTGATGCACATTATCCTGATTATTGATATGTGGTGAATCAACTATCGCCTGTGCTCCATTGCTATTCTCAACATTCTCGGATGTCATTTTCAGATACTGCCACAAAATAAAAGGTTAATTGATATGTAACATTTTATCCCTATATTCTGACCGACCAATTAAATACCAAAAAAACTTAGGTAGGTCATACTAGTGAAGGAATTCTGCCTCTCCCTCCTAGTTCTATTCCCACATCTTAGCCAGGGATTATATCCCTAAGCTCTGATAACAACTATGACGCCCCCAAAATAAGTATACATCACCTATTTTGAGTCGCCAAATATATGGTACAGAATACAAATACAATCGTTAATATATAACAAGAGAGCTATGAGTTTTAATACAAATATCGCCTTTTAGACAATATACACTCTCGTAATAAGTCCTCATTATATTTATTGTCACACTATTTAATGTAATAGTGAGGACTACTAATATTATCATCCGTCCATCACTCCGCTTCCGACTCGTCCCAAAGCCTATATTCTCATTTCAAGAGAATAAAGTGAAAGAAAGGGTGAGCTCAACTAGCCCAAGAAGAAATATTATGACTAAGATAATGCGTAATAAATTATCATTAGCCTTAAACAAAGGTTGTTAAACCGATACAATATAACAAATATCAAGTTTAATCTGCAATGAAACAAGCAATCCATTAGAAGAGTCAAGTAGAGAATAAAATCTACTATCTTCTATGATTTAAAAGGTTTTTCATGACTTTTATCGCTGAGACTCAGCTTAATAAATAATCCACATCATCCCTGCATTACGGCCAAGGATATTCATTAGTATCACAACCACAAATTATCCATGCACCACAGCCAAAGATATTCGTGTATTCATCAATGGTCATGATCATGCCAACAACTATCCATCAATGCACTACGGGCCAATGAGGACTTTTACCACATCATTTGTAACATTACGATCATGATTATACCGAATAATCCTCGGTCATAATCATACCAAGTCCATCTATGCACTACAGCCACCACGATGACTTTCAACATAATATAAACATGAGGATGATGACAATGATATAAGAATTCAATAAAACAAGTTCAAGAATTAATTTATCTAGAACTAATAACGCCCAAATTGTCAACATGATATCGCTTTGTAGAGTAAAATTCAAGAATGCTCAAAAGAATATTTCCATGAAAAGATATTGGATAAAGCTCAAATATCAAGGATATTCCACTAATTTCATGGAGTATGAAGTCAAAACATTAACCAACCGAGTATAATAATGAATGGAATAACAAAAGAAATCACCATGCATGTGGTACAGACAGACAAAGTTATTCTAATGTAATAATAAGTAACGGAACCAGTCAAGCGTAAATTACATCGACTGTGATGTTCCAATGTATTAATACACAGACGGAACCAGTCCGCAGAAAAAACGCATGTATGTGATATTCCAATGTAATAATAATAAAGAGCGGAAATAAAACGCAATGTGATATTTCAAGTAATAATAATAAAGATGGAATAATAGAAGAATGTCACCAAGTATAGGGTGTAACATATGATATCTTTGGTTATTCCAAAGAGAATAATAAAAATGGAATAATGTAAGTTCTCTTCATGAATACAAAAGAAAAATACTCCTTACCGTAAAAAGAAACCGAATATAAGAGTAGGAAGGAAGTAGTAATACTTTTCTATAGTTTCTTTATAATTTCTCTCTAGAGTTTCAAAGTGAATTGTAGAAGAATAATGAAGGAATGAGCTTCTATTTATGTAAGAATGGACCGTGATAAGAACTAATTCATGAACGGTCAGATTGATTTACTTTTAAATGGACGGTCCAGATTGGTTTACAATAAAATATAATATATTCTATTTAAAATCTAATAAAACAAAACTTATTATAATATATATAAATATATAAAATTTCTCCCAAATTATTCACATGACTTCACAACCCACAAAGATCACATAAGTCACCAAATTATTTTTGAAAGGTTTTCATCATGGGGCCATAATGACCATTAAGTCTTTTGTTTAGCAAAAAGACAAATATACAATACTTAACTTATTCCCACATCTCCCACCTACTAAGAACAAAATCAACCCACCTCCCTTTTTTTTTTCTATCATGGCATCCCCCACCACAATTGAAAACACACACACAATTAATATATATACTTCCTTCCACCATCACTTTCACCCACCACCACACACACACACTCCACCACACACACTCCTACACACACCTACACACACATGTTTTTAAATTCTACCCACACAAGTCCCTTTACACACACACACACACACACACACACACACATATATATATATATATATATATATATATATATATATATATATACTCTACCAATTATTTTGAAAAATGGGTAAATGGGGGGGGGTCCATAAATTCAACAAATAATCGTGAGCAATAATTGAACAAAAATGAGTGACTTCTCACGTAAGCATCAATAATCAATAATGTGTGCTCATCTGCAACTACGCCAGACATCGCATTTTTTAACACCGGTGTTTCAACAGCTTAATGGTAAAACTTCCACCGTTATTTTCATAAAGTATTTTTGTCGTTTTCTCAATCCGATAATAATTACGCTATGGGTCCACCAATGATTGTGCCATTGTATCTAATATTCCCCGCTAAAACTAATATTCCCCACCAATCGAATATTATATAACAACTTGCGTACTTTGCAAAATTTATAAATATTACCCACAACTATAACATTATATCAAATTCATTCCATAATATTCAAAAATGATATTTATAGAAAATTCATCTTTATTCATAAAACTTGGGGTCTTACAGGTGTAATCTAATTATGCACTGCACGCAAGTATACATGATCAACAAGTAATATAATGATAAGTCAAGTATCGTTCCCACAGAGACAAATATTAATTTTAATCTAACAATTACCAGCTTTTTATTATTTCAATTTTATTAAACTAATCGAATAAATTATTGCAATTAATAAAAACTAACAAACTAGAAATCAAAACAAATCAATTTAACTTGCTACCGCTAAGCTAATTCTAATCAAATAATGTAGAATTAAGCCTACAACTTCCCTTTAAGTTTCACTCAGATTATCATACTTCTTTTCCATTTAATTAACTACCACAGTTCATTAATCAAGAACACAAAAGTAGAATAAGTCACCTCTCAATGCACTAACACCATATTAACTTAAATCCACAATTGATAGAATTAAGCCAAACACCATAATTAACTAATTCACTATATCTCTATGTGAATTAAAATCAAAGAAGGTTTAAAGTCTAAGTTCTTACATGATTACATATGATGTTAGGTATATCTCTATCCTAAACATACATCAAAAATTCCATCAAAACGCAAAAATCATGAACACGTGCTATTATGACTAAGTCTAGATTCATATATCATCTCTCGAGTCCATACAAATCCACAAAGAATTGGTGATCAAGCAATTCATAAATTAAGCAAAAATCACAATAGATGTACTGTAAAGATTGATTTATTGAACTAAAATTAAAGTATGATAATCATCGTTCCACATTATAGATCCATTGCAAGCTTAATAAGAAATTTAGTTCATAATGAATGAATTAAAAACTGAATTAAAAGAATACATCATTCCAATTATAGAAACTGAATTAAAAGACAAAGAATATTATAGAACCACCCTTATCCTCACTCAATTCTGAAATCTTCGTGATCTTGCTTCCTTGCTCTGTTCCTCCACGATTTTCTCCAAATTAGGGTTCCAAAGTTGTGATTGATAGAAACGTCCGAATTCCAGTCCCAATCGGAGTCAAACTCGTTCAGTCCACACCTCCTCAATGTTAGAATCACATCCAAACTCCTTCTTCTGTTCGCGCACCCCCGCCCCGGTGGGGTACTGATTTTCTTGACACGTGCACCCCACCCCGGCGGTGTACTAGACTGCTAACTTTTGTTTTCCTTGCTATTCCTGCTAAGTCCCGCTACATTGCCACCATATACCTTTGCTTAACACATACAGAAACCTGCAAACATAACACACACAAAACACATAAAACTGTACAAAAATGACAGGATTACACACTATTTTAGTCCAAATAGGAATCTGATTCATAGGTACGAAACCCACTCATCAAATTCCCCCAAACTTAAACTGTGCTAGTCCTCGAGCACAAAAACATGCAATGCAATGCAACTAACTACATGCCTATGAATCCAACTATAATTATAACATAGTCTACTCACACAGCCTCAGAGAAATCAAATAGACATGACAATATATCATACCAAGACAAATCAATAACTTCTCAATCAATCACCAAATCTGAACCTGTTATAACTAATATAGTGCGTGTGTGCTCAACGACCATGGTAACTAACATAAACAAAACACATAATATGTCTCTTTAAAGCAATCATACAGTGTAAAGTCAAGAAATCCAAAAACAAGCAAGATCCGACTAAAATCAAACAGTTACCACATTCAAAGGTTAAAATGGGATACTTATGCTTTATTTATTCACATACGGGGGCTTTTCGCTCTTTTACCCATTTTTTACTTTTTATTTTTCTCATGGCTGTGCAATGTCAAGTCCTCTTAGGCTTTTCAATACTACCCCTTAGCGAGATTTTAACCAACGACTCCCAAACCGTCAGGCTTTAAGGGGCTAGGTGTAGAGACATCCCCTCGGGCGTACTGTGACGCTCCCAAAACAGGTATACATCACCCATCTTGAGTCACCAGATACATGGTACATAAATTCAAATACAACTTAATTATACAACAGTCGTGCAAAATACGACAAAACATAGTTGAGAGTTTAAATAAGAATATTTTCATCTAGACAATATCCACACTCAATGGAGTCCTCATTACAATTATTATCACATTATTCAGTAGAATAGTGAGGACTACTAAAGCCACTTATCTGGACCATCACTCCATTCCCAGGCTCGTCCATTTAAGAACGTAAAATGAAAGCAAACAACTCGGGCTCGATTCAGATTCGCTCTGTAACACCCCGAACCCGATATAGGCACTGAAGTCTATACGTGCATGAAGCCCATAGGAAGCATGAGGCAACAATATCAATAACGCGCAACCCAAACAAAATAACTTAATATTAATCTTAACTTAAAACCTAACAATAAATATATTTTAAATCAATCCAAATGAAATACTAATAAATACCACATACAAATAATGGAGACGCGGCTCCTCGAAACTAAGAGTTTTATCAAAATTCATCAACAAAAGAAAAAAAACATCTAAAACTAAACTCCAGCTATTCCAAGCGTATCAAATAAGTGCTCAGCTTTCAACGATGGGACCTGTAAAAATCTGTAAGGGGGTGAACGATGAATCCCAGCAAGTAGCAATCCTCTCTATCTAGCCGAATCAAGTACAATTTGCAAAATACTTTTTCGAAATAACTTTTTGTTCAATAACAATAGTACAAAAGCTTTCAAAACTAAAACAATTCAAAAATGATTTCAATGTATATCATATATCTTTTAATCCACAGCCTTAGCGACTAAGGTTACAATAGCCCTGTAACACGGCCCAAAAGGTCGATAACGTTATGATACGCACCCTACTAAGGTATCTATAAAATGCACGCCCCAGAAAGGGCATCTAAAAGGTGTACACCTTAGTATGTCCTATATTAGCTCACGGAACTAAACGTAATCAATAACGGGTTCTATACATAGTCGATCGAGAGATTTCAAAACTTATCTCAATATTATCGATAATATAAACGATACTTTTCACGATTCAAAATCATATAATCTCATTCACAGTTCAAAATAAATACTTGATCGAATTTTGAAATAAAAGAACATAACAATTTAATTTAAATGGAAGCCTTAAATAAAAGATAACGAATTTTGAAATTATGCATTTAGGCATCCGAATAATTAATAAGACATACTTAAAAGTAGCGATAATCTTAAAACACTAAATAGTTAGGAAAAGCCACTTACCTCGATATTGCAAAACACGAAATTAAAATGAACAAATCCTAAATATAAAATTAAGACAAATAGAATTATTAGAATACAATATTATAACACAATCATACTCTTTATTCGAATATTATGCACATAAATCTTAAGTTTTAAATAAATTCGTAGTTAATTATTATAAAAATTGATTACAAAATTAACCATATATATATATATAAGGCAAATATCATCTCATAATAAAAAAAAATAAGGGTTTCAGTTTTTCCTTATTGAATTTTCTTTTTTCTTCTTCACTATTCTGCAGTACTCCAAAGCCAAATAAATTTTTACGTTCTTCTCTCTCTAGTTGTTTAAATATATGTAAATCCTTTGCAAAATAGGTTACTAGGTAAGAGAGTACTTTTTAAAATTAAGAATTTGTTAAACTTGAATGACTTTCCTTATCCTTATAGGTTTTAGATATGTATAAATAATTATTAGTTACACTTCTATTATCTATATATTATGTTATTATCTTTTATCTTTTTTTTAAACCGGGTATTACATTCTACCCACCTTAAAAGAATTTGGTCCTCCAAATTTCAAAATAACATCTAAAGAAAAATACAAATTTGACATAATCAAGAAATTCATTATCTAATTACTAAATGCAATTAATAAAAGAGTTTCATACCTTATTCTCTATTTAATTTTAAAATCATTAAATTTAGTCAATACTCTTACCCATGACTAACTCCCAAAATCACTCCCGAAATATGTAGGTTTTTCAACCTAACACATTCATGAGGGCCACGGCTTCTGATACCACCTCTGTAACACCCGAACCCGATATATAAGTGCTACGTCGCTTGCCCATAGGCCCGCAAGGCAACAATATCAATAACGCAACAAATTTCAAACAAAATAACTTAATATTAATCTTAACTTAAAACCCAACAATAAATATATTTTAAATCAATCCAAATGAAATACTAATAAATACCACATACAAATAATGGACACGCGGCTCCTCGAAACTAAGAGTTTTATCAAAATTCATCAACAAAAGAAAAAAAATATCTAAAACTAAACTCCAGCTATTCCAAGCGTATCAAATAAGTGCTCAGCTTTCAACGATGGGACCTGTAAAAATCTATAAGGGGGTGAACGATGAAGCCCAGCAAGTAGCAATCCTCTCTATCTAGCCGAATCAAGTACAATTTGCAAAATACTTTTTCGAAATAACTTTTTGTTCAATAACAATAGTACAAAAGCTTTCAAAACTAAAATAATTCAAAAATGATTTCAATGTATATCATATATCTTTTAATCCACAACCTTAGCGACTAAGGTTACAATAGCCCTGTAACACGGCCCAAAAGTTCGATAACGTTATGATACGCACCCTACTAAGGTATCTATAAAAATGCACGCTCCCCGAAGGGCATCTAAAAGGTGTGCGCTTTAGTAGGTCCTATATTAGCTCCGGAACTAAACGTAATCAATAACGGGTTCTATACATAGTCAGACTGAGGATTTCAAAAACTTATCTCAATATTATCGATAATATAAACGATACTTTTTCACAGTTCAAAATCATATAATCTCATTCACAGTTCAAAAATAAATACTTGATCCGAATTTTGAAATAAAAGAACATAACAATTTAATTTAAATGGAAGCCTTAAATAAAAGATAACGAATTTTGAAATTGTACAGTTAGTCATCCGAATAATTAATAAGACATACTTAAAAGTAACGATAATCTTAAAAACACTAAATAGTTCGGAAAGCCACTTACCTCGATATTGAAAAACACAAAATTAAAAACGAACAAATCCTAAATATAAAATTAAGACAAATAGAATTATTAGAATACAATATTATAACACAATCATACTCTTTATTCGAATATTATGCACATAAATCTTAAGTTTTAAATAAATCCGTAGTTAATTATTATAAAAATTGATTACAAAATTAACCATATATATATATAAGGCAAATATCATCTCATAATAAAAAAAAAATAAGGGTTTCAGTTTTACCTTATTGAATTTTCTTTTTTCTTCTTCACTATTCTGCAGTACTCCAAAGCCAAATAAATTTTTACGTTCTTCTCTCTCTCTCTCTAGTTGTTTAAATATATGTAAATCTTTTGCAAAATGAGCCTCAATCAAACCTTATTTTATACTCGATAAATTTTGTGAACCAAATTTGAGCAACTCAATACTCGGATCGACTCAGTTCGTTTACACCCTTAGTCCCAGCTATATTCTCATTTCCTGAAGAGAACATTGAAAGAAAGGGTGAGCTCAACTAGCCCAGTAAGAAATATTATGACTAAGATAATGCATAATTAATTATCCTTAGCCTTCAACAGTATAACAACTGATAGAATACAATAGACAACAAGTTTTAGATCAACAACTGCAGCGGAACAAGCAATCCATTAGAAGAGTCAAGTAGAGCATAAAATCTACTATCTTCTATGATTTAAAAAGTTTTTCATCAACTTTATCACGAGACTCGACTTAATAAATAAACCACATCATCGAATCATCCTTTTTTCACGGCCAAGGATATTCATGTAATCATCAATGGTCATGATTATAGGAATAATCCTCGCCATAATCATACCAACAACCCGTCCATCAATGAACTACGAAGGCCAATGAGGACTTTTACCACATCATTCATTATATTACGTTCATGATTATACTAAATAATCCCTGGTCATAATCATACCAAGTCCATCTCTGCACGTAAGCCAAAGATGACTTTCATCACAATATAAGCATGAGGATGATGACAATGACATAATAATTCAATAAAACAAATTCAAGGATAAATTTTAAAGATTTATAATTTAATTTATCCAAAAATCAATAACGTCTAAATTGTCAACATGATACTGCTTTGTAGAGTAAAATTCAAGAATAATATTTATGTACCAAAAATAATTTGGACAGAAAAAAAAAATATTTTTCGGGTAAATAGTACCCCGTGAATAGTACCTCATGAATAGTACCCTGACATGAAAAGTACCCCAAAAACTCGAGTGAATAATATTCGGGTGAATAATAATTTGGATGAATAATAACCCATGAATAGTAACTCGTGAATAGTACTCCGACACGAAAAGTGCCCCGAATACCCGAGTGAATAATACTAGAGTGAATAGTAACTGGGTGAATAGTAACCCGTGAATAAAATACCAAATAAAATGATATTTCATGACGAGTACAAAAGAAATGATATCTCATACGAGTATAATAGAATATACGAAACTGTAAATGGATTTTCACCCGCGATGCAGTAATCCACGTAGACAGATCATTTCCACAATTTAATAAGAAATGAATACAAAGGATCATTCACCATGCATGCGGTAGTCTACACAGACATGTTATTCCAACAGAATAATAAAGAATAGAATAACAAAAGAATTCACCAGGCATGCGATAGACCGCACATACAGGTTATTCCAAAAGAATAATAATGGATGAAACTGAAGTCACGCCAGAATCCGCATGAGCAGGATATTCAATAGAATAATAAAGAATGGAACTGTGTCATGCGTAATACGCATGCATGTGAGATATTCAAAAGAATAATAAAGAATGGAACCAGTCATGCGTAATCGCAATGCAGACGATGGATATTCCAATGAGAATAATAAAGAATGGAATAGCGAAGAATTTCACCATGTATGCGGTACTTGCATAGGCAGAGTTATTCAACATAATAATAAAGAATGGAATAATAGAAGAATTTCACCATGTATGCGGTACTTCGCATAGACATGTTGTTCCAACATAATAATAAAAAATGGAATAACAACCCTTACGAGTATTGAAAGAATATAACTATCTTCATGAATACGAAAGAATAATACCCCTTACTATAATATTAATATCCCATACCTCAGAAGAAAACTGGATACTGGAATAGTGAGGTAGCAGACTTCTCTTCTTATTTCTCTCTATAATTTCTTTCTATAATAATTGCTCTATAGCTTTAGTGAATTGGTGAGAAATGAAGGAAGAATGAGCTTCTATTTATAGGAAAATATAGTTTTGATAATTGCACGTTTTGGGGTTCAAAATATTACAGTATAATACCTTTATCTTTTCCTTCATTTTTAATTTAGTCCTACAAGTATTATCAAACTTGCATCACCTCCCCTAATAGTAAATCATGTGAATCAATAATAAATTATGTGAATCAATAGTTCTAGACATGTGAAAATACGAATTACAGTTTAGTACCTCCATCTATACCTCCATTTTTAACTTAGTCATGCAAGTATTATCAATCTTGCACCAACTCCCCTAATAGTAAATGAATGTGAATCAATAGTATACACATGTGAACAAATAGTTATAATTATGTGAATCAATAGCAATTAATTGCTTATTTATCCGGTTAATTATCCGACTGGTCAATATAACCTCCTCCATACATCAATTATTATTGAAATAAATGTCAATTTTCACTAACACTAATAATTCCAACACAATGGAACTATCAATTTCATATTTAATCAACACGAACTTATTCATCATTAATATTATAACTCACAATATTTAACAATCGGTCGTTCCGTGAAAGAGGGGCTTTTCGATAAGGATTTCTCCTTATTGGCGCGCAATTAGGTGACCAAACCTCTCCTTGACAGAACTTTCTAGACATTGTCAATATTGCAAATAATAATATGAATAACTTTGTCATCTCAATTATTGATTTAATAATAATAAATATTATGCGAGATAATCTTGTGACAATAATTGAATCAATAATATGAGAGATATCGCAAACAATTCATCGTAGCAATAATTGAGTATAACTGAGTGACTTCTTACGTAAACATCAATAATTGATACCGTGTGCTACTATGCAACCACACGTATTACTGTACTTTTATCACTGATTATTTTATGATAACTTGCTTACTTTAAAATTTTTTCAAATATCACCCTTAACTTTAACCCTTTTATCAATTTAACCATTTACTAAAGAGAATAGTTATAAGAAAATTGAATACTTTCATTTCATAAAATTCAGGGTCTCACACGTACTTACTCAAGTAACAAAGGCCACATAACTAGACTAACCACGGTGTTTATTCATACTTTTTTTCTTTCTTTTTTACTTTTTTTATAGCTTATATCCCAAATTTTCCCCCAAACTTAGGTTCTTATCTAATCTCAACCATCACTACCTATTCATAACTTTCTTTCATTCAAACTAGTGTTATCCTTAAGAGTCCCATTATGTGTCAATTTAGGCTCAATCAGTCAACATAGTTGTTTCTTAACGTGCTATCCTAATTATACTAGTTTCAAATAGATAAAGATCTAAATCATGATAAGAAATCACATCAAAGCCTTAACAGTAAATACTATCTTATCTACGCAATTCCAATCTCATCATTGGCCAAAACAAACTTAAACCATCTAATAGCTGAAATCATGCAAATATGAACTAAATGCAATATGAAAACAGTAAACTGACTAATATTTTTGAGCTTTTCAAGTTTTTTTTATATAGAACTGAAAAGATAACTCAAAAGAAACAAAAAATAGAAAACAAAACTACTAAATTAAACTAAAGATGCAACTAAATGAATGCATACATGAACCGTGGCATGAAAACTAAATGCAAACTAACAATGCAAACTAAAAATACTCAAAAAAATAGAAACTAAAACATTTAACAAATAACTAAAACTAACTCCCCCAAACTTAACATACACAATGTCCTCATTATGAAAATATGGCGTTAAAGTAAAAGAGGACTTCCCTGTAGTATGCTAAGCCTATGGTGGTGGTGGCGGTGGCTGTGGGATTTGGATTGAAAACTCTTCCACATTAGAATCAGAAGGTGGGTACTGTGGCATTGGCTCGAGGCTCAAAAGCCGTCTCTGCAAATGACAGGATTCAATCTTTGCAATGACTCATTTAATGAAGCAAGGGAATTATTCATCATGTTGAACATGTGATCCTGCCTCGTTGCAATTCTCTTCATCTTTCTATCTACTTCTCTATCTCTCATGTCGATATGCCTTTGTAGACTGTGGAATTGGGTACTGAACATGTACTTGGCAAACTTGCTACCCCTCGTAGTCTCCTCCTTACCAGACATCTCATCAGTTCTGAACTCGTCATCCTCGGAGGTATTGTTGATTGATTTCGCAATCAATGAATACGTGCAAGTATACACGATCAACAAGTAATAAAGTGATAAGAAAAGTATCGTTCCCACGAGGAATTATTTAATAAAAATTACCAAGTACTAATTCCTAACCAAACTAATTTTATTTAAACAATCTCAAATCATGATTTTTAGGTTACTTTATAAATGAATTCAAATAAATAAAGGCTAAGACTCCAATATTCCCAATTATGAACTATAAACCAATTATCCAATTATCCCAATTATTATGTCTATTGAATTGTTAACAAGAATTCTCAAATGTCAAAAGCCCTTTCTCAAGTGATCATTTGCCTTCTATTTAATCCAAGTTAATTTTGCTATATCCCTATGCAAAACAATTAAATTAAACTCTTTACACTCCCAATTCCTTATGTGTTACATGCGGTAAATAGATATTCTCATTCTATTCACAAACCTAATTATTCACTGTGCAAATAACTAAGTCACATGTCATCATGCCCAGTTCTAACCCTAGAATTCCTTTCCCAATTCCTTATAGAGTAACAAGGTAATTACTGATCATATAATTAATCAATAAGCATAAGGCAAGATAAACAACTCAATTTGACACAAATAATTGGAATATAATGAATAACTAATTCATAGCCATAAAAGGTTCAATTAAAATCTTAACAAAAGAGTTAGTTCATAATTAATGAATTAAAACCAAGAATCTGAATAGACATTAAAAGATAAAAGTATGATAAGAGAAGAGAATAGAATCTACATTGTCAAGTAAATCGATGCTCCCCTCGCTTCTTGATCTTGATGTTCTTCAATTTGCTTCAATCTCAATGGATAATTAAGAACTAGGGTTTATATTCTAATCTAATGGAGTGTTTTATCTAAGCTAAGCTATGTAATCTCCCTTTATTTTATGTCTTACATCATGTATTTATAGGTTACAAGTCCAATTTTTAGCTTAGGAACAAACCCAATCGTATTTGGAGTCAAAAAAGTGTCAAAATTCGCCCAAAAACGCATCTAAGCCTTCCCAGTCTCTTTTCCAGTACTTGATGCTGGGCACGGCGCTTAAACTCGCTCCCGGCGCCCAGGGCTTTGAGGCATATAGGCCTAAAATGGGTGCCCCGGCGCTGCCACTTTTTCTGACATTTTCTGCTCCGACGTCTTTTGGGAAAACGGCCATAACGTTTGATCCGGGAGGAGTTACGGGGCCTGCCACCTATCAAATCGAAGATATCGACGAGATATACAACTTTTATTCTTTGAGGATTGAGAAATTAAGGGCGGATGAAGGCTGAAATTGAGCTGGAAGTAACTGCTATGCAAATGACCACCCAAAACCATGACGTTCGACGTCCGTTGGTACAACGATCATAACTCTTGCATCCGAACTCCGATTTTAATGATTCAAAATGTTCCAGAAAGCTAAGACGATGCTCTTCAATGTAAGCTAAGTTCCAAACCAAGAACATGAAGTAAACATGAAAGCCCAAATGATGTCCGGTTTGCTTTTCTTTGCGTTTTCTTTGCTTTTCCTTAACAATAGTCGCTCACACCGCTCCCAAACGTATAACCTACAAAATGAACACAAAATACATGAAAAGTAACTAAGACACATAAATATAAGCAACTAATTCAAGTAAAAGATACCGGATAAGTGTATATAAAATCCACTTATCAGGTATCCTCTGCCTCCTCCTCCTCCTCAGGAGCATCAGGAAATACGAAACCTAAACCGCGAGGATGCGACTCCCTTCTAGCCAAAACCGAGTATCGAACAATCATTCTGGAATCAAGAAGCTGGAGGGGCTGCTGTATGGGCTCATCACTAGACCATCGAATGCCAGATTATCTACAAAACCCACATATAAGTGATGGGTGTGGCAATCCTCTTAAGAATGGCTCGTGCAGACATCGCCAAATTGAGAAGCTAATGATACAACCGATGTCAATGTCAATGTCAAAATCCTTCACTATCGCATAGAGGAGTAACAACTTTTCCTTGGTAACCTCATTGGTATGCGTCGAAGGGAATAACTTTGCACACAAAAATGTGACGCCCCCAAAACAGGTATACAACACCCATTTTGAGTCGTCAAAATACATGGTACAGAAACAACTACAACTTTATTAATACAACATAAAAACTGTGAGTTTAAATACAAATATTGTCATCTAGACAATATTCACACTCAAATAAGTACTCATTACAATTATTAATACACTATTTTACAGAATAGTGAGGACTACTAGAACAACTTCTAGAACCATCATTCCATACCCCGACTAGTACTCGTTACATTCTCGCCTCCTGTGAAGAAAAATGGAACAACAAGGAAAAGGGTGAGCTCAACTAGCCCAGTAAAGAACATTATGACTAAGATAATATAGAACAAATTATCGTTAGTCCTACACAGGGAAAAATCTAATAGAATATAATAGGCAACTAGTTTTAAATCAATTTTCGCAGCAGAAATAATAATTCATTAGAAGAGTTAAGTAGAGAATGCAAACTACTATCTTCTATATATGAATTTAAAAGTTCATCGTCGATATTTTATCCCTGTAACATCAATCAATATATATCTGGAATCAAATATTAATCTTTGCACTATAGGCCAAAGATATTCATCAGTTGGTCATGTTCATCTCAACACCTGTTCATCCTTGCACTACGAGCCAAAGATATTCATCAAGAAATCATTCATCTTTGCACTACAGGCCAAAGATATTCAGTAATATCATCATTTAGGACTGAGGATGATAAAAAATATTTTAAAGGAAACGAATCCAGTGAAACAAAAGAACAAATATTAAGGATTAAGTACTTTAAGCATCGATTCCAGTTCAAAAATACTTCATAAATAGCAGATTGGAGTAAAATTCAAGAATGAAGATCAAAACATAGATCCAATCAAAATAGGAATCATAACGAGACAATCTTGGACACGAAAAGAAAATTTAATTTTTACGTGAATAGTGTCGATTAAGTGAATAGTATCGTATCGTGAATAGTGCGTATATCGTGAATAGTAACTCAGACCTCAAAAGATAGAAATTTCAAAAAAAAAAAACATCATCACGCCGTGAATAGTACTAGTGAATAGTAACTCGTGAATAGTAACTCGTGAATAGTAACTTCGTGAATAGTAACTCATGAATAGTAACCAGAGCATGAAAAAGTTCAATTTTGATAAAATTTCCAACCAATATTTCGACATAATGATATTGAAGAAATGATATCATTTTCGAATAAAATAACATCCTTACCTCGGAAAAGAATAATACTTGATTTGGAATCTTGGATATAATCTTGAAAGAACTTGCACCGTATAGCAATACTCAAAGTACTAAAATACTCACAAATACACTCGATATTATAGAGAGAGAAAGAGAGAGAAATCTTTAGTTTCTGGTGTGATTTTCAATTCTAACCTAAGCACCCTATTTATAGGAAAATGCTTAGAACACCAAAGTAGAAAATTTAATATAATATTAATATTTATATTATAAATTCTCTACGCACACTTAGCATCTGAAATCAGCCACCTAATCACATGTTAAATGAGTCCCAACAATGTAAAAAACGTTTTTGTTAATATAATTATTTAAAACTTCCAAAAATCAATTATTCTGGAACCTCAGAAATTTAATAATTCATAATAAATAACCCTTTTATCGGAAAATTGAATCTCATGACTTTTTTTATAGGAAATTCAATTCTCTACAACTTTACAGAAAAAAGTTTTTCCAAATTCCAAATAGAAATTGGACGGAAATCCATAAGCCAAGCGATTTTACAAATTTATAATCATATTTCAGTCAAGAAATGGGCCCACGGACATGTTTAACATGTTTTAAACAACTTTTGTAATAAAAATACTCCTCATTCTCATATACTCATATATCCCACATTCATTATAAAAATATCCCCATTATTATATTATAATAATATAATAAAATAATATTTTATCGGAAAAAATAAAATATCATTTTTAACAATTGTCACTTTAATTTTTTTTTTTCCATCTATATCCACATAAAATCAATATTTTCCTCATCATATAAATCAATAATTAATTATTCACAAATAATATGAATTATTGCTCCAATAATGAAAAATACTGTGTAGTGACAATTATTGAAATAACATTAATATAAAAAAATCAACATGACAATTATTGAATTAATAAAATAAAATCTTTGAGCGGTAATTATTGTAACAATTATTGAGTAGTGTCTTCTTACGTAAGAATCAATAATTGGTGCAATACCGCAAGCTATTATGCTATACGCATACATATCGTGTTTTAACCATTTGGGTATTCCAACAAAAAGTATTAAGCGTGTAATAAGCTGTCTTTGTTATTTATAAACAACTTATACTTATCGTTTTCTTCATCCAATTATTTTCAAGTTATGGGGCCCACATAAAATTTGCTTGCATCGTACGAATATTCCCAAACGTTAAAGAATATTCCATGACCAAACTAATATTCTCCGACAACAATGAGTATTTTATAACCACTTTCTTATTTGAAATAGTTGCGCATTTTACCCATAACTAACCACATTAATCAAATCAACCCTTACTATTTCAAAATGATAAATAGAGGAAATTAAATTTCAATTATTAATAATTTAGGGTCTTACAACCTCCCCTCCTTATGAAATTTCGTCCTTAAAATTGACGTACATACCTGGTGTTTCAAAAAGATGAGGATACCTCGCTTTCATTTCCGTTTCCAACTCCCAGGTCATTTCCTCAATAGCATGGTTTCTCCACAAAACTTTAACTTGTGGTATGACCTTCGTGTGTAGGACATGCTCCTTCCTATCCAAAACCTTGACAGATACCTCTTCCTACGTTAAGTCTTTGGCTATCTCGTCCGGTTCTAACTCAATAACATGGTTCGGGTCGTCCACATATTTACGTAACATCGATACGTGAAAAACGTTATGAACACGCGTCATACTTGGCGGTAAAACGAGTCTATAGGCCGCGGTTCTATTCGATCTAGGATTTTAAATGGACTAATAAATCGAAGGTTTGAGCTTTCCTCACATCGCCAATTCTCATTTTGGAATAACAACTTCTTAGACGTCTTCTTCATATTCATCGAAACGATGTATAGCTTGAACGTTTTTAACTTTATCGATTAAAGTCGGTTCTACTTGTATATCATCATGTGAGTTCCTAGAGTCTTTAACTCTATATCTATCATTTGTAAGTTATATGAAATGGGTCTTTGACAATATCGCATTAAATGCATCAGTATACGATCTTTTACTTAACACATCAGCTACCACGTTCGCTTTTCCAGGATGGTATGGTCAGAACATGTGCCGAAATGAGTCTCCTATTGAGTTCTTTGAAGCTCTTCCCACATTCCTTGCTCCATTCAAATTTTGTATCTCTACGAGTCAGCTGCGTTAATGGAGTAGCAATTCGAGAAAATCTATCCACAAAATCTTCGATAATAACCAGCTAAGCATAGAAAGCTACGTATTTCGATTACTGACTTAGGTTGCTCTCAACTGTGACTCATATCCCAATCTTGGATAGCAAGTCATAATGACACCTATCAGTTTACTACCGCACAAATATGGCGTCCCCTACGGAAAGTCTGGCTTCGGTGCATTCTACAAAGGAAGTCACCAGATAAAGGCTCCGGTACCAAATTCTATTGTTGAATTTTTAACTCCTGAAGTTCAATAGGAGCCATTCGATATGAGATTTTAGAAGTGGGTTTTGTCTTGGGATTCAAAGATGATACAAAATTCAATATCACGCTTTCTCGGAGGTAGGCAAAAAATTCTTGAGGAAATACATCGGAAATTTAATAACAATAGAAATATCATTCAAATCGGCGTATTTTTGTTTAAGTCCATAACATGGGCTAAGAAAACTTGACATCCATTTTTCAATAAGCGAATGACTTTATGGCTTGATATGAAAGTGTTTGACTTCAATGGTTTGGTTGCTTGAATTCGAATAACGAGTTGCTTAGGAATATGAAAACTAATGACCTTATTTAAAGCAATCAATTTTGGCATGATGAGTAGTTAATCAATCAATCCCAAAATCACATCGAAGCAAGTATCTTTAAAGAAATAAGGTCAACGGGTAATGCAATGGTGCCAACTTGGATCAAATAAGATTTATAAACAGTGGATGTGATGAAAGTTTCTCCTAACGGAGTTTCCACAGATAGGTCAAAGTCTAATTTCTCCGAGTCAAGTTTAAGCGTTGAGCACAAGCAGGAGAGATAAATGAATGGGTAGCACCGGTATCTAGTAATGTATAAACTTCGCATGAATTTATGATTAGCTTACCCATGATCACCTCGTTTGGGCTCCTCGCATGTTGACCAGTCACGACAAACTCTCTTCTAGAAGGCAGATTGACTTTGACTTTTACGGGATGACCTTTTGAGTCACCATCCCTTGGGCTTGGTTTTTGCTACCGTCTAATCTCGGAAATATATGTCATTCCTTTCCATAATTATAGCAAACCTTGAAGCTGTTGTGTGGACGGTTTGGGGTGATGATGTCCCTCTTTTCCACATTTATAGCATCGTACCGGTGGTCGTTCTCCTCCCTTAAAACGATTCTTCTTTGGTCTTTGGCGTCTTCCTTGATGCCATTGTTGAATCTCCTTTTTAAAATCTCCCCACTCGCTTTCTTCTATTTTTATGGCCATGATTACCACCGAGTGGTTGTCGCTCTTGTCCATATTTTTTTCTTTCTCCATTGGTTATCGTTGTTACGATGATTTGTTGTCACCCGGTATGATCACAGTTGCGGTCTCTTGGTTGAAACGTACTCATTATCTTGCTCTAATAATTGAGCCCTGTTGACAACATCTGAATATAAAGAAAATTTATGAGAGATAAGATATTGTCGAATCTTGGGTTTTAAACCTCTCAGAAACATCCTCGTCATTCGTTCCTCATTCTCTACCAAATGAGGTGCAAACCTGGATAACTCTGCGAACTTCGTCTCGTATTGGGACACCGTCATATTTTTTTGTTCTAGTCTAATAAACTCTAACTCTTTCATATGACGAATACTTTCAGTAAAGTATTTTTCGTTGAAAAGTTTCAAACGCGTTCTAAGACATGCTTGAGGTGCGAAAGTGGGTATGTTTCAGAGACTCTCCACGATAATCTACCTCACCACGGAACATAAAGGTGGCGAATGAAACCTTACATTCTCCGTGCATCCCAAGACATCGAATATCTTGGTAATTTGCTTGACCCATGTTTCGCCATGATCGGATCCGGCTTTCCTTAAATTTTGGTGGTCCCTAACTCTTTGAAGCTGCTGCTTGCGTGACAAGTCACAGGCGTTCTTATCATTTCCACTCAGATTCGTGCATACGAGTCTCCCTAAATCGGTTTTGTATGAGCTGCAAAAAGCTCCTAAACATCCCGTCGTTCATAAATACGCTCAATGGTGTTATTTACGGGGAGGAATATTGCCTTCCTGTTGCACGTTCCCCTCAGGTGGTGATTAAAGGTGTTTCCACGGTCTCATTAACTCCATTGTTAATATTCTCAAATTTTGCCATTCTTAAATAATCATCATAAAACAAGGGTTAATTAAACAAATTAACATATCACATATTAACCATATAGTTAAATTCGACCAACAAATAAGCTTAGGTATGACATACTAGCGAAGAAGGACTACTCGTCTCTCCCTCCTAGTACAATTCCCGATCTCACCTGAGACCATATCCCTAAGCTACGATACAACTGTGGCGCCCCAAAGCGGTGTATACAACACCCATTACGAGTCGTCAAAATACATGGTATGAAACAACTACAACTTTTTTAATACAACATAAAAAGCGTGTGTTTAAATACAAATATTGTCATCTAGACAATATTCACACTCAAATAAGTACTCATTACAATTATTAATACACTATTTTACAGAATAGTGAGGACTACTAGAACAACTTCTAGAACCATCATTCCATACCCCGACTAGTACTCGTTACATTCTCGCCTCCTGTGAAGAAAAATGGAACAACAAGGAAAAGGGTGAGCTTAACTAGCCCAGTAAAGAACATTATGACTAAGATAATATAGAACAAATTATCGTTAGTCCTACACAGGGAAAAATCTAATAGAATATAATAGGCAACCAGTTTTAAATCAATCTTCGCAGCAGAAATAATAATTCATTAGAAGAGTTAAGTAGAGAATGCAAACTACTATATTCTATATATGAATTTAAAAGTTCATCGTCGATATTTTATCCCTGTAACATCAATCAATATATATCTGGAATCAAATATTAATCTTTTGCACTGAAGCCAAAGATATTCATCAGTTGGTCATGTTCATCTCAACACCTGTTCATCCTTGCACTACGAGCCAAAGATATTCATCAAGAAATCATTCATCTTTGCACTACAGGCCAAAGATATTCAGTAATATCATCATTTAGGACTGAGGATGATAAAAAATATTTTAAAGGAAACGAATCCAGTGAAACAAAAGAACAAATATTAAGGATTCGTACTTTAAACAGTCCCAGTTCAAAAATACTTCATAAATAACCAGATTGGAGTAAAATTCAAGAATGAAGATCAAAACATAGATCCAATCAAAAATAGGAATCATAACAGACAATCTTGGACACAGAAAAGAAAATTTAATTTTTCTGTGAATAGTGTCGTATTCGTGAATAGTATCGTATACGTGAATAGTGCCGTATACGTGAATAGTAACTCTGACCTCAAAAGATAGAAATTTCACAAAAAAACATCATCACGCTTCCTGAATAGTACTAGTGAATAGTAACTCGTGAATAGTAACTCATGAATAGTAACTCGTGAATAGTAACTCATGAATAGTAACCCCGACATGAAAAAGTTTCAAATTTGATAAAAATTTCCAACCAATATTTTGGCATAATGATATTGAAGAAATAATATCATTTTTGAATAAAATAACATCCTTTACCTTAGAAAGAATAGTACTTCTGACTGGAATACTGGATATAGTGCTGAAAGAATTTGCACCGTATAGCAATACTCAAAGTACTAAAATACTCACAAATACGCTCGATATTATAGAGAGAGAAAGAGAGAGAAATCTTTAGTTTCGGTGTGATTTTCAATTCTAACCTAAGCACCCTATTTATAGGAAAATGCTTAGAACACCAAAGCGAAAATTTAATATAATATTAATATTTATATTATAAATTCTCACGCATTACTTAGCATCTGAAATCACCACCTAATTACATGTTAAATGAGTCCCAACAATGTAAAAACATTTTTGTTAATATAATTATTTAAAACTTCCAAAAATCAATTATTCGGAATCTAAAACTTTAATAATTCATAATAAATAGCCCTTTTATCGGAAAAATTGAATCTCATGAATTTTTATAGGAAATTCAATTCTCTACAACTTTGTAGAAGAAAACTTTTCCAAATTCCAAATAGAAATTAACCGAAATCCATAAACGGACGATTTTACAGGCTATAATCAAATTTTAGTCAAGAAATGGGCCCACGAACATGTTTAACATGTTTTAAACAACTTTTGTAATAAAAATACTCCTCATTCTCATATACTCATATATCCCATATTCATTGTAAAAATATCCCTATTATTATATTATAATAATATAATAAAATAATGTTTTATCGAAAAAATAAAATATTAATTTTTAACAATTGTCACTTAAAAAATTTTCTCAATCTATATCCACATAAAATCAATATTTTCCTCATCATATAAATCAATAATTAATTATTCACAAATAATATGAATTATTGCTCCGATAATGAAAAATAATGTGTAGTAACAATTATTGAAATAACAGTAATATAAAAAAAAAACGCAAAGCAATTATTGAATCAATAAAATAAAATCTTTGAATAAGTAATTACTGTAACAATTATTGAGTAGTGCTTTTACGTAAGAATCAATAATTGGTGCAAATACTGTATCTTCTTTCTGCAACCACGCATATACACGTGTTTTAACTAAGGTATTCCAACAAGATAATTCTTGAATAACAAGCTGGCAGTTATTTATAAACAAATTATACTTGTCGTTTTCTTCATCCAATTGCTTTCTGTTATGGGGCCCACACAAGGTTGCGCCGTCGTACGAATATTCTTCGACAGCAAGAATATTCCACGACCAAACGAATATTCTCCGACAACAATGAGTATTTTATAACCACTTGCTTATTTGAAATAGTTGCGCATTTTACCCATAACTAACCACATTAATCAAATCAACCCTTACTATTTCAAAATGATAAATAGAGGAAATTAAATTTCAATTATTAATAATTTGGGGTCTTACAAAAATGTATACCAGATCTTTCCATACAAGCTTAGATCCTTGCTCGTGAACAAGGTGCCTCCCTTTCTCCCCTTCGCCCATACAGTGCCAGGTTTTGCAATTTCTATTAGAATCTGATCAAAGTCTGGATTGATGTCTCTAAGCTGAGCATATTAACACACTGCTGGGGCTCGAACGCTATAATACTAATTTATTGCCTCTACACTGAATGACACTTGTTTTCCCCACACAAATGGTGCCCTATCCTCTACGTTGGCATAGAATTCCTTCACCACATTCACAATAGCAGGATGAGGGTCATCAGTGAATACTTCCCAGCCATGTTCATGAATTTGTCTCTGCATTTGGCCATCGAATGCATCCGGCCTCAAATCAATGCTTTAGGCATGAGATAGTCATACTTGTCTGCCGCATTAGCACTCACGAACTTGCGTTTATCATAGCTGCGTGTTGGTGGCGATGAACCCTCACCACATTGGCGTTTCACTGGAGTTTTCAATGCCATGAATTCATTATGCAGTCAATACTTTCCCAAACTTGTCTTGGGCAATTGTATAAACACTTGGTATGCACAACTCACAATACCCCTAATTTGAACACTAGAATCCAAGTATGGTGCAAAACTGAGATAAGTTTCTTACCCCCACTGATTTTCTTTACTTGATGATGATGTGACTAAGGTTGATTGACCAATTGTTGAAGTTCCCCCTTCCTTTTTCGCTGCAAATCAAAATTGGATGAACCCTAGGTTTTTGGTGACTAAAATTAGAGATTTTGATGGATATATGATGGAATTGATGAATTTAGGGTTTGGATATATATAGAGTGGTAGTTGTGCTCGAATTAGATGGACAATGAGGGAGTGTGGGGGTAATTCGTGGGTACTTGGAATGACGGGGTTCGGTTATGGGAGATGAAGTAGGAAAAGGCATGATCTGCAGCTCTTTTTTATTTCTAGAATCCGTGCATTTCCGTCGGGGTAAAGGGGTATTATAGCTTAAAAGGTTCGCTGTATGTATATAGAGAACCCCCAGGGTGTGTATCAGTTGGGAAAAGAGCCGTACATGCATGGGTCATTTTCTGCAGAACTTCAATTTTTTCAGCAACTTTGCCCCGTGTGCATGTACAACTTCATTATTAATACCTGAATTTCATTGAAACCCTAAATAAGATAAGAAAATACAGTTTGAGCAAGAATGTTGAAATTTACTAAAAATCACTAACTAACTACCTAAGAATTGTAGATACTTGAACTATGTAATACTAAATCATTAACTAAACTACGAATTGAATAACATGAAACTAAAATACTGTATTTGACAAGAAAATTGGGCTGCCTCCCAATGAAAGATTTTTTTTTTTTAGTCTTTCAGCCTGACTACTCCCTGTTTTTAGCCTGGATCAGTTGGGATATTTTCGGCATGCTATTTGTTTATCACAGATAACCAACAACGTTTTATTGCACGCCTGTTCATCTGTATTTCCAAGAATTAAGTTGACTTACTATCCTCAATCAGCTCTTTTAGACTACCAACCTCTCTACAATCCTTGTTGTTGACACGTATAGATTCCTCGATCAAATCACTCTCCTCCTTGTCAGTAGGGATTGGAATTTCTTTGAACACTTTCACTTTCACTACCTGATAGAACACTTTCATGGTCAATTCTCCATTAGGAATGTCAATTAGTGTTCGTCCCGTTGCAAGGAATGGTCATCCCAAGATGATCAAGATTTTCTTATCTTCTTTGAAATCTAATACCACAAAATCAGCTGGAAAAATCAATGTGTCAACCTTTACCAAAACATCTTCTACTATCTCCAATGGATACGTTATTGATCTATCTGCAAGTTGTAGACTGATGTTTATTGGCTTTACTTCCTTTAAACCCAACTTTTTTTATATATATAGTAGCATAAGGTTGATACTTGCTCTTAGATCACATAGGGCTCTCCCCACATCTTGATTACCAATTGCACAAGGTATAGTAAAACTCCCCAGATCTTTCAACTTAGGGGGGGAGCTTTTTTTGCAAAATTGCACTGCATTCTTTCGTTAATGCCACTATTTCGAATTCATTGAGCTTGTGTTTCTTTGAAAAAAATCTCTTTCATGAACTTGACATAGTGCAGCATCTGCTCTAGTGCTTCAGCGAAGGGAATGTTAATGTGTAACTGCTTAAAGATGTCTATAAACTTAGAAAACTGATCCTTTAGCTTTTGACTTTCCAGCCGTTGGGGAAAAGGTACAGGTGGTGTGGCTTTATTCTGTTTATCTTCATTCAACTTTTCTATAAATTTTCCTTAGTTTTCCTTGCCGAATCACTCCCGTTATTTTCACAATCCTCCTCTTTGTTTGCCTTCCTATCACAGTCAGAAACCAAGGCTTTACCACTCCTCAGTGCGATAGCATTACATTGCTCATGATTTCCCCTTGGGTTCTTTTCAGTATCACTCGGTCACGTTCCTTGCGGTCTATTGTTCAGTGCTAACGCAAGCTGTCCCATCTGATTCTTTAAGTTCTTAATCGCTTCCGCTTGCATTTTCATAGTTGCTTCATTACTGGATATGTATTTCAACAATAGCTCCTCCAAATCTGACTTTTTTCTCTTGTTGCGGGGCTAACTGTTGATGCTGATTTTGGAAACTAGGGGGGATAACATTGTCGTAAAGCTGCTGATTTTGGTTGTTACTCCACAAAAAGTTCGGATGGTTCCTTGCCCCCGGGTTGTAGGCATTCTGACATGGATTCTGAGGAATTCTATTATAACTGCCTACAAACTGAACCGCTGTAGGATTAATAGCACACTACTCTGTTAGATGTTCCCCAGCACACAATTCACAAACATATGCCACCTGCTGAACCTGTGCACCCGTGAGGGCATCCATCTTCTTTGACAATGTTGAAATCTGAGCCGCTAGAGCTGTTACTCCATCTACTTCTAACACCCCAGCTGCCTTAGGCTGTGTCATTCTCATTGCGGGCCACTGGTAGTTGTTAGCTGCAATTGTCTCAATCAGATCATATGCTACCTCGAAACTTTTATCCCTAAAAACTCCCCCAGACGCTACATCAATACTCGTGCGGAGATTACCATTCAGGCCATTGTAAAAAGTATTCTTCTGTAGCCACTTGGGTAGTCTGTGATGCGGACACATCCTTAACAGTTCCTTGTACCTTTCCTAAGCTTCGTACAGAGACTCCCCATGCTGCTGCTCAAACATCGTAATCTCATTCCTCATTTTAGCAGTCTTCGCTGGTGGGAAAAATTTGGCTAAGAATTTCTGAGCAATGTCATCCCACGTAGTAATTGACCCTGGCGGTAGAGAATGTAACCAACTCTTCGCTTTGTCCCGCAGTGTGAACGGAAACAACCAAAGCATAACTGCATCACTGGATACCCAATTGTATTTGAAGGTATCACAAATCTCCATAAAGATAACCGAGTGCTCGTTTGGATCATCATTAGCTAATCCCCCAAACTTTACTGAATTCTGTATCATTTGAATTGTCCCAAGCTTGATCTCAAAGTTATTCGCTATAATCGCAGGCCTGTTAATGCTCGGCTGAATTTCAGTGACTCTCGGGGTAGCATAGTCCCTCAGTGCTTTCTGATCCTCTGCAGCCATACTATCTTGTTTATCAAAATTCTCTCTGTTCTCCTTAATCCACTTACTAAGTCTCTGAAACCTTCGTATGATGTCGTCCTCGTAAGGAAACAAATCTGGTTTCTTTGACCTAGTTTGCATACACTAAGTAAAAGAACCTGAAACATGAAATAACAAAAACAAAAACAAAAATTGTTTAACTAAAACTTAACTAATTAAACTGATATTGAAAATAATAAAATCAAAAATTGTCCCCGACAACGGCGCCAAAAACTTGTTGGGTGTAATCTAATTATGCACTGCACGCAAGTATACGTGATCAACAAGTAATATAATGATAAGTCAAGTATCATTCCCACAGAGACATATATTAATTTTTAATCTAACAATTACCAGCTTTTTATTATTTCAATTTTATTAAACTAATCGATAAAATTATTGCAATTAATAAAAACTAATAAACTAGAAATCAAAACAAATCAATTCAACTTGCTACCGCTAATTTTATCAAATAATGGAGAATTAAGCCTACAACTTCACTTTAGGTTTCACTCAGATTATCATACTTCTTTACAATTCAATTAACTATCACAATTTATTAATCAAGAACACAAAAGTAGAATTAGCCATCTCTCAATGCACTAACACCATATTAACTTAAATCCACAATTGATAGAATTAAGCCAAACACCCTAATTAACTAATTCACTATATCTTTATGTGAATTAAAATCAAAGAAGGTTTAAAGTCCAAGTTCTCACTCGATTACATGCGATGTTAGGTATATCTCTGGAATTCCATCAAAATGCAGAAATCATGAACACGTGTTATTATGACTAAGTCTAGATTCATATATCATTTCTCGAGTCCATACAAATCCATAAAGAATTGGTAATCAAGCAATTCATAAATTAAGCACAAATCATAATAGATGAACTGTAAAGATTGATTTATTGAACTGAAATTTAAGTATGATAATCATCGTTCCACATTAAAGATCTATTGCAAGCTTAATAAGAAATTTAGTTCATAATAAATGAATTAAAAACTGAATAGATAAAAGAATACATCATTCCAATTACAGAAACTGAATTAAAAGACAAAGAATAGTATAGAACCACCCTTATTCTCACTCAATTATGAAATCTTCGTGATCTTACTTCCTTGCTCTGTTCCTCCACGATTTTCTCCAAATTAGGGTTCCAAAGTTGTGATTGATAGTTGTGTGATTGAATGAATAATTGTATTAGCTTAAGTCTCTGTAATAACTGATAGAAATGTCCCAATTCCAGTCCTAATTGGAGCCAAACTCGTTCAGTCCACGCCTCCTTAATGTTAGAATCACATCCAAACTCCTTCTTATGTCTGCGTACCCCCGCCCAGGCGGGGGTTTAAGCCTTGAGAGTGCCCACCCTGGCGGGGTAATAATTTTCTTGACACGTGCACCCCTGCCCCGACGAGGTCTTCTCTTTGTAATAAGCCCACCCCGACGGGGTACTAGACTGCTAACTTCTATTTTCCTTGCTATTACTGTTAAGTCCCGCCACATTGCCACCATATACCTTTGCCTAACACATATAAAAACCTGTAAACACAACACGCACAAAACACATAAAACTGTACAAAAATGACTGGATTACACACTATTTTAGTCCAAATAGGAATCTGATTCGGAGGTAAGAAACCCACTCATCAGTTTGCCTAGTTTCATAAAGTGAAAGATGAACAAATCCAAGAGTTTGAAACTCACCCCTAATTCAGTAGGTGTATTTTCTTTTCACAACAGTAGTGACCTTTGAAACACCAACACTAACCCCATCACAATGAAGAACATTGGAAAACAGAGGTACCTTATAAGCCATTTTTGCTGTAATGGGTAAATCAGAGATTTGGGATGCTAGAAGAATAATATATACCTTGATCTACGATTGAGGTCGGAGAAATTGAAGCCTATAATATTATCGAACCCTAAATCTCTGCCTGACTTCGTATTCATTTGTCCTACAAAAGATGTGTAGGATAAATCAGAGATAAAGAAAGAGAGATTAAAGAAGAAGATGAAGAAGAATAAGAATAAGAAGAGGAACAATTTGAAGTGACACTATCAGTTTTTGCGGATTGAAGGATGGAATCGATTCTAAACTCGCGTGAGTTTTCCAATTGACCGAGTTAACTCCTAAGGGTTGAATCAGTGAGTTTTTCAATTGAAGGATCGCTTGTCGTGCTTTTATATATTAGTATTGATATTGATGGAAAAGAGAAATTAAGGGTGTAATAATTTTTATTATTATTATTTTTATTCTCATTTCCTCTGCAAATCCATTAACCATACAAAGTCTTTACTTTCTACCAATCGACTCAATTTTTTTCTATGTTGCAGAGTTATATTTAAGTTAGTTATTTTTTTCTCTCGTATAACCAAACGACTATTCTAATATTCTTAGTACCAGTCATGTAATTAGTAGTGTCACTGCACTATCCTTGATTTTTCTGTTCGCACCTCATGTGATAATCCATGATTGAGTTAGTTAATACATATAATTATTCATTCTTATAAAATATTAATCATATAATTTGTTCTTACTTCTCAGTCTGGAAAAAAAGTTCAGTAGTTTATAGTTTATAGTTTTTATTTTTTATATTTAATATTTAAAATTAAAAAATTGTAAAAAAAAAAGATTTGGCCTAACTTGGACCAACCTTGGCCTGGACTGACTAATAGGCTAGCTAAAACAACATTTTCAACTCAAATATCAGGTTTGACCTGACCTTTAACCATATGAGCTTGGGTCTGGTCTGACCTAGTCAATGGTCAAAGTTTGGTGGGTCAGACCAAGCGGCCTGATTATGTACCACTATTAGAAGACTTGTTGACTTACTCTTTCAAAATAAGGTGGCTAGACGAGTACCTATTCCACTAATAGATATACATACTATTATGCTTATTTAACATATTTTGATTGTGATACAATTGGCAAAACTAAGGATTTAGCCACTATAGTTGACAAGTTTTACTTAATGCACAACTGAACTTTTAATTTTTTGAATTACCCCATTAAACAAATTAAAATTTTACAATTGGATCAGTCTATTAATTGAAGCTCAGTTCTGTTAAATTGAACGTTAGTTTTTTCCTACATGGCTTTTTAAAAGAAAAGAAAAATGACTCAGCTTTGATGGCCCAATCCAAGGTGGATTACGCGGCAAAAGAAAAGTACTTTTAAACAAACCAAACCAAACCAAACGAAGCCTGAGTCGAAGTTCAGAGAGAGCGAGTGAGACGATTGCTACAAACTAGGGTTCCAACATAGTCAAAGTTCACACAGAGAGAGAGAGGGAGCGACGAAGATGAAGGCGCCATTTGATCTGCTAGGGTTTTTTATGCAAATCTCAGGCGAAGTCGAAGGTATGTATGTATTTGTGTTTAATTTTTTTTTCCTTTGTCGAGATTCTTCTGCAAAAATCTGAGTTAGAGTTTTTTTCCACTGATTATTGTTTGATTTGTGTTTAAATGTAACACCCTTAGAATGTCTCCTGCAAATATCTAAACAAGGTGTTTTTTCCACTGATTGGTTTTCGATTTGGGTTTATATGTCGATTTGGGTTTAAATGTAACACCCTTATGTATTTTTCTGGACTTTTCATGGTACATGCTTAGAATAACTAATGTAAATATTCAAACTAGTTTTTTTCTTCCACTAATTGTTATTTTATTTGGGTTTATATGTTGGTTTGGGTTTAAGTTATGACTCAGATTTGGTACATGATTGTTCAGTGATTTGGGTTTAAATGTAATAGCTTTATTTTTATAGTATGTATGATTTGGGTTTATATGTCGATTTCTTCCACTGATTGTTCAATTTTACAATGCTTATTATCTAATGTTGTGCCTTGTACCTATTGCAGCACGGGTTTGTTTTCTGTGGAGTTTAATCATGGTGGTAGGTTTATTGAAGAACCAATATACCACTATAGAGGAGGTTTTGTAGAATTGCTTCATGACGTTGATGGTGACTGGCTGAATGTGGACAAAATATACAACTTACCTAAGAAGTATGTGTAGACACTCGAAATTTTCTGCACACCTGTCACTGACATTGCATGAGGGCATATTCGTCTTTCAGAGATAACCCTAAAAAATAGCTCATATCCAGTCCGGATACTACCAAAAGTTCAATCTCAACCCCGGAACACACACCGGGAGTATTAGTTCCAACCTCGAAGATAAACCCGAGGCATGCAATTTAAATACCAAAAATTCCACCGGAGAAGGCCGATTCATCTCGGAGATAACCCCGAGATATTCAGTCTCAGTCCCAGACATAACACTGGGAGTAGCAGTTTCAACCTTGAAAATAACCCCAAGGAGTGCAGTTGCAGTTCCGGAGATAACCCCGGAAATGCTTGTTTCAAATGAATACAATCAGCTTCAACCTCGGCACTCACACCGAGGCACTCAGTACGAGACCCGAAGATAACACTGGGAAGACAGGCACACCTCAGAGATGATACTGAGGACCTTCAACACTTGTAGCAGTCCAATCTCAGAGATAACCTTGAGCAACGCCTGCTTTATCAGCCCAATTGGAGATAACCTCGGTGAGGGGCAAAGTCGTTATCTTGCCACCTTGACGCCGCATCGTACCACCTCAACATCTAGTACATACATTTCTACACAACAATGTCCTACAAGAACCAAGGAGGTCCAATCCCGAGTGACTATTACACAAGGCAACGAATAGAATTTAAAGCTTGAAGACCGGAGGGCATGGTCCCATCTTCCTGACTTCGAGCAACCTCTAATCCCATGTCATTGCGTAACTCTCGATAATGGAGGTCCGAAATAGGTCTTACATACCTCAGTCGGATGCCCTGATTGCAATTCTGAAAGTTAGAGCGGACATCAAAGTGCATACGTGCACGTACTTCGAGACGGCGGGACCCGCGAAGCCCGGGGCACCCCAGGCAGCCGCAGGTACATCTGCGGCTCCCCCCCTCTATAAATAGAGGGCTTGGGGTGGCCATTTTGTAAGAGAAAAAGGCGAGGAAGCCCTGTCAAATTTGCTCTATACACACCCTAAACTGAGTGTTTTCTCATTTTAAACACTTGTGAGCTCACATATAGCTACTATTTGTACCAGCGGGAGCCAAGTGTTCATCCACTTAAAGTTATAGAAGTCTTCTCTGGCAGCCCACTATAAGCCTTCTTACACACTTTAAAAAGCCTTTCTCTTCATCTTTGCACACACCATTCTTCACGTTGAGATTCGTGTTGTTTGTGTATGCCCGGACTTCGGTCCGTGGTTTCATTTCAGTTTGTATATATATATATATATATATATATATACTTATATATATATTTTTATATATGGACTAACATTATCGAGTTATGCCTCGATTGAGCTTAGACTTATGTCTAGAGCGTTTACTTGCTTTCTATATATATATATATATATATATATATATATATCAACTGTTTTCAAACTTTGTTCGATGAGCCTGGATTTTACATCTGGTGCATTTATTGCTTATATATAAATATATTTACATTTCATCCCTTTGGAGTTTATTTGGCGCTGATTGTTTTATAACTATATTTACATTTCGATCCCCAAGTTTATGGAGGTGCTTCATTTTATACTTGATACATGTCTATATATATATATATATAGCTTTTATATATATATATATATATATATATATATATATATATATATATATATATATATATATATATATATATATTACTCGCCATCGCTTTTATATCAATCATGCATAATGTGAGCCTAGGAATCATGTGATCACAGATTCAGTCTACTGGATCTAGATTCGGGTTCCTGTGATGGACATTTTCAATGTGAGCAGCTTGTAAATTTATTCACGGTGTTTGGATTTCCTCAGATGGTTTTCATGCCCATGAGGAGTTTAAGATCGCTTTGTATATTATTTTCTCAAGATGCTTCACATCTCTAAAATTAAAAGCAATCAAATTTAACACTTAATAAAAAATGGAAGTGTAAAAGGTCTCAATTACTATTGAGCACAAGGGTTTGAAAACCTTTTTCTTACAAAACATCACTACATATCTTGTTTAAAACCGAATTTTACATAAATTCAAACCATGTGTATATAAGTGAAAACGAGGCCTCAGACTACTTCCATATCAATAGCACATTCACCCACACACACACACACATTCATTCATAACAGTTTTTTGAAAAGTGGCAATACCACCAGTGGTAACACGGATATCGGGGTGCCTAACACCTTCCTCCGCATAATCAAGCCCCCCGGACCCTAATGAATCTCATTTTCACAGATCGGCTTAGCGATGTCACATCATCGGGTCAATGTGCAAACCTTTTCTCGGTTGTGTTGGTACAACCATATAAAAACCAACTGGCAACTCTTTAAAATTCCATCATCGACATATAACATGTCGGACCTTTTCACAACTTTTTTTCAAACAAATCTCACCTAACATGAGAACACCAAAGAACAAGAAAGTAAAAAGGACAAATAAAAATCTCGACGTTTGTGTGGCGACTTCTCTTCTGGGACACCAAAGAAGAGGGCTTAAGCCGCTATTATAATCTTTTCAAAACAGTTATATGCTTGTGTGTGGATGTTGCATTTACATTTATGATGAATGTGTACGAATACATATATTTTACTACGCTTAATGCTTTACACTATATCTGCTTGTGAAATTAGTACTTCGCACATGTCATCATTTTCATAAACGGTGAGACACGTAGTATGTGAATGTATGTTGTGTGGTTCCTCCATCAGGAGGCTATCCTGTCGGTGTTTGATTACTGGAATCGTATGAAGACTAATTCCAATGAGGCTCAAGAAAGGAACCACCCAAATTTGCTCCAGTTGAAAGACCGGATTAACTTCCCGTCGAGTAAATTGTGATGATTTGGGAACCTTCATGCCAAAAAGCTGCGAGAGTAACCTAAGATGGGTCAACCTCTGATAAACCAAATGCGAAGGAAAGTCTCTTCATGCTTTCTAATTTCGAATTACTCGTAAAGTCAATTACTTGTAATTTCATTCCATATTCATCTCTATGTAATGAGAAATATGAAGAGATATGTATACATACATATTTAAATTAACATGCTATCATGTATTACAAACAACTAACATCTGCCTTGCAGGATAATATTCCTAGAATGGATACATCACATAGCATGTAAACATTTACACATTCCCTAAAGACTAAACTATGCAAGTCTTTTGTAGGGAAGCAATCAGACCTATTACCCGATCAAAATCCAAAAAGGCCACGAGCCTACAGCCAATCATGTCTTCATCTGACCAAGCTAATCTTAATCCTATCTCCCGCGAAGAATTTGACGGATTAAGTAAACAGATTAAAGATTTGGTTGTTCTGCTTAAAGAACTACATTAGTCTACTCAGGGCCCAAGAAAGCTCACACATCTAGAATCCTCTGCACAGGGAGGAATCCAAGTTTCAGATAAAATAAATCCAGAATTTCAATTGATTACCACAGACAAAAACCCTGAAAACACCCATCTCAAAGGAGATCCAGACACCGATGATATTAGGAAAAAGGTTCTTCAAATGGAAGAAACCCTTCGTTCTATCAAAGGAATTGGAGCACACGGAAGTGTCTCATATGCTGACCTTCGTATATTCCCTGGTGTTCATTATCCAGAGAAGTTCAAAACTCCTTACTTTAAAAAGTATGACGGGTTAGGAGATCCTTACACACATTTGAAGGTGTTTATTGGAGAACTTGGATTTTATGCAGAGGACGAGAAGCTCAGAATGTAGCTGTTCCAGAAAAGTGTGACTGGAGAAGCCCGTTCTTGGTATACCAGATTAGACAACTCAAAGATCCATAGCTGGGAGGAGCTAGCTCACGCCTTCCTCACCCAATACAGCTTCCAGTCTCAGATGGCTCCTGACTGGTACCAGAGTACCAAGGTCAAGAAACAGTCCAATGAGTCTTTCAGAGAATATGCTCAAAGGTGGAGGCGCCTTACTGCTCAAGTTATTCCTTCTATGACAGAGTAAGAAATGGTCATGACCTTCATAGACATACAAGAAGCTCCTTTCTATGAAAGAGTCTTAGCTGGCATTGGCAAACCATTTTCTAAAATGATTAAACACGGGGAGATGACTCTGATGGGATTAAAGTCAGGAAAGATTCAAGACCTAGCTGCCCTTAAAGTTGTTGCTGAGCACATCCAATCTGGAACTTATGGAAACAACCCCCGGAGGGTCCATAAAAAGAAAGAGGATGATGTTTCCTTGATACTACAAGGTCAGAATGGCAATCAGAATATGTCTATCCAAAGGAGAAATTACACTCCATTTCAAACACAGTCTTCAAACCCTCCATTGCCAAAAGGTGGAGAAGTCAAATGCCCTTGAGTGTTCACACCCTTAGGGGACTCACTCGAGAACATTCTCACTTTTCTAACGATTCAGAAGAAAATCACGCATCTTATTACACCAGCCAACCCTAATGGGAGGGGTTTCAATGCTGCCCGAAAATATGCTTATCATGCTGGAGCACCTGGACATGATACTCAAGATTGTTGGGCCTTAAAACACAAGATCCAAGATTTGATGAACAACGGTGAGATCGTGGTCACCAAACCAGATTAACCTCACGTACAAGACAACCCTCTTCCTCAACACAATGAGGAAGAGGTCAACATGATTAATTGGAGTAGTGGACAAAGTTCCAATTTTAACGGTCCCAGACCATCAAAGATGGTGTTGACAAATGGGATTATGCAAAGTTCCAGTTTGTAATGGAACGAAAGATGAAAGCTCTGTGTAAGCAGATTGAGAAATTGGCAGAACTGGTGACCTATCAGCATCAAGTCACACACCAATTAGTCAGCCAGGAACATGCTAGTCTCCTCCCTTTTGTTGTGAATACTCCCTCATCACCTTTAGAGAAAGAAACATTGGAAGACAAAGTGACGAAGAGAGCAAGTGCCAAAGCCCGTCTGGATTTTGCCAATAGAAGGGAATTTACATACATGGGCCAACCTATGAAGGAAATACTTCAGATGTTGATCAATGAAAGAAGGATCACTTCCCTTCTGCCTCCAATTAATCCCCGTTCAGGACAGTTTAATTCTGATGGAGTATGTCAATATCACTCCCCATTCTCATGATACAAGACACGGAAGAATGCTGGGCACTCTGCCACCTTATTCAAAATCTAATTCGACAATGGTGTCTCCGCAAAGCGCGATTTATGATATGCGTGTTATTTGAGAGTTAGAATACTTGTCCTACTAAATGGAAGGGACTGGTATCAGTTATATCCGTTGAGGCTGATGGGACTGTAAAACCTTTCATAATACAAACAATTCAACTCAAAGGAATTGACAATCCTTTGAAAGTGGTTACTCTAGAGCCAATCAACTTGCCATTTAGATCACAATATCCTGTTATCAGGTTACAAAAAGTCCCATGGAATTATGGAGAAGCTGAAGGATCCACCTCTCATATAATCGCCATAAAGGTCGGAAGGAAAAAATCCATCGATCTTCCCTAACGGGTGATGAAGCCTGCCATCAAATCAAAAAGGGAAAGTTCCCATGGAGAAGATTGAAAAATTCCTCCGTACTATGGGCCATAATAAAGCCAAGGTTATTTTAAGCTTAAGGGAAGCTCCACATCAAATTTTAATACTGGACTTGGTTTTCACTTCTGAGGATCACAGAAAGATCTTACTAAAGGTTTTGGAAGAAGCCTACTTGCCGAAATCAGTGGATGTGGAAAAATTTCAACATTTGGTTGATCATATTTTTAACAACAATGTGATATCTTTCACTGATGATGACATACCGCCCGAAGAGACTGGTCATTACAAGCCGTTGCACATTATGGTTTTGTCCTCCGGATACATGCTAGTTGGAGTCTTAATAGATGGAGGTTCGTCTCTGAATATATGTCCTTACGCTACTTTGCTGAAGATGAACGTCAATCTCAAACGGAGCCGAAGCAGCCAAACAATTATTAAAGCTTTTGCTGGATCCCGTCAGAATTCAGTCGGAGAGATTGAGCTGCCAATCGAGATTGGTCCCCATACATTCTGTGTATCTTTTCACGTGCTCAAAATAGATTCAGGATACAACATGCTATTGGGAAGACCGTGGATTCATATGGTGGGGTCATCCCTCCACTCTTCATCAAGAATCGAAATACATCATTAATGACAGCCTTAGTCACTTGCTAACGCCGAACCGGAATGTCCTAAACAAAGTGACATACCACTCATCAACTTCAATTCGTAAGTTGAGTTTCTAGTTTTCATTTCATGAGGAGAGGTAAACACTCACTACCACCCTATTGGGGCGCCACCTCTCAAACCCAAGATTTCTGCCGAAGTAATGTTGGCTACTCAAGAAATGATGTCTTTGGGTCATCAGCCTGGATGAGGGCTAGGTAAAGATCATCAAGGTATTAAGCACCCAATTCAAATGTCCAGTCAAACCGGGACAGCCGAACTAGGCTATTCTTCTAGTTCTAGTCATAAGAATCCTCATAAACATCATCAGATTCCTTCATCTCCAACCACATAATGATTATCTTCCCTTGAAGATCACGAGTCCGCACAATCTTCAGTAAAGGTGCCAGCCAACATAATGGCTATGTTATTTCCCAAGCCGATACCGTTAAAGGAGAAAGAAGTCTTTGTTCCAGATCCCAAAGTGGAAGAAGAGGAACAAAGAATTAAACAAGACATCGTCAGAATGATGTCAGGCATACGCATCATTGTCCATGATGAACATACAAATAGATACACCCTAGAAGATGATTTCTCAGACGTAATGGTCATCATTCGGGAGAAAGAGGACGATGAAAACCCCTCCATCACTGCAGTCCACTAGGAGTTTGCCCTCAACAATTGGAGCAGCATTCCTTGCATTGGTCGACGAGGGTAAAACGGGCAGAAACTCCTTCTGCCCTGTAGATATCATAACTGCTTACTTTGTTGTACAATATTAGCAGTTGTTTTGTCAGTACATACTAACACTTTGTATGATTAAACCATTTCATATATACTAAGTGAAAGTATATTTTGTTTCAGGACTCTAAACTTAGATGTGCCTGTACTTGCTGATAAGATGCCTCTTCTCTACAAGGATTGTCACTTTGATGAAAAGTTGGATTCAGCCTTGATGAAAATACACGAGGACATTGAGGTGCCTCAGAAGATCAAAGAATGGGTCGAAGACAAACCTAAACCCAACCTTGATCAAACCACTTCCTTCAATCTCAGAGCCTTAGAAAGCCCTAAATTATTCTAGATTGGTTCAGACCTTACTCCAAACCAGAGGAATGACATGGTTACGCTATTAACCCAATTCCAGGATGTGTTTGCATGGTCTCATGAAGACATGGTGGGTTTGTCCACTGACATTGTTCTTCATCGCCTTCCCATTAAAGAGGGATTCAAGCCCACCACAAAAAGCTCGGTGATTGAAACCTGAGTGGAGTTTAAAAGTGAAAGAAGAAATTGTCAAACAATTCCAAGCTAGCATTATCATGGTGTCCACATATCCTGAGTGGATATCCAACATAGTTCCCGTACCTAAACCTGGAGGAAAGGTGCGAGTTTACATGGATTATCGGGATCTGAACAAAGCTTGCCTTAAAGATAGATTTCCCGTGCCATTTATCCACATTCTCATTGACAATACTGCTCAATACGGTATGTATTCCTTCACTGATTGCTTTGCGGGGTACCATCAAATTATGGTTGCTGAGGAGGATCGTGAGAAAACTGCTTTCATCACGCCTTGGGGAGCCTTTTGCTATAGACAATTGTCATTCAGCCTCATCAATGTCGGAGCCACCTATCAGCGAGCTATGATGGCTCTTTTCCATGACTTAATGCACAAAGAGTTAGAGATCTACGTGGATGACATCATTGTCAAATCCTGAAGGGAGGAAGTCCACTTAGACCATCTCAGAAAGCTCTTTAACAGGTTGCGTAAGTCAACTTGAAGTTGAATCCAGCCAAGTGGGCCTTTGGCATTAAATCAGACAAGTTGCTAGGATTCCTAGTCAGCCACAAAGGGATTGAGATGGATCCCACCAAAATCCAGGCTATCATGAAAATGCCCATTCCTCAGACAGAGAAGGAGATACGGGGATTTTTGGGAAGAATTAACTTCATTAGCAGGATTATTTCTCAACTCACAGCAACCTGTGAGCCCATCTTTAAGCTGTTAAGGAAAAACTCCATGAAATGGAACGATGAGTGTCAAAAAGCCTTCCTTACAATTAAAGAGAAGCTAGTCAAAGCTCCCGTTTTGGTACCTCCCAGGGATGATGTTCCCATGTTCATTTACCTATCCATAAATGACAATGCCATGGGCTATATGCTGGGACAGAAAGACGATAGAGGCCAAGAGCGAGCTATCTACTACCTCAGCAAAAGATTCAGCAGTAGTGAACACAAGTACACTCTGATTGAGAAGACTTGTTGTGCTTTAACATGGGCTTCCATGAGGTTACAACATTATCTCCATGGTCACACAACCCATCTCATATCCCGTGTGGACCCTCTCAAGTACGTGTTCAATAAACCCATGTTAAATTTCCGGCTGTCCAGATGGCAGTTGATCCTACAACAATTTGACATCGTTTACGTGACTTGAAAGTATATCAAAGATCAAAGAATCGCGGATCAACTGGCCGCCGCACCTTCAGGGGACTTCAAACCCTTGGAGACCTACTTCCCCGATGAAGGGGTAATGACAATTCAGCAACACCATCAATACGATACATGCCATACATAGAAAATGTATTTCGATGGAGTCATTAATATGGAAGGTCTCGAGTGGAGCATTTCTAGTATCCGGCATGGGGAGCAAAGATCCGTCATTTTCAAATTGCGCTTTGTCAACACCAACAATACATCTGAGTATGAAGGATGTATCATGGGGCTAAAACTTGCCCGTTCAATGGGCATCAGGCGGTTAACTATCTTTAGGAATTCGAAGTTGGTAGTCAAACAATCCATGGGAATCTATCAAAACCAAAGAGCTATATTTGCTGCCTTACCATCGACAAGTTTTACAGATGGCTTCGGAGTTCGAAGAGACCTCATTTCTACACATTCCTCGTAATAGGAATGACTTTGCAGATGCATTAACAACTTTGGCCTCCTTGATTCACATACCTGACAAGGAGTACATGCCAAGCATCATATTTGCCCAGCACAAGGCACCAGCCTATGGGAACTATGTTGGAGAAGTATCGGATGAGCTACCTCTCATCCAGCATCCTTGGTATTAGCACCTCAAGGAGTACTTACAAGATAGATCTACACCTGCTGAGGCGAGCCCGCCTGAGAAAAGGCGGATTCATCAACTTGCTATGAAATTTATCTGAGCGGAGATGCACTCTACAAAAGAGATACGGGATTAGGTCTCCTCAGATGTCTGGACTAGGACCAACCTCAGAGGCTCATGGATGAGGTCCATGGTGGAGTATGTGGCCCACACATGAGCGACTACCTACTTGTTAAGAAGATCCTCAGGATAGGACATTACTGGTTTACCCTCAAAGATGACTGTGATGATCACGTCAAGAGGTGCTATCAATGCCAAATTCATGGGAATGCTATCCACACCCCTCCGAGGGATCTCCACAATATGAGTTCACTTTGGCCCTTCTCAATGTGGGAAATGGACGTGATCGGACCCGTTGAGCCCAAAGCCAGTAATGGACATCTCTTTATATTCACCATGATCGACTACTTCACCAAGTGTGTAGAAATATCCTCCTTCCCTAGGGTTACCAAAGAAGTCATCATTGCTTTCATTAGAAATAATGTCATTTGTCGATATGGACAACCAGAGGTAATTGTATCAGACAATGCTAAGTACCTCAACAACAAAATAATAGAGGAGTTATGCAGTAAATTCCACATCAAACATCTTAACTCTGTCATCTACCGTCCAAAGATGAACGGTGTTGTTGAAGCGGCTAACAAAACATCAAGAAGACCATGTAAAAGATGTCCACCAACCACAAAGAATGGCCTGACCTATTGCCTATTACTCTGTTAGCTTACAGAACATCAATGTGCACTTCTACTGGGGCAACCCCCTACACATTAACCTATGGGATGGAAGCAGTGCTCCCCGTAGAAGTGGAAATGGAATCCCTTTGAGTGTTGATAGACGCTCAGCTGGATGAAGACCAATGGGTATAAGACAGGTATCACCAATTGTCTCTAATAGACGAAAGGCGAACCACGGGTATCTTCCATGGTCAGTTATATCAACAAAGGATCACCAGATCCTACAATAGAAAAGTCCGGCTACGACAGTTTAAGCAACATGACTTGGTTTTAAAGAAGATCCTTGACAACCAAGATCAGTCTAAGGGAAAATTCGCCCCTAACTGGGAAGGCCCGTTTGTTGTTAAGGAGGTATTAACAGGAGGCACTCTCAGATAGTCAGATTGCAAGAAATAGACGGAGATGAATTTCCACAACTCATCAACTTGGATGCCGTGAAATGGTACTATGTCTGAAGTTAACATCAAGCAATCATCCTAGTGTTGGATCATCAGATTAACAACCATTCCGGTTCTTTAACCCTTCATTACATACAACTCTTCTCCACACTTTGCCCCTCAAGGAAATATACTTTTCAAGTCAGCAGCCTGGCTTCACTCCATTCATACAACTTTGGTTATCCCACTAGGGATTGAACCTTTCACATTTGCAGTTTGTCCCAAACATGGGATCAAACGTTTTTACACCTGCAGTTTATGCTGAACTAAGGATCAAACTTTCTTTTTCCCCGTAGTTTGACATGCACATGGGATCAAGTTTTTCGGCTACAAATCGTCCTGAGGGGAGAACTACATCGACCTGATTTCCTCTTCAATAGGAGTACATAGACAACCATTTTATATAGCTCGGTCGCAATAAAACAAAAATAACAAAAACATTTCTATACCATTCTCATTACAAAAACAAAAACATTCCTACACCCTTTCTGCCACATACAGCGTTGAACCTCTTACACCAGGTTCGAACTACGCAGACATAATCTCCTCTTCAATAGGAGTACGTAGACATCCATTTATGGTTCGGTCTCACCCCCTACCAAAACATAAACACTTGTCAACGGTACTGGGATCAAACTTCAATCCATCACATTTCATCGACTTCAGACCAAAGGGATGGAATTACCTGAACTCCTCCTAAATAGGAGATTCAGCGACCATCTAAGTTGCGGTTGTGCCTCGAAGAGTAATACCAATCCATAAGAGATGGAATTAACTAGGCTCCTCCTGAATAGGAGTACTAGCGACCATCTGTGGTGTAGTCAATCTCAAAGAGGAAAGCCACATTCCTCTCCATATTTCTATATAGAAACCAGTCCCAAGACACCAAAGATGGTAGGGATACACACAGATCAATGATCCATTCTGAACTGTCCAGAGACAACTCAATGTCCATCCATTAAGGAGGAATTCAGAATACATCAAGATCACAAGCCCTGAAGAAGCAGGCAAAATATCAAGCAAGTATCCAGGCATATCTAAAAGGGAAGTGATCAAAAGTATATTTCCATGCTATATATATAATGTTGTTTGATATACACAATGTAAACTGTACATGACAAAATGGCTAAGCTAGTCTGTGCATGAAAATACAAGCACATCTACAAATCGGTGTATATGCGAGCTATCAAGCTCAACATGGCATCTCTCTCAGAAGAAGGAGGTAAAGCTGTGGTCTCCTGTACAAGGGTATCCACGCGAACCAACAGATCTACAGCCATCTGCATGGTGACTCTATGCTCATCAATGTACGTGCTCATCTCTGCAATCATGCTAGTGGTAAGGGACCTCACGGTGGTACTATCTATGATGGCTACATCCCGAACAGATATGGCGATATCCCTCTCAACTGTCACGGTATCTCTAGCTGATCTGGCCTCTTCCCGCTCAACAACAGTGGTATCTCTACGAGCTAATGCCTCGTCTCTCTCTGACAAAGCTGCGTCTCTCCCATCAAGGGTTGTCAACATCAAGGCTCTAGCCTGATCTCTCTCGAAGGTTATCAAATGAAGACTCTTCTCGAAGTACTGTGCTGAATGATGGATCACAACAGTGCTAGTACTGGGAGAATCTAAAGGAGATGCTGGAAACCCAGTAGATGGATCCTCCTTGATGTGGGAATCAATGTCCTCCATGGGCTCTCCATCGTCTGAATCACTACTCGGCACTGTGGATACTGCCGCGACCGATGAAGTCTCTGTCTCCATCCACGTAGAATACTCTAGCGAACAGCCCGTATGGCTAACAGAAAAAGTATCTATCTCACGCTGATCCCAACATGCATACAACCGGGATCGGTCCTCTGATGATAAATGGAGGGAAGCTAAACGCTAACCTAACGCCCCCTCAAAAGGATGGAAGTCCTAGAATTGGTCAAACTGTGACATCACGGCCAGTGGGTGGTAGGTAGTCATGCCCCTCAAACCAGCCAGAGGGAGATAATCCATGCCTGGAGCATGAGTAATAAAGTTATAGGGTGAGCTAAGCCATGTGCACGGCAGAATGACAAATGGATCAATAATCTCCACCAAGAACATCGACTAAGACATAGCGTCTGTACACTTTGATGGCTGAAAGGAGTAAGACATAGCTATATCATGGGTAAAGCAATACTCGTGTCGGTGGAAGGTCCCAATCGGTCTCAAGTGTGACATAAACCACACGTATAACATGACCGAACTGCCTATAAATACCCCTGCGGGGTAAGTGCTGCAAAATGTGGCCGACCTCAGCGTCTCCGTCACAATCATCAGAATGATGGTACGACCCTCCCTGAGAGCTCTCACTGCCTTGATAACACCGATATCCAGCTCATCCATATATCGTGGAATATACACATAGGCCACTATGCACATCAAAAATGCATCCACTCTGGCCAAATGCCACTGGTCCTCTGGTATAGTGAAATCCCCAAAATATCGAGCATAGCTATCTTCAGAGCCAAATCTGTCAGTCAGAAAATGCTGGGATATCACATGGCCAAATGTGATCTCATCCTGCACAACCCTACGCCTCAATCTAGTGAGAGTCATTAACTGACGACTCATGTCCCCAATAGCCATATGCACACAAGGTCTGTCAAGTGGCAACATCATCAAACGTGCATACTCCTCCAGAGTCGGAGTCAACTCCTGGGTCCCAAACAAGAAAATATGCCTCTCCGGTACCTTGTGATCCAGCATGCCCTCCACAAATCCTGCGGGAACCTGAAATATCAAGAGGGTCAAAGTATGCTGCAACAACTGATCTACAGTCACCCTGTCTGATGGTGACATACTATCATACCACGATCTAAGACGTGATGCCACCAATAATGGTGGGGTATGATCTATGCGGCTGACTGTCAAAGAAGACATCTGTGTAGTCCGTATCATAAGACCATCCAGGGGTCAATGTTGAATATCTCTGGACATACATACATATGCATAACATGATACATGCAATAAAGATAATAGATGGCAATATGATATAGGGAATGAAAAACTGTACATACATTCCTAAGTATATCATCATCTACATACATCATCTATGTACAACTAAAAATATATAAAAATAGGGCACAAACTCCCTACTACTAACAGAGGCCTATCAAAAGATATAACGAGAATGGGGCACAGTCACCCAATATCTAACAGAGGCCTATCAAAAGAGATAATGAGAATACACATCAGAAGAAGAAAATGGTGTCAATATCTATAAGACCCCAACTTTTATGAATAATGATTAATTTTTCTTGAAATATATTTTTGAATATTATGGTGTGGATTTGATATAATATTATAGTTGTGGGTATTATTTATAAATTTTGCAAAGTAAGTAAGTGATTATTTAATATTCGATTGGTCGGGGAATATTCATTTTAACAGGGAATATTCGTACGACGGCACAATCATTGGTGGACCCCACAATGGAAGTATTGTCGTAGTTAGAAAATGACAGAATTATCTTTTTATAAAAATAACGGCGAAAGTTTTACCGTTAAATTCTTTGAACTACACGGTGGTAAAAAGTACAAGAATGTCTGGCGTGATTGCATAGTAAGACACCAGTATTGATTATTGATGCTTACGTGAGAAGTCACTCGGTTATACTCAATTATTGCTCATGATGAATTCTGCATAATATCTCTCATATTATTGATTCAATTATTGTCACAGTATCATCTACATAATATTTTATATTATTAAATCAATAATTGAGACGACAGAGTTATTGATATTTTTATTTGTAATATTGATAATGTCTAGAAAGTTCTGTCAAGGAGAGGTTTGGTCACCTAATTGTGTGCCAATAAGGAGAAATCCTTATCAAAACCCCCCCCTCTTTCCTGGGAATGATCTGGTTGTTAAATATTGTGAGCTATAATATTAATGATGCATACGTTCGTGTTGATTAAAGATGAAATTGATATTTTCATTGTGTGTGGATTATTAGTGTTAGTGAAAATCGATATTTATTCCGATAATAATTGATGTCTGGAGGTTATATTGACCAATCGGGTAATTAATAGGATAAATGAGTAATTAATTGCTATTAATTCACATGCTTATAACTATTTGTTCACATGTGTGTACTATTGATTCACATGCATGTACTACTAGGAGAGGTGGTGCAAGATTGATAATACTTACATGACTAAATTTAAAATAGAGGTATAAATGAAAGTACTATACTATAATTATATTTTTCACATGTATAGAACTATTGATTCACATGAATGTACTATTGATTCACATGATGTAATATTAGGGGAGGTGGTGCAAGTTTGATAATACTTGCAGGACTAAATTAAAAATGAAGGAAAAGATGAAGGTATTATACTGTAATATTTCGAGCCCAAAAACGTGTAATTATCGAAACTATGTTTTCCTATAAATAGAAGCTCATTCTTCTTTCATTCTCACCAATTAACTAAGACTCACAAGAGTAATTATAGAAAGTGAAGCTATAGAGAGAGAAGTTTTAGAGAGAAAGTAGAAGAGAAGTCTGCTACCTCACTATTCCAGTATCTAGTCTTCTTTTGAGGTAAGGGATATTATTTTGTTCAATATTCATAGGAATAATATTTTCTTCCATACTCTGTAGTATGTGAGTAATATTATTTCGTCTCATATTCCTGATTATACCCTCATTTTGTTAAAATATGGCTTCTATACTCCGTTAAATTAGTAAAATATCCTTGAAATTTGTACTTCATCTAGTATCGTTTCACAAGGATATCTTCTGTACATTCTTGTTAAATTTTAAGCTTTTCATGCCGGAGTACTGTCCATGAGTAGTATTCATTTTTATGGTACTATTCACAAAGTACTATTCATAAAGTACTATTCACGGGTACTTTTCATAAAGTACTATTCACGAGTACTATTCACAAAGTACTATTCACAGAGTACTATTCATGGGGTACTATTCACTCGGGTACTATTCACCCGGGAAATTATTCATGACAAAAATTGATTTCTTTTTGGTCCAAATCATTTTTGATACAACATCATTCTTGAATTTTACTCCACAAAGCAGTATCATGTTGGCAATTTGAACATTATTAATTCTTAATAAATTAAATTATAAATCTTTAAAAACTTATCCTTTGTTTCTTTTAATTGAATTCTTATATCATTGTCATCATCCCCATGCTTATTTTGTGATAAAAGTCATCTGTGGCTTACGTGCATAGATGTACTATTGATTGGTATGATTATGACCAGGGATTATTCGGTATAATCATGACCGTAATGTTACAAATGATGTGGTAAAAATCCTCATATGGCCCTTATACGTGATTTTAATATGCCAAACATAAATTATTTTGTAAAATTCACACTCATATATGATTATGCATGATAAAACAAAGGAATCAAACTCCAAATAAATAGAATTGGTGTTATAATGAACCCTTAATGTTGATTTTCATGTTTTGTATTGAAAAATCTCAAGAAAATCAAGAACAGTAAATTATATGTTTTGATTATGCAAAATTATATGTTTTAATAATGTTAAAATCATGCTAGAAGGGTTAAGTAGTGATCATATATGTATTACAGTGTTTGGACATGTCTAATTTCGTGTAAAAATAAACTAATTAGAAGTTATGGCCATATTATGTGTTCTTCACAGAACGTATAATTTTACTTGTGATTGATTTTTAGCCTAATTTGGCCTTGTTATTTTCATTTAACCGCAGTAAATGCCATAAATCGAGTTCACGTAACCTCGCTTCTTGCCATGTTACTAAACTAAATTACTCTCATTTTACCAAAAAAAAATAAAATAAAATAAAATAAATAATAATAAAAAATAAAATAAATATTCGATGAAAATTATTATTAAAATATTTATAAAATAAATTAAATATTTTAATTGAGATATTATGGAATAAAATAAATATTTGATGAAAATTATTATTAAAATATTAATAAAATAAATTAAATATTTTAATTGAGATATTTATGGAATAAAATAAATATTCGATGAAAATTATTATTAAAATATTTATAAAATAAATTAAATATTTTAATTGAGATACTGTGAGGGCCCCGAATCCGAGGTCCTGAATCACAGCGAATTCGGTTCGATCATTCTATACAACTATTACTATTTGCGGAAGATATAAACATAAATTGTTTATACATTAAACTTACACACTTTTTCCCAAGGTCAAGTAATCTTAACTTATACACAATACATAACTTATTTAACTTACAATAACATTATCATCATACTTTACTATTATAAATCTAATCGCATACGTAAACTAAAGCTGGAACTGTCTTTAACCTTATCTTGTATCCGACGTGTTCGCCTTAATCTGCAATATTTTATCATGATATAGCAAGGGTGAGCATGAAAGTTGCCCAGCAAGTTTAAATTCAATAATATAACGATATATCATGATTGAAAGAGTCTGAAAAATAAGCTGGCTATAATTCAACAATATAATTGTGAACTAGCAGGAATAAATTTATGACTGAACAAGTATTATACATGAACAAATATATCTGAACCAACTGGTAATGAAGGTGATCAGCCTTTCATACCTGACTTATACATGCAATATGTACAGAGTACAATTCATGGCAATCAACAATGATTAACCATAAGCTTATCCGAATAAAACACTCTTAATAGAGTTTAGTAAAACAAACTTTCCTGAACTGTTGATTACCGCTACGCAATTTATATCGCCTTATCCAAAGACCTAATATTAGTAATATAGATCTCTAATGTTAGAATAATATCATCAAAATATAATACTATATATATATATATATATATATATATAAACATAGAATAACCTAAACACATAACACATAACCTTATATTACTATTCAAAGACATAAAACTTAGTATCGTGTCAAACTATTTCAAATTTGACTTGAAAAGCACAAATTCTAATGGCCCGACGGTCTAGTCGGACTTTTATCGAGTTTAAGTTCAATTAAACTGGGTATAAACGCTTAACAATTATCTCAGATAATTTTAATAAAGTCAGAATATTTTTCCAAGTCTCATAATAATTTTTAAATAATTATTATCATTTATCGTGTATTTTCAATCATTAAAATTATATTTAAATGAATTAAATACCACATAATTCTTTTATCATTAGTATTTATTTATTATTAAATACATGTCATAATATTATAATATATTTATAATATCACAAAGTATTTTAATACTTTAAAATCACCTTTATATGATTTTTAAACAATTAAATTTGTTATCTCGATAATTCCTTTTAATATTAAAATATTAACATTTTCATGTAAAAATATCAAAAGTTATATTTTATAAGTTAAAATATTTTTCTAACACTTAAATCATTTTTATATAATTTATAAAGCATTAATTCCATTTTTCCTTAATTTATTTAATATATTTATTAAATAAACTAATTATCATTAATATTGATTAATTAATGAATTTCATCACAAAATATTAAAAGTCACTAAAATAACTTAAAATATTTTATTATACCATAATATTATTTTTCATGATTTTTCAAGTATTTAAATTATTTTTAAATAATTTATTTAATATTATAATTAAATAAATTAAATACCATTTATATTATAAAAATATTAAATATTTATGAAATATACTTAAAATAATGAAAACTATTTTTAGATTTTAAAATAATTTTTGGAATTAATTTTGTATTTTTAATAATTAAAATCATTTTTTTTCTATTTATTTAATTAAAATAATCATTTTTCGGAAAATAAAAAATAATTTCCGAAATTAAGTGTCGTTATAGGGGCCTTAGGTGACGAATCCATCACTAATGGTGTTCTTGAGGTATTCTTGAGCCTTCATGTCAGTTAATAAGGTTGGAGGTTTGACCAACATTTGATCTAGGTTCCTAACGCTTTCTGGGCTTTCTTAAACGTTTAGGTTGTAGTAGATTTGCAACTCTACCATTAACAATCAACAACACAGTCATACAACATCATGATATGAAGATCTATGCATCAGAAAAACGTGTCGAGGATTGTTTCGAAGTTTCAGGTCGCCGAAAACTCAAGCGCTCAAGGTACCACTTTGAAGCCTTGAATCATAGCTTTCTGTATTATGTTTAAGTGATATTAAGGTTCAATCTTGTAGTACTAAAGTCTGGGTACACGACCATATCACCAAAGCAACCTAACAACATCAAATGTTCACGATCTGGTATGGTCAAAATAGGGGTCCGGACTGTTCTTGAACATTTTTGGGTTTTCTAGAAATGTTCTTGAACAGTTTGGTCAACGGTTGTTTGACTGATCACTGATTCAATTCTGTTATGGATATAGATATTTTAAAAGAATGAATCGATAGCCAATATGTCAGTCTACAGTTCTATTACAACAACATGACCTAAACATCAACGATAAGCAAAATCAGAAGCCTCAAATATCTTGTCAGACCATCTCTGGAAAATCTGGGTTACCCAGAAATGTTTTCTGTGAACGGTCAACGCTGTTTGACCGAGCATAACCGACGATCTAGACTTGATCCGACCACGATTCCAGTTTTAGATCACAGTGCTCATGACATAGAACATATTTATAACATTAAATAACAAATATCAAAAACAGATAAGGATTTATGGCGTCTGACATTAGGCTGTCAGTCAATATTTTTCCAGTTTTTCCAGATTTGTAAAAATGATTGATTCGTGCATCTAAGTGTTATAGATCCATGATCTATCAACCCAGATCACTTATAGACACCCTAATACACAACTTTAACCAATCACTAACATCAAAACACAAGATTTAAGGATTTCGAAAATTTAGGGTTCTTATACCTTTCAAGCTTGATCTTTGATTTCTGACTTTGATGATCTAATATTTGATAGTTATGGACTGATCATGGCTTATCTTATCTCACTTTCTCACTCTACATTTTCGAATTTTAGAGAGAGAAGGTCTTGGAGAGAAATAAAAATGTAAGTGGCTTTCTCTCTCTTTAATCTTATAAATTGATACAAATGATATGTATTTTCTTTGAAGCTAGTCTATTGGATTATTCGACAATAAGTCACATGGCTGGTACAAAGTTGCTCAACCACTCCATATATTGGCAAGATTGCAAGCAATCTACAATAATGCACTAAAGGGTAATATAGTCTTTTCCATGTAAATTTAATTCTAAAATGGTCATTTGATACAAACCCTTAGGGTTTAGGGTTTGAGTCATTTAAGGTTTAGGGTTTGAAAAATTTAGGGTTTGCAATTTAATTTCTAAAATTTCCAATTTAGGTTTTCAAAAAATAAAAAATTAATATTTTTAAATTATAATTAGAATTTTCTAATTATATAAAAATTTCTTAATCATTACTTAAATCTTTCTAATTAGGATTAGCATTTCCTAATTAGCATCGCTAATTAAGCAATTAGGGTCAATATCACGGATTAGGGTTTACAACCCAAAAATTAGGGTTTCTAATATAAAATAAATTTCTAATTTAAAAATTAGATTTCGTAATTAGATTAGGGTTTTCTAATTACTTAACTTGAAAATTAGAATTAATATATCCTAATTAACATTACAATTATTAAATTAAAACTTTGGTTTTCCCTAATTAGAAAATTAGGGTTTCAATCCATAAATTAGGGTTTAATAAATTTGAAATTAGGGTTTAATAAATAATTAAGCTTTACCCTAATTAACATTATAATTAATATCACTTAAGAATTATAATTATCCTTTAAGTTCCCAGATTAGGGTTTTAAATTCCCGAATTAGGGTTTTGGATTCTCGGAACTGAAATTAGGGTTTCCAGAACCGGTTTTAGGATTTCTTGTTAAACGCTAGGGTTTTCTAACCGAACGTTGACGTTCTTAATATATACTTAGGGTTTGTTATAAATATCGTTTATATGGTCAACCCTTGACCCTTAACCACATACTGTACACATATACACAGAACATATTCACGTATTCCTTTAATCCTGAATAATTCACCTAAATCCTTCACTGAATCCTGAAATCCTCAAAATTCCATCTTAAAAATATCAAACGCATGCCCTTATTTTCTGTCTAGGTTCTAATTTCAAACCTTAAATTAATAATTAAAAAATTTAAAAATATTCAAAATTCTCGGGTTGTCACATTCACCCCTTCTTCTAAAAATTTCGTCCCCGAAATTTACCTTACACCATAGACCATACTGCTTACACCATTCACATACATTATCACCATCACATGCTACCCAATACACCTCTCTCAAGAGTAAAAATTTTCAAATTTTGCTGAGGAGCCATATAGACTATTTGTCTGTCATTTTCGCAAAGGTTTTATGAAAATTCATCCGTAGAAACCGTCATTACTTATGTATTAACAAAGGGTGATTAAGCCCGATATGTCTGTCAGATCGCCAAGTAATCGATTTTATCTGTTTTCTTCATCGCCATAGGCACAAAATTCTACCTCGGCCTTATTGGATTCCGCACTCAAAACAATTTGGTTCGGGAAATTTCTTCAATGAACACTTAGAGTTTTCATAAACTTTAGTCTAGTCAATCGAATAGCATAGACTCATATCAATAATTCAATTCAATCGAATTATTTAAGTGTAGCCACACCTTCGTTGGCAAATTAAAATTTTTGAAAATATTTTTAAAATGACGTCATGATCTTGCATCAGATTAACAAATTCGTTTGAGGATGCCACTGTCGGTGTATGACTTTGTTATAACACATCATATAATAGTGGAACAACGATTTTAGATCAAATTCACACTAAGTATTCTGTGATTTATAACTCCATCAAATTTTATCATCTCCGCACTGTGTTGCATATGCATAAGTTGATAAATAAAATAAATTTTGATATTTCAAACCATTTGCGTCTAGCTGAAAAAAGTAGCATAGACTATACTTTAAACCGTTTCAAAAATGATTATGAGTCTATATATTTTTTTTTAAAAGCACATGGTGCGTATTTAGCTTGATGTCAAAATTTCGAAGTCTAGCATAGTTAGGAGTTTTGGAAAACTTATGTCTCCACTAATAATCATTTGCTTAATAATCTATCTGTTCCTATTGTCTTTAATACTCCATTTACACACAACTATACCCAGTTCATAAAACCACACTTATGAGTCCATAAATTGCCACAATCATATGAGTTTAAGAACTTTCCTAGACAGACCTTTGGTGTCCATTCGCTGAGGGGTTCATAAACATTCCATATAACTCTGAATCAAGTATGTCACATAAGTATGAGTTTTAAGAACTCGTACTTAACCTTATATCCTCTACCTATGACCTATCTATTTGTTATACACATGAGAAAGGAATCACCCTCTTAACACACATATAACAAATAGCGCGACATAAACATTTCAATGATTATCATTGTCAGAACTAAGTAGTTTTTACACCAAGTACAATTCCCCGCCCACACAAGGAATCATACAACTCAGCTGCCGACATGAATCCTCAATTGAATCCCCACCTAACACTAACACCCTTCTCAATACGAATTTCATTTAATCCGTATTCATAATCCTTTCCTGAATCTGTACCAATTCATAGTACAACTGACACCCATCAATCTTGCTGTAAAATGTTCAATCATTCGCTTGATCCTTCTTCATACTATAACCTTATCTGATCACGGGGTGATCTCATCGTATATATTACGATTCATTTCTATGCCTTGATCGTTTTGTTTTACGATCTTCTAACACTGCACTTTTAATCTTTTAGACTCTATCTATTCACCACTACTGTTCAACTTTATTATCAGAGTTAGGGAACTCCGTATCTTTATACTCGCCGAGATTCATCTTTGAATCTTACCGACCAACTAACTCTATGTGAGTTAGTTAGTACTTATCCTAATCACTGCGGTTATTAGTCTCAGGTATTTCTACCTAAGGTTCATAACTTACAGCTCTGATACCAACTGTGAGGGCCCCGAATCCGAGGTCCCGAATCACCGCGGATCCGGTTCGATCATTCTATACAACTATTACTATTTGCGAAAGATATAAACATAAATTGTTTATACATTAAACTTACACACTTTTTCCCAAGGTCGAGTAACCTTAACTTATACACAATACATAACTTATTTAACTTACAATAACATTATCATCATACTTTACTATTACAAATCTAATCGCATACGTAAACTAAAGCTGGAACTATCTTTAACCTTTCCTTGTATCCGACGTGTTCACCTTAATCTACAATGTTTTATCATGATATAGCAAGGGTGAGCATGAAAGTTGCCCAGCAAGTTTAAATTCAATAATATAACGATATATCATGATTGAAAGAGTCTGAACAATAAGCTGGCTATAATTCAACAATATAATTGTGAACTAGCAGGAACAAATTTATGACTGAACATGTGACGCCCCCAAAATAGGTATACATCACCCATTCTGAGTTGTCAATACATGGTACAGAAACAACTACAACTTTATTATTACAACAAGAAATCGTGAGTTTGAATACAAATATTATCTTCTAGACAATATCTATACTCAAATAAATCCTCATCATATTTATTGATACATTATTTTACAAAATGGTGAGGACTACTAAACAACTCTCTCTAGAACCTTCATTCCATACCAGGACTTGTACTACATTATATTCTCGCCTCCCGAGAAGAAAAATGGAACAAAAACGAAAAGGGTGAGCTCAACTAGCCCAAGTAAAAAATATTATGACTAAGATAATATACAACAAATTATCGTTAGTCTTCAACAGGAAAAATCTAATAGAATACAATAGACAACAAGTTTTAAATCAATATTCACAGGTGAAATAATAATTCATTAGAAGAGTTAAGTAGAGAATGCAAACTACTATCTTCTATATATGAATTTAAAGTTCATAAATCTATCTTTTATCCCCTGTAACATCAATCAATATATATCCGGAATCAAATATTCATCTTTGCACTCACTGGTGCCAAAGATATTCATCGATTGGTCATGTTCATCTAAACACTGTTCATCTTTGCACTACGGCCAAAGATATTCATCGAAATCATTCATCTTTGCACTCTGAGCCAAAGATATTCAATAATATCATCATTTAAGACTGAGGATGATGAAAAATATTTTTAAAGAAACGAATCCAGTGAAACAAAATGACAAGGATTAAGGATTAAGGATTCGTACTTTGTTTTATCCATGTCCAAAAATACCTCAAAAATAATCATAGTGGTGTAAAATTCAAGAATGATCAAAACATGGATACAATCAAAGCTAGTATCCACAATAGATATTTTAGACGAAAAGGAAAATTTTCATTTTTCGATGAATAGTGCCGTATTCGTGAATAGTGTCGTATACGTGAATAGTGTCGTATACGTGAATAGTAACTCCGACACCAAAAAGTTCCAAATTTGATTAAAAGTTCAGATCAATACTTCGACATAATGATATTAGAAGAAATAATATCATTTTTAAAAAAATAATATCCCTTACCTCGGAAAGACAGTACTTCTAACTGGAATACTGGATATAAGCTATAACTTGAACTTGCACCGTATAGCAATACTCAAAGTATACTCAAAATACTCACAAGAATACATTTCGATAATATAGAGAGAAAACTTCAATTTCGGTGTGATTTTCAATTCTAACCTAAGCACCCTATTTATAGGAAAATGCTTAGAACACCAAAGCAGAAAATTTAATAAAATATTAATATATATTTATTAAATTCCTACACACCCAAAATCGATTCAAACCATCACCACCAAGAGTGACTCACCTTGCCTAACTTAAAAAAAAAAAACGTTTTTCTTATTAAAAATATTTAAAACTTTAAAAATTAATTATTTCGGAGCTTCAGAACTTCAATAATTCACAATAAATAGCCCTTTTGTCAGGAAATTCAAATCTTGCGAGTTTATATAGGAAATTCAATTCTCTACAACTTTGCGTAAGAAAGTTTTCCAAATTCCAAATGAAATTGATAGAAATCCATAAATGGGCAATTTTATTGTGCTATAATCAAATTTCACCAAGAAATGGGGTCCACCAGACATGTTTAACATGTTTTAAACATTTATTGCAACAAAAAATACTCTTTCTCCTCGTATACTCTTTAAACATCTATTTTATTATACCATAATATTATTTTTCATGATTTTCAAGTATTTAAATCATTTTTAAATAATTTATTTAATATTATAATTAAATAAATTAAATACTATTTATATTCCAAAAATATTAAATATTTATGAAATATACTAAAATAATGAAAACTATTTTGATTTTAAAATAATTTTTCGTGAATTTATTTTGTATTTTAATAATTAAAATCATTTTTTTCTATTTATTTAATTAAAATAATCATTTTGAAAAATAATAAGTAATTTTCAAATTAAGTGTCGCTATAGGGGCCTTAGGTGACGAATCCGTCGCTAATGGTGTTCTTGAGGTGTTCTTGAGCCTTCATGTCAGTTAACAAGGTTGGAGGTTTGACCAACATTTGATCTAGGTTCCTAGCGCTTTCTGGGCTTTCTTAAACGTTTAGGTTATAGTAGATTTGCAACTCTACCATTAACAATCAACAACACAGTCATACAACATCATGATATGAAGATCTATGCATCAGAAGAACATGTTAGACACATTTTTGAGTTTCGGGTTGCTTAAACTCAAGCGCTCAAGGTACCACTTTGAAGCCTTGAATCATAGCTTTCTGTATTATGTTTAAGTGATATTAAGGTTCAATCTTGTAGTACTAATGTATGGGTACACGACCATATCACCAAAGCAACCTAACAACATCAAATGTTCACGATCTGGCATGGTCAAAATAGGGGTCCGGACTGTTCTTGAATATTTCTGGGTTTTCCAGAAATGTTCTTAAACAGTTTGGTCAACGGTTGTTTGACTGGTCACTGATTCAATTCTGTTATGGATATAGATATTTTAAAAGCATGAATTGATAGCCAATATGTCAGTCTACAGTTCTATTACAACAACATGACCTAAACATCAACGATAAGCAAAATCAGAAGCCTCAAATATCTTGTCAGACCATCTCTGGAAAATGTAGGTTACCCGGAAACGTTTTTCGTGAACGGTCAATGCTGTTTGACCGAGCATAACCGACGATCTAGACTTGATCCGACCATGATTCCAGTTTTAGATCACAGTGCTCATGACATAGAACATATTTATAACAATAAACAACAAATATCAAAAACAGATAAGGATTTATGGCATCTGACATTAGGCTGTCAGTCGAAATTTTTCCAATTTTTCCAGATTTGTAAAAATGCTTGATTCGTGCATCTAAGTGCTATAGATCCATGATCTATCAACCCAGATCACTTATAGACACCCTAATACACAACTTTAACCAATCACTAACATCAAAACATAAGATTTAAGGATTTCAAAAATTTAGGGTTCTTATACCTTTCAAGCTTGATCTTTGATTTCTGACTTTGATGATCTGATATTTGATAGTTATGGACTGATCATGGCTTATCTTATCTCACTTTCTCACTCTACATTTTCGGATTTTAGAGAGAGAAGGTCTTGGAGAGAAATAAAAATGTAAGTGGCATTCTCTCTCTTTAATCTTATAAATTGATACAAATGATATGTATTTTGCTGAGCTAGCTGCTGGATTATTGGACAATAAGTCACATGGCTGGTACAAAGTTGCTCAACCACTCCATATATTGGTAAGATTGCAAGCAATCTACAATAATGCACTAAAGGGTAATATAGTCTTTTCCATGCAAATTTAATTCTATAATGGTCATTTGATACAAACCCTTAGGGTTTAGGGTTTTAGCCATTTAAGGTTTAGGGTGAGAAAAATTTAGGGTTTGCAATTTAATTTCTAAAATTTCCAATTTAGGTTTTCAAAAATAGAAAATTAATATTTCTAAATTATTATTAGAATTTTCTAATTATATAAAAATTTCTTAATCATTACTTAAATCTTTCTAATTAGGATTAACATTTCCTAATTACCATCGCTAATTAAGCAATTAGGGTCAATATCACGGATTAGGGTTTACAACCCAAAAATCAGGGTTTCTAATATAAAATAAATTTCTAATTTAAAAATTAGATTTCATAATTAGATTAGGGTTTTCTAATTACTTAACTTGAAAATTAGAATTAATATATCCTAATTAACATTACAATTATTAAATTAAAACTTAAGTTTTCCTTAATTATAAAATTAGGGTTTCAATCCATAAATTAGGGTTTAATAAATTTGAAATTAGGGTTTAATAAATAATTAAGCTTTACCCTAATTAACATTATAATTAATATCACTTAACAATTATAATTATCCTTTAAGTTCCCAGATTAGGGTTTTAAATTCTCGAATTAGGGTTTCGGATTCCCGGAACTGAAATTAGGGTTTTCAGAACCGGTTTTAGGGTTTCTTGTTAAACGCTAGGGTTTTCTAACCGAACGTTGACGTTCTTAATATATACTTAGGGTTTGTTATGAGATATCGTTTATCCGATCAACCTTGAATTTTTAACCACATATCGCATACATATATACACGTAACATATTCACGTATTCCTTTAATCTGAATAATTCACCTAAATCCTTCACGTAATCTTGAAATCCTCAAAATTCCAGTTTAAAAATATCAAACGCATACCCTTATTTTCTACATACAGGTTCTAATTTGAACCTTGAATTAATAATTAAAAATTTTAAAAATATTCAAAATTCTCGGGTCATCACGAGATATTATGGAATAAAATAAATATTTGATAAAAATTATTATTAAAATATTTATAAAATAAATTAAATATTTTAATTAAGATATTTATGGAATAAAATAAATATTCAATGAAAATTATTATTAAAATATTTATAAAATAAAGTAAATATTTTAATTGAGATATTTATGGAATAAAATAAATATTCGATAAAAATTATTATTAAAATATTTATAAAATAAAGTAAATATTTTAATTGAGATATTTATGGAATAAAATAAATATTCGATTGAAATTATTATGAAATAATTTATTCGAGTGTAATAATAGTAAGAGAATGAAAATATTCTAATTTAATTAAGTAATTAAATTAGAAGGGTAATGATTTGTTAAATAAAGTGGAGTTTATATTAAATAATTAAGTGAAAATGTAACTAATGAATGTCGTGAATACATATGGTATGTGTGTAGGATTTGTGGTGAACGAAAGTAGTAATCGTTTAGCTTACGCACGAGGCAAGTTTCCTAACCCTACTTATTATCATTATTCAAGTTTATAAATCAAGTTCAGTTTGTTATATTAAAGAATATCTATCATTTCAAAGTATGATTCTCATTATACAATACTTGTTCTGTTCTATATACCTCTTAAGATTCTTATTCAATTTAATTATCATTTATTGTTGAACCTTATTAGACTAAATGAACCCTTAACATTCGACTAGTCCATAATTGATGAACGTTCTAAATTTCGTAACCCTTATTGAATTATCCAAACCAAACTTCCTTTAGTGCGGACTCGATGTCAAATCGAGATGAACAACCTCAGATAGGGATTTCTTATGTGTTAGCGTTAAGATATTGTGCACAGTATGGTACTAATGGTTGATCCCCCTAAGTACGAGTGGAAGAGTCCATAGTCTTATGACTGTTAAAGGTTTCAAGTATAACCCTTGACAACCTAGGACATAGTTCAAGGTCTTATGACCCTCAAAAATCTTTTGAATTCTTGTTATTCATTCTTGATTCAAAAGTTGAGCTTTTATTTCAGAAGTCTTGGATTCACTCCATGTTATCATATATTGTTATTTCATTTTTATACTTGTGGGCAATCATGCTCACTCTTGCGTAATAATAACATTGTAGTTAAGAACGAAAGGTACGATGAGCCTTATACTAGCAAAGGCAAGGGCAAAGCTAATAAGTGATGAAGACTTGTTATTTAATTTTTAAGAATGTTATTGTTAAGACTTGATGTTGTTTAAGACTTATTATTTTTTTATGTTTCCGCATAGATGTTTAAGGTTAGTTTGACCTGGGATTGTATTTATTATTCAGATGTTGTAACCCCATAAGGGGAGGATTTATTTCTATCTATTGCATGGGTTGCATTTATTATGGGTAGATAGATAGATGATATTTGTACAGTGAACACCAAATCATGTGGAATCTTAAGGCACCGGATTTGGGGTGTCACAGGTTGGTATCAAAGCTGTAGGTTATGAACCTTAGGTGGGGGAAACAACCTTAGGTAATAGCCTTATAGAAAGAACATAGTAATGGAAATCTCTTATCGAGTTCTAAGAAATGAATTTCTGTAATTCATTGAAGATAATAAAAGACTTTATGTGTTTATGTGTTAAATTATGTGCTCACTAGTACGACTAAGTAACTAAAACTTGAAATTTTGTTATCAAGATGTCGAATGTTGGAGGAACTAGTCGAACTGGGGAGGAGGAACCCCGAGTACCTAAAGTACCTACAGAGGAGGAGCCCCGGGACATTCATGTCATTAGGGAACAGTTGGTACAGAGAGAGTCATCTCCATTGATCACTATTTTTAGTCAGGAGCATGAACCTGAGACTGATCCTGAGGAGGATCCTGAGGAGGAAGATAAAGAGGAAGAAGAGGAGTTTCCACCGCACTCCATTGATGTTGAGATGTACGACGAGTTATATGATCGTAACGTAGAGTTACGTGACACTGTCCAGGATCTGACTGAGCGGGCGATTATTCAGCAGATTACTCTCGAACAGAAGGAGAGGGAGATTAAGACTCTTCACTCACGACTAGGAAATGTAGAATGGGATTTGGTCCACGAGAATGGTCAAACCGAGGATAAGACCGAGGAGATAGAGAAGTTGAAGAAGGAATTGAAGGAAAGCTCTGAAAGGCTGATCATAGCAGAGGAGGGCTGGGTAAGAGAGTCACGTCGTGTTGACCTTGCGGAAGAGGATGGTCGTGCAAAGAAGGCTAAGCTTGGGGGAGACGTACTCTACACTTAATAAGGCAATGGATGAGGCCCAGGATCGAAGTTTTGAGGTACCCAATCCAGTCAAGGGCTACCATCGTACATGCTTTGGACCGCAGAGACGATGTCTCGTGATCATGGAAGAGGAGCGTAATAAGGCTATTCAAACTTTGATGCATAAAGTGATAGAATTTGTTTAATTATGTGATAAACTTATCTAGTATTTAGATGTAAATTCGATGTTGTTATGAACAAAGGAATATTTTAATATTTTAAATCCTGTGGATTCTTTATCTCAGGATAATGGATGTAAATAGCAGTAATGCTATCGTTTGATGTTAAAACTTTTGGTTTGAATGAGTATATATCAAGTTTTTTGAGATAATGTTTTAAATAATTATATTAAATTGTTGATTAAGTCTTAACTATTTAGAGAATTTAATAGAGATTTAATAAGCATATATTTTAACAGAAATATGCCACCAAGAAGAAGACAACAACGTCAACCCGCTCAAGAAGGATCTTCAAATAACAACAATAACGCCAATGCTAATCCCGTTCAACAGTTAGTGTACTTTCTAACTGGAGCAATGAATAATCAACCTCAAGCTCCACCAAATACTACGTTCAAAGATTTCAAGGCGGTGGGACCGCCAGAGTTTAAAGGTTCCATGAACCCGATTGAGGCTCAAACATGGGTTATGGAAATGGAGAAGGTTTTCGATGTTGCTAGAGTTAGAAGACCGTAAGACCGCTTTTGCAACGCTCATGTCAAATCTGCCGCCATCTGGTGGCAAGCAAACAAGGTCCGTGGAGGAGAAGGTATAATTACCTAGGAAAGGTTTAAGGAGATGTTCTTTGAGATGTATTTCCCGACCAGCTCACAGAACCAAATGGAGGTTCAGTTTCTGGAGTTGAAGCAGGGGAATATGTCCGTACCTGATTATGCAGCTAGATTCAATGAGTTGGCGAGGTTTGCCCCGTATCAAGTACACATGGATGAGAAAAAGGCAAGGAGGTTTGAACAAGGACTGAAGCCTTGGGTATATAGCAAAGTATCAATGTTTCAGCTAAACACTTTTGCTGGAGTACTGGAAAAGGCCATCCTCGCTGAAGGTGGAACCGATGCGGTGACCAAGTACAATCAGGATAAGAAGAAGAAGAAGAAGAAGAAGAAGAAGAAGAAGAAGAAGAAGAAGAAAGAAGAAGAAGAAGAAGAAGAAGAGTGAAAGTGAAGGAAATAACAAGGTTAGTGGAAGTAGCACAGGAGGTAGTAATATTAATCTGAAGAAAAGGTGGAATGACAACTCATCAACGGGGAATCAGCAAGGAGGTTAAAAGAAGAGGATTGAAGCATGCCCGACCTGCGGGGAAGCTCATCTGGGGATTTGTATGAAGGGAAAGCGGGTGTGCTATAATTATGGTCGAGAGGGCCACATAGCACCTAACTGTCCTAACCCAAAGAAGGGTGCTTGCTTCACTTGTGGTTCAAAGGATCATCTGGAATGAGAATGTCCTAAGAAAGGATCTGGAGGGGCAGGATCAGGAGAAAACCGTGGAAACAACAGTGGGAGCACCTTGACTATCACAGGACCAACCGCAACCAACCGAGGCCGACCGCATGGGACTTTCAAATACGACGCGGGGATGCGATTCGGTCTCGTGATGTGGTGTCAGGTATCATTCCGATCAATAAAGTTAATGCTTATGTATTATTTGATTCGGGTGCTACTTGTTCCTTTATATCCGATGACTTTGCTAAGAACTTAGATTTGTCTAAGGATGAGTTGGAATACCCCATGAACATAGAAATTGCGAATAGAGAAATAATCCCTGTTAAGTACGTACATTAGAACTGTAGAGTGGATATTAAGGGTAATATCATGAACATAGATCTTATCCTTATTCGACTTGGGGAATTTGACGTTATCTTGGGAATGGACTGGTTATTCAATTACGGGGCTATAATTGATTGCCAAAAGAAGCGTATTAACCTTATGACTCCGTCAAAAGTTGTGTTTTATGGTAGCAAGTCGCCTAGACAAACGAGTTATCTGATGATGATGCAGGCCAGGAAGTTGTTAAGGCAGGGCTGTGTAGGATATTTAGCTTACATAGTCGACAATCGTAAAGAGAATCCGAAAGTAGAGGAAATACCGGTAGTGAGAGACTTCGTCGATGTCTTTCCAAATGATTTGTCAGGACTTCCGCCAGATAGAGAGGTTGATTTCATGATCGATTTAGTGCCAGGAACGGCTCCAATATCGAAAGCACCGTACTGAATGGCACCGGTAGAGATAAAAGAATTAATGGTACAACTATAAGAATTACTAGACAAGAAGTACATTCAACCGAGCGTATCACCGTGGGGAGCGGCGGTGTTGTTTGTGAAGAAGAAGGATGAAACGATGCGGCTCTGCATTGATTACAGAGAACTGAATAAGGTCACGATTAAGAATAGATATCCATTACCGAGGATCGATGATCTATTTGATCAATTGAAAGGAGCAAAATATTTTTCCAAGATAGACTTGAGGAGTGGTTATCATCAACTGAAGGTGAGACCCGAGGATGTACCAAGACAAGTGTTTCGTAATAACATATATGGTCACTACGAATTTTTGGTTGTCCTTTGGTATAACGAATGCTCCCGCAGCATTTATGGGATTAATGAATGGTGTGTTCAAACCATTTTTGGACAAGTTCGTAGTGGTATTTATAGACGACATTTTGGTTTATTTGAAAACCAAGGAAGAACATGAAGAGCATTTGAGATTACCGTTAAAAGTATTGAGGAGGGAGAAGTTGTATGCCAAGTTTTCGAAATGCGAATTTTGGATCGAGCGAGTGCAATTTCTTGGGCATGTGATCAATAAAAATGGAATTTCGGTAGATCCATCCAAAGTCGAAGCCGTGATTAACTGGGATCAGCCGAGGATATCGGCCGAAAGTAATGAAGTTTTCTTGGATTAGCAGGATATTATGAAGATTCATACAAGACTTTTCCAAGATCGCAACTCAGATTAACGAATTTAACTCAAAAGTCAGTGAAATTTGTTTGGGACGAAAAGTGTGAGGAAAGCTTTCAAGAATTAAAGAAGAGGTTGAGTACAACACCTGTGTTGTCTCTTCCGGACGATACAAAAAATTTTGTTGTTTATAGTGATGCGTCGCATAAAGGACTTGGCTGTGTACTGATGCAAAACGGCAAAATCATTGCGTATGCATCATGACAATTGAAGGATTATGAGAAGGGGTATCCGACCCACGACTTGGAGTTAGCTGCAGTAGTTTTTGCTTTGAAAATCTGGAGGCACTATCTCTACGGGGAGAAGTGTGAAATATATATAGACCACAAGAGACTGAAATATATTTTTACACAGAAGGACTTGAATATGCGCCAAAGAAGGTGGTTGGAGTTAATTAAGGACTACGACTGTGAGATTTTATACCATCTGGGTAAGGCAAATGTCGTTGTCAACGCCTTAAGTAGAAAGGGTCGGGAGAAGTTGATGATGTTGACCGATCAGGAGAAGCTAATTTCAGAAATGGAGAAACTGGAGTTGGAAGTGAAGTATCCTATGGAAATTGATGAGAAGCTATTTCAGATGAAATCTGGTACAACCCCATCGGATAATGTTAAGGAGGCTCAACTTGTGACGATGAATGCAAAAGGTGATAAGGAAGATATGCGAAGGAACCGAACCAAGATTTAAGATGGATAAGGAAGGAATACTGAGATTTGAAAGCAGAATTTGGGTACCGCCAGTACCAGAGATTAAGGAAGACATTTTGAGTGAGGCTCATACCTCACGATATTCAATTCACCCTGGTAGTACCAAGATGTATCAAGATCTTCGACAACACTTCTGGTGGCCAAATTTGAAACGTGATGTTGCAGAATGTGTTGTCAAGTGTCTGACCTATCAGAAAGTGAAAGCAGAATATCAGAGACCAAGTGGGTTGCTACAACCGTTGGAGATCCCAGAATGGAAATGGGAACATATTACATTGGACTTCGTGGTTGGCCTTCCGATGACTCAGAAAGGTTACGACGCAGTATGGGTTATCGTTGACCGACTGACGAAATCCGCACACTTCCTTCTGATAAAAATCATATTCAACTTAGATCAGTTGCCAAGGTTATATATAAAAGAGATTGTTTCCGATAGGGATCCGCGCTTTACATCGAACTTCTGGAAACGTCTACAGGAATGCATGGGTACGCAATTGCGAATGAGTACGGCATATCACCCTCAGACAGATGGACAGAGTGAAAGAACGATTCAGACATTAGAAGATATGCTAAGAGCCTGTGTAATGGACTTTAAAGGCAATTGGGATGATCACCTACCGTTAGTAGAGTTCGGATACAATAATAGTTACCACGCTAGTATTGGCATGTCGCCTTATGAAGCGTTATACTACGTGAAAAGTAACTCGCTTTCATTGGGATGAAGTTGGTGAAAGACGATTATTAGGGCCGTAATTGGTACAACAGACAGCAGTAAATAGTCAAAGTAATCCGAACACGATGGTAGCATTTCAAGATAAAGCGAAGAAATAAATACCGATCCACATCGTAAAAATGTTGAGTTTGAATCGTAGTTATGTATTCTTGAAGGTCTCTCCACGGAAGGAAAGATTAGGTTCGAAAAGAAAGGAAAATTAAGCCCAAGATTCATTGGACCATTTGAAGCATGCGAAGAATCGGAGAAGTTGTGTATGAGGTAGCCCTACCTCCAAAGACTCGAGAATGTCCACAACGCCTTCCATGTTTCGCTTTTACTGACCCTACAAACCCGATTACAAGTATGTAATTGAATACGAACCCCTACATTTTGAAAAAAGACTTATCTTATTTAAGAAATTCCCATTCAAATTGTCGATGTAAAAGAACAAGTTCTCGTAAATAAAGTAATACCTTCTCGTTAAGGTAATTTGGAGGAACCACAACGTCAAGAAGCTACGTGGGAACTCAAAGAGAATATGATGAAGAATTACCCTCATTTATTTACTTAAATTATGTATAAGCGATTCTGGAGACAGAATATTTGTAAGGGGGGAGAATGTAACAGTCAAATTTATCGAAATGTGATTTCGGGATAGAATCCTTTTATGGGGGAAAGATGTGATGAAACGAGATTTTGTAATTTAATTTTAATATTTATTGAATTAAATAAATATTTTTGATGATTTAATTATTAGATTAAATAATTAATTGATGAAGTTGTGGTAGATTAATTTAAATATATGTGTTATATTTATTAAATTAATGTGGAGAATATTTATTATTCAAGTATGTATTTTGTGAGCTTATTGAATTAAAAGAAATATTTAATAAGCTTAATGTTATTTTAATTAATTTAATAATTAATTAGAGATTTAATAATTTGACATTATTAATGAATGAGAAATTCAATTATGCGACTATGTGAATTAATGAGAAATTATTTTATTTTATTTAAAATAAATTAAACTAGATATTTGATTTATTTTATAAAGGTGTGACACATGTTTTCAAACTATATTATAAATGTTTTATTAAATTAACTTGATATAAGTCTTTTAAGGCTAGGCAAATGAGGCCTTAAGAGGAGTTGAAGCGATTAAACCACGTATGGAGTAATCGACCTCAACTCTACAAAGATAAAGGCTCGATTGGCATTATTCTAATATTCTTCATTTTAGAGTAAATTGAAAGGGAAAAAGAGAATTAGAGAGAATTGTTAAGTGAATTGTGATTGAAGAAGAGTTGAGAAGGAATTCATCTCCTGTGTAATTTACATTATACGCTTTGGGTAATCTCCTCCTTCCCAAATTTTAAATTTAAGTTGTTTACGTTTTTATAAAATGGCTTTCAAGTTTCTTTGTAAAGTCTCTCGTAAGTTGGAAAGAGTAAGGATTATGTGCATGTATGTGTTAAGATGTATCATATCGTATTTGATTATATATAATATAGATTATATATATCATCGGTTTCATAATTACAACGTATGTTATGGCCTCAAAATTTACAGAGTATGGAATATGGCCATATGGCCCTTATACGTGATTTTAATATGTCAAACATAAATTATTTTGTAAAATTCACACTCATATATGATTATGCATGATAAAACAAAGGAATCAAACTCCAAATAAACAGAATTGGTGTTATAATGAACCCTTAATGTTGATTTTCATGTTTTGTATTGAAAAATCTCAAGAAAATCAAGAACAATAAATTATATGTTTTGATTATGCAAAATTATGTGTTTTAACATGTTAAAATCATGCTAGAAGGGTTAAGTAGTGATCATATATGTATTACAATGTTTGGGCATGTCTAATTTCGTGTAAAAATAAACTAATTGGAAGTTATGGTCATATTCCGTGTTCTTCACAGAACGTATAATTTTACTTGTGATTGATTTTTGGCCTAATTTGGCCTTGTTATGTTCATTTGACCTGCTGAAACTACTAAATCGAGTTCACTGGTAACCACTTCTTGCCAATGCGTTACTAAACTAAATTACCATTTTAAAAAAATAAAAATAAAAAATAATAAAAATAAAATAAAATAAATATTCGATGAAAATTATTATTAAAATATTTATAAAATAAATTAAATATTTTAATTGAGATATTATGGAATAAAATAAATATTTAATGAAAATTATTATTAAAATATTAATAAAATAAATTAAATATTTTAATTGAGATATTTATGGAATAAAATAAATATTCGATAAAAATTATTATTAAAATATTTATAAAATAAATTAAATATTTTAATTGAGATATTATGGAATAAAATAAATATTTGATGAAAATTATTATTAAAATATTTATAAAATAAATTAAGTATTTTAATTGAGATATTTATGGAATAAAATAAATATTCGATGAAAATTATTATTAAAATATTTATAAAATAAAATAAATATTTTAATTGAGATATTTATGGAATAAAATAAATATTCGATGAAAATTATTATTAAAATATTTATAAAATAAAGTAAATATTTTAATTGAAATATTTATGGAATAAAATAAATATTCAATGGAAATTATTATGAAATAATTTATTCGAGTGTAATAATAGTAAGAGAATGAAAATATTCTAATTTAATTAAGTAATTAAATTAGAAGGGTAATAATTTGTTAAATAAAGTGGAGTTTATATTAAATAATTAAGTGAAAATGTAATTAATGAATGTCGTGAATACATATGGTATGTGTGTAGGATTTGTGGTGAACTCAAGTAGTAATCGTTTAGCTTCACGATACGAGACAAGTTTCCTAACCCTACTTGTTATCATTATTCAAGTTTATAAATCAAGTTATATTATTTGTTATATTAAAGATTATCTATCATTTCAAAGTATGATTACATTTATACAATACTTGTTCTATTGTATACCTCTTAAGATTCTTATTCAATTTAATTATCATTTATTGTTGAACCTTATTACACTAGTGAACCCTTATTCGATTCGACTAGTCCATAGTTGATGAACGCTCTAAATTTAAGAACCCTTATTGAATTATCCAAACCAAACTTCCTTTGGTGGGACTCGATGTTAAATCGAGATGAACAACCTCAGATAGGGATTTCTTATGCATTATCGTTAAGATATTGTGCACAGTATGGTACTAATGGCTGATCCCCCTAAGTACGAGTAGAATAGTCCATAGTCTTATGACTGTTAAAGGTTTCAAGTATAACCCTTGATAACCTAGGACATAGTTCAAGGTCTTATGACCCTCAAAAATCTTTTGAATTCTTGTTATTCATTCTTGATTCAAAAGTTGAGCTTTTATTTCAGAAGTCTTGGATTCACTCGCATGTTATTATATATTGTTATTTCATTTTTATACTTGTGGGCAATCATGCTCACTCTTGCATAATAATAATATTGCAGTTAAGAACGAAAGGTACGATGAGCCTTCGACTAGCAAAGGCAAGGGCAAAGCTAATAAGTGATGAAGACTTGTTATTTAATTTTTAAGAATGTTATTGTTAAGACTTGATGTTGTTTAAGACTTATTATTTGTTTATGTTTCCGCACAGATGTTTAAGGTTAGTTTGACCTGGGATTGTATTTATTATTCAGATGTTGTAACCCCATAAGGGGAGGATTTATTTCTATCTATTGCATGGGTTGCATTTATTATGGGTAGATAGATAGATGATATTTGTACAATGAACACCAAATCATGTGGAATCTTAAGTACCCGGATTTGGGGGTGTCACAGGTTGGTATCAAAGCTGTAGGTTATGAACCTTAGGTGGGGGAAACAACCTTAAGTAATAGTCTTATAGAAAGAACATAGTGATGGAAAACTCTTAACGAGTTCTAAGAAATGAATTTCTGTAATTCATTGAAGATAATAAAAGACTTTATGTGCTTATGTGTTAAATTATGTGCTCACTAGTACGACTTAGTAACTAAAACTTGAAATTTTGTTGTCAGGATGTCGGATGTTGGAGGAACTAATCGAACTGGGGAGGAGGAGCCCCGAGTACCTACAGAGGAGGAGCCCCAGGACATTCATGTCGTTGGGGAACAGTTGGAACAGTTTGCATCCCACTTGGTTGATAATGAAGAGAGAATGACGTGGATGTTTCTAAGAGGTTTGAAACCCGAGATACGTCAATATCTAATTTCTCACAAACAGTGTTTATATTCAGATGTTCTAAATAGGGCTCAGTTATTGGAGCGCAATAACGAGTCAACCCAACCAAGAGAGAGCAGCCGGCAAAATGATAATACCAATGGTAGCAGTCATCGAAGCGGTGACAACAAACATGGTGGAAGTCAATATGCCAGAAATGGTAACCACTTCGGTGGTAATCATGGCCAAGAAAATAAAAGTGGGAATTTTAAGAAGAGGAGATTCAAAAATGATGGAAGGACGTCAGCACCAGCACCTGTTGTTATGGAAGGAGAATGACTGCTGGTCGTATGTTACAAATACGGAGGGGAGGTACACATCAGTCAAAACTGTACACAGCAGTCCAAAACATGTTACAATTATGGAAGAGAAGGTCACATAGCCCGATTTTGTTGTGCACCGAAGTCAAGTCCAACTGGGATGGAGGCATCAAAGGCCATCCCAGACAAGATAAAATCGGTAGTTCAAGGGAGAGCGTTTGTCGTAACCTCCCAAAAAGTGAGGAATCCAAACGAGGTGATCATGGGTAAGCTAATCATAAACTCTAGTGAAGTCTATACCTTATTTGATACCGGTTCTACCCATTCTTTTATTTCTCCTACTTGCGCTCAACGTTTAAATTTAACTCCGGAGAAATTAGACTTTGATTTATATGTTTAAACTCCGTTGGGAGAAACCTTCATTACATCCACTATTTATAAGTCTTGTTTGATTCAAATCGGTAACCGCACGTTACCTGTCGATCTTATCTCTTTGAAAATACTTGCATTTGATGTGATTTTAGGGATTGATTGGTTAACTACTCATCATGCAAAAATTGATTATTTTTGTAAAGTTGTTAGCTTTCATATTCCTAACCAATCTATTATGCGAATTCAAGCAACCAAACCACTAAAGTCAATCACTGTCATATCAAACCATAAAGCTATTCATTTATTGAAAAATGGATGTCAAGCTTTCTTAGCACATGTCACAAATTTAAACAAAAATACGTCAGATTTGAATGATATTTCTATTGTTAATAAATTTTCGACATATTCCACGAAGAACTTCTGGCATACCTCGGGAAAGGCGTGAAATTGAATTTTGTATCGACCTTGAATCCGGTACAAAACCCATTTCAAAAGCCCCATATCGAATGGCTCCTATTGAACTTCAGGAGTTAAAAACCCAACTACATGAATTGTTAGACATCAGTTTCATTCATCCTAGTACGTCTCCTTGGTGTGCTCCTGTTCTATTCGTGAAGAAGAAAGATGGAAGTATACGACTTTGTATTGATTATCGGGAGTTGAATCATGTCACCATCAAAAATAGGTACCCGTTACCTCGTATTGATGATATGTTTGACCAGTTGCAAGGCGCAAAATTCTTTTCAAAGATTGATCTTCGTTCTGGATATCATCAATTGAAGATTAAAACTAATGACATTCCAAAGACTGCTTTCAGAACTCGGTACGGGCATTATGAATTCCTAGTCATATCTTTTGGATTGATTAATGCTCCTACTGACTTCATGGATATGATGAACCGAGTATTCAAGGAATATTTGGATCACTTTGTGGTTGTCTTTATTGATGACATCCTCATTTACTCCAAAAATTGTGAAGATCATGAGCAACACTTGAAGCTGATACTCTAAAAGCTTCGTGAAAATAAGCTTTATGCCAAGTTAAAGAAATGCGAGTTCTGGCTTGAAGAAGTAGCATTCCTTGGGCACGTGATATCAAATCATGGAATATCGGTTGACCCGACAAAGATTAAAGTAATTCAAAGTTGGGAGCAACCTAAGTCAGTGACCGAAGTACGTAGCTTTCTTGGCTTAGCTGGTTATTACCGGAGATTCGTAGAAGGGTTTTCTCGAATCGCTACTCCATTAACTCAGCTGACTCGGAAAGATACAAAATTTGATTGGAGCAAGGAATGTGAGAAGAGTTTTCAAGAACTCAAGAGGAGGCTCATTTCAGCACCTGTTCTGACAATACCAACTAGTTTAGAGGTATTTGTCATATACAACGATACTTGTGCAAGGGTTTAGGATGTTTTCTCATGCAACATGGGAAATTTATAAGCATATACCTCACTACAACTCAAAGAATATGAGAGGAATTATCCTACTCATGATCTAGAGTTAGCATTCATCATTTTTACGTTTAAGATTTGGAGGCATTACGTATGGAGAGAAGGTGGAGATCTATACTGAATCATAAAAAAGCCTCAAATATTTCTTCACTCAAAGGAACTCAACATGCGACAACGACGATGGCTTGAGCTATTGAAAGATTACGATCATACCATTCAATACCATTCTAGAAAAGCGAACGTCGTAGCTGACGCATTGAGTAGAAGGTCATATGTGGGTACGAGTGTGATATTGTCAACACAAATGCCCATTTTGTATGACTTACAAAGGATGGAGATAGAGTTATAGACTCTGTGGACCCACGCGATGATGGCAAATATCTGAGTAGAACAGGCTTTAATCGATAAAGTTAAAGTTGTTCAAGCTAAAGACCTGGAGCTGATGCGTATGAGGAAGAAAGTGCAAGAAGGTGTTATTCTGGAAGAAAGAATCGATGAAGAAGGAATACTTCGAGTCAACTCCAGACTTTGTGTTCCTAACGATTCTGACTTGAAGTATAAAATCATGATGGAGGCGCACAACACACCGTTTGCAATCCATCATGGGAGTACCAAAATGTATCGTGATCTTTGACATACATTTTGGTGGAGAAATATGAAGAGAGAGATAGCGGGGTTTATCTCAAGGTGTCTAACTTGTCAATGAGTCAAGGTAGACATCAAGTGCCAAAGGTCCATTGCAACCACTTGAAATTCCGAATAGAAGTGGGAGCACATTACCATGGATTTCATTATTGGTCTTCCCAAGTTTTCTCAAGGCATAGATGCGATTTGGGTCATTGTTGATATATTGACCAAGTCCGCTCATTTCTTATCGATCTGAGAAACTTATACACTTGAACGTCTTCTTGCTCGTATGTACATAAACGAGATTGTAAGATTGCATGGTATGCCAGTATCCATAGTTTCTGATCGAGACCCAAGATTCACTTCACGATTTTAGGTTAGTTTGTAAAAAGCTATGGGCACAGATTTACGATTTAGTTTAGCATATCATCCTCAAACGGACGGGCAGTTAGAGAGGACTATTCAAACTCTTGAAGATTTATTAAGACTTTGTGTCCTTGACTTCAAAGGAAGTTGAGACAAGTTCTTACCATTGGTGGAGTTTTCCTATAACAACGATTATCAAGTAAGTATTGGCATGGCTCCATTTGAGGCGTTGTATGGAAGAAAGTGTCGCTTCTCCGATATCTTTGGGATGAGGTGGGTAAAGCAACGTTGTTGGGGATAGGAGTTGAATACGTATGACTACGGAAAATATTCAAACGATCCGACAATGTATAAAAAACCTCACAAGATCGATTAAAAGAGTTATGATGATCTTCATCGAAAGGGCGTGGAATTCAATATTGGAGATCATGTGTTGTTACGTGTTGCTCCATGGAAAGGAGTTGAGATTTGGAAAGAGAAAAAGCTCAATCCTCGATTCATTGGCCCATTTTAATCCTCGATCGAGTAGGAATCATGGAATATAGACTCGCTTTATCGCCAAGAAGTATGTCTCGTGTTCATAACATTTTTCACATATCTATGTTACGTAAATATGTGAAAGACCGAACCACATTATTGAATTAGAAATAGGACGAGATAGCGGAAGATTTATCGTATGAAGAGGTACTTATTAAAATCTTGGATAAGAAGGATCATATTCTACGCTCTAAGGTTATACCTCAAGTCAAAGTTTTGTGGAGAAACCACGATGTTGAGGAAATGACCTGGGAGTTAGAATCTTAAATGAAGTCAAGGTATCCTCACCTCTTTGACATACCAGGTACGCACCCTAATTTCGAAGACGAAATTTCATAAGAAGGGGAGGTTGTAAGACCCCAACCTTTATGAATAAAGATTAATTTTTCTCGAAATATATTTTTGAATATTATGGTGTGGATTTGATATAATGTTATAGTTGTGGGTATTATTTACAAATTTTGCAAAGTAAGCAACTGGTTATTTAATATTCGATTGGTCGGAGAATATTTGTTTTAACAGGGAATATTCGTATGACGACACAATCATTGGTGGACCCCACAACGGAAGTACTGTCGTAGTTAGAAAGCGACATAATTATCTTTTTATAAAAATAACGGCGAAAGTTTTACCGTTAAATTGTTGAACTACCCGGTGGTAAAAGTACAGTAATACGCGTGGTTGCATAGTAGCACACAGTATTGATTATTGATACTTACATGAGAAGTCACTCAGTTATACTCAATTATTGCTACAGTAATTGCTGCATAATATCTCTCATATTATTGATTCAATTATTGTCACAGTATCATATGCATAATATTTTATATTATTAAATCAATAATTGAGACGACAAAATTATTCATATTATTTTTTGCAATATTGAAAATGTCTAGAAAGTTTTGTCAAAGAGAGGTTTGGTCACCTAATTGCGCGCCAATAGGGAGAAATCCTTATCGGAAAGCCCCCTCTTTCCTGGAAATGATCTGGTTGTTAAATATTGTGAGTTATAATATTAATGATGAATAAGTTTGTGTTGATTAAAGATGAAATTGATATTTCCATTGTGTGTGGATTATTAGTGTTAGTGGAAATCGACATCTATTAGATAATAATTGATGTATGGAGGTTATATTGATTAATCGGGTAATTAATCGGATAAATGAGCAATTAATTGCTATTCATTCACATTCTTATAACTATTTTTTCACATGTGTGTACTATTGATTCATATGCATGTACTATTAGGGGAGGTGGTGCAAGATTGATAATACTTGCATGACTAAATTTAAAATGGAGGTATAGATGAAGGTACTATACTATAATTATTTTTTCACATGTATAGAACTATTGATTCACATGAATGTACTATTGATTCACATGATGTACTATTAGGGAAGGTGGTGCAAGTTTGATAATACTTGCAGGACTAAATTAAAAATGAAGGAAAAGATGATGGTATTATACTGTAATATTTTGAGCTCCAAAACGTGAAATTATCGAAACTATGTTTTCCTATAAATAGAAGCTCATTCTTCTTTCATTCTCACCAATTCACTAAGACTCATAAGAGCAATTATAGAAAGAGAAGCTATAGAGAGAGAAGCTTTAGAGAGAAAGAAAGAAGTGCTGCTACCTCATTATTCCAATTGATCTTTCTTTTTTGAGGTAAGGGATATTATTTTGTTCAGTATTCATAGGAATAATATTTTCTTCCATACTCTGTAGTATGTGAGTAATATTATTTCGTCTCGTATTCCTGATTATACCCTCATTTTGTTAAAGTATTGCTTCTATACTCCGTTAAATTAGTAGAATATCCTTGAAATTTGCGCTTCATCTAGTATCGTTTCACAAGGATATCTTCTGCATTTTCTTGTTAAATTTTAAGCTTTTCATGTCGGAGTAATGTCCATGAGTAGTATTCATTTTTATAGTACTATTCACAAAGTACTATTCACGGGGTACTATTCACAAAGTACTATTCACAGGTACTATTCACAAAGTACTATTCATGAATACTATTCACAAAGTACTATTCACGGGGTACTATTCCCAAAGTACTATTCACGGGGTACTATTCACTCGGGTACTATTCACCCGGGAAATTTTTCATGACAAAAATTGATTTCTTTTCAGTCCAAATCATTTTTGATACAATATCATTCTTGAATTTTACTCCACAAAGCAGTATCATGTTGGCAATTTAAACATTATTGAATTCTGGATAAATTAAATTATAAATCTTTAAAAACTTATCCTTTGTTTCTTTTAATTGAATTCTTATATCATTGTCATCATCCTCATGCTTATTTTGTGATAAAAGTCATCTGTGGCTTACGTGCATAGATGACCTATTGATTGGTATGATTATGACCAGGGATTATACGATATAATCATGACCGTAATGTTACAAATGATGTGGCAAAAACCCTCATTGGCCTGTAGTGCATTGATGGACAGTTGTATGTATGATTATGACCAGGGATTATTCGGTATAATCACGACCATTGATGATTACATGAATATCCTTGGCCCGTAGTGCAGGGATGATTCGATGATGTGGTTTATTTATTAAGCTGAGTCTCGGCGATAAAATTGATGATAAACTTTTTAAATCATAGAAGATAGTAGATATCATGCTCTACTTGACTCTTCTAATGGATTGCTTGTTCCGCTGCAGTTAAACTTGATGTTTATTATATTTTATCAGTTTAACACTGTTGAAGGCTAACGATAATTTATTCTGCATTATCTTAGTTGTAAAACCCCAACTTTTTGAATAAAGATGAATTTTCTATAAATATTATTTTTGAATATTATGGAGTGAAATTTATATAATAGTTGTGGGTAATATTTATAAATTTTGCAAAGTACGCAAGTTGTTATATAATATTCGATTGGTCGGGGAATATTCGTTTTAACAGGGAATATTAGTACAACGGCAAAATCATTAGTGGACCCCTAGCGGAATTATTAGCCGGATCGAGAAAACGACAAAAATACTTTATGAAAATAACAAATGGAAGTTTTACATTAAGCTGTTGAAACACGGTGTTAAAAAAGCACGATGTCTGGCGTGGTTGCAAGTAGTAGCTGCAGTATTGATTATTGATGCTTATTTGGTTGGACCCTCACTTACCCATTTTTTAAAAAGCTGTCGGTAGAAGTTGTTTTAATTTTATATATATATATATATATATATATATATATATATATATATATATATATATATATATATTATTATATATATAATTTGTCACATGTTTTAAAATGGTGGTGGGGAGTTCACAGGGAAAGTAAAAGAAAATGGAATTGATTTGTCTGGTGGATTTTTTTGGGAGGTTTTGAATGAGTTTTCAAACTTGGTCATTATTTGGCCAAACTTTTCAAATCATGTAGTATTAAATGATAGCTTGCATTCTAATTGGTCAAGGATATGATAGTAGCATGTGTTATATATATAAATATATTATATTTTTATTTTGTTTGACTAAGGAGGTTACCTTTTGAAAATAGGCGTCTGTTGATTCAACAAAATTCAGCCGTGAATTTTTCTCTGCACAGGTTATATATATATATATAAATATATTATATATTATATTTTATTTAAAAGATTTTGCTTTAAATATAGACCGTCAGATCAAAGTAAATCAATCTGGACCGTTCATGGATTAGTTATTATGCATTCCATTTTTCTATAAATAGAAGCTCATTCATTCATTATTTTCTTACAAAATCACTGAACTCTAGAGAGAGAAACTATAGAGAGAGATTATAGAGAGAAAGAAGAAAGTATTCTGCTACTTCACTACTTATATATCCAGTACTCTTCTTCTTAAGGTAGGGAATATTATTTGTTGTACTCGTAAGGGGTGTTATTCTTTCTTATTCATGAAGAGAAGCTGTTGTTATTCCATTTCTTATTATTACATTGGAATAACTTTTGTATCTGTGATCTACCCTATACTTGGTGACATTCTTCTATTATTCATTTGGAACATCTTGTGCATGTGTTTTACACGGCACTGGTTAAATCTTTATTATTATTCCGTTGGAACATCCTGTTTGTGTGTTTTACAGGACTGGTTAAAATCTTTATTATTATTCCGTTGGAACATCACATGCGTATGTTTTACACGGACACGGTTACATCTTATTATTATTACATTTGGAACATCACATGCATGTGTTTTTTACAGGACTGGTTAAAATCTTTATTATTCTGTTGGAACATCCTGTCGATGCAAATTTTGCACGGATTGGTTAGATTATTATTATTCGTTGGAATAACTTTGTCTGTCTGATACCGCATGCATGGTGATTTCTTCTGTTATTCCATTCTTTATTATACTCGGTTGGTTCTGGTTTGACTTCTATACTCCATGAAATTAGTTGAATATCCTTGATATTTCGCTTCATCCGATATCTTTTCATGGAAATATTATTCTCGATCATTCTTGAATTTTACTCTACAAAAGCAGTATCATGTTGACAATTTGGACGTTAATAATTCACGGATAAAATAATTCTTGAACTTATTTTATTGAATTCTTATATCATTGTCATCATCCTCATGTTTATATTTTGTTGAAAGTCGTATGTGGCTGTGGTGCATAGATGGACTTGGTATGATTATGACCGAGGATTATTCGGATTGTAATCATGACCGTAATGTTACAAATAATGTGGTAAAAGTCCTTATTGGCCCATAAGCGCATTGATGGACGGATTGTTGGCATGATCATAACCCATTAATGAATACACAAATATTCTTGGCTCGTAGTGCATGGATAATTATGGTCGTGATACTAAAGAATATCCTTGGTAGTAGAAGGGGGTGATTCGATGATGTGGAGTATTTATTGTTTGAGTCTCGCGTGATAATGATGATGAAAAACCTTTTTAATCATAAAAGATAGTAGATTTTATATTCTACCGACTCTTTTAATGGATTTCTTGATTACCAGCTGCGGTTAAACTTGATTTCTATTATATTTTATCAGTTTAACATTGTTGGAGACTAATGATAATTTATTCTGCATTATCTTAGTCATAATATTTCTTACTGGGCTAGTTGAGCTCACCCTTTCTTTCACTATTCTCTTCAAAAAATGAGAATATAGTTGGGACGAGTCGGGGAATGGAGTGATGGTCCAGAGGATAGCATTAGTAGTCCTCACTATTCTGTGAAATAGTGTGATAATAATTTTAATGAGGACTCCTTTTGAGTTTGTATAATCTCTAGTAGATAATATTTATATTCAAACTCACAGTTTATGTTTTGTCGTATTGTACACGACAGTTGTATTAGTAAGTTGTATTTGAATTCTGTACCATGTATCTGGCGACCCAAGATGGGTGATGTATACCTAATTTTGGGGGCGTCACAGTTGGTATCAAAGCTTAGGGATATGATCCCTGGCTAAGGTGTGAGACAAGAACTAGGAGGGGAGAGACGGGAAGTTCTTTCACTAGTATGACCTACCTAAGTTTATTGGTTATTTAATTGGTTGGTCAGAGTATATTGATAATATGTGACATGTTAATTAACCTTTGTTTTGTGGCAGTATTTGAAAATGGCAGCTGAAAATGTCAACAATTGAGTGAATGAGACCGTGACACCTCTAATCACCAACCGAGGATAATGTAATATCAAAGAAGAAGAAATTAGAGATATCTACGTGGTAAGTGAAGAACTAATAGTTGCTTTTTTTGAGCTAGTGGCGAGAGGTAGCGATGAGAGTGAGGAAGAAGAGGAAGAAGAGAACACGAGGAGAATTGGTTAGAAGAAGTTTATGATCAAAACTTAGAATTACAAAATCGTGTTCATGAGTTAGAAGGGCAAGCTGAAGAACGACAGGCTGTCGTGGACCAAAGAGATGTAATGATTCAAAATTGTGTTACCCGATATGTGATGCTCAAACAAAATCACGCTTTGGCACAGTGTAAGATATTAAAGTTAGAATCTGAGAATTCAAATATCAAGGATCAGCTGAAAGAAGAAACAACTGAATGAGTGAGAATGAAGGATGCGTGGGTAAAAGCCGCATGACGTGTTGATATTGTAGAAAGAGACGTCCGATCCAAAAAGGAAATAGGCATGCCCCTGCGAACGCATACGCATGCCCCTGAGGAAATAGGCAATGGTGTAGGAACCCCAATCATACTCTCCTATACGGTCCACATGTCGTGTTACGCTGATCAAAGCGAATGACACCGTAGAAGAGTTCTTTGCTATGAAGCACCCCCTAATGATCATCAGGAACAATCGCTGAAGAATGTGATCCCTGACTCTGACATCAGCTGGTATGGGCTCACTCAGCAGCCCACTCATAGCATCCACACTCAAAGAACCCGTACGGATGGTCCTTCCCTTTAGCGCCTCCGCTGGAACTCTTAATAAGGATCTGACGGTAGTAGGGGTGATATCTGCCATACAAGGCACTGGTGCCCCTCCAAACTTCATACCTGTGATAAACCGCCAATCCATCGGCGTCATCATCACCTCACAGTCCAACAAATGGAGTGAGTGAGTCTGGTGAAACCAGCGCTCAGACAATGCCCTGAGGTAACCCCAGGGACAACAACGGGAAAGGATGGAAAAGAACGCTCCAAATCCCCAGTCATGCACAATCACTCTATAGTCAGGATGCAGAGCCTGGAACATGGAGTGAATGCTAAACCAGTTCCCTCAATGCTGTGTAAATTCGGGAACCTACATAAAATGCAGATCGACATCAAAATCCTTTACTCCTCATCAATAAGAAAGAAGGAAGATTAAAGATCTAACATTATACCTCTTTGGCGTGCAAGTACATCGAGGGATGTCGACTCAAATTACCCAGAAGCTCTGGGTTTGCCACTGAATACTCACGGAGGTCCCTCACGGGAATATGTGTAGTGAGGGCGGGGTCCGCGATCAAACATCCTCCTCCTCGCCCTCCTCGACGTCCAAGACATCAACACAGATTTGGACGATCATCGCTTCCACTAACCGGATGAGGTCGTCTATGTGAAGCGAGGATGAGGCACTTCAAAAGCCCTCCTCCAGTACACCGAAGTGCTCTCATGGGAACTACTCGGCTGATCCAGATCCATAATATATGGACTGAAGTCTCCAAATCACCTCAGAAAGGTGTGGTAATTTCTAACCTGGAGATGTCTTTTCAAAATGTATTTTATGACTACATACATGCATGCATTATTTAACATACATCTACAGTAGAGTTAAAAATGCATGACTATTCAACGCCTACATTTTGGAAAAAATTTACCATAGTCCCCTCTATAAATAAGACTATCCACATGCATATAGGCATGACTAGGTGGCCATTCAATAGCACACATGCCCATAGTTATATACATACTATCTGCATAAAAAGTTAAAGTCATCAATCCATAAGGGTAGTTTAATTACCATGATTACTTTGCATTTTTACCTTTTGCTCATTTGTCCTCAAAATAGGATAAAGAATAGCAGAAAAAGGTGTCAATTTGACTGTCGCAGAAGTCAATTTTTTTCACATCATTATGTTCAGCATGGTTTAATACTAACATTTACTATGTTGAATATTTTTTATCAAGTCATTTGAGAATGCATATTCACTACTATGTGTTTAAATGCATTTTATGTGATAAGTCATTTTCCAACGGATAAAAACTTGAAAAGAAGACATGCATACATTACCAGGACGGTGTAGAACACTTGTACAGTGACAGAATTTGTAGAAAGTTGTTCAAACTCAGCAGATCTGAAGAAGAGCTCTCGGATATCCTTCGCGACGCAACTTGAAAATGACTTATGAAAGCAATCTGCAGGCATTTAGTAGCCACGGCTGGTCGTAGGTCCACCTGTGGCTGCTGCATGTGTACCTGTGGCACCCCTATATGGGTCCCACCCCTCCATCTCGGTCCAGTTCGAGTTACAAAGGAGTTCTCACAAGCTAAAAAAGCCAAATCAGGAATAAAAACGCTACGCGATTGAAAGCGAGAATAGCTTATAATCTCGGGTTTTCGAGACCAAGTCGTGGGTCGCACATTCCTCATTGGTATTCATCCAAGCATAGGGTACACTATCTTGGATGATCTCAAATGTTACAATTCATACTAGGCAATGCCTTACGCAGGTCCAATGCCGCCAATTTAGGGTCGTCACCCTAATTCTAAAAGTCGATCCCCAGCAGGGGTTACAATGCATTTTCCATTGATGCACACGTCAGCGAGGATTAAGCCGATCCCCGGCAAGGGTTACAATGCGTGTTTATCTGTTGATTCACACATCAGCGAAGTTCAAGAAGCCTTGACAGTCTGCCCAACAAGGGTGTTTATCCGTTGATTCACACGTCAGTGAAGGTCAAGCAGCCTTGACAGTCTTCCCAACAGGGGTTTTATTCGGTGACGTTCATGTCGCCGTGAAGGTCAACGCGACGACAACACATCTTTCAAGCGATAAATCCAATAAAACATTGATATGTCATGGCGACACAAACCAGGAAGGATCAACATCATCGGGGAGGATCGATGATGGAATATGTTATACACATCCTCAAACAGATAAAGCTTTATCCCTACACTGATCTCTTGTACACGAGAGGCACATCTTCGGAATAAAGTTTGTATCAAGGATTAAGGACTTTGGTGATAGCCCCAACGTCAACATCCTAAAAGCCTTGGATCACACGTCCAAGCTCGTCATCGTTGTCGATCCCAGACAGAAGCAGCAGGGAGCCGAAAACATTCCATCATGTTGGAGATCAATCCAACAATCCACATGCATCATGCATTTGCATCATGTTGCTACACATAGCATCATGTTTATCTTGTTGCATTTCAAGTGTCTAGGATTCTTTATCATATCCATGCCATTGCATTGCATGAATATGATAAAAAAAGGGCATCTGTAGACACTCGAAATTTTTGCATACATCGCCACTTGACATTGCAGAGAGGCGATTCGCTCTTCAGAGATAACCACAGAAGACGGCTCATATCTAGTCCAGAGATACTACGAAGTTCGGTCTCAACCTCGGAACACACCGGGAGTATCGGGCCCAACCTCGAGAGATAACCCCGAGGCATGCGGTTCAAATAATCGAAAATTCTACCGGAGAAGGCCGATTCATCTCTGGAGATAACCACGAGATATTCGGTCAAAGGTCCAGACATAACACCGAGAAGAGTAGCGGCCCAACCTTGGAGATAACCCCAAGGAGTGCGATTAGCGATTCAAGATAACCCCGTAAATGCTTGTTTCAAATGAATGCATCGGCTTCAACCTCGGCACTCACATTGAGGCACTTTCAAGATGAGAGACCAGGAGATACACAGGAAGACAGGCACACCTCGGAGATGACATGAGGACCTTCAATACTACAAGCGGTCCAATCTCGAGAGATAACTCACAAGCAACCTCTCGCTTTATCATTGCCAAACCGTAGATATACCCCAAGTGAGGGCAAAGTCATCATTTTGCCACCTTGACGCTACATCGCTTGCAAATCTCAACATCTCATACATACATTTCTACACAACAATGTCCTACAAGAACCAAGGACATCCAATCCCGAGTGACTATTACACAAGGCAACGGATAGAATTTGAAGCTTGAAGACCGGAGGGCATGGTCCCATCTTCCTGACTTTATACAACCTCTAATCCCATGTCATTGCGTAACTCTCAACAACGGTGGTCCGAAATAGGTCTTATATACCTCAATCGGATGCCCGGATTACAATTTTGAAAGTTCGAACGGACATCACAGTGCATGCGTGCATGTGCTTCGAGACGGCGGGACCCGCGAAGCCCGGGGCACCCCGGGTAGCCGTAGGTACATCTTCGGCTAGCCGTAGGCCTGTGGCTCCCCCCTCTATAAATAGAGGGCTTGGGGTAGCCATTTTGTAAGAGAAAAGGCGAGGAAGCCCTATCAAATTTGCTCTATACACACCCTAAACTGAGTGTTTTCTCATTTTAAACACTTGTGAGCTCACATATAGCTACTATTTGTACCGGTGGGAGCCGAGTGTTTAAAGTTATAGAAGTCTTCTTTGGTAGCCCATTGTAAGCCTTCTTACACACTTTAAAGCCTTTCTCTTCATCTTTGCACACACCATTCTTCATGTTGAGAGTCGTGTTGTGTGTGTATTCCCAGATTTCGGTCCGTGGTTTTATTTCAGTTTGTATATATATATATATATATATATATATATATATATATATATATATCAACTGTTGTCGAACTTTGTTTGATGAGCCTGGATTTTACATCTGGTGCGTTTATTGCATATATATATATATATATTTACATTTCATCCTTTACCAAGTTTACTACTCATGGCGGTTGATTGCTTTTTTATGCTTTTATTTACATTTTCGATCCCCATGGAGGTGTTTTAGTGGTGGTGATCATGCGTATATATATATATATATATATATATATATATATATATATATATATATATATATACGAGATATGATCGGGATTGATTGGTTAACTACTCATCATGCAAAAATTGATTATTTTGTAAAGTTGTTAGCTTTCATATTCCTAACCAATCTATTATATAATTCAAGCAACCAAACCACTAAAGTCAATCCTTCGTCATATCAAACCATAAAGCTATTCATTTATTGAAAAATGGATGTCAAGCTTTCTTAGCACATGTCACAAATTTAAACAAAAATACGTCAGATTTGAATGATATTTCTATTGTTAATAAATTTCCTGACATATTCTGAAGAACTTCTGGCATACCCTCAGAGCGTGAAATTGAATTTTTTATCGACCTTGAATTCGGTACAAAACCCATTTCAAAAGCCCCATATCGAATGGCTCTATTGAACTTCAGGAGTTAAAACCCAACTACATGAATTGTTAGACATCGGTTTCATTCATCCTAAAGACGTCTCCTTGGTGTGCTCTCATTCTATTCGTGAAGAAGAAAGATGGAAGTATCGACTTTGTATTGATTATCGGGAGTTGAATCATGTCACCATCAAAAATAGGTAAATTAGTTACCTTGTATTGATGATCTGTTTGACCAGGTTAAGGCGCAAAATTCTTTTCAAAGATTGATCTTCGTTCTGGATATCATCAATTGAAGATTAAAACTAATGACATTCCAAAGATCGCCGTAACTGAATGCGGGCATTATGAATTCCTAGTCATATCTTTTGGATTGATTAATGCTCCTAACGACTTCATGGATATGATGAACCAGAGTATTCAAGGAATATTTGGATCACTTTGTGGTTGTCTTTATTGATGACATCCTCATTTACTCCAAAATTGTGAAGATCATGAGCAACACTTGAAGTCGATACTCTAAAAGCTTCGTGAAAATAAGCTTTATGCCAAGTTAAAGAAATGCGAGTTACGGCTGAAGAAGTAGCATTCCTTGGGCACGTGATATCAAATCATGGAATATCGGTTGATAAACAAAGATTAAAGTAATTCAAAGTTGGGAGCAACCTAAGTCAGTGACCGAAGTCGTAGCTTTCTTGGCTTAGCTGGTTATTACCGGAGATTCGTAGAAGGGTTTTCTCGAATCGCTACTCCATTAACTCAGCTGACTCGGAAAGATACAAAATTTGATTGGAGCAAGGAATGTGAGAAGAGTTTTCAAGAACTCAAGAGGAGGCTCATTTCAGCACCTGTTCTGACAATACCAACTAGTTTAGAGGTATTTGTCATATACAACGATGCTTCAGGCAAGGGTTTAGGATGTTTTCTCATGCAACATGGGAAAGTTATAGCATATACCTCACGGCAACTCAAAGAATATGAGAGGAATTATCCTACTCATGATCTAGAGTTGGAAGCTGTCATTTTTGCGTTTAAGATTTGGAGGCATTACCTGTATGGAGAGAAGGTGGAGATCTATACGAATCATAAAAGCCTCAAATATTTCTTCACTCAAAAGGAACTCAACATGCGACAACGACGATGGCTTGAGCTATTGAAAGATTACGATCATACCATTCAATACCATTCTAGAAAAGCGAACGTCGTAGCTGACGCATTGAGTAGAAGGTCATATGTGGGTACGAGTGTGATATTGTCAACACAAATGCCCATTTTGTATGACTTACAAAGGATGGAGATAGAGTTATAGACTCCAGGGACCCACGCGATGATGGCAAATATACGAGTAGAACCGACTTTAATCGATAAAGTTAAAGTTGTTCAAGCTAAAGACCTGGAGCTGATGCGTATGAGGAAGAAAGTGCAAGAAGGTGTTATTCTGGAAGAAAGAATCGATGAAGAAGGAATACTTCGAGTCAACTCCAGACTTTGTGTTCCTAACGATTCTGACTTGAAGTATAAAATCATGATGGAGGCGCACAACACACCGTTTGCAATCCATCATGGGAGTACCAAAATGTATCGTGATCTTTGACATACATTTTGGTGGAGAAATATGAAGAGAGAGATAGCGGGGTTTATCTCAAGGTGTCTAACTTGTCAATGAGTCAAGGCGGAGCATCAAGTGCCAAAAGGTCCATTGCAACCACTTGAAATTCCAGAATAGAAGTGGGAGCACATTACCATGGATTTCATTATTGGTCTTCCCAAGTTTTCTCAAGGCATAGATGCGATTTGGGTCATTGTTGATATATTGACCAAGTCTGCTCATTTCTTATCGATACGAGAAACTTATACACTTGAACGTCTTGCTCGTATATACATAAACGAGATTGTAAGATTGCATGGTATGCCAGTATCCATAGTTTCTGATCGAGACCCAAGATTCACTTCACGATTTTAGGTTAGTTTGTAAAAAGCTATGGGCACAGATTTACGATTTAGTTTAGCATATCATCCTCAAACGGACGGGCAGTTAGAGAGGACTATTCAAACTCTTGAAGATTTATTAAGACTTTGTGTCCTTGACTTCAAAGGAAGTTGAGACAAGTTCTTACCATTGGTGGAGTTTTCCTATAACAACAGTTATCAAGTAAGTATTGGCATGGCTCCATTTGAGGCGTTGTATGGAAGAAAGTGTCGTTCTCCAGTATGCTGGGATGAGGTGGGTAAAGCAACGTTGTTGGGACCGGAGTTGGTACGTATGACTACGGAAAATATTCAAACGATCCGACAATGTATAAAAACCTCACAAGATCGACAAAAGAGTTATGATGATCTTCATCGAAAGGACGTGGAATTCAATATTGGAGATCATGTGTTGTTACGTGTTGCTCCATGGAAAGGAGTTACGAGATTTGGAAAGAGAAAAAAGCTCAATCCTCGATTCATTGGCCCATTTTTAATCCTCGATCGAGTAGGAACTGTGGAATATAGACTCGCCTTATCGCCAAGTATGTCTCGTGTTCATAACATTTTTCACATATCTATGTTACGTAAATATGTGAAAGACCCGAACCACATTATTGAATTAGAACCGGACGAGATAGCGGAAGATTTATCGTATGAAGAGGTACTTATTAAAATCTTGGATAAGAAGGATCATATTCTACGCTCTAAGGTTATACCTCAAGTCAAAGTTTTGTGGAGAAACCACGATGTTGAGGAAATGACCGGGAGTTAGAATCTTAAATGAAGTCAAGGTATCCTCACCTCTTTGACATACCAGTCGCACCCTAATTTCAAGACGAAATTTCATAAGAAGGGAGGTTGTAAGACCCCAACCTTTATGAATAAAGATTAATTTTTCTCAAATATATTTTGAATATTATGGTGTGGATTTGATATAATGTTATAGTTGTGGGTATTATTTACAAATTTTGCAAAGTAAGTAATTGGTTATTTAATATTCGATTGGTCTGGAGAATATTTGTTTTAACAGGAATATTCGTATGACGACGACACAATCATTGGTGGACCCCATAACGAAGTAATCGTCAGAAGTTAGAAAGCGACATAATTATCTTTTATAAAAATAACGGTGAAAGTTTTACCGTTAAATTGTTGAACTACCCGGTGGTAAAAGTACGATGAATACGCCGTGGTTGCATAGTAGCACACGTGATTGATTATTGATACTTACATGAGAAGTCACACCGGTTATACTCAATTATTGCTACGAAGAATTCGCATAATATCTCTCATATTATTGATTCAATTATTGTCACGATGATCATATGCATAATATTTTATATTATTAAATCAATAATTGAGACGACAAAATTATTCATATTATTTTTTGCAATATTGAAAATGTCTAGAAAGTTTTGTCAAAGAGAGGTTTGGTCACCTAATTGCGCGCCAATAGGGAGAAATCCTTATCGGAAAGCCCCCTCTTTCCTGGAAATGATCTGGTTGTTAAATATTGTGAGTTATAATATTAATGATGAATAAGTTTGTGTTGATTAAAGATGAAATTGATATTTCCATTGTGTGTGGATTATTAGTGTTAGTGGAAATCGACATCTATTCCGATAATAATTGATGTATGGAGGTTATATTGACCAATCGGGTAATTAATCGGATAAATGAGCAATTAATTGCTATTCATTCACATTCTTATAACTATTTTTTCACATGTGTGTACTATTGATTCATATGCATGTACTATTAGGGGAGGTGGTGCAAGATTGATAATACTTGCATGACTAAATTTAAAATGGAGGTATAGATGAAGGTACTATACTATAATTATTTTTTCACATGTATAGAACTATTGATTCACATGAATGTACTATTGATTCACATGATGTACTATTAGGGAAGGTGGTGCAAGTTTGATAATACTTGCAGGACTAAATTAAAAATGAAGGAAAAGATGATGGTATTATACTGTAATATTTTGAGCTCCAAAACGTGAAATTATCGAAACTATGTTTTCCTATAAATAGAAGCTCATTCTTCTTTCATTCTCACCAATTCACTAAGACTCATAAGAGCAATTATAGAAAGAGAAGCTATAGAGAGAGAAGCTTTAGAGAGAAAGTAGAAGAGAAGTCTGCTACCTCATTATTCCAGTATTCAGTCTTCTTTTGAGGTAAGGGATATTATTTTGTTCAGTATTCATAGGAATAATATTTTCTTCCATACTCTGTAGTATGTGAGTAATATTATTTTCGCCTCGTATTCTGATTATACCCTCATTTTGTTAAAGTATTGCTTCTATACTCCAGTTAAATTAGTAGAATATCCTGAAATTTAGGCTTCATCTAAGTATCGTTTCACAAGGATATCTTCTGCATTTTCTTGTTAAATTTTAAGCTTTTCATGTCGGAGTAATGTCCATGAGTAGTATTCATTTTTATAGTACTATTCACAAAGTACTATTCACGGGGTACTATTCACAAAGTACTATTCACAGGTACTATTCACAAAGTACTATTCATGAATACTATTCACAAAGTACTATTCACGGGGTACTATTCCCAAAGTACTATTCACTTGGTACTATTCACTCTAAGTACTATTATTCACGGAAATTTTTCATGACAAAAATTGATTTCTTTTCAGTCCAAATCATTTTTGATACAATATCATTCTTGAATTTTACTCCACAAAGCAGTATCATGTTGGCAATTTAAACATTATTGAATTCTGGATAAATTAAATTATAAATCTTTAAAAACTTATCCTTTGTTTCTTTTAATTGAATTCTTATATCATTGTCATCATCCTCATGCTTATTTTGTGATAAAAGTCATCTGTGGCTTACGTGCATAGATGACCTATTGATTGGTATGATTATGACCAGGGATTATACGATATAATCATGACCGTAATGTTACAAATGATGTGGCAAAACCCTCATTGTTTCAGTAGTGCATTGATGGACGGTTGTATGTATGATTATGACCGAGGATTATCTAAGATAATCACGACCATTGATGATTACATGAATATCCTTGGCGAAGTGCGGGGATGATTCGATGATGTGGTTTATTTATTGTCGAGTCTCTAGCGATAAAATTGATGATAAACTTTTTAAATCATAGAAGATAGTAGATATCATGCTCTACTTGACTCTTCTAATGGATTGCTTGTTCCGCTGCAGTTTAAACTTTATGTTTATTATATTTTATCGGTTTAACATCATTGAAGGCTAACGATAATTTATTTCGCATTATCTTAGTTGTAAAACCCCAACTTTTGAATAAAGATGAATTTTCTATAAATATTATTTTGAATATTATGGAGTGAAATTTATATAATAGTTGTGGGTAATATTTATAAATTTTGCAAAAGTACATAAGTTGTTATATAATATTCGATTGGTGGGGAATATTCGTTTTAACAGGGAATATTAGTACAACGGCAAAATCATTGGTGGACCCTAACGGAATTATTGTCGGATTGAGAAAGCGACAAAAATACTTTATGAAAATAACGGCGGAAGTTTTACCGTTAAGCTGTTGAAACACCGGTGTTAAAAATCGATGTCTGGCGTGGTTGCGTAAGTAGCGCACCAGTATTGATTATTGATGCTTATTTGGTTGGACCTCACTTACCCATTTTTTAAAAACTGCTTGTGAGAAGTTGTTTTAATTTATATATATATATATATATATATATATATATATATATATATATATATATATATATATATATATATATATATATATCGTATATATATATAATTTGTCACATGTTTTAAAATGGTGGTGGGGAGTTCACGGAAAGAAAGTAAAGAAAATGGAATTGATTTATGCGGTGGATTTTTTGGGAGGTTTTGAATGAGTTTTCAAACTTGGTCATTATTTGGCCAAACTTTTCAAATCATGTAGTATTAAATGATAGCTTGCATTCTAATTGGTCAAGGATATGATAGTAGCATGTGTTATATATATAAATATATTATATTTTATTTTGTTTGACTAAGGAGGTTACCTTTTGAAAATAGGCGTCATTGATTCAACAAAATTCAAGTAGTGAATTTTTCTCTCAAGACAGAGTTATATATATATATATAAATATATTATATATTATATTTTATTTAAAAGATTTTGCTTTAAATATAGACCGTCAGATCAAAGTAAATCAATCTGGACCGTTCATGGATTAGTTATTATGCATTCCATTTTTCTATAAATAGAAGCTCATTCATTCATTATTTTCTTACAAAATCTTTGAACTCTAGAGAGAAACTATGAGAGAGATTATAGAGAGAAAGAAGAAAGTATTCTGCTACTTCACTACTTATATATCCGAGATTCTTCTTCTTAAGGTAGGAATATTATTTGTTGTACTCGTAAGGGGTGTTATTCTTTTCTTATTCATGAAGAAGAACTTTGTTATTCCATTTCTTATTATTACATTGGAATAACTTTTATATCGCATGATCTACCCTATACTTGGTGACATTCTATTATTATTCATTGGAACATCTTGTGCGTGTGTTTTACACCGCACTGGTTAAATCTTTATTATTATTCCGTTGGAACATCCACATTTGTGTGTTTTACCTGGGACTGGTTCCGCTTCTTTATTATTATTCCGTTGGAACATCCACATGCTGTATGTTTTACAGGACACGGTTCATCTTATTATTATTACATTGGAACATCACATGCATGTGTTTTTTACACCCACTGGTTAAAATCTTTATTATTCTGTTGGAACATCCCGTCGATGCAAATTTTGCTTCTGACTGGTTTCGTTATTATTATTCATTGGAATAACTTTGTCACAAAGTACCGCATGCATGGTGATTTCTTACATTATTCCATTCTTTATTATACTCGGTTGGTTCTGATTTTGACTTCTATACTCCATGAAATTAGTTGAATATCCTTGATATTTAAGCTTCATCCAAGATCTTTTCATGGAAATATTATTACGATCATTCTTGAATTTTACTCTACAAAACAGTATCATGTTGACAATTTGGACGTTAATAATTCCTGGATAAAATAATTCTTGAACTTATTTTATTGAATTCTTATATCATTGTCATCATCCTCATGTTTATATTTTGTTGAAAGTCATATGTGGCCTGTAGTGCATAGATGGACTTGGTATGATTATGACCAGGGATTATTCGGTGTAATCATGACCGTAATGTTACAAATGATGTGGTAAAAGTCCTTATTGGCCCATAGCGCATTGATGGACAGTTGTTGGCATGATCATAACCATTAATGAATACACAAATATTCTTGGCTCGTAGTGCATGGATAATTATGGTCGTGATACTAAAGAATATATCCTGAAAGCAGTAGTGCGAGGGGTGATTCGATGATGTGGAGTATTTATTAAGCTGAGTCTCAGCGATAACAGTGATGAAAAACCTTTTTAATCATAAAAGATAGTAGATTTTATATTCTACTGACTCTTTTAATGGATTTCTTGTTCTGCTGCAGTTAAACTTGATTTCTATTATATTTTATCAGTTTAACATTGTTGGAGACTAATGATAATTTATTCTGCATTATCTTAGTCATAATATTTCTTACTGGGCTAGTTGAGCTCACCCTTTCTTTCACTATTCTCTTCAAAAAATGAGAATATAGTTGGGACGAGTCGGGGAATGGAGTGATGGTCCAGAGGATAGCATTAGTAGTCCTCACTATTCTGTGAAATAGTGTGATAATAATTTTAATGAGGACTCCTTTTGAGTTTGTATAATCTCTAGTAGATAATATTTATATTCAAACTCACGGTTTATGTTTTGTCGTATTGTACGACGGTTGTATTAGTAAGTTGTATTTGAATTACATACCATGTATCTGGCGACCCAAGATGGGTGATGTATACCTAATTTTGGGGGCGTCACGGATTTGGTATCAAAGCTTAGGGATATGATCCTGGCTAAGGTGTGAGACAAGAACTAGGAGGAGAGGCGGAAGTTCTTTCACTAGTATGACCTACCTAAGTTTATTGGTTATTTAATTGGTTAATTGAGTATATTGATAATATGTGACATGTTAATTAACCTTTGTTTTGTGGCAGTATTTGAAAATGGCAGCTGAAAATGTCAACAATTGAGTGAATGAGACCGTGACACCTCTAATCACCAACCAGGATAATGTAATATCAGGCGAAGAAGAAATTAGAGATATCTACGTGGTAAGTGAAGAACTAATAGTTGCTTTTTGAGAAGCTAGTGGCAGAGGTAGCAGATGAGAGTGAGGAAGAAGAGGAAGAAGAGGAACCTGAGGAGAATTGGTTAGAAGAAGTTTATGATCAAAACTTAGAATTACAAAATCGTGTTCATGAGTTAGAAGGGCAAGCTGAAGAACGACAGGCTGTCGTGGACCAAAGAGATGTAATGATTCAAAATTGTGTTACCCGATATGTGATGCTCAAACAAAATCACGCTTTGGCACAGTGTAAGATATTAAAGTTAGAATCTGAGAATTCAAATATCAAGGATCAGCTGAAAGAAGAAACAACTGAATGAGTGAGAATGAAGGATGCGTGGGTAAAAGCCGCATGACGTGTTGATATTGTAGAAAGAGACGTCCGATCCAAAAAGGAAATAGGCATGCCCTATGAACGCATACGCATGCCCCTGAGGAAATAGGCAATGGTGTAGGAACCCCAATCATACTCTCCTATACGGTCCACATGTCGTGTTACGCTGATCAAAGCGAATGACACCGTAGAAGAGTTCTTTGCTATGAAGCACCCCCTAATGATCATCAGGAACAATCGCTGAAGAATGTGATCCCTGACTCTGACATCAGCTGGTATGGGCTCACTCAGCAGCCCACTCATAGCATCCACACTCAAAGAACCCGTACGGATGGTCCTTCCCTTTAGCGCCTCCGCTGGAACTCTTAATAAGGATCTGACGGTAGTAGGGGTGATATCTGCCATACAAGGCACTGGTGCCCCTCCAAACTTCATACCTGTGATAAACCGCCAATCCATCGGCGTCATCATCACCTCACAGTCCAACAAATGGAGTGACTGAGTCTGGTGAAACCAGCGCTCAGACAATGCCCTGAGGTAACCCCAGGGACAACAACGGGAAAGGATGGAAAAGAACGCTCCAAATCCCCAGTCATGCACAATCACTCTATAGTCAGGATGCAGAGCCTGGAACATGGAGTGAATGCTAAACCAGTTCCCTCAATGCTGTGTAAATCCGGGAACCTACATAAAATGCAGATCGACATCAAAATCCTTTACTCCTCATCAATAAGAAAGAAGGAAGATTAAAGATCTAACATTATACCTCTTTGGCGTGCAAGTACATCGAGGGATGTCGACTCAAATTACCCAGAAGCTCTGGGTTTGCCACCTGAATACTCTGGAGGTCCCTACGGGGAATATGTGTAGTAGGAGCGGGGTCTGCGACCGAAACATCCTCCTCCTCGTCCTCGACGTCCCAAGCACATCAACTTTGGGTGGGCCGCATCACGCCTCCACTAACCAGGTGAGGTCGTTTCTACAGTAAGCAGGGGATGAGGCACTTCAAAAGCCCTCCTCCGTACACCAGAAGTGCTCCTGCGGGAACTACTCGGCTGATCCAGATCCATAATATATGGACAGAAGTCTCCAAATCACCTCAGAAAGGTGTGGTAATTTCTAACCTGGAGATGTCTTTTCAAAATGTATTTTATGACTACATACATGCATGCATTATTTAACATACATCTACAGTAGAGTTAAAAATGCATGACTATTCAACGCCTACATTTTGGAAAAAATTTACCATAGTCCCTCTATAAATAAGACTATCCACATGCATATAGGCATATGCACTAGGTGGCCATTCAATAGCACACATGCCCATAGTTATATACATACTTTATCTGCATAAAAGTTAAAGTCATCAATCCATAAGGGTAGTTTAATTACCATGATTACTTTGCATTTTTACCTTTTGCTCATTTGTCCTCAAAATAGGATAAAGAATAGCGAGGAAAAAGGTGTCAATTTGATTGTCAGAAGTCAATTTTTTCACATCATTATGTTCAACATGGTTTAATACTAACATTTACTATGTTGAATATTTTTATCAAGTCATTTGAGAATGCATATTCACTACTATGTGTTTAAATGCATTTTATGTGATAAGTCATTTTCCAACGGATAAAAACTTGAAAAGAAGACATGCATACATTACGGGAGATTGTAGAACACTTGTACAATGTTGATGTAATTTGTAGAAAGTTGTTCAAACTCAGCAGATCTGAAGAAGAGCTCTCGGATATCCTTCGCGACGCAACTTGAAAATGACTTATGAAAGCAATCTGCAGGCATTTAAGAGCCACTTACGGTGGTCGTGGAGTCCACTGTGGTCAGCTGCGTGTACTGTGGCACCCCTATATGGGTCCCACCCCTCCATCTCGGTCCAGTTCGAGTTACAAAGGAGTTCTCACAAGCTAAAAAAGCCAAATCAGGAATAAAAACGCTACGCGATTGAGCAGAATAGCTTACAATCCTGGTTTTCTCAGACCAAGTCGTGGGTCTGCACATTCCTCATTGGTATTCATCCAAGCATAGGGTACACTATGCCGATGATCTCAAATGTTACAATTCATACTAGGCAATGCCTTACGCAGGTCCAATGCCGCCAATTTAGGGTCGTCACCCTAATTCTAAAAGTCGATCCCCAGCAGGGGTTACAATGCATTTTCCATTGATGCACACGTCAGCGAGGATTAAGCGATCCCGTGCAAGGGTTACAATGCGTGTTTATCCATTGATTCACACATCGTGAGTTCAAGAAGCCTTGACGATACCGCCCAACAAGGGTGTTTATCCGATTGATTCACACGTCGATGAAAGGTCAGCGACCGATAGTCTTCCCAACGAGGGTTTTATTCGGTGGCGTTCATATCAGCCGGTGGTCGACCGACGACAACACATATTGGCGATAAATCAATAAAACATTGATATGTCATGGCGACACAAACCGGGAAGGATCAACATCATCGGGAGGATCGATGATGGAATATGTTATACACATCCTCAAGCAGATAAAGCTTTATCCCTACTGGATCTCTTGTACGAGAGGCACATCTTCTGAATAAAGTTTGTATCAAGGATTAAGGACTTTGGTGATAGCCCCAACGCGTCAACATCCTAAAAGCCTTGGATCACACGTCCAAGCTCGTCATCGTTGTCGATCCCGCATGTAAGCAGGAGTCGAAAACATTCCATCATGTTGGAGATCAATCCAACAATCCACATGCATCATGCATTTGCATCATGTTGCTACACACAAGCATCATGTTTATCTTGTTGCATTTCAAGTGTCTAGATTCTTTATCATATCCATGCCATTGCATTGCATGAATATGATAAAAAAGGCATCTGTAGACACTCGAAATTTTTGCATACATTGCCATCGACATTGCAGGAGGCGATTCGTCTTTCGAGAGATAACCACAGAAGCGGCTCATATCTAGTCCGGATACTACCGGAAGTTCGGTCTCAACCTGGAACACACACCGGAGTATCGGCCCAACCTCGAGAGATAACCCCGAGGCATGCGGTTCAAATATCGAAAATTCTCTAGGAGAAAGCCGATTCATCTCGGAGATATGTACGAGATATTCAGTCTCGGTCCCGGACATAACACTGAGTAGTAGATTCCAACCTTGGAGATAACCCCAAGGAGTGCGATTTGCGATTCAAGATAACCCCGTAAATGCTTGTTTCAAATGAATGCAATCAGCTTCAACCTCGGCACTCACATTGAGGCACTCAGTACGAGACCCGGAGATAACACCGGGAAGACAGGCACACCTCAGAGATGACACTGAGGACCTTCAATACTTACAGCAGTCCAATCTCAGAGATAACCCTGAGCAACCTCTGCTTTATCAGCCCAAACCGTAGATAACCCTGGTGAGGGGCAAAGTCATCATTTTGCCACCTTGACGCTACATCGCACCGTCTCAACATCTCATACATACATTTCTACACAACAATGTCCTACAAGAACCAAGGACATCCAATCCCGAGTGACTATTACACAAGGCAACGGATAGAATTTGAAGCTTGAAGACCGGAGGGCATGGTCCCATCTTCCTGACTTTATACAACCTCTAATCCCATGTCATTGCGTAACTCTCAACAACGGTGGTCCGAAATAGGTCTTATATACCTCAATCGGATGCCCGGATTACAATTTTGAAAGTTCGAACGGACATCACAGTGCATGCGTGCATGTGCTTGAGGCAGATGAGGACCCATGAAGCCCGGGGCACCCCGGGTAGCCGTAGGTACATCTTCGGCTAGCCGTAGGCCTGTGGCTCCCCCCTCTATAAATAGAGGGCTTGGGGTAGCCATTTTGTAAGAGAAAAGGCGAGGAAGCCCTATCAAATTTGCTCTATACACACCCTAAACTGAGTGTTTTCTCATTTTAAACACTTGTGAGCTCACATATAGCTACTATTTGTGCGGTGGGAGCCGAAAGTGTTTAAAGTTATAGAAGTCTTCTTTGGTAGCCCATTGTAAGCCTTCTTACACACTTTTAAAGCCTTTCTTCATCTTTGCACACACCATTCTTCATGTTGAGAGTCGTGTTGTGTGTGTATGCCTGATTTCTATCCAAGTGGTTTTATTTCAGGTTTTGTATATATATATATATATATATATATATATATATATATATATATATATATATATATATATATATATATATATAATCTAATTGTCGAACTTTGTTTGATGAGCACGGATTTTACATACAGTGCGTTTATTGCATATATATATATATATATATATTTACATTTCATCACTTTGAAGTTTACTCTGTGGCGGTTGATTGCTTTACAGATTTTATTTACATTTCGATCCCCATGGAGGTGCTTCGTGGTATGATCATGTCATATATATATATATATATATATATATATATATATATATACGACATGATCGAGGATTGATGATGAGTTAACTACTCATCATGCAAAAATTGATTATTTTTGTAAAGTTGTTAGCTTTCATATTCCTAACCAATCTATTATGCGAATTCAAGCAACCAAACCACTAAAGTCAATCACTGTCATATCAAACCATAAAGCTATTCATTTATTGAAAAATGGATGTCAAGCTTTCTTAGCACATGTCACAAATTTAAACAAAAATACGTCAGATTTGAATGATATTTCTATTGTTAATAAATTTCCTGACATATTCCCTGAAGAACTTCCTGGCATACCCTCAGAGCGTGAAATTGAATTTTGTATCGACCTTGAATCCGGTACAAAACCCATTTCAAAAGCCCCATATCGAATGGCTCCTATTGAACTTCAGGAGTTAAAAACCCAACTACATGAATTGTTAGACATCAGTTTCATTCATCCTAAGACGTCTCCTTGGTGTGCTCTCATTTCTATTCGTGAAGAAGAAAGATGGAAGTATCGACTTTGTATTGATTATCGGGAGTTGAATCATGTCACCATCAAAAATAGGTAATTTGTTACCTCGTATTGATGATCTGTTTGACCGATTGCAAGGCTTAAAATTCTTTTCAAAGATTGATCTTCGATTCGGATATCATCAATTGAAGATTAAAACTAATGACATTCCAAAGATCGCTTCGTAACTTGCAGACGGGCATTATGAATTCCTAGTCATATCTTTTGGATTGATTAATGCTCCTACTGACTTCATGGATATGATGAACCGAGTATTCAAGGAATATTTGGATCACTTTGTGGTTGTCTTTATTGATGACATCCTCATTTACTCCAAAATTGTGAAGATCATGAGCAACACTTGTCGATACTCTAAAAGCTTCGTGAAAATAAGCTTTATGCCAAGTTAAAGAAATGCGAGTTCTGGCTTGAAGAAGTAGCATTCCTTGGGCACGTGATATCAAATCATGGAATATCGGTTGACCCGACAAAGATTAAAGTAATTCAAAGTTGGGAGCAACCTAAATTCGATGATCAAGCACGTAGCTTTCTTGGCTTATTTGGTTATTAAGGAGATTAAGTAGAAGGGTTTTCTCGAATCGCTACTCCATTAACTCGGTGACTTAGGAAAGATACAAAATTTGATTGGAGCAAGGAATGTGAGAAGAGTTTTCAAGAACTCAAGAGAGGCTCATTTTCAAAGACTGCTCGACAATACCAACTAGTTTAGAGGTATTTGTCATATACAACGATGCTTCAGGCAAGGGTTTAGGATGTTTTCTCATGCAACATGGGAAAGTTATAGCATATACCTCACGGCAACTCAAAGAATATGAGAGGAATTATCCTACTCATGATCTAGAGTTGGAAGCTGTCATTTTTGCGTTTAAGATTTGGAGGCATTACCTGTATGGAGAGAAGGTGGAGATCTATACGAATCATAAAAGCCTCAAATATTTCTTCACTCAAAAGGAACTCAACATGCGACAACGACGATGGCTTGAGCTATTGAAAGATTACGATCATACCATTCAATACCATTCTAGAAAGCGAGCGTAACGTCAGAAATGACGCATTGAGTAGAAGGTCATATGTGGATACGAGTGTGATATTGTCAACACAAATGCCCATTTTGTATGACTTACAAAGGATGGAGATAGAGTTATAGACTCGGGGGACCCACGCGATGATGGCAAATATACGAGTAGTAAGGCAGACTTTAATCGATAAAGTTAAAGTTGTTCAAGCTAAAGACTGGAGTCGGCGCGTATGAGGAAGAAAGTGCAAGAAGGTGTTATTCTGGAAGAAAGAATCGATGAAGAAGGAATACTTCGAGTCAACTCCAGACTTTGTGTTCCTAACGATTCTGACTTGAAGTATAAAATCATGATGGAGGCGCACAACACACCGTTTGCAATCCATCATGGGAGTACCAAAATGTATCGTGATCTTTGACATACATTTTGGTGGAGAAATATGAAGAGAGAGATAGCGGGGTTTATCTCAAGGTGTCTAACTTGTCAATGAGTCAAGGCGGAGCATCAAGTGCCAAAAGGTCCATTGCAACCACTTGAAATTCCAGAATAGAAGTGGGAGCACATTACCATGGATTTCATTATTGGTCTTCCCAAGTTTTCTCAAGGCATAGATGCGATTTGGGTCATTGTTGATATATTGACCAAGTCTGCTCATTTCTTATCGATACGAGAAACTTATACACTTGAACGTCTTGCTCGTATGTACATAAACGAGATTGTAAGATTGCATGGTATGCCAGTATCCATAGTTTCTGATCGAGACCCAAGATTCACTTCACGATTTTAGGTTAGTTTGTAAAAAGCTATGGGCACAGATTTACGATTTAGTTTAGCATATCATCCTCAAACGGACGGGCAGTTAGAGAGGACTATTCAAACTCTTGAAGATTTATTAAGACTTTGTGTCCTTGACTTCAAAGGAAGTTGAGACAAGTTCTTACCATTGGTGGAGTTTTCCTATAACAACAGTTATCAAGTAAGTATTGGCATGGCTCCATTTGAGGCGTTGTATGGAAGAAAGTGTCGTTCTCCAGTATGCTGGGATGAGGTGGGTAAAGCAACGTTGTTGGGACCGGAGTTGGTACGTATGACTACGGAAAATATTCAAACGATCCGACAATGTATAAAAACCTCACAAGATCGACAAAAGAGTTATGATGATCTTCATCGAAAGGACGTGGAATTCAATATTGGAGATCATGTGTTGTTACGTGTTGCTCCATGGAAAGGAGTTCTGAGATTTGAAAGAGAAAAAGCTCAATCCTCGATTCATTGGCCCATTTTTAATCCTCGATCGAGTAGGAACTGTGGAATATAGACTCGCCTTATCGCCAAGTATGTCTCGTGTTCATAACATTTTTCACATATCTATGTTACGTAAATATGTGAAAGACCCGAACCACATTATTGAATTAGAACCGGACGAGATAGCGGAAGATTTATCGTATGAAGAGGTACTTATTAAAATCTTGGATAAGAAGGATCATATTCTACGCTCTAAGGTTATACCTCAAGTCAAAGTTTTGTGGAGAAACCACGATGTTGAGGAAATGACCTGGGAGTTAGAATCTTAAATGAAGTCAAGGTATCCTCACCTCTTTGACATACCAGGTACGCACCCTAATTTCGAAGACGAAATTTCATAAGAAGGGGAGGTTGTAAGACCCCAACCTTTATGAATAAAGATTAATTTTTCTCGAAATATATTTTTGAATATTATGGTGTGGATTTGATATAATGTTATAGTTGTGGGTATTATTTACAAATTTTGCAAAGTAAGCAACTGGTTATTTAATATTCGATTGGTCGGAGAATATTTGTTTTAACAGGGAATATTCGTATGACGACACAATCATTGGTGGACCCCACAACGGAAGTACTGTCGTAGTTAGAAAGCGACATAATTATCTTTTTATAAAAATAACTACGAAAGTTTTACCGTTAAATTGTTGAACTACCCGGTGGTAAAAGTACGATGAATACGCTGTGGTTGCATATAGTAGCACACAAGATTGATTATTGATACTTACATGAGAAGTCACTCGGTTATACTCAATTATTACTCTGAGAATTCACGCATAATATCTCTCATATTATTGATTCAATTATTGTCACAGTATCATATGCATAATATTTTATATTATTAAATCAATAATTGAGACGACAAAATTATTCATATTATTTTTTGCAATATTGAAAATGTCTAGAAAGTTTTGTCAAAGAGAGGTTTGGTCACCTAATTTAATTGCGCCATGATAGGAGAAATCCTTATCGAAAGCCCCTCTTTCTCGGAAATGATCTCGGTTGTTAAATATTGTGAGTTATAATATTAATGATGAATAAGTTTGTGTTGATTAAAGATGAAATTGATATTTCCATTGTGTGTGGATTATTAGTGTTAGTGGAAATCCACATCTATTAGATAATAATTGATGTATGGAGGTTATATTGACCAATCGGGTAATTAATCGGATAAATGAGCAATTAATTGCTATTCATTCACATTCTTATAACTATTTTTTCACATGTGTGTACTATTGATTCATATGCATGTACTATTAGGGGAGGTGGTGCAAGATTGATAATACTTGCATGACTAAATTTAAAATGGAGGTATAGATGAAGGTACTATACTATAATTATTTTTTCACATGTATAGAACTATTGATTCACATGAATGTACTATTGATTCACATGATGTACTATTAGGGAAGGTGGTGCAAGTTTGATAATACTTGCAGGACTAAATTAAAAATGAAGGAAAAGATGATGGTATTATCCGTAATATTTTGAGCTCCAAAAGCGTGAAATTATCGAAACTATGTTTTCCTATAAATAGAAGCTCATTCTTCTTTCATTCTCACCAATTCACTAAGACTCATAAGAGCAATTATAGAAAGAGAAGCTATAGAGAGAGAAGCTTTAGAGAGAAAGTAGAAGAGAAGTCTGCTACCTCATTATTCCAGTATTCAGTCTTCTTTTGAGGTAAGGGATATTATTTTGTTCAGTATTCATAGGAATAATATTTTCTTCCATACTCTGTAGTATGTGAGTAATATTATTTCGTCTCGTATTCCTGATTATACCCTCATTTTGTTAAAGTATTGCTTCTATACTCCGTTAAATTAGTAGAATATCCTTGAAATTTGCGCTTCATCTAGTATCGTTTCACAAGGATATCTTCTGCATTTTCTTGTTAAATTTTAAGCTTTTCATGTCGGAGTAATGTCCATGAGTAGTATTCATTTTTATAGTACTATTCACAAAGTACTATTCACGGGGTACTATTCACAAAGTACTATTCACAGGTACTATTCACAAAGTACTATTCATGAATACTATTCACAAAGTACTATTCACGGGGTACTATTCCCAAAGTACTATTCACGGGGTACTATTCACTCGGGTACTATTCACCCGGGAAATTTTTCATGACAAAAATTGATTTCTTTTCAGTCCAAATCATTTTTGATACAATATCATTCTTGAATTTTACTCCACAAAGCAGTATCATGTTGGCAATTTAAACATTATTGAATTCTGGATAAATTAAATTATAAATCTTTAAAAACTTATCCTTTGTTTCTTTTAATTGAATTCTTATATCATTGTCATCATCCTCATGCTTATTTTGTGATAAAAGTCATCTGTGGCTTACGTGCATAGATGACCTATTGATTGGTATGATTATGACCAGGGATTATACGATATAATCATGACCGTAATGTTACAAATGATGTGGCAAAAACCCTCATTGGCCTGTAGTGCATTGATGGACAGTTGTATGTATGATTATGACCAGGGATTATTCGGTATAATCACGACCATTGATGATTACATGAATATCCTTGGCCCGTAGTGCAGGGATGATTCGATGATGTGGTTTATTTTTATTGTCGAGTCTCTACGATAAAATTGATGATAAACTTTTTAAATCATAGAAGATAGTAGATATCATGCTCTACTTGACTCTTCTAATGGATTGCTTGTTCTACTTGCAGCTTAAACTTGATGTTTATTATATTTTATCGGTTTAACACATTTGAAGGCTAACGATAATTTATTACGCATTATCTTAGTTCAAAACCCCAACTTTTTGAATAAAGATGAATTTTCTATAAATATTATTTTGAATATTATGGAGTGAAATTTATATAATAGTTGTGGGTAATATTTATAAATTTTGCAAAAGTACGCAAGTTGTTATATAATATTCGATTAATTCGGGAATATTCGTTTTAACGAGGGAATATTAGTACAACGGCAAAATCATTGGTGGACCCCATTAACGGAATTATTGTCGGATTGAGAAAACGACAAAAATACTTTATGAAAATAACGTGGCGGAAGTTTCTGAGTTAAGCTGTTGAAACACCCGGTGTTTAAAATGCTGAATCTGGCGTGGTTGCATAGTAGCAACACGGTATTGATTATTGATGCTTATTTGGTTGGACCTCACTTACCCATTTTTTAAAAGCTATCGGTAGAAGTTGTTTTAATATATATATATATATATATATATATATATATATATATATATATATATATATATATCGTATTATATATATAATTTGTCACATGTTTTAAAATGGTGGTGGGGGAGTTCACAGGAAAGTAAAGAAAATGGAATTGATTTGTCTGGTGGATTTTTTTGGGAGGTTTTGAATGAGTTTTCAAACTTGGTCATTATTTGGCCAAACTTTTCAAATCATGTAGTATTAAATGATAGCTTGCATTCTAATTGGTCAAGGATATGATAGTAGCATGTGTTATATATATAAATATATTATATTTTTATTTTGTTTGACTAAGGAGGTTACCTTTTGAAAATAGGCGTCTATTGATTCAACAAAATTCAGCCGTGAATTTTTCTCTGCACATGTTATATATATATATATAAATATATTATATATTATATTTTATTTAAAAGATTTTGCTTTTAAATATGGTAGTCGCGAGATCAAAGTAAATCAATCGACCGTTCATGGATTAGTTATTATGCATTCCATTTTTCTATAAATAGAAGCTCATTCATTCATTATTTTCTTACAAAATCACTGAACTCTAGAGAGAGAAACTATAGAGAGAGATTATAGAGAGAAAGAAGAAAGTATTCTGCTACTTCACTACTTATATATCCAGTACTCTTCTTCTTAAGGTAGGGAATATTATTTGTTGTACTCGTAAGGGTGTTATTCTTTCTTATTCATGAAGAGAATCTGTTGTTATTCCATTTCTTATTATTCTCGTTGGAATAACTTTTATAATGCAGCTTGATCTACCCTATACTTGGTGACATTCTTCTATTATTACATTTGGAACATCTTGTGCGTGTGTTTTACACGGCACTGGTTAAAATCTTTATTATTATTCCGTTGGAACATCCTCATTTGTGTGTTTTTACAGGACTGGTTCCGTCTTTATTATTATTCCGTTGGAACATCACATGCGTATGTTTTACACCGGACTCGGTTCGTTTATTATTATTATTCGTTGGAACATCTGTGTCGTGTGTTTTACTTGGGACTTGGTTCCGCTTTCTTTATTATTCTGTTGGAACATCCCTGTCGATGCAAATTTTGCTCGACACGGTTTCGTTATTATTATTACGTTGAATAACTGTCTATGCAAGTACCCGCATGCATGGTGATTTCTTCCTGTTATTCCATTCTTTATTATACTCGGTTGGTTACGATTTTGACTTCTATACTCCATGAAATTAGTTGAATATCCTTGATATTTGCGCTTCATCCAAATCTTTTCATGGAAATATTATTCGATCATTCTTGAATTTTACTCTACAAAACAAAGATCATGTTGACAATTTGGGCGTTAATAATTCCCCGGATAAAATAATTCTTGAACTTATTTTATTGAATTCTTATATCATTGTCATCATCCTCATGTTTATATTTTGTTGAAAGTCATATGTGGCAGAAGTGCATAGATGGACTTGGTATGATTATGACTGTGGATTATTCTTGTAATCATGACCGTAATGTTACAAATGATGTGGTAAAAGTCCTTATTGGCCCATAGCGCATTGATGGACAGTTGTTGGCATGATCATAACCATTAATGAATACACAAATATTCTTGGCTCGTAGTGCATGGATAATTATGGTCGTGATACTAAAGAATATCCTTGGCCGTAGTGCAGGGGTGATTCGATGATGTGGAGTATTTATTAAGCTGAGTCTCAGCGATAACAGTGATGAAAAACCTTTTTAATCATAAAAGATAGTAGATTTTATATTCTGACGACTTTTAATGGATTTCTTGTTACTGCAGATTAAACTTGATTTCTATTATATTTTATCAGTTTAACATTGTTGGAGACTAATGATAATTTATTCTGCATTATCTTAGTCATAATATTTCTTACTGGGCTAGTTGAGCTCACCCTTTCTTTCACTATTCTCTTCAAAAAATGAGAATATAGTTGGGACGAGTCGGGGAATGGAGTGATGGTCCAGAGGATAGCATTAGTAGTCCTCACTATTCTGTGAAATAGTGTGATAATAATTTTAATGAGGACTCCTTTTGAGTTTGTATAATCTCTAGTAGATAATATTTATATTCAAACTCACGGTTTATGTTTTGTCGTAGACGTATTACGGGTTGTATTAGTAAGTTGTATTTGAATTACGTACCATGTATCCTGGCACCCAAGATGGGTGATGTATACCTAATTTGGGGGCGCCGCGGTTCAGTATCAAAGCTTAGGATATGATCACCTGGCTAAGGTGTGAGACAAGAACTAGGAGGGGAGAGACGGGAAGTTCTTTCACTAGTATGACCTACCTAAGTTTATTGGTTATTTAATTGGTTGGTCAGAGTATATTGATAATATGTGACATGTTAATTAACCTTTGTTTTGTGGCAGTATTTGAAAATGGCAGCTGAAAATGTCAACAATTGAGTGAATGAGACCGTGACACCTCTAATCACCAACCAGGATAATGTAATATCAGGCGAAGAAGAAATTAGAGATATCTACGTGGTAAGTGAAGAACTAATAGTTGCACCCGAGCTAGTGGCAGAGGTAGCAGATGAGAGTGAGGAAGAAGAGGAAGAAGAGGAACCTGAGGAGAATTGGTTAGAAGAAGTTTATGATCAAAACTTAGAATTACAAAATCGTGTTCATGAGTTAGAAGGGCAAGCTGAAGAACGACAGGCTGTCGTGGACCAAAGAGATGTAATGATTCAAAATTGTGTTACCCGATATGTGATGCTCAAACAAAATCACGCTTTGGCACAGTGTAAGATATTAAAGTTAGAATCTGAGAATTCAAATATCAAGGATCAGCTGAAAGAAGAAACAACTGAATGAGTGAGAATGAAGGATGCGTGGGTAAAAGCCGCATGACGTGTTGATATTGTAGAAAGAGACGTCCGATCCAAAAAGGAAATAGGCATGCCCCTGCGAACGCATACGCATGCCCCTGAGGAAATAGGCAATGGTGTAGGAACCCCAATCATACTCTCCTATACGGTCCACATGTCGGTATTTACCGATCAAAGCGAATGACACCAAGTAGAAGAGTTCTTTGCTATGAAGCACCCCTAATGATCATCGAACAATCATTTGAAGAATGTGATCCCCGACTCGACATCAATTTGGTATGGGCTCACCTTTCGGAAATTTCACTCATAGCATCCACACTCAAAGAACCCGTCACGGATGGTCCTTCCCTTTAGCGCCTCCGGTGGAACTCTTAATAAGGATCTGACGGTAGTAGGGGTGATATCTGCCATACAAGGCACTGGTGCCCCTCCAAACTTCATACTTGTGATAAACCGCCAATCCATCGGCGTCATCATCACCTCACGATCCAACAATGGAGTGGTCGAAGTCAGGTGAAACCAAATTTCGAGACAATGCCCCGAGGTAACCCGGGGACAACAACGGAAAGGATGGAAAAGAACGCCCAAATCCCGGTCATGCACAATCACTCTATAGTCAGGATGCAGAGCCTGGAACATGGAGTGAATGCTAAACCAGTTCCCTCAATGCTGTGTAAATCCGGGAACCTACATAAAATGCAGATCGACATCAAAATCCTTTACTCCTCATCAATAAGAAAGAAGGAAGATTAAAGATCTAACATTATACCTCTTTGGCGTGCAAAAGTACATCGAGGATGTCGACTCAAATTACCCGTAAGCTCGGGTTTGCCACCTGAATATTCTGGAGGTCCCTACGGGAATATGTAGTAGGAGCTGGTCTGCGGATCAAACATCCTCCTCCTCGCCCCTCGACGCGCCAAGACATCAACTTGGGATCGACGCATCACCGCCTCCACTAACCGATGAGGTCATTTAATGTAAGCAGGGATGAGGCACTTCAAAAGCCCTCCTCCGTACACCAGAAGTGCTCCTGCGGGAACTACTCGGCTGATCCAGATCCATAATATATGGACAGAAGTCTCCAAATCACCTCAGAAAGGTGTGGTAATTTCTAACCTGGAGATGTCTTTTCAAAATGTATTTTATGACTACATACATGCATGCATTATTTAACATACATCTACAGTAGAGTTAAAAATGCATGACTATTCAACGCCTACATTTTGGAAAAAATTTACCATAGTCCCCTCTATAAATAAGACTATCCACATGCATATAGGCATGACTAGGTGGCCATTCAATAGCACACATGCCCATAGTTATATACATCTATCTCTGCATAAAAAGTTAAAGTCATCAATCCATAAGGGTAGTTTAATTACCATGATTACTTTGCATTTTTACCTTTTGCTCATTTGTCCTCAAAATAGGATAAAGAATAGCAGAAAAAGGTGTCAATTTGATTGTCGCAGAAGTCAATTTTTTCACATCATTATGTTCAAAGATGGTTTAATACTAACATTTACTATGTTGAATATTTTTATCAAGTCATTTGAGAATGCATATTCACTACTATGTGTTTAAATGCATTTTATGTGATAAGTCATTTTCCAACGGATAAAACTTGAAAAGAAGACATGCATACATTACTGGGACGATTGTAGAACACTTGTACAAGTGATGAAATTTGTAGAAAGTTGTTCAAACTCAGCAGATCTGAAGAAGAGCTCTCGGATATCCTTTCGTATTTAACTTGAAAATGACTTATGAAAGCAATCTGCAGGCATTTAGTAGCCACGACTGGTCGTAGGTCCACCTGTGGCTGCTGCATGTGTACCTGTGGCACCCCTATATGGGTCCCACCCCTCCATCTCGGTCCAGTTCGAGTTACAAAGGAGTTCTCACAAGCTAAAAAAGCCAAATCAGGAATAAAAACGCTACGCGATTGAGCAGAATAGCTTACAATCCTGGTTTTCTCAGACCAAGTCGTGGGTCTGCACATTCCTCATTGGTATTCATCCAAGCATAGGGTACACTATGCCGATGATCTCAAATGTTACAATTCATACTAGGCAATACCTTACGCAGGTCCAATGCCGCCAATTTAGGGTCGTCACCCTAATTCTAAAAGTCGATCCCCAGCAGGGGTTACAATGCATTTTCCATTGATGCACACGTCAGCAAGGATTAAGCCGATCCCCGGCAAGGGTTACAATGCGTGTTTATCTGTTGATTCACACATCAGCGAAGTTCAAGAAGCCTTGACAGTCTGCCCAACAAGGGTGTTTATCCGTTGATTCACACGTCAGTGAAGGTCAAGCAGCCTTGACAGTCTTCCCAACAGGGGTTTTATTCGGTGACGTTCATGTCAGCGAAGGTCAGGCAGCCCTGACAACACATACTGTTGGCAGTAAATCCAATAAAACATTGATATGTCATGGCGACACAAACCAGGAAGGATCAACATCATCGGGGAGGATCGATGATGGAATATGTTATACACATCCTCAAACAGATAAAGCTTTATCCCTACAGATCTCTTGTACACGAGAGGCACATCTTCGGAATAAAGTTTGTATCAAGGATTAAGGACTTTGGTGATAGCCCCAACGTCAACATCCTAAAAGCCTTGGATCACACGTCCAAGCTCGTCATCGTTGTCGATCCCAGACAGAAGCAGCAGGGAGCCGAAAACATTCCATCATGTTGGAGATCAATCCAACAATCCACATGCATCATGCATTTGCATCATGTTGCTACACATAGCATCATGTTTATCTTGTTGCATTTCAAGTGTCTAGGATTCTTTATCATATCCATGCCATTGCATTGCATGAATATGATAAAAAAAGGGCATCTGTAGACACTCGAAATTTTTTGCATACCTGTCACTGACATTGCAGGAGGGCAGATTCGTCTTTCAGAGATAACCCTAGAAGACAGCTCATATCTAGTCCAGATACTACCAGAAGTTCAGTCTCAACCCTGGAACACACACCGGGAGTATCAGTTCCAACCTCAGAGATAACCCCGAGGCATGCAGTTCAAATACTGAAAATTCTACCGGAGAAGGCCGATTCATCTCGGAGATAACCCTGAGATATTCAGTCTCAGTCCCAGACATAACACTGGGAGTAGCAGTTCCAACCTTGGAGATAACCCCAAGGAGTGCAGTTGCAGTTCCGAAGATAACCCCAGAAATGCTTGTTTCAAATGAATGCAATCAGCTTCAACCTCGGCACTCACATTGAGGCACTCAGTACGAGACCCGGAGATAACACCGGGAAGACAGGCACACCTCAGAGATGACACTGAGGACCTTCAATACTTACAGCAGTCCAATCTCAGAGATAACCCTGAGCAACCTCTGCTTTATCAGCCCAAACCGTAGATAACCCTGGTGAGGGGCAAAGTCATCATTTTGCCACCTTGATTTTGACGCCAGATCGCACCGCCTCAACATCTCATACATACATTTCTACACAACAATGTCCTACAAGAACCAAGGACATCCAATCCCGAAAGTGACTATTACACAAATGCAACGGATAGAATTTGAAGCTTGAAGACCAGGAGGGCATGGTCCCATCTTCCGACTTTATACAACCTCTAATCCCATGTCATTGCGTAATCTCTCAACAACGGTGGTCCGAAATAGGTCTTATATACCTCAATCGGATGCGGATTACAATTTTGAAAGTTCGAACGGACATCACGGTCATGCGTGCGTGCATGTGCTTGAGACAATGGGACTGCATGGCTTGGGGCACCCCTGGCAGTAGGGTACATCTTTGGCTAGTCAGAGGCTCTGTGGCTCCCCCTCTATAAATAGAGGGCTTGGGGTAGCCATTTTGTAAGAGAAAAGCGAGGAAGCCCTATCAAATTTGCTCTATACACACCCTAAACTGAGTGTTTTCTCATTTTAAACACTTGTGAGCTCACATATAGCTACTATTTGTACCGGTGGGAGCCGAGTGTTTAAAGTTATAGAAGTCTTCTTTGGTAGCCCATTGTAAGCCTTCTTACACACTTTAAAGCCTTTCTCTTCATCTTTGCACACACCATTCTTCTTGTTGAGAGTCGTGTTGTGTGTGTATGCCCAGATTTCGGTCCGTGGTTTTATTTCAGTTTGTATATATATATATATATATATCAACTGTTGTCGAACTTTGTTTGATGAGCCTGGATTTTACATCTGGTGCGTTTATTGCATATATATATATATATATATATATATATTTACATTTCATCCCGCCTGAAGTTTACTCTGTGGCGGTTGATTGCTTTTACAGTTTTATTTACATTTCTGATCCCCCATGGAGGTGCTTCGTGGTGGCTGATCATGTCTGTATATATATATAATTTCTTACTGCTTTCATATCAATTGCGGCATCATGTGAGCCTAGGAATCATGTGATCACATATTCAGTCTACTGGATCTAGATTCGGTTCTCGTGATGGACATTTTCAGCTGTGAGCAGCTTGTAAATTTATTCACGGTGTCTGGATTTCCTCAGATGGTTTTCATGCCCATGAGGAGTTCGGCTCTGCTTTGTATATTATTTTCTCGAAGATGCTTCGCATCTCTAAAATTAAAAGCAATCAAGTCGAACACTTAATAAAAAATGGAAGTGTAAAAGGTCTCAATTACTATTGAGCACAAGGGTTTGAAAAACCTTTTTCTTAAAAAACATCACTGCCATATCTTGTTTAAAATTGAATTTTTAAACAAATTCAAACTTTGTGTATATAGGTGTGAACGAGGCCTCGCACTACTTCCATATCAATAGCACATTGACCCACACACACACACATTCATATAACAGTTTCTTGAAAAGTGGCGGTCACCGTGGTAACACGGATGTTGGGGGGTGACTAACACCTTACCTCCGCATAATCAAGCCCCTCGACCCTAATTGTAAGACCCCGAATTTTATGAAATAAAAGTATTCAATTTTTCTATTTTGGTAAATAGTTAAATTGATAAAAGTTTAAAGTTAAGGGTAATATTTGAAAAAAAAATTCCAAAGTAAGCAAGTTGATATAAAATATTCGTTGTGTCGGGGAATATTCGATTAATCCGGAAATATTCTTTTGTTTGGGAATATCCAAAATGCGACGGTACAATCATTGGTGGACCCCACAATGTAATTATTGTCGGATTGAGAAAAGCGACAAAAATATTTTTATGAAAATAACGACGGAAGTTTTACTGTTAATTGTTGAAACACCCTTGTTAAAAATAAAGAATATGTCTGGCGTGGTTGCATAGTAGCATTACGGTATTGATTATTGATGCTTACGTGAGAAGTCACTCGGCTTTTGTTTTATTAGTATTATTAATGTAATAAAAGCAGGAAAAGCTTTTTATATAAAAATGAATACTTTTATAAAGTTATTCGTTTTATTAGACTATAAATAGAATATATAATATTCTATTATGCATAGTGTTTTGTATAGTAATATCTTTTTATATAAAATGTAATACTTTTATAAAGTTATTTGTTTTATTAGACAATAATTAGAATATATTATATTTTATTATGCATAGTGTTTTGCATAGTAAAATCTTTTTTATATAAAGCAGTAATACTTTTATAAAGTTATTCATTTTATTAGATTATAAATAGAATATATTATATTTTATTTAAAAGATTTTACTTTAAATATGGACCGTCCGATTAAAAAAGTAAATCAATGGACCGTTCATGAATTAGTTACTATCTTGTCCATTCTTCTATAAATAGAAGCTCATTCCTTCATTATTTCTTACTTAATTCTTTGAAACTCTAGAGAGAGAAACTATAGAGAGAGTTCTTCGATACGTAATCTTGAAAGCGTATTTCTTTAGAGTTTAAGAAAGCTTTGAGCATAGTGCAAGTTTTCTTCGAGTATATCCTCGTCCTACCAGTCGAAATACTCTTCTTTTACGGTGAAGATAGGTGATGAAAATTATCTTCGTTCTAGGTGCGAAGAGGAATTTAGAATCACAATTATGATTATGAGTTATTCATATGATTGTGGACAGGAATTGTTGATTGATGTTACAGGGATAAAACATTATTGGTGGACTTTTAACATGGAGAAGATAATAGACCTGATGGTCTATTTGACTCTTCTAATGGATTGCTCGTTCCGCTGCAACTATGGTAATAAGAGTGTTGCCGGGTCGAGTGGGGATAACAAGGGAATAGAACGGTGGTCTCTAGCTATGGAGGTTCTCCCTAAATAGTATAAAAAAGTGTGTTGTATTCTATACATCATTTAGTAGTTATATTTGGTGAATCAAATAGGGTGATGCGAACCCAACTTTGGAAGGGTATTTTGCCACTATCATACAAGATGTCTAATGACATACAACCTCGTGTTCTCATAAGACATGGTTGTGCACATCCACTTGTTGATTATATATACGAGCACTACCTATATGATCTTGGAGTTTATTTGAAATATAATTTTCACTTGGAGACAACGAAGATATTTATATATAAAGAGAAGACTCACAATTGGAAGGAAGATGATAGTAATCTTCTTGTTTTTCTTTGGGGACTTTTGGGTCAACCAAGGATAATTCTGTGGACATATGATATCTATCATAACCTAGACGCATGGCCTCCCATGTACGAAGGTTTCCTTGAGCACTTCCCAAAGATTTTAATTTCTAAAATAGTTTTGACTATACTTTTATGTAAAGTATCATTGTAAGGTTGTGGTCGAGGTACCATGAGAGTTACATACATTTGTATTAACATTCATAGTTAACTGTGATCGTATTCTATATGACAGCTCAACAGTTGTATAAATGAAGTTGTATTTAAATTTTGTACCATGTATCTGGCGACTCAGAATGGGTGATGTATACCTAATTTTGGGGGTACAGTTGGTATCAGATCTTAGGGATATGGTCGCTGGCGGATATAAGAGTCTAGAACTAGGAGGGGAGAGACGAGTTATATACTTCGCTAGTGTGTGACTTACCTAAGCTGAAATTGTTTACTTGATAAGTTGACAAATTATGATATGTCAATTAACCTTTGTTTTGAAGCTAAATTCTAGAATGATATCTGAAATACAGGAGATGAGAAATAGAAAAATCATGATAGCGAGGAAATTATCAGGAAGGTACAATCTGAAAAGAAAGAAATGTATTCTCATCTCTTCGAATATCAAGTACGTACGTAAATTTTGAGGGCGAAATTTCATAAGGAGGGGTGATTGTGAGACCCCGAATTTTATGAAATAAAAGTATTCAATTTTTTTATTTTGGTAAATAGTTAAATTGATAAAATTTAAAGTTAAGGGTAATATATGAAATTTTTTTTGCAAAGTAAGCAAGTTGATATAAAATATTCGTTGTGTCGGGGAATATTCGATTAGTGAGGGAATATTCTTTTGTCGGGGAATATCCAAATACTGACAGTACAATCATTGGTGGACCCCATAGCGGAATTATTGTCGGATTGAGAAAACGACAAAAATATTTTTATAAAAATAACGGCGGAAGTTTTCACGATTAATCTGTTGAAACACACGGTGTTAAAAATGCGATGTCTGGCGTGGTTGCATAGTAGCACACGGTATTGATTATTGATGCTTACGTGAGAAGTCACTCAGTTTTGTTTTATTAGTATTATTAATATAATAAAACTTAAAAGCTTTTTATATAAAACAGAATACTTTTATAAAGTTATTCGTTTTATTAGACTATAAATAGAATATATAAATTGTGTTGTATTCTATACATCATTTAGTAGTTATATTTGGTGAATCAAATAGGGTGAGGCGAACCGAACTTTGGAAGGGTGTTTTGCCACTATCATACAAGATGTCTAATGACATACAACCTCATGTTCTCATAAGACATGGTTGTGCACATCCACTTGCTGATTATATCTACAAGCACTACCTGTATAATCTTGGAGTTTATTTGAAATATAATTTTCACTTGGAGACAACGGAGATATTTATATGTCAAGAGAATATTCACCATTGGAAGGAAGATGATAGTAATCTTCTTGTTTTTCTTTGGGGACTTTTGGGTCAACCAAGGATAATTCTGTGGACGTATGATATCTATCATAACCTAGACGCATGGCCTCCCATGTACGAAGGTTTTCTTGAGCACTTCCCAAAGATTTTGATTTCTAAAACAGTTTTTGACTATACTTTTATGTAAAGTATCATTGTAAGGTTGTGTTCGAGGTACCATGAGAGTTACATACATTTGTATTAAAACTCATAGTTAAATGTGATCGTATTCTATACGACAGCTCAACAGTTGTATAAATGAAGTTGTATTTGAATTTTATACCATGTATCTGGCGACTCAGAATGGGTGATGTATACCTAATTTTGGGGGCGTCGCACTAATGAATCTCAGTTTCATAGACCCTTTTAGCAGTGTCACATCACTGGGTTAATGTGTAAACCTTTTCTCGATTGTGTTGGTACAACCATATAAAAAACCAATTGGCGACTCTTAACAGTCCACTGTTTCCACCTGCATTATGGACAGGAGCTTCCTTCGCCCATTGTTACATGAATTGCTCCTTAAACTACTTAGCGGTGACCATCTGAGAGTTATCAGTATTTCTACCTGCATTTTGGACATGAGCTGCCTTCGCCTGTTGTTGCATGAATTGCATAAAGTCTCTGACCATCCCATCATTCACCATTTCATCGGTGTTATTGTTTTCATGAGGAGTATTGTCCACTGGTTGCACATTATCCTGATTATTGATCTGTGGAGACTCAACGATCTCCTGTGCTCCATTGATAATCTCAACATTCTCGGATACCATTTTCAAACACTGCCACAAAACAAGGGTTAATTAATATATCACATATTATCCCTATACTTTGACCGACCAATTAAATACCAAATAAACTTAGGTAGGTCATACTAGTGAAGGAATTCCCCGTCTCTCCCCTCCTAGTTCTTATCTCACATCTTAGCCAGCGATCATATCCCTAAGCTTTGATACCAACTGTGACGCCCCCAAAATTAGGTATACATCACCCATCTTGGGTCGCCAAATACATGGTACATAATTCAAATACAACTTACTAATACAACTGTCGTGTACAATACGACAAAACATAAACTATGAGTTTGAATACAAATATTATCTACTAGAGATTATACAAACTCAAAAGGAGTCCTCATTACAATTATTATCACACTATTTTACAGAATAGTGAGGATTACTAATCTTTATCCTCTCGGACCATCACTCCGGTTCCCGAGGCTCGTCCCAAACCTATATTCTTATTTCTGAAGAGAATAGCGGTGAAAGGAAGGGTGAGCTCAACTAACCCGAGAAGAAATATTATGACTAAGATAATGCGAATAAATTATCATTAGTCTCCAACAATGTTAAACCGATAAAATATAATAGACATCAAGTTTAAATGCAATGAACAAGCAATCCATTAAAAAGTCAAGTAGAAAATAGAATTTACTATCTTTATGATTTAAAAGTTTTCATCACTTTTATCATTTGAGGACCTGAAATCATCCATGCACTAGGGTGCCAAGGATATTCTTTAGTATCACGACCACCGAATTATCCATGCTCTACGGGCCAAAGATAATCGTGTTTTCATCGCGATCGATCATGCCATAAAACAATTCATCTTTGCACCCTTGGTCAAGAGAATCCATAGCCATAATCATACCAAAAAGCGTCCATCAATGCACTACGGGCCGATAAGGACTTTTTTCCACATCATTTGTAACATTACGGTCATGATTATCCAGGAATAATCCACAGTCATAATCATACCAAGTCCATCTATGCACTCTGTGCAGATGACTTTCAACATAATATAAACATGAGGATGATGACAATGATATAAGAATTCAATAAAACAAGTTCAAGAATTAATTTTTCCAGGAACCAATAACGTCCAAATTGTCAACATGATCTTTGCTTTGTAGAGTAAAGTTCAAGAATGCTCGGAAGAATATTTCCACGAAAAGATCTTTGGATGAAGCGCAAATATCAAGGATATTCCACTAATTTCATGGAGTATAGAAGTCAAAATTTTAATCAACTCGAGTATAATCTTTGAATGGAATAACAAAAGATATCACCGTGCATGCGGTACTTGGCATGAGGCGGTTATTTTAATGAGAATAATAATAACGGAACTGGTCGGTGAAATTCACACAAGCAGGATGTTCCAATGAGAATAATAAATGCGAGAATAATAAATGATGGAACCAGTCCCCAGTATATAGATGCATGGATATTCCGGCTGAATAATAAAGCGGAATAATAAAATGGAACCAGTCCCATGATATAAATGCATGATGAGGATATTAAACGAATAATAAAGAGCGAATAATAGAAGAATGTCACCAAGTATAGGGTAGTCAGCATTATCTTTGGTTATTCAAATAAAATAATAAAGAATGGAATAATGAAGTTCTCTTCATGAATACAAAAGAAATAATATTCCTTACCATAAAATAATACTTGATATAAGAGTAGTGAAGTAGCGAAAACTTTTCTTCTATCTCTCATAGTCTCTCTCTATAGTTTCTCTCTCAGAGTTAAATTGAATTAAGTAAAGAAAATAATGAAGGAATGAGCTTTATTTATAGGAAAATGGAATGCATAGTAACTAATACATGAGCAGTCCAGATTGATTTACTTTAATCGACGGTCCATATTTAAAGAAAAATCTTTTAAATAAAATATAATATATTCTATTTATATAAAAAGATTTTTACTATGCAAACACTATATCTTGAGGCACTATGCAAACACTATGCATAATAAAATATAATATATTCTATTTATAGAATAACTTTAATAAAGTATTACATTTTTATATAAAAAGATTTTACTATGCAAAATACTATGCATAATAGAATATAATATATTCTATTTATAGAATAACTTTAATAAAGTATTACATTTTATATAAAAAGATGTTTTTATTTTATTACGTGAATAAAACAAAACTTCTAAATCAACAATAATTGAATCAAATAATATGAGATACTTTATGCAACAACTATTGTAGCAATAATTGAACAAAAGCGAATGACTCTCACATAAATATCAATAATCAATATCAGTACTACTTATGCAACAACGCGTAGACATCGTACTTTTACTACTGAAAGTAGTTCAGCAAGATCAACGGTAAAACTTTCGCCGTTATTTTCAATAAAATATTTTTTATCGTTTTCTCTTTCAATCCGAATAATAATTCCGTTAATGAGGTCCACTAATGATCAGGTCGTCATAAATAATATTTCCTATTTAAAACAAATATTCCCCAACCAATCGAATATATATATGACAACTTGCATACTTTGCAAAATTTATAAATATTACCCACAACTATAACATTATCTCAAATTCACACCATAATATAAAAAAATTATTTCGAGAAAATTAATTCTTTATTCATAAAATCTGGGGTTTCACATCAAAGCTTAGAGATATTATCATTTGGCGGAGATAAGAGTCTAGAACTAGGAGGGAGAGCAGAGTTATATACTTCGCTTAGTGTGTGACTTACCTAAGTTTGAAATTGTTTACTTGATAAGTTGACAAATTATGATATGTCAATTAACCTTTGTTTGAAGCTATATTCTAGAATGATATCCGAAATACGGGAGATGATGAAATAGAAAAATCATGATAGCAAGGAAATTTAAGGGAAGGTACAATCGAAAAGAAAGAAAGGTATTCTCATCTCTTGAATATCAGTACGTCATAAATTTCGAGGGCTGAAATTTCATAAGGAGGGGTGATTGTGAGACCCCGAATTTTATGAAATAAAAGTATTCAATTTTTTATTTTGGTAAATAGTTAAATTGATAAAATTTAAAGTTAAAGGGTAATATATGAAATTTTTTTGCAAAGTAAGCAAGTTGATATAAAATATTCGTTGTTGGAAATATTCGATTAATTGGGGAATATTCTTTTTGTCTGGGAATATCCGTGACGACGATACAATCATTAGTGGACCTTAACAACGGAATTATTGTCGGATTGAGAAAACGACAAAAATATTTTTATAAAAATAACTACGGAAGTTTTACTGGGTTAATCGTTGAAACACACAGTGTTAAAGCATAAAGATGTCTGTGGTCGTTGCGCGTAGTACACTACGGTGATTGATTATTGATGCTTACGTGAGAAGTCACTTTACTTTTGTTTTATTAGTATTATTAATATAATAAAACTTAAAAGCTTTTATATAAAGCAGAATACTTTTATAAAGTTATTCGTTTTATTAGACTATAAATAGAATATATAATATTCTATTATGCATAGTATTTTGTATAGTAATACCTTTTTATATAAAAATGTAATACTTTTATAAAGTTATTTATTTTATTAGACAATAATTAGAATATATTATATTTTATTATGCATAGTGTTGTATAGTGCCGCATAGTATTTTGCATAGTAAAATCTTTTTATATAAAATGCAGAATACTTTTATAAAGTTATTCATTTTATTAGATTATAAATAGAATATATTATATTTTATTTAAAAGATTTTGCTTTAAATATGGATCATCCGATTAAAAGTAAATCAATCTAGATCTGTTTCATGAATTAGTTACTATGCGGTCCATTCTTCTATAAATAGAAGCTCATTCCTTCATTATTTCTTACTTAATTCAATTGAAACTCTGAGAGAGAAACTATATAGAGAGTTCTTCGCTCATAATCTTGAGCGTATTTCTTTTAGAGTTTAAGAAAGCTTTGAGCATAGTGCAAGTTTTTCTTGAGTATATCCTCGCCTCTACCAAATTGAATACTCTTCTTTTACGGTGAAGATAGGTGATGAAAATTATCTTCGATTACGGGTGCGAAGAGAATTTAGAATCACAATTATGATTATGAGTTATTCATATGATTGTGGATGTGAGAATTGTTGATTGATGTTACGAGGATAAAACATTATTGGTGGACTTTTAACATGGAGAAGATAATAGACCTGATGGTCTATTTGACTCTTCTAATGGATTACTCGTTCCGCTGCAACTATGGTAATAAGAGTGTTTCCAGGTCGAGTGGGGATAACAGGGGAATAGGACGGTGGTCTCTAGCTGTGGAGGTTCTCCCTAAACAGTATAGAAAAGTGTGTTGTATTCTATACATCATTTAGTAGTTATATTTGGTGAATCAAATAGGGTGAGGCGAACCCAACTTTGGAAGGGTGTTTTGCTACTATCATACAAGATGTCTAATGACATACAACCTCGTGTTCTCATAAGACATGGTTGTGCACATCCACTTGCTGATTATATCTACGAGCACTACCTGTGTTATCTTGGAGTTTATTTGAAATATAATTTTCACTTGGAGACAACGAAGATATTTATATGTCAAGAGAAGACTCACCATTGGAAGGAAGATGATAGTAATCTTCTTGTTTTTCTTTGGGGACTTTTGGGTCAACCAAGGATAATTTTGTGGACATATGATATCTATCATAACCTAGACGCATGGCCTCCCATGTACGAAGGTTTTCTTGAGCACTTCCCAAAGCTTTTAATTTCTAAAACAGTTTTTGACTATACTTTTATGTAAAGTATCATTGTAAGGTTGTGGTCGAGGTACCATGAGAGTTACATACATTTGTATTAAAACTCATAGTTAACTGTGATCGTATTCTATATGACAGCTCAATAGTTGTATAAATGAAGTTGTATTTGAATTTTATACCATGTATCTGGCGACTCAGAATGGGTGATGTATACCTAATTTTGGGGGCGTCGTACTAATGAGTCTCGGTTTCATAGACCCTTTTAGCAGTGTCACATCACTGGGTCAATGTGTAAACCTTTTCTCGGTTGTGTTGGTACAACCATATAAAAAACCAATTGGCGACTCTTAACAGTCCATCGTCGACATGATACATGTCGGACCATTTCACTTATTGTTTCAAACAAATGTCACCTAACATGAGAACACCAAAGAACAAGAAACGAAAAGGGACAAATAAAAATTTCGACATCGACAGTATGGTTACAAAAAGAATACTGCAGTGTATTTCAAAGTTGGTCGTATGGATATTCGTTATGGTTTAGAGTTGATACATGACGACCATAATATTAGGTTACTAGTTGAGAGGGTGAACAGTCTGGTCTAGTTGATTTATATTATGACCACTATACAGATGAAGTCTTATCATTTGAGATAGAAGTTGGCCAGGTAGGTTAGAGGGAAGTTGAGCAGCTACTGCAAAAGGAAGTTGATGTTGTTGATGTGCAAGTTGATGCACCAAATGGAGATGATGATGAATCTACAGATGAAGAAACAGATGTTGACTGCAGTGAAGAAAGTGATGATGATGGGAATAAGGAGTTGATCAATGTTAGGCTGCATAAGGAAGAGATTATAAAATCAAAGATTAAAGCGTTTGAAGTTGTTTGTGAAGTTCAATTGGATGATGAAGTTCAATTGGATGGTGAAGTTGAAGTGGAGTGTGGTGAAGTACCTGAAGGCCAAGTACCTGAACCTATAAGGACTCAAGCTTCTAGCTCAGTACATGCTAACAAGGCATCAAATAATCATGAGATAACTGAGAAAAAAGGCAGGATGAAGAGAAGGGCAGGCCTGAACAAGGAAAACAAGAAGTAGAAAATTGTTGATGAAGATTATGTTGAACCTACCTTTTCATCTGATGATGAGGTCATCACTAAATTTGTACAAGGGGCATGAAACCATGGGAGGAAATATATGAAGATTCTGACTTTGAAGTTCCTGCAACTCCTCCTTAAAGTAGTGATAGTGAGTGGGAAGGTGAAGAGCCAAGGATTAAACTGAAGAGAGTTGTTCTTGTGGATAATCCAAACACTGCAATTAAAGACATTGAATTTGAGTTATACATGACTTTCACTGGGGTTGACCAACTAAGAGAAGAAATACAAAATTATGTAGGTGGGAAGGGGAAAGGAATTTGGTTTAAAGTTAATGAAGCTACCAGAGTTCAAGCTAAGTGTGCAGCAGGATGTCCATGAAAGCTTTGGGCAAGTTATGTTCCTAGGGAAAAATGGTTTCAAATTAAGGCTTACCCTACTAAGTTCCACAGTTGTATTAGGGCCAACAAGATAAAGATTATTAGATATAAGTGGTTGGTAGATAAGTTTGGAGGGACAATTAGAACAAAGCCAAGGATCAAGTTGAGGGACTTACAAGAGGCAATAAAGCAAAGGTATGGATTGAAATCTTCTATTGCACAGTGTTTGCAAGTTAAAAAATTGGCCTTATCTAAGATAGAAAAAACATTGGTAGAGCATTATGAAGGTGTTTGGGACTATGGATAAGAGATCCTTAATACCAATTCAGGTAGCACTGTACAAATTAGGACTGATCAGGGCACTCCAAAAAGGTTTTAAAGGATGTATATTTGTTTTGATGCTATGAAATAGAACTGGTTGGAGGGCTGTAAGCCTATTATTGGTCTTGATGGTTGTTTTCTAAAGACATATTGTAGAGGGGAGTTTTTAATTGTAATAGGTAGAGATGCTAATAACCAGATGTTCCCAATAGCTTGGGTTGTGGTGGAAAGTGAAAATAAAGACAGTTGGAGTTGGTTAAATTTTTTATGCAATGATGTTGGATTAGAACAAGGCAGAGGATGGACATTAATTACTGATCAACAAAAGGTGCAGTTTGATTTTATTTTTATTACATCTTAACAATAATTTTGAATTACACATTTATGTCATTATACTAATAATCTTGCTTATTTGTATAGGGTTTGGTGCCTGCTATTCAGGAATTACTATCCCAAGTAGAGCATAGATGTTGTGCAAGACACATATATGCAAATTGGAGAAAAAAGTTCCCTGGGGCAGCTTTGAAGGTTATGTTCTGGAAGGCATCGAAGGCCAATAATCCTGCTAATTTTCGAAAGGCAATGAAAGACATCAGGAAGGAGTCAAAGGATGCACACACTACCTTGATAGGTATCCCTCCTAAACTTTGGAGTAAGGCTTACTTTGATACCACCACCAAATGTGATGTAGTGACAAACAATATGTCAAAGTGTTTTAACAGTTGGATCCTAGAGGCTAGGTATAAACCCATCTTAACAATGTTTGAAGGCATAAAAACTCAGGTAATGGAGAGAATCCATATCAAGGGAGATCAAATGCTAAAAAAGATGGAAATATATGTCCTAGGATACTAACTAAAGTGAATAGGTCTATTAAATTGACAAGGTAGTGTGATCACCACTGGGATGGGGGGATATGTATGAGGTGAGTGACATGTATGGTAAATATGTGGTAGATATATTGAAACAAACCTGTTCTTGTGGGGTGTGGCAATTATCTGGAATACCTTGCCATCATGTTGCTACTGGGATACTTCATCAAGAGAGGCATGTTGAGGATTTTGTGGACCCTTGTTACTACATTGAAACCTATCTCAAGTCATATAACCATAAACCACATGTTAAAGCCCACGAGTGGTAGCAATGGTTGGCCTACCACTGACTTACCAATCTTGTTGCCTCCATTGACTAATGATGTGTTCAATGATGTGTTCCAAATGCAAGCAATATAGACATAATAAAGCAGGTTGTAAGAACACACCTACCCAAGCACAACATGGTCCAGAAGCACAACATACTGCCAAAAGGCCAAAACTTAGTATGAGTTATTTAATTTTTAAATTTGTATCATTTATATGTTTCCTTCAATTATGAAATGTACATACTAACATATACTCAAATAATAGGTGAAAAGAAAATAAGGCGGTACAGTTGGGGAGATGACTGGAACTATGAGGCATGGATCAATCAATGGTGGTGGAACACAGTCTGCAAGTAGCACTGCTGCAGATGGGGGAGAGTGAAAGCACTTCAGTTGAAATCTGTTTTAGTTTTAGTATATTTTTGGGGTTGTTTTAGAATGTGTTTTCATGGTTGTAACCTTTTGATTAATACTGCAGTTTTAGTATATTTTTGGGGCTGATTTAGAATAATTTTGTCATGGTTGTAACTTTGGATATTTAACTTTAGTTGTAACTTTGGATATTTAACTTTGGTTGTAACTTTGGATACTTTTGTCATGGTTTGGTATATAATGGTATTAACCGTTTATATGCAATTGTTTGGTTTAGTAAGCAATGGTTTGGTATGCAATGATACAGGGCAGTTTTATATGCAATGGTTTGGTTTGGCAGAGCATTAACAGGGCAGTTTTAATTTTTTTTAAACTGCATGTGCAAGGCAAGGCAGGGCATTAACAGGGCATTTGGAGTTTTACTTATTTTTTGGAACTGCATGTGCAGTTTGGATGCCATATTTTACTTTGAAATGGAATTTGGAACAGGGCTTGCAATGAACATGGCATCCCTCTGTTCCACATTTCCCTGCCTCCTCTATTGAGCATTTTCTTGTTGTTCTTCCTCATTGCTTACATTATTATCAAATAATTGATCAACAAAAGGCATCCTAAATGAGGAGGGACTTTTCACAATACACAATAGACAATAGATTACATTAACAGGGCATACATAAAATGAAAACATAACTTCATTACATAACTTTGAATGTTTAAATTCCATGAATACATAACTTAGTACAACACAAGTCACCATCCATGACAATATCACATATAGTTGTAATTTCTTATTTGCCTCTCTTAGTCTAACAGTTTCTAACTCCAATTTTAAGACCTCCCTTTTTAAATTATTCAACTTCTCTTTCAAATTTCTTGTTTTATTCCTCAACAAATCGAGTCCATCTTCATTCATTGAAACAGAACCCATTTTACTGCAACCACTATCATGAACTTCATTTTGGGAACTTACCAACCATTGAAAAAATCCACAATATTTTATTAACATCCTGTAAAAGAAAAAAAATTCAACCAACTTAAATCCAATATACATTACAATAATAAAATTAAGACATAATTATTATTTTAACATAAGAACTCAATGACAAGGAGCAAAAACTAACTGTTTAGAGGAATGAATCATGAACATTTGAGTTTGTCTTCATGATATAATGGTGCTTAAGAATCATTTGTGAATACCCTCAAACCCTTTAATAGTCATAAATTACAACAATTGGGCATGCTTATTTTTTCATGTAAAAGAAGAATCAAATATGAATTTATGTATTTACTGGGTAAAAACGACATAAATAGAATCTCCGTCCCTTTGATTTGTTCTTTGTGGAGACACAAATGGATGCAGATACACCACATAAACATTCTACCCTCTTTTTAATAACCGACGAGGATCTACTATGTGAAGATGCCATTAAAAACCTTTTAGGTGTTCAAATGGTTTGAGAAGATGAAAACCCCTAATTTTCTCCTTTGATTTTGGCCGAATAAATCTCCTTATTTGACATAGACTGAGTTGGAACCCTAGTTTGCAGTATTAAACGAATGAAGAAATAAGTGAGGCGAAGAGGAGTATAACTAGAAAATAATACATACTGTTATAAAATTATACATTGTGTGTGGATGTCTAGATACATTCCTACCCATGTCTAGATACATTCCTACCCCACTTTATTGTAATGACCTTTGAGCTTTGTAACTCTCATATCCTTTAAGATTTGAAACTCATGACCTTTGAGTTTTAAAACCTCCAAATATTGATGTTGATGTACCTATAAATAGTTGTATTGTAAAGAGAATGAGACACAGATAAATACGATGAGAATGCTCTTTTTTCTCTAATCATCTTAGTTCTTAATTTTAGTAATCTTTTATAACACATTATCAGCACGATTCTCTACCCAATTTTGGGAAGAAAAAAAGGTTCTCTCAACTCATTGTAAGTATCATTTCATTACAATTAAATTTGATATACATATAAACATTTTATTTTACAAAAGACGTGTGAGAAAATAATGATAATGGACAACTCTGAAGTTTCTGAGAATACAAATTACGTAAGTACACTAGTTTTGTGATGTAGTAGTATTAGTATAAAAAAATAATCATTCTACCTCCCAATTCTCCCACTTTGAAAGTGACTAGAGAAGGGTAAATATTTTTATTGTCTTCTTATAAATCTATACTTATTTATTTAATTTCTTAAGTATTTATATATTTATATAGATGTCAAATCTTATGAATTTGAATTTGTTGTCCTTGATATATATCGAGAAAGAATTACTTGTAATGGACTCTTGATATTGATATTCATATAAAGACAACTTTGGAGATATAATTAAGATTGGCAAACATGCATCCCTGCAGGATCATGCAAAATAAATTATTTTTATTCGCCATCATCTCCATGAAAAAAAAATTGATAAAGACATGTTAGAAAAAATATTTATTGTATTTCATGCCTCAAATATGCTCCCGAAGTAGCAAAATTGCGAGTGTAAGTTCATAATATATTCCCTGAAGCGATAAAGGAAATTATATTCCTAGAAGTGATATCATTTCTTCTAGCGGCTGAACAAATAATGAGTTTTTGCTAAAAAAAATTACCAATCTCGTCCAACCGGTTCTACTACATTCCCTGAACTGAATGGACCCTCATTTGATAAATATAGAGGAAATTATGGTTGTGGTCATAGACGTGAAAAGAACAATCAATATAGAAAAGGGAATGTATCTGTCGTACTCCTAAATATTTGGTAGATTTATACCAATACTCCATAAAAGAAAAGGAAATGGAATTGAAATAAACTTTATTGATCATAATGATCTTGAAGATCCCATGAATTATTTTGACTTTTCAAATGGAGTGGATATAACTCATTTTGATGTCTCTGATTTCCTTGAGGATGTTGATGGAAATGTTCATACCAATCAATTGTTTTTATTATATAAGTATTTTTATTTTGATATGTTTTATTTATGTTTTAAGTAACAATTGTTTAATTTATGTTTTACATATATGAAGATGTATGGGCCAGAAGCTCATCAAACTTAATTAAAGGCTCTGGAAGAGCGATTATTCATCAAACTTAATTAAAGGCTCTCGAAGAGCGATTATAATGTTGTCAAAGGACACAAAAACTTTGTATTGATGATTCTTTATATTCTTTTGAGGCAAGCAGAAATTTGCTCAGTTTTAAGTATATACGTTATAATGGTTATTATATTAAGACCAATAACGAAGGCAGCGAAGAATTTTTTTATATTACTTCAATAGTATCATGCCAGAAGCTCATATTAAAAAAACTGTCTATTTCTCTTCTGGGTTATATTATACTAAAATTAGAATAGTTGAAACAAATGTTGTAATACACCAGAAGTGTACAATACACTAGAAGTGTTCGGATCCAAATGTTTTTATGATTTAGCATGATCATCCAGGATCAATAATGGTGCGTTGAATTATTGAAAACTCCCATGAACATCCCTTAAAGAACCATAAGATTCTTTTACCTGTTGATTATATCAAAGTAAATTAATTACTAAACCATCACATTTAAAGAGTATTATTGAGTGTTCATATTTCTAAGAAAGAATTCAAGGTGATCTATTTGAACCAATACACCCACATTGTGGTATATTCAAGTATTTTATGGTTTTAATTGATGCATTAACCAGATGATCACATGTATGTTTACTTTTAACTAGAAATATTGCATTTTCTATGCTTCTTGCTCAAATAATTAGGTTGCGAGTACAATTTCCTGATTATATAACTAGGAAAATTTATTTAGATGATGCTGGTAAAATTCACATCTCAAGTTTTTGATGAATATTGTATGTTAATTGGAATTTATGCTAAACATCATGTTTCACATACACATACTCAAAATGATGTAGCTGAATCACTTATCAGGATACTTCAAAATATATTGCTCGACCTTTGATTATGAAATCAAAATTACCTGTTTATACTTGGGGTCATGCTATTTTACATGCTGCATCATAACCTTAACATGTGATTTTTTTTAAAAAAACACGTTTCGAGGATTTTTCTTGTTCATGAAACAGTTATCCCACCATTAGGGGGAGAAAAGTCGTTGCCTGAAGCACGACGTGAGATCGTTGCCTTAAGCACGACGGAAGAATAATTAGAATGTTTCAACGTTATTTAATCTTGATCCTCATACAAATCAATATGAACTAGAAGTTCAAAGGATTATTCATTTGCAATGAATTGCAAATCAATTACCAAAATTATTCACCAATAATAAGTAAATAGTGAAATCTCACATTCTAGCTATTAATACTCCAACAAGGATTGAACAATCAGTTAATACAGCATCAAATTGAATCAAAGTCACACCTGAAACGTGAAAGTATGATCGGTGTTAAAGATAAAATTCCCCAGAAGAAGAAAGTACAAGAAAAACAAGTTGCAGCCTATAAACAGGCTATACCCATGAAACAGGCTACAAAAAAAATATTGATCTATCCAAAACTTATGAACAAAAATCTCCTGTAAATAAAACTCTTGAAGAGTTATCCCCTGAAGAGGATGAGTTATCTCCTGAAGAGTATCAGGTACCTGAAAATAACGAGATCTCGATACATTATGTATATACAGGAGAAGAATATATTGGACAGAAATAAAATTGTTGTCGACAACATATTTTCATATAAAGTTATTCTTGATATTACTAGAAGTAATGATCATGAATATGAACCACAAATCGTTGATGAATGTAGAAATATTTGGCCAATGTGGAAAGAGATGATTTAAGTAGAATTAAATTCACTAAGTAAATGTGAAGTTTTTGGACCTGCATTTCGAGCACCTAAATGTGTAATGCCTGCTGGATATAAATGGGTATTTTTACGCAAACGAAATAAGAAAAATAAAATTATAAGGTACAAAGCGCGACTTGTAGCACAAGGTTTCTCGCAGAGACCTGGTATTAATTATGAAGAAACATATGCTCCTGTAATGGACTCAATTACATTCATATTTTTAATTAGCTTGGTAGCAGGAGAAATTAATGGATGTTGTTACATCATATCTGTATGGATCATTAGATAATTATATCTACATGAAATCCCTAAAGGATATAAAATGCCTGAAGCATAAATTTAATATCTCGAAGTATGTACTCTATCAAGCTACAAAGATTCTTATATGGGTTAAAGCAATCCAGATGCATATTGTGGTATAATCGCCTGAGTGGATATCTTTTTGAAAGAAGGATTTGAGAATAATCCAATTTGTGCATGCATTTTTATCAAAAGATCATAATCTGGATTTGCTATTATAACTGTATTTATTGATGAAAGATCTTGCTCTAGAAGAGTCGACAAAAATAACAAATTTGAGATGAAAGATATTAGTAAGACAAATTTTTGTCTTGGCCTGCAAATTGAACTATGGAATTCTTGTTCATCAATCAACATACACAGAAAAAGTCCTAAAGTAACTTACATGGATAATATTAATCCTTTGAGTACTCCAATGATGGTTTGGTCACTTGATAACAAGAAAGATCCGTTTTGACCACAAGAAAATAATAAAGAAATTCTTGGTCCTGAAGTACCATATATTAGGTCCTGAAGTACCATATCTTAGTGCAATTGATGTTTTGATGTATCTTGCAAATTTCACACGACTTGATATAGCATTTGCAGTTAACTTACTAGCAATTTATAGTTATGCACAAACTAAAAGACATTGTAATGAAATTAAACATATTTTATGTTATCTTCGTGAGACTATTGATTTGGGATTATTTTATCCAAAGGGTGATAAAACCAAGCATATTGCACCAAAATTATTTTATACACATGAGCCCTAGAAGAATGGCATATTGATGATATTAAACATATATGATCATGTGATAATTTGATTGATATATTCATTAAGTCATTACCAAATACGATTTTGAAGAAGATGGTGCATAATATTGGCATACTTCGACTTAATGATATTATTACCATGAACAATGGAAATTCTATATACTTATGAAGGTGAGTAAAAAGGATATGTGCTGATTGTACTCTTTTTCCTTCGCTAAGATTTTTTCCCATTGGGTTTTCCTTTGCAAGGTTTTAATGAGGAAATCCCAAGGCACTAGAAGTTTATACAAGAATATTGTACACTTTTCCTTCGCCAAAATTTTTTCCCACTAGGTTTTTATTTGGTAAGGTTTTTAACGAGGCATATTCTTAGAAAATTGCTACAAAAGAACTCCATCCATTATATATGAAGACAATTTTGCATGTATAGCTCAATTAAAGGGAGGATATGTGATGCCCCTAAAATAGGTATACATCACCCATTCTGAGTTACCAAATACATGGTACAGAATACAAATACAAACTTAAATATACAACATGAGCTGTGAGTTTTAATACAAATATTGTCTTCTAGACAGTATCCAAACTCAAAATAAGTCCTCAATACATTTATTATCACACTATTTCACAGAATAGTGAGGACTACTAATGCAATCATCTAGACCGTCAATCCATTCTCCGACTAGTCCCAACTATATTCTCATTTCCTGAAGAGAACATTGAAAGAAAGGGTGAGCTCAACTAGCCCAGTAAGAAATATTATGACTAAGATAATGCAGAATAAATTATTTTTAGCCTTCAACAGTATAACAACTGATAGAATATAATAGATAGCAAGTTTTAGATCAACAACTGAAGCGGAATAAGCAATCCACTAAAAGAGTCAAGTAGAGAATAAAATCTAATATCTTCTATGATTTAAAAAGTTTTTCATCAATTTTATCGCTGAGACTCAGCTTAATAAATAATCCACATCATTAAATCATCCATGCACTACAGGCCAAGGATATTCTTTAGTATCACGACCACGAATTATCCATACACTACGGGCCAAAGATAATCGTGTTTTCATCAACGGTCTTGATCATGCCATAAAATAATTCATCTTTGCACCCTTGGCCGAAGAGAATCCATAGCCATAATCATACCAAAAACTGTCCATCAATGCACTACGGGCCAATAAGGACTTTTTCCACATCATTCGTAACATTACGGTCATAATTATACTGAATAATCCCTGGTCATAATCATACCAAGTCCATCTATGCACTACAGGCCATAGATGACTCTCACCATAATATAAGCATGAGGATGATGACAATTCAATAAAACAAGTTCAAGAATAAATTTTAAAGATTTATAAGTTAATTTATCCTGAACTCAATAACGTCCAAATTGTCAACATGATACTGCTTTGTGGAGTAAAATTCAAGAATGCTCAGAAGAATATTTCCATGAAAAGATCTTTGGATGAAGCGCAAATATCCAGGATATTCTACTAATTTCATGGAGTATAGAAGCCAAAACTTTAACCACCGAGTATAATAGAATATATGAAGCTCGCAAATGGATTCCGCGCCGTACGGTAATCCACGTAGATGAATCATTTCCACAAGTTACTAAGGAATGAATACAAAGGATCATTCACCATGCATGCGGTAATCCACATATGCACAAAAGTTATTCCAACAGAGTAATTAAGAATGGAACTGTGTCATGCGAATCAAGACCGATTGTGGGATATTCCAATGTAATAATAAAGAATGGAACCTGAAAGTCATACGTAATTACGCACAGATGTGATGTTCCAATAAAATAATAAAGAATGGAACGGGTCATGCGTAATCCGCATGTATGTGATGTTCCAGCGAGAATAATAAATAATGGAATAACAACGAAATTCACAAGCATGCGATAGATGGGCCATGCAGAAAGTTATTCCAGCGTAATAATAAAGAATGGAATAATAGAAGAATTTCACCATGTATGCGGATTGTCATGATGACAAAGTTATTCCAACATAATAATAAAGAATGGAATAACAACCCTTACAAGTATTGAAAGAAAATAACTCTCTTCATGAATACGAAAGAATAATACCCCTTACGAGTATTGAAAGAAAATAACTCTCTTCATGAATACGAAAGAATAATACCCCTTAAGAGTATTGAAAGAAAATAACTCTCTTCATGAATACGAAAGAATAATACCCCTTACCTTAAAAAGAAGAGTATTCCGACGGTAGGGCGGGGATATACTTAAAAGAAAACTTGCACTATTTACTACGCTCAAAGCTTTCTTAAACTCTAAAGAAATACGCTCAAGATTATAGAAGAAGAATTCTCTGAATTTCTGGTGTGATTTTCAATTCTAACTAAGCATCCTATTTATAGGAGAATGGAAAGGATACTATGATGTGCTATACAATAAAATATAATATACTCTATTTATAATCAAATAAAACAAAACTTTATAAATAGTATTCTGTTTTATATAAAAAGTTTTTTACTATGCAAATACTATGCAAGCACTATACAAATACTATGCATAATAAAATATAATATATTTTATTTAAAATCTAATAAAACAAATAACTTTATAAAAGTATTACATTTTATATAAAAAGATTTTACTATGCAGACCTTTATAAAAACACTATGCATAATAAAATATAATATATTTTATTTAAAATCTAATAAAACAAATAACTTTATAAAAGTATTCTATTTTAGATAAAAAGATTTTACTATGCAAATACTATGCAGGCACTATACAAACATTATGCATAATAAAATATAATATATTTTATTTATAATCAAATAAAACAAAACTTTATAAAAAGTATTCTGTTTTATTACATTTATAATAATAATAAAACAAAATTTATCGCCATTATTATAATTCACAATATTAATCGACCAGATCATTCCTAGGAAAGTGGGGCTTTCCAATAAGGATTTCTCCCTATTAGCGCGCAATTAGGTGACCAAACCTCTCCTTAACAGAACTTATAGACATCGTTAATATTGCAAATAATAATATTAATAACTTTGTCGTCTCAATTATTGATTTAATAATATATAAAATATCGACAATAATTGAATCAAATAACGTGAGATACTATGCAACAATTACTATAGCAATAATTGAACAAAACTGAGTAACTTCTCACGTAAGCATCAATAATCAATAACGTGTGCTCTTATGCAACCACGCCAGACATTCTTATTTTTACTACTACCGAGTAGTTCAACAGTTTTAACGGTAAAATTTCCGCAGTTATTTTTATAAAAATATTTTTGTCATTTTCTCAATCCGACAATAATTTCGTTGTGGGGTCCACCAATGATTGTACCGTCGTACAGATATTCCCCGATAAAAAGAATATTCCCCGACCAATCGAATATTATACAACAACTTGCATACTTTTCAAAATTTATAAATATTACCCACAACTATAACATTATCTCAAATCCACACCATAATTTTGAAAAAAAATATTTCGAGAAAATTAAATCTTTATTCGTAAAATTTGGGATTTTACAATCTCTCCTCCTTATGAAATTTTGTCCTCGAAATTTACGTACGTACCTGGTATTCCGAAGAGATGAGGATACCTTGACTTCATTTCATATTCTAACTCTTGAGGTATAACCTTTGAGTGTCGAATAAGATTCTTTTTATCCTAAATTTTAACACGTATCTTGTGACAACCCCAAAACAGGTCCATTCCATCCAACCTATTACGAGTCGCCAAATACATGGTACTGAAAACAACTACAATTTTATTACAACAATTGTCGTGCAAAATATAACAACACATATTTGTGAGTTTGGATACAATATATACCAACCGTGACTCTCATCCCACCCTGGATAAGACGTCACAATGACACCTTACATAAAAGTATAGTCAAAAACTGTTTCAGAAATTAGAATCTTTGGAAAGTGCTCAAGGAAACCTTCGTACATGAGAGGCCATGCTTCTAGGTTATGATAGATATCATATGGCCACAGAATTATCCTTGGTTGACCCAATAGACCCCAAAGAAAAACGAGAAGATTACCATCATATTCTTCCCAATGGTGAGTCTTCTCTTGACATATCATTATCTCCACTGTCTCTAATTGAGAATTATACTTCAAACAAACACCAAGATTATATAGGTAGTGCTCGTAAATATACTCAAAGAAGTGGATGAGCACAACCACATCTTATGATGACACGAGGTTGTATGTCATTAGACATCTTGTATGATAGTGGCAAAACACCATTCTAACGTTGGGTTGGCCTCACCCTAGTTGATTCACCAAATATAACTACTAAATGATGACCACCGATTCTATTCCCTGTTACCCCATTCGACCCAAATACCTACACTCTTATTACGAAAAGGAATTGTGAAACAAAAGGGTAAAGACAACTAGCTCAAGAAAGAATATCATGACTAAAGATAATTAAATTATCAATAGCCTTCATCAATAATAAATCGTAGATTTAGAACATATGGTAGATGATAAAATTTCAACCATAGTTGCGGTGAACGAAGTAATCCATTAGAAGAGTCAAATAGACTATAAAGTCTATTATCTTCTCCATGTTAAAAATCCACCAACAATGTTTTATCCTGTAACATCAATCAACAATTACGGTCCACAATCATATGAATAACTCATAATCATAATTGTAGTTCTAAATTCCTCTTCTCATCCGGGATTTAAGATAATTTTCATCACCTATCTTTACGAAACATCAAAGATCATGGTTACACCAAATCATATTTCCTGTTCATAATCATACTAATAACTTCATCTTTGCACTACGGCCAAAAATATTCATCAACAGACTATCTTTGCACTACAGGCCAAAGATATTCAACAACAGGTCATCTTTGCACGACGGACCAAAGATATTCATCAACAATTCATCTTTGCACTACAGGCCAAAGATATTCCTCAATAGTTCATATTTGCACCACAGGCCAAATATATTCATCAACAGTTCATATTTGCACTACAGGTCAAATATAGTAATATCTCAAAGAAATATATAATCATTTCAGAATTTATATAAACAATTATAACCATGTTGATCATTTCACCTTTGCACTTAAGCTAAAGATATTCAATTATAAATTCAATGGTCATGATCATACCAGTCAATAATTCAACTTTGCACTACTGGCCAAAGAGAACCAATAGTCATGATCATACCAAAAATCTACCCATCTTTACACTCGAGTCAAAGAGAAATATCATCATTAAGGTTATAAAAATATTATATATGATAATAAAAATAATATAATCAACATATAGATTTAATCTCAAGAGTAAGATTCATAAATCAACGATAATTTGGTCAGAAAAAGAAACCAATTTTGTCGTGAATAGTAACTCGTGAATAGTAACTTGTGAATAGTAAACCCGACTCAAAAAGGTAGAAATTCCACAATAAAATTCATACCAATATTTCGGTATAATGATATTGAAAAAATATTTCTTAAACTTATAAACAATTTATTTTAATTGTTTACATTTTACTAAATAATGCATTTAATCATCCTAAAATTCCAAACTCATAGGATTTCATCACCAATAACCAAAACCCTCATCAAAAATCTTCATATACCTCATATAGGATTCTCAAGCCATAAAATCCTATTTTCCAATTTTTTTACTTCACATAACATATTTAATTCATTTACTCATAACTAGTCCATTTTCATGAAAAATACGAAATCAGTTCCAAAGATATTTCTTTTCTGGGATTTAGCAGAATATAGTCTCATATTGAACATATATTTTTCCCGAAATTTTTAAAATTTATTTACTATTTTTCATATGGCCAAAACCGCCGAATATTTAGACATTTATCACAAATTGTACTTTTATCTAAAAATTTTGAAATTCACAGAGTACACTGATATTATATAGATGTACTCCCAATAAAAATTTCATCAATTTTGGAGTTAACCACAAGGAGTTATAAGCGGTTACTTTTAAAATAGTCTTTTCCCGTAAAATTCATAACTCTTAATCTATACATCCAAAAATCACCATTTTTGAACACAATCAATAAAACTCATCAAAATATCATTTCAAATTTTTCCAAAATTTTTGAAGGTCTGAAAAATTACGAAACTGAAAAACATAACAACCCTTAAAATCCCTTACCTCAAAAGAGCAGTATTGAATATCGGATATAACGCTGAACGACCTTGCGCCGTATAACAACACTCAAGATATCTAAATACTAAAAAAAATATGTTTGATAATATAGAGAGAGAAAACTTATGTTTCTGGTGTGTTTTTCAATTCTAACATAAGCATCTATTTATAGGAAAATGCTAGAACGCCATAGGAGACTAAAATAATATTATTTTAACAAACTCTTCTACGCATGCCTTGAGAAAACCATCAGCATGCCATTTTTGAAGAAAATAATCAGCAGCCCATGTGTATTCCACCAACCAAAAAGTGGGTCCCACCCATAATTTAATAAAAATCATTTTATTTTCCAAAACTTCAATAATTTATAGAAAATAGCCTGATTATCAGAAAAATACGAATTTTATGTCCATTCTGCCTAAAATTGAATTCTCTACAACTTTACAGAAGAAAGTTTTTCCAAATTCCCGACCGAAAATATTCGAAATCCACAAACGGATGATTTTTAATACCTCAACACCGACAAAATACTGATAAAACACCTCAGCATTAATTCCTTCATTTTTATCCACATAAAAATAAATATATCCCTCATTTATATCCACATAAAATAAATATTTCCTTATCATATAAATCAATAATTAATTATTCACAAATAATATTACAGAATCACAATAATGACAACTAGGCAGTTCTCAGGAAATAGGGGGCTTTCCAATAAGAATTTCTCCTTACTGGCGCGCAATTAGGTGACCAAACCTCTCCTTGACAAAACTTTCTAGATATTGCCAATAATGCTATCTAATAATATTATTCAAATAATATGAATTATTGATCTGATAATGGGAAATACTGTGCAGTGATAATTATTGAAACAACAATAATATAAAATATCAACGCAGCAATTATTGAATCAATAAAATAAAATATTGAATAAAGAATTACTGTAACAATTATTGAGTAGTGCCTTTCACGTAAGAATCAATAATTCAAAAATCATGCATAAGATCGCAGGTGTGCTACTACGCAATAACGCGTAGACATCGTATTTTAACCACCGGGTATTCTACTTGATGTTAACGGTAAAAACTCAAACTTGTCATTTTTTCATCCCAATAGTTATTAGTTATGGGGCCCACAAATAATCTGCGCCATCGTACGGATATTCCCGACAAAAAAGAATATTACACGACCAAACAAATATTCTCCGACAACAATGAATATTTTATAGCCACTTGCGTATTTTGAAAAAATTCATATATCACCCTTAACTTTAACCTTTTATCAATTTAACCATTTTCTGAATAGTTATTATAAGAAAAATTGAATACTTTTATTTCATAAAATTCGGGGTCTTACATATCTCCTCATACGTTAAATCTTCTGTTATCTCGTCTAGTTCTAATTCAATAATGTGGTTCGGGTCGTCCACATATTTACGTAACATCGATACGTAAAAATACACTTTATGTTCACGCGACATACTTGGCGGTAAAACGAGTCTATAAGCCACAGTTCCTACTCAATCGAGGATTTCAAATGGGCCAATTAAATCGAGGGTTGAGATTTCCTCTCTTCAGCAACTCTTGCTTTTAAAATAACGCCTTCTTGAACCTTCTTCTTCGTATTCATCAGCTTCGGGTCTGTAGCTTTAGCAGCTTTAACATTATCAACTAAAGTCAATTTTAATCATATATTCGTTATCTTCACATAGGTTCGTATATTCGCACTCGTAAACGCATACAATCTTCTACTTAATGCGTCAGCTACCACGTTCACTTTTCCACGATGGTATTGAATGGTATTATCGTAATCTTTCAACAGCTCGAGCCAACGTCTTTGGCGCATTATACATTCGTTTTGGTTAAAGAAATATTTAAGGGTTTTAGAAATGGGTTTTGTATTGGGGTCAATACAAAATTTGATTTCACGCTCTAGGGGTAGGCTAAGAAGTCTTCAAGAATACGTCAGGAAATTTATTAACGATAGAAATATCATTCAAAACTGTGACTCTCATCCAAGACTTGGATAGTACATGTAATGAAGGTTTCTCCTAACGGAGTTTCAACCTATAAGTCAAAGTCTAACTTCTCTAGAGTCAAATTTAAATGTTGAACGCAAGTAAGAGAGATAAAAGAATGGGTAGAACTGGTATCTAATAAGGTATAGACTTCGCAAGAGCTTATGATTAACTTACCCATAATAACCTCGTTCGGGTTCCTTGATAAACGCTCTCACTTAACTATCGGCTTTGACTTGTCTGAGACATCCTTTGGCATCTCTATCCCAGCTGGACTTGACTTCACTACATGACAAAATCGAGCTAGGTGACCTTCTCTTCCGCAATTGAAACACGCTTTGGATTGCTGCGTACAGTTTGGACGGATGTGTCCCTCCTGTCCGCATTTGAAACATATGACCGGTGGTCGTTCTTCTTCCTTGAAAACGGGTGTTGGTGCTGATGTCTTTCCATCGTTGTTGAACATTCTCTTCTTGAAATTTCCACTCCTATTATCTTGGCCATGATTACCACCGAAGTGATTACCATTCTTGGCATGATAATTTCCCCCACGATGGTTATCATTGTTCCGATGGCCGTTGCCACCGGTATGATTATTATCGTGTTGTTATTTACCTGAAGATTATTGTCTTCCTGTAGCACATTATCCTAGGTATTGATCGTTGGTGACTCAACGGTCTCATGTGCTTCATTGATGATCTCAACATTTTTAGATGCCCTTTTCAAACACCGTCACAAAACAATGGTTAATTGACATGCAACATATTATCCCTATACTCTGACCGACCAATTAAATACCAAATAAACTTAGGTAGGTCATAATAGCGAAGGAATTCCCCGTATCTCCACTCCTAGTTCTTGTCTCACATCTCAGCCAGGGATCATATCCTAAGTTTTGATACCAACTGTGACGGCCCCAAAATAGGTATACATCACCCATTATGAGTCGCCAAATACATGGTACAGAATATAAATACAAACTTAAATATACAACATGAGCTGTGAGTTTTAATACAAATATTGTCTTTTAGACAGTATCCAAACTCAAAATAAGTCCTCAATACATTTATTATCACACTATTTCACAGAATAGTGAGGACTACTAATGCAACCATCTGGACCGTCAATCCATTCCCCGACTAGTCCCAGCTATATTCTCAATTCCTGAAGAGAACAACGAAAGAAAGAGTGAGCTCAACTAGCCCAGTAAGAAATATTATGACTAAGATAATGCAGAATAAATTATTTTTAGCCTTCAACAGTATAACAACTGATAGAATATAATAGACAACTAGTTTTAGATCAACAACTGCAGCGGAATAAGCAATCCATTAGAAGAGTCAAGTAGAGAATAAAATTTACTATCTTCTATGATTTAAAAAGTTTTTCATAAATTTTATCACTGAGACTCAGCTTAATAAATAATCCACATCATTAAATCATCCCTGCACTACAGGCCAAGGATATTCTTTAGTATCACGACCACGAATTATCCATACACTACGGGCCAAAGATAATCGTGTTTTCATCAACGGTCCTGATCATGCCATAAAATAATTCATCTTTGCACCCTTGGCCGAAGAGAATTCATAGCCATAATCATACCAAAAAGTGTCCATCAATGCACTACGGGCCAATGAGGACTTTTTCCACATCATTCGTAATATTACGGTCATGATTATACCGAATAATCCCTATTCATAATCATACCAAGTCCATCTATGCACTACAGGCCACAGATGATAAAGAATGGAATAATAGAAGAATTTCACCATGTATGCGGTAGATTTATGATAGATAAAAGTTATTCAACATAATAATAAAGAATGGAATAACAACCCTTACAAGTATTGAAAGAAAATAACTCTCTTCATGAATACGAAAGAATAATACCCCTTACGAGTATTGAAAGAAAATAACTCTCTTCATGAATACGAAAGAATAATACCCCTTAAGAGTATTGAAAGAAAATAACTCTCTTCATGAATACGAAGAATAATACCCCCTTACCTTAAAAAGAAGAGTATTAACCGGTAGAGGCTGGATATACTTGAAGAAAATTTGCATTATTTTCTATGCTCAAAGCTTTCTTAAACTCTAAAGAAATACGCTCAAGATTATAGAAGAAGAATTCTCTGAATTTCTGGTGTGATTTTCAATTCTAACTAAGCATCCTATTTATAGGAGAATGGAAAGGATACTATCTTTGCACTATGCAATAAAATATAATATACTCTATTTATAATCAAATAAAACAAAACTTTATAAAAGTATTACATTTTTATATAAAAAGTTTTTACTATGCAAACACTATGCATGTACTTATGCAAATACTATGCATAATAAAATATAATATATTTTATTTAAAATCTAATAAAACAAATAACTTTATAAAAGTATTATGTTTTATATAAAAAGATTTTACTATGCGAGCACTATGCAAATACTATGCATAATAAAATATAATATATTTTATTTAAAATCTAATAAAAAAAATAACTTTATAAAAGTATTCTATTTTATATAAAAGATTTTACTATGCAAATACTATGCATAATAAAATATAATATATTCTATTTATAATCAAATAAAATAAAACTTTATAAAAAGTATTACATTTTATATAAAAAAATTATGTTTTATTACATTTATAATAATAATAAAACAAAATTTATCACCATTATTATAATTCACAATATTAATCGTAACCGTGTCGTTTCCTAGAAAAGAGGGCTTTCAATAAGGATTTCTCCTATTGGCCCGCAATTAGGTGACCAAACCTCTCTCATTGTGAACTTCTAGACATCGTTAATATTGCAAATAATAATATTAATAACTTTGTCGTCTCAATTATTGATTTAATAATATATAAAATATCGACAATAATTAAATCAAATAATGTGAGATATTATGCAACAATTACTGTAGCAATAATTGAACAAAACTGAGTGACTTCTCACGTAAGCATCAATAATCAATACCGTGTGCTACTATACAACCACGCGTATTACTGTAATTTTACTACCGAGTAGTTCAACAGCTTTAACGGAAAAACTTCCGCAGTTATTTTTATAAAAATATTTTTGTCATTTTCTCAATCTAACAATAATTCTGTTGTGGGGTCCACCAATGATTATACCGTCGTACGGATATTCCCCGACAAAAAGAATATTCTCCGATCAATCGAATATTATACAACAACTTGCATACTTTTCAAAATTTATAAATATTACCCACAACTATAACATTATCTTAAATCCACACCATAAATTTGAAAAAAATATTTCGAGAAAATTAAATCTTTATTCGTAAAATTTGGGATTTTACAGGATACATCAAAGGGGATAGAACAAAGCACATATCACCGAAATTCTTTTTCACACATGACCTTTAAGTGCGGTGACATTGATGTTCAACAAATTTGCTTAAAAGATAATCTAGTAGATTTGTTCACCGAAGCATTACCAACTACAACATTTGAAAGATTGTGTCACAATATTGGAATGAGATAGCTGAAGGACTTAAGGATACATTCATGAGGGGGAGCGAATACGCGCTGCACTCTTTTTCCCTTAACAAATATTTTTTTTCCTATTGGGTTTTTTCTGGTAAGGTTTTTAATGAGGAAGCTTTCAATGCGTATGACTATACAATAGACATCCAAGGGGGAGTGTTATAAAATTATACATTGTGTGTGGATGTTTAGATACATTTCTACCCATGTCTAGATACATTTCTACCCCTCTTTATTGTAATGACCTTTGAGCCTTGTAACTAAGGCTGTAAACGAGCCAACACAGTTCGGGCTCGATTCGGGCTCGACTCGAAAAAATACGAACGAGACTCAGATTCGTTAATAATATGATCCAAATCTGAGCATTAAAAATAGTTCGAATAAAAATATGGGTAGAATCTGAGCAAGGTTATACTCTACTCGTTTAAGATTCAAACTATTCGAATTTTTGATTGTGATTCGATACATACTCGGTTAATACATATTCGATTAAATGTTCGATACATTCTCTAATAATATATAAAAATTTAAATCAAATTAGGATAATTAGTTATTATTTTGTTTTGTTTTTAATTTTAATTGTGATTTATATTTGTAAAGTGTAATAATAAATATATTTTCTCAATTTTAAGTAAAATAATAAATTCAATTTATAATTATATTTATTATAAAACTAGTTATTATGTGGAGACTTTAATTCAAGCTTGAATTTGAAGCTCATGAGTAGTTTGAATAAATATTGAGTTGAGTCGAATTTGAGTAGGATTTTCAAATATAATTGAATTCGAGTAGAATTCGAAATACGAGTTTATTTTTTTTGAGTCGAATTGAGTAGCTCTTTACGCTTTAGCTTGGTTCGACTCGTTTACACCCATACTTGTAACTCTCATATCCTTTAAGGTTTGAAACTCATGACCTTTGAGTTTTGAAACCTCCAAATATCTATGTTGATGTACCTATAAATAGTTGTATTGTAAAGAGAATGAGACACAGATAAATACAATGAGAATGCTCTCTTTTCTCTAATCATCTTAGTTCTTAATTTTAGTAATCTTTTATAACACATACCTTATAAATAGAACCTTCTTCCATTTGATTTTTGATTCTTGTGGAGACTTAAACTGATGCGGAAAAACTAGGCTTATTTTCCACCCTTTTTGCAGCAATCAATGACGATAAACTAAGACAAGATGCCATTAACGTTCCTCTGGGTGTTCGAATGCTTTGAAGAGATGAAATATAGCAATAACCCAAATTTCCCCTACTGATTTTGAGCAAATTGATCTCTAAGTTGGTTTTGGAGCACTAGATCCCTTGTTTGCAAAAACTAAATGCGTAAGTTTATAATGAAAGAGAAGCTGAGTTGTTTTGTCTGGATAGTGGCTGAGTCATTTTTCTTTTCTTTTCTTTTAAAAAGCCACGTAGGAAAAAATTAACGTTCAATTTAATGTAATCCCGAGCTTGATTAATGTAGGTGATCCAATTGTAAAATTTTAATTTGTTTAATGAGGTAATTTAAAAAATTAAAAGTTAAGTTGTGCATTAAGTAAAACTTGCCAACTATAATGACTAAATTCTTAGTTTTGCCTGATACAATTCCATTACATGTTTCTATTTATATTCGTGCTTACTTGTCAATAAATAAAAACTCTTATCCTAGGTCTGAAACTTACTATGCTTTCTCCTACAAAAGCTCATACGCGTGTCTCCTACTCCCCCCCACCCCCACCCCCACCCCCACCCCCACCCCACCCCACCCCACAATAATATATGAAATTTTAATTTTTAATTAAATGACTCATAAAGGTATATGATGAGTTGTGTGTAGTAGAGGGAGAAGTAATAGCACCAAGCTAGAATTTTATTATCAATGACAATATATGCCCAAGTGGTTAATAAATTTTCCAAAGCTTAAATAATCTTTTTTTTACCAATTATTAGTAGAGAATTTAATACTATTAAGAATAATTATAAGAGAATTAGAAGACGATTCTATTATATATGTATAGTAATATAGTTATAGATATTATGTTGGTCTATAGTTATATTACAAGAGATTGAACTCTTTTAACTTATTTATGTTAGTTCAAATTAATAATTTAAAAATATTTATATCCTTGGATTAGTCCCAAGATGACAGCCTCAAGAACTTTTGATTATAATTTAGATTTTAAAATGGATTAAATACAATTTACTACATGAAGTACTATTATATTTATAATTAGGCCCTTAAAGAATTTGGGCTTATACTTTATTATATCAACTGTCTAATTTGATACAATTTAGTCCTTAATTTCAGAATTTGGCCGAAATTGGCCGAAATACCTAATTTTCCAGTCAGATACCGTATACAATACGGGCTAATAACACTTATGTTACATCATACCACCTAATTCACAATTTACTACATCAAGTATCTAATTCGTATAAAATTTATATAAATACTTATTTTGACATATTAAATCTGTATAAATCCTTATAAATAATTATTATATATTAAATTATTAAAATTAAATATTAATACAAAGAATACCAAATATAATTTTTTTAATTTTAAAATTTTAAAAAGACTTAATTACCAAAAAAAAATCAATAAACTTTTAAACACACAAATTATATTTTTAACACGAATAAGATTAAACTTTTAAACAATAAACAAAAATACCCAAAATTTAATTAATTAAATAATACCCTTTTTATATTTGAAGAACATACAAAAGGAGGAGGAAAAAATTGTAAAAGAAAAAAAATGGCTCATGCTTTCTCTCCTCCCTCCCTTCCTTAAACAAATTTTAGTATAAATTTACAACTTAAATCTTGCAAATTATAAATTATATCCTAAATTATAAATTTTACAAATTATATGTACAAATTTTACAACTTAAATCTTACAAATTATAAATTATATCATAAATTATAAATTTTCGTCTTAAATTTAACAAATTGTATGTATAAATTTTACAACTTAAATCTTTTAAATTATAAATTATATCATAAATTATAAATTTCACATCTCAAATGTTACAAATTATATCACAAACTTAAATTTTACAAATTGTATTTATAATTTTTATAATTTTATTTATAAATATTTATAATTTTAAATTATATAAATTGAAAAAAAAGGAGAAAAAATGACTCATTTACTCTCTCTCCTCTTTCCCTCTTCCCTAATCCTTCAAATTGTTTTGTTCATTCAAATTTGAAAATTTTAACAAATTATATGTATAAATTTTATAAATTATATCACAACTTAAATTTTATAAATTTTATTTATAGTTTTTATAATTTTATTTATAAATATTTATATTTTTAATTAAATTGAAAAAGAAAAAAGAAAAAAATGACCCATTTACTCTATCTCCTCTTTCCCTCTTCTCTAATCCTTCAAATTGTTTTGTTCCTTCAAATTTGGAAATTTTATGTCTTAAATTTTACAAATTGTATGTATAGATTTTATGTCTTAAATTTTACAAATTGTATGTATAAATTTTACAACTTAAATCTTGCAAATCATAAATTATAAATTTTACGTCTTAAATTTTACAAAATTGTATGTATAAATTTTACAACTTAAATCTTGTAAATTATAAATTAAATCATAAATTATAAATTTTACGTCTTAAATTTAACAAATTGTATGTATAAATTTTACAACTTAAATCTTGCAAATTATAAATTATATAATAAATTATAAATTTTACAAATTATATCACAACTTAAATTTAACAAATTATATTTATAAATTTAAATTTTATTTATAATTTTATACCTTATTTCTACGGTATTAGTTACTTTTTTTAAAGAGCTAAAAATTATTATATTTATAATTTTTTATAACTTTAAATTTTTAATAATTTTAATTTTTTTTCTTTAGGGGCCGAATCATGAATATAGTGGTACTTGATGTAACGGAACTGTAAATAGCCCTTTTTTAAAATTAAGTCAAACTATCTATTTATACGGTCAACTGATATTAAATACACAAAACCCGATTGGATTCTTGAACGGGTCGGGTATTCCGACCAATTTTGGCCGGATTCGGAAATTGATGGCTAAATTATATCAAATTGGGGGTCGAATTATGAATTTGATGGTACTTCATGTAACAAAAGTGTAATTAACCCTTTTAAAATCATTTATAAAAATTAATTAATCCCAAGTAGAAATGTAGGATAAATAATACTCCCGTAAATTTATTTTCTTTATAATAATAATAAATAATCAAATTTGAAACATAAAAATATAAGTTTTTTAATTATATGTTAGTATTTGAGCTGTGACGACCCCAAATCCAGGTACTTGAAACTCGAACTCGGTTCTCCACGATACCATTTCTTTAAGCTGAATAATACTAAATAATAATACATTCGAACTTAATTTACATACATCAAAGTTTACTTCCCAGTGCACGTGACCTTCAAATACATTCCTTCACAATACTTGAATAGATACCAATACAACTATAACCATTAACTCATAATACACACTTATTCGATCACTTTCCTTTTCCTTTGTTCGTGTTCGAGCCTTGAGTTGCTTTCATACATAACTGAAAACATTTAATTTAAGCGAGGATGAGCATTTAAGTGCCCAAAGTAAGTAATAGCAATTATATATAATTTGAAAGAATATAAGTATTCTCTTTACATAACACTTCTACAACGAATTGAAAGTTGTGAAGTAATCATCTTGATAAAAAATTCACATAACAACTATCTTTCAAATTCTCTAAATTTGGCTCTGGCTCTACCCTTGAATAGGGTTTAAGAAACATACTATGAACATTCTTTTCATTTTCAAAAGGTTTAGCGGAATTCTATCCTCAAAGCCCAGTTATAACTTACTGAGCACGGAGGGTGATCGACCCAGGTTGTACCTGTATTAATCAATACAACATAACTTGAACAAAATTCATCGTTCACTCTATCGCTTTGCGCAAAAAATCTTTCCATATAGGGATGTTCATACATGCTTGGTTCCAAACCGAAGGTTTTAATCTTGCTTTCAACAATAATATGTAATTCAACATATATATACGGGTAATTGACAAAGGTGTATCAACATGTGAACAAATGCCATGATTATCCAAGTGGGGACACTTGTATAACCATTTATAGAAATCAATGAACAGAATATATATCCGAGCTAACATGTCGATAATCAAAGAGTACATAATACATGCGGGGATAGATTAATTCGAAACTTCTTACTCATGTCCATTGCATAAAGGAAGTGCAAAGGTAGGATATTTTGCACGATTCACGATTACAAATCTCAACTTAGGTTTTATCTCTTTATCACAACCTATCAATAATCGGATCATTCGTTCGATTAGAACAATGTATCTTAACACATAATCTTGTCTATTACATTGACAAGACATAGTCCAATCACATAATCACGGTGATCATACTTTTAGTTCCTATTCTATACTTGAAATATTTTTATACATTTTTCAAATATCTCATCCATGCTTCTACGGTGAGTCTTTTCTTTCTTTTATAAGGTTCGACATTTGTCGACGCATCAAGCGACTTTATCGGATAAATCCGAGTCTAAGACTCTTAATCTATACCTCAACATCTCGTAAATATCGGACATCTTATTTTTAATCATTTTCACAATTTTTTGAAATTAAAAATTTAAAATAATTCAAATCATTACTAAAGGGCCTATAGTGATATAATTGTTACTTATAGGTGTTCTTCTTCAAATTGAGAACTTCATAATCGGTTCTCAAGTCAACTAGTTTGGCTTTTTTATAACTTTCAAATATCGGAATCATAATTAAATGATTTAAACATTAAACAATTCCATTATCATTAATAGTTTAATTAATACTAAACTATTAATGAAACCATTGCTAAAATATAAAAGTTATTTATAATAACTCAAACTATTTTTAAAACATTTATATTACCCAAATAATTACCATTAATATTTAAATATTAATGTACTATTTATCTAAATATTAAAAGTCATTAATTATAACTTAAAATATTTTTTAAATCCTTAATATCCTCTTTAAATGGTTTTAAATAAGTAAAACCATTTTTAAACTATTTATTTAATATTAATCATTAAATAAACTAAATATCATTAATATTATCTTAATATCATTAATATTTTATTATTAATGAAATTATCATTTAAATATTAAAAGTTATATTTTATAACTTCAAATATTTTTAAATACCTTATTTTCATTTAAAATGATTTTTATAATATTAAAATCATTTTTAAACTAAATTATTTAATATAATCATTAAATAACTTTAATATCATTAATAATTATTAATTAATGAAATTCATCATAAAATATTAAAAGTCATCACAAATAACTCATTTACATAATCAATTCAAAGCCAAAATAAACATAGTAAACTAACTAGTTTATTAACAACACTAACTAAACTTCAAAAATTCAAACTTTAACTAACAATTAAAAATAATAACATTACAAAAATTAAATAAGAAACATACCAGAAAATCACGAATTCCCTGCAATTTGAATACGCACTTCCACGCCAAAATTTAACTAAGGAGATCTTTATAAAAGTTCTCCCACAACAAAGCCTTTCTCAAAAATTGGAGGCCTTATTGTTGGTGAAATGAAACAAAGGCCAAGCCCTTCTATTTATAGGTTTAGAAAATAGTGAAGTTCTCAATTTAGTCGATGTGGGACTTGGTTTATACTAATTTTTAATAGCTCACTTTTGCGATTTTCTAACGCATTGCTCATAACTCCGATTAATCTGATTTTTGGATATGTTATACATGGTATGTAAGAATATTTTTTAAAAATACGAATTACCCAATTCGGGTTCATTAGGTAGCCCAAAGCGGTCGTCAAAAGTGGGCGTTCATATGTTTTCAATCTCGTTTCAGCTTTTACACTCTTCCGCTTAAAACAGTCATAACTCTTTCATTTTAAAAGCGTTTTTGAGCGATTCTTGAGCCCTTGAAGCTAACTTATGGGGCTACAACTTTTATTCTTTGACCATTTCCAAATTCTGAACACATCAGCCCAAAAATTCCGTTCAAATGGATTTGCACCGCACTTGTTGGGAAGTTTTGACACTACTACTTTGAAATGTCATAACTCTCTCCTCCGATATCGGATTTAGTCCGCTTTGAGTCTATGGAAAACTTATTCGGTGTACTATAACATACCAAAAGCCCATAAGGTTTTGGAAACATTAACTGATCGAAACAGTGTCCCGAATAGCACATCCATTCTGCTGACTTTTCGGTTTTGAGAAATTTGACACATTTCCTTCCAATCATAGTAATTCCCTCATCCGAGGTTGGAATGAGGTCATTCCAAAACCTATGGCTTCCTAACTCAGTGCACTACAACATATCAAAAGCCCAGACCTTTTAAAGCACAAAAAGTGGACGAGAATGCCCCCATTACTGATCGCCCAAAAATAGTTTATCATGATCGGTCAACCATGTTTGACCATCTATAACTTCTAATCATACATGATATGGACTTGATTCTTTTGCAGATTAAAGACCACATATCAGGCTACACATAACAACTTTTGAAGAACAAAACTCATGATCGAGCAAAGAGTTATGGCCTCGACATTTGGTGAAAAAATAATGTAATTCGGTTTTTCCAACTTGCTTAAATCTTCAAATTCGTTGCACTTTGGCGTTATGGGTCTTTGATTTATCAACCCATATCATCAATTAACATTCTATTACACAACTTTAAACAATCAATTGCATCAAATAACATCGAATCAAAGGATTTCTAGGTTTAGTGTTCTTATACCCTTTTGCCAAAAATTCTTGATTCTTGCTTACGATTTGTTATGGGTGATGGTTGGGCTTTGTTTAAGAGTGTATGAGAAATCTTGTACAAGGCAATTAAATGTAATATTTAATCACTAGATTTAATTCTTATAATTTACCAATTAACTTCTATCCTTTGGTAAATTAAAACACTTATACAATAACATCGAAATTAAACCCGTTAATTAAAATTAGGGTTTCTAATTGACCATTAGTGGTTCTTTAATTATCGTGTATGTTACTAACTTACGATTAATTCACGGTTTCTAATTTCAACCGGTTAGGGTTATAATAATTAGGGTTTGTCCTAATTATCGACGCATAACTGTGATAATTAGGGTTTCTTCAATTACTTAGATATTCTTATTCACGATAACTTCATATACACAATCACTACTCGTAAATACCCCATAAGCGAGTTTAATAATTAGGGTTTCACAAAGACGGTAATATGTTATGACCTAATTGACCATCATTGCTCGATATTATCGTCTCGCATATACCCGATACATAATTATGGTTTGTAAAATCATTATATAAATAATATAATATTATTATTCTCATCTCTTGATCACAATCCCAATCCGAGATTTGGATCTCATATCCGACTTATTCTTCGTACACTGACATCAATAATCAAGTTAAAATAATTAACTTAAATATTCGAACAATTCATATAATAAAATATTTATTATATAAATCTAATTATCACTTCATATATTATTTCCAATTATGTTTTCATGGAAAATAATTAATAAAAATATTTTTTACTTACGAAATTTATTACCATATAATTTGTGGTAATTAATAATTCCAAAATTATTTCTAATTTTTCAAGTAATAAATGTATTCGCATTTATCGTTCACTTTACTTGACACTTAGTCTCGTTAATTAAAAAAAAAAAATTATCGCATAAAATTTCTTATTTATTTTATATAGAAAATCTCGGGTTATTACATTCACCTCCCATATAAGGATTAAGTCCCGGAATCACCGCTTTAAAACTCATATGCGGAGAAGGTACATAGTATATAATCATTGTACGTAGATCTCGATCATACTTGATCGAACTGATCTTTAATTATTCATCATAACACTTGTCTATCCGATTAAGCAGAAATATAAGATATATAAGTTATTCAAATAGCACTGGAGTTACATTTCCGGTGCCGCCATAGTATCTGGACCGTCGTGTTGTAAACCCCGGAGTTGCTTTTCGTTGGAGTTCTTTGGTTGAGTTTAGTCACGAAATTACTAACGTCCCTTTGCTTCTCCGTGGTTACGTTCCTCGCCTCCATTCCCTCTCAGGATGAGTTCCTCACCTTATGCTCGATCGATCCACATATGAAGCATCCATTGATCATCCTTGAGTTAGGGGCGGTTGGAGAGATATGACCTCTTGCCCGCACTTAGCATACAAACTTGCCCTTCTGACACTCGCCAGAGTGATTCTTCCCATGATTCTGACCTTTGCACTACCTTCTTTATACCTTCACGCTTTACTTGCATTTTCTCGGAAAAATTCCTCATTCTTTTCTCACCCCTATTCCCACTACTACTTTCTATCTTTCTTTGTTCCTCCCGACTTGCTTTTTTCTTCTTCTTCTCCTTATGGTAGAGGCTCATGGCCTCACTTCCTGTTCAATGAATGATAGCCTTCTCCATGAGTCTTTGCCAAAAGTATTGATTTGCGATCGACACCTTATTAGAGAGCGAGAATTTTAAGCCCGACTTAAATCTCCTTGCCTTCCTAGCCTCTGTATCCACTTGATGTGGAGCAAACCTAGCCAACTCATTAAATTTTGCGGCATACTCACTCATGATCATATTATCTGCTTTAACTCCAGGAATCTCACCTCCATTCTAGGCGCATACTAACAGAGAGATAGTTTTGAAAAATAAATCCTTAAACCTATCCCAAGTAATTTCTTCTTCTCTGCCCGAGTCTTATTTGCCTCCCACCAAAAGTTAGCTTCCCTTTCATCATATAAGTGGAAAAAGCGGTCTTTTTGCCTCATCTACTTTAGCGATTCTGACGCCTTCTCTATCTTGTTCACCCAAGTGCGGGCTTCTATAGGGTCGGTGATCCTCTGAATTACGGTGGTCTACGACTTTGAAGTCTTTGAATTTTGCAGCGATTATGCATTTGGTTTCCATAATTGGTGTTCCCTCTTTGCATGCTTTGAGCTACCATGTTTGCAAAGTTTTGCATCGATTAAATTTATGCGTTCTCCGACATTAGTAGATTCTTCTATCCTTTGGTTTCGAGTTTGAGCGTCTTGGCGGCATTATCGGTTAAATAAAACCATAAATTATACCCTTACATTTTAAACCTTATTGCATAAGATTAATGTATTAAACTTCGTTTCATTTCTCAAACTTAGATTCATATTCATTTATCGAATATTTACAAAGACACATCTGCTTTAATCAATAGCTATCCTTTGTGACTACGAAAGTCGGGATTTAAAATCTTAACCAACATAAAAGTTAAAAATAGTTCATTACTTATCACACATATTACATACATAACCCATACTACTTATTTACCAAGCCTTTTTCTCGGACATTCATTCGCTCGATGTCCTTCCATCCCACAATTAAAACATCCACCTTTCTTATAGTAAGGCAGCGAGGAGAGGTGTGTCCTTCACGGATGTGTCGCGAGGTTCCATCTGGTCGATTTGGATTTTGAGCTTATCATGCTCTTCCATTGTTTCTATTAACGCTTTGACGCATCAACTTTTCTATCTCCCACAACCTTTCCAATGAAGAAACCTTGTTCTCCAAATCCTGCACCTCCGTTGATGCTTGGCGGCTTCAACTTTAAGTATGCGAATCACTATCTGTCAAATCCAACATTTCTGGGTCTGATGCTACGTTTTCCAATATAGCCACATCGTCCAATTTGGGTTCCTAGTGAGCTTCTATTTCATCTGTTGGCCTCGATATTAGCTCGGGGTGTGAATATGATCCTTCTTATTCTACATATCTTTCTCACCAGACATCTACAAACATAAGTTACCCTGATTAACATATAGTATATATACACAGCAATCAAGAGTTCTATATACGTTGTCTCTTATTTTGATTGACGATAAATTTATTCAATTCTCATTGGCGCCTATCTCTGCTAGAGAAAGCGCTCCATCCACTCTGCATCGAATCGCATGAAGGTGATGACTAAAGCTTTGGTCCAAGGTATATATCTGGTGTCTTTGGCTTCTATTTCAACCTTCAACTATCTTATCTGAATATCTCCCTGCTGCTCCAACCTCCCTCATAACTCGGCATTAACTCTATACGTGCTTACAACATTCACACATATCATCACATGCTACCCAATACACCTCTCACAAGAGTAAAAGTTTTCAAATTGTCTTTGAGGGGTCATATAGACCATGAACACATAGTTTTAACGGTATTCATACTGTAAAACAAAACATTACGGTATGTTTACAATCACAAAGAAGGTAAACTACCATTAATAGTACTTTAGGTGATTAGCCTATTGTACCCCTACGTCATGCATAGCATTATTAATCATACCTAGCGAATATTTACGCCATTAGATTGGATCATTTATCCAAACAACATTGTTCACCTCGGTCTTATCATAGGATTCCTTTCAAACAATTTGGTTAGGAAATTTCTTTCAATGAATACTTAGAGTTTTCATAAACATTAGTCTAGGTGATTCAAATAGCATAGACTCATATCAATAATTCAATTCAATCGAATTATTTAGATGTAGCCAAACCAGTTTGGCAAATTAAACTTTTGAAAACATTTTTGAGAATGACGTCATGATGTCGTACTGTATTAACAATCCGTTGAGGATGCCATCATTGTATGACTTTGTCATAACACATCATACAATAGTGGAACAACGACTTCAAGTCAAATTCACACTAAGTATTCTGTATTTATAACTCCATCACATTTTATCATCTCTGCACTTTAAGTTACATGGTACATGAGTGATAATTAAAAATAAATTTTGATATTTCAAATCATTTGCGTCTAGCAAAATAAGTAGCATAAATAGGACTTTAAACCGTTTCAAAAATGATTACGAGTCTACATTTTTGTTTTCAAAAGCACATAATGCGTATTTAGCTTGATGTTAAAAATTTTGAAGTTTAGCATAGCTAGGAGTTTAGGAAAACCTAACACCTTCACTAAAAATCATGTACTTAACAATCTATACATTCCTCGTAATCCATAACACTCCATTCACACAAAACTATACCCAGGTTCATTAAACCACACTTATGAGTTCATAAATTGCCACAATCATATGAGTTTAAGAACTTATCCTAGTCAGACCTTTGGCGTCCATTCGCTGAGGGGTTCATAAATATTTCATATAATTATGAGTCAAGAATGTCTCATAGGTATGAGTTTTAAGAACTCGAACTTAATCTTATATTCTCTATCTATGACCTATCTACGGTTATATACAGAGAATGGAGTCATCCTCTTAATGTGTATATAACAAATAGCGCGACACAGACATTTCAATGATTATCGATTGCGAGAAACTAAGTGGTTTTTACACCAAGTACAATTCGGCTCCCATCTGAAGAATCATACAACTTCAATTACGAAGCGAGGTCCTCAATTGAATCCCCATCTAACACTAACCCCATTCTCCATACGAATTTAATTCGTATTTATAATTCTCTTACGGATATGTACCAATTGATAGTACAATTCATACACGGCAATCTAACGTAAACTTTCAATCATCAGATTGATTCCTTACGGGTCATTATAGCCTTATCGGATCACTTGGGTGATCTCATCGTATATATTACGATTTAGTTCTATATCTTGATCGTTTTATTTTACGATCTCTCATAATGCACTTTCGGTCTTTTAGACTCAATCTATTCCCACCTCTTTGTTTAACTTTATAATCGAGTTAGGGAATTACGTGTCTTTACACTCGCCGAGATTCATCTTTGAATCTTATCGACCAACTAACTCTATATGAGTTAATATTTATCCTAATCATTGTGGTTATTAGTCTCGGTATTCCTACCTAAGCTTCGTAACCAACGACTTTGATACCAACTGTGGCGACCCCAAATCCGGTACTTGAAACCCGAACTTCGGTTCTCCACGATACCATTTCTTTAATTTGAATAATACTAAATAATAATACATTCGAACTTAATTTACATACATCAAAGTTTACTTCCCAGTGCACGTGACCTTCAAATACATTCCTTACAATACTTGAATAGATACCAATACAACTATAACCATTAACTCATAATACACTTATTCGATCGACTTTCCTTTTCCTTTGTTTCGTGCACGAGCCTTGGGTTGCTCATACATAATAAGCAAGAATGAGCATTTAAGTGCCCGACAAGTAATAGCAATTATATATAATTTGAAAGAATATAAGTATTCTCTTTACATAACACTTCTACAATGAATTGAAAGTTGTGAAGTAATCATCTTGATAAAAAATTCACATAACAACTCTCTTTCAAATTCTCTAAATTTGGCTCTGGCTCTACCCTTGAATAGGGTTTAAGAAACATACAATGAACATTCTTTTCATTTTCGAAAAAGTTTAGCGGAATTCTATCCTCAAACAAATTCATAACTTACACAGACACGGAGGTGATCAAACCAGTCATTGTACCTGTATTGATCAATACTACATAACTTGAACAAAATTCATCGCTCACTCTATCCGCGCTTTGCGCAAAAATCTTCCCATATAGGGATGTTCATACATGTCGTGGTTCCAAACCCAAAGGTTTTAATCTTGCTCAACAATAATATGTAATTCAACATATATATACGGGTAATTGACAAAGGTGTATCAACATGTGAACAAATGCCATGATTATCAAGTGGGGACACTTGTATAACCATTTATAGAAATCAATGAGCAGAATATATATACGAGCTAACATGTCGATAATCAAAAAGTACATAATGCATGCGAGGATAGATTAATTACGAAACTTCTTACTCATGTCCATTGCATAAAGGAAGTGCAAAGGTAGGATACTTGCCGATTAGCCGATTACAAATCTCAACTTAGGTTTTATCTCTTTATCACAACCTATCGATAATCGGATCATTCGTTCGATTAAAACAATATATCTTAACACTTTATCATTACGATTTGACACATAGTCCAATCACATAATCACGGTGATCATACTTTTAGTTCTATTCTATACTTGAAATATTTTTATACATTTTTCAAATATCTCATCCATACTCTTCGGTAGTCTTTTCTTTCTTTTTATAAGGTCGACATTTGTTTGGCGTCATGACAAGCGACTTTATCGGATAAATCTTGAGTCTAAGACTCTTAATCTATACCTCAACATACAGTAAATATCGGACATCTTATTTTTAATCATTTTCACAATTTCGAGAAATTAAAAAATTTAAAATAATTCAAATCATCACTAAAGGGCCTATAGTGATATAGCTGTATACTATAGGTGTTCTTCTTCAAATTAGAACTTCATAATGGGTTCTCAAATTCGACTAGTTTGGTAATTTTATAACTTTCAAATATCGGAATCATAATTAAATGATTTAAACATTAAACAATTCCATTATCATTAATAGTTTAATTAATACTAAACTATTAATGAAACCATTGCTAAAATATAAAAGTTATTTATAATAACTCAAATTATTTTTAAAACATTTATATTACCCAAATAATTACCATTAATATTTAAATATTAATGTACTATTTATCAAATATTAAAAGTCATTAATTATAACTTAAAATATTTTTTAAATCCTTAATATCCTCTTTAAATGGTTTTAAATAAGTAAAATCATTTTAAACTATTTATTTAATATTAATCATTAAATAAACTAAATATCATTAATATTATCTTAATATCATTAATATTTATTATTAATGAAATTATCATTTAAATATTAAAAGTTATATTTTATAACTTAAAATATTTTTAAATACCTTATTTTCATTTAAAATGATTTTTATAATATTAAAATCATTTTTAAACTAAATTATTTAATATAATCATTAAATAACTTTAATATCATTAATAATTATTAATTAATGAAATTCATCACAAAATATTAAAAGTCATCACAAATAACTCCTTTACATAATCAATTCCAAGCCAAAATAAACATAGTAAACTAACTAGTTTATTAACAACACTAATTAAACTTCAAAAATTCAAACTTTAACTAACAATTAAAAATAATAACATTACAAAAATTAAATAAAAACATACCCTACGGAAATACGAATTCCACAGAGGTGAATACGCACTTCCACATGAAAAATTTAACTAAGGAGATCTTTATAAAAATTCTCCCACAACAAAGCCTTTCTCAAAAATTGGAGGCCTTATTGTTGGTGAATGAAACAAAGGCCAAGCCCTTCTATTTATAGGTTTAGAAAATAGTGAAGTTCTCAATTTAATCGATGTGGGAGTTGGTTTATATTAATTTTTTAATAGCTCACTTTGCGATTTTCTAACGCACCGCTCATAACTCCGATTAATCTGATTTTGGATATGTTATACATGGTATGTAAGACTATTTTTAAAAATACGAATTACCCAATTCGGGTTCATTAGGTAGCCCAAACAAGGTCGTCAAAAGTGGGCGTTCATACTTGATTTTCAATCTCGTTTTGACTTTTCACTCTTCCGCTAAAATAGTCATAACTCTTTCATTTTAAAACATTTTTGGCGATTCTTGAGCCCACATGAAGCTAATTTCTGGAGCTACAACTTTTATTCTTTGACCATTTCCAAATTCCGAACACATCAGCCCAAAAATTCTGTTCAAATGGATTTGATCGCACTTGTTGGAAAGTTTTGACACTACTACTTTGAAATGTCATAACTCTCTCCTCCGATATCGGTTTAGTCCGCTTTTGAGTCTATGGAAAGATTATTCGATTGTACTATAACATACCAAAAGCCCAGAAGGTTTTGGAAACATTAACTGATCAAAAGCGATTGTCCCGAATAGCACATCCATTTCTTGACTTTCGGCTTTTGAGAAATTTGACACATTTCCTTCCAATCACCGTAATTCCCTCATCCGAGGAGGTCTGAATGAGGTCATTCCAAAACCTATGGCTTCCTAACTCAGTGCACTATAACATATCAAAAGCCCGGACCTTTTAAAGCACAAAAGTGGGCGAGAATGCCCCCATTACAATTGCTTAAAAGCAGGTTTATCATGATCGATTGACCATATTTGACCATCTATAACTTCTAATCATACATGATATGAACTTGATTCTTTTTGCAGATTAAAGACCACATATCAAGCTACACATAACAACTTTTGAAGAACAAAACTCATGATCGAGCAAAAGAGTTATGGCCTCGACATTTGGTGAAAAAATAATGAATTCGGTTTTTCAACTTGCTTAAATCTTCAAATTCGTGCACTTTGATGTTATGGGTCTTTGATTTATCAACCCATATCATAAATTAACATTCTATTACACAACTTTAAACAATCAATTGCATCAAATAACATCGAATCAAAGGATTTCTAGGTTTAGTGTTCTTATACCCTTTTTGCCAAAAATTCTTGATTCTTGCTTCTGATTTGTTATGGGTGATGGTTGGGCTTTGTTTAAGAGTGTATGGGCAATCTTGTACAAGGCAATTAAATGTAATATTTAATCACTAGATTTAATTCTTATAATTTACCAATTAACTTCTATCCTTTGGTAAATTAAAACACTTATACAATAACATCGAAATTAAAACGGTAATTAAAATTAGGGTTTCTCAGCGTCACCAATTAGGGTTTCTAATTGACCATTAGTGATTCTTTAATTATACGTGTATATTACTAACTTACGATTCGTTCACGGTTTCTAATTTCAACCGGTTAGGGTTTTAATAATTAGGGTTTGTCCTAATTATCGACGTCTGACAAAGATAATTAGGGTTTCTTCTAATTACCGATATTCTTATTCACAATAACTTCATATACACAGTCACTACTCGGAAATATCCCATAAGCGAGTTTAATAATTAGGGTTTCTGACCGCGGTAATATGCTATGACCTAATTCGACCGTCGTTCTTTCGATATTATCTGTCACGCACATACCCAATTACATAATTATGGTCTTTGTAAAATCATTATATAAATAATATAATATTATTATTCTCATCTCTTGATCACAATCCCAATCCGGGGTTTGGATCTCATATATCGACTTATTCTTCGTTACTGACATCAATAATCAAGTTAAAATAATTAACTTAAATATTACGAACAATTCATATAATAAAATATTTATTATATAAATCTAATTATCACTTCATTGAATTGTACTCAAAATTTCTTATTTATTTTATATAGAAAATCTCGGGTTATTACATGAGCCCCATTGAATTGTACTCTTATAATTATATGTTAATGTTAATATTAATTTTCATATGTTGTAGTGAAGCACATAGAGTTACAGAGACCAAGATATCCCAACTTAAAAATCCTTCACAAACCAGACTATTTGACACTGTTCAAATTAAGTTCATTTTTATTATTATTATTTATTTATTTATTTATTTTTGCTAATTATTCATTTTATTAATTTCATCCGAATTTATGTTCATCACGATTAAACACCAAGAAAAAAAAATATGCATGTCATAATGTGTACGTGTGTATAAGTAATACTAGAGACATCAACTATACACAAAAAATTATGCGCAAACAGTATAAAAATTAAAGAGAGAAAATAAGGAGCAGAGCGAGACCTACATTAAATATTTTTTATATTTTCATTATTAAGTAAAACATGAGTTCTACTCATGGGGCACATAGTATTATAGGTGTGTGTATATAGATATAATTTTATACACACACTCCATCTTTCTTTTCCCCAAAAAAATAAAGAAAAAAGAAAAGATAATTTCCACTTTAATTTACATAGGGGATAGACAAATGAAGATTAAAAAGAATAATAATAATGTTTATAAATTTAAGTTTAATTAGTGGCTGTAGTTTAGTGGTGAGAATTCCACGTTGTGGCCGTGGAGACTTGGGCTTGAATCCCAGCAGCCACACCTTATATTTTTAACATTCTCTTTCTTTTTTCTTTATCTTTTTAAATTTTTGGACTATGGATATGGGTAGGAAACTATTTATGTGAGAGGAATTATGTGAAAATATCATTTTAACATGTAAATTTTTTTCTCTGTTCCTTTTTTCTTTATCTTTTTAAATTTTTGTGGGCTTCCTTTATTTTTACTCTTTTCCTTTTTGTCTTTCTTTTTAATTTTTTTGGGCTTCTTGATGGACTATGGATATACGTAGGAAAACTAATATTTCACATGTTAAAATGATATTTTCACACGAGTCTCTCTCACATGAAGATGAGACCCACTCACTATTCAATTAAAAAAATTAAGTGAAAATATCATTTTAACACATGAAAATATTAGTTCTCTTCTATCTAATGTTTTTTTTTTGAAAAATGGGCTCTTTTTTTTAGTATCTTCCTTTTTGTTCTTTAAAGTTTTTAGGCTAGTCTATGGATATGGGAGTATCTAAATGATGATTTTCCTTTAATTTCATTCATATAATGGGCTTGTGATCTATTGGGCCCTCAAAAACACAAAAGGAAAACTTAAACCCTAATATCATCGGCTAAACGCCTCTTTAAATACCATCTCCTTCCTTCTTCACCAATCACTCTTTCATTTTTCCTCTTCCTACTATCATTTCAAATCCCGTCTTTCTTTTTTCTGTCATATATATATATATATATATATATGTATGGGTTCTGTGTGAAAAATATGAAGGAAAATGATGAAAGGTATTGTCGCCCCAGTCTTACAGCATCTTTATAATGTCTTGGATGCTTCATGGTGATCGACACACTATGTCTGATTTCTTTTTATTCTTATATCTATTTCATCCAGTAATATATATATATATATATATATATATATATATATATATATATATATATATATTAATTTTAGGAATGTAATGCAAGAAGAGGCGTGATGATTCCAATCCATTTTATATCTGTACCATTGAATAATGATTTATGAATCATGCACTACCATCTGATCTTCTCTTGCACCTCCTTATCATCTCTTTATTTTTTATTAATTTTTAACTAGTATTTTATTATTAATAATTTGATTTCTAATCAACAATATTTTCTGTTGCAATCCGTGATGAATATATAATATTTTTATTTAATGAGTTTATTCAGTGATTAAGGTAAATATATCACCATCTTTCGGCTGAGATTGCAATTAATAATTCAAATTTCTTTTTGTATTTTTTAGTGGAATTAATTCGTTAAAATGCTGCCCTGGGTATCTGATGCCTTGATCAGATTTATTAATGAATAAATTGAATGAGCTTGGCATCTCGTTTGATGGGCAAATATTGAATTTTACAGGAATTGCGACACAGTTTGCTTATGGTGGATTCCATATGGCTTACTGTTACTTTTATGCCTGTTTACACTGTTTTTAACATCCATTTTACCTGAGGAAAAGATTTATATTTGCGCAAGTATCAATTTTTAATATTTTTGAATCAATCAATTTAATTATTATTTTTATTAATTTAATGATTTTGTCATGTATCTATTGCAATACTTGGTAGCAATATTTTGAACTCAAATTTTGATGGATGTAAATATTTAGAATCAATATCACATGTCAATAAATTTTGTGAATTTCAATATACGTACGTCTTTGATCAATTGATAAACAATTGATAAACTTACTTAAACTTCATGTTAACCACTTCTATCATTTAAACCCATAAATTAAGATAAAGAAAAAAGGAAGAGAAAAAAAAATCATAATCATTGGCAAAACTGCCGCCTTCGACGGTAACATTTATAGAAAGCGGTTGAATTCGCATGTCACGACAGAAGGGACGCTCCCCTCGATCGAAGGGAAATACTATTTTCAAGCTAATCTGGACATGAAAATTGCGAGTTTACGAAAGCAAACATAGAAATTAAAATTGGTCTCAGAAGCCGAATCCAAGCTTTATCCTTTTCCTGCAAGCTCTCGTATTCGTGCTTCGGCATGAATGCTTGTCGAAGCGCATTATCGAGTATCGCCATTTTTCCACTGCGTGTATATATGTGCGTGATTATAAACCATGGATTTTCTGAAAGTTAGGGTTTGGGGATTGAAAAATTTTGAAGTTGAGGATTGGTTGATAACGAGTTTAAATTGTTAATTTACAGATTTTGAGCTTCAATCTTCACTTTCATTGAAGTAGTTTTTTAACTTTCAGTATATTTTTTTTGTTTCAATCTGCCATCTTGGCCCAAAAAGAATATCGTTTTGCTCCATCAATATTCATAGCCCACCCTTCTTAAATTTAGGTCACTCACTGTATTATAGTTCGACTTACAAATGGGTTATTTAATTTTTTTTTTTTACGGTCAACTCATTGAACTTATATTTACTAACAAAAATTTATAATTCTGTTAAGATTGTTGAATTTGGACGGAATTTGACACATAAGCTGATGACGTATAAAAAATTTCTGATGTGGCATATATTAGTCCTATGATATAAATTAAAAAAGTTAGTAAAAAAAATAAGAAAATAAATGAAAAATATATTCAATTATTTTGTAATTAATATCAAATGAATTTATATTTAATTTTTTACAAATATAATAATATAAATTAGAAAAATTTATCAAAAACTAAGAAAATAAATGAAATATATATTTAATTATTTTGTAATTAATATCAATTGAATTTTTATTTAATTCTTTACAAATGACATGATTTTTTTATTTAATTCTTTCAAATGACATGATTTTTATTTTTATTTTATGTCAGACCGAGTCACAGACGAGTCAAGTGGAGTCATTTACTCATTGATTATATGACAGCCTGATTAGATGATAAGATGAGGGATTCATACCTGGGTGGATACAAGAAGTTGATAAGTAACATGAAATTTCTTGAGACGCTTCAATGCATCGAGCCATCGATCTACCTCCGGTAACGACTCTGCATTGCCATTGGCAGCGGCATCAGTCGCTTTCTTCTCCGCTTCGAACAGCTCAATTAGCGGCATCAGCCCCAAAAGATTTTGTTGATAAAAAACCAATAGATTGTGGGCTTTCTTTGTTCGATTAGTAGGGGCTACGAATTTTGTATGTTCTGAAATTGGGTTATGATCTGGAGAGGAGAATATGCTCGGGGCCTCAGGTTTGGAGTTTCAGATCTTGATGGATGCATGTGTTTGGGGTTTTTGGATGATGGATCTGTTCGTCGGAATCTGGGTTCAGATATGGGTCCTTATTTCCGGTGGTCTCCTTTCCTTCGCGGATGGTGTTGGTTTCCTGAACAGTATTTCATGTTATGTTATTCCGTTATTCTATCATAATCCAGTTTTAGGATCTATGTTTACTGTCGATGATGGTCCGATTTTGATCTTTTTAGATGGTTCAGTTCTGGGCTGTTGATATGTTGATTTCTTTCTATCCTAGCTCGGTTTTTCATTTCGCTTTCTTGACTGGGATTTGATTATGTAAAGCATGGCCAGATTTGGGGATAATGTTTGATTTAACTTTATGTATGCTTATTATTGTTCTCTGATTTTGGCTGTGTATGTCGGAGATCTTGCCGTTATCATGGTGATCTCGGTTGTTGCTTGTGGTTGTTCATCACTGATTCGTCACTTGTCTCGTCTGTGACTCGGTGTCTGACATAAAATAAAAATAAAAATCATGTCATTTGAGAGAATTAAATTAAAAAATCGTCTCATTTATAAAGAATTTAATAAAAATTCATTTGATACTAATTACAAAATAATTGAATATATTTATTTATTTTCTTATTTTTTTGACAAATTTTTTAATCTATATTATTATATTTGTAAAGAATTAAATAAAAATTTATTTGATATTAATAAAAAAAAAATTGAATATATTTTTCATTTATTTTCTTATTTTTTGACAAATTTTTCTAATTTATATTATTATATTTGTAAAGAATTAAATAACAATTCATTTGATATTAATTACAAAATAATTGAATATATATTTCATTTATTTTTATTTATTTGACAAACTTTTCTAATTTATATTATTATATTTGTAAAGAATTAAATAAAAATTCATTTGATATTAATTTAAAAATAATTGAATATATATTTAATTTATTTTCTTATTTTTGACAAAATTTTCTAATTTATATTATTATATTTGTAAAGAATTAAATAAAAATTCATTTGATATTAATTACAAAATAATTGAATATAATTTTATTTATTTTCTTATTTTTTTACTAACTTTTTTAATTTATATTATTACATTTGTAAATTTTCCTCCATTTCCACATAATGAAAATACATAGAGATGGATATATGCCACATCAGAAATTTTTTACACGTCATCAGCTTATGTGTCAATTTCCGTCCAAAGTCAACAATCTTAACGGAATTATAAACTTTTTATTAATAAATACAAGTTCAAATGAGTTGGTAAAGTAAAAAAAAAAAGTTCAACGGCTCGTTTGTAGAATTGGCGCATAATGCGATGAATCTAGAAAGCATTTAACCCCTTAAATTTATCATTACCATTACAAAAAACATCACTCTCGCAAAAAAGGCCACCAAAAATATATTTGTCTGTGATAAATTAGGGTTCTCCGTTCTACCAAATCGATCTAATTGACTTCTAATTTTGGGGAAGGAGGAGCTAAAATGTTACTCCCTCTATTCCTAAATAAGTGACGTTTTAGAAGAAAAAATGTGTTTCAATTTATTTGTCGTTTACAACTTTCTAGGAGAATAAATTATTTACTTTCCTATATCACCCCTACCTTCTCTTATTGTCCCAAGAAATTCTCACCCTTAGTATTAATAGTTTTCAACTTCTCATAAAGGGGTAGTGATGGAATTTTACACTATTTTAACTATTAAATAATAGTAATAAATGAATTTCTTAATTCATGTGTAAAAACCTTAAACGACACTAATTTACGAACGGAGGGAGTAAAAGAATTGTCTACTCCTTCATTTTCCATGTAGATATGTTGAAAAAACTTGTATGAATTTTTTAATTCTTTTTTTTTTCACGTCACATTATCTCTCACAATAACTAAGGACTAAAATTTTCACATAAAATATTGTATAAGAACAATTATAAAATAATATATATATATATATATATATATATATATATATATATATATATATATAAGGACTAAACTGAAACTAGAGCAAGAGTATATGGATTAAAAGGTATTTTTGCCATCATTCATTTGTGTTTATGTTGGGTACGTTTTGGTTCTCTATTTTCAACATAATAGTGGCATGTTAGGATTTAATTAGGACAGTCTACAATTGAGCAACAGGAAAGGGCATCTGAAGACAATTTCGATTCATAATTATGAATCAACAATTTAGACAGGAATCATTCCTGCATTGATAGTAGTAAGTTAACTATATATGTACACACAATACTTGTTAGTAAAAATGAATATATATATATATATATATATATATATATCAATTTATCTCCAAATTTTAAAAATGAATTTGTCAAGTGTAGTATTTGGACTATGTTCTTAAGACAATTATGTCCTCCTTACGCTGTTTAGAGTTGATAGTACTTGTCTCCCAGGATACAAGAACAACGTATATGATAGTAGCACTCAAAATAGCATACTCAACGAACCAAAAGAAATGTTTTACTCTTTCTCAATATAAACTATAAATTGCTTATGAAATGATGAAGACTTGAAGACTTAGAATGCTTAATGCTAGAATAAATTGAATGATTATAATGGCAGCCCCTTATCTATTTATAGGAAGGATCAATGACTCATCAGAAGAGACACAACCCCTTGAAAACGTACTATTTAGTCAAAAACGACGTAGTTTTAAGCGTTAGCGGAAAGGCCACGTCTGTTCGGACCAAAAAAGGACGTAGTTTTAGGCTTTGCAGAATAAAAACGACGTAGTTTTAGGGCATTCGTTCAAACATATAGCGCTTCCCAAAATGATGTAATATTAATGCGTTCGTTTGGCACGTAACGCTTCCCAAAATGACATAGTTTTGCTAATAAATAACATTTATCAAAACGACACAATTTTGATAATAGAACTAAAATAAATTAAACAAAATTTATTTAATTATATACAAAGACCTAATGTAAAATACCAACTTTTAATGAATAGTAAGGTGTTGATTTAATAAATGTTATAGTTAAGGGTAATATATGCATATTATCAGATAAACATCTGTTAAGGAATATTCTTTTTGCCAAGGAATATTCTTTCTGTCGGGAATATTATATTCAGGTAAAGTACGACGTCGCCAAAATAACCAATCATTCGTTGGCCCCACAACGGAATAACTGTCGGATATAGAAAACGACATAAATAACCTTTTTAAAAATTGACAGCAAAACTTTTACCGTTAAATTGTTAAAATACCCAGTGATAAAAGTATAATAATACGCATTGTTTCACAGTAGTACGCGGTATTGCACAGTAATACATGATATTACACAGTATCTCTAATTATTGATTCTTACGTAAGAAGTCACTCAGTATTTCATTCAATAACTGTCACAGTAATTACTGCATAGTATCTCATATTATTGATTTAATAATTGTTACAGTAATAGCTGCACAATATTTTATATTATAAAATCAATAATTGTCACGACACAGTAACTCATATTATTAAAATAATATTATTGAGAATCATTATCGGCAATGTCTATAAAATTTTGTCGAGGAAAGTTGTTAGGTTATCTAATTGTGCGCCAATAAGTAGAAATCTTATCGGAAAGCCCCCTCTTTCCTGAGAATAATCTGGTTGTCAATATTGCAAATCTATAATATTAATTGGGATTAATTATTTCCTACTTAAAAGATGACAATCTACGAATATATTAAAATATCCATTTTTTTTCTTACGATGGAATTATTATGTAAATAAAGTATTAGTGGACCATCTGTTAACATTCTTATTTTTTTATTCAAGGGAAGGTCCCTCATTTACTAAAATTTCTTAAGTAGTGTACCTATTCTTTCTTTTAATTCTAGCAGATTATGAAATTCCTTTTAAAGGAGTGGTCTCTCATTTGTCATGCCTTCCAAGTAAGGCAACTTTTATTTTATTTTTTGGATTGTGATGGTCCTATTTGTTAAATTTGTTTCAAATGATTTCAATTTCTTTAAACTTTGGCATATTAGAAACTATTTCCTATAAGTGGCCCCTTGACAACAAAAATTTTTAAACATGTGCTCTTGTTGGTCTTCCCTCGTATGCTAGTAACTTGCTTTTCTTCCATGGGCCACAATTTTAATTAAACCAACAGAGATTAGCTAAGTTGTGGAGTTAAGGGAATCGAAATCCTTGGCTTAAGATCCATAATTTAAAGAAACGTGTCTCCCAACTTCGCATATAAAAGGATGCATCTTTAGACGATGAAAATTAAATATGAAATGAAAGTATTCAATTTTATTATAATTATTATTTTATTTCGTAAATGGTTAAATTGATAAAAGTTTAAAGTTAATGGTGATATATGAAATTCTTTGCAAAGTAAGCAAGTTGTTATATAATATTTGATTGGTCGGGAAATATTCGTTTAACAGGGAATATTCGTACAACGGCACAATCATTGGTGGACTCCACAACAGAATTATTGTCGGAGTTAGAAAACGACAAAATTATCTTTTTATAAAAATAATGGCAGAAGTTTTACTGTTAGCTGTTGAAACACCGGTGTAAAAAAATACGATGTCTGGCATTGGTTGCATAGTAGCACACGGTATTGATTATTGATGCTTACGTGAGAAGTCACTCAGTTTTGTTCAATTATTGCTACAATAATTGTTGCATAATGTTTGCATAGTAAAATATTTTTATATAAAACTGAATATTTTTATAAAGTTATTTGTTTTATTAGATTTTAAATAGAATATATTATATTTTATTATGCATAGTGTTTTCATAGTGCATGCATAGTGTTTGCATAGTAAAATCTTTTTATATAAAACATAATACTTTTTATAAAGTTTTGTTTTATTTGATTATAAATAGAATATATTATATTTTATTGCATAGTACAACATAGTATCCTTTCCATTCTCCTATAAATAGGATGCTTAGTTAGAATTGAAAATCACACCAGAAGTTCAGAGAATTCTTCTTCTATAATCTTGAGCATATTTCTTTAGAGTTTAAGAAAGCTTTGAGCGTAGAAAATAATGCAAGTTTTCTTCAAGAATATCCTCGCCCTACCAGTCGGAATACTCTTCTTTCTAAGGTAAAGGATATTATTTGTTGTATTCGTAAGGGGTATTATTCTTTCGTATTCATGAAGAGAGTTATTTTCTTTCAATACTCGTAAGGGTTGTTATTCCATTCTTTATTATTATGTTGGAATAACATGTACATCACAAGTAACCGCATACATGGTGAAATTCTTCTATTATTCCATTCTTTATTATTACATTGGAATAACACATGCATGTGGTCTATCGCATGCACGGTGAATTACATTTGTTATTCCATTCTTTATTATTACTGTTAGAACATCACATGCATGCGGATTCGCATGACTGGTTCTATTCTTTATTATTCTATTGGAACATCATCATGCATGCGGATTATACATGACTGGTTCTATTTTTTATTATTACATTTGGGAATAACTTTTGTATATGCGGTCTATCGCATGCATGGTGAATTCTTCTGTTATTCCATTCTTTATTATTCTGTTGAAATAATCTGTCTACGTGGATTACCGCATAGCGGACGAAAATCCATTTGCAGTTTTGTAATTTTTCCGACCCTAAAAAATTTTGAAAAAATTTGAAATGATAATTTGATGAGTTTTCTATATTGTGTCCAAAAATGGAAATTTTTGGATGTATATATTAAGATTTATGAATTTTACGGGAAAAGACTATTTTAAAAGTAAACCCTTATAACTCCTTGTGGTTATCTCCAAAATTGGTGAAATTTTTATTGGGATACGATGTATATAATGTAGTATCTGAGTGTAAATTTCAGAATTTTTGGACAAAAAAATACGATTTATAAAAATGTCTAAATATTCGTGATTTTGGCCATATGAAAAATAGTAAATGAATTTTAAAATTCGAGAAAAATATATGTTTAATATGAGACTATATTCTGCTAAATTCCAGAAAAGAAATATTTTTGGGACTGATTTGGTATTTTCATGAAAATGAACTAATTATGAGTAAATGAATTAAATATGTTATGTGAAGTAACAAAATTGAAAAATAGAATTTTATGGCTTAGAAATCTTATATAAGGTATATGCAGATTTGTGATGAGAGTTTTGGTTATTGATGATGAAATCTTATGAGTTTGGCATTTTAGGATGATTAAATGCATTAATTAGTAAAGTGTAAACAATTAAAATAAATTATTTATAAGTTTAAGAAATGATTAAAATATTGTTATAATATTAATGATATTAGATTATGAGATTATTAAGTGATTGATAACATTTGGTTATTATTGAACGTTGGATAAATTGTATTATAAGTGTTTAATATTTATCTTTTATCTCATTTGATTGATTCTTTATATCATTGTCATTATCCTCATGCTTATATTATGTTAAAAGTCATCTGTGGCCTGTAGTGCATAGATGGACTCGGTATGATTATGACCAGGGATTATTCGGTATAATCATGACCGTAATATTACATATGATGTGGAAAAAGTCCTCATTGGCCCGTAGTGCATTGATGGACAGTTTTTGGTATGATTATGGCCATGGATTCTCTTCGGCCAAGGGTGCAAAGATGAATTGTTTTATGACATGATCATGATCGTTGATGAAAACATGATTATATTTGGCCCGTAGTGCATTGATAATTCGTGGACGTGATATTAACGAATATCCTTGGCCTGTAGTGCAAGGATGATTCGATGATGTGGATTAATTATTGAGCTGAGTCTCAGCAATGAAATATTAATTCATGGATGTGATAATAATAAATATCCTTGCCCTGTAGTGCATGGATAATTCATGGATGTGATATTAACGAATATCATTGGCCGTAGTGCAGGGGTGATTCGATGATGTGGATTATTTATTGAGCTGAGTCTCAGCAATGAAATATTAATTCATGGATGTAATAATAATGAATATCCTTGGCCCGTAGTGCATGGATAATTCATGGATGTGATATTAACGAATATCCTTGGCCGTAGTGCAGGGGTGATTCGATGATGTGGATTATTTATTATGTTGAGTCTCAGCGATAAAATATTGGTAATAAACTTTTAATTCGTAAAAGATAGTAGATATCATGCTCTACTTGACTCTTCTAAAATACAGTTGTATGTCTTTGGCCTGTAGTGCAAAGATGAATTGTTAATGAATATCATTGGTAGTAGAAAAGATGAATTTATTAGTATGATTATGAAGCGGGAATTGTGATTTGGTATAACCATGATTTTTGATGTTTCGGTGAAGATAGGTGATGAAAATTATTTTCATCACAGGTGCGAAGAGAATTTAGAATCACAATTATGATTATGAGTTATTCATATGATTGTGGGCAGGAATTGTTGATTGATGTTACAGGGATAAAACATTATTGGTGGACTTTTAACATGGAGAAGATAATAGATCTGATGATCTATTTGACTCTTCTAATGGATTACTCGTTCCGCTGCAACTATGGTTGAAAAGTTTTATCATCTATCATATGTTCTAAATATCTGATTTATTACTAATGAAGGCTATTGATGATGTAAATTATCTTTAGTCATGATATTCTTTACTGGGCTAGTTGTGTTCACCCTTCTGCTTCACAATTCCTTTAAGGTAATAAGAGTGTAGCTGGGTCGAGGGGGGATAACAGGGGAATAGAACGATGGTCTATAGCTGTTGAGGTTCTCCCTAAATAGTATAGAAATAATTTTGTTGAGAACTTTAGATAAGTTTGTCGTATTGTATACATCATTTGATATTTAATTTTGGTGAACCGAATAAGGTGAGGTGAACCCAACTTTGGAAAGGTGTTTTGCCACTATTATACAAGATGTCTAATGACATACAACCTCGTGTTATCATAAGATATGGTTGTGCACATCCACTTGCTGAGTATATCTACGAGCACTACCTATATGATCTTGGAGTATATTTGAAATATAATTTTCACTTGGAGACAACAGAGATAATTATATGTCAAGAGAAGACTCACCATTGGAAAGAAGATGATAGTAATCTTCTTGTTTTTCTTTGGGGACTGTCAGGAATAAACATGTGAATGATATTCCTAGTTAATATATGATTTGATTATGATATATATGAATGAATATGCAAGTATGCTTGCATTAAAAAAAGCTGTAAAGTCCTTTGTTAGATAATAGAAATATATGTACAAGGACTTAGAATGAATTGATCAAATATGTTAGGTTGATCCTACATAACAAAAACTTGACTTTGTAAAGTCCTTAAAAAGAAATGATGTACAAGGACTATAAATATAGAAAGATCAAGCTTGTTAGGTTGATCTTATGATGTAATAGATAGGCTAGTCGATAAATCGAACCTTTGCATTTGAAGTCGTAGTCTTCCGGTGAGTCGAGGTTAACTCGAGAGCTATCAAGGCGGAATAGGAGTATATGCAAGATAGTAGATCTCGGAAGTTAAAGTAGAGCTGCCGGGAAAGCGAAGAAGGATCGTAGTGTATCGGTAGAGCTTCCTCGGGATCGTAGTGTCTTTGAGGAGGTCGTGTTTAGAATCGTGAGAACTGACTACCTCTGGTAGCCGTCGGTCATCTGCTTAGAAGCCAAGATAGAACGTAGACTACACTCAGAGTCGTAGAGAATACGGATGCCAAAGTCAAGTCGAGGATCGTAGATCACACTCACGAGTTAAAGAGAGTTTATTGATTACATGCGAGAGATCGTAGTCAAGCAAGATCAGATGAAGATAACAAGCACAAGGTAGAAATCGTAATGTCAAGATCTGATCTCGGGATAGTAGTGTCTGCATAAGCCGAAGTTGAATAGTAGAGTGCAGAACTACGATCTAAGAAGAAGTGCTCACAATGCCAAGGATGAATCGTAGAGCATATACGGTTCTCAACAAATGAGCACTCCCGGAATATCCAAAGGAACAAAGCCTACGGTTCAAGTGCAAGCTACATCGAGGAAACCGAGAGAGCACTCAGCAGAATGGCATACAGGCTAACAGAAGATCTAAGCACTAACACAATCAGCATCAAGATTGAGTTGTAAGGCCCTTCGTAATGAAGTCTTGCACAAGGAGATCCAAAGAAGACTTCAGAAGCTGACTAAGGAAAGTCAGCTAATACAGTAGCTATCAAGTGAACAGAAGACAATGATCTTGGAGGCAACCAAGATCGTAGTGTTTGCTAAACAAAGAAGGAACTAATGGAAGGTGAAGCAGAGATCTTGGTCATCCTCACGAAGAAGCAAGGCTAAAGTGATTAAGTGTGTGGTCGGTTCATTGATGATAAGTGAATGGGAGATCACAAGGGAGAAAGCAAGATGGGCCGCGCCACAAATAGAAGTGCCTTGATATTGAGGAGGGACGGAGCAAGGAATTAGGCCATCAGTATCTAAGAACAGTCGAAGCAAACAGAAGTATTGAAGCACTGAACAATACCAGGAAGAGGTGTTCTACATTGAAGATCCAAGCAACACTCTTCAGGATCGTAGTGTTAACTCTACCGGTCAACGAGTAACACTCAACAAGACACTACGATCAAGTCCTTGAAGATGTGCATCAGAATCGCAGAGTTTGAATAGTTGAAGACTGAAGCATTGAAAGCGGTTCAATCTGAAGGGTAATATTCGGACAAGTGCTTAGTGAGAGCATAGATACAAAAGGACAACCTCTGATCAAGAAATCAGAAGAAATAAAGTCTCAAACACGCGCCAAGACATTAAAGTGATACATCTGACAGGGTAGGTGAAACAGTAGACTGCATCGTCAGAAAAAGTATGACAAGTCACATCAAGCAGTCTACCTCAAGCAACTCGAGATCTGTGAAGATATTTGAATAGCCTTCAATGGTTACTTTCCAACGGAAGGATTGGGAAGGAGTATAAATGAGAAAGAGCTTCAAAGATCAAAGGTGGCTAGAGTTGCCGAGTTTAGAGAGAAGGTGGACTGATCTAAACCATGTGAAACAGTGAGTCCGAAGGCTCACTCTACGATCCACCAAGAACACTCAGAAGTCAGATAAAGATAGAAGTAGAAGTGTGAGTTTTACTATGTAGAAGTGAGAGTTCTACTACATGAAGAGTTTACAGCTGCAGAGAGAAAGAAGAGCATTATGTCATCTTGATGTCCATCATGGGAAGACTCTGAAAGTACTGATAGAGAAGTGCCTACAATCATCTTAGGAAGTCCATCATGAGAAGGCATAAAGTAGCAAGAAGGAAGATCACAAATGCCATCTTGGTGTCAAGCATGAGAAAGCTTCTAAGTACCTAAGAAGAGCTTACGGTCATCTTAGAAGCCTATCATATGCGACCATCAAGTACCAAGGAGAAGGATCTTCAAAGCGGTTCATAAAGGGATCATCCAAAGTGCATTTGAGTCCAAAGAAATTTGAGCATCATGCAACACTCAATTTGCACTTCAAGGATGATCAAGCCAAGTTGCTAAGGATAGAAGATGTTCAGAGCATGAAGACATCTTAGCTGCTCAAAGACGGACTCAACAACAACAAACAAATAACTCAACAAAGCCAGGGCCTGAGGGGTCCTTGTCCAAAGGGACTAAACAAAGCAGGGCCAAAGGGTCCTTGTCTAGAGGGACTAAATGAAGTTCCAAGCTTCTTTGGCTTGAAGAGTTCTAGGGAACTAGTGGAGTTCTAAAATTGCTGCGGCCTTGAAGAGTTCTTAGTGAGCCCTGAAGTCCCAAGGTTGCTGGCCTTGAAGGAATCTTAGTGGTTCAGGGTGATGCCCTTCCTTAGTGGAAATCCTGCTAGTTGAAAGCAGAAGAGTGGATTAGGAGCTTGAGTCTCTGAACCACTTAAAACCCCTTGTGTCATTTACATTATGTCATTTACATTATGTACTATAACTGCTATAATTGCTATGTATGTTTTAACTGCTTACAACTAAACTTACTCTATGAACAATGTATGTATGATTATGAATATATCAATGAAGGGGATCTTTTACTTATTTCGCTGTGCTTGAAAAGATTCTTATGTTTGTCATATGTTAATTATGAACAATATTATATAAACCAGAAAAGTATTTTGAATTAAAAAGGATCTATTCAACCCCCTCTTTTAGATCTATTGTGCCCTCTGGGAACTAACAATTGGTATCAAAGCAGGTTCTCATGCTATATTCAAAATCTAATCACTTTGAGTCTGATCCCAGGCACTAACATTGTTCTAAACTTAGTTTAGTAGTAAGTAACTTGTTATATGCAGAAGAGCTCACACATTGGAAATATAGTGTATAGGTAAAAATGTGTATACACCTGAAGCTGCTCAGATTGGTCTCTATCCTCAATTGCTATATCAACAAGACCAATCCTAGCCTGTAGTCAATCTTGTAGTCTGAAGACCAGACGAGAGAGTGAGAGCTCAAGAGACATCAATGACAAAGAATGAAACATCCACCAGTCTGAAAGATGAAGAGGTCATACATCTTTAAGAAATCTTGATCAAGAGGAGAAAAGAAGATCTTCTCAAACTTATAAGTGACCAACCAGCAACCAGGTGATATCTTTGTAAGATCAAAGATGTAAAGGATCTTAATGCTGAGATTCTCTTGATCTACATCTTCAAGACCACGACTGATTGACTAAAGGCCAACAAGAGCAACAAGCTGAAGGAGCAAAAGTAAAAGCTATGCACATCAATACCTGAACTCAGTATATCTAAAGTAACTGACAGTAAAAAGGTACGGTTCCTCACCATTATAATTGTATTCATCAATTGCACCATCTTATGAACTATAAATAGTATTCTGTCAAGAAGTCATAATCTACCTAAAAAGGTGAAGAGAGAAAGTAGCTTGAAGATGGAAAATTCAAATGACTACAAACTTTCTCTCCAACCAAGTTTTAGGCTGAAGATAACATCTTAAAGAAAATCTGAAATAGGTCATAAGAGTATCACAGACCAAATGAACTTTATGAGAAGTAATCATTGCTGGTGGGTTAGTATGTATGTACAAGCCTATGTTCTCAGTGTTTAACAACACACAAAGTATGATCTGTTCTCTGAGAGGATCTTTTTGATTTGTAGAAACTGATCACCTCCATAAATCAACTAGACACTCATAAATCGTAGAGTTGATTCCCACTCTATGAACACTTAAACACTGTGAACATAATCCAGTAAATGATGAAGCCATCATTGATAAAGAATGTGTTATTGAATGTCATATCCTACACACACTCACCCTCATGCATCTCAAAATGTATTATCATAAGATAGTTGCATGCATGAATATGTCTGTTGGTGATAAATATGATGATTATCCAAATAAGAGGAACAGGGGTTTAGAAAACTAACCTAACAGGACCCATTTAACTATGGGTACCAAAAATAGAAACATATTTAAACCTGCAGGTACTTGGTCAGTCTAACCACACTAAGGAATGATGAAGCAGAAGACTTTAGTCAAGAAGACTCAACCAGCAGAAGGCTAAGGACTGTTCAGAAATGAGTCTGATAAAGTTCCTATGTCCAAGCTTGTCTTTGAAGACCCTCTGAGCTAACCGGAATGGAGCTCACATGGCTACAAATCTGTATGTGGGAGCATGACATGCAACAGAAGATAAAGAGGATTCTATATGCTCATATCAAGAAAGGCATGCTTTATGAAAAGGATCCTCAAGTGAAGCTCACAACAGAAGATCATTGAGCTTAAGACAAAAGGAGTTCATTAAGAAGCAGAACTTCTCAATCTCAGGACTGTCAAAGGAGACTACGTTCATAGTGCTGTCAAATGATCGTAGAGTGATCAATCCTGAAAATACTCATCTCGACGATACAAGGAAAAACTAAGCGATGATGATAATTCCAGTCAGAAGGAGACATGCTGGGCAGCCTTCAAATGAACATGAAGGAGAAGGAATCACATATATCTGAGAAGACAGCATCAACAATGTGGGAACATTGATCTATTAAGGAATAACACCACTAATAAACCTTGAAGAGATGTACCAGCTACAAAGTCCCAAAACTTTGTGGCTGATGAACCAAATGAAGATCCATAGTCAGTAGGAATGTCTCAAAACATACTACTGATAACCCTTCAGCCATCCAATCCATAATCGTGAAGTGCCTACGATCAAACATATGATCGTAGCGTAAGAGCATGAAGACACCACGATTTCAGCAATGCAGATATCTAGAGCTGGTAGAAGACCTCCCCACCAGAAAAGGTCTAATGAGATGTTATTGCAAATCATTGCCATAGCACTTCATCTTGAAAGCGCCTCAGGGACAAACCTGACCCTTAGCTCACTCTAAGAGGTTGGCCCTTCCTGAGCTACCTTATCCTAGAAGGAATGCTTGATCTAGTTCATCTCAATAGAACCAAGTCAGTCAATGATCGTAGAGTTGAGTTTGAAGAGAACTAAACGATCGTAATGTAACCTCAACTATCGTAGTGCTACCTCAACAATCGTAGCAAAACCTCAGCGATCGTAGAATACAACTCGACGATCGTAGTCCTACCAAAGGGTACTCCAGTTTACAAGGAGCTTGGAAAATGAGATATTGCTAAACTATTCAAGTTAAGGAGATAAGTTCGAATACATCAGTGATTGAGCTATGCTGCATCAAAAAAAGGAGAAAAGATAAAGCCATCCACTTTAGCATCTCTTAAAAGTTGATCGTTGAGTCAACAAAGGGAATCGTAGAGTCCACAGTTGACTTATCATGCTACTCTACTGAATCAAAAGGTCGGCCGGTCAAAGCCACGTAAATTAAGCGTCCACTCTTACGATGGCGAAAAGTTATGGGGAATTCTGACTTATTATTGGGCAACGTGCGACCAATGGGCAGTTGACACATCCTTTGAGTGTCTTGAGAGTTAGAAGGAAGCGCCATAAAGACAATTTCAAATCTGCAGAGCGATTACCAAAAGATATCGAACCTTTCTCCTCCCATTTTAAAACCTAGAAAGCTTTTCAAAAGCAAAATCGGTTAACCCTCGAGCCTTACCAAATCACAGACGACCATCTCTCATAAACCTCTCTAAATCAAACACCCACGGTCTTGAACTATTCAAATGGAGGCGGCAAGTTATCACCGGCATTATTTCGGAACCAAATTGTTTGAGAAATGCGAGAAGAAATTGAGGACATACTTGAACTTCGTGAAGAAAAGGTGAGTTTTGAGAATGCCTTGAGGCAAGTACTCGTGTGTACATTGACCTAGTTAAAGAGTTCTACTCAAGCGTCTCCATAAACTACTGGAACTCATCTACCAAGGTTAAAGGTCAAACTAAAAAGTGAAATCTTCGACCTAAATCAATGCCTAGGTTTTCCTAACCAAGGGGTGAAGAACCTTGAAGATGTCAACCTTGAACAAGCAAAGGAGTTGATGGGGTACCAAAGAAACCCTAGTTTCAAAGACATGAAGAAGAAGGAGTTCCCTAAAGAATATGAGTTCTTCTTTGAAATTATTGGAAAATGCATGTCAAAAAAACAACGCACATGATCGATGATTGACCAGCGATTGAAGATAATGTAACAATAGTTACGAAGAAACAAATTGACTTTGGAGCTATCTTGTTAGATCAAATCTCAAGTGGGTAGAGAAGCTTTGAGAAAAAGAAATCCTTTGAAAAGCCCCTTGAAGGTGTTTCTTGGAAGGCTTTGAGTATCATCTTGAAGAAGAAGCTAGGAGGAAAATCAAGGATGATGAGGGGAAGCCTTGAATGTGCACAAAGTAATGTCTCCATAATTATTTGAGAACTGGAAGAAGAACCCTAAGGAGAACAAAAGGGTGGCAATTTGGGAGTAGTAGTAGGGCCTCTGCAAAGAAGAGGAAGATAGAAGAAGCGAGAGCTCGAGTCGATGACTCTGCTGCAGAAATCACACTGACGGAAAGAAATCAAAAAGTGTGAAGAGAAATTTGGTGATGTGAAGAAAGCCAAGGCCCCATCAAGAAGTCTCTCCTCCTTGACAAAGAAGAAAAAGTCCCAACTGCTGAAACAACAGAGAGGAGAAGCAACAAGTTGCTTCAAGGACTAATCAGCAAGAAAACTAAGGTGGAAGACAAACCAGCCTCAGCTTCCCAAAATAGTACATCTGCTGAAGAAAGGGACGTAGAGTCAACAGAAGAAAAGGAAACGGATGCCAAGGTCCAGTCCCCACAGTCAGCATCCTGCAATGAAAGTGAAGCTGATGTGATGGAAGAAAGTGCAGCAACTACTGATGAAGAAGAATGTGCAAGCCCAGTGGCTAATTCTCAGAGTAGTCACTCTGATGATAAAGAAGAAATCTAAGATGACCAAATTGCATCCCCAAATGCAACTGCCCCAATGACCCAAGATGATAGGTCAAGTAATGATGTAACTGAAGAATAAGAACTTGCCCCCACCAACCCAGATAGTCTGTCTGCTGAATCAGAGAAATCAGAGCCTGAAGAAGAAGAAGAGTCCTTGTCTCCAATAGTTGAACCTCCACAAAGAAGGAAAAGCTACAGGCTACAAGCCCAGTTTGCCTCCAAAAGGAACAGTGGCCAATCAAATGTCATCATTGAATTAAGTGATGATGAGTCTGTATCCCCAATGGAAAGTGCTGAAGATGAAGCCAGCAGTGAAGAAGAAGAATATGAGGAAATACTTGCTGAAGAAGGTTCTGGACATGAAAAACAGCAAGAAGGACTCCCTGCTGAAGCTGATCTAAATGGTTCTGGCTTTGAGAAGGAAGAAGTAGGAAATGATTCCAACTCTGAAGATCAAGAATCAGAAGATTCAGAACCCTACCCTGTCCTCTCACCTGCTAGATTTACCAAGAGAATTATGGTAGAAGTTCCCAATGAACCATCGAGACTCCTCACGGCGGATGGGTAAACTATGGAGGTGAACAACTCGAGTAATAAGAATGACTTCCTTTGACTTAGTCGAGAACTAGAACAATATGGAGCTAGGCGCTCGACCATTCTCTCTGACCACGATGATTTCTTTGATGAGATGGGTTCTTCCGATTGGATGCCATGAGTAAAGGCCTTTCTTGAAGGAGATGGAAGCTACTTTAATTTGGTGTTACAAGACTTTTCCAAGCATGGAATTGGTAGCCCAAAACTCCCCAAGGGTGAAAACTTATGCTACCAAGATGATAACAAACCGACCTCACTTCAGAAGTCATCGACGGGCTAAAATCTCTATATCCCTACGATCGTAGAGTGGATTACGAAGGAAGAAGAGCCATGACCAAGGAGGCGATCGTAGAGTGCATTCACTCTACTACGATGATGTTCAAGTCCAAAACCGAAGCCTCCTTATGATCGAAACCTTTCATTATCGAGACACTCCATCATTCTCTACAAGAAATTGGTATTCCACGATTGTTCGGATTATCAAACATTTGAAAATCATGTCAAAGATGACAATCGTGAGAGTCAATCTATTGTTCAACTGGCGCCAACTAAAAGGATCAAACTACTTTGGAGGAGGAACTACTTGAAGAGCTCTGATGATCTAAGAAAGAAGATATCTATGCTCATTTGAAGAATCCTGAAGCGAGCAATGACGGGGAGATGATTCTTTCCAGCACAAGCTTCAAGCTATCTTGGCTGATGTATCTCTTAAACTCCAAGAGAGAGATAACATCTATCAGAAGGCCATACAAGATCAGAAGGCAGAAGCTCTACAAATTTAGAAGGCAAATGTAGAGCAGATCGAAGCCCTCTCTGACAAGATTGATGATATGAGGCAGACCTTCTTAGTGCAACTTGAACTAGGTCGCCAAGAACTAAAGTTTGAAGTTGCCAACTCCTCCTACGATGGGCGACTTAATTCCAACATGGGCGACTCTCTCAAATGATTAATGACAAAAGGGGGAGAAAAGAGGCATAGAAAGAAGTGGAACAAGATGCGACACTTTCGAAGAAGAAGCGGAGGGAAGAGAGAAGAAGTTAAAGAAGAAGGCAGTAGGCTGCTTTGAAGAGTATCATCATATGAGGGGAGCCGGAAGATGATGATAACAAGATCTGATCGAGGGGAGCGGATCGGAAAGATGATGAAGGGAGCCAAAGCGAGAGGCGGAAGGTCATTATCTCGAGGGGAGCAAGAGAAAGAAGAACAATCGAATGAGTGGTGATCAACAAACATCACGGAAACATACATGAAGCGAGGAGGTACATCTCTAAAGCTATTAGGTATGTTCTAGATCCGAGGATGTAGAATATCTGAATATATAAATTGCCATATCAATATAAATGACATTCATGATTATACATTTTAGAAATATGTTTGCTCACTTATATATAAGATTCATTCATAACATGCATATGCACTTATTGTTTTTGTCATAATTAAATAGGAGGAGATTGTCAGGAATAAACATGTGAATGATATTCCTATTTAATATATGATTTGATTATGATATATATGAATGAATATGCAAGTATGCTTGCATTAAGAAAAGCTGTAAAGTCTTTTATTAGATAATAGAAATATATGTACAAGGACTTAAAATGAATTGATCAAATATGTTAGGTTGATCCTACATAAGCAAAACAACTTTGTAAAGTCCTTAAAAAGAAATGATGTACAAGGACTATAAATATAGAAAGATCAAGCTTGTTAGGTTAATCTTATGATGTAATAGATAGGCTAGTCGATAAATGAAACCTTTTGAAGTCGTGATCTGCCGGGTGAGTCAAGGTTAACTCGAGAGCTATCAAGGCAGAATAGGAGTATGCAAGATAGTAGATCTCGGAGTTCGTAGACTGCCAGGGGAAACAAAGAAGGATCGTAGTGTATCGAATAGAGCTTCCTCGGGATCGTAGTGTGTTGAGGAAGTTATGTTCTGAATCATAGAGACTGACTGCTTATGAGGTAGATTGGATTATCGTCTGTAAAAGCGAAAGCGAAACGTAGACTACACTCTCAGTCGTAGAGTCTCTTGATGCCAAAGCCAAGTCAAGGATTGTAGATCACACTCTGAGTTCATAGAGTCTATTGATTATATACAGAGATCGTAGTCAAGCAAAATCAGATGAAGATAACAAGCACAAGGCAGAAATCATAGTGTCAAGATCTGATCTCGGGATAGTAGTGTGCACGCTGGCGAGAAATGAATCGTAGAGTCGCGAACTACGATCTAAGAAGAAGTGCTCACAATGCCAAGGATGAATCGTAGAGCATATAAGGTTCTCAACAAATGAGCACTCCCAAAATATCCAAAAGAACGAAGCCTCTGGTTTAAGCTGCAAGCTACATCCAAGGAAACCAGAGAGCACTCAACGAATGGCATGCAGGCTAACAGAAGATCTAAGCACAACCACAATCAGCATCAAGATTGAGTTGTAAGGCCATTCGTAATGAAGTCTTTCACAAGGAGATCCAAAGAAGACTTCAGAAGATGACTAAGGAAAGTCAGCTAATACAGTAGCTATCAAGTGAACAGAAGACAACAATCTTGGAGGCAACCAAGATCGTAGTGTTTGCTAAACAAAGAAGGAAGCTGATGGAAGGTGAGCAGAGATCTTTGGTCGACCTCACGAAGAGAAAGGCTAAAGTGATTAAGTGCAGGGTCAGTTCATTGATGATAAGTGAACGGGAGATCACAAGAAGAAAGCAAGCTGGACGCGCCACAAATCTGAAGTGCCTTGATATTCAGAAGGGGACCAAATCAAGGAATTAGGCCATCAGTATCTAAGAACAGTCGAAGCAAATAGAAGTATTGAAGCACTGCACAATACCAAGAAGAGGTGTTCTACATTGAAGATCCAAGCAACACTCTTCAGGATCGTAGTGTTAACTCTACCAGTCAACGAGCAACGCTCAACAAGACACTACGATCAGGTCCTTGAAGACGTGCATCAGAATCATAGAGTTTGAATAGCTGAAGACTGAAGCATTTGCAAGGGTTCAATCTGAAGGGTAATATTCGGACAAGTGCTTAGTGAGAGCATCGATGCAAAAGGACAACCTTTGATGAAGAAATCAGAAGAAATAAAGTCTTCAACCTGCCCAAGACATTAAAGTGATACATCTGACAAGGTAGGTGAAATAGTAGACTGCAACATCGGAAAAAGTATGACAAGTCACATCCAGCAGTCTACCTCAAGCAACTCGAGATCTGTGAAGATATTTGAATAGCCTTCAACGGTTACTTTCCAACGGAAGTATTGGGAAGGAGTATAAATGAGAAAAGAGCTTCAAAAGATCAAAGGTGGAAATTTGGAGTTCTTAGAGTTTGGAGAGAAGGTGGGTGATCTAAACCATGTGAAAACAGTGAGTTCGAAGGCTCACTCTACGATCCACCAAGAACACTCAGAAGTCAGATAAAGATAGAAGTAGAAGTGTGAGTTCTACTATGTAGAAGTGAGAGTTCTACTTCATGAAGAGTGTTACGAGCTAGCAGAGAGAAAGAAAGAGCATTATGTCATCTTGATGTCCATCATGGGAAGACTCTAAGTACTGATAGAGAAGTGCTACGGTCATCTTAGGAAGTCCATCGTGAGAAGGCATCAGTAGCAAGAAGGAAGATCACAAATGCCATCTTGGTGTCAAGCATGAGAAAGCTTCTAAGTACTAATGAGAAGAGCTACTGATCATCTTAGAAGCCTATGTATGCGACCATCAAGTACCAATGAGAAGGATCTTCAAAGGCGGTTCATAAAGGATCATCAAAGTGGATGAGTAACAAGAAAATTTGAGCATCATGCAACACTCAATTTGCACTTCAAGGATGATCAAGCCAAGTGCTAAGGATAGAAGATGTTAGGAGAATGAAGACATCTTAGCGATTTCAACACCGACTCTAACAACAACAAACAAATAACTCAACAAAGCCAGGGCCTGAGGGTCCTTGTCAGAGGACTAAACAAAGCGGGGCCAAAGGGTCCTTGTCCAGAGGGACTAAATGAAGTTCCAAGCTCTTTGGACTTGAAGAGTTCTAGGAACTAGTGGAGTTCAAAGGTTGCTAGCCTTGAAGAGTTCTTAGTGAATGAAGTCCCAAAAGGCTGGCGGCCTTGAAGGAATCTTAGTGATTCAGGGTGCTGCCCTTCCTTAGTGGAAATCCTGTTAGTTGAAAGCAGAAGAGTGGATTAGGAGCTTGAGTCTCTGAACCACTTAAAACCCCTTGTGTTATTTACATTATGTCATTTATATTATGTCATTTACATTATGTACTATAACTGCTATAACTGCTATGTATGTTTTAACTACTTACAACTAAACTTACTCTACGAACAATGTATGCATGATTATGAATATATCAATGAAGGAGATCTTTTACTTATTCCGCTGTGCTTGAAAAGATTCTTATGTTTGTCATATGTTAATTGTGAACAATATTATATAAACCAGAAAAGTATTTTGAATTAAAAAGGATCTATTCAACCCCCCTTCTAGATCTATTGTGCCCTCTGGGAACTAACAGGGGCTTTTGGGTCAACTAAAGATAATTCTGTGGACATATGATATCTATTATAACCTAGACGCATGGCCTCCCATGTACGAAGGTTTCCTTGAGCACTTCCCAAAGATTTTAATTTTTAAAACAGTTTTTGACTGTACTTTTATGTAAAGTACCATTGTAAGGTTTTGGGGGCGTCACAGTTTGTTCTACTTCAGTTGTTGATTTAAAATTTGTTGTCCATTATATTTTATCTGTTTTATCATTGTTGAAGACTAAAGATAATTTATTCCTCATTATCTTAGTTTTAATTTTTTTATTGCGCTATTTGAGCTCACCCTTTTCCTTTTTGTTCCATTGTTCTTCTCAGGAAATAAAAATATAGCCGGGACTAGTCAGGGAGTAGAGTAATGGTCCGAGATAGTTAATATAGAAGTCTTCACTATGTTATGAAATAGTGTGATAATAATTATAATGAGGACTTAATTTGAGTTTAGATATTGTCGTATTATCTACGGTGCAATATTTATATTAAAACTCACAATATGTGTTGTCGTATTTTGCACGATAATTTAATAGTTGTAAATAGAAAAGTTTGTATTTAGATTTTGTAGTATGTATTTTGGCGACTCAAGATGGGTTGTGTAGACCTATTTTGGGGGCGTCACAGTTGGTATCAGAGCTGAGGAATATGATCTTTGGTAGAGATCTGAGATTAGAACTAGGAGGGGAGAGACGAGTAAAATCCTTCGCTAATGTTCTACCTAAGTTTTTTCGTCATTTAATTGGTCGGTCAAGATATAGGGATAATATGTGACATATCAATTTCTTTAACTAACCTTTGTTTTGTGGCAGTATTTCAGAATGACATTTGAAAATCAAGAGATGAATTATGAGACAATTGTGGCTGAGAATCAGGAAGCTACAAATAATGTTGCTGCAAACTCAGAAAATCATGCTGGTAATAATATGAGGAATGATGATTTTTTTGAAACTTTATGCAATTCTTGCAGAACTAGGAGAGAAAGACTCCTGCTCATAATACCGGTAGAAATGCGGGTAACTCACGAATGGTCACTGACAAAAAATTCAAGGAGTTTGGACCACCTAAATTTCATGGAAAGTTGGACCCACTCAAGGCAGAGAAGCGGCTTAAACAAATGACGAAGATATTCGATGTACTACGTTGCGCTGATGATCAAAAAGTTCCCTCCGCCACCTTTATGTTTCAAGGAAAGGCAGATCACTGGTGGGAATCAGTGAAGCGCACACATCACTCAGCACTCGAAATGTCTTGGCAAAATTTCGAGAGATTTTTAATGACAATTATTTTTCAGAGAGCATTCGTCATATGAAGGAGGTGAAATTTATTAAGTTGGAGTAGAATGATATGTCTGTCTCGTAATATGAGGCCAAGTTTGTCGAGTTATCCCAATTTACGCCCCACTTGGTGGATAACGAAGAACGCATGACCCAAATGTTTTTACAAGGTTTAAAATTTGAGATGCCTCAACACCTTATTTCTCATAAACTTCCTTTATATTCAGATATAGTGGATATGACTCAATTGGTGGAACGAGAGAAAGAAGCAGTGCAACCAAAAGACATTGACCGACAAAGGGAAATAACTTACGATAATAATTGTAGCAACAATCATTGAAGCAATGATAACCAGCGTTGAGGAAATAATCATGCTAGAAATGATAACCACTTCAGTGGTAATCCTGGCCCAGATAATAAGAGAAGCAAGTCAAGTGGAAACAACTTTAAGAAGAGGAGATTAAACAATGACAATGGAATAATAATTATCACATATCACCCTTAAATTTAACCTTTTATCAATTTAACCATTTAGTAAATTGAATAATAATTATAAGAAAATTGAATACTTTCATTTCATAAAATTCGGGGTCTTACAATCTCTCCTTCTTATGAAATTTTGTCCCTAAAATTTACGTACCTGGTAGTTCGAAGATGTGGGAATACCTTGCTTTTATTTCAGATTCTATCTTCCTGGTCATTTCCTTTGTATCATAATTTCTCCATTGCTCATCTCTTGGATTTCAGATATCGTTCCAGAATACAGCTTCAAAATAAAGGTTAATTGACATATCACAATTTGTCAACTTATTAAGAAAATTCAGCTTAGGTAGGACACACACTAGCGTAGGATATAACTCGTCTCTCCCCTCCTAGTTCTAATCTCAGATCTTTGCCAGAGACCATATCCCTAAGCTTTGATACCAACTGTGACTCTCATCCCTTTACTTGGATAACACCTCACATTGATACCTATCAACCTGCCACCGTTATTCACGGCATCCCCTACGGAAAGTCTGACTTTGGTGCATCCCACACAAGGAAGTCACCAGCGAAAGGCTCGGGGCTCTTTACTTATAGCTTTGATACCAACTGTGACGCCCCCAAAATAGGTCCACACAACTCATTCTAAGTCGCCAGAATACACACTACATAATTTAAATATAAACTTCATTTATACAACTATGAAACTGTCGTGCAAAATATGACAACACATAAGATGTGAGTTTCAATACAAATAACAGTACTCATACTCTAAATTAATGATACTCTACATAAAGGTACAGTCGATAACTGTTTTAGGAATTAAAATCTTTGGAAAATGCTCAAGGAATCCTTCATACATTGGAGGCCATGCATCTAAGTATAATAGATATTATAAGACTTGAGCATTAACCTTGGTTGACCCAATAGACCCCAAAGAAGAACGAGAAGATTACTATCCTGTTCATTCCAATGGTGTGTATCTTCTTGCCATATAATTATCTTCATTGTCTCAAACTGAGGATGAAATTCCGATAAGGCACACTTAGAAGGGGGGTGAATAAGTGTGGGAATAAACTATGACTAATTTTTAAACTTTAAACCAAACTACTAAATTCAGCCTACTATATTAATTAATGCAGCTTGCTGAATTAATATGGCCTACTGAATTAACTCTTTGATTTTATGAAAATATGTTGCTAAATTTATAACATAGTGAAAATACTTGGTGATAATGAATTTTTCTTAAGATAAAGAAAATATTCAAATTTTAATTATTAATATAATTAAATAACTTTTGTGAGCAATTAAAGTAAATCAAGTAATAAAATCAACACCAAGATTTTTTACGTGGTTCAACTATTACCCTCTATAATAATAGCCTAGTCCACATCCAATACCAACTAGTATTGGAGACTCACTTTATTTCTTTAAAAACGATTCTTGTTACAAAACAGATTCTATCAAATCTTGAATTACAATAATTCACTTGAGCACTTTTGCTCCTTGTGCACCAATGCACCCTTTAAGCACCTATGCTTCCTTGAACCTGTTTGTAAACAAACCTTAATCCACCCGGATTAAATTCCTTTAAATAACACTTAGTCTAAATAATAAAATTACAATTATAGAGGTCTAATAATCAAAGCAAATAAGCAATTTAACAATGCAAGGCTCAACTAATGTATGCAATGATCAAATAGAAAAGAGATATCACCAATTTATAGCTCACGAGAATTTTGCTAAAAATTAATTTGAGTATAATTGCACAACAGCCGAGAAATTGCACCAAGAATAATAATTTTTCAAGTATAATAGTGCAAAAGTGTGTTGTTGTATAACACTGATATCTTAATAGAATTTACAGCACAAAACATTACCGTTGCAAATATAGTTCCGTTACATGAAATCAAATAATTATTTTCGTTGCCAACAGATCTTCTCAAGATAAACAAATGTAGTTTCCGTTAGAGATAAATCAAATAAAATCAGTACTTATCAGTCCAAGTATATCTCCACAAAACAGATATAATGTTTATTTGACTTCTTCAAAATCAAACCACTAAAGAGATAACCCACTACTGTTTTGGAATAAGTCATGAAATCCAACAGTGTTAGTTCCGTAATTATGCAACGTGAATAACCAAACCAATTTTCTAGGATAATCATGATATATATGAGTTCCGAGACATATGTGGTCAATTTATTAATATATAGCAATCATGACCGTTAACAACTACCGCCACACATATATATCATAATGACTTAAAATAATCCACTTCCAAAAGATATATTAAATCCACGATAAATGTCAAAGGAAGATAAATATACTGCTTTTGGTATAAATCACTTAGGAATTCAAAGAGGTGTTAGTTCCAAAATTAATGACAAGTGTATATCAAAACACATTTTTCCGGGATTATTATCTTAGAGTTCCCAAGACATATGCACATCAAAACATTATACATAATTACATTACTTCCACGTGAATCATGCATATTAATTTAGAACTCTCTCAAATACCTTAGTGAAAGCAACCTTAGCATATATATGTACCCAATTTATTTGCTAACCAATATATTTTGTGAATCATGGATTATTTCAATATTCTATTTCATTGTAAGCAATCATAAAATACTTATCATAATAAATGCACATAAAATGTCCTAGAGCCTTGAATTGAAAAATTAAATATTTGCAATGACCTTACATAAAATCTTAGGACACAAAATGCCTTCAAAATCTTTCATCACCGATCCTTTTATCAATTTTCTGAAATTTCACAATAAACAATTTAGTACACAAACTTAAGTCATCATCAAAACAAAAAAGGTTAGAATATTAACACGTCAACAGAGGATTATATTCCAACCATACTCCAAGATTATATAGATAATACTCATAGATATAGTCAGTAAGTGGATGTGCACAACCATATCTTATGATAACATGAGTTTGTAGGGGTTTAAACATCATTTATGATAGTGGAAACATACCCTTAAAGCTCTTAGTACAATTCTGACCTCTTCATTCTAATCAGGTGCATTTTTGACGCTTTCACAGTTGAGTTCTCCTCACCCTATTGTTGTTCACCAAAATCAATTATTAAATGACATATACAATACGACACACACATTTTAAGTTCTCAATACAATTATATATTGTCATGCTATTTTATAATGTATTGAGAAACTTCAACAGTCACAAACCATCACTCTATTCCCCCGTTATCCCCGCTCGACCCAGCTACACTCTTATTACCTGAAAGGAATTGTGAAGCAAAAGGGTGAGCACAAATAGCCCAATAAATAATATTATAACTATGATAATGTAGAACAAATTATCCTTAGTCCTCCACAGCGAAAAATCTGATAGAATACAATAGACAACAAGTTTTAGATCAACAACTACAACAGAAACAACAATCCATTAGAAGAGTCCAGTAGAACATAATGTCTATTATCTCCTCCAAATTAAAAGTCCATCATTAATATTTCATCCCTGTAATACCCATCAACATTTCTTTGTTGTACCCAAGATAAAGAGAAATTTCATCACCTGTCTTCACCTGAACCACCAACGATTATAGTAAAATTCACAATTCATGTGTATAATAATGTAAATCAACAGTTTCTCCTTGCCACAAAGGCTTAATAGATCTTTTACTTAATATCCTTGCCATAAAGGCTAAAGACACTCAATAATCATATCCTCATTTCAAATGAACGAATTATCCATGCACTATGGACCAATGATATTTGTTAGTATCATCAGTGGTCATGATCATGCCAATCAATTGTCTATCTTTGCACTACGGGCCAAAGATATTCAATGGTCATGATCATACCAATCAATTGTCTATCTTTGCACTACGGGCCAAAGATGTTCAATTGTAAAACCAATGATCAACAGTCCATCTTTTCACTACTGCCAAAGGCATGCAACTGTAAAATCAATAATCAACAGTCCATCTTTTCAATACGGGCCAAAGACATACAACTGTAAAACCAATAATCAACCGTCCATCTTTACACTACGGGCCAAAGATATACAACTGTAAAATCAATAATCAACAGTCCATCTTTGCACTACGGGCCAAAGACATACAACTGTAAAATCAATAATCAACCGTCCATCTTTGCACTACTGGCCAAAGACATACAACTATAAAACCAATAATCAACAGTCTATCTTTGCACTACAGGCCAAAGAGGACTTTCACCACATCATTTGTCTGTAACATTACAGGTCATAATTATACCAATACCCAATTCCTGGTCATAATCATACCAATCAATAGTCCATCTATGCATTACGGGCCAAAGATGACTTTCACCACATCATTTTTTTGTAGCATTATAGGTCATGATTATACCAATACATAATTCTTAGTCATAATCATACCAATCAACAGTCCATCTATGCATTACGAGCCAAAGATGACTTTCACCACAATATAAACATGAGAATGATGACAATGATGTAAAGAATCAATCAAGTGAGATTAAGGATAAATATTAGAGATTTATAATTCAATTTATTCAGAGTTCAAGAATGTCCAAATGGTCAACATGATGATCAAAACGTGGATTCAAATTTAAGAATAAGATTCATATATCAAAGATAATTTGGTTAGAAAAGAAACTAATTTTATCGTGAATAGTACCCCATAAATAGTACCCGAATGAATAGTATGCCGAGTGAATGGTACCCGAGTGGATAGTATCTCGAGTGAATGGTACCCCGTGAATAGTACCTCGAGTGAATAGTATCTCGTGAATAGTACCTGAGTGAATATTACCCCGTGACTAGTACCCCGAATGAAAATATTGAAATTTAATAAGAAAGTTCAAACCAATATTCCAATGAAACGCTACTAGATGAAGCGCAAAACTCAAGGATATTCTACTAATTTCAGGGATTATAGAAGCAATACTTACCATAATAAGTTTAGATTTAAGAATATGAAAAGAAATAATATACAAAACTACAAATGGATTTTCACCCGTCATGCGGTAATCCGCGTAGATAGATCTTTTCCACAAATAAGGAATGAGTACGAAGGGTTATTCACCATGTATGAGATAATTCGCGTAGACAGGTTATTCCCACAGATTAAAAAATGAATACGAAGGGTTATTCACCGTGCATGCGGTAATCCGCGTAGACAGGTTACTCCTGTAGATTAATAAAGAATAAATACGAAGGGCCATTCACCATGCATGCGGTAATCAGTGTAAATAGGTTACTCCTGTAGATTAATAAAGAATGAATACGAAGGGTCATTCACCATGCATGTGGTAATCTGCGTAGACAGGTTACTCCTGCAGATTAATAAAGAATGAATACGAAAGATATAATACCCCTTACGAATACGAAAAAGTAATATCCCTTACCATACGAAAAATAACATCCCTTACCTTAATAGAAGATTGGATACTGTAATAGTGAAGTAGCAAAATACTCTTCTTCTTTCTATCTCTAGAGTTTTAGTAAATTCGTAAGAAATAATGAAGGAATGAGCTTCTATTTATAAGAGAATGGACTAAATAGTAACTAATTCACGAACGATCCAGATTTGTTTACTATTAAAACGGACGGTCCATATTGATTTACTATTAAAACCTCAACCGACGGTCCATATTGATTTACTATAAAAACTACAACCGACGGTCCATATTGATTTACTATTAAAACCACAACCGACGGTCCGAAAAATTAGTACATCTCCCCATGGAATAATAAGTCAAACTTACAACAAACGCCTCATGACAAACCCCTCTATTTATATCAAAAATTGAATAAATATTTATCACAAATCACTTATATTCAATAAATACATTTTTAATCTTTTAACAATTATTCATAATTAATATTATAACTCACAATATTGATAACTAGATCGTTCCCAGGAAAGAAGGGGCTTTCCGATAAGAATTTCTCCTTACTGGCGCACAATTAAATAACCAAACCCCTTTTCTCGATAGAACTTTCTAGACATTGTCAATAATACAAATAATAATATAAATAACTGTGTGGTCTCAATTATTAATTTAATAATATAAATATTGTGCAGATGATATTGTGACAATAATTGAATCAATAATATGAGATACTATGCAGCAACTACTGTAGCAATTATTGAATGAAATTGAGTGACTTCGTACGTAAGCATCAATAATCAGAGATACTGTGCAATACCGTATGCATCACCAGCAGCAACGCGTGTATTACTGTTATTTTATCACCAGTATTTCAACAGTTAACGGTAAAAGTTTTACTGTTATTTTTATAAAAAGGTTATTTCTGTCGCTTTCTATATCCAACAATCATTCCGTTATGGGGTCTACCAATGATTGTGCTGTCGTACGAATATTCCCCAACAAAAAGAATATTCCCCGACCAAACGAATATTTTATGACAACTTGCTTACTTTGTAAAATTTTCACATATCACCCTTAACTTTAACCTTTTTATCAATTTAACCATTTACTAAATAGATTAATAATTATAATAAAATTAAATACTTTCATTTCATAAAATTCGGGGTCTTACACTACCCTCGGAACGTGAAATTGAATTTTGTATCTATCTTGAACCCGGTACAAAACCCATTTCTAAAACCCCTTATCGAATGGCTCCTATTGAACTTCAGGAGTTAAAATTCCAACTACACGAGTTGTTAGACATTGGTTTTATACGTTCTAGTACATCGCCTTGGGGTGCTCTTATTTTATTCGTAAAGAAGAAAGATGGGAGTATGAGACTCTGCATTGACTATCGGGAGTTGAACCAAGTCACCATCAAAAATAGCTATCCATTACCTCACATTGATGGCCAGTTTGACCAGTTGTAAGGTGCTCAATTCTTTTCAAAGATCGATCTATGTTCTAGATATCATTAGTTAAAGATTAAAACTGATGACATTCCAAAGACTACCTTCAAAACTCAAAACGGGCATTATGAATTCTTTGTCATGTGTTTTGGATTGATTAATACTCCTACTGCCTTTATGGATATGATGAACCGAGTATTCAAGGAATATTTAGATCATTTTGTGGTTTGCTTTATTGATGATATCCTTATTTACTCCAAAAGTCGTGAAGATCATGACTAATACTTGAGCCTGATACTCTAAAAGCTTTGTGAAAACAAACTTTATGCCAAGTTGAAGAAATACGAGTTCTGGCTTGAGGAAGTAGCATTCCTTGGTCACGTGATATCGAAACATGGAATATCAGTCGACCCGAAGAAGATTGAAGCAATACAGAGTTGGGAAAAACCTAAGTCAGTAAACAGAGTACGTAGCTTTCTGGGCCTAGCTGGTTATTATCGGAGATTCATAGAAGAATTTTCTCGAATTACAACTCCATTAACTCAGCTGACTTGAAAAATTAAAAATTTGAATGGAGCATGGAATGTGAGACAAGCTTCCAAGAACTCAAGAGGAGACTCATTTCAACACCTGTTCTAACCATACCATCTGGTACGGAGGGATTTGTCATCTACAGTGATGCGTCAGGAAGAGGTCTAGTTTGCATTCTCATGCAACACGAAAAAGTCATAGCCTATGTCTCTCGAAAACTCAAAGAATATGAGAGGAATTATCCTACCCATGATCTAAAGTTGGCAGCAATTGTTTTCGCATTAAATATCTGGAGACACTACCCGTATGGGGAGAAAGTGGAGATCTATACCGATCATAAAAGCCTTAAATATTTTTTCACCCAAAAGGAACTCAACATACGGTAACGACGTTGGCTTGAGCTAATGAAAGATTATGACCATACCATCTAATATCATCCTGGAAAAGTGAACGTGATAGCTGACGTGTTGAGTAAAAGATCATACGCGAGAACGAGTGAGATGTTGTCAACATGAAGACCCATTTTGTATGACTTACAAAAGATGGAGATAGAGTTAAAGACTCCAGGCACCCACATGAAGATAACACATGTAAGAGTAGAACCGACTTTAATTGACAAAGTTAAAGCTGCTCAAGCTACAGACCCAGAGTTGAGTCAACTCTAGAATTTGTGTTCCTAACGACCCTAATTTAAAATATAAAATCATGATGGAGGCACACAATACATCGTTTGCAATCCACCTTGGAAGTACCAAAATGTATTGTGATCTTTGACATACATTTTGGTGGAACAAAATGAAGAGAGAGATCATGTGATAACCCGGGATTTCGAATAATCCGAATTTTATGAATAAATTTTTTTATTAATATTATTATTAATTATCATTATTGTGTTGTGTATCTGTGATACGAGCTGTGAGACTTAGTCAATTTGGGTATTGACTAATAAATTAAGAGTAGAGTTGTGCTTAACGGAGAATAGAAACACTAACCCTAGTTACGGATAGGGATTCGATGAAAAATATAATTAAAATAATTATATTAATATGTATGTGTTTGTAAGGTATAGAAGTTTTGATCAATGATAGATCAGATAAGGTTTAAAATTAATAAACCCTAATAAGAGATTAGAAACCCTAATCTCAGATTTTAAAACCCTAACGCGTAGTTAGAAACCCTAATCGTATGTCGAGAAACCCTAATTTTAAATCCGAGAATCCTAAACCCTAATTAGGAAACCCTAATCCTAATTAGCAAGCCTAATGTGATTAGTAAACGTTAATATAATTAGGAAACCCTAATTATACTTTAGAAATATTATTTTCTATTTAAAACCCTAATTATAGTTTTAAAATCTTTATTTTCTAATTTAAAAACCCTAATTAAAAAATCCTAGAAAGCTAAAGTTTTAAAACCTAAGGGTTAGAACCTTAGGGTTAAACCCTAAAGGTTTGGACAATGTCAAGTATGCCATTAAAAATATAATGCTAAAGACCAAAATGCCCTTTTTTCATTTTCTTTAATTAGTAACTTGTAAAAATGGCCAAGAGCTTTAGTAGGTGACAACCTAATTTGACTTGGTGACTTATATATCAGCAACTCAGCCTTTATTGATAGTAAACACAGCTATATACATTGTATTTATATGATATAAGGATTCAAAGAGAGAGAAAGTGTACAAAACTTGCTCATTTTCTCTCTAGCTCACCAACAACTCTTTCTCTCTTTACATATTCGAAAATCCCAAGTATTTCAGTCCCAAAATAAACCATAGAAACACCAAAATCAGTTAGGAGAAAAGAAAATCATTAGATCTTCAAGAGAAAGGTATAAAGCCTAAAGCCTATTTTGATCTTGTATGCTTATAAAACATTTTGTGTTTAAGTGTTTAGATTTGTGTTAAAGAATATTTTATGATGATCTATGATGATCTAACATAGATCCATAGCATCAAAATGCTTTAAAATGGTGTTTTTCAAAAACCTACCAAGAACATTCTTAGTGGTGCGACAAGAAATGTCGGAGCCAGTAGATTCGTGCATGTTTTTGATTTTTGATGTTTCAAAGTTTTAATCATAGCTACGTAATGTAGTCTTTGACGGAAGTGGAAGAGAAGTCATTTGATGTCTAGATTGTGGGTTATTATCGGTTAAAAACATTGTTGACCGACGTTGAAATCTGGGTCTAGAAATTATAAACTCGATGTCGACAAGATTTTTAAGCAATAGATAGATCGATAGTTGTTGATTTGATACGATAATGTTATGGTAACCATGTTGTAGCCTGTAAAATGGACTATATCTGGGTCTTTAGATCTCTTAAAACATCAACATATTGAACAGATTAGGTGGTCAAACTAGGCCCTCGACTCTGATTTGCAGTTTCTGGAATTTCTAGAAACGGGAAGAACACGTTTTCTGACAGACTTTGACCGATTAAGAACTTGTGATTGTGTTATTTTTTTATCTGATATGTTGTTTTATTATTGTTCCTTGACATAAGGACTACATCTTTGAACCATTAGATCACTCGAAGCATGACTGGAACTTATAGAAAATTAATCCTGAAAGTGTTCACTCAGATTTGCTTTGGGTTTACAGGAAAACCGAAACTCTCTGACAACATATTGTTTAAGATCGGATCTTCATGATGTGTTGATATATGACCTAAATCATTGTTGATAGTTGTAGTACTACATATTGACTACAATATGAAAGTTTTAAGTTAGTCAGAAGATTGATCGATCAAAAAATTAAATGGTCAAAGTCAAAACTTAGTCAGGTATGCAAGTAGCAAACTGTCGGTGTTCTTGAGGCTCAAGACGTTTATTTATTTTTATTTTACGATTTTCGAAATTATTTAAAAATAGAAATAAATTATAAAAATTACTAAAAAATGGTTTTAAAATTATTTTAAATTATGAAAAATAATTTTTTGATAATTTGGGATATTTTCATTAATATTTATAATTATTTGAATATTAATGATATTTAATTTATTTAATTAGTGTATTAAATAAATTAGAGAAAAATGATTTTAATATTATAAAAATCATTTTAAATAAGAATAAAGTATTTAAAAATATTTTGAGTTATAAAATATAACTTTTAATATTTTTAGAGAATTTTCATTAATAATTTAATATTAATGATATTAGATTTATTTAATTATTATATTAAATAAATAAGTTAAAAATGATTTTATTGATTTAAAAATCATTTTAAATGAGAATAAAGTGTTAGAAAATATTTTGAATTATAAAATATAATTTTCAATATTTTTGGAGAATTCTCATTAATAAATTAATATTAATGATATTAGATTTATTTAATTATTATATTAAATAAATGATAGAAAAATGATTTTATTGATTTAAAATCATTTAAAAATGAGAAAAATGATTTAAAAATATTTTAAGTTATAATTAATGACTTTTAATATTTTGATAATAATTTCATTAATATTTAAATATTAATGGTGATGATTTAAAAATGATTTTAATTTATTTTAAAAATCATTTAAGTAGAATATTGATGATTTAAAAATATTTTAAGTTATTAATAATAACTTTAATATTTTGACAAGTATATCATTAATATTTTTATATTATTAAATATTAATGATGATAAGATTATTTGATATTTAAATCATTTAAAAATGATTTTAAGTGTTTGAAAAATTATTATAAATTATAATAATTGTTTATAAATTATTAAAAGCTTAGAAAAAATATTATAAATGATATTTGACTTATCTAAAATAATATTGAAGCTTAGAGACCAAGTTTAATTGACAATAAATGTGTTAATTGTCGGATAGGGTGTGACGAACACTGCGAGAATAGGCGAAGTCAACAGAATAGAACTAGTTAGACTTGATAAGTGTTTATATAGGTTATAAACAATGATGTGACTATGTGGTAATGTGTCTAGGAGAAGAAGATTGAATTTGTAAATTATAGTATTGTGTGTTATGAATTATTGTGCTAATTGTAAGACCGAGATATTGTGATTATAGGTCTTTTAAATGCAAATAAGTATATTGTGTAATGATAATCAATTGAGAAGGCAAGTTTCTAACTTTCGACCTTGAGTTATATTTATTCAATTATTATGGTGGTTAATTATTGTTGATTAGACCACGTCCGAGAATTTATTGTTGATTATTCGCAGTTAGTGCATGTTTATTAATTCAAATTGAATTAGTGATTACGAGAATATACTTGTAGAATAATTGTTGTTGGATATTCACATCCATAGAAGCTATTATTGATTTCAAATAGTATAGTTAAATTTTATCTATTGTTGAATCGTGTTGAAACATGTCTTAGCTAATTGTTTTGGCTAGAGCGAACATTTGTTTAGAACTTGATAGGTTAGAAGAAGAGAAGAAGAATTCAATTATTATTGATAGATCGATGCTCGATTGTTTTTTTACTAGAAAAAAAAAAAACTTGATAGGTTTGAGAAAGAAGAAGAGAAGTGATTAGATATTGAAATCATTGTATTTTGTTGTTAAATCAAATTATGATTCAAAGTAGAGAAGAACAACCTTTTATATAAAGGGAACATTTTTAGGTCGTATATATTTGACCTTTTGCGCACTTTTAAGTATTATGCATAATATAGGGTATAATAAAAGTTGATCACTTGTTATACTTGCGAGAGGGTATGATTTAATCTTTATGGTTATCGATACACTGCGTATATATCAAAGTAAATCTTTGATAGATACAGAGAAGAGAAGTTCTAGATCCTTTGTGATCACTCAGCATAAATCTGGAAAACATTCCACTTTGTTATTGCGTAGAATTGATTCTTGATTATTCATTAGAATATCGTAGAAACTTTGAAAGCGTTGTACTCTTTCATTATCAAATTATTGTGTTGCATAGATTGTGAGAAGACTTGACTTTTATTAATTAGAGATTTGTTGACTATTTCAAAGTTTCCCGAACTTTGGTGTCATTCTATCAAAATAGATAGTCTATTATTTGATTCTTATACATTCATTGTATATCTTAACTTGCAGAGGCAAATTTATTTGCTCACCCTTGCTAAATAAAACTTTTTAATTTAGGGACGAAGTGGCGAGGAGGTGTTTTGTGAAGAACAAAAGCAAAGGCATAGTGATAACATAATTTATAATAATATTATTATTATGTTGTATTTGTGAACCCTTTTTGTATAACTAAAGGGTATGGTTGTAATGTTAAGGTTAGAGAACTCGGGGTAATGTATTAACTATATTAGTTAATGAAGTGTATGTTCTTATTTATAAATTAAATGGGTAGTTAAATGTTATTTATATTGTGGATCGTGAGCACCAAATTCGGGGGTCAGGTAACCCGAATTTGGGGGTGTCACAGGTTGGTATCAAAGATGTAGGTTATAAACCTTAAGTGGGGGTGGGGAAACCCTGGGATTATAACCATAAACGAGATAAAGAATACTCATTTAGAGTACTAAGTGAGGGATTGCCGAAATATATCGATAGTGAGATATGTGGACACATTGTGTGAGAGTTTCGTCTTGGTGAAGTATTAATCAAGTTATTTAAATTGATTGTAGGATGTCGGGGAGAAGATGAAATGAGTGCGGAGATCTTTAGCGGTTGTTGCACCGGTGCCGATGGCCAGAGGTGCGGTAGAAAGCGAATCGATTGAAAGGTGGGAAAAGATGAACCTATATGGTCAATCTGAGGGAGTGATCATGATGATTATCCGAGATGTATCTCAGAGTGGTGATGAGGGGATGAGTCAAGAAGAAGCTAAGGTGGAGAAAAAGAGAATAAGACAAAGTTGGAGAAAAGATCAAGAATCTGCGGAAGTTCAAGAACTCCGGAGTAAAGTATTTCTCTTGGAGGAGTTATGGAAGGCGGAAGCGAAGCGTTACGTGAAATGGTGAAGAAGAAAAGCGAGTTGAAGGAATGCAGGTGGAAAGGATGAAAATGAAGGTGGTGGATCATCTGGAAGGAACAATCAAGCAAAGAGAAGGCAAGAATAAGAGAAAGAGGAACAACGACAGTGATAATTCTAAAAATTCAAACCAGAAGAAGAAAGCAAGTCATGTGCAAGTGTGGAAAGACTCACGTGGGAGAATGCATGATGTGGAAGAAGCGTGTGCTTCAATTATAAGCGGGAAGGACATATTTCCCTACATTTCCTAAGCCGAATATGAAGTGTTTTTCATGTGGGAGAGCAGGTCACGGAGATCAACAAGTGTCCGATAAGAAGAAGGTGGTGAAGGGAGTGGACGGTAGATAGCTTTAAGTTTAAGCGATAGTATCTTTTGATAGTGTGTGATATTAGCGGTTGTAATATCGAGAGCGATGTGTGAACATATGTAAATATATATGTTTGTATGAATGAAATCTTTATTTTCTATATGAATATAAGATTAAGATTAATTTTTGAGTTCTTAAAACTCATACTTATGGTAAGTTCATGACTCATAATTATATGAAATGTTTTGAACCCCTCGTGAATGGACGTGAAAAGGTCGACTAGGATAAGTTCATAAACTCATATAATTGTGGCAAGTTCTGAACCCCTAGGTGTGGTAAGTTTGATGGTAGGAATAGTTATGTGTGAATGGAGAATTATGACTTTTTGTTTAAAGTTAGGAAATTACAACTTTTGTTTAAAGTTGTGTTGTTAATCGATATTATTTAAAAAGGGATAGTCTTATATATGTTAAGTGCTAAATGTCTTTGTGTCTTTATTTGAATAAATATGCGATTATATAGAGATTTTTTAAAATTCTTATTGTGTTATTAATAAGAATTTGTATAGAAGGAGAATTAATGTAAGATTTTTATCGGAGATAATGCCTTGCCAAGGAAGGGAGTCTAAAGGAAAATATGGAAGAACAATTTTTGAATCTGAAGTAGAAGAATATAGCGGTGACAAAATATTTTGTCAAGTTCAACGAATTAGCTAAATTTGCTCCACATCAAGTGGACCTTTGAGGAGCTTAAAGCACGATGTTTTAGGAGAATGGATTGAAATCGTTGGTACTCGAGAAGTTAGATGTCTTTATAAATTAATTCATTTTCAACTTTATTAGAAAAAGCCATTATCATTTGAGGGAGAAATTGAAGTTGTATTAAAGAATAGTCAAGAACAAAGAAAGGAGGTGAAGGAAATAATATGATAGGTGGTAGTGGAGGTAGTGATCTTAATAAGCGTAAGAGGGATGGTGATGTTAATTTAGGAAATAATCCGAAAAAGAGATTAGGAAGAAAGGTGCGCCGTGTGTGTAGTTTGAGGAAGCATCATCAAGGAGTTTGTTTGAAGAAAAAAAGTGCATTACAAGCTGTGGCCATGAGGGACACATGTCTCAAAGTGTCCCATTCAAAAGAAGACACGAGGTTGTTTTGCGTGTGGATCAATCGATCATACAGTGAGTGATTGCCCAAAGAAGAAGGATGAATAAAGGGAACCGATGAGAGGAACACTATGGATCAAAGAATCGACTCACAAGGAAGACCAACATCATTCACTTTTAGCATGATAGTTCCAAATCAAAATTTTTGCCCATGAAAAAAAGCTGACAATACTTGAGTTCGGTTAGAAATTAAATTCTGTGAGAAATCTGAGTTAGATATTATTGTGAATTTTTTTTCTTTTATAGATCCAAGTCATGAGTTAGAATTTGAGACACAAATTAATATTGTGTTGATAAGAATGAATTGATGATACAACTTTAAAAGATTATAGAGAATAAGAAAGCGGTGATTTAGGGCGGAATCCTTTTAAGGAGAGGTGAATGTGATAAACGGGATTTTGAATAATCCAAATTTTATGAATAATTTTTTTTATTAATATTATTATTAATTATCATTATTGTGTTGTGTATACGTGATCTGAGTCTTGAGACTTAGTCGATTTGTGTATTGACTAATAAATTAAGAGTAGAAGTTGTGATTAATGAGAATAGAAACCCTAACCCTAATTACGGATAGGGATTCGATAGAAAATATAATTAAAATAATTATATTAATATGTATGTGTTTATGCATGTATAGAATTTTTGATCAATGATAGATCGGATAAGGTTTAAAATTAATAAACCCTAATAAGAGATTAGAAACCCTAATCTCAAATTTTGAAACCCTAACGTGCAGTTAGAAACTCTAATCGTATGCCAGGAAACCCTAATTTTAAATCCGGAAATCCTAAACCCTAATTAGGAAACCCTAATCCTAATTAGCAAGCCTAATGTGATTAGTAAACGTTAATATAATTAGGAAACCCTAATTATATATACTTTAGAAATATTAATTTCTATTTAAAACCCTAATTATAGTTTTAAAATCTTAATTTCTAATTTAATTAAAAACCATTTTTAGAAAATCTTAGAAAGCTAAAGTTTTAAAACCTAAGGGTTAGAACCTTTGTGTTAAACCCTAAGGGTTTGGACAATGTCAAGTATGCCATTAAAAATATAACGCTAAAGACCAAAATGCCCTTTTTCATTTTCTTTAATTAATAACTTGTAAAAATGGCCAAGAGCTTAAGTAGGTGACCAACTAATTTGACTTAATGATTTATATAGTGTTTAGATTTGTGCTAAAGAATGTTTTATGATGATCTATGATGATCTAACATAGATCCATAGTATCAAAATGCTTTAAAATGGTGTTTTTCAAAGACTGCTCAAGAACATTCTTAGTGGTCTGACAAGAAATGTCAGTGGCCGTAGATCTCAGCATGTTTTTGATTTTTGATGTTTCAAAGTTTTAATCTGTAGCTTGTAATGTAGTCTTTGATCTGCAAGTGAAAGAGAAGTCATTTGATGTCTAGATTGTGGGTTATTAACGGTCAAAACCTGTTGACCGACGTTGACCAGAAGAATTTTGGGTAACCCAGAATATTAAAATTAGCGTCTAACAAGATTTGCTAAGCAATAGATCTGACAGTTGTTTTGTGATACGATAATGTTATGGTAACCATGTTGTTGCCTGTAGAATGGACTATAGATCTGGGTCTTTAGATCTCTTAAAACATCAACATATTGAATAGATTAGGTGGTCAAACTAGGCCACTCGACCCTGATTTGCAGTTTTTGTAATTTCCAGAAACGAGAAGAACACGTTTTCTGACAGACTTTGACCGGTTAAGAACTTGTGATCGTGTTATTGTTTGTCTGATATGTTGTTATATTATTGTTCCTTGACATAATGACTACATCTTTGAAGCATTAGATCACTCGAAGCATGACTGGAACTTATAGAAAATTAATCTTGAAAGTGTTCACTCGGACTGTTGGGTTTCTGAGAAAACCCAAAAACTCTCTGACAAGAAGTTTGTAAGATTAGATCTTCGTGATGTGTTGCTATATGACATAAATCATTGTTGATAGTTGTAGTACTACATATTGACCACAATATCAAAGCTTAAGTTAGTCCAAAACATGATCAGACTGTAAATTAAAGCTGGTCAAACTTGGTATGTTGGTAACCGGCGTGCCAGTGTTCTTGAGGCTCAAGAACACCAACAACGACGGTTATTGTCGCTATAAGGGCTATAACGACGGTTTATTTATTTTTTAATTTCTGATTTTCCAGAAATTATTTAAAAACAGAAATAAATTATAAAAATTACTAAAAATGGTTTCAAAAATATATTAAATCATGAAAAATAATTTCTGAGAATTTGGAATATTTTTCATTAATAATATTAATTATTTAAATAAAAATGATATTTAATTTATTTAATTAGTATATTAAATAAATTAGAGAAAAATGATTTAATATTATGAAAAATCATTTTAAATAAGAATAATGTATTTAAAAATATTTTGAGTTATAAAATATAACTTTTAATATTTTTAGAGAATTTTCATTAATAATTCAATATTAATGATATTAGATTTATTTAATTATTATATTAAATAAATAAGAGATAAAATGATTTTATTGATTTAAAAATTATTTTAAATGAGAATAAAGTGTTAGAAAATATTTTGAATTATAAAATATAATTTTCAATATTTTTGGAGAATTCTCATTAATAAATTAATATTAATGATATTAGATTTATTTAATTAAATAAATGATAGAAAAATGGTTTTATTTATTTAAAATCATTTAAAAATGATTTAAAATGTTTTCGATTATAATTAATGACTTTTAATATTTTGATAATAATTTCATTAATATTTAAATATTAATGGTGATGATCTAAAAATGATTTAATTCTTTTAAAAATCATTTAAGTAGAATATTGATGATTTAAAAATATTTTAAGTTATTAACAATAACTTTAATATTTTGACTAGTATTTCATTAATATTTTAATATTATTAAATATTAATGATAATGGGATTAATTAGTATTTAAATCATTTAAAGATTACTTAAATGATTACTGTAAGACCCCAACTTTTATGAATAAAGATTAATTTTTTCTCGAAATATATTTTTGAATATTATGGTGTGGATTTTATATAATGTGATAGTTGTGGGTATTATTTACAAATTTTGCAAAGTAAGCAAGTGGTTATATAATATTCGATTGGTCGGGGAATATTCGTTTTAACAAGGAATATTCGTACGATGACACAATCATTTGTGGACTCCACAACGAAAGTATTGTCGTAGTTAGAAAATGACAGAATTATCTTTTTATAAAAATAACGACGAAAGTTTTACCATTAAGTCATTGAACTACTAAATTGGTAAAAGTATAAATGTCTACATTGGTTGTATAGTAGCACACGGTATTGATTATTGATGCTTACGTGAGAAGTCACTCAGTTATACTCAATTATTGCTACAGTAATTGATGCATAATATCTTTCATATTATTCATTCAATAATTGTCACAGTATCATCTGCATAATATTTTATATTATTAAATCAATAATTGAGACGACAAAGTTATTCATATTATTATTTGTAATATTGATAATGTCTAGAAGTTCTGTCAAGGTGAGGTTTGGTCACCTAATTGCGCGTCAATAAAGAGAAATCCTTATCGAAAAGCCCCTTCTTTCCTGGGAACGACCTGGTTCTTAAATATTGTGAGTTATAATATTAATAATGAATAAGTTCGTGTTGATTAAAGATAAAATTGATAGCTCCATTGTGTTGGGATTATTACTGTTAGTAGAAATCGATATCTATTTCGATAATAATGGATGTCTGGAGGTTATATTGACCAATCGGGTAATTAATCGGATAAATAAGTAATTAATTGCTATTAATTCACATGCTTATAACTATTTATTCACATGTATGTACTATTGATTCACATGCATGTACTATTAGGGGAGGTGGTGCAAGATTGATAATATTTGCATAACTAAATTAAAAATGGAGGTATAGATGAAGGTACTATACTGTAATTATTTTTTTTCACATGATTGTACTATTGATTCACAAGATGTAATATTAGTGGAGGTGGTGCAAGTTTGATAATACTTGTAGGACTAAATTAAAAATAAAAGAAAAGATGAAGGTATTATACTGTAATATTTCGAGCCCCAAAACGTGTAATTATCGAAACTATATTTTCCTATAAATAGAAGCTCATTCTTATTTCATTCTCATCAATTCACTAAGACTCACAAGAGCAATTATAGAGAGAGAAGCTATAGAGAGAAAGAAGAAGAGAAGTCTGCTACTTCACTATTCTAGTATCCAGTCTTATTATGAGGTAAGGGATATTATTTTGTTCAGTATTCATAGGAATAATATTTTCTTCCATACTCTGTAGTATGTGAGTAATATTATTCTGTCTCGTATTCCCGATTATACCATCATTCGGTTAAAGTATTGCTTCTATATTCCGTGAAATTAGTAGAATATCCTTGAAATTTGCGTTTCATCTAGTATCGCTTCACAAGGATATTTTATGCACATTCTTATTAAATTTTAAGTTTTTCATGCCGGAGTACTGTCCATGAGTACTATTCATTTATACGGTACTATTCACAAAAGTACTATTCACGGGTACTATTCACAAAGTACTTTTCACAAAGCACTATTCACGAGTACAATCCACAAAGTACTATTCACGGAGTATTATTCCCGAAGTACTATTCACAAGGTACTATTCACTCGGGTACTATTCACCAGGAGTACTATTCATAATAAAAATTGATTTCTTTTCGGTCCAAATCATTTTTGATACATTATCATTCTTGAATTTTACTCCACAAAGCAGTATCGTCATGTTGACAATTTGGACAATATTGAATTCGGATAAATTAAATTATGAATCTTTAAAATTTATCATTGAACTTATTTTATTGAATTCTTATATCATTGTCATCATCCTCATGTTTATATTATGTTGAAAGTCATCCAAGTGGCACATAGTGCATAGATGGACTTGGTATGATTATGACTGAGGATTATTCGGTATAATCATGGTAGTAATGTTACAAATGATGTGGTAAAAGTCCTCATTGGCCCGTAGTGCATTGATGGACAGTTGTTGGCATGATCATGACCATTGATGAATACACGAATATCATTGGCCCGTAGTTCATGGATAATTTGTGGTCGTGATACTAAAGAATATCCTTGGTCGTAGTGCAGGGGTGATTCGATGATGTGGATTATTTATTAAGCTGAGTCTCAGCGATAAAAGTGATGAAAAACCTTTTAAATCATAGAAGATAATAGATTTTATGCTCTACTTGACTCTTCTAATGAATTACTTGTTCCGTTGTAGTTAAACTTGATGTTTGTTATATTTTATCAGTTTAACACTGTTGAAGGCTAACGATAAATTATTCTCCATTATCTTAGTCATAATATTTTTGACTGGGCTAGTTGAGCTCACCCTTTTGCTTTCATTGTTCTCTTCAGGAAATGAGAACGTAGCTGGGACTAGTCAGGGAACGGAGTGATGGTCCAGATGATAGCATTAATATTCCTCACTATTCTATGAAATAATGTGATAATAAATGTATCGAGGACTCCATTTGAGTTGAATACTGTCTAGAATCAATATTCGTATTAAAACTCTAAGTTTATGTTTTGTCGTATTTTACACGACAGTTGTATTATTAAGTTGTATTTGAATTTTGTACCATGTATTTGGCGACTTAAGATGGGTGATGTATACCTATTTTGGGGGCGTCACAGTTGGTATCAAAGCTTAGGGATATGATCCCTGGCTGAGATGTGAGACAAGATGTGAGACCCCAAATTTTATGAATAAAGATTTAAATATCTCGAAATATTTTTTTAAATATTATGGTGTGGATTTGATATAATGTTATAGTTGTGGGTAATATTTATAAATTTTACAAAGTATGCAAGTTGTTGTATAATATTCGATTGGTCGGGGAATATTCTTTTTGTCAGGGAATATCCGTACGATGGCACAATCTTTGGTGGACCCCGCAACGGAATTATTGTCGGATTGAGAAAACGACAAAAATATTTTATAAAAATAACGGCGGAAGTTTTACCGTTAAAACTGTTGAACTACCCGGTAGTAAAAGTACGATGTCTGGCGTGGTTGCATAGTAGCATACAATATTGATTATTGATGCTTACGTGAGAAGTCACTTCGAGTTATACTCAATTATTGCTACGAAGAATTGTTGCATCATATCTCTCATATTATTGATTCAATTATTGTTACAGTATCATCTGCATAATATGATATATTATTTAATCAATAATTGAGACAACAAAGTTATTCATATTATTATTTTCAATATTGACAATGTCTAGAAGTTCTGTCAAGGAGAGGTTTGGTCACCTAATTGCGCGCCAATAAGGAGAAATTCTTATCGAAAAGCCCCCTCTTTCCTGGGAACGACCTGATTGTTAAATATTGTGAATTATAATATTAATGATGAATAAGTTCGTGTTGATTAAAGATGAATTTTATAGTTCCATTGTGATGGAATTATTAGTGTTAATAGAAATCGATATTTATTTCAATAATAATTGATGTCTGGAGGTTATATTGTTCAATCGGGTATTCGGGAACTTTTAGGTGTTTTGATACTTATTCACGAGTTACTATTCACGAGTTACTATTTATGAGTTACTATTCACGAGTTACTATTCACGAGTTATTATTCACGAGTTACTATTTACGAGTTACTATTCATGAGTTACTTACTATTCACGAGTTACTATTCACGAGATACTATTCACCCGTAAGATATATTTCTTTTTGGTCCAAATCATTTTTGGGTACAATATTATTCCATGAGGAAATGTGCTAATTTTTCAGACCGTTGGTTGAAGATATAATAGTAAATCAATATGGACCAGCGGTGGAAAGTTATAATAGTGAATCAATATGGATCATTTGGTTTAAAGTTTTAATAGTAAATCGGTATGGACCGTTGCTTTAAGTTTTAATAGTAAACCAATATGGACCGTCAGTTTAAAAAGTAAATCAATATGGACCGTTCATGAATTAGTTACTATTCATCCATTCTCCTATAAATAGAAGCTCATTCCTTCATTATTTCTTACTTAATTCTTTGAAACTCTAGAGAGAGAAACTATAGAGAGAAAGAAGAAAAGTATTCTGCTACTTCACTACTCCAATATCCAGTTTCTTCTAAAGTAGGGAATATTATTTGTTGTACTCATAAGGGGTATTCTTTCTTTCTTATTCATGAAGAGAACTTCTGTTATTCCATTCTTTATTATTCATTGGAATAACTTTGATCATGTGGGATACCCTATACTTGGGTTAAATTCTTCTGTTATTCCATTCTTATTATTCTGTTGGAATAACCTGTTTATGCAAAGTACCACATATATGGTGAAATTCTTCTAATATTCCGTTCTTTATTATTCGTCGTAATATATCACGTCTGCGCGTTCTGTGGGACACGGTTCCATTATTTATTATTATGTCGAAATATCACATGTCAGTGCGTTTACTTGGGACTGGTTCCATTATTTATTATTACGCCGGAATATCACATGCGTGCGTTACGTTTTGGGACTCAGTTCAATTATTTATTATTCTATTGGGAATAACCTGTCGGTACAGTCTATCGCACGCATGATGAATCCTTCTGTTATTCCATTATTTATTATTCTGTTGGAATAACCTGTCTATGTGGATTACCACATGCATGATGAATGATCCTGTGTATTCATTCCTTATTAAATTGTGGAAATGATCTGTATATGTGGATTACCGCATGGCGGGTGAAATCCATTTGCAGTTTCATATATTATATTATACTCAGTTGGTTAAAGCTTTGGCTTCTATACTCCATGAAATTAGTGGAATATCCTTGATCTTTGCGCTTCATCCAGTATCTTTTCATGGAAATATTCTTCTGAGCATTCTTGAATTTTACTGCACAAAGCAGTATCATGTTGACAATTTGGACGTTATTGAGTTCAAGATAAATTAACTTATAAATCTTTAAAATTTATTCTTGAACCTATTTTATTGAATTGTCATCATCCTCATTCTTATATTATGTTGACAGTCATCTTTGGCTTACGTGCATAGATGGACTTGGTATGATTATGACCAGGGATTATTCGGTATAATCATGACCGTAATGTGATGAATGATGTGGTAAAAGTCCTCATTGGCCTGTAGTTCATTGGTGGACAGTTGTTGGTATGATTATGACCAGGGATTATTCGGTATAGTCATGACCATTGATGATTACATGAATATCCTTGGTCGTGGAACAGGGATGATTCGATTTTATTTATTATGCTGAATCTCAGCGATAAAAGTGATGAAAAACCTTTTAAATCATAGAAGATAGTAGATTTTATTCTCTACTTGACTCTTCTAATGGATTGCTTGTTCCGCTGCAGTTAAACTTGATGTCTATTGTATTTTATCAGTTTAACATTGTTGAAGGCTAATGATAATTTGTTCTGCATTATCTTAGTCATAATATTTCTTACTGGGCTAGTTGAGCTCACCCTTTCTTTCACTGTTCTCTTTAGGAAATGAGAACGTAGCTGGGACTAGTCGAGAAACAGAGTGATGGTCCTAGATGGTGCATTAGTAGTCCTCACTATTCTATGAAATAGTGTGATAATAAATGTAATGAGGACTCCATTGAGTGTGGATATTGTCTAGATGACAATATTTGTATTAAAACTCACAGCCTATGTTTTGTCGTATTTTACACGACTGTTGTATAATTAAGTTTTATTTGTATTCAGTACCTTGTATCTGGCGACCCAAGATGGGTGATGTATACCTGTTTTGGGGGCGTCACACAAGAACTAGGAGGGGAGAGATGGGGAATTCCTTCGCTAGTTTGACCTACCTAAGTTTATTTGGTATTTATTTTGTCGGTCAGAGTATAGGGATAATATTTGACATGTTAATTAACCCTTATTTTGTGGCAGTATTTAAAAATGGCATCCAAAAATGTTGAGATAAGCAATGAAGCACATGAGACCGTTGAGTCACCAATGATCAATACCCAGGACAATGTCCATCAGGATGGCAATAATCCTCAGGAAATAACAACGCTGACCAAATGATGAATAATGGAATGTTCATAGGCTTTATGCAATTCATGCAACATCAGGCGAGAACGACTCATATTCAAAATGCAGGTGGAAACACTGGCAACTCTCGGACGGTCACTGCTAAACAGTTCAAGGAGCTGGGACCACCGGAGTTTATTGGAGAGGTAAAACCACTTAAGGAAGAGACATGGATAAAGTTGATCACCAAGATATTTGATGTCTTGGGATGCTCCGAGGAGCAAAAGGTTCCCTTTTCCACCTTTATGTTGCGAGGAGAGGCGATTCTTGGTGGGAATCGAAAGCGTACTCAACCCGCCAGATGAAGATGTCTTGGGATAAATTCAAGAAGCTGTTCAACGACAAGTACTTTCCGAAAGTATTCGTCACATGAAGGAGGTAGAGTTCATCAAGTTGGAGCGAGAACAATATGACCGTGTCATAATGCGAAGCTAAGTTTTTACGAAGTTATTTCGGTTTGCGTCCCACTTGGTTGATAATGAGGAGAGAATGACGTGGATGTTTCTAAGAGGTTTGAAACCCGAGATACGTCAATACTTAATTTCTCACAAACTGTGTTTGTATTCAGATGTTGTAAATAGGGCTCAGTTATTGGAGAGCGATAACGAGTCAACCCAACCAAGAGAGAGCAGCCAAAAAAATGATAATACTAGTGGTAGCAGTTATCGAAGCGGTGACAACAAACGTGGAGGGAATCCACATGCCAGAAATGGTAACCACTTCAGTGGTAATCATGGCCAAGATAATAGAAGTGGAAATTTCAAGAAGAGGAGATTCAACAATGATGAAAAGACATCATCACAAGCACATGTTGTTAAGGAAGGGGAATGACAGCCAATCGTATGTTACAAATGCGGAGGGGAGGGACATATCAGTCTGAACTGTACGCAATAATCCAAAGCGTGTTATAATTGTGGAAGAGAAGGTCACCTTGCCCAATTTTGTCATGCACCAAAGTCAAGTCCAGCTGGGATGGAAACATCAAAGGTCGTCCCAGACAAGACAAAACTGATAGTTCAAGGGAGAGTGTTTGTTGTAACCTCCCAAAAAGTGAGGAATCCGAACAAGGTGATCACGGGTAAGTTAATCATAAACTTTAGCGAAGTCTATACCTTATTTGATACCGGTTCTACCCATTCTTTTATTCTCCTACTTGCGCTCAACGTTTAAATTTGATTCCAGAGAAATTAGACTTTAACTTATCTGTTGAAACTCCGTTGGGAGAAACCTTCATTAAATCCACTGTTTATAAGTCTTGTTTGATTCAAATCGATAACCGCACATTACCTGTCAATCTTATGTCCTTAAAAATACTTGCATTTGACGTGATTCTAGGGATTGATTGGTTAACTACTCATCATGCTAAAATTGATTATTTTCGTAAGGTTGTTAGCTTTCATATTCCTAATCAACCTATTATGCGAATTCAAGTGACCAAACTATTAAAATCAATCACGGTCATCTCAAGCCATAAAGCTATTCGTTTATTGAAAAATGGATGTCAAGCTTTCTTAGCTCATGTCACAGATTTAAACAAAAATACGTCAGATTTGAATGATATTTCTATTGTTAATAAATTTCCTGATGTATTCCCCGAAGAACTTCCTAGCCTACCCCTGGAGCGTGAAATCGAGTTTGGTATCGACCTTGAACCCGGTACAAAACCCATTTCCAAAGCCCCATATCGAATGATTCCTATTGAACTTCAGGAGTTAAAAACCCAACTGCAGGAATTATTAGACATCAGTTTCATTCGACCTAGTACGTCTCCTTGGGGTGCTCTTATTCTATTCGTGAAGAAGAAAGATGGAAGTATGCGACTTTGTATTGATTATCGGGAGTTGAATCATGTCACCATCAAAAATAGGTACCCGTTGCCTCGCATTGATGACCTGTTTGACCAGTTGTGAGGCGCCAAATTTTTTTCAAAGATCGATCTTCGTTCTGGATATCATCAGTTGAAGATTAAAACTGATGACATTCCAAAGACTGCTTTCAGAACTCGGTACATGCATTATGAATTCCCAGTCATGTCTTTTGGATTGACTAATGCTCCTGCTGCCTTCATGGATATGATGAACCGAGTATTCAAGAAATATTTGGATCACTTTGTGATCGTCTTTATTGATGACATCCTCATTTACTCCAAAAGTCGTGAAGATCATGAGCAACACCTGAGGCTGATACTCCAAAAGCTTTATGAAAATAAGTTATATGCTAAGTTGAAGAAATGCGAGTTATGGCTTGAGGAAGTAGCATTCCTTGGGCACGTTATATCAAATCACGGAATATTTGTTGACCCGACAAAGATTGAAGCAATTCAAAGCTGGGAGCAACCTAAGTCATTGACCGAAATACGTAGCTTTCTCGGCTTAGCTGGTTATTATTGGAGGTTCGTGGAAGGATTTTCTCGAATCGCTACTCCATTAACTCAACTGACTCAAAAAGATACAAAATTCGGTTGGAGCGAGGAATGTGAGAAGAGTTTTCAAGAACTCAAGAGGAGGCTCATTTCAAAGACTGTTTGACAATACCAATTTGGTTTGGAGGAGGATTTGTCATATACAACGATGCTTCTTGTGCAAAGGTTTAGGGTGTGTTCTCATGCAACATGGGAAAGTCATAGCCTATGCCTCACGATAACTCAAAGAATATGAGAGGAATTATCCTACCCATGATCTAGAGTTGACAGCTGTCGTTTTTTGCTTAAAATTTGGAGGCATTACCTGTATGGAGAGAAGGTGGAGATCTATACGGATCATAAAAGCCTCAAATATTTCTTCACTCAAAAGAAACTTAACATGAGGCAATGACGTTGGCTCGAGCTATTGAAAGATTATGATCATACCATTAAATACCATCCTGGAAAAGCGAACGTAGTAGCTGACGCATTGAGTAAAAGATCATATACGGGTACGAGTGCGATATTGTCACGCAAAGGCCCAATTTGTATGACTTATAAAGGATGGAGATAGAGTTAAAGACTTCAGGCCCATGTGATGATGACGAATATACAAGTAGAACCGACTTTAATCGATAAAGTTAAAGTTGCTCAGGCTACAGACTTGGAGCTGATGCGTATGAGGAAGAAAGTGTAAGAAGGTGCTACTCCGGAAGCAAGAATCTATGAAGAAGGAATACTTTGAGTCAACTCCAGACTTTGTGTTCCTAACAATTCTGACTTAAAGTATAAAATCATGATGGAGGCGCACAACACACCGTTTGCAATCCATCTTGGGAGTACCAAAATGTATCATGATCTTCAACATACATTTTGGTGGAGCAATATGAAGAGAGAGATAACGAGTTTTATCTTAAGGTGTCTAACTTGTCAACGAGTTAAGGCGGAGCAGCAAGTGCCAAAAGGTCCATTGCAACCACTTGAAATTCCAGAATAGAAGTGGGAGCACATTACCATGGATTTCGTTACTGGTCTTCCCAAGGTTTCTCAAGGCATAGATGCGATTTGGGTCATTGTTGATAGATTGACCAAGTCTACTCATTTCTTACCGATACGAGAAACTTATACACTTGAACGTCTTGTTCGTATGTACATAAACGAGATTATAAGAATGCATGGTATGCCAGTATCCATAGTTTTTGATCGAGACCTAAGATTCACTTCACGATTTTGGGTTAGTTTGCAAAAAGCTATGGACACAGATTTACGATTTAGTTTAATATATCATCCTCAAACGGACGAGCAGTCGGAGAGGACTATTCAAACTCTTGAAGATTTATTAAGACTCTGTGTCCTTGACTTCAAAGGAAGTTGGGACAAGTTTTTACCATTGGTGGATTTTTCCTACAACAACAGTTATCAAGCAAGTATTGGCATGGCTCCATTTGAGGCGTTGTATGGAAGAAAGTGTCGTTCTCTGGTATCTTTGGGATGAGGTGGGTGAAGTAACGTTGTTAGGACCGGAGTTAGTGCGTATGACTCCGAGAAGATTCAAACGATCCGACAACGATATAAAAACCTCACAAGATCGACAAAAGAGTTATCTTTGATCTTCATCGAAAGGATGTGGAATTCAATATTGGAGATCATGTGTTGTTACGTGTTGCTCCATGGAAAGGAGTTACGAGATTTGGAAAGAGAAGAAAGCTCAATCCTTGATTCATTGGTCCATTTTTAATCCTCGATCGAGTAAGAACTGTGGCCTATAGACTCGCCTTACTGCCAAGTATGTCTCGTGTTCATAACGTTTTTCATATATCTATGTTACGTAAATATGTGAAAGACCCGAACCACATTATTGAATTAAAACCGGACGAGATAGCGAAAGATTTAACGTATGAAGAGGTACCTATTAAAATCTTGGATAAAAAGGATCATATTCTATGCTCCAAGGTTATACCTCAAGTCAAAGTTTTGTGGAAAAACCACGATGTTGAGGAAATGACCTGGGAGTTAGAATCTAAAATGAAGTCAAGGTATCCTCACCTCTTTGACATACCAGGTACGCACCCTAATTTCGAGGATGAAATTTCATAAGACAGGGAGGTTGTATGACCCCAACTTTTATGCATAAAGATTAATTTTTCTCGAAATATATTTTTGAATATTATGGTGTGGATTCGATATAATGTGATAGTTGTGGGTATTATTTACAAATTTTGCAAAGTAATCAAGTGGTTATATAATATTCGATTGGTCGGGGAATATTCGTTTTAACGAGGGAATATTAAATGCGACAACACAATCATTAGTGGACCCCTAACGAAAGTATTGTCGTAGTTAGAAAAGCGACATAATTATCTTTTTATAAAATAACGGCGAAAGTTTTCTGATTAAGCATTGTTGAACTACCGGTGGTAAAAGTATAATAATGGCGTGGTTGTATAGTAGCACACGGTATTGATTATTGGTGCTACGTGAGAAGTCACTCGATTATACTCAATTATTGCTACGATGAATTCTGCATAATATCTTTCATATTATTGATTCAATAATTGTCACAGTATCATCTGCATAATATTTTATATTATTAAATCAATAATTGAGATGACAAAGTTATTCATATTATTATTTGCAATATTGACAATGTCTAGAAGTTCTATCAATGAGAGGTTTGGTCACCTAATTGCGCGCCAATAAGGAGAAATCCTTATCGGAAATCCCCCTCTTTCCTGGGAACGATCTGATTGTTAAATATTGTGAGTTATAATATTAATAATGAATAAGTTCGTGTTGATTAAATATGAAATTGATAGCTCCATCGTGTTGGGATTATTAGTGTTACTAGAAATCGACATCTATTTCGATAATAATGGATGTTTGGAGGTTATATTGACCAATCGGGTAATTAATCAGATAAATGAGAAATTAATTGTTATTAATTCACATGCTTATAACTATTTGTTCACATGTGTGTACTATTGATTCACATGCATGTACTATTAGGGGAGGTGGTGCAAGATTGATAATACTTGGATGACTAAATTAAAAATGGAGGAATAGATGAAGGTACTATACTGTAATTATTTTTTTCACATGATTGTACTATTGATTCACATGATTGTACTATTGATTCACAAGATGTACTATTAGGGGAGGTGGTGCAAGTTTGATAATACTTGCAGGACTAAATTAAAAATGAAAGAAAAGATGAAGCTGTAATATTTCTAGCCCCAAAACGTGCAATTATCGAAACTATATTTTCCTATAAATAGAAGCTCATTCTTCTTTCATTCTCACCAATTCACTAATACTCACAAGAGCAATTATAGAGAGAGAAGCTATAGAGAGAAAGAAGAAGAGAAGTCTGCTACTTCACTATTCCAGTATCCAGTCTTCTTCTGAGGTAAGGGATATTATTTTGTTCAGTATTCATAGGAATAATATTTTCTTCCATACTCTGTAGTATGTGAGTAATATTATTTCGTCTCGTATTCCTGATTATACCATCATTCGGTTAAAGTATTGCTTCTATATTCCGTGAAATTAGTAGAATATCCTTGAAATTTGCGCTTCATCTAGTATCGCTTCAAATGGATATTTTCTGCACATTCTTGTTAAATTTTAATTTTTTTCATCTTTAGAATCTTGTCCATGAGTACTATTCATTTATACAGTACTATTCACAAAAGTACTATTCACAGGTACTATTCACAAAGTACTATTTACGAGTACTATTCACAAAGTACTATTCACGGAGTACTATTCCTAAAGTACTATTCATAGGATACTATTCACTCGGGTACTATTCACCCAAGTACTATTCATAACAAAAATTGATTTCTTTTCGGTCCAAATCATTTTTGATACATTATCATTCTTGAATTTTACTCCACAAAGTAGTATCATGTTGACAATTTGGATAATATTAAATTCTTGATAAATTAAATTATAAATCTTTAAAAATTTATCCTTGAACTTATTTTATTGAATTCTTATATCATTGCCACCATCCTCATGTTTATATTATGTTGAAATTCATCTATGGCCTGTAGTTCATAGATGGACTTGGTATGCTTATGACCAGGGATTATTCGGTATAATCATGGTAGTAATGTTATAAATGATGTGTGTTAAAAGTCCTCATTGGGCGTAGTGCATTGAGGAGCGGTTGTTGGCATGATCATGACCATTGATGAATACACGAATATCCTTGGCCCAAAGTGCATGGATAATTTGTGGTCGTGATCTTAAAGAATATCCTTGGCAGTAGTAGTGCGAGGGTGATTCGATGATGTGGATTATTTATTGTTGAGTCAAATGATAAAAGTGATGAAAAACCTTTTAAATCATAGAAGATAATAGATTTTATGCTCTACTTGACTCTTCTAATGAATTGCTTGTTCACCGCAGATTAAACTTGATGTTTGTTATATTTTATCGGTTTAAACTTTATTGAAGGCTAACGATAAATTATTCTCCATTATCTTAGTCATAATATTTCTTACTGGGCTAGTTGAGCTCACCCTTTTGCTTTCATTGTTCTCTTCAGGAAATGAGAATGTAGCTGGGACTAGTCGGGGAACGGAGTGACGGTCTAGATGATAACATTAGTAGTCCTCACTATTCTATGAAATTGTGTGATAATAAATGTATTGGGGACTCCATTTGAGTTGAATACTGTCTAGAAGACAATATTCGTATTAAAACTCCCAGTTTATGTTTTGTCGTATTTTACACGAAAGTTGTATTATTAAGTTATATTTGAATTTTGTACCATGTATTTGGCGATTCAAGATGAGTGATGTATACCTATTTTGGGGGCGTCACAATTACAATATTTAAAAAATTATTATAAATTATAATAATTGTTTATAAATTATTAAAAGTTTCCGAAAAATATTATAAACGATATTTGACTTATCTAAAATAATATTGAAACTTAGAGACCAAGTTTAATTGACAATAACTGTGTTAGTTGTCGGATAGGGTGACCAGAACACCGAGAATTGACTAAAGTCCAACCAGACTGAACTAGTTAGACTTGATAAGTGTTTATATAGGTTATAAACACTGATGTGACTATGTGGTAATGTGTCTAGGAGAATATTGAATGTAAATTACAGTGTTGCGTGTTATAAATTATTTTGCTAATTGTGAGACCGATATTATTGGTTATAGGTCTTACAAACGCAGATAAGTATTTTGTGTAGCTGTAATAAGCGAAAGAGGCAAGTTTCCTAACTCAACCTTGAGTTATATTTATTCAATTATTATAGTGGTTAATTATTGTTGATTAGACCACGTCCAAGAATTTATTGTCGATTATTCGCAGTTAGTGCATGTTTATTAATTCAAATTGAATTAGTGATTCTGAGAATATACTTGTAGAATAACTATTGTTGGATATTCACATCTGCAGAAACTATTATTGATTTCAAATAGTACAGTTAAATTTTGTCTATTGTTTAATCGTATTGAAACATGTTTTAGCTAATTGTTTTGGCTAGATGAACATTTGTTAGAACTTGATAGGTTCAAGAAGAGAAGAGAAGAGAATTCAATTATTATTGATAGATCAATGCCAGTTGTTTCGGCTAGATCGAAAAAGCAAAACTCGATAGGAACTGTGGTCCATTTGAATTCATCGACCGAGTAGGAACTGTGGCCTATACACTCGTTGTCGACGTCAGGATTTTTATTTGTCCATCTTCTGTTCTTGTCTTTTGGTGTTCTCATGTCAGGTGAGATTTGTTTGAAAAAAAAAGTTATGAAAAGGTCCGACATGTATATGTCGACGATTGGACCATAAGAGTCGCCAGTTGTATTTTAAATGGTTGCACCAACTTAACCGAGAAAAAGTTTGCACATTGACCCAGTGATGTAACACTATTTAACTGGTCTGTGAAACTGAGATTCGTTAGGGTCCGGGAGCTTGATTATGCGGAGAGAAGGTGCTAGGCACCCCCCGACATCCGTGTTACCACGATGACCGCCACTTTTCAATTAAACTGTTCTATGAATGTGTGTGTATGGGTGGGTCAATGTGCAATTATCTGGAAGTAGTGCTGTAGACACTCAAAATTTTCTGCACACCTGTCACTGACATTGCAGGAATGTAGATTCATCTTTCAGAGATAACCGTGGAAGACAGCTCACATCCAGTCCGAATACTATCGGAAGTTCAGTCTCAACCCCGGAGCACACACCGGGAGTAACAGTTCCAACCTCGGGGATAACCCCGCGGCATACAGTGCCAACACCAGATATTCCACCGGAGAAGACCGATTAATCTCGAAGATAACCCTGAGGTATCCAGTCTCAGCCCTAACACTAGGAATAACAGATATCAACCTTGGAGATAACCCCAAGGAGTGCAGTTCCGGCGATAACCCCAAAAATGCTTGTTTTAAGTGCATGCAATCAGCTTCAACCTTGACACTCACACTGAGGCACTCAGGACCATACCTGGAGATAATACCGGGATGACAAGTACACCTCAGAGATGATACTGAAGACCTTCAACACTTGCAGCAGTCCAATCTCAGAGATAACCCTGAGCAACGTCTGCTTTACCAGCCCAAACTGGCGATAACTCCGGTGAGGGGCAAAGTCGTCATCTCGCCAACTCAAGGCCACATCACGTCGTTTCAACATCTTATACATACATTTCTACACCACGATGTCCCACAAGAATCCAGGAAAACCAATCCCAAGTGACTATTGTGCAGGGTAACGGATAGAATTTGAAGCCTGAAGACCGGAGGGCACCGTCCCATCTTCATGACTTCGTACAACCTCTAATCCCGTGCCATTGTACAACTCTCAACAACGGCAGTCCGAAATACATCCTATATACCTCAGTCGGATGCCCGGATTGTAATTCTGAAAGTTCGAGCGGACATTGCAAAGGTTTACGCACGACGCACAGATTCTGAGACGACTCCGACCCGAGAAACCCCGGGCCTTTTTAGGTACATCTGCTGGGTGGTCAGTAGGTACACCCATGGCTCCCCCCTCTATAAATAGAGGGCTTGGGGTGGCCATTTTAGAAAAAGAGAGAGGCGAGGAAGCCCTGTCAAATTTGCTCCGTACTTACAATATACTGAGTGCTTTCTCATTTTATACACTTGTGAGCTCATATATAGCTACTTTTGTACCGGTAGGAGCCGAGTTTCATCCACTTTAAAGATATAGAAGCCTTCTTTGGCAGCTCACTATAAGCCTTCTCACACACTTTAAAGCCTTTCTCTTCATCTTTGCACACACCCTTATTCACGTTGAGAGTCGTGTAGCGTGTGTTTGCCCGGACTTTGGTCCATGGATTTATTTTCAATTTGTATATACATATATATTTATAAATATGGACTAACATTATCTAGTTATGCCTCGATTGAGCCTAGACTTCGGTCTGGAGCGTTTATTTGCTTTAATATATATATATATATATATATATATATATATATATATATATATATATATATATATATATATATATATATATATATATGAACTATGTATGTGGACTTTGTTCGATGAGCCTAGACTTTGGTCCGAGCGTTTACTACTTTAATATATATATATATATATATATATATATATATATATATATATATTAACTTATGTGTCGGACTTTGTTCGATGAGCCTGGATTTTACGTCCGGAGTGTTTACTCGCTTATATATATATATATACTCATATATATGAACTGTTGTCGAACTATATTCGATGAGCCTGGATTTTACATCTGGTGCGTTTTATTGCTTATATATATATATATATATATATATATATATATATATATATATTCATCCCACCTGGAGTTTATTTCGTGGTGGTTGATCGCTTTTATGACTTTCTTTTCTTTTTTCATCCCGCTTCGGAGTTTACCTGTGGCAGTTGATCGCTTTTACAGCTTTATTTACATTTCATCCCGCCTGGAGTTTCCTCCGTGACGATTGATAGCTTTTACAGCTTTATTTATATTTCGTCCCGCCTGGAGTTTCCTCTGTGGCGGTTGATAGCTTTTACAGCTTTATTTATATTTTCTGATCCCCCATGGAGGTGCTTCGTGGTGGTCGATCATGTTTGTATATATATATATTTACTGATTTTTTATATATATACCGCCATCGCTTTCATATTCATGTAAATTGCGGTATCATCGATCACAGATTCAAATTTTATGGATCTAGATTCGGTTCGTGATGGACATTTTCAAATTGTAGAAGCGTTTTGTAAATTATTCTCATGTGTCTACGAATTTCCTTAGATGGTTTTCATAGCCACGAGGAAATCGGCATTATTTTGTACATTATTTTCTTATAGATGTTTCGCATCTCGGAAATAAAATCAATCAAGCCGAACACTTAATAAAATGGAAGTGTAAAAGGTCTCAATTACTATTGAGCACAATGGTTTGAAAAACCTTTTTTATAAAACATCACTGCCATATCTTGCTAAAATTGAATTTTTACACAAATTCAAACCCTGTGTATATAGGTCCGAACGAGGCCTCGTACCACTTCCAAATAAACAGCACATTGACCCCCCCACACACACATTCAGATAATAGTTTCTTGAAAAGAGGCGGTCACCGTGGTAACACGAATGTCGGGGGGTGCCTAACACCTTCCCTCCGCATAATCAAGTCCCTGGACCCTAATGAATCTCGGTTTCACCGACTCGTTTAGCAGTGTCACATCACTGGGTCAATATGCAAACCTTTTCTCGGTTGTGTTGGTATAACCATTTAAAAAACCAACTGGCGACTCTTAATAGTCCATCGTCGACATTATACATGTCGGACCTTTTTCACTTGTTTTTTTAAACAAACCTCTCCTAAAATGAGAACACCAAAGAACAAGTAACGGAAAGGGATCACTAAAAATCCCGACACCGACAGGTGGCGACTCTGCTGGGGACTCTAATAAGAGGACTTAAGCCATTATTTCAAATTTTTTCAAAACTATTATCAGCTTGTGTGTGGATGTTGCATTTATATTTATGATGAATGTGTACAAATGCATTTACTTATTGCACTTAGTGCTTCGCACCATATCTGCTTGTGATATTAGTGCTTCGCACATGTCATCATTTCCATACGGTGAGACGCGATGTATGTGAATGTATGTTGTGTGGTCCCTCCACCAGAGGCTATCCTGTCGCTTGTTTGATTCTTTGGACTCGTAGGAAGACTAATTTCATGAGGCTCAGGAAAGGCACCACCCAAATTCGCTCCAGTTGAAAGACCGGATTAATTTCCCGTTGAGTAAATTGCGATGATTCGGAAACCTTCATGCCAAAAAGCCACGAGAGTAACCTAGGATAGGTCAGCCTCTGATAAACCCAAAACGGAGGAAAGTCTCTTCATGCTTTCTCATTTTAATTACTTGTAAACACAATTACTTGTAGTTTCATTCCATATCTATCTCCATGTAATGAGAAATATGAAGAAATGTGTGCACATACATATTTAATTTAACATGATATCCTGTAGCATGATATCCTGTAGCATGTTAAAATTCCTAAAGCGGAAACATCACATAGCATGTTAATTTTATACATTCCCTAAAGAATAAACTATGCAAGTCTTTCGCAGGGAACCAATCAGACCCACTACCCGGTCAAAATCCAAAAAGACTGCTGGCCTACAGTCAATCATGTCATCATCTGACCAGACTGACCTTAATCACGTTTGTCGCAAAGAATTCGACGGATTAAGCAAACAAATTACAGATTTGGTTGTTCTGCTTAAAGAACTACACCAGTCTACTTAGGGTCTAAAGATACATGTACATGCTGAATCCTCTACACAAGGGGGAAACCAGGTCATTACAATTCCTGAACTGCAGTTGGATACAACCAACAAAATCCATGATGCCACACATCTCACAGGAGATCCAGACACCGGTGACATCAAAAAGAAAGTCCTCCAAATTGAAGAGACCCTTCGTGCTATCAAAGGAATTGGAACACACGGAAGTGTTTCATATGCTGACCTTTGCATTTTCCCTGGTGTTCATTATCCAGAAAAGTTTAAGACTCCTGACTTCAAAAAATATGATGGGTTAGGAGATCCTTACACACATTTGAAGGTGTTTATTAGAGAACTTGGATCTTATGCAGAGGACGAGAAGCTCAGAATGCAGCTGTTTCAGAAAAGGCTGACTGGAGAAGCCCGTTCATGGTACACAAGATTAGATAACTCAAAGATCCATAGCTGGGAAGAGCTAGCACACGCCTTCCTCACACAATATAGCTTTCAGTCTCAAATGGCTCCTGATCGGTATCAAATTACCAAGATCAAGAAATAGTCTAATGAGTCTTTCAGAGAGTATGCTCAAAGGTGGAGACGCCTGGCTGCCCAAGTTATTCCTTCTATGACAAAATCAGAAATGGTCATGACTTTCATAGACATACAAGAAGCTCCTTTCTATGAAAGAGTTTTAGCCGACATTGGCAAACCATTTTCTGAAATGGTCAAACATAGGGAGATGGCTAAGATGGATTGAAATCCAGAAAAATTCAAGACCTAGATGCCCTTAAAGCTGTTGCTGAGCACATCCAATCCGGAAATTATGGAAACAACCCCCGGAGGGTCCATAAAAAGAAAGAGGAGGATGTTTCCCTGATACTACAGGGTCAAAAAGGCAATCAGAACATGCCAATCCAAAGGAGAAGTTACACTCCCTTTCAAGCACAGTCTTCAAACCCTCCAATACAAAAAGGTGGAGAAGTCAAACGCCCTCAAGTGTTCACACCCTTAGGGGACTCACTTGAGAATATTCTCACTCTTCTGACAACACATAAGAAAATCACACATCTTCTTCCACCAGCCAGCCCTAATGGACGGGGTTTCAATGTTGCTCAGAAATGTGCTTATCATGCCGGGACACCTGGACATGATACTCAGGATTGTTGGGCGTTGAAACACAAGATCCAAGACCTGATAGACAACGGTGAGATCGTGGTCACCAAACCAGATCAACCTCACGTACAAGATAATCCTCTTCTTCAACACAAAGAAGAGGAGGTCAACATGATTAATTGGAGTAATTGACATAATTCCAATTTTAACGGCGAATCATCCCAGACCGCCAAAGATGGGATTGACAAGTAGGATTATGCCAAATTCCAGTTTGTAATGGAACGTAAGATGAAAGCTCTATGCAAGCAGATTAAAAAATTGGTAGAACTGGTGACCTATCAGCATCAAGTGACACTCCAGTTAATCAGCTAGGAGTATGCTAGTCTCCTCCCTCTTGTCATTTAATATACTCGCCACCTTCGTAAAATGAAATCTTTGGAAGACAAAGTGATAAGGAGAGCAAATGCCAAAGCCCATCGGGATTTTGACAATAAAAGGGAATTTACACACCTAGGCCAACCTGTGGAGGAAATCTTGCAGATGCTCATCAATGAAGGAAGAATCACTTCCCTTTTTCCTCTAGTTAATCCCTGTTCCGGACAGTTCAATTCTTATGGAGTATGTCAATATCACTCCCATTCGCACGGTCACAGAACAGAAGAATGTTGGGCACTCCGCCACCTTATCCAAAATCTAATTGACAGTGGTGTCCTGCAACTAGCAGACAATGATACTGTGCTACGTGAGAGTGAGAATACATGTCCTACTAAGTGGACGGGTTTGATAGCAGTCATATCCACTGAGACTGATGGGACTAACAAATCACTCACAATACCAACAATTCAACTCAGGGGAAGCAACAATCCTTTGAAATTGGACGCTCCTGAGCCAATCAACTTGTCATGCAGAGCACAATATCCTATTGTTAGCTTACATAAAGTACCATGGAATTATGAAGAAGGTGAAGGATCCACCTCACATACAACTATTGCAGTATCGAAGGAGAATCCACTGTATCTTCCCCAACGGGTGATGAAGTCTACCATCAAATCAAAGGGGAAAATATCCATGGAGAAGATTAAAAAATTCCTCCGCGCTATGGGTCATAACGAAGCCAAGGTGGTTTTAAGCTTAAAAGAAGCTCCACACCAAATCTCAATTTTGGACTTGGTCCTAACTTCCGAAGATCACCGGAAGATCTTGCTGGAGGTTTTAGAAGAAGCCTATCTACCAAAATCAGTGGATGCGGAAAAATTTCAACATTTGGTTGATCACATTTTCAATAACAATGTGATATCATTCACTGATGACGACATCCCGCCCGAAGGGACCGGTCATTGCAAGCTGTTGCACATTACGGTTTTGTCCTCCAGATACATGCTAGCTGGAGTCTTGATAGATGGAGGCTCATCTCTAAATATCTGTCCACACGCTACCTTGGTGAAGATGAATATCAATCTCAACTGAATCCGGAGAAACCATACGGTCATCAAAGCTTTTGATAGAGCCCGCCGAAATTTGGTCGGAGTAATTGAACTGCCAATCGAAATTGGTCCCCATACATTCTGCGTATCTTTCCACGTACTCAAGAAAGATTCGGGATACAACCTGCTCTTGGGATGACCATGGATTCATATGGAAGGGGCAGTCCCCTCCACCCTTCATCAACAATTAAAATACATTATCAACGACAACCTAGTCACAGTCAACGCTGAGCCGGATTGTCCTCCACAAAGTGACATACCATACATCAACGTCAATTTGGATGTTGAGCCGGTCAGTTTTCACACCTTGGAGGTGAGCAACACTCAGTACTATGCTATTGGAACACCACCTCTCACACCCAAGATTTCTGCTGAAGTGATGGAAACTACTCAAGAAATGATATCATTGGGTCATCAGCCAGGACAAGGGCTGGGTAAAGATCATCAGGGTATCAAGTACCCCATGCAAGTTATCAGTCAAATTGGGATAGCTGGGCTAGGCTATTCTGCCAGTTCTAGTAACAGGAATCCATATAAACATCCTCATATTCCTCCAGCTTCAGTTACACGACGCTCATCTACACTTACAACTGCTGAGTCCGCACAAACTCTCGTAAAGGTGCCAGCCAACGTGATGGCTATGTTATTTCCCAAGCTGATACCGGCGAAGGCAAAAGAAGTCTTTGTTCTAGATCCCGCCGTGGAGGAAGAGAAACAAAGAATTAAACAAGACATCATCCGAATGATGTCAGGCATTCGCATCATTGTACATGATGAGCATACAAGCAGATACACCCCAGACGATGATTGCTCGGACATAATGGCCATCATTCGGGATAGGGAGGATGATGAAAATCCCTCCATCACTGCAGTCCACCCCGACTTTGCCCTTGCCAATTGGAGCAACACTCCTTGCATTGGTCGACCAGGGTAAAACGGGTAGAAACTATTTCTTCCCTGTAGATATCATAATCGCTATTTTTCTCAGACATACAAGATTAGCAAATATTTTGCCAGTACATGCTAACACTTTGTATGATCAAACCTTTTCATATTTTGTTTCAGGACCCTGAATTTAGATGTGCTTGTACTTGCTGATATGATGCCTTTTCTCCAGAAAGATTGTAACTTTGATGTAGAGACAAATTCAGCCTTGATGGAAATACGTGAGGACATTGTGGTGCCCCCAAAAATTCAAGAATGGGTTAAAGATAAACCTAAACCCAACCTTGATCAAACCACTTCATTCAAACTCGGAACCTTAGAAGCCCTAAGTTAATCCAGATTGGTTCAGACCTTACCCCAAACCAGCGGAATGACATGGTTACGCTACTAACCCAATTCCAGGATGTGTTTGCATGGTCTCATGAAAACATGGTGGGTTTGTCCACTGACATTGTACTTCATCGCCTTCCCATTAAAGAGGGATTCAAGCCAGTCAAACACAAGCTCAGGCGATTGAAACCTGAGTGGAGTTTAAAGGTAAAGGAAGAAATTGTGAAACAATTTCAAGCGGGCATCATCATGGTGTCCACATATCCTGAGTGGATATCCAACATTGTTCCCGTGCCTAAACCTGGAGGAAAGGTGTGAGTCTGCTTGGATTATCGGGACTTGAACAAAGCCTGCCTTAAAGATAGCTTTCCCGTACCCTTTATCCACATTCTCATTGACAATACTGCTCAATACTGCATGTACTCCTTTTTCGATTGCTTTTACGGGTACCATCAAATCATGGTTGCTGAGGAAGATCGTGAGAAAACTACTTTCATCACGCCTTGGGGAACCTTTTATTATAGACGGTTGTCATTCGGCCTCATTAATGCCGGAGCCACCTATCAGCGAACTATGATGGCTCTCTTCCACGACTTAATGCACAAAGAGATTGAGATCTACGTGGATGACATCATTGTCAAATCCTGGAAGGAGGAAGACCACTTAGACCATCTCAGAAAGCTATTCAACAGGTTGCGTAAGTACAACTTGAATTTGAATCCAGCCAAGTGCGCCTTTGGCGTTAAATCAGGCAAGTTGCTAGGATTTCTAGTCAGCCACAAAGGGATTGAGTTGGATCCTATCAAAATCTAGGCCATCACGGAAATGCCCATTCCTCAGACAGAGAAGGAAATACGGGGATTTTTTGGGAGAATCAACTTCATTAGCAGGTTTATCTCTCAACTCATAGCAACCTGTGAGCCAATCTTCAAGCTATTAAGGAAGAACTCCTCCATTAAATGGAATGATGAGTGCCAGAATGCCTTCCTTACAATCAAAGAACAACTAGTCAAAGCTCCCATTTTGGTACCACCCAGGGATGATGTTCCCCTGTTCATGTACTTGCCCATAAGTGACAACGCCATGGGCTGTAAGCTGGGACAGAAAGAAGATAGAGGCCAAGAACGGGCTATCTATTACCTCAGCAAAAGATTCAATATCAATGAACACAAGTACACTCTGATCGAGAAGACGTGTTATGCTTTAGCATGGGATTCTATGAGGTTACAACATTACCTCCATGGTCACACAACCCATCTCATATCCCACGCGGATCCTCTCAAGTACGTGTTCAATAAACCCATGTTAAATTGCCGGCTGTCCAGATGGCAGTTGATCCTACAACAATTTGACATTGTCTACGTGACTCAAAAGTCCATCAAAGGTCAAGGAATCGCAGATCAACTGGCCGCCGCACCCTCAAGGGATTTCAAACCCTTAGAGACATACTTCCCCGATGAGGGAGTAATGACAGTTCAGCAACACCATCATTAAGATACACGCCAAGCATGGAAGATGTATTTCGATGGAGTACATTAATATGGAAGGTGCCGAGCTGGAGCGATTCTAGTATCCCAGAATGGGAGCAAGATATCCGTTGTGTCAAATTGCGATTTGTCAAAGACCAACAACACACGGTGAGTATGAAGGTCGCTCTCATGGGGCTAAAACTTGCTCGTTCAATGGGTATCAAAGTGTTAATTGTCTTTGGAGATTCAGAGTTGGTAATCAGACAATCCACCGAAATCTATCAAACCAAGGAAATACATTTGCTGCCTTACCATCGGCAAGTTTTATAGATGGTTTTGGAGTTCGAAGAAATCTCCTTTCTACATGTTCCTCGTAATAGGAATGACTTTGCAGACGCATTAGCAACTTTGGCCTCCTTAATTCGCATATCAGACAAAGGACACTTGCCAAGCGTCACAATTTCCCTGCACAAGGTCCCAACCTATGGGAATTACGTTGGAGAAGTATCGGATGAGCTACCTCCCATCCGACATCCTTGGTATCAACATATCAAGGAATACCTACGAGATGGATCTACACCCGCTGAGGCGATCCCGACTGAGAAAAGGCGGATCCATCAACTTGCTATGAAATTCTACCTGAGTGGAGATGCGCTCTATAAAAGAGATGCAGGACTAGGTCTCCTCAGATGTTTAGACAAAGATCAAGCTCAAAGGCTTATAAATGAAATCCATGGTGGAGTCTGTGGCCCCCATGTAATAACCCGATATTTTCTATATAATTAAATTAGAAATTTTGCGTATAATTTTTTTTTATAAAGATGAGGATTTGTACAAGATAAAGCATATGTAATTATGTAATAAATAAAAATATATTTATTACATGAATATTTATGAATAATTTTATTTTAGAATAATTGATTATTATAAAGTATATTCTTATAATAATTAAGTTATAGTAAAAATATTTTTATTAAATATTTTCTATGAAAATATAGTTATATATTATTTAAATAATATATGAAATGATTTTTAGAATAATTATAATAATTATTTTATTATATGAATTTATTTTGATTAATTAAGTTATTTATTTTAACTTAATTATTAATGTTATATATATGCTTAAAATCGATATGGAATCCAAAACCCTAATTTTGGGTTTTGATCAAGGAACAAGAATAATAATATAATATTAATTATATTTTGATATTTCAGTGGTATAGATATGTACTGTATATGTGTGAACTATTAAGGGTCGGTCAATTTTAGTATATCATGACCAAACCCTAACATTAATTTGTTTAACCCTATTTTTGAAATTTAAAGGGGAAATTCAAGACTTATATAACCGTGATTTACGATTTATGTTGTATATTATATAATATTTTGATTAATTAGGTAAACCCTAATTAATAGTTAGAAACCCTAATTAGCAATATTTTTGTAAACCCTAGTTCGTAAGTCAATTAAAACTTTAAAATCGGTTAAGCCATCGTGTTATGATGTTTATGATATGTATTGTAGAATTTAATGCTAATTATGAAAAACCCTAGTTAGTGATTTAAAACCCTAATTTCCAAATTAAAACCCTAATTTCTTAAATTAGAAACCTTAAATAATAATTAGGTAATTGCTAAATGGAAACCCTAATTTAAAACTCAGGTTGAGTTCGACACTGTTATATAACTGTGTTATATGGTGCATGCATGTTATGTATTATATAATTTTATATTGATTAGGTAAACCCTAATTAATGTTTAGAAATATTAATTTTTAGAAACCCTAATTAATATTTAGAATATCCTAAGTTATTGTTAAACCCTAATTTGAAACCCAAATTAGAGTTCAAAATTTATTGGTAATGATGTTAATGTGATTTATGATTGGTGTTATAGATATTAACCCTAATTAGGGAGAACCCTAATTTTTCAAAACCTTAATTAGCTAGAAACCCTAATTTGTAAATTAGTAACCCTAATTTGCTAATTGGTGCCCTAATTGCTAAATTAGCGAGGTTAATTATAATTAGTAAATTCTTAATTTAATTTTCAAGTTTAGATAATTAGAAATCTAATCTAATTAAGGAAAACCCCAATTTTATTTTTTTTAGAAACTAAAATTTTGCACAAACCCTAAATAAAAATCCTAGAAAAGCAAATTTGTGTTAATTGCCCTTGTGTGTATTATTGAAGCTAACTTGTTAGATTTGCCAATACTTTAGTTGGTGAGCTAACCTTGACTTTATATTGACTTAAATTATCAGCAATCAGCCACCTATGCTAGCCAAATACATTGCACACATGTTGTATATAAGATCTAAGAGAGAGAAAAATCCTCACATTTGCTCATTTGGTCACAACACACCTCCAAGGCCCTCTCTCTCTAACCTCACGTAAATCCTTTGCTAAAATCACCACTAAACCAAATTTCACGAAATCCCCTAATGGATCACAAGAGCCAAGAAATCCAATTGCTCATTTAAAGGTATAAACCCTAGTTGAAAAAAATTCGATCTTGATCCTCTGTTAGATGTTGTGTTTTTGTGTTAGAATATATTGTTTATAGTGTTAATCAATGATCTGGGTTGATAGATGTTGGATCTATAACATCTATAGGCTCAGATTTGATGATTTTTAAATCTGGAAAAAATTTTAAAACTGTGGTCTGACAATAAATGTCAGAGCCTCTAGATCTTTCCGTGTTAGGTGTTATGTGTGTTTTATGTTATAAATATGTTCTTTGTCACATGGGCTTCACTCTGTAACTTGAATCTAGCCCAGATCGTGTACAAAATGAAAGTTATGGGTGGTCAAACCTCATTGACCGACCATGACTTTCGGTTTTTTGGGTAACCCAGTTCATGCCCAAAACCGTTTGACAGCTTGTTTATGCATCCAGATCTCTCGTCTGTTTATGGATTTGATCTTGTTATTGTATCTTGGTTATAGTATGAAATATGGACTACACATTCATTCCTTTAGATATATTAAAAAATAAACAAGATGGATGAAATAGATGGTCAAAGTAGCTGGGATGATCACGAGAATAGTTTTCAGGAATTTCCAGAAAAATCAAGAACACTCGCTCTCCGAAATTTTCAATCGGCTGTGGATCTAGATGTTGTGATTAGTTTAGATCAATTTTATATGTTAGATTTGTTCACTTGTATGTTGGATACACACTGCAACCATTGGAACAACATAGCATCACACAAAAATCGTTTTAATTAAGGCACAAAGTAGCTATCAAGCACTGCCTGGGTTTCTGGGTAACCCAGAAAACCCACGAAGGGCCTAATAGCCACTTTGGACCTTCAGATCTTGCTTGTATGTTGTAGTTAGACCCTCTTAGTTGATGATTCATGTAGTATTACATTAATACTACACGATCATTACAAGACCCTTCCTAGAAACAGCTTGATCACTGGGTCACGATCGCACAAACTGGTCCCTTAACAGAATCGATCGATGTTGTTCTTGAGCCTCAAAGAACACCAACAAGGATAAAAAGCGCCGCTAAAGGCTACAAATGATTTTGATTTAATTATTTTAATTTTTCAATTTCGAAAAATGATTAAAAATAGAAAATAAATTCTAAAAATTACAAAAATGGTTTTAAAATTATTTTAAATTATGAAAATAACTTTTAATTATTTGGGACATTTTTCATTAATATTTATAATTATTTGAATATTAATGATAATTAATTTCTTTAATTAGTGCATTAAAAAATTAGAGAAAAATGTTTTAATGTTATAAAAATTATTTTAAATAAGAATAAAGTGTTTTAAAATATTTTTAAGTTATAAATGTAACTTTTAATATTTTGTGATGAAATTTCATTAATAAATTAATATTAATGGTAATTAAATTTATTTAATAAATGTATTAAATAAATTATGGAAAATTGAACTAATGATTTAAAATTAAAATATTAATATTTTTATATTAATGATATTAAATTTATTTAATAATTATATTAAATAAATTTGTTTAAAAATGATTTTAATATTAGAAAAATCATTTTAAATGAAAATAAATAGTTTAAAAATATTTTAAGTTATAAAATATAACTTTTAATATTTAAAGGTAAATTTCATTAATTAATTATAATTAATGATATTAAATTTATTTAATAATTATATTAAATACATTAGTTTAAAAATAATTTTAATATTATTAAAAAATCATTTTAAATAAAAATAAAGTGTTTAAAGATATTTTAAGTTATAAAATATAACTTTTAATATTTAAAGGATAATCTCATTAATAATTTAATATTAATGATATTAATTTAATAATAAATGATATTAAGTTTATTTAATAATTATATTAAATAAATAGCTTTAAAATGGTTTTATTTATTTAAAAATCATTTAAAAATGATATAAATGAATTAAAATATTTTAAGTTATAATTAATGACTTTTAATATTTTGATAGATAATGCAAGTAATATTTTAATATTAATGGTAATTATTTAAAATGATTTTAATTCTTTTTAAAAATCATTTAAGTGTAATATTAATACTTTTAAAAAGTATTTTGAGTTATTATAAATAACTTTAACCTTTTAGCAACGGTTTCATTAATAGTTTAATATTAATTAAATATTAATGATAATAGAATTGTTTAATATTTAAATCATTTAATAATGATTCCAGTGTTTGAAAATGCGTGATAAAAGATAATAAATGTTTAAAAATTATTATAAGTCATTTAAAAATAATATGACTGTTACTTAAATAGTCTAAATAGATATTGAACTTCGATATAGAGTCTTAGGCTCGATAATTACCCGATAAAGCTGTCGGTACACCGACATGTTTCAAAAATTGATCTGGACATTATATATTTTGACTGTATTAATGTTCGTTTGTGATTCTATGATTGTTAAACATATGTGACAATGTGATTAGGATTATGTGCTGACTGCAATAAGCAGTGCTATGTGTTATAGTATGTTATTCTAATCGATCAAATGATCTTATTACTGATAGGTGATATATAAAGATAGAACTAAGTTATGAATCGTAGCGGTACAAGATCAAAAAGTATCTTACCTTTGCATTTTCTTTATGCAATGGACATAAACAAGAAGTTTCAGAATTATATTATTATTATGCTATATTATTAACCCTATTGTGATATATTCTATATCCGATCATTGTTTATCAACATGTTAGTATATGGTAATTCAGATATATATTTCGCTCGTTAATTTCTATATATGGTTATACAAGTGTCCCCCACTGGATAATCATTTTATTTAATTACATGTTGATATATATATATATATATATATATATATATATATATATATATATATATATATATATCCAAGCTAATTGACCAGCTAGACACAAATTTCGAAATGTCGTTGAATAAGTTAAAACTTTTTGTATCCAATCAAATTGTTTTGGTTCGGATTCCAGTCTAAGTATGAACATCTCGATTACGGGAAAACTTTTATGCACCCAAGGCGGATGAGTGAACGATTCTATCATTCTTGTAATGTAGTATTGATCAACACAGGTCCATGGGATGTACACCCTCGTGTTTCGTAAGCTATGACGGTTTATCATAGATGAATTTTCGCTCAACCTTATCGAAAATTTAAAACAATGTTCATAGTATGTTCACTACCTTATATATATAGTCTATCGTAGTTTCAAAAATTTGAGATAGAATTGTTATGTTATTATTATCGATTCAGGTTTACTTCACAACTATAAAATTTGTAGAAGTGATGTACAAAGAAAACATTTATTTCTTTCACTAATTATATCTATAATTTTATTACTTCTTTGGGCACCCAAATGCTCATTCTTCCTTTAAATTAAATGTTTTCATTAAGCATGATCAACCCAAGGTTTAGACAGAACAAGTGAAAAGGAAAGCAAACAAAAGATATGTTTAATGATATCTTTTGTAATAGTTAGATCAGATTAAGATAAAGATATGTATTATATATCATGTAAAGAATGTAGTAAAGGTTGCGTGACTTGGGATTAGACTCGATAAATGTAAGATAAGTTTGATATTCATATTATTGTTATTATTATTAGTATTATTCCATAGAAATGGTATCGTAAAGCACCGAGTTCGGGTTTCAAGTACACGAATTTGGGGCGTTACACCCACGAAGTGGGCCCCCTCCTTGTCAAGAAAGTCCTCGTGATGTAACATTATTGGCTATCTCTCAAAGTCGATCGCAATGACCACGCCGAGATGCTATCAGTCCCAGATTCATGGGAATGCTATCCACGCCCTCCATGGGAACTCCACAATATGAGTTCACCTTGGCCCTTCTCAATGTGGGGAATGGACGTTATCGGGTGATGAGTGAGTTTTATACCCATGAATTGGATACATTCAGGCTTAATTAATTGTTGTTCTTAAGTCTTTTAGGATGTTTTTATGTGTTTGTGTCTATTCATGCATGTTTTATGTTATTTTATAGGAATTGGGCCAAAAGTTACATGGATCGATGTTTGGGGTGGCTAGATTCAAGCGTTTTCAAACTTGCCATTTACACAAAGAGCCACTTCAGAGCCAATTTGACTATAGCTCCTGACATTATTTCGAAAAACTCACAGAATGAAAGTTGTAGATCTACTTCTCCTCTTTCCGGAACATCTTGAATCATCAAAATCATAGTTCAGACGAAGAAGTTATGGCCATTTTCCCAAAGGATGTCGAGCAGAAAATGTCGATTTGGGGCGGCACCGGGCGCTTATTTCTAGTTCATTTTCCAAAGACCGGCGCTATATAAGGCAGATTCCCAAAGGTATTCAAAGGTCGAGTCTTTGGGAAGAGACCTGGAAGGTTTGGACGCTGCTTTTGGCGTAATTTTGACACCTTTTTGACTCCAAATAGGATAGGGGTTGTTCCAAGACTAAAAATTGTACTTGTAACCTATAAATACATGATGTAAGGCATAAAATAAAGGGGAAATGCATAGTTTAGCTTGGAGATTACATAGCTTAGTCCAGATTAAACACTCATTTAGATTAGAAAATAACCCTAGTTCTTATTAGTTTTGGAGATTGAAGCAACTTGGAGACCATTGAAGATCAAGAGCAAGAGCTAGAGGGGAGCATCAGATTTTCTTGACAATGATTCTATTCTCTTCTCTCATCTTACTTTTATCTTTTGATGTCTATTCGGGCCAGGATTCTTGGTTTTAATTCATTAATTATGAACTAACTATTTTTGAGATTTCAATTGAACTTTTTATGGCTATGAATTAGTTATTCATTATATTCCAGTTATTTGTGTCAAAGTGAGTTGTTTATCTTGCCTTATGCTTATTGATTAATTATCTGATCAATAATTACTTTGTTACTCTAGAAGGAATTGGAAGAGGAATTCTAGGGTTAGAACTGGGCATGATATCATGTGACTTAGTTATTTGCACAGTGAATAATTAGGTTTGTGAATAGAATGGAAATATCTTTTCGCCGCATGTAACACGTAAGGAATTGGGATTGGAAAGAGTTTAATTCAATTGTTTTGCATAGGAATATAGCAAGATTAATCTGGATTAAATAGAAGGCAATTGATCACTTGGAAAAGGACTTTTGGCATTTGAGAATTCCTGTTAACAATTCAGTAGGCATAATAATTGGGATAATTGGATAATTGATTTATAATTCATAATTGGGGATATTGAAGTCTTAATATTTTTTTATTTGAATTCATTCGTTAAAATCTTAGTTTTAATTGGTTAATTTAGTTTTCTTAATTAGAAAAAAAACACGATTTGAGATTGTTTAAATAAAATTAGTTTGGTTAAGAATTAGTACTTGGTGATTTTTATTAAATAATTCCTCGTGGGAACGATACTCTACTTTCACTTTATTACTTGTTGACCGTGTATACTTGCGTATTCATTGATCATGAAATTGATCAACAAGTTTTTGGCGCGTGTTCGGGAATTAATTTAATAATTAGTTTCAATATTAATTTCAATCAAATTAGTCTTAATTTAAACATTTTATTTTTATTTTTAATTCTCTTTCTATATTTCTCTCTTTTCGTGTACCATGGATGGCTTTGTGTATCAATGGCCATACGAACATGACTCAACCAAGGGGAGCGAGATTGAAAGACTCGAGAAACTTTTCGCATTGTCAAGACCGATTGAGACACTTTCGAGGATGTTTGAAGCTTTTGAAGCTCACGTCGCCAAAGTATGCTAAGCGGTTACTTATGATTATTGTCTTTGGAAATCATACGAGTCATCAATGCGCCCATCGGTTCGAATGAAGACAAAGATAGTGGTGATTACCCCAATAATTATGTCTATCCCAACAACTATCATCGAGGATTGGGGTATCACCGAATTTTTCATGGAGTAACAATCAGTCAGTACGGCCAACCACCTAGACAACAAAACACCTCCGATTTCAAAATCCGACTCAACAACCGAGAGAGAGGATATCAAGTTTGGAAGAAGCCTTGGAAAAATTCATTAGAGCTTCTGACAAAAAGAACGAGGAACAAGATAAGAAATTGAATCAAGTAGATCTTACTTTGCAATGCCATGGGGCATCGTTAAAGAATTTGGAAAATCAAGTGGAACAGATAGCACATGCGTTGAACAGCCGTCCTCAATACACCTGGACCTATGACATGGATTAGAGATCGATGGAGAGCCCGAGCCAAATCTACAACTGGATGAGCCACGAGATGAAAAAGAGGAGACAAGTGGGGATAACGACAACAAGGTCGGTGAAGAACTAATTGTGAGAACCAATGATGATGAGCCAATGTTATTTATGCCTCAAGTGCCTCCTCCTCCACAGTTCAAGAGTCCGGTTAGATTTGCAAAACCTTGTCCGATTGGTAGTCATGTCGTCGGCAATACTCTCTGTGATGTAAAAGCAAGTACACCTTCGAAACCATGGTGCGATGAAATTTGGAGAAGATAGAAGAAGAAAGCATTGTGTCCGACAAGCTTCAATACCAAAATATATTCGCAGACACAATGGAGAAACCACCCAGATCTTTGGGACGTTCTTGAATGTGATCTTATCTAAAGAAAGCATGCTAGGTGACATTAATACAATGGCTATCGTAAATGGGAACCTACCAAAAGCTATATTATTTCGGATGGATGGAGGGTTCCTCAACTTTCGTAGAGGGGAATTGGATGAGAATTGAAGAAGTCCGATTTGAGACTATAAAACAAGCGCTTATTGGGAGGCAAACCCAAGTTTAATTTTTATTTTTAGTTTTTATTAAGTTTTATATTAGTAGTTTTGAATTTGCATTTATTTAGGATTTAATAAAATTGCTTCTATCATGGTTTTACAAGTTATTCAAGTCAAATTCAAGTGTGGTGCCCAATTTGTTCCATGTGCTTAGCCTATTCTCCAAACTTAGCGGGCAAGGAGGAAGATTGCTATATTTTCAAGGAAGTCCTCCGCTTTAATTTTTTCTATTTCACCTATTGAGGACAATGTCTAGTTTAAGTTTGGGGCATTTTAGTGTCGTATTGCATATAGTTAGTTATTTACTTTGTAGTTCATTATGTTTTCTAAGTTATTTACATTTAGTTGTTGCATTCGCTTTTTTTTTTAAAAAAAAAATTTAAAAATCGCAAAAAATAGTAGTTAGTTTACTATGTTTGTTGCGGTTAGTTTATATTTACATGATTCCAAATCGTTAGATAGTAAAAGTCTATTTTGGCCAATGATGAGACTGGAGTTAAGTAGATAAGTATAGTATTGAATATTAGGGCTTTGATGTGATTTCTTGTTATGAATTAAATCTTTTCCTGTTTGAAATCGGGTATAATCAAGGTTAAGACGTTAATAATATGACTATGTTAATCGATTAAGTTTAAATTGATACATAATGGATTTTTAAGGATAATACTAGTTTGAAGGAATGAAAGACATGAATAAAGCGGAGATGGCTAAATTTTGATAAAACTTAAGTTCGGGGGGAAATTTTTGGGTATATAAGCTTTAAAAAAAAACAAAAAAAACATGTTGAGTCTTGTGGTGGGTTGAGGAGAAACACTCCCCATAAACACAAGCGTGAGATGGAGCGTAAAACTTCTCACCAACCATCTATAAAAAAAAAGAAAAAAAAACAAATTACCAAGTGGCTAGTTTTGTTTGGGGCCTTTGTTACTTGAGTAAGCACGCTGGAAGGGGTATCTTAAAACCTAGCGCCCTAAGGTCTTTATATGGTGCAGGAGTCGTTGGTTGAAAGCTCGCTAGGGGTGACATTGTTAGCCTAATGGAATGAGACATTACAGTTATGGTTAAAAAAAACAATAAAACGGGAAAAGAGCAAAAAGCCCCGTAATGAAAAGTAAAGCATAAGTATCCAGTTGGACTCTTGAACTTGGTGGATGTTTGACTTTAGTTGGATATAGCTTGTTCGTGAATTTTGTGAATTTGCATCGTATGATGCCTTCAAAGATATCTATTATGTCTTAAATTTGATTTTATATCGATTAACATTGTTGTGGAGCACACACGCATTTATATCAATGATGATAACGAGTCTAAGATTTGATGATTGATTGGGAAATTACCGATTTGTTTTAATATGATGTATTATCATGTTTACTTGATTTCTCTAAGGTAGGTTGAATAGACTTGTTTTACGTCATTCTTTGTTGGATTCAGAGGCATATAGATTAGTTTCTTTACATTGCATTGCATAACATTTTTGTGTTTTTAGCGAGGACAAGCAAATATTTAAGTTTGGGGGTATTTGATGAGTGAGTTTTATACCCATGAATTGGATACATTCGCTTAATTTATTGTTGTTCTTAAGTCTTTTAGGATGTTTTTATGTGTTTGTGTCTATTCATGAATGTTTTATGTTATTTTATAGGAATTGGGCCAAAAGTTACATGGATCGATGTTTGGGGTGGCTAGATTCGCGTTTTTTCTACTTGCCATTTACACAAAGAGCCACTTGGAGCCAATTTGACTATAGCTCCTAACATTATTTCGAAAACCTCAAAGAATGAAAGTTGTAGATCTACTTCTCCTCTTTCCGGAACATCTTGAATCATCAAAATCTGAGTTCAGACGAAGAGGTTATGGCCATTTTCCCAAAGGACGTCAGAGCAGAAAATGTCAGATTTTGGGCGTGGCCAATGGGCGCTATTTCTAGTTCATTTTCTAGCTGGGCGCTATAAAGGCAGATTTCAATATTGCAGTGCCAATATTTCAAGGCCTGGGAAGAGACGGGAAGGTTTGGACGCGTTTTTGGGCGGAATTTTGACACCTTTTTGACTCCAAATAGGATAGGGGTTGTTCCAAAACTAAAAATTGTACTTGTAACCTATAAATACATGATGTAAGGCATAAAATAAAGGGGAAATACATAGCTTAGCTTGGAGATTACATAGGTTAGCCTAGATTAAACACTCCTTTAGATTAGAAAATAACCCTAGTTCTTATTAGTTTTGGAGATTGAAGCAACTTGGGGACCATTGAAGATCAAGAGCAAGAGCTAGAGGGGAGCATCAGATTTGCTGACAACAGATTCTATTCTCTTCTCTCATCTTACTTTTATCTTTTGATGTCTATTCAGTTGTGGATTCTTGGTTTTAATTCATTAATTATGAACTAACTATTTTGAGATTTCAATTGAACTTTTTTATGGCTATGAATTAGTTATTCATTATATTCAGATTATTTGTGTCAAAGTGAGTTGTTTATCTTGCCTTATGCTTATTGATTAATTATCGATCAATAATTACTTTGTTACTCTAGAAGGAATTGGAAGAGGAATTCTAGGGTTAGAATGGGCATGATATCATGTGACTTAGTTATTTGCATGATGTGAATAATTAGGTTTGTGAATAGAATGGAAATATCTTTTAGCCGCATGTAACACGTAAGGAATTGGGATTGGAAAGAGTTTAATTCAATTATTTTGCATAGGAATATAGCAAGATTAACTGGATTAAATAGAAGGCAATTGATCACTTGAAAAGGACTTTTGGCATTTGAGAATTCTCGTTAACAATTCAAGAGGCATAATAATTGGGATAATTGGATAATTGATTTATAATTCATAATTGGGGATATTGAAGTCTTAATCTTTATTTATTTGAATTCATTCGTTAAAATCTTAGTTTTAATTAGTTAATTTAGTTTTCTTAATTAGAAAAAAAACACGATTTGAGATTGTTTAAATAAAATTAGTTTGGTTAAGAATTAGTACTTGGTGATTTTTATTAAATAATTCCTCGTGGGAACGATACTCTACTTTCACTTTATTACTTGTTGACCGTGTATACTTGCACGTATTCATTGATTGCGAAATCGATCAACATCGGGCCCATTGAGCCTAAAGCCAGTAATGGACATCGATTTATCTTCACCATAATCGACTACTTCACCAAGCGGGTAGAAGCAGCCTCCTTCCCTAGGGTTACCAAAGAAGTCATCATTGCTTTCATCAAAAATAATGTCATTTGTCGATATGGACAACCAGAGGTGATTGTGTCAAACAATGCTAAGAACCTCAACAATAAAATGATAGAGGAATTATGCAGTAAATTCCACATCAAACATCTTAACTATGTCATCTATCATCCGAAGATGAATGGTACTGTTGAAGTGGCTAACAAAAACATCAAGAAGATCATACAAAAGATGTCCGCCAATCACAAAGAATGGCCTGACTTATTGCCTCTTACTCTGTTAGCCTACAGAACATCAATGCGCACTTCCACTGGGGCAACCCCTACGCATTAACCTATGGGACAGAATTAGTGCTCCCCATAGAAGTAAAAATGGAATCCCTCAGAGTGTTGATAGACGCTCAGCTGGATGAAGACCAATGGGTACAAGACAGGTATCACCAATTGTCTCTAATAGACGAAAGGCAAACCATGGCTATCTTCTATGGTTAGTTATATCAATAGAGGATCGCCAGATCCTACAACAGAAAAGTCCGGCTACGACAGTTTAAACAACATGACTTGGTTTTGAGGAAGATCCTTGACAACCAAGATCAATCTAAGGGGAAATCCGCTCCTAACTGGGAAGGCCCATTTGTTGTCAAGGAATTATTGACAGGAGGTGCTCTCAGATTACAAGAAATAGACAGCGATGAATTTCCATAACTCATCAACTCGAACATCGTGAAACGGTACTACGTCTGAAGTAGCCATCAAGCAAACATCCTGGTGTTGGATCATCAGATCACCAGTCATTCCGGTTCTTTAACCCTTTACCACATACAACTTTTCCACACTTTGCCCCTCAGGGAAACATATTTTTTGAGCCAGCAACCTGGCTTCTCCGCGGTCCTACGACTTTGGTCATCCCTACAGGGATTGAACCTTTTCGCGCTTATAGTTTGTTACCCCCAAACATGGAATCAAACTTTTCACGCCTGCAGTTTATCTTCAACCTAGGATCAAACTTTCTCCCCCCCATAGTTTGACCTGCCCATGGGATCACGTTTTTCAACTCGCCCTGAGGGGCGAACTACGTCGACCTGATCTCCTCTTCAATAGGAGTACGTAGGCAACCATTTTACATGGCCCGGTCACAATAAAACTAAAACAACAAAAACATTTCTACTCCCTTCTCCTTATAAAAACAAAATAAAAAAAAACTCCTACACCATTCCTGCCACATACAGCGTTGAACCTCTTACACCAGGTTCGAATTACGCAGACCTGATCTTCTCTTCAATAGGAGTACGTAGGCAGCCATTTATGGTTCGGTCTCATCCCCCCTACCAAAACACAAACCCTTGTCAACTGGTACTGTGATCATCCTTCAATCCACTACATTCCATTCGGCTTCAGAACAAAGGGATGGAATTACCTGAACTCCTCCTAAATAGGAGATTCGGCGACCATCTAAGCTATGGTTGTGCCTCAAAGAGCAACACCAATCCATAAGAGATGAAATTAACTAGGCTTCTCCTAAATAGAAGCACTGGTGACCATCTGTGGTGCGGTCAATCTCAGAGAGGAAAGCCACACTCCTCTCCACATTTCCATACAGAAACCAGCCCCAAGACACCAAAGATGGTAGGGATACACACAGATCAATGATCCATTTTGAACTATCCAGTGATAACTCAATGTCCATCCCTCAAGGAGGAATTCAGAATACATCAAGATCACAAGCCCTGAAGAAACATGCAAATATCAAGCAAGCAAAATACATATTTAAAAGGGAAGTGATCAAAAATATATTTCCCTGCTATATATAATGTTATTTGATATACACAATGTAAACTGTACAGGACAAAATAGCTACGCTAGTCTATGCAGGAAAATATCAAAGCACCAGCTACAACTCAGGATATATACGAGCTAACAAGCCCAACATGACATCCCTCTCAGAAGAAGGAAGTGAATCTGTGGTCTCCTATACAAGGGTATCCACACGACCCAACAGATCTGCAGCCATCTGCATGGTGACCATATGCTCATCAATGTAAGCGCTCATCTCTGCGATCATGCCAGTGGTAAGAGACCGCACTGCAATACTATCTTTGATGGCAAAATCCCGAGCAGATACGGCACTATCCCGCTCAACTATCACTGCAACTCTGGTTGATCTAGCCTCATCACGCTCGATAACAACGGCGTCTCTACGAGCTAATGCATCGTCTCTCTCTAACTGAGCTGCGTCTCTGCCATCAAGGGCAGTCAACATCAAGGCTCTAGCCTGGTCTCTCTCGAAGGTCATCGGATGAAGACTACTCAACAAAATCTGCCAAATGCGAGATCACGACAGTCTTTGGTCTTTGGGAGAATCTAAAGAAAATGCTGGCAACCCAGCAATTAGCTCCTCCTCGATGTGGGAATCAATGTCCTCCATGGGCTCTCCATCGTCTGAGTCACTATCCGGTATTGTGGATACTGCCGCAACCGATGAAATCTCTATCTCCATCCACGCAGAATACTCTGGCGAACATTTCGGATGGAAAATAGAGAAAATTGCTACCTCACGCTGATCCCAGCAAGCGTATACATGGGATCGATCCTCTGCTGAGAGATAGCGAGAAGCTAAACGCTGACCTAGCGCCCCCTCAAAAGGATGAAAATCCTGGAACTGGTCAAACTGCGACATCACGACCATCGGGTGATAGGTAGTCATACCCCTCAAACCAGCCAGAGGGAGATAATCCATGCCCGGAGCATGAGTAATAAAGCTATAGGGTGAGCTAAGCCCTGAGCACGGCAATATGACAAATGGATCTCTGATATCCGCCAAGAACATAGACCAAGACATGGCGTCCATACACTCTGATGGCTGAAAGGAGTATGACATGGCTATATCATGGGTGAAGTAATATACATGCCATCTAAAAGTGCCGATCGGTCTCATGTGTGACATGAACCACACGTACAGCATGACTGAGCTGCCTATAAATACTCTTGTCGGATAAGTGCAGCAGTATGTAGCTGACCTCAGAGTCTCTGCTATAATCATAGGAATGATGGTACGACCCTCCCTGAGAGCTCTCACTACCATGATGACTCCAATGTCTATCTCATCTATGTACCGTGGCATATAGATATATGATAGTACGCACAATAGCAGCACATCAACCCTGGCTAGATGCCAATGATCCTCCAGTGCAGTGAAATCCCCAGAATGTCATGTATAACTATCCTCAGAGCCAAATCTCTCAAACAAAAAACGCTGGGATATAACGTGGCCAGAGGTAAGCTCATCCTGCACCACCCTACACCTCAATCTAGTGAGGGTCATGAACCGTCGACTCATGTCCCCCAAAGCCATATGCACGCAAGGTCTGTCCAGTGGCAGCATCGTCAACCGTGCATACTCCTCCAGGGTAGGAGTCAACTCCTGGGTCCCAAATCGGAAAACCTGCCTATCCGATACCCAATGCTCTAGCATGTCGTCCATGAATCTAATGGGAACCTGAAACATCAACAGGGTCATAGTATGCTGCAACAAATGATCTATGATCACCCTGTCTGATGGTGACATGCTATCATACCACGATCGCATACCCGATGCCACCAATAATGGTGGGGTATAATCAATACGGCTAACTGTCGAAGAAGACATCTGTACGGGTCGTGTCATAAGACCATCCAGGGGTCAATGCTGAATATCTCTGGACATATATACATATGCATAACATGATACATGCACTACAGATAATATATGGAAATATGATATAGGGAATGAAAAAATGGTGCATACATTCCTAAATATATCAACATCTAATACATCATCTCTGTACAGCTACAAATACAGGGAAATGGGGCACATACGCCCTACTACTAACAGAGGCCTACCAAAAGATATAGCGAGAATGGGGCACAGCCACCCAATAGCTAACAGAGGCCTATCAAAAGATATAATGAGAATACACATCAAAAGAAGATAATGGTGTCAATATCTACATCATCAATCCTGTCCACCTGATGTAACTCCTCCTGAGTTACTGGATCTCTATCAATAGGGATGTCAGGCCTATACAAAAGAGGATCTGCACCAGCAAAACCAAATGGGTCATCTGAGGGGCCATCGCCTGAGTTGGAAGGATCAAACGAATCGCTTTCTCTGGGATCTCCAATAAATGCGGATAAAGAAATATGCGGCCCAATGAATTTGGGTCAAATTTGTCAATATGTGTTACATGAGTCGGATCTCAGACACAGGCTAGCCAATCCTTCATCATCATGGATCTTGGAACCATATCCCCCATAAATTGAGTGGTGCGGGTCTGAGCTCCAATAGTGCGAGGGAACCACCAACACTAGAATATCTCCTGAGTGCAGGGGCCCTCTGATAATGTAAAACCATCTACCCCCAACAATGGGATGTCAATGACGGGTGACTGTGATACAGGCCAATGACGCCTGGTAGGAGGCAAGATCGGTATACGAATATCCTCTGTGGTGCTCTTAATAGCACGCTCTCCTAAATAGAGCTACCATCCTCCATCTGTAAAGAGAGGAACTCTCCGGGTGAAGATCACATACTCGACGCCAGTCGAGTACCCATCCTCAAAACTGATGGCCAAATGTTCCCCAGAATAGGAATCCACGTAATGATATCAGCTGTCAATAACTCCAGCTGCAGGCGACAATGGGTGACACCCTCAGCTACAGGGACCTCCGCCAGTATGGAATGATGCCATCATCGTCCTCATGGATAGGTATTTAAACCTAACACGCTCACAAGACATAGACATAGAAGCCTCTCATAGGCCCAAAACTACCAACACAAAGGCATACATCTGCAGTCAGTAAACACTTTTAACCTATACATGGGAAACGACAAGAGAAATACTCACCAGCAGGAATGGGTAGAATCCTAACCAAGCCTCAGTCAAACCCTGCGAGCGCATACGTATGCCCCTGAGGAAATAGGCAAAGGTATAAGAACCCCAATCATACTCTCCAATACGGTCCATATGACGCATGGCGCTGACCAAAGCGAACGACACCGTAGAAGAGTTATCTGCTATGAAGCAGCCTTAAATGATCATCAGGAACAATCGCCGAAGAATGCAATCCCTAACTCTGACATCATTAGGCATGGGCTCGTTCAACAGCCCGCTCATAGCATCCATGCTCAAAGGACCCGTACGCACAGTCCTGCCTTTGAGCGCTTCCGTCGAACTCCTAACAAGGATCTGATGGAAGTAGGGGTAATATTCGCCATGCAAGGCACTGGTTCCCCTCCAAACTCCATACCTATGATAAACGCCAATCCATCGGCATCATCATCACCTCACAGTCCAATAGATGGAGTGACTGAGTCTGATGAAACCATCACTCAGATAATGCCCTGAGATAACCCCAGGGACAACGACGGGGAAGGATGGAGAAGAATGCCCCGAATCCCCAATCATGCACTACCGCTCTATAGTCGGGATGAAGAGCCTGATACATGGAGTGTATGCTAAACCAATTCCCTCGAGGCTGTGTGAAGCCGAGAACCTGCATGAAATGCAGATCGACATCAAAATCCTTTACTCCTCATCAATAGAAAAGAAGGAAGATCAAGATCTAACGTCATACCTCGTTAGCATGCAAATATATCGAGGGATGTCGACTCAAGTCACCTAGAAGTTCTGGGTTTGCCACCTGAATACTCGGGAGGTCCCTATGGGAAACATGTGCAGCAGGAGCGGGGTCCGCAATCGGAACATCCTCCTCCTCGTCCTCAATGTCCAGCACATCAACCCGGACTGGACGTATCACCATCTCCACCAACCGCCGAATTTGTCTAATGTAAGCAGGGTCAAGGCACTTGAAGCCCTCCTCCGTACACCGAAGTGGTCTACACGGAACTACTCGGCTGATCCAGATCCATAATATCTGGACAACAAGTCTCCAAATCACCTCAGAAAGGGTGTGGTATTTCCTGACTTGGAGCTTTTCAAAATAAATTTTATGACTACATACATGCATGCATTACTTTAACATACATCTACGGTGGAGTTAAAATTGCATGACTAATTAAATGCCTGCGTTTTGAAAATTTTTGCCATAGTCCCCTTTGTAAATCGGACTATCCACATGCACATAGGCATGACTAGGTGGCCATTCAGTAGCACACCTGCCCCAAAGTTATATACATAATATATGCATTAAAAATCAAAATCATCAATACAAAAGGTTAACCTCAATACCAGGAGTACTTTGCCTTTTTACCTTTTGCTATTGGGCCTCAAAATAGGACAAAAATAGCAGAAAAAGGTGCCAATTTGACTGTCTCAAAATGTGACGCCCCCAAAATTAGGTATACATCACCCATTCTGAGTCGCCAGATACATGGTACAAAATTCAAATACAACTTCATTTATACAACTGTTGAGCTGTCATATAGAATACGACCACAATTAACTGTGAGTTTTAATACAAATGTATGTAACTCTCATGGTGCCTCGACCACAACCTTACAATGGTACTTTACATAAAAGTATAGTCAAAAACTATTTTAGAAATTAAAATCTTTGGGAAGTGCTCAAGGAAACCTTCGTACATGGGAGGCCATGTGTCTAGGTTATAATAGATATCATATGGCCACAGAATTATCCTTGGTTGACACAATAGACCCCAAAGAAAAACGAGAAGATTACTATCATCTTCTTTCCAATGGTGAGTCTTCTCTTGACATGTAACTATCTCCACTGCCTCCAAGTGAATATTATATTTCAAAAAAACTCCAAGATCATATAGGTAGTGCCCGTGAGATATACTCAAGAAGTGGATGCGCACAACCCTCGCTCTTATGATAACACGAGGTTGTATATCATTAGACATCTTGTATGATAGTGGCAAAACACCCTTCCAAAGTTGGGTTCACCTCACCCTATTTGATTCACCAAATATAACTACTAAATGTTGTATAGAATACAACACACTTTTCTATATTGTTTAGGAGAACCTCCACAAACTAGAGACCACTGTTTCTATTCCTCGTTATCCCGGCTCAACCAGACAACACTCTTTATGGCAATACTCTTATTACACCGAAAGGAATTGTGAAGTAAAGGGTGAGCACAACTAGCCCAAAGAAAGAATATCATGACTAAAGATAATTAAATTATCAATAGCTTTCATCAATAATAAATCGTAGATTTAGAACATATGGTAGATGATAAAACTTTTCAACCATAGTTGCAATGAACGAAAGCAATCCATTAGAAGAGTCAAATAGACCATAAGGTCTATTATCTTTCTATGTTAAAAGTCCACCAATAATGTTTTATCCTCGTAACATCAATCAACAATTCCATTCCACGATCATGTGAATAACTCATAATCACAATTGTGATTCTAAATTCCTCTTCGCACCTCCAGATTTAAGATAATTTTCATCACTTATCTTCACCGAAACATCAAAAAATTATGGTTATACCAAATCACAATTCTCGCCAGAATCATTAAATCATCATTTTGCACTACTACCAAAGATATTCATTATTATCACATCCATGAATTAATATTTCATTGTCGAGACTCAAACTCAATAAATAATAAATAATCACATCATCGAATCATCCCACCGCATCTACGTGCCAAGGATATTCTTTAAGATCACGACCACTTAATTATCCATGCACTACGCGTCAAAGATAATCGTGTTTTCATCAACGGTCCCGATCATGCCATAAAACAATTCATATTTTTGCACCCTCGTCAAGAGAATCCATAGCCATAATCATACCAAAAATTGTCCATCAATGCACTACGGCCAATGAGGACTTTTTCATTAATATCACAACCACAAATTATCCATGCACCACGGGCCAAAGATAATCGTGTTTTTATCAACTGGTCCCGATCATGCTATAAAATAATTCATCTTTGCACCTCGTCAAGAGAATCCATAGCCATAATCATACCAAAAATTGTCCATTAATGCACTATGGGCCAACGAGGACTTTTTTCACATCATTTACAACATTACTACCATGATTATACCTAATAATCCTCGGTCATAATCATACCAAGTCCATCTCTATGCACTGTGCCACAGATGACTTTCAACATAATATAAATATGAGGATGATGACAATATTATAAGCATTAATCAACTAAATCAAGGATAAATATTAAAGACTTTAAATTTATCCAGACATTATCAATTACTTAATAAAATCATAATCTAATATCGTTAATACTATAACAATATTTTAATCACTTCTTAAACTTATAAACAATTACATTTAATTGTTTACACTTTTCAAATAATGCATTTAATCATTCAAAATGTCATACTCATAAGATTTCATCACCAATAATCAAATTACTCATCAAAATCAGATATACCTTATATAGGATTTCCAAGCCATAAAATCCTATTTACCAATTCTTCAACTCCATATAACATATTTAACTCATATGTTCGTAGCTAAACTATTTTCATGAAAAAATACCAAATCAATTCCCCAAAAATTATTCTTTTTTCGTGGATTTAGCATAATATAGTCCCATATTGAATATATATTTTCTCGACATTTTAAAATTCATTTACTATTTTTCAAAAATCAATTTCTAATTAATTCCTTAAGAAATTAGCTACCTCACGGTTAACTCCGTAAATTCCCAAATCTTGGCGGTGATCTAACACATGTTAACGTGAGCTTCTAGTTTAAATTTCATGGTCATCTTGAGTTATAGAACTCCTAAGTTATAGCGTTTTTCATGGGAAAAACCTAAATATTGAAATGGTCATAACTTGCTCATTTTAAGTCAGAATGAGCTCATTTTTGGACAGGAGGTACTTTATACCATATACTTTTTTGTCCCAAAAAGGTCAGAATTTTTCTCACAAATTAAGTGGCCGAAACAGCCCTTTCGTGACAACAGCCTTTTTCATATTTTCTAGTTTTTCGTACTTTGCTAAAATCAGTCCACACGAAAATCTATAACACCTTTTCCAGTGATTCCACTTGGATAAGTTACAAAACTCATAGACCAAACTCTAGAACTTGACCACACTCAAAAATTCGAAATATAATAGAAGATATGGTCAATTGAATTTCATGTTTCATTTTCACCAAAATTTGATTTTTCAACCCTTTGTGACTTCTAAGAAAATTTCATGTTTTCACATAATAACTAACATAACTCATCATAGCACTTTCTAATACCACATATACCCATGATTTTCATTAGTCCAATGCTTTTATTATGACTTTCATCATAATCCACGTAAACAGATCATTTCCACAATTTAACAAGGAATGAAATACAATGGATCGTTCACCATGCATGTGGTAATCCACATAGACAGGTTATTCCAACAGAATAATAAAGAATAGAATAATAGAAGGATTCACCATGCATACGATATGATAGAGACCGCATGAGATAGGTTATTCCCAATGTAATAATAAATACTTTTAACTGTGTCCCACAAAACGCATGCATGTGATATTCCAACAAAATAATAAAAGATTTTAACCAGTCCCGCCAGAAATGCATGCATAAGATGTTCCAATGAATAATAATAAAGATTTTAACCAGTCGTACAGAAACGCATGCATGTGATATTCCAATAGAATAATAAAAAATGGAATAATGTAAGAATTTCACCAAGTATAGGGTAACTCACAGATACAAAAGTTATTCCAATGTAATAATAAAGAATGGAATAATGTAAGTTCTCTTCATGAACTCAAAAGAAATAATACCCTTTACTAGTACAACAAATAATATCCCCTACCTTAGAAAGAAGAAGACGAATATAGTAAGTAGAAGAAGAAGCGTAACACTTTTCTTCTTTTCTCTATAGTTTCTCTCTAGAGTTTCAAAGTGAATTCGTAAGAAATAATGAAGGAATGAGCTTCTATTTATAGAAAAATGGATTGCATAGTAACTAACTCATGAACGGTCCAGATTGATTTACTTTAATCTGACGGTCCATATTTAAAGCAAAATCTTTTAAATAAAATATAATATATTCTATTTATAATCTAATAAAACGAATAACTTTATAAAAGATTTTACTATGCAAACACTATGCAAGCACTATGCAAACACTATGCATAATAAAATATAATATATTCTAATTATTGTCTAATAAAACAGATAACTTTATAAAAGTATTCTGTTTTATATAAAAAGATTTTACTATTAGCCTAATAAAACGAATAACTTTATAAAAGTATTCTGCTTTATATAAAAGTTTTTCATTTTATTACATTAATAATACTAATAAAACAAAACTGAGTGACTTATTACGTAAGCATCAATAATCAATATCGTGTGCTACTATACAACCACGCATATTACTGTACTTTTAACACCGGGTGTTTCAACAGTTAATGGTAAAGCTTTCGCCGTTATTTTCATAAAAATATTTTTGTCATTTTTTCAATCCGATAATAATTCCGTTGTAGGGGTCCACTAATGATTTACCGTCATGCACGGATATTCCCCGACAAAAAGAATATTCCCGACTAATCTAATATTCCCACACAACGTAATATTTTATATCAACTTGCTTACTTTGCAAAAACAATTTCACATATTACCCTTAACTTTAAACTTTTATCAATTTAACTATTTACCAAAATAGAAAAATTGAATACTTTTATTTCATAAAATTCGGGGTCTCACACAAAAGTTAAATTTTTTCACATCATTATGTTCAGCATGGTTTAATACTAACATTTACTATGTTGAATATTTTTTATCAAGTCATTTAAGCATACATAATCACTACTATGTGTTTAGATGCATTTCATATGATAAGTCATTTTCCAACAGATAAAAACTGGAAACAAGTACATGCATATGTTACCAGGATAGTGTAGAACACTTGTACGGTGATAGAATTTGCAGAAAGTCGCCCGAACTTTGCAGATCTGAAGGAGAGCTCTCAGATTTTTCTTCACTGCACAAGTTGAAAATGACTTATGAGATCAACCTACAGGATATTAGTATCCACGGTTGGCCGCAGGTCCACTTGCGGCTAAAGCAGGTGTACCTGCGGCACCCTCATGTGGGTTCCACCCCTCCGACTTGGTCCATTTTGAGTTGCAAAGGAGTTCTTACAGACTGAAAAGGTCAAATCAGGGATAAAAATGCTACGCGATTGAGCATAATAGCTTACAAATCCTGGTCTTCTCAGATTGAACCTTGGGTATGTCCATCATTCATTGGTATTCGTCCAAACATAGGGTACACTATACTGATGATTTCAAATGTTATCAGCCACGCTCGACAATACCTTACGCAGGTCCAATGCCGCCAATTCAGGGTCAACACCCTAATTCTCTAACAATCCCCGGCAGGGGTCACAACGCAATATCAAAAGGATCCCCAGCGGGGGTCACAACGTAATATCAAAAGGATCCCCGGCGGGGGTCACAACGCAAGCTCGAGAATCAAATCCCCGACGAGGGTCACAACGCAATATCAAAAGGATCCCCGGCGGGGGACACAACGCAATATCAAAAGCGGATCCCCGATGGGGATTACAACGCATGTTCATCCATTGACACACATATCAATGAAGGTCAAGCAGCCTTGACATCAGTATGACCATTGGCAAGTAAATCCAATGAAGTTTCGGAAGCCATCCGATGATATTAGTCGTTAAAGCACGCATCAGCAAGGTTACAATGTATTCCCCGGCTGGGGGTCACCACGCGTTATCTTCCCTTGATGTATAAATGAAAGTCAAGAAACCTTGATGGTATTTTAGTCGATGGCAAGTAAACCCATCAAGGCATCAAAAGTTGTTCGATGATTGCATTCTGTGGTATTCAAATTCCCCAGCGGATCCCCGGCGGGGGTCACAACGTATAGCAGCCATTGATTCACATGTCAATGAAGGTCACGCAACCTTAACAGTCTACCCCACATGGTTTTCATCCGTTGATTCACACGTCGGTGAAGTACAAGTCAACGAAGGTCAGACAACCCTGACAGCATATGCTATTGGCAGAAAATCCAACAGAACATTGACATATCCCAGCGATACAAACCAGGAAAAAGTCAGCATCATCAAGGAGGATCGATGATGGAATATGTTATGCACATCCTCAAACAGACAAAACTTTATCCCCACAGATCTCTTACACATGAGAGGTACCTCTTTAGAATCAAGTCTGTATCAGGGATTAAGGACTTTGGTGATATCCCCAACATCAACGTCAAACAGATTCGGATCACATATCCAATCGGGTCATAGTTGCCAATCCTCGGTAAAAGTTACAAGGATTTGGCGATCATCCCAAAGAGATGTCAAGTTGGGCAACAACCCCGAACACATGCATCATACATTTGCATTATGTTGCATTTTTCAAGTGTCTAGGATTCTTTATCCTACCCATGCATTGCATTGCATGAATATGATAAAGAGGGGCATCTGTAGACACTCAAAATTTTCTGCACACCTGTCACTGACATTGCAGGAATGCAGATTCATCTTTTAGAGATAACCCTGGAAGACAGCTCACATCCAGTCCGGATACTACCAAAAGTTCAGTCTCAACCCCGGAGCACACACCGGGAGTAACAGTTCTAACCTCGAAGATAACCCCGAGGCATGAAGTGCCAACACCGGATATTCCATCGGAGAAGACCGATTAATCTCAGAGATAACCCTGAGGTATCCAGTCTCAGTCCCAACACTGGGAATAGAAGATATCAACCTTGGAGATAACCCCAAGGAGTACAGTTCCAGTGATAACCCCGAAAATGCTTGTTTCAAGTGCATACAATCAGCTTCAACCTCGGCACTAACACCGAGGCACTCAGGACCATACTCAGAGATAATACCGGGAGGACAGGTACAGCTCAGAGATGATATTGAGGACCTTCAACACTTGCAGCAGTCCAATCTCAGAGATAACCCTGAGCAACGTCTGCTTTACCAGCCCAAACCGGCGATAACTCCGGTGAGGGGAAAAGTCATCATCTTGCCAACTCAAGGCCACATCACGTCGTCTCAACATCTCATACATACATTTCTACACCACGATGTCCCACAAGAATCCAGGAAAACCAATCTCGAGTGACTATTGTGCAGGGTAACGTATAAAATTTAAAGCCTAAAGACCGGAGGGCACCATCCCATCTTCATAACTTCGTACAACCTCTAATCCCGTGCCATTGTAAAACTCTCGACAACGACGGTCCGAAATAGGTCCTATATACCTCAGTCGGATGCCCGAATTACAATTATGAAAGTTCGAGCGGAAATTGCAGTGCCTACGTGCATGTACTACGAGATAACCCGACCCGAGAAACTCGGGGCAACTCGGGCAGCCTCAGGTACACCTGCGGCTCCCCCCTCTATAAAAAGAGGGCTTGGGGTGGCCATTTTAAAAAAAGAGAGAAGCGAGGAAGCCCTATCAAATTTGCTCCGTACTTACAATATACTGAGTGCTTTCTCATTTTATACACTTGTGAGCTCATATATAACTACTTTTTACTCCATGGAATGAAGTTTCATCCACTTTAAAGATATAGAAGCCTTCTTTAGCAGCCCACTGTAAGCCTTCTCACACACTTTAAAGCCTTTCTCTTCATCTTTGCACACACCTTTCTTCACGTTGAGAGTCGTGGTTATGCAATGTGGTTTGCCCGTAACTTGATCCGTGGTTTTATTTTCAGTTTGTATATACATATATATTTATATATATATATATATATATATATATATATCTTTATTTATTTATAAATATGGACTAACATTATCGAGTTATGCCTCGATTGAGCTCGAATTTTAGTGCGGAAGCGTTTATTGCTTTATATATATATATACTTATATATATATGAACTGTGTGTCGACTTTGTTTAATAAGCTTAGACTTTGATTCGAGTGTTTATCTTTAATATATATATATATATATATATATATATATATATATATATATATATATATATACTCATATATATATGAACTGTTGTCAAACTCTGTTCGATGAGCCTGAATTTTACATCCAGTGCGTTTATTGCTTATATATATATATATTCATCCCAGCTGGAGTTTATTTCGTGGTGGTTGATCGCTTTTACAGCTTTCTTTACGTTTCGTCCTGCCTGAGTTTACTTCGTGGCAGTTAATCGCTTTTACAGCTTTATTTACATTTCATCCCGCCTGGAGTTTCCTCCGTGACGGTTGATCGCTTTTACAGCTTTATTTACATTTCTTCCTTCCTGGAGTTTCCTCCGTGGTGGTTGATAGCTTTTATAACTTTATTTTCATTTTCTGATCCCCCATGGAGGTGCTTCGTGGTGGCTGATCATGTTTGTATATATATATTTACAACTTTTATATATATATACCGCCATCGCTTTCATGTAAATTGCGGATCATGTGAGCCTAGGAATCATGTGATCACTGATTCAAATTTATTGGATCTAGATTCTGGTTCTCGTGATGGATATTTTGGTATGGCGACTTGTAAATTATTCTGATTATGTCTCGAATTTCCTCAGATGGTTTTCATACCCACGAGAAAATTGGCATTATTTTGTACATTATTTTCTTATAGATGCTTCGCATCTCGGAAATAAAATCAATCAAGCCGAACACTTAATAAAATAAAAGTGTAAAAGGTCTCAATTACTATTGAGCACAAGGGTTTGAAAAACCTCTTTTATAAAACATCACTATCATATCTTGCTAAAATTGAATTTTTACACAAATTCAAACCCTGTGTATATAGGTGCGAACGAGGCCTCGTACCACTTCCAAATAAACGGCACATTGACCCACACACACATTCAGATAATAGTTTCTTGAAATGAGGCGGTCACTGTTGTAACACGGATGTCGGGGGGTGCCTAACACCTTCCCTCTGTATAATCAAGTCCCCGGACCCTAATGAATCTATGTTTCATCAACCAGTTTAGCAATGTCACATCACTGGGTCAATGTGAAAACTTTTTCTCGGTTGTGTTGGTACAACCATTTAAAAAACCAACTAGCGACTCTTAACAGTCCATCGTCGACATTATACATGTCGAACCTTTTTCACTTGTTTTTTCAAACAAATCTCACCTAAAATGAGAACACCAAAGAACAAGTAACGGAAAAGGACAACTAAAAATCCCGACGTCGACAAGTGCTATGCCTCGTTTGCACTTATATATAAAGGGTTTGAATTTTATATAAAAGTTCAGTTTTAACAAGATATAGCAATGATGTTCACTTTGTGGTAACATCATTGCATACCCGGGGTGCCCGTATGCAACACGTTGTCTACTCAAACTTTCAAAACTTTAATCTGAGCATCTGATTGAGGTGTATAAGACCTTTTTAGGAGTTTTGTTGTCGAGATCTATACAATGGCATGGGATTAGATGTTGTACGAAGTCGGGAAGATGGGACCATGCCAAGGTCTTCAAGCTTCAAATTCTATCCGGTATGCTGTCTTGTGTAGTAGTCACTCGGGATTAGAGTTATGATTCTTGTAGGACATTGATGTGTAGAATGTATGTTGAAATGTTGTTGAGATGGCGCAATGTGGGATCGAGATGGTAAAATGATGATTTTGCCCCTCACTGGGGTTATCTCCGGTTTGAGCTGATTTAGCAGTCGTTGCTCAGGGTTATCTCTAAGATTGGATTGCTACAAGTACTAGATGTCTTCAGGGTTGTCTCTGAGGTGTGCCTGACCTCACGGGGTTGTCTCCGGGTTTGGGACTGAGTGCCTCGGGGTTATCTCCGAGGTTGAAGCTGATTGTTGTGGTTTGAAACAAGCATTTCTGGGGTTATCTTTGGAACTGCGATTGCATTCCTCAGGGTTATCTCCGAGGTTTGAAATGAAACTCCTGGGGTTGAATTCAGGACTGGAATTAAGGATCTCGGGGTTATCTTCGAGATGGAAAAGACTGAGTATCCTGGGGTTGTCTCCGGGATTGAGCCGAGCTGTCCTCCAGGGTTATCTCTGGAAGACGATTTTGTCCTCCTACAATGTTAGTAACAAGAATGCAAAATTTCGAGTGTCTACACTCGCCTTACCGCCAATCATGTCTTATGTTAATAACGTTTTCACATATCCATGCTACGTAAATATGTGGAAGACCCAAACCACATTATTAAATTAGAACTAGATGAGATAACCAAAGAATTAACGTATAAGGAGGTACATGTCAAGATCTTGGATAAGAAGGAACATATTCTATGCTCAAAGGTTATACCTCAAGTTAAAGTTTTATGGAGAAACCATAATATTGAAGAAAAGGGCGCGTCCGTTCAGGCAAAAATGACGTTGTTTTAGGGCATTCGTTCAAACATATAGCGCTTCCCAAAATGACGTAGTATTAACGCGTCCATTTGGCACATAACGCTTCCCAAAATAACATAATTTTGATAATAAATAACATTTATCAAAATGACACAATTTTGATAATATAACAAAAATAAACAAAATTTATTTAAATTTTGTCCAAAAAATTATATACAAGGACCTAGTGTAAAATCCCAACTTTTAATGAATAGTAATGTTTTGATTTAATAAATGTTATTGTTAAGGGTCATATATGTAAATTATCAGATAAACAGTTGTTGAGGAATATTCGTTTTGTCGGGGAATATTCTTTCTGTCAGGAATATTATATTCAGGTAAAGTACAACGACGCCGAAATAACCAATCATTGGTGTTCCCCACAACGGAATAACTGCCGAATATAGAAATCGACATAAATAACCTTTTTAAAAATTGATGGAAAAACTTTTACCGTTAAACTGTTAAAATACCTGGTGATAAAAGTACAGTAATATGCGTTGTTCCACAGTAATACGCGATATTTCACAGTAATACACGGTATTACATAGTATCTCTAATTATTGATTCTTACATAACAAGTTACTCAGTATTTCATTCAATAATTGCCACAGTAGTTACTGCATAGTATCTCATATTATTGATTCAATAATTGTTACAGTAATATATGCACAATATTTTATACTATAAAATCAATAATTGTCATGACACAGTAACTCATATTATTAAAATAATATTATTGAGTAGTATTATCGACAATGTCTAGAAAGTTCTATCGAGGATACGGGTTAGGTTATCTGATTGCGCGCCAGTAAGGAGAAATCCTTATCGAAAAGCCCCTTCTTTCTCGGAAATGATCTGGTTGTCAATATTATAAATCTATAATATTAACTGAGATCAATTATTTCCTACTTAAAAGATGACAATCTACGAATATATTAAAACATCCATTTTTTTCTTACGATGGAATTATTATGTAAATAAAGTATTAGTGGACCATATGTCAACATTCTTATTTTATTATTCAAGGGAAGGTCCCTCATTTACTAAAATTTCTTAAGTAGTGTACCTATTCTTTCTTTTAATTCTGGCAGATGATGAAATTCCTTTTTAAAGGAGTGGTCCCTCATTTTCCATGCCTTCCAAGTAAAATAACTTTTATTTCTTTTAGATTGTGATGGTCCTCATTTGCTAAATTTGTTTCAAAGGACACGGTTTTCAATTTCTTTAAACTTTGGCATATTAGGAATTATTTCCTATATGGCCCCTTGACAACAAAATTTCCTAAACACGTGCTCTTATTGGTCTTCCCTCGTATACTAGTAACTTGCTTTTCTTCCATGGGCCATAATTTTAATTAAACCGACAAAGATTAGCTAAGTCATGGAGTTGAGGGAATTGAAATCTTTGGCTTAAGATCCGTAATTTAAGGAAACGTGTCTCCCAACTTCACCTATAAAAGGATACATCTTCAGACAATGAAAAATACATCATCACAATATTAGAAATTCTTCTTCTATAGTATTGTGCGTATTTTTTTTAGTATAAGGATACTTTGAGTGTAGTTAATAGTGCAAGATTTCTCCATTATACCGGTCAAATATAGTCTCCTATTAAGGTAAAGGATATTATTTCATTTCATATTCCTAAATTTAAACTTATTATGGTAAGTATTGCTTCTATGATCCTGAAATAATTAGAAATTCCTTGGGGTTTGTGCTTAATCTAATATCATTCAACTGTAATATTGGTCTGAACTTTCTTATTTTGTGGTACTATTCTTCCATGGTACTATTCATGCCTGAGTACTATTCTCCGAGGTACTATTCATGCCGGAGTACTACTATTCACGACAAATTAGTTTTTTTTTCTTTGTCCAAATTATCTTTGAAATATGAATCTTTAATATCATTCTTGAATTTTACTCCATAATTGGTTATCATGTTGACAATTTAGACATTCTTGAACTCTTAATAAATTAAATTACAAATCTCTAATATTTATCCTTGATCTCACTTGTATTCATCCTTGTCACCATCCTCATGTTTAAAATGGGGTGAAAAGTTATATTTGGCCCGTAGTGCAAAGATGAACTGTTGATTGGTTTGATTATGATCAAGAATTGTGTATTGGTATAATCATGACCTTTAATGTTACAGGCAAAGGCTTGTGGTGAAAGTTCTCTTCGGCCCATAGTGCAAAGATGGATATGACCACTGGTGATACAAATGAATATTTTTGGCCTGTAGTGCAAAAGATAAAATGTTGATTTTCATAATTATTAATTGGTGTTACAGGGATAAAATATTGATGATGGACCCTTAAATCATAGAAGATAGTAGACATCATTCTCTACTTGATTCTTCTAATGGATTGTTTGTTCCGCTGCAGTTGTTGATCTAAAACTTGATGTCCATTATATTTTATCTGTTTTATCATTGTTGAAGACTAAAGATAATTTATTGCTCATTATCTTAGTTATAATATTTTTTTACTGGGCTATTTGAGCTCACCCATTTCTTTTTTGTTCCATTGTTCTTCTTAGGAAATGTAAGTGTAGGTGGGACTAGTCGTAGAGTGGAGTAATGGTCCGAGATAGTTACTATAGAAGTCTTCACTATGTTGTGAAATAGTGTGATAATAACTATAATGAAGACTTAATTTGATTTTGGATATTGTCGTATTATGTACGGTGTAATATTTGTATTAAAACTCACAGTATGTGTGGTCGTATTTTGCACGACAGTTTAATAGTTATAAATAAAAAAATTTGTATTTAGATTTTGTGGTATGTATTTTGGCGACTCAAGATGGGTTGTGTGAACCTATTCTGGGGGCGTCACACCTAGAACCATGAACCATGAGCCACAAGCCCGGCCCAACCATGCTAATCGATCGGCACCGCGCGCGTGTGGGTTTGAACCAATCCTTGGCTAAGTTCTCTCCCTTTCACAAAAGTGGGGTGCCCCTTGGGGCCCAAACCCAGAGCAACTATATTGTATATAAACTTATTAAAATTTTAATTCTTAATCGATGTGGGACTTGGCTTTGCACAAGTATTTATTATCATTTCCAAGGGTGATATTTGGGAGTTAATTTCTTATTCATTACTTAATGGATTTGAGCTTCCAAATACTTAATTTAATCTACTCATGGAGTATAACACATTGTGTAAGACCCCAACTTTTATGAATAAAGATTAATTTTTTTCGAAATATATTTTTGAATATTATGGTGTGGATTTGATATAATGTTATAGTTGTGGGTAATATTTACAAATTTTGCAAAGTAAGCAAGTGGTTATATAATATTAGATTGGTCGGGGGAATATTCGTTTTAATAGGGAATATTCGTACGATGGCACAATCATTGGTGGACCCCACAACGAAAGTATTGTCGTAGTTAGAAAACGACAGAATTATCTTTTTTATAAAAATATTGGCAAAAATTTTACCGTTAAACTGTTGAACTACATGGTGGGAAAAAAATGCGAATGTCTGGCGTGATTGCAGAAGTAGCAGTAGCAGTATTGGTTATTGATGCTTACGTGAGAAGTCACTCGGTTATACTCAATTATTGCTACTGATGAATTCACGATAATTTCTTTCATATTATTGATTCAATTATTGTCACAGTATCATCTGCATAATATTTTATATTATTAAATAAATAATTGAGACGACAAAGTTATTCATATTTGTAAGACCCCAACTTATTATAAATAAAATTGAATTTTCCTTTATTCATTATTCTAAATTAATAAGGGTTAATTTGATATAATTCTTTGGTTATGGGTGAAATGTGCAAAGTTTATAAAATAAGCAAGTGGTTATAAAATATTCATTATTGTCGGGGAATATTCGTTTTGGTCGTGGAATATTCTTTTTTTAGGGAATCTCCGACGACCAGTAGCGATCATTGGTGGGCCCATAAACGAAAAAACGATAAAGATTGAGTTTTATAAATTACGACGTAAATTGTTACCCTTAACACCGTGGGGTTACACCGGTGGTTAAAATCTGATGTCTGGCGTGGTTATACAAGAGTAGATACCGGTATTGCATGATGATTATTGAATTATTGATCTTTACGTAAGAAGGCAGCACTACTCGATAATTGTTACGTAGTTACCGCTCAATATTATATTTTATTGATTCAATAATTGCTTTGCGTTGATATTTTGTATTCTTTTGTTGTTTCAATAATTGTCATTACACAAGATTTTCCATTATCAAATCAATAATTCATATTATTTGAATAATATTATCGAGATAACATTATTGGCAATGTCTAGAAAGTTCATCTAAGGAGAGGTTTGGTCACCTAATTCAAGGCGTCGATGAGGAGAAATCATTATTGGAAAGCCCCTCTTCCAGGAACTAGCGGTCTGGTTTATGCATCTTTGTGATTTTGTAATATTATTTTTAAATAAGTAATTATTGATTATTATGATAAAGAAAATATTTATTTTATGTGGATATAGATGGAGAAAATTTTTAATGTGACAATTGTTGAAAATTAATATTTTATCTTTTTCTGATAAAATAATTCATTTAAATAAATTATTTTAATAATATATTAACGGTGATATTTTTATAATGAATGTGGGATATATGAGTATATGAGGAGGTAGAGTATTTTGTTGCATTAAATGTTTAATATATGTTTTGTGTGTCGGTGGACACAATTCTTGATAGAAAATTGATTATAGTATCGTAAAATCGCTTGGTTTGTAGATTTTGGTCAATTTACATTTGGAATTTGGAAAACTTTCTTTTGTAAAGTTGTAGAGAATGGAATTTCCCATGGAAAGTCGCGAGTTTTGAATTTTTTCGATAACCGAGCTATTTTCTCACTTAATTGTTGAAGTTTTAAAATAAAATGATTTTTATTAAATTAATGGGTGGGACCCACTTTTGATAGGTGTTGAACACATGAAATTACGCTATTTTCTTCTAATTTGGTGGCTTGGTTGGTGGAGGCATGCATAGGAAATTTGAAAATTAATAATATTATTTTATTATTTTAGTCTCCTTTGGTGTTCTAACATTTTCCTATAAATAGAGGGCTAAGTTAGAATTGAAAATCACACGTAAACTAAGTTTTCTCTCTTTCTCTCTCTAAATTATCGGCGTATTCTTGTGAGTATACTTTGAGTATTGCTATACTCTGATGAAGTTTACAAGACTATATCGAAATTCAAATGTAAATACGGTTATTTTGAGGTAAGGGGTATTATTTTCTTCTTAAATGATATTTTTCTTCAATATCATTATCTTAGAAGTATGGTGAACTTTTTTTATCAAATTTGGAACTTGTTGTGTCGGGGTTACTATTCACGATATAATACATTATTCACGATCACGACATTATTCAATAGAAAAATAAAATTTTTTCTTTTGTCAAAATATCTATTCTCGGATACTAGCTTTGATTATATCCATGTTTTGATCATTCTTGAATTTTACACCAATATGATTATTTTTGAAGTATTTTTGGACATGGGTAAAACAAAGTACGAATCCTTAATCCTTAATCCTTGTCATTTTGTTTCACCTTTGGATTCGTTTCTTTAAAAATGTTTTCATCATCCTCGGTCCTAAATGGTGATATAAATGAATATCTTTGGCTCAGTAGTGCAAAGATGAACGATTAAGCGATGAATATCTTTGGCACGTGAGTAAAAAGATGAGCAGTGTTGAGATGAACATGACCAATGGTGATACAAATGAATATCTTTGGCTCAGTAGTAAAAGATGATTAAAGATGTATATTGATTGTTATTACAGGGATAAACTATTGATGATGGACTTTTAAACCTTAGAAGAAAGTAGAATTCTTTCTCTACTTGACTCTTTTAATGGATTCTTTGCTTTTCATTGCATTTGTTGATCTAAAACTTGTTGTCTATTGTATTCTATTAGATTTTTCCCTGTTGAAGACTAACGATAATTTATTGTATATTATCTTAGTCATAATATTCTTTACTGGGCTAGTTGAGCTCACCCTTTTCCTTTTTGTTCCATTTTTCTTCTCAGGAGGTGAGAACATAGCAGGATCGAGTCGGGGTATGGAGTGATGGTTCTAGGAAGATGTTTTATTGTCCTCACACTATTTACGTAAAATAGTGTATGAATAATTAATGAGGACTTATTTGGGTGTGTATATTGTCTGCAGAAGACAATATTTGTATTCAAACTCACGGTTTGTATTGTCGTATTCTACACGACATCTGTATTGTCAAAGTTGTAGTTTGCTTTCTATACCATGTATTTTGGCGACTCAGAATGGGTGTTGTATACCTATTTTGGGGGCGTCACAGTTGGTATCAGAGCTTAGGGATATGATCTCTGGCGGAGATCGGGAATTGAATTAGGAGGGGAGGCAGTAAACCCTTCGCTAGTGTGTCCTACCTAAGCTTATTTGTTGGTCGGTCATAATATAGGATATTATGTGATATGTTAATTTGTTTAATTAACCCTTGTTTTATGGCGAGATTTAAGAATGCATTTGTTGAGAACGTTAACAATGGAGTTTATGAGACCGTGGAGACGCCAAAGACTCACCAACGAGGAGAACGTGCAACAGTGGCAATGTTCCTCCTGTGAACAACGCCTAATCGAGCAAATGATGAGCACAGGATGTTTAGAAGCTTTTTGCAGTTCATGCAAAATCGACGAGGAGACTCGTGTACAAAATACGGAGGAAATGATAAGAACTGCGGTTTGTCACGGCCAAACAATTCAAAGAGTTGGGACCACCAGATTTCCATGGAAAGTTTCGGATCCGATTAAGGCGTAAACGTGGGTCAAGCAAATTACCAAGATATTCGATGTCTTGGGGTGCACGGAGGAACAGAAGGTTCCATTCGCCACCTTTATGTTTCGTGGTGAAGGTAGATTCTTGGTGGGAATCGTGAGGCGTACTGACCGGATGCACACTTAACATATCTTGGGAAAGATTTCAGAAACTGTTCAATGACAAGTACTTTCCAGAAAGTATTCGTCATATGAAGGAGGTAGAGTTTATTAGACTCGAACAGAACAACATGACGGTGTCTCAATACGAGGCAAGGTTCGCAGAATTATCCAGGTTTGCACCTCATTTGGTGGAGAATGAGGAACGAATGACGCGTATGTTTCTGAGAGGTCTAAAACCAGAGATTCGTCAATACCTTATCTCTCATAAATTTTCTCTGTATTCAGATGTTGTCAACAGGGCTAAATTATTAGAGCGAGATAGTGAGTATACTCAACCGAGGGACCACAATCAGGGTAGTCATCAGAATGATGATAACCAGCGAGGAGGAAAGAATATGGACAAAGGCGGTAACCACTCAGGTGGTAATCGTGGACATGATAATAGGAGAGGTGACTCAAGTGGAAATTTCAGAAAGAGAAGATTCAACAATGACGGGAAGATATCAACTAAAGACCAAGACCAACAACAAATGCTGGGGAGGAGAGCATCACCCGGTTAGATGTTACAAATGCGGGAAGGAGGGACATATCAGCCCAAAATGTCCACAACAATCCAAGGTATGTTACAACTGTGGAAAGGAAGGCCACATCGCTCGAGATTGTACTATAGCGAAACCAAGTTCAGCGGGAGTGGTGATTCCAAGGGCTGTCCCAGATAAGTCGAAATCAGCGATTCCTGGAAGAGCTTTTGTCGTTACTGGCCAAAACGTGAGGAACCCAAACGAGGTGATCACGGGTAAGCTAATCTTGAATTCTTGCGAAGTTTATACCTTACTAGATACCGGTTCTACCCATTCTTTTATCTCTCCTACTTGTGCTCAACGTTTAAACTTGACTCCGGAGAAATTAGATTTTGATTTATCTGTTGAAACTCCGTTGGGTGAAACCTTCGTTACATCTACGAGTTTATAAATCTTGCATGATCCAAGTTGGCACTATCACATTACGTTGATCTTATCTCTTTAAAGATACTTGCTTTTGATGTGATTTTAGGAATTGATTGGTTAACCACTCATCATGCCAAAATTGATTGTTTTTCGTAAGGTTGTTAGTTTTCATATTCCTAACCAACTTTGTCATGCAATTCAAACCACTAAACCACTAAAATCGATCCTTTGTCATATCAAGCCACAAAGCTATTCGTTTATTGAAAAAGCGGATGTCAAGCCTTTTTAGCCCATGTTATGGATTTAAATAAAGACAAGTCAAATTTGAATAATATTTACGTGATTAGAGAATTTCGATGTATTTCTGAAGAGCTTCGGTGGCCACCCCGTAACGTGATGTTGAATTCTTTATTGACCTTGAAGGCAAAATACAAAGCCCATTTCTAAAATCCCATATCGAATGGCTCCTATTGAACTTCGTGGAGTTAAAAGTCCAACTACTGAGAGTTATTAGACATCCGGTTTCATCTGGCCCCTAAGACGTCTCCTTGGGGTGCTCTGTTTTATTCGTAAAGAAGAAAAGCGGGAGTATGCGACTTTGTATTGACTATCGAGAATTGAACCATGTCACCATCAAGAATAGGTATCCGCTACCTCGCATTGATGACTGTTCGACCCGATTATAAGGAGCGCAATTCTTTTCAAAGATCGATCTTCGCTCGATATCATCATTTGAAGATTAAACCGAGGATATTCCAAAGACGACATTCGAGGACTCGATCACGGGCATTATGAATTCTTGGTCATGTCTTTTGGATTGACTAATGCTCCCCGCCGCTTTCATGGATATGATGAACCGTGTATTTAAGGAATATTTGGATCGATTCGTTGTTGTCTTTATTGATGACATCCTCATCTATTCCAAAAGCCGTGAAGATCATGAGCACCATTTGAAAGTCGGTACTACAAAGACTTCGTGAACACAAGCTTTATGCTAAGCTGAAGAAATGCGAGTTCTGGCTTGAGGAAGTAGCATTCCTCGAGCGCGTGGTGTCAAAACAAGGAGTATCTGTTGACCCGCAAATATTGAAGCAATACAAAGTTGGGAGCAACCAAGTCGGTGGACTCAAGTCTGTGACTTTTACGGGCTTATTGGTTATTTTTAGGAGATTTATGGAAGGATTTTCTCGAATCGCTACTCCACTAACTCAGCTGACTAGGAAGGATGCAAAATTCTTATGGAGCGAGGAATGCGAGAAGAGCTTCCAAGAGCTCAAGAGGAGACTCATTTTGGCACCTGTTCTGACAATACCATCTGGTTTAGATGGATTTATTATCTACAACGATGCTTCTGGCAAGGGGTTAGGATGTGTCTCATGCAACATGGGAAAGTCATAGCCTATGCCTCACGACAACTCAAAGAATATGAGAGGAATTATCCTACTCATGATCTGGAGTTCGGCAGATGATCGTGTTCTTGCGTTGAAGATATGGAGACACTACTTGTCACGGGGAGAAAGTAGAGATTTATACGGATCATAAAAGCCTCAAATATTTCTTCACCCAAAAGAACTCAACATGCCAAGAACGACGTTGGTCGGAGTCATTAAAAGATTACAATCACACTATTCAATATCATCCGGAAAAGCGAACGTAGTAGTTGGACGCATTAAGTAGAAGATCATATGCAAGCACGAAAAGTGCGATATTGTCAACGCAAAGGCCCATTTGTATGACTTGCAAAGGATGGAGGTAGAATTAAAACTCTGGGGACCCACATAATGATGGCGAATATACAAGTAGAACCGACTTTAATCGATAAAGTTAAATTTTGCTCAAGCTACGGACACAGGGGGCGATGCGTATGAAGAAGAAAGCGCAAGAAGGAGCTATTAGGAAGCAAGAATTGATGAGGAAGGAATACTTCGAGTCAATTCTAGACTTTGTGTTCCTAACGATTCTGACCTGAAGCATAAAATCATGATGGAGGCACACAACACCCTGTTTGCAATCCATCCTGGGAGTACCAAAATGTATCATGATATTCGACATACATTTTGGTGGAACAATATGAAGAGAGAGATTGCGGAGTTTATCTCAAGATGTTTAACTTTGTCAACGTGTAAAGGCGGAGCATCAAGTGCCAAAAGGTCCATTGCAACCACTTGAGATTAGGAATGGAAATGGGAACACATTACTATGGATTTTGTTACTGTGTCTTCCCAAAGTTTCTCAAGGCGTAGATGCAATTTGGGTTATTGTTGATAGATTAACCAAGTACGCCCATTTCTTACCGATACGCTGAGACTTATCCCTTGAAGCGTCTTGCTGTCGTATGTACGTGAATGAGATTAGACGATTGCATGGCATGCGGTATCCATAGTTTCGGATCGTGACCGAGATTCACTTCAAGATTTTGGGTTAGCTTGCGAGAAAGCTATGGGCACGGATTTCTGATTGATTCAAAGATACCATCCTCAAAGCGGACGGACAATCGAGAGAGGACTATTCAAACCCTTGAAGATCTATTAAGACTCGTGTCCTAGATTTCAAAGGAAGTTGGGATAAGTACCTACCTTTGGTGGAATTCTCCTACAACAATGATTATTAAGCAAGTATAGGCATGGCTCCATTTGAGGCGCCAGTATGATTTAAAATGTCGTTCTCCATATCTTTGGGGACGAGGTGGGAGAAGCAACATTGTTGGGACCCGTAATTAGTACGCATGACTACGAGAAAAGATCTAAATGATTCGACAACGTATTCAAACTTCACAAGATCGACAAAAGAGTTATGCTGATCTTCATAGAAAGGACGTGGAGTTTAATATTGGAGATCATGTATTGTTACGTATTGCTCCATGGAAAGGAGTTACAAGATTTGGGAAAAGAGGAAAGCTCAATCCAAGGTTTGTTGGTCCATTTGAGATTCTTCTCAATAGAATAGGAAGCGTAGCCTATAGACTCGCGTTACCTCCAAGTATGTCTCGTGTTCACAATGTATTCCACATATCTATGCTTCGTAAATATGTGAAAGACCCGAACCACATTATTGCATTAGAACCGAACGAGATAGCCGAAGACTTAACGTACGAGGAGGTACCTGTCAAGATCTTGGATAGGAAAGAGCATGTCTTACATACGAAAGTTATACCACGAGTTAAGGTTTTGTGGAGAAACCATGCAATTGAGGAAATGACATGGGAGTTGGAATCGGAGATGAAAGCGAGGTACCCTCACCTTTTCGATATACCAGGTACGTACGTCAATTTCGAGGACGAAATTTCATAAGGAGGGGAGGTTGTAAGACCCCAACTTATTATAAATAAAATTGAATTTTCCTTTATTCATTATTCTAAATTAATAAGGGTTAATTTGATATAATTCTTTGGTTATGGGTGAAATGTGCAAAGTTTACAAAATAAGCAAGTGGTTATAAAATATTCATTATTGTCAGGGAATATTCGTTTGGTCGTGGAATATTCTTTTTGTCGGGAATCTCTGCACGACGGCGCAGTCATTGGTGGGCCCCATAACGGAAAACGGTTGGATGAAAGAAAACGACAAAGATTGAGTTTTATAAATAACGACGTAAATTGTTACCCTTAATAACCGTGTGGGGTTACTCGGTGGTTAAAATACTGATGTCTGGCGTGGTTGCACAAAGATAGCTACCGGTATTGCAGTATTATTGAATTATTGATCCTTACGTGAAGAAGGCACTACTCAATAATTATTACAGTAATTCTTGTTCAATATTATATTTTATTGATTCAATAATTCTTTGCGTTGATATTTTGTATTCTTTGTTGTTTCAATAATTGTCATTACACAAGATTTTCCATTATCAAATCAATAATTCATATTATTTGAATAATATTATCGATAACATTATTGGCAATGTCTAGAAAGTTACGTCTAAGGAGAGGTTTAGTCACCTAATTGCATGCCAAAGAAGGAGAAATCATTATTGAAAGCCCCTCTTCTCTGAGGAACTACTGGTTGTCGATCTTTGTGATTACGTAATATTATTTTTAAATAAGTAATTATTGATTATTATGATAAAGAAAATATTTATTTTATGTGGATATAGATGGAGAAAATTTTTAATGCGACAATTGTTGAAAATTAATATTTTATCTTTTTTTTCGATAAAATAATTCATTTAAATAAATTATTTTAATAATATATTAACGGTGATATTTTTATAATGAATGTGGGATATATGAGTATATGAGGAGGTAGAGTATTTTGTGGCATTAAATGTTTAATATATGTTTTGTGTGTCGGTGGACACAATTCTTGAGAAAATTGATTATGTATCGTAAAATCGCCTGGTTTGTAGATTTTGGTCAATTTCTGTTTGGAATTTGGAAAAACTTTCTTCTGTAACGTTGTAGAGAATGGAATTTCCCATGGAAAGTCGCGAGTTTTGAATTTTTCTGATAACCGAGCTAATTTCTACGAATTGTTGAAGTTTCAGAAAATAAAATGATTTTTATTAAATTAATGGGTGGGACCCACTTTTGATAGATGTTGAACACATGGGCTGCTATTTTCTTCTAATTTGGCTGGCTTGGTTGGTGGAGGCATGCGTAGGAAATTTGAAAATTAATAATATTATTTTATTATTTTAGTCTCCTTTGGCGTTCTAATATTTTCCTATAAATAGAGGGCTAAGTTAGAATTGAAAATCACACCAGAAACTAAGTTTTCTCTCTTTCTCTCTTTAAATTATCGAGCGTATTCTTGTGAGTATACTTTGAGTATTGCTATACGGTGCGAGTTTTTGTCAGCACTATACCGAAATTCAGTTAGAAGTACGGTTATTTTGAGGTAAGGGGTATTATTTTCTTCTTAAATGATATTTTTCTTCAATATCATTATGTCAAGTATTAGTGAACTTTTTTTTTTATCAAATTTGGAACTTGTTGTGTCTGGGTTACTATTCACGATAATACGGACTATTCACGATATCGACCTTTATTCACGAATACTGATCTTATTCAAGAAAAATAAAAAATTTTCTTTTTGTCCAAAATATCTATTCTGGATACTAGCTTTGATTGTATCCATGTTTTGATCATTCTTGAATTTTACACCAATATGATTATTTTCGAAGTATTTTTGGACATGGGTAAAACAAAGTACGAATCCTTAATCCTTAATCCTTAATCCTTGTCATTTTGTTTCACTGGATTCGTTTCTTTAAAAATGTTTTTCATCATCCTCAGTCCTAAATGGTGATATAAATGAATATCTTTGGCCTGTAGTGCAAAGATGAACGATTAACTGATGAATATCTTTGGCCTGTAGTGCAAAGATGACCAGGTGTTGAGATGAACATGACCAACTGGTGATACAAATGAATATCTTTGGCCTGTAGTGCAAAGATGATTAAAGATGTATATTGATTGTTATTACATGGATAAACTATTGATGATGGACTTTTAAACCTTAGAAGACAGTAGAATTCTTTCTCTGCGTGACTCTTCTAATGGATTGTTGTTTCCGCTGCATTTGTTGATCTAAAACTTGTTGTCTATTGTATTCTATTAGATTTTTCCCTGTTGAAGACTAACGATAATTTGTTGTATATTATCTTAGTCATAATATTCTTTACTAGGCTAGTTGAGCCCACCCTTTTCCTTTTTGTTCCGCTTTTCTTCTCGTGGAGGTGAGAACATAGCGAGGATCGAGTCGGGTATGGAGTGATGGTTCTAGGAAGATGTTTTATTTTGTCCTCACTATTTACGTAAAATAGTGTATGAATAATTAATGAGGACTTATTTGGGTGTGTATATTATACAGAAGACAATATTTGTATTCAAACTCACAATTGTATTGTCGTATTCTACACGACATCTGTATTATCAAAGTTGTAGTTTGCTTTCTATACCATGTATTTTGGCGACTCGGAATGGGTGTTGTATACCTATTTTGGGGGCGTCACAATATTATTATTTACAATATTGACAATGTCTAGAAAGTTCATCAAGGAGAGGTTTGGTCGCTTTAATTGCTGCCATGATAGGAGAAATCCTTATCAGAAAGCCCCCTCTTTCACAGGAATGATCATCGATTGTTAAATATTGTGAGTAATAATATTAATGATGAATAAATTCGTGTTGATTAAAGATGAAATTGATATTTCCATTATGTTTGGATTATTAGTGTTAGTGGAAATCGACATCTATTTCGATAATAATGGATGTCTGGAGGTTATATTGACCAATCGGGTAATTAATCGGATAAATGAGCAATTAATTGCTATTCATTCACATGCTTATAACCATTTGTTCACATGTGTGTACTATTGATTCACATGCATGTACTGTTAGGGGATGTGGTGCAAGATTGATAATACTTGCATGACTAAATTAAAAATGGAGGTAAAGATGAAGATATTATATTGTAATATTTTGAGCCCCAAAACGTGCAATTATCGAAACTATATTTTCCTATACATAGAAACTCATTCTTCTTTCATTCTCACCAATTCACTAAGACTCACAAGAGCAATTATAGATAGAGAAGCTATAGAGAGAAAGAAGAAGAGAAGTCTGCTACTTCACTATTCCAGTATCCAGTCTTCTTCTGAGGTAAGGGATATTATTTTGTTCAGTATTCATAGGAATGATATTTTCTTTCATACTCTGTAGTATGTGAGTAATATTATTTCGTCTCGTATTTTTGATTATACCCTCATTTTGTTAAAGTATTGCTTCCATACTCCGTGAAATTAGTAGAATATCCTTGAAATTTGCGCTTCATCTAGTATTATTTCACAAGGATATTTTCTACACATTCTTGTTAAATTTTAAGCTTTTCATGCCGGAGTACTGTCCATGAGTAGTATTCATTTTTACGATACTATTCACAAAGTACTATTCATGGAGTACTATTCACAGGATACTATTCACAAAGTACTATTTATAAAGTACTATTCATGAGTACTATTCATAAAGTATTATTCACGGGATACTATTCCCAAAGTACTATTCACGGGGTACTATTCACTCGGGCACTATTCACCTGGGGAGTTATTCATGACAAAAATTGATTTCTTTGTTGTTCAAATCATTTTTGATACAATATTATTCTTAAATTTTATTTCACAAAGCAGAATCATGTTGACAATTTGGACATTATTGAATTCTGGATAAATTAAGTTATAAATCTTTAAAAATTTATCTTTTGCTTTCTTTTAATTGAATTCTTATATCATTGTCATCATCCTCATGCTTATATTGTGATAAAAGTCATATGTGGCTTACGTGCATAGATGTACTATTGATTGGTATGATTATCACCAGGGATTATTCGGTATAACCATGACCATAATGTTACAAATGATGTGGTAAAAATCCTCATTGGCTTGTAGTGCATTGATGGACAGTTGTTGGTATGATTATGACCAGGGATTATTCGGTATAATCATGACCATTGATGATTACATGAATATCCTTGGCCCGTAGTGCAGGGATGATTCGATGATGTGGTTTATTTATTAATTTCGAGTCTCAGGTGATAAAATTGATGATAAACTTTTTAAATCATAGAAGATAGTAGATATCATGCTCTACTTGACTCTTCTAATGGATTACTTGTTCCGCTGCAGTTAAACTTGATGTTTTTTATATTTTATCAGTTTAACACTGTTGAAGGCTAACAATAATTTATTATTCATTATCTTAGTCATAATATTTCTTACTGGGCTAGTTGAGCTCACCCTTTGTTTTCATTATTCTCTTCAGGAAATGAGAATGTAGCTGGGACTAGTCGGAGAACGGAGTTACGGTCCAGATGTTTGCATTAGTAGTCCTCACTATTCAGTGAAATAGTGTGATAATAATTGTAATGAGGACTTTATTTGAGTTTGGATACTCTCTACGAGACATTATCCGTGTTGAAACTTTCAGCTACGTTTTGTCGTACTGTATAAAAGAAGTTTGTATTTAAATTATGTACCATGTATTTGGCGACTCAAGATGGGTGATGTACACCTATTTTGGGGGCGTCACACATTGATATGTGGAATGATTTCAAATAATTAATGACACCCACTTTAATTTAGGCTCAAATTCTAACAATCCCCAACATGAATGAAATTTACTTTCAGCCTTATGCAAATGTTATGCAAACTCTGAGAGAGATAGAATTGGAAATCATCTGTATAGAGAGAGATGACTTTTAGCTTTAAACTTCCATTGTGAAAGACTATCAGGTTTACTAGTTGTCTAGTGAACTTGATGTTTTAAACTGTCCAACTATTTGTGTAAATCGAGACAATAGTAATTCACACAGAATCTTTCCAGACATTATTTGGTTCTCATGATTTTTTTTCATTTTGGCCCCGAACAATCCCGGATTTATGATTTCTTTAGAGAAGTATAGCCTTATCCTACTCATAGAATTGGTCCAGTTCACACTCACATAGATGATTCTTAATAAGAGTATTCTGCCATACCCCACTTATTTATCAAGATTTAAGAATTATTAAAAGCATAACTTATCATGTAACCGTTGTAGGTATCACTGTCTCGTATCATAGGAATGAGCAGAAGAAATTAATTTTTGCAGAGTGAGTTGGTTGAATCATTCATAATGTAGTTGTCCCTTTGAACCTAGATCTTCGGATCTCTGGTCAACTAGGTTGGGTTTCCATCATGTTTATAGGCTTTAAACCCATTCTCTTCGAAGTTATTTTTACTTGCTCTCTAGTCAAACCTTTAGTCAATGGATCCGGTATATTTTCTTTTGACTTTATGTACTCAATCATTAGAGAGCAATTGTTTTATGGTATTATGTTTACGACAATTATGTCTAGACTTACCATTATACATGTAACTATATCCCATCCCAATTGCTGATTGACTATCATAATGGATACAAATAGGCGACATAGGTTTAGGCCACATATGAATATATTCTAAAAAGTGACCACTGAGCTTCTTCTACAGCCTTATCCAATGCAATAAACTCATATTACTTCGTTGATCGAGCAATGCATGTTTGTTTAGAAGATTTTCATGATACTACTCATCCACCTAGTGTAAACACAAAACCACTTATGGATTTAGAGTTTTTTATATCTGATATCCAGTTCGCATCATAGTATCCTTCGAGTACTGTTGGATATCTTGAGTAATGCAATCCAAAGTTTTGAGTATATTTTAAATACCTTAAAACTTTTATAATCTCTTTCCATTGATATTGTCCTGAATTATTTGTAAATCTACTCAATTTATTGACATCATATGCTATGTCAGGACATGTATAATTCATTACTTTCATAAGGCTCCCAATTATTTGTGCATACTCAGATTGTGATATGCTCTCTCCTTTATTTTTAGACAAACGTAGATTTATATCTACTGGTGTTCCCACGAGATTGCAATCATATTGATTAAATTTTCTGAGTATTTTCTCAATATAGTGTGATTGTGATAATACTAACTCATTCAATGTTTTAGAAATTTTAATTCCTAATATTACATCAGCAACACTTATGTCTTTCATGTAAAACATATTATTTAATATTCTTTTGGTAGCTTTAATGATTTCATTATTACTACCCATAATGAGCATATCATCTACATAGAGACAAATAATAACAAACCTTTTCTCAGTGTCTTTGACACACACCCATTTGTCATACTCATTTATCTTGAAACCATTTGACAACATTGCACTATCAAACTTTTCATGCCATTGTTTAGGTGCTTGGTTTAATCCATAAAGGGACTTCACAAGCCGACATACTCTTTTTTCTTGTCCTGGAACAATAAATCCTTCTGGTTGTTCCATGTAGATTTCTTCTTCTAAATCTCCATTTAGGAAAGCTATTTTCACATCCATTTAATGTATCTTTAAATTATATATAGCTTGAATATCTATTAACATCCTAATTGAGGATATTTTTGTCACAAAAGAATAAGTATCAAAATAATTCAAACCCTCATTTTGTTTGTATCCTTTGATTACAAGTCTTGCTTTATATTTATCTATAGATCCATCTATTTTTATTTTCTTCTTGAATATCCACTTGTATCCACGAGGTTTAAAACCAGGTGCGAGATCTACTAATTCCCACGTATGATTATGCAATATGTATTCTACTTCACTATTTATAGTCTCTTTCCATTATGGAGCTTCGGGACTCGACACCGCTTCTCTATAAGTTTGATGCTCAATTTCTAATAAATAATTTAGAAAATTCAGACCATAAGATTTTGATATTCTAGCACGTTTACTACGTGTATGTTCATCAATATCTTCTAATCCATGATTACTATCATTAACAGTGTCATAAGTTCTTTTGTTTGAACTTGGTTCTTGTTCATTAGAACTTAACTTTTGTTCCTTTTTATTAGGAAATAATGTTTCAAAGAATTCAGCACCTTTTGTCTCAATAATAATATTGTCATGTATTTTCTCTATTTTTGATTTATTAACCAAAAATCAATATGCACTTCTATTATTAGAATATCTAATTAATATAAAATCTATTGTTTTTGGTCCTATTTTAACCTTTTTGGGTGGAGGAATTATTACTTTTGCTAAACACCCCACACTTTTAAGTGTTTATAAGACGGCTTACATCTTTTTCATAATTCATAGGGTGAAGCATTAGACTTCTTTTGAGGTATTCGGTTGAGATTATAATTTGTTGAAAGAAATGCTCCCCCTACAAATTTTGAGGTAGCCCAAAACTTAATAATAATGCATTCATAATTTCTTTCAAAGTTATATTCTTTCTTTCTCCAGCACCATTTTTTTGTGGCGAATAAAGTGCAGTTGTTTGGTGTATTATACCATATTGTTAACAAATTTCAACAAAAAGAAATTCATATTCTCCACCTATATCAGTTCTAATGATCTTGATCTTTTTATCAAGTTGGTTCTCAACCTCATTTTTGTAATGTATAAACATTTCCAAAGCCTCATCTTTACTTCTCACTAAGTAAACATAACAATATCTTGTACAATCATCTATAAAAGTAAGAAAATATTTCTTACCTCATTTTGTTTGTATATACTTTAAATCAAAAATATCAGTATGTATCAGTTGGAGAGGTTTTATACTTCTTTCAATTGATTTAAAAGAAGATTTTCAAAGTTTTGTCTCAACGCAAACTTCACATTTATGATTATAGTTAATCTCACATTTTGGCAAATATTCCATATTAATTAATTTATGTATAGTGTTATAATTAACATATCCTAATCTACCAAGTCATAAATTAGATTACTCAATCATAAAAGCAGAAGATGTAATTTTATTAATATTGGAAGGTATAATTGTCATTACATTCATTTTCAAGAGTCCATTGCTCATATATCCCTTCCCCGCATACATCCCATTTTTAGTTAGGACAAACTTGTCCGATACAAAGACAAATTTATATCTTTTTTGACTAAGAAGGAATCCTAACACTAAATTCTTCCTAATATCAGGCACATGGAGCACGTTGTTGAGGGTGAGTTTTTTGCTAGATGTCATCTTCAAAACTACCTTTCCTTGTCCAGCAATCTTGGATGAAAAAGAATTTTCCATGTACAATTGTTCTTCATTCTCAATTTCTTGATATGTGGAGAACATTTTCCTGTCAGAACACACATGGCGGGTTGCTCCAGTATCTATCCACCATTCCCTGAGATTCTCAACTATGTTTACTTCAAAAACATCTTGAAGAAGACCATCCACTTCCGTTACATTGGCTTGTGCGGACTTCTTTTTCTAGTTTTTGCGTTTATGAAAATCTTTTGCCCTATGTCCGGGTTTGTCACAAATGCTAACAAATGTAGCATTTGTCTTGGAACTTCTTATTTGTTCCATGTTTAGGCCCATTGCTGGAGTATTTTCTCTTTTTAGACTTCGGACCTTGTTCTACCACGTTGGATTTATGTTCCACAAAATTCCTTCCTGTTTTTTTCTCAAAAGCAAGGTTGTCCTCTCCTATCCTTAATCTTATGATTAAGTCTTTAAGTTTCACCTCTTTGCGTTTATGCTTGAGATAATTCTTAAAATCTTTCCATATTGGTGGTAATTTTTTAATAATAGCAGTAACTTGGAAAGATTCACCTATAGACATACCTTCTACATGTTTTTCATGCAGGATTACTAGTAATTCTTGGACTAGGTTGATGACAGCCTTGGAATCCACCATCTTGTAGTCCAAAAACCTGTTAACTACGAGCTTCTTCGTGCCAGCATCTTCCGTTTTATATTTCTTATCCAAGGAATCCCATAGTTTTCTTGTTGTTTTGAGAGAACTTGTGACAACCCCAAATCTGGGTACTTCGATTCCACGGGATTTGGTGTTCACTGTACAAATATCATCTATCTATATACCCATAATAAATGCAAACCATACAATAGATAGAAATAAAATCTTCCTTTTAAAGGGTTACAACATCTGAATCATAAACATAATCCCAGGTTAAACTAACCTTAAACATCTGTGCGGAAATATAAATAATAAGTCTTAAACAACATCATTAACTCAAGTCTAACATAAATACATCATCAAACAAAATAACAAGTCTTCATCATTTGCTAACTTTGCCCTTGCCTTTACTAGTGGAAGGTTCATCGGTAATTTCGTTCTTAACTGCAATGTTATTATTAAGCAAGAGTGAGCACTATTGCCCACAAGTATAACAATGAAATAACAGTATAATAACATACGAGTAAATTAAAGACATCTGAATAAAAGCTCAACTTTTGAATCAAGGATGAATAACAAGAATCAAAAGAATTCTGAGGGTCATAAGACCTTGAACTATGTCCTAGGTTATCAAGGGTTATACTTGAAACCTTTAACAGTCATAAGACTATGGACCTTTCTACTCGTACTTAGGGGGATCAACCCTTAGTACCATACTGTGCACAATATCTTAACGCTAACGCATAAGTAAATCCCTTTGCAGGGTTGTTCATCTCAGTTTGACATTCGAGTCCGCACGAAAGGAAGTTTGGTTTGGATAATTCATCAAGGATTCTGAAATTTAGAACGCTCATCAACTATGGACTAGTCGAATCAATAAGGGTTCACTAGTCTAATAAGGTTCAATAATAATGATATTCAAATTGAATAATAATCTCAGGAAGTATACAATAGGACAATTATTGTATAACTGAATCATGCTTTGAAAAGATAATCAATCTTTAATATAACATTTGAACATGAATAATAGTAATGATAATTTACTCGAGGTAGTTAATAAACTTGAACAATAATGACAAGTAGGGTTATGAAACTTGCCTCGTGCGTAGATTACACTTTAACTAAGCACGTTCTTTGAATTTAATCCTACATACCATTCACATTCACAATACCAGTTAGTTATAACTTAACTAATCATCATAAACTCATTCTCTTTGTCTAATTTGATTATTAACTATACTTAGTTAATTTACTACTTTGTCACATAATTTACACATCATGAATAACAAGCTAATTATGTATTCAATAATTTAATCCACATATAATTATGTTATTTACATGTTAAACATCTATTTTACATCTCATTATACTTCTAACATGTTTACATGTTCATTACATTAAGTTAACAAGACATTGCTAGACTTAACACTTTAAAAAATTACATTTACGGACCATTTGCAGAGTGGTGACTGTACTATGCGCCACGTTTATCTAAGTCTTGGCCTGCCAGCGGTTTACATTTACTAAATATTTGGTGCAGTGTTGTGGCACGGGACTTATATATTCAATTTGGCTCATGGCACATGACGACGAGTTAGAAACTTTTCTGCAATTCGCCAAAATTGCAGAACACAGCCCAAAAACTCCAATTAATATATTACTACACGAAATTAATCATACCCACATGTTATAATTCATGCATAAACAATACCCAACATTTATAGAATGGTTTAACCCATTAAAACACATAATCACAGTGTTAAAAATCTATAATTTCACTAACTTTGATGTTCTTGAAGGTTTTGAAAATATAACATGAAAATTGATATTACGGATTCGTTATGACACCGAATCCGTTCGTTTAAAGTTTGGTCTCTTCATATCAACATGTATAATAATATACGAGTGTAAAATTTAGGGATAATATACGATCAATACATAAAATATCACGTATAAAGCCATAAGGCCAAAACCCATACTCTGTAATTTTATAGAAATCATATACGATGTAATATTATGAAACTGATGATATGAAATCATGTAATATATATATAAATACGATTTGATACATCTTAACCCATAAATAACTCATAAATATTACTCCTTTCTCAATCACAGAGGCTTTACAGAAAACTGTGAAAGCCATTTTTTATCAAAACTTGAATACGTGAAATATAGAATTTGGGAGGGAGAGATTACCCTGAGAATAAAGTATAAATATGTAGGCTTCGATTCTTTCTTCAATCACCGAGTTCTCACAAAATCCTCTGAACTCTCTCTTGAATTTCTCAATCTCTCCGAATCTCTAGACTTAGGCAAATAATGAATAAAAGAAAAGACGTCTCGATAATTAAAGGAGAAGAACTGACGTAGAAATGGTCAGTTGGCCCAATCATGGGTTAACTGCTGATAACTCCCCCTTGGGCCTTGTTTGGCTTAGCAAGAATAGATTACAAAACCAATTAATTTAATAAAGCTTTATCACATAGTTTAATTAATGTCACACTCTTTTATAAAATAAATCAATATCTTATTTAATTTACTTAAAATAAAAATAATAATTTCTCATAAATTCACATAGTCACATAATTAAATTTCTCATTAATAAATAATGTCAAATTATTAAATCTCTAATTAATAATTAAATTAATTAAAATAACATCATGCTTAATTAAATATTTCATTTAATTCAATAAGCTCACATAAATACATACTTGAATAAAAAAATTCTCCACATTAATTTAATAAATATAACACATATAATTAAATTAATCTACCACAATTGCATCAATTAATTATTTAATCCAATAATTAAATCATCGAAAAAATATTTATTTAATTCAATAAATATTAAAATTAATTTACAAAATCTCGTTCGTCACATCTTTCCCCCCTTAAAAGGATTCTGTCCCCAGAATCACGACTCAATAAATTCGAATTCGATTACATTCTCCCCCCTTACAAAGATTACGTCCCCTGACTCGCTATACATAATTAAGTAAATAAATGAGGGTAATTCTTCATTATATTCTCTTCGAGTTCCCACGTAGCTTCTTCAGCGTTGTGGTTCCTCCAAATTACCTTAACAGAAGGTATAACTTTATTTCGGAGAACTTGTTCTTTTTGGTCGATAATTTGGACAGGAATTTCTTCGTAAGATAAATCTTTCTCAAAATGCAGGGGTTCGTATTCAATTACATGCTTGTAATCGGCTTTGTATGGTCGTATGTCGTAAAACATGGAAGACGTTGTGGACATTCTCGAGTCCGGAGGTAAGGCTACCTCTCAGATTTAACTTCTCCGATTCTTCTCAGTACTTCAAATGGTCCAATGAATCTTGGGCTCAATTTCCTTTTCTTTCCGAACCTGATCTTTCCCTTCCAGGGAGAGACCTTTAAGAACACATAACTACCTGATTCAAACTCGATATTTTTACGATGTGGATCAGCGTATTTCTTCTGTCGATCTTGAGCCGCTACCATTTGTGCTCGGATCACTTGACTATTTCTGTGGTCTACTGTACCAATTTTGGCCCTAGCAATTGTCTTTCACCAACTTCATCCCAAAGATGTGAGGAGTTCAGACTTTTCGCCGTATAACGCTTCGTAAGCAAGATGCCAATACTAGCGTGGTAACTGTTGTTGTAGCCGAACTCTACTAACGGTAGGTGATCATACCAATTTCCTTTAAAGTCCATCACACAGGCTCTTAGCATATCTTCTAACGTTTGAATCGTTCTCTCGCTCTGTCCGTCTGTTTGAGGGTGATAAGTTGTACTCATTCGCAATTGCGTACCCATACATTCCTGAAGACGTTTCCAAAAATTTGATGTGAAGCGCGGATCCCTATCTGAAACAATTGATACCGGAACTTCGTGCCTCGAAATAATCTCTTTTACGTAAAGCCTCGCTAACTGATCTAAGTTGAATCTTATTTTGATCAGAAGAAAGTGTGCGGATTTTGTCAGCCGGTCAACGATAACCCATACTGCATCGTAGTCTTTCTGAGTCGTCGGAAGGCCAACCACGAAGTCCATTGTAATATGTTCCCATTTCCATTCTGGGATCTCTAACGGTTGTAGCAATCCACTTGGTCTCTGATGTTCTGCTTTCACTTTCTGACAGGTAAGACACTTGGCAACACATTCTGCAACATCACGTTTCAAATTCGGCCACCAGAAATGTTGTCGAAGATCTTGATACATCTTGGTACTACCAGGGTGAATCGAATATCGTGAACTATGAGCCTCGCTCAAAATTTCTTCCTTAATCTCTTGTACTGGTGGTACCCAAATTCTACTCTCAAATCTCAGTATTCCTTCCTTATCCATCTTAAATCTTGGTTCGGTTCCTTCAAATATCTTCTTTGTTACCTTTTTACATTCTTCGTCCTGAAGCTGAGCCTCCTTAACTTTATCCAGTAGGGTGGTACCAGATTTCATCTAAAATAGCTTCTCATCAATTTCTATAAGATACTTCACCTCTAACTCCAGTTTCTCCATTTCTGAAATTAGCTCCTCCTGAGCAGTTAACACCATCAATTTCTCACTTAATTTTCTACTTAAGGCGCCTAAGAATTACATTGCTTTACCCGGATGGTATAAAATCTCACAGTCGTAATCTTTAATTAATTCCAACCATCTTCTTTGATGCATATTCAAATCCTTCTGCGTGAAAATATATTTCACTCTTGTGGTCCGTATATATTTCACACTTCTCCCCGTAGAGGTAGTGCCTCCAAATCTTCAAAGCAAAAACAACTGCAGCTAATTCCAAGTCATGGGTCGGATATCCCTTCTCGTAATCCTTCAATTGTCATGATGCATATGCAATGACTTTGCTATTTTGCATCAGCACACAACCAAGTCCTTTATGCGACGCATCACTATAAACAACAAAATTTCCTGTATCATCCGGAAGAGATAACACAGGGGCCGTACTCAACCTCTTCTTCAATTCTTGAAAACTTTCCTCATACTTGTCCGGTTCAAACAAATTTCACATGCTTTTTCGAGTTAAATTAAATTAAGCGGAGTTGCGATTTTGGAAAAGTCTTGAATGAACCTTCTATAATATCCTCGTTAATCAAAGAAAACTTCTTCGACGGCGTTTCTACCTGATCCCGATTAATCATGGCTTCTACTTTAGATGGATCTACCGAAATTCTGTTTTTATCGATTACGTGGCTAAGAAATTGTACTCGCTAGATCTAGAATTCGCATTTCAAAAATTTAGTGTACAACTTCTCCTTCTCAATACTTCCAACGTTAACCTCAAATGTTCTTCATGTTCTTCTTTGGTTTTGGAATATACTAAAATGTCGCCTATAAATACCACCATTTAATTTGTCCAAAAGCGGCTTGAACACACCATTCATTAGTCCCATAAATCTTTGCAGGAGCATTCTGTTAGACCAAACGACATTACTAAAAATTTGTAGTGACCGTATCGCGTTCTGAACGCTGTCTTTGGTACATCCTCTGGCCTCACCTTCAGTTGATGATAACCGCTTCTCAAGTCTATTTTGGAAAAGTATCTCGCTCCCTTCAATTGATCAAACAGGTCGTCGATCCTCGGTAATGGATATCTGTTCTTAATCGTGACTTATTCAGTTCTTTGAGGTCAATGCAAAGTCGCATCGATCCATCCTTCTTTTTCACAAACAACGCCGACGCTCCCCACGGCGATACGCTCGGTTGAATGTACTTCTTGTCCAACAATTCTTGTAGTTGTACCATTAATTCCTTCATCTCTACTGGTGCCATTCGGTATGGTGCCTTCGATATTGGAGCAGTTTTGGGCACCAAATCAATCACGAAATCTATTTCTCTATCTTGTGAAAGTCCTGGTAAATCGTCTGGAAATACATCGACGAAGTCCCTCACAATCGGTATCTCTTCTACCTTCGGATTCTCTTTTCGATCATCGACTATGTGAGCTAAGTATCCTACATACCTTGTCTTAATAACTTCTCGGCTCGTGCATCATCGCCAGACAACTCGCTTGTCTAGGTGACTTCTTTACCATAAAATACAACCTTTGACGGAGTCATAAGGTTAATCGCTTCTTTTGGCAATCAATTCAAAATTTCGTAATTGAATAACCGATCCATTCCCAATATAACATCAAATTCCCCAAGTCGAATATGGATAAGATCTACGTTCATGATATTACCCTTAATATCCACTCTACAATTCTTATGGACGTACTTAACAGGGATTATTTCTCTATTCGCAATTTCTATGTTCATGGGGTAATCCAATTCATCCTTAGGCAAATCTAAATTCTTGGCAAATTCATCGGATATAAAGGAACAAGTAGCACCTGAATCAAATAAAACATAAGAATTAATTTTATTGATCAGAATGATACCTAACACCACATCACGGGATTGAACTGCATCTTGCACTGTCATGTTGAAGGTCCAAGCGGTCGATCGGTTTGTTGCGGTTGGTCCGGTGATGGTTAAGGCATTTCCACTGTTGTTTCCCCGGTTTCCTCCTGATCCTGACCCTCCCGATCCCTTCTTGGGACAATCTCTTGCCAGATGATCCTTCGAACCACAAGTAAAACAAGCACCCTTCTTTGGGTTTGGACAGTTTGGTGCCATGTGGCCTTCCTGACCACAATTGTAACACACTCTTTTTCCTTTCATACAAACTCCTAGATGGGCTTTCCCACAAGTCGGGCATGCTTTGATTCTTTTCTTCTGATTACCTTGCTGATTCCCTGATGATGAGTCATCGTTCCACCTTTTCTTCCGATTGAAATTTCCACCTCCTCGTGCCACTTCCAATCGGCCTTGTTATTAATTTCACCTTCACTCTTCTTCTTGTTTTGATCTTGATTGTACTTGGTCACCGTGATCGCTTCCTCCTTCAAATGAGGATGGCTTTTTCCAAGACTCCAAAGAAACGTGTTTATTTGAAACATTGATACCTTTTTGTACACCCAAGGCTTTAATCTTTGCTCTTGCCCGTCTCGCTTCTTCCTCTCATCCGTGTGAACTTGATATGTAGGCGAACCTCGCTAACTCGTTGAATTTAGCTGCTTGTTGATCGAGTACGCCATGTTTCCTCGCTTGAGCCTGTAAATTGAACTTCCATCTGATTTTGCGAACTAGTTGGGAAATACATTTCGAAAAACATTTCTTTAAATCTCTCCCACGTAATTACACCTTCACCTCCTCGCACTTTGTTTTCTTGCCACCAGTAGCTAGCCTCAAACTTCAGCATAAACGTTGCAAAAGCGGTCTTCTGGTCCTCTCTAACCCTAGCAACGTCGAAAACCTTTTCCATTTCCATAACCCACGTTTGAGCCTCGATTGGGTTCATGGAAGCTTTGAACTCTGGCGGTCCCACCGCCTTGAAGTCTTTAAACGTTGTGATTGGTGGAACATGAGGTTGATTGTTCATTTCTCCAGTCAGTAAGTTAACTAACTATTGAACGGGATTTGCGTTGGCATTATTGTTATTATTGGTTGACTCTTCTTGAGCCGGTTGACGCTGTTGTCTTCTCCTTGGCGGCATATTTCTGTTAAATAAACGCTTATTAGAACTTTATTTATTTCTCTAAATAGTTAAGACATTACTCAATAATTTAACATATCACGTAACACATCATCTCAAACAACTTGATATTTTTTCATTCAAATCAAAGTTTTAACATTAAACAATAGCATATCTGTTATTTACATCAACTATCCTGGAATAAAGAATCCACAGGATTTTAAACATTCAAATATTCTTTCGTTCATAAACACGTCAGAATTTACATCTAAAAACTAATTAAGTTCTTCACATAATTAAATAAATCATATCACCGCTTATCAAGGTCTTCGATTAGCCTTATACGCTCCTCTTCTAAGATGTGATGCATCGTCCTGCGATCCATCATGTACAATGGTAGTCCTTCGAACTGGATTGGGTACCTCAAAACTCGATCTTGAGTCTCGTTCATTGCCTTATTAAGTGTATAATATGTTTCCCCAATCTTCACTTTCTTTGCACGACTATCATCCTCTTCACTATCAGCTCAACGCGATTCTCTTACCTAACCTTCCTCTGCTATTTTTAGTCTTTCGGAGGTTTCCTTTAGTTCCTTCTTCAGTTTCTCTGTCTCCTCGGTCTTATCTTCGGTTTGACCCTTCTCATGGACCAAATCCCATTCTACATTTCCAGTCGTGAGTGAAGAGTCGAAATCTCCTCTCCTTCTCTCCTCTAGAGTAATCATCAATAATAGCTCGCTCGATCGGATCCTCAAGACCTCATCTCGTAACTCCACGTTACGGTGTCAGTATAATGTGTCATACATCTCAAAGATCAAATCGGTGTACCGTGGTAACTTCTCTTCTTCCTCTTCCTCTTCATCAACAAATTCCTCTTCATGATCCTTCTCAGGATCAATCTCAAGCTCATGCTCTCGACCAACAACGGTGATCAATGGAGATGACTCTCTCTCACATCACTGCTTCCCCTAACGACATGAATGTCTCTGGGCACCTCCTCTGTCGGTACTATAGGTACTCGGGGTTCTTCCTCCCCAACTTGACTAGCTTCTCCAACATTCGACATCCTGACAACAAAATTTTAAGTTTTAGTTACTACGTCGTATCATCTAACGCATATTTTAACACATAAACACATAAGGTCTTTTATTATCTTCAATGAATTACAGAAATTCATTTCTTATAACTCGATAAGAGTTTTCCATCACTATCTTCTTTCTATAAGGCTACTACCTAAGGTTGTTCCACACCTAAGGTTCATAACCTACAGCTTTGATACCAACTTGTGACACCCCCAAATTCGGGTACTTCGATTCCATGGGATTTGGTGTTCACTGTACAAATATCATCTATCTATCTACCCATAATAAATGCAAACCATACAATAGATAGAAATAAAATCTTCCTTTTAAAGGGTTACAACATCTGAATCATAAACATAATCCCAGGTTAAACTAACCATAAACATCTGTGCGGAAATATAAATAATAAGTCTTAAACAACATCATTAACTCAAGTCTAACATAAATACATCATCAAACAAAATAACAAGTCTTCATCATTTGCTAACTTTGCCCTTGCCTTTACTAGTGGAAGGTTCATCGGTAATTTCGTTCTTAACTGCAATGTTATTATTAAGCAAGAGTGAGCACTATTTCCCACAAGTATAACAATGAAATACAAAGATAATAACATGCGAGTAAATTAAAGACATCTCAATAAAAGCTCAACTTTTGAATCAAGGATGAATAACAAGAATCAAAAGAATTCTGAGGGTCATAAGACCTTGAACTATGTCCTAGGTTATCAAGGGTTATACTTGACACCTTTAACATCCATAAGACTATGGACCTTTCTACTGCGTACTTAGGGGGATCACCCCTTAGTACCATCTCGCATGCACAATATCTTAACGCTTAACGTGATAAGTAAATCCCCTTTGCATAGGTTGTTCATCTCGGTTTGACATTCGAGTCCGCACCAAAGGAAGTTTGGTTTGGATAATTCATCAAGAGTTCGAAATTTAGAACGCTTATCAACTATGGACTAGTCAGAATCAATAAGGGTTCGCTAGTCTAATAAGGTTCAATAATAATGATATTCAAATTGAATAATAATCTCAGGAAGTATACAATAGGACAATTATTGTATAACTGAATCATGCTTTGAAAAGATAATCAATCTTTAATATAACATTTGAACATGAATAATAGTAATGATAATTTACTCGAGGTAGTTAATAAACTTGAACAATAATGACAAGTAGGGTTAGGAAACTTGCCTTGTGCGTAGATTACACTTTAACTAAGCACGTTCTTTGAATTTAATCCTACATACCATTTACATTCACAATACCAGTTAATTATAACTTAACTAATCATCATAAACTCATTCTCTTTGTCTACTTTAATTATTAACTATACTTAGTTAATTTACTACTTTGTCACATAATTTACACATCATGAATAACAAGCTAATTATGTATTCAATAATTTAATCCACATGTAATTATGTTATTTACATGTTAAACATCTATTTTACATCTCATTATACTTCTAACATGTTTACATGTTCATTACATTAAGTTAACAATACATTGCTAGACTTAACACTTTAAAAAAATTACATTTCTGGACCATTTCGCAGCAGTGGCTACATGTACTGCGTTACGCTTATACTTAGGTCTGCATCACATGGCTACCGGAGTCATTGGTACATGGAAAATGCATGGGCCAGAACTTAAGGTGTCAACAGCTGCAAATACGACGATGTTAGAAATTGTTCTGCAATTCGCGAAAATTGCAGAACACAGCCCAAAAACTCCAATTAATATATTACTACACGAAATTAATCATACCCACATGTTATAATTCATGCATAAACAATACCCAACATTTATAGAATGGTTTTAACCCATTAAAACACATAATCATAGTGTTAAAAATCTATAATTTCACTGACTTTGATGTTCTTGAAGGTTTTGAAAATAAAATATGAAAATTGATACTACGGATTCGTTATGACACCGAATCCGTTTGTTTAAAGTTTGGTCTCTTCGTATCAACATGTATAATAATATACGAGTGTAAAATTTAGGGATAATATACGATCAATACATAAAATATCACGTATAAGGCCATAAGGCCAAAACCCATACTCTGTAATTTTATAGAAATCATATACGATGTAATATTATGAAACTGATGATATGAAATCATGTAATATATATATAAATACGATTTGATACATCTTAACCCATAAATAACTCATAAATATTACTCCTTTCTCAATCACAGAGGCTTTACAGAAAACTGTGAAAGCCATTTTTTATCAAAACTTGAATACGTGAAATATAGAATTTGGGAGGGAGAGATTACCCTGAGAATAAAGTATATATATGTAGGCTTCGATTCTTTCTTCAATCACCGAGTTCTCACAAAATCCTCTGAACTCTCTCTTGAATTTCTCAATCTCTCTCTGAATCTCTAGACTTAGGCAAATAATGAATAAAAGAAAAAGACGTCTGATAATTAAAGGAGAAGAACTGACGTAGAAATGGTCAGTTGGCCCAATCATGGGTTAACTGCTGATAACTCCCCCTAGGGACTTGTTTGGCTTAGAAATAATAGATTACAAAACCAATTAATTTAATAAAGCTTTATCACATAGTTTAATTAATGTCACACTCCTTTACAAAATCTCGTTCATCACAGAACTATACACGTTGTATAATGTGTTGTCCAATCCATTAATGATGTAATTTTGGCACAAAAAATCAGCATGTTTCCATGCATCTATTGCGGCAACAACTTTCTTACTGCTTCATCTTCTTTGAGTACATGCAGGGTAATCTTCGTGAAGAAATTTTGCCAAGTTGAGAGTAGTACGATAAAACAACATCTTTTCTTGCCACCTTTTGAATTTTGTACCATTGAACCTTTCTGGTTTTTCTCTATGGTTCATAAATACATTTGGAATTATTGGTGTAGAAGAAGAATCGACCATAGTAATATTATCGGTAGCCATATTTTTTGAAATATATATATATAGGAAAAATAATTGTCTTAAGATTGTTAGTAACAAATGAATGGACACTATATATATATATATCAACTTATCTCAAAACTGTAAGAACCCAACTTTTATGAATAAAGATTTAATTTTCTCCAAATATCATTTTGAATATTATGGTGTGGATTTGATATAATGTTATAGTTGTGGGTAATATTTATAAATTTTTGCAAAGTAAGCAAATTGTTATAAAATATTCATTTGGTTAGGGAAAATTCTTTTTATCAGGGAATATTCGTACGATGACACAATCATTGGTGGACCCCACAACGGAATAACTGTCGGAGTTAGAATCGACAAAAATAACTTTTTATAAAAATAACGGCAAAAGTTTTACCGTTAAACTATTGAAATACCCGGTGATAAAAGTACAATAATACGTGTGGTTGCATAGTAGCGCACAACATTGTATAGTATCTTTGATTATGGATGTTTACGTGAGAAGTCACTCAGTTTTATTCAATTACTGCCACAGTAATTGTTGCATAGTATCTCACGTTATTGATTCAATTATTGTCACAATATTTTATATTATTAAATCAATAATTGAGACGACAAAGTTATTCATATTATTATTTGCATTATTGAAAATGTCTAGAAAGTTCTATCGAGGAAAGGGGTTTGGTCACCTAATTGCGCGCCAATAAGGAAAAGTCCTTATCAGAAAGCCCCCTCTTTCCTGGGAATGATCTGGTTGGTAATATTGTGAGTTATATTATTAATAATAAATGTTATTGAAAATGTGTTTAGTGAAGCCAAGTGAATTGAGATAAATGGAGGGGATTTTTATGAAGTATTTGTTGTAAGTTTGGCTTATTACATGGACCCCCACTTACCCATTTTTTAAAATTGTCGGTAGAAAATTATCTTAGTTATATATATATATATATATAAGTTTTGTTTTATTAGATTATAAATAGAATATATTATATTATATATAAAGTTATTTGTTTTACTTGAATATTATATTCTTATTTTTTTTAAACAGACGTCTGTGAATTTCAAATTCAGCCCGTGAGTTTTTCAAATGTTTCGCCCATGAAATTTCTAAACAGTGGTACCCTTCCATTCTCCTATAAATAGGATGCTTAGTTTAGAAATGAAAATCACACCAGAATCAAGCTGAGTCTCAGCGATAAAATTGATGATAAACTTTTAAATCATAGAAGATAGTAGATATCATGCTCTACGTGACTCTTCTAATGGATTATTTGTTCCGCTGCAGTTAAACTTGTTGTCCATTGTATTCTATCAGTTTAACACTGTTGAAGGCTAACGATAATTTATTCTGCATTATCATAGTCATAATATTTTTACTGGGCTAGTTGAGCTCACCCTTTGCTTTCATTGTTCTCTTCAAGAAATGAGAATATAGCTGGGACTAGTCGGGGAATGGAGTGACGGTCCAGATAGGTGCTATAGTAGTCCTCACTATTCTGTGAAATAGTGTGATAATAATTGTAATGAGGACTCCATTTGAGTTTGGATATTGTCTAGAAGACAATATTCGTGTTAAAACTCTCAGCTTATGTTACACGACAGTTGTATAATTAAGTTTGTATTTGTATTCTGTACCATGTATTTGGTGACTCAGAATGAGTGATGTATACCTATTTCAGGGGCGTCACAGCTGTAGAAATGAATTTGTTAAGGCTAGTACTTGGTACTATGTCCTTAAGATAATTATGCCCTCCTTACGGTTCTTAGAGTTGATAACACTTGTCTACTAGGATACAATGACAACATATACTATAGTAGCACTTCAAATAGTATACTCAACGAACCAAAAGAAATGATCTAGACTCTCTCTCAATATAAACTATAAACTGCTTATGAAATGATGAAGACTTGAAGACTTAGAATGCTTAATGCTCAGATGAATTGAATGATTCGAATGGCAGCCCCCTATCTATTTATAAGAGGTGTTAATGACTCATCAGAAGGGACACAACCCTTTGAAAAGGCATTGTTTACCCAAAACGACATAGTTTAAAGCCTTAGCAGAAAGGGAGCGTCCGTTCGGACTAAAAAACGACGTAGTTTTAGGCTTAGAAGAAAATGGCGCATCCGTTCAAGCAAAAATGACATAGTTTTAGGGCATCCATTCAGGCAGATATCGCTTCCCAAATCAACGTAGGATTGTCGTGTCTGTTTGGCACGCTTCCCAAAATGACATAATTTTGATAATAAATAACATTTATCAAAACGACACAGTTTTGTTAATAGAACTAAAATAAAATAAACTAAATCTAAATAAATTTTGTCCAAAAAATTATATACAATGACCTAGACCCCCGAGCCCGACGGCGCGCATGTGGGTTCGAACCAAGCCTTGGCTAGGTTCTCTCCCTTCCACAAATGTGGGGTGCTCATTGGGGCCCAAACCCAAGACCAACTTTATTGTATATAAACCTATTAAAATTTTAGTTCTTAACCGATGTGGTAATTAGATTCCTACAAGTATTTATTAACATTTCCATGAGTGATCTTTGGGAGTTAATTTCTCATTCATTACTCCATGACTTAAGAATATCATGACTTAAGATATTAGAAGAGTCAAGTAGAACATAATGTTTACTATCTTCTCCAAATTAAAAGTCCATCATCAATATTTTATTCATGTAACACCAATCAACAGTTCTTCATTGTACCAAAGACAAAGAGAACTTTCACCACATGTCTTTACCTGAAACACCAAAGATCATGGTTATACCAATTCACAGTTCATGTTTATAATTATGCCATTAAATTTATCTTTGCACTACGGCCAAAGACATACAACTATAAAATTAATAATCAACATTCCATCTTTGCACTACGGCCAAAGATATACAACTGTAAAACCAATAATCAACGGTCCATCTTTGAATTACGGGCCAAAGATATACAACGATAAAACTAATAATCAACAGTCCACCTCTGCACTACGGGCCAAAGATATACAACTGTAAAACTAATAATCAACAATCCATCTTTACACTACGGGCCAAAGATATACATGTAAAACCAATAATCAACAGTCCATCTTTGCACTACGGGCCAAAGATGACTTTCACCATAATATAAGCATGAGAATGATAACAATGATATATATAATGAATGGACAGAAATAATCAGAATAATAAGATAAAATAAATCTTAGTGATTTTCAACTTAATTGCCCTGAGTCCAAATTGCCAACATGATATCCAGAAAATCGATTATAATTCATGATAAAATATAAATTTCAAGTAAATGTGAAGTTCCCAGCTCAAATATAATAACTTAAAACTTAATAGAAAGATTTAGGTTAAGATATTAGATGAAGCACAAACTATTAAGGATATTCTAATCATTTCAGGACTTTTCACCATTTAATGATAAGCTGAAGAAACGAATAATAATATCTTACCATAATATGGAGTATGAAAGAAAATGATATCCCTTTACCATAAAAAAAATGATACCCCTAACATTAGCATGTGACTTGATTCTGCTTTCTGTGAAATTGATCAACTTAAACAATGCTTCCATTCCTTATCTACACTTGGAGTAACCTTACACTCAACAGAAATACTCACAATATTATACTCACCATATTGTAGTGAAAGAATTTTATATTTTTAGTGTAGTGATGGTGTGTGTTTAGTTGTCAACCGAGCAACCTATTTATACTGAAAATTGAGGAAACAATTAGCACACACTCTTTGACAAAATAACCAAATGAGTTGCATAAAATAATGATAGTTGAATTTATGGTCTCACAGAGAAAATTAAACCAACTTGTACACATCTTAACAATAATTGAGTTGTGGTCCAGACTACTTTAAAAAAAGTAGATTTTCAGCAAGTCATGCCAGATTTACTTTTGTAAAAAAAAAATAATTGAACAAACATATGTATATCATACTTATCTTTAATCAACACCTTTTATTCATCAATTATTTACACATTTTTAATCTTTCAACAATTATTCACAATTATTAACATACTCATAATACTTTCAACTGGTATAATTATATTATATCAAATAATATGCGTTACTGTGCAATAACTACTGTGACAATTATTGAATGAAAGACTGAGTGACTTCTTATGTAAGAATCAATAATATGAATCACTGTGCAATACCGTGTTCTACTGTGGAATACCGTGTACTACCGTGAAATCACACGTATTACTGTATTTTTATCATCGAGTATTTTAACAATTTAACAATAAAAGTTTTTCCGTTATTTTTTATGTCAAGGTTATTTCTGTCGCTTTCTATATTTGACAGTTATTCCGTTATGTGGTCCACCAATGATTGCACCGTCGTATGAATATATTCTGACAAAAAGAATATTCCCCGACCAAACAAATATTTCCTGACAACTGTTCACTTCATATATTTTTCACATTTTTTGGATTATCCGACGATTTTCTATAATTATTTATATATATATAAACTATCATTTAATAGCTTCAAAATAGAAATACTAACTCCACGTACTTTTATATCTTTTAAACATCATCAATATTAATCTTATTTTATTAATGTAAGACCCCAATTTTTTATAAATAAAATTGAATTTCCTCTATTCATTATTTTGAAATAATAAGGTGTTAAATTGATATAATGTTTTGGTTATGGGTGAAATGTGCAAATTTTGCAAAATAAGTAAGTGGTTATAAAATATTCATTGTTGTCGGGGAATATTCGTTTGGTCGTGGAATATTCTTGTTGTCGTGGAATATTCGTACGACGGCGCAGCCATTTGTGAGCCCTATAACGGAAAATGGTAGGATGAAGAAAATGACAAGTTTAAGTTTTTATAAATAACGACGTAGTTATTCTCTGCTAACATCGTTAAAATACACCGTGGTTAAAATACGAGAATACTTGAGGTTTTAAAGAAGTACACCAGTATTGCATTATTATTTTGAATTATTGATTCTTACATAAGAAGGCACTACTCAATAATTGTTACAGTAATTACTGTTCAATATTTTATTTTATTGATTCAATAATTGCTACGTTGATATTTTATGTTGTTTCAATAATTGTCACTGCACAATATTTCCCATTATCATATCAATAATTCATATTATTTGAATAATATTATTAAATAACATTATTGGTAATGTCTAAGGAAGTTCTGTCTAGAAAAGGGGTTTAATCACCTAATTGTGCGTCAGTAAGGAGAAATCCTTATCGGAAAGCCCCTTCTTTCCTGGAAACGACCTGTTTGTCATTATTGTGATTCTGTAATATTATTTGTGATTTATATGATAAGGAAATATTTATTTTATATGGATATAAAAATGAAGGAATTAATGGAGGTATTACCAATCATCCGTATGTGGATTTCAGACATTTTCTGTTTGGAATTTGGAAAAACTTTCTTCTATAAAGTTGTAGAGAATTAAATTTTCTATGGAATGAACATAAAATTTTTATTTTTCTGATAAAAGGGCTATTTATTGTGAATTAAATGGAGTGAAGATGATCAAATTGAATTAGTTTTCAAATTGAATTTGAATTCTTTTATTTTAAAAACATGTGATAACGGTGAAGTGGGCAAGTTGGACTTGTCGGCATGATTTCCAAGTGAGGTGTGCTGCAAGTATTCAAAATAATCATCTGTATGTAATTTTATCAGAAATGGTGGGCTAACAATTCCCTATAAATAGGGTGCTTAATTAGAATTGAAAATCACACTAGAAACTGAAGTTTTCTCTCTCTATAATATCGAGCGTATTTTTGTGAGTATTTAGATATCTTGAGCGTTGCTATTCAGTACAAGTTTCATTCAATATTATATTCGATATTCCAGTCAGAAGTACTTTTCTTTTGAGGTTAGGGATGTTATTTTTTTCATAAATGATATTATTTGTTTCAATATCATTATACCGAAATGTTGGTATGAATTTTATTATGAAATATTTACCTTTTCATGTCAAGGTTACTATTCACGTATACGGCACTATTCACATATACAACACTATTCACGAATAAGGTATTATTCACGAAGTATGATTTTTCTTGTGAAATTTCTACCTTTTCGTGTCGGAGTTTACTATTTATGTATACAGCACTATTCACGAATACGATACTATTCACAAAAAAATTAAATTTTCTTTTCTTTGTCCAAGTTGTCTATTATGGTTACTATCTTTGATTATATCCATGTTTTGATCTTTATTTTTGAATTCTGCTCCAAAATTGATTATTATGGAGTATTTTTGAACTTGGATAAACCGAAGTACGAATCCCTAATCTTTGTCCTTTTATCTCACTGGATACATTTTTTTAAGATATTTTTCATCATCCTTAGTCTTAAATGATGATATAATTGAATATCTTTGGCTCGTAGTGCAAAGATGGACAAGTGTTGAGATGAACATGACCAACTGGTGATACAAATGAATATCTTTGGCCCGTAGTGCAAAGATGAATATTTGATTCAAGATGTATATTGATTGATGTTACTGGGATAAAATATTGATGATTGACTTTTAAATTCATAGATGATATTAGATTTCATTCTCTACTTAACTATTCTAATGAATTTTTATTTTCGCTGCGAATATTGATCTAAAACTGGTTGTCCATTATATTTTATCTGATTTATTGAAGGCTAACGATAATTTGTTCTACATTATCTTAGTCATAATATTCTTTACTGGGCTATTTGAGCTCACCCCTTTTCTTTTTGTTCCATTTTTCTTATTAGGAGGCGAGAATATAGCGGGAACTAGTTGGGGTGTGGAGTGATGTTTCAAGTCGGTTGTTTTAGCAGTTCTCACTATTTTGTAAAATAGTGTATCAATAATTGTAATGAGGACTTATTTGAGTGTGGATATTGTCTAGAAGACAATATTTGTATTTAAACTCACATTATATGTATTGTCATATTTTGCACGATAATTGTAATAATGATGTTGTAGTTATTTTTATACCATGTATTTGACGACTCATAATTGGTGATGTATACCTATTTTGGGGGCGTCACAATTATAATATTTTTCAGTAAATTTCATAATTTTCCAACATTCATAGAATTTTCTATGAATTTCCTATATGTTTAAACTAACTGTAATTAGTTTAAAAATACAATAAATATTTATATTATTCAATAATTTTTCAAAATTGTACAGAAATTATAAAATAGTATTATAAGATTTTTCACTAAGTTTCATAATTTTTCATCATTCATAGAATTTTCTATGAATTTCTTCTATTTTCAAACTAACTATAAATAGTTTAAAAATACAGTAATTACTTATGCTTTTCAATAATTCATCAAAAATTTACAGAAATTCTAAGATGATATTATAAGAATTCTGTAAAAAAAATATTTCAGCCCAAATAATTTTTCTGATAATTTAATTATAAATTCCAATATTCAGAAACTTCAATAATTCATAATGATTAACCCTTTTATCATAAAATTACAGATCTTATGTCTTTTCCATGTGAAATTTAATTCTCTAAAACTTTGTATGTAAGACCCCAACTTTTATGAATAAAGATAAATTTTTTAAAAATATCATTTTTGAATATTATGGAAGGAATTTGATATAATGTTATAATTGTGGGTAATATTTATAAATTTTGCAAAGTACGCAAGTTGTTATATTATATTCGATTCGTCGGGGAATATTTGTTTTAACAGGGAATATTCGTATGACGACACAATCATTGGTGGACCACACAACGTAATTATTATCGGATTGAGAAAACGACAAGTTTGAGTTTTATAAATAACGGCGTAGTTGTTACCGTTAACACTGTTGAAATATCTTGTGGTTAAAATATAGTAATACGCATTATTGTATAGTAGCACACGGTATTGCACAGTATTTTTGAATTATTGATTCTTACGTAAGAAGGCACTACTCAATAATTGTTACAGTAATATTTTATTTTATTGATTCAATAATTGATGTGTTGGTATTTTATATTATTGTTGTTTCAATAATTGTCACTGCACAGTATTTCCCATTATCAAATCAATAATTCATATTATTTGAATAATATTATTAGATAGCATTATTGGCAATGTCTAGAAAGTTTTGTCAAGGAGAGGTTTGGTCACCTAATTGCGCGCCAGTAAGGAGAAATCCTTATCAGAAAGTCCCCTCTTTCCTGCGAACGGCCTAGTTGTCATTATTGTGATTCTGTAATATTATTTGTGAATAATTAATTAATGATTTATATGATAAGAAAATATTTATTTTATGTGGACATAAATGTTGGATAGGAAAATATTTATTTTATGTGGTTATAAATAAAGGAATTAATGTTGAGGTATTTTATCAGTATTTGGTCGAATTGGAGGTATTAAAAAATCAAATCGGTGTTCTTAAAGCTCTATATCGTGAGTTATAATTTTAATCCAACCGTTGGATCGTTGTCATTTTTGGATATGTTATACATATATAAGTTGAGTATATGTCCACAAATTTTGAACCGTTAAAAATTAACGTATGATTTGTTATGAATTTTAAGAGGTATTGAAAATCATCCATTTGTGGAATTCGGATATTTTTTGTTTGAAATTTGAAAAAAATTTCTTCTATAAAGTTGTAGAGAATTCGATTTCGTGTGGAATGGACATAAAATTCGTATTTTTCTGATAAAAGGGCTATTTATTATGAATTATTGAAGTTTCGGAAATTAAATGCTTTTATTTAAAAACATGGTGGGCCCCACTTTTGGTTGGTGTAGAAAATTTGAATTTTGGCGGGTCCCACTTGTGGTGGCTGAATTTTGGTCCAAGAGGTGTGCGTAGAAAATTTTTGAAAATAATATTATTTTATTAATTTAGTTTCCTATAGCGTTCTAGCATTTTCCTATAAATAGGCGCTTAAGTTAGAATTGAAAATCACACCAGAATCAGAGAATTCTTCTTCTATAATCTTGAGCGTATTTCTTTAGAGTTTTAGAAAGCTTTTAGTGTAGAAAACAGTGAAAGTTTTCTTCAAAAATATCCCCACTATACTAGTTGGAATACTCTTCTTTTTAAAGTAAGGGATGTTATTTTGTTCAATATTCGCTTGAAATAATATTTTCTTCCATACTCTGTAGTATGTAAGTAATATTATTTCATTTCAGATTTCGAATTCTATACTCGTTTGTTAAAATTTTGGTTTCTATACTCCATGAAATTAGTAGAATATCCTTGATATTTGCGCTTCATCCAGTATCTTTTCATGGAAATATTATTCTGAGCAATCTTGATAAGTTTTAACTTTTTCATGTCGGAGTACTATTCACGGGGTTACTATTCCTGAAGTACTATTCACGAAGTACTATTCACTCGGGGTACTATTCATGATAAAAAAATTATTCATTTTCGGTCCAAATTATTTTTGGTACAATATTATTCTTGAATTTTACTCCACAAAGCAGTATCATGTTGACAATTTGGACGTTATTGATTTTTGGATAAATTAAATTATAAATCTTTAAAAATTTATCCTTGAACTTGTTTTATTGAATTCTTATATCATTGTCATCATCCTCATGTTTATATTCTATGGAAAGTCATATGTGGCCTGTAGTGCATAGATGGACTTGGTATGATTATGACCAGGGATTATTCGGTATAATCATGACCGTAATGTTACAAATGATGTGGTAAAAGTCCTCATTGGCCCGTAGTGCATTGATGGACAGTTGTTGGCATGATCATGACCATTGATGAATACACGAATATCCTTGGCCCGTAGTGCATGGATAATTTGTGGTCGGATACTAATGAATATCTTTGGGTCAGTAAAGCGTGGATGATGTAGATTATTTATTGTCGAGTCTCAATGATAAAAGTGATGAAAAACCTTTTAAATCATAGAAGATATTAGTTTTTATGCTCTACTTGACTCTTCTAATGGATTGCTTATTCCGCTGCAGTTAAACTTGATGTTGTTATATTTAATCAGTTTAACATTGTTGAAGGCTAACGATAAATTATTCTTCATTATCTTTGTCATAATATTTCTTACTGGGCTAGTTGAGCTCACCCTTTTGCTTTCATTGTTCTCTTCAGGAAATGAGAACGTAGCTGGGACTAGTCTGGGAAGCGGAGTGGCGGCCCGGATGATAGCATTAGTAGTCCTCACTATTCTATGAAATAGTGTGATAATAAATGTATTGAGGACTCCATTTGAGTTGAATCGCCTGAAGACAATATTCATTATTAAAACTCTCGATTTATGTTTTTGTCGTATTTTACACGATAGTTGTATTATTAAGTTGTATTTGAATTTTGTACCTTGTATTTGGCGACTCAAGATAAGTGATGTATACCTATTTTGGGGGCGTCACATTGTAGAAGAACATTTTTCCAATCTCCGCATCTAACATAGAGCAACAAGCTTACCGAAAAATTCTGCTACAAAAATTCTGAATTTTTCACCTCTTAAAATTCATAAATTATCATACGTTAATCTTTAACGGTTCACAATTTATGTAAATATACTCAACTTATATATGTATAACATATCCAAAAATTATAACTCACGCAATAGAGCTTAAGAACACTGATTTTTCGGATTATGAGTCCTTTGGACCAGTTTCATTCAAACAGTCACCACGAAAAATCCACAATGAATTTTGGGTGATTATAATTTTTCTGTTTATCTTACTTCCAGGGGCTTTCTTTTGACATAAGACTCATCTCCTAACTCATTATACACAAAGAATTATGGATTTTACAAAATCAAGTAGTAACTAATTTTTTTGAAAATTTTCAGATTTCTTTCATTTGATTCATGTTTATACAAGTTTAAATCATTCAATACATACATAAATATGTACTCATAAAATCCATAAATCTAAGAATAAATCAAATATTTTAAAAATACATTTTCTTTTAATTTCCTCTTCATTTCTCTTTCTTCTTCATCTTTTTCTTCCTTCTCTCTCTCTCTCTCTCTCTCTCTCTCTCTCTCTCTCTTCTCTTCCTTCTCTTCCAAATCTCTCTAATTTTTCTGATTTCTTCTCCTGAATGAGTGAGGGTGGGAGTGAGGAGATTAATAATTCATTCTCTCTCCTCTTTCTTTTCTTTCTCTTTTCTTTTCCTTTTTCTCTCTCTCTCTTTTCTCCTTCGTTTTCTTTCTTTTCTTCCTTTCCTTTTTCTTTGTCTCCCACCTGTCTCCCCCCACCATTTCCCACTTACTCTCTTTCTTCTCTATTATCAGCCCCCTTCTCATATAGACACCACTTGGCTACCTTCTAGAAGAATTTTAATTCACTTTCTTCTTTATTTGCTCATTTATCCGATTAATTATTCATTTGACCATTTATCAATTTAACATTTTATAATTTTAGAATAATAAACATAAATTAAATTAAACTTTTATTTCATAAAAGTCGGGATCTTACAATCATCCCTCCTTATGAAATTTCATCCCGAAATTTACGTACGTACTTAGTAATCCGAAGAGATAATGATACTTAGTTTTCATTTCAAATTATAGTTTAAAGGTCATTTCCTCTGTATCCTAGTTCATTCATTGCTCATCTCCTAGATTTTAGATATCATTATAGAATACAGCTTCAAAACAAAGGTTAATTGACATATCACAATTTGTCAACTAATTAAGTAACAAAAATTCAGCTTAGGTAGGACACACACTAGTGAAAGATATTACTTGTCTCTCCCCTCATAGTTCTAATCCCGGATCTCCGCCAGAGATCATATCCCTAAGCTTTGATACCAAATGTGACGCCCCAAAATAAGTCCACACAACCAATTCTGAGTTACCAAAAATAACACTATTGCCGCGAATGTTTCTATTACAACTATTGAACTGTCGTGCAAAAATACGACGACACATATACTGTCAGTTTTAATACAAATATTGTAACGTATATAATACGACAATATTCATACTCAAATTTTTACAATGCAATATAAAATACAGTAGCAAATATTTCAAGTTCTCAACGAAATATGAGAAGATTTATGTCCTCCTCATTCTATTGGAGTGCATTTTTGACGCTTTCAAAGTCGACTTCACATCACCCTATTTGGTTCACCAAAATTAAATATTAAATGACGAATAAAATATGACACCCATATTTTAAGTCCTCGGTACAATTATTATGTCACATCGTTTCATAACTTGATTAGGATTGCAACTAATTCAAAACACCACTTTATACCCATGTTCTCTCTTCTAGTCCCAGCTACACTTTTATTACCTGAAAGGAATGGTGAAGCAAAAGGGTGAGCACAAATAGCCCAGTAAAGAATATCATGACTTAAGATAATTAAATTATCAATAGTATTCATCAGTAATAAATCAGATATTTCAAACATATGGTAGATGATAAAAGTTTTCAACCATAATAGCAGCGGAATCAACAATCCATTAGAAGAGTCAAGTAGAACATAATGTCTACTATCTTCTCCAAATTAAAAGTCCATCATCAATATTTTATTCTTGTAACACCAATCAATAGTTCTTCGTTGTACCCAAGACAAAGAGAACTTTCACCACCGGTCTTTACCTGAAACACCAAAGATCATGGTTATACCAATTCACAGTTCATGTTTATAATTATGCCATTAAATTCATTTTTGCACTACGGCTAAAGATTTACAACTGTAAAACAAATAATCAAGAGTCCATCTTTGTGACAACCCGATATTTTCTATATAAATAAATCATAAATTTTGCGTATAAATTTTTTATTTATTTATTAAAATAAATATGAATGATATGTGTCAAGGTAATGTGTAATTATTATTATATGTGTGATAAATAAAATTTATTTATTACATTAAGTATTGCAAATAAATTTATTTTTCAATTATGGATTATTATCAATTATAATTTTTATACTAATTAATTCTAGTATTGGAAATGCTTTTATTAATTATTTTTCAAAGAAAGTATAATCTTATATTATTTAAATAATATATAAAATGATTTTAGAATAATTATAATAATAATTCTTTTATTATATGATTTTGTCTAGATTATTAAGTTAATTATTTTATCTTATTTATTAAGAATAATTATAATGATTATTTCATTATATGAATTTTGAATAAGAATAGTTAAGTTAATTATTTTAACTTAATTATTAAGGTTATATATGAAAGATAAATCGGATATGGAATCCAAACCCTAATTTCGTGTTTTGATCAAGGAATGAGAATAATAATATTATATTATTATTTATCGGAATTGTTATAGATAAGTATGGTTATTCGTGTAATGTTAATGTGTGGAGCAGTTTTATTATATTACAACTAAATCCTAATAATATTTTTATAAACCCTAAATACTAGTCTAATAAACCCTAATTTTGGTTTCGAGATAAGGAATAATGATAATAATATTATTATATTATAATATTTTGAATTTTCATTAGGTTATATATATATATATATATATATATATATATATATATATATATATATATATATCGTATGTGGTGGGTACAATGGTTGGTCAATTATGATGAATAATGGTGCAAGATTAAAAACCCTAGCATAAATTGATTTAATCTGCTTTTTCAAATTAAATGGGAATTTAAGATTTTATATAAAATTAAGATATATGATATATGTTGTGTGTTACTTCATGGTATGCTAATTAGGAAACTCTAATTATTAAATTTAAAACCCTAGTTTATATTTGTATTTTCTAGATATTAGAAAACCTAAACTATGAATGAAAACCCTAATTCAGGAAACCTAAGCAGGAGGTTTGATTCATCAAGAATTGTGTTACTATGATTAATAACACGTGTGATAGACTTTAATTGTTAATTAAAATAAATCTAATTAGTAAATTAAAACCCTAAAACCTAGAACCCTAAATTAATTTCTAGAAACCCTAATTATATTATGGAAACCCTAATTTTTGGTATTATAAACCCTAATTGCTTTATTAGCAAAGTTAATTATGATTAAGGGTAATAAACCTAATATCCATGTATAAGGTCATTACAAACTTACTTTAATTAACAAAGTTATTATTTTCAAAATTTTAGAAACTAAAATAATTTTATTTTCTTTATAAACCCTAGTTGCTAAATCCTAATTTTGGAAATCCTAGAATTTTGCTAACTTGGCTCAAACCCTAAACCCTAAGGGTTTACAAGGATTACATGGTTGCCCTTAAAATTACAAACTAAATTACCATTATACCCCTAGTTGTATTATTTAGGCTAAATATTAGGTTTTGACATTTAGGTTGAGTTTTTAACCAACTCATACTAACTCCAACAACTCTCTTGACTTCTAATGACAGCAACAAGCTAATAATCTCAGCCAATACATGCATCCATGTTGTCTATATAAGGATTGAGAGAGAGAAAAAGTGATTTTGTTAGCCAATTTTATTCAATACTCAACCAACTCTCATTTTCTCTCAAACCAACGAAATTTGTTGCTAAATCAGTCCCTTTATCAAGCCCCACATCCTCCATAATCCAATCACAAACAACTTGGAGAGCAAAAATCAAAAATCAAGGCATAAAGGTATAAAACCCTAATTTTGAAATCCTTTGATTTGATGTTAATTGTTGAAATTGATTTGTTAAATATGTGTAATAAGGAGTGTATTAATGTTCTGGGTTGTTAGATTCATGACCCATAACATCAAAGTGCTCAAAATCAAAGTTTTTCCAACTTTTAAAAAAAAAGCGAAATCTGTTATTTTTAGGCAAATGTCAGGCCTTATATCTCTGTGATTATTTAGTCTTTTTGGTGTTTGTAAGTTGTTATATGTAGTATGTAATACGCTCTTTAAGGTACAAAAAGAATCAAGTTCATATCATTATATATCAAGAGTTATTCATGGTCAAAACTTAGTTGGTAAAAGCGCTCAAGAACACGAACCCGAATTTTATGAACAATTTTCGTGGTGAACTTTGACCGGATATTTCCAGTTAGATATGTTGTTGTTATATGTATATTATGTATTATAGTTGTAGTCCTACATGAGTTCTACACACTGGAATTGATAGATCACACAAAAATTACATGGATTACAAGTTATAGAGGTCCAAAGTAGGCACCTCGAACTGTTCTTTGTGAAGAACAGCTCTGACAGCTATTTTGATGGCCAATATCTCCCATATCTGATGTTGTTAAGCCATGATTGTTGTTGGTAATTATAGTCTTACATGAGCACTACAAGACTCAATTTATATATTGTCCAAATTCGTTCGGATGAGAGAGTTATACTCGGTCAAAGTAGCCCTCTCGATCGACGCCTTATGAAATGCAGGTTGGTGAAGAACACCATTAATGACGGTTTACGTACGCCTAAACCCAAATAATGACGGTTTTGTATTATTTTTAATTTTTGTATTTTTAGAAAATGATTAAAAATAGAAAAAATTAGATTTTAATTATTATAAATCTGAAATAAATTACGAAAAATTATTTTAAAGTCCGAAAAATAGTTTTTTATTATTTTGGGCATATTTTGAAAATATTTAATATTTTTGGAATGTAAGAAGTATTTAATTTATTTAATTACAATATTAGATAAATTATTTAAAAATAGTTTTTTAAAAAATGAAAAATTATATTATTGTGTTAGAAAATATTTTGAGTTATTTTTGGTAACTTTTAATATTTTGTGAGAAATTTCATTAATAAATTAATATTAATGATATTAGATTTATTTGATTATTAAATTAAATAAATAAGATAAAAATGATTTTAATGATTTAAAAATCATTTTAAATGAAAATAAAGTATTTAAAAATATTTTAATTTATAAAATATAACTTTTAATATTTAATGGTTAATTTCATTAATTAATGATTAATAATGATATTAAATTTATTTAATATTTGTATTAAATAATTTAGTCTAAAAATGATTTTAATATTTTAATAATTATTTTAAATGAAGATAAAATGTTTAAAGATATTTTAAGTTATAAACTATAACTTTTAATATTTAAAGGATAATTTCATTATTAATTAATATTAATGATATTTATTTAATGATTAATGATATTAAATTTATTTAATAATTATATTAAATAAATAGTTTTAAAATGGTTTTATTAATTTAAAATCATTAAAAAGGGATAAAATGAATTAAAAATATTTTAAGTTATAATTAATGACTTTTAATATTTGGATAAATAGTTCATTAATATTTAAATATTAATGGTAATTATTTAATAATAATTTTAAATGTTTTAAAAATCATTTAAAGGTAATATAATACTTTAAAAATATTTTGAGTTATTATTAATAACTTTAATATTTTGGCAATGGTTTCATTAATAGTTTAATATTAATTAAATATTAATGATAATAGAATTATTTGATATTTAAATCATTTTATAATGATTAGGTGTTTGAAAATTTGTGATAAATTATGATAAATGATAATAATTATTTAAAAATTATTATAAAGCCATGAAAATAATAGTGTGACTAATGTTTAAGTTATCCAAATGGATTTTGAACTACGGTTTAGAGTCTTAGACTCGATAATTACCCGATAGAGTTGTCGATGAAGCCAAGCGTGGTTTTAAATTGATGCGGACATAGATAATTTAATTAGTTAAAGGTTTATTTGTGATTGATGGTTGTTAAGGTTATATGACAATGTGATTAAGAATGTGTTAATGATTGTTTGTGAGTGTGTGAAACATGTTGATTGAACATGTGTGATGAAAGGTGATTAGATTATGTGATAAGGTTATTAGGTTATGTCTTTGTTGCATAGGCGTGTTATGTGTTACGTTATGATATACTAATCGAACAAATGATTTGATTAATGATAGGTCGTGATATAAAAGATAAATCTAAGTTGCGCGTAAGTGTAAGCGGTACATCGAGGCGGAAATATCTAACTTTGCATTTTCTTTTGTCTGATGGACAAGTGTAAGAATGTTTCAAAATTATATTATTATTATTATTAATGTATGCAGTTTGTTAAAGCTATATTATATAAGCCCATTGATTATCAACATGTTAGTATATGATAATTGGGATAAATATATTTTGTTCGTTAATTTCTATAAATGATTATACAAGTGTCCCCACTTGGATAATCATTATATTTCATCGCATGTTGATACACCTTTGATATACATATATGTTGAATTATATAAGACCTTTGTTATGAAAACTTAAGCGAAATGAACATCCAGATAATGGGGAAAATTTTTATGCGCTACTGACGGACAAAGGATGAACGATGATATCGTCTTAGCAATGTAGTATTGATCAATCTGAGGCCCATGGATTTATACACCCTCGGGCCGTAAGCAATCTTGGGTTCTGAGATGAATTTACATTTAACCTTTTGAAAATGAAAACAATGTTCATGATATATCACGAAACCTTATAAATAGACAATACACAATTAAAAAAAACTTGAGCGAGGGTTGTTATGCTATTATTATTATTAGTACAGATTACTTCACAACTCTTGTTGGTTGTAGAAGAATATTATAAAGAAAACATTTAAATTCTTTGAAACTTAAATATATATATATAATACTTCTTTGGGCACTCAAATGCTCATCCTTGCTTAATTTAAATGTTTTCGACTAAGTATATAAAAGCTAGAAAGGCTCGGCGAGGAACAAGTGAAAAGGAAAGCAAACAAAATATGTTATTGGTATCATTTGTAATAGATAGATTGTATTAAGTTAATGATATGTATTATATATCATGTAAAGAATATAGTAAAGGTTGCGTACTTGGGATTAGACTACGATAAATGTAAGTTAAGTTTGAAATTTATATTATTGTTATTATTATTAGTAGAATTCGCTCATAGAAATGGTATATCGTGAAATCTGAGTTTGGGTTTCAAGTATCAGGATTAGGGGACTCTACATCATAGTATCGAGCTATAGGGTTAGAAACCTTAGGTGGGTTAGACCTTAGGCTATAACCTTAGAAACAGGGAAGCGTTGAAAATATAAATAACTCATATAGAGTTTAAAAGGAGATGAATTGAATAAATTCATTATCAAACAAAATAAAAGATAACTTATAAAACTATTATGTCTTTGTGTGTATTTATTATTTGCTAGTCAAGATAATTTTGTGTGTAGGTGTTAGAAAGGAACAAAATTAGGATACCCTTAAGTCGTAAAGAATAAGTCAACATCCATGGTGAGCCAATATCAAAGCCGATATATTTGAAATAAAGGCTCACATTGAAAGCTACCTCAAAGAGGTGGTTAATTTGGAAAGTATAATCTTGGATCAAGAAAGCGATAAGTATGATGATAGGTAAAGTATAGCTAAAGGATTATAAGTGGTCAATGTTGAGTTCTTAAACTCATATGTTTGTGATGAGTTCTTAAACTCATAAGGTGTTGAAAGTTGTGACAAACTTGGATATAGTTATGTGTGAATGGATATTGAGGATAATAGGAATAGATAGGTTACTAAGTAATAAATCGTTAGTAAATGTATAAAGGGATAGGTAGTATTAGTATTAGTTAAATATGTATAATTTTAGGTGGTGTATATGGTAGGTATGTTGGTATAATGTAATATTTTGTATAAGTTATGGCATTTATTCACGACTTTCGAAGTCACAAAGGGATAGCGGATGTTAAAAAAAAAAAATGTTTATGGCATGTCAAGTGTTATGAATATGAGTCTATGTTGGATTAATGGGATAAGTTGGTATAAAGATAGTAGATATTTATTTGGTTACTAGTTATTACAGTAGACCGAGTTCTCAAAATCTAATATTTTGAGTACATGATTATTTGAATAGAAAGTTTTGCGTTATATGTTAAGCGTTTACGATAAGGCTTAGAATGTAAGAATAATTTATGATATTGTCGTCAAGACAAAAACGAAACCAAAGGATAAAAGGACCTGTGAACAAAGCTGGAGGACAATCAGACCCGACATCGAAATTTTTGCGAATCTGGACGCTCAAGCTATGCGAGCGGATTACCGGTCGCGAAAAATCAACCGAGATAATCGAACATCGAGCGTTAAAGACTTCAAATCGGTTCTATTTCCGGATTTAGAATCTCAAATGACTTCGGTAGCGCGTATGTTATATAGCTAGAATAATGGCGGGGCAAGAGACCACTTTTTTCCGCCTATAAGATAAAAGAAAATAATCTTAATAATCTAGGAGATAGTAGGAAATGTGATTAAAAGGAAAAGTTTGTGTATAGAAAGTAAGGGCGGAGGATAATATCTTTCCTAAATGTCCCAATCAAGAAGGTATAATAAATGTGTTATGTGCGACTCGATGGAGCATAAGGTGAAAAAATTGTCCAAGAAAGGAAATGGAGACAAGGAATGCGAAAATGCGAAAAGCAAAGCGTGGGCATTGGCGACATCGGACCGACATCAACACATAAATCAATAGAATCAAGCTGCAGCGTCTTCAACATGACAGATTCAAGATATCGTGGCGGTAGGGATGCAACTCCGGGTATTACTCAAACTAATTTTATTTTCTAATATATTATTTTCTTATATATAGTAAATTATTTTTATAAATTATTTTGAAGGAGGAATTTGAGTTCTCTTAGAAATCAAATTTACATTTAAGAAAGATAGATAAGCTTTTTCTTTGAATAGTTAAAGATCGGATCGATCAATTATGATCGAGATCTACTTGCAATGATTGTATAGGTTATGTACCCTGGTAAGTATAGGTTTTAAAAGGTGATTCCGGGGACGGAATCCTTATAAGGGAGGGTGAATGTGACAACCCGATATTTTCTATATAAATAAATCATAAATTTTGCGTATAAATTTTTTTTTTATTTATTAAAATAAATATGAATGATATGTGTCAAGGTAATGTGTAATTATTATTATATGTGTGATAAATAAAATTTATTTATTACATTAAGTATTGCAAATAAATTTATTTTTGAATTATGGATTATTATCAATTATAATTTTTATACTAATTAATTCCTTATTGGAAATGCTTTTATTAATTATTTTCAAAGAAAATATAATCTTATATTATTTAAATAATATATGAAATGATTTTAGAATAATTATAATAATAATTTTTTATTATATGATTTTGTCTAGATTATTAAGTTAATTATTTTATCTTATTTATTAAGAATAATTATAATGATTATTTCATTATATGAATTTTGATCGAGAATAGTTAAGTTAATTATTTTAACTTAATTATTAAGGTTATATATGAAAGATAAATAGATATGGAATCCAAACCCTAATTTGGGTTTTGATCAAGGAATGAGAATAATAATATTATATTATTATTTGATTATTATTATATATAAGTATGGTTATGCGTGTAATGTTAATGTGTGGAGCAGTTTTATTATATTACAACTAAACCCTAATAATATTTTTATAAACCCTAAATACTAGTCTAATAAACCCTAATTTTGGGTGAGATAAGGAATAATGATAATAATATTATTATATTATAATATTTTGAATTTTTCGATTATATATATATATATATATATATATATATATATATATCTTTAATATGTGGTGACGAAATGGTTGGTCAATTATGAATAATAATAAAAGATTTTAAACCCCTAGCATAAATTGATTTAATCTGTTTTTTCAAATTAAATGGGAATTTAAGATTTTTATATAAAATTAAGATATATGATATATGTTGTGTGTTACTTCATGGTATGCTAATTAGGAAACCCTAATTATTAAATTTAAAACCCTAGTTTATATTTGTATTTTTAGATATTAGAAAACCCTAAACTATGAATGAAAACCCTAATCCAAAACCTAAATAGGAGGTTTGATCATCGAGAATTGTGTTACTATGATTAATAACACGTGTGATAGACTTTAATTGCTAATTAAAATAAATCTAATTAGTAAATTAAAACCCCTAAAACCTAGAACCTAAATTAATTTCTAGAAACCCTAATTATATTATGGAAACCCTAATTTTTGGTATTATAAACCCTAATTACTTTATTAGCAAAGTTAATTATGATTAAGGGTAATAAACCCTAATATCCATGTATAAGGTCATTACAAACTTACTTTAATTAACAAAGTTATTATTTTCAAAATTTTAGAAACTAAAATAATTTTATTTTCTTTATAAACCCTAGTTGCTAAATCCTAATTTTGGAAATCCTAGAATTTTGCTAACTTGGCTCAAACCCTAAACCCTAAGGGTTTACAAGGATTACATGGTTGCCCTTAAAATTATAAACTAAATGACCATTATACCCCTAGTTGTATTATTTAGGCTAAATATTAGGTTTTGACATTTAGGTTGAGTTGTTAACCAACTCATACTAACTCCAACAACTCTCTTGACTTCTAATAGCGACAACAAGCTACTAATCTCGGCCCGATACATGCATCCATGTTGTACATATAAGGATTGAGAGAGAAAAAAGTGATTTTGTTAGCCAATTTTATTCAATACTCAACCAACTCTCATTTTCTCTCAAACCAACGAAATTTGTTGCTAAATCAGTCCCTTTATCAAGCCCCACATCCTCCATAATCCAATCACAAACAACTTGGAGAGCAAAAATCAAAAATCAAGGCATAAAGGTATAAAAACCCTAATTTTTGAAATCCTTTGATTTGATGTTAATTGTTGAAATTGATTTGTTAAATATGTGTAATAAGGAGTGTATTAATGTTCTGGGTTGTTAGATTCATGACCCATAACATCAAAGTGCTCAAAATCAAAGTTTTTCCAACTTTAAAAAAAAAAAAAGAAATCTGTTATTTTTAGGCAAATGTCATGCCTTATATCTCTGTGATTATTTAGTCTTTTTGGTGTTTGTAAGTTGTTATATGTAGTATGTAATATGCTCTTTAAGGTACAAAAAGAATCAAGTTCATATCTATTATATATCAAGAGTTATTCATGGTCAAAACCCGTTGCCAAAAGCGCTCTAAGAACACGAACCCGAATTTTATGAACAATTTAAAGTGGTGAACTTTGGACCGGATATTTCCGATTAGATATGTTGTTGTTATATGTATATTATGTATTATAGTTGTAGTCCTACATGAGTTCTACACTTTGGAATTGATAGATCACACGAAAATTACATGGATTACAAGTTATAGAGGTCCAAAGTAGGCACCTCGAGCTGTTCTTTTGAAGAAACGACTCACATGACTATTTTGATGGCCAATATCTCCCATATCTCGATGTTGTTAAGCCGTGATTGTTGTTGGTAATTATAGTCTTACATGAGCCTTACAAGACTCAATTTATATATTATCCAAATTCGATTCGGATAAGAGAGAGTTATACTAAATCCAAAGTAGCCCTCTCGATCAACGCCTTATGAAATCTGGGTTGGTGAAGAACACCATTAGCGACGGTTTACATCGCTTTAAACCCAATAATGACGGTTTTGTATTATTTTTAATTTACATATTTTCCAAAAATGATTAAAAATTAGAAAAATTAGATTTTAATTATTATAAATCTGAAATAAATTACGAAAAATTATTTTAAAAGTCTGAAAAATAGTTTTTTATTATTTTGGGCATATTTTGAAAATATTTAATATTTTTGGAATGTAAGAAGTATTTAATTTATTTAATTACAATATTAGATAAATTATTTAAAATAGTTTTAATTCATGAAAAATCATGAAAAATTATATTATTGTGTTAGAAAATATTTTGAGTTATTTTTGGTAACTTTTAATATTTTTGGAGAAATTTCATTAATAAATTAATATTAATGATATTAGATTTATTTGATTATTAAATTAAATAAATAAGATAAAAATGATTTTAATGATTTAAAAATCATTTTAAATGAAAATAAAGTATTTAAAAATATTTTAAGTTATAAAATATAACTTTTAATATTTAATGGTTAATTTCATTAATTAATGATTAATAATGATATTAAAGTTATTTAATATTTGTATTAAATAATTTAGTTTAAAAATGATTTTAATATTTTAATAATCATTTTAAATGAAGATAAAATGTTTAAAGATATTTTAAGTTATAAACTATAACTTTTAATATTTAAAGGATAATTTCATTTATTAATTAATATTAATGATATTTATTTAATGATTAATGATATTAAATTTATTTAATAATTATATTAAATAAATAGTTTTAAAATAGTTTTATTAATTTAAAAATCATTTAAAAAGGGATAAAAATGAATTAAAAATATTTTAAGTTATAATTAATGACTTTTAATATTTGGATAAATAGTTCATTAATATTTAAATATTAATGGTAATTATTTAATAATAATTTTAAATGTTTTAAAAATCATTTAAGGGTAATATAAATACTTTAAAAATATTTTGAGTTATTATAAATAACTTTAATATTTTGGCAATGGTTTCATTAATAGTTTAATATTAATTAAATATTAATGATAATAGAATTATTTGATATTTAAATCATTTTATAATGATTAGGTGTTTGAAGATTTGTGATAAATTATGATAAATGATAATAATTATTTAAAAATTATTATAAAGCCATGAAAGATAGTGTGACTAATGTTTAAGTTATCCAAATGGATTTTGAACTACGGTTTAGAGTCTTAGACTCGATAATTGCAAATAGAGTTGTCGATGAAGCCAAGCATGGTTCGAGAAATTGATCGGACATAGATAATTTAATTAGTTAAAGGTTTATTTGTGATTGATGGTTGTTAAGGTTATATGACAATGTGATTAAGAATGTGTTAATGATTGTTTGTGAGTCGATGGTATGAAACATGAACATGTGTGATTATGGTGATTGATGATTGATTGTGAAACCATGATTGTTATGTGATAAGATAATTAGCGGTGTTATGTGTTACGTTATGATATACTAATCTAACAAATGATTTGATTAATGATAGGTCGTGATATAAAAGATAAATCTAAGTTGCGTAAGTGTAGCGGTACAAGATCGGCGAAATATCCTAACTTTGCATTTTCTTTATCTGATGGACAAGTGTAAGAATGTTTTAAAATTATATTATTATTATTATTAATGTACAGATTGTTAAAGCTATATTATATAAGCCCATTGATTATCAACATGTTAGTATATGATAATTGGGATAAATATATTTTGTTCGTTAATTTCTATAAATGATTATACAAGTGTCCCCACTTGGATAATCATTATATTAATCGCATGTTGATACACCTTTGATATACATATATGTTGAATTATATAAGACCTTTGTTATGAAAACTTAAAAAGCGAAATGAACATCCCGATAATGGAAAAATTTTTATCGCTTACTGGCGGACAAAGGATGAACGATGATATCGTTTCTAGCGATATAGTATTGATCAATCTGAGGGCCCATGGATTTATTCACCCTCGGGTTCGTAAAGCAATCTTAGGTTCTGAGATGAATTCTGCTTAACCTTTTCGAAAATGAAAACAATGTTCATGATATGTCACAGAAACCTTATAAATAGACAATACACAATTTCAAAAACTTGAACGAGGGTTGTTATGCTATTATTATTGGTACAGATTACTTCACAACTACTGACTGGTTGTAGAAGAATATTATAAAGAAAACATTTAAATTCTTTCAGCTTATATATATAATACTTGCTGGGCACTCAAATACTCATCCTTGCTTAATTTAAATGTTTTCAGCTAAGTATGAAAAGCTAGAAGGCTCGGCCAGGAACAAGTGAAAAGGAAAGCAAACAGAATATGTTATTGGTATCATTTGTAATAGATAGACTGTATTAAGTTAATGATATGTATTATATATCATGTAAAGAATATAGTAAAGGTTGCGTACTTGGGATTAGACTTTGATAAATGTAAGTTAAGTTTGAAATTTATATTATTGTTATTATTATTAGTAGAATTCCGCTCATAGAAATGGTATCGTAAAGTACCGAGTTTGGGTTTCAAGTATCCGGATTCGGGGACTCTACAATCTTTGCACTACGGGCCAAAGATATATAACTGTAAAACCAATAATCAACAGTCCATCTTTGCACTACGGGCCAAAGATATACAATTGTAAAACCAATAATCAACAATTTATCTTTGCACTACGGGCCAAAGATGACTTTTACCATTATATATATATATATATATATATATATATAATGAATGGACAAAAATAATCAGAATAATAAGATAAAATAAATCTTAGTGATTTTCAAGTTAATTGCCCAGAGTCCAAATTGCCAACATGATATCCAAAAAATCCATTATAATTCCTGATAGAATATACATTTCAAGTAAATGTGAAGTTCCCGGCTCAAATATAATAACTTAAAACTGAATCGAAAGATTCAGGTCAAGATATTAGATGAAGCACAAACTATTAAGGATATTCTAATCATTTCAGGACTTTTCACCATTTAATGATAAGCTGAAGAAACGAATAATAATTGTAAGACCCCAACTTTTATGAATAAAGATTAATTTTTCTCAAAATATATTTTTGAATATTATTGTGTGAATTTGATATAATGTTATAGTTATGGGTATTATTTACAAATTTTGCAAAGTAAGTAAGTGGTTATATAATATTCGATTAGTCGGGAAATATTCATTTTAACAGGGAATATTCGTACGACGGCACAATCATTGGTGGACCCCACAACGGAAATATTGTCGTCGTTAGAAAATGACAGAATTATCTTTTTATAAAAATAACGGCGAAAGTTTCTTCGTTAAAACTGTTGAACTAGGGGGTAGTAAAAGTACGAGAATCTGGCGTGGTTGCATAAGTAGCAACACCAGTATTGATTATTGATGCTTATGTGAGAAGTCACTCAGTTATAGTCAATTATTGCTACAGTAGTTACTGCATAATATCTCTCATATTATTGATTCAATTATTATCACAATATCATTTGCATCATATTTATTATTATTAAATAAATAATTGAGATGACAAAATTATTCATATTATTATTTGCAATATTGACAATGTCTAGAAAGTTCTGTCACGGAGAGGTTTGGTCACCTAATTGTGCGCCAATAGGGAGAAATCCTTATCGGAAAGCCCCCTCTTTCCTGGGAATGATCTGGTTATTAAATATTGTGAGTTATAATATTAATGATGAATAAGTTCGTGTTAATTAAAGAAGAAATTGATATTTCCATTTTGTTGTGATTATTAGTGTTAGTGGAAATCGACATCTATTCCGATAATAATTGATATCTGGAGGTTCTATTAATCAATCGGGTAATAAATCGGATAAATGAGCAATTAATTATTATTAATTCAAATGCTTATAACTATTTATTCACATGTGTATACTATTTATTCACATGCATGTACTATTAGGGGATGGTGCAAGATTGATAATACTTGCATGACTAAATTAAAAATAGAGGTATAAATGAAGGTACTATACTATAATTATTTTTTTTCACATGTATAAAACTATTGAGTCACATGATTGTACTATTGATTCACATTATATACTATTAAGGGAGGTGGTGCAAGTTTTATAATACTTGCAAGACTAAATTAAAAATGAAGGAAAAGATGAAGGTATTATACTGTAATATTTTGAGCCCCAAAATGTGCAATTATCGAAACTATATTTTTCTATAAATAGAAGCTCATTCTTCTTTCATTCTCACCAATTCACTAAGACTCACAAGAGCAATTATAGAGAGAGAAGCTATAGAGAGATAGAAGAAGAGAAGTCTGTTACTTCACTATTCCAGTATCCAGTCTTCTTCTGAGGTAAGGGGTATTATTTAAATTATATTCTGAAGAGATATTATTTTTTGTATTCGTATGAATATTATTTTTATTCAATATTCGTAAGGAATATCATCTTAGTTCAATATTCGTAGGAATATTATTTTCGTTCAACAGTCATAAGGGATATTATTTTGTTCAGTATTCATAGGAATAATATTTTCTTCCATACTATGTAGTATGTGAGTAATATTATTTCGTCGTGTATTCTTGATTATACCCTCATTTTGTTAAAGTATTGCTTCTATACTTCGTGAAATTAGTAGAATATCCTTGAAATTTGCGCTTCATCTAGTATCGTTTCACAAGGATATTTTCTACACATTCTTGTTAAATTTTAAGCTTTTCATGCCGGAGTACTGTCCATGAGTAGTATTCATTTTTACGGTACTATTCACAAAATACTATTCACGGGGTACTATTCACAAAGTACTATTCATGGGATATTATTCATAAAGTACTATTCACGAGTACTATTCACAAAGTACTATTCATGGGGTACTATTCCCGAAGTACTATTCACTGGGTACTATTCACTGAAAGTACTATTCACCACAGGAATTATTCATGACAAAAAATTGATTTCTTTCTTTGTCAAATTATTTTTGATACAATATTATTCTTGAATTTTACTCCACAAAACAGTATCATGTTGACAATTTGGACATTATTGAATTCTGGATAAATTAAGTTATAAATCTTTAAAAATTTATCTTTTGCTTTCTTTTAATTGAATTCTTATATCATTGTCATCATCCTCATGCTTATATTGTGATAAAAGTCATCTGTGGCTTATGTGCATAGATGTACTATTGATTGGTATGAATATGACCAGGGATTATTCGGTATAATCATGACCGTAATGTTACAAATGATGTGGTAAAAGTCCTCATTGGCCCGTAGTGCATTGATGGACAGTTATTGGTATGATCTTGATCATTGATGATTACATGAATATCCTTGGCCCGTAGTGCAGGGATGATTCGATGATGTGGTTTATTTATTAAGCTGAGTCTCAGTGATAAAGTTGATGAAAAACTTTTTAAATCATAGAAGATAGTAGATATCATGCTCTACTTCACTCTTCTAATGGATTGTTTGTTCCGCTACAGTTAAACTTGATCTTTATTGTATTTTATCAGTTTAACACTGTTGAAGGCTAAAGATAATTTATTCTGCATTATCTTAGTCATAATATTTCTTACTGGGCTAGTTGAGCTCACCCTTTTGCATTCATTGTTCTCTTCAGGAAATGAGAACGTAGTCGAGACTAGTCGGGGAATAGAGTGACGGTCTGAGATGGTGGCTATAGTAGTCCTCACTATTTTATGAAATAGTGTGATAATAAATATAATGAGGACTTTATTTGAGTTTGAATACTGTCTATGAGACAATATTCGTGTAAAAACTCTAAGCTACATTGTTGTCGTATTATATAAAAGAAGTTTGTATTTGATTTATGTACCATGTATTTAGCGACTCAGAATGGGTGATGTATACCTATTTTGGGGGCGTCACAATAATATCTTACCATAATATGGAGTATGAAAGAAAATGATATCCTTTTACCATAAAAAAATGATACCCCTTATCTTAGCATGTGACTTGATTCTGCTTTCTATGAAATTAATCAACTTAAACAATTCTTGCATTACTTATCTAAACTTGGAGTAACCTTACACTCAACAGAAATACTCACAATATTATACTCACCATATTGTAGTGAAAGAATTTTATATTTTTAGTGTTGTGATGGTGTGTGTTTAGTTGCTCAACCGAACAACCTATTTATGCTGAAAATTGAGGAAATAATTAGCACACATGCTTTGACAAATTTACCAAATGAGCTACATAAAATAATGGTAGTAGAATTTATGGTCCCATAAAAAAAAATAAACCAAGTAGTACACGTTTTAACAATAATTGAGTTATGGTCCAGACTACTTTAGAAAAAGTAGAGTGTCGGCAAGTCATGTCAGATTTACTTTTGTAAAAAGAAAATAATTGAACCAACATCTGCATATTATACTTATCTTTAATCAACACCTTTTATTCATCAATTATTTACACATTTTCAATCTTTCAACAATTATTCACAATTATTAACATAGACTCACTGTAAGACCCCAACTTTTATGAATAAAGATTTAATTTTCTCCAAATATCATTTTTAATATTATGGTGTGGATTTGATATAATGTTATAGCTGTGGGTAACATTTACAAATTTTTGCAAAGTAAACAAGTTGTTATAATATATTCGTTTGGTCGGGGAATATTCGTTTTATCAGGGAATATTCGTACGACGACACAATCATTGGTGGACCCCCACAACGGAATAGCTGTCGGAGTTAGAAACGACAGAAATAACTTTTTATAAAAATAACGGCAAAAGTTTTACCGTTAAACTATTGAAATACCCGGTGATAAAAGTACAGTAATATGCGTGGTTGCATAGTAGCACACGGTATTGTACAGTATCTTTGATTATGGATACTTACGTGAGAAGTCACTTAGTTTTATTCAATTATTGCCACAATAATTGTTGCATAGTATCTCACGTTATTTATTCAATTATTGTCATAATATTTTATATTATTAAATCAATAACTGAGACGACAAAGTTATTCATATTATTATTTGCATTATTGACAATGTCTAGAAAGTTCTGTCGAGGAAAGGGATTTTTTCACCTAATTGCACGCCAATAAGGAGAAATACTTATTGAAAAGCCCCCTCTTTCCTTAGAATGATCTGGTTGTTAATATTGTGAGTTATAATATTAATGATAAATGTTATTGAAAATGTGTTTAGTGAAGCCAAGTGAATTGAGATAAATGGAGGGGATTTTTATGAAGTATTTGCTATAAGTTTGACTTATTACATGGACCCCCACTTACCCATTTTTCAAAATAATCGGGTGAAAGTTATCTCAGCTTTTGTTTTATTACTTATATATATATATATATATATATATATATATATATATATATATATATATATAAAGTTTTGTTTTATTAGATTATAAATAGAATATATTATATTTTATTTAAAGTTTTCGTTTTATTAAAATATTTTTTTGCATAGTACTGCATAGTAAATCAAATTTTTCACCGATTCAGTCGCCCGTGAAGGTTTTATTGTGCGTCCGTGATTTTCTAAATTCAAATTGTATCATGTCATTCTCCTATAAATAGGATGCTTAGTTTAGAAATAAAAATCACATCAGAATTAGAGAATTCTTCTTCTATAATATTGAGCATATTTCTTTAGAGTTTAAGGAAGCTTTGAATGTAGAAAACAGTGCAAGTTTTCTTCAAAAAAATATCTCCGCTATTCCAGTCGAAATTGCTCTCTTTTTAAGGTAAGGGGTATTATTTATTTCATATTCGCTTACGATATTATTTTTCATATTCGTAAGAAATTTTATTTTCGTTCAATATTCGTAAGGATTATTATTTTTGTTCGATATTCGTAAGGAATATTATCTTTGCTCAATATTCGTAAGGAATATTATTTTCGTTCAACAGTTGTAAGGGATATTATTTTTGTTCAATATTCGAAAGAAATAATATTTTCTTCCATACTTTGTAGTATGTGTAACGATCGAGAAATTTTGTAATTAATTTTAATATTTATTGAATTAAATAAATATTTTTAAATAATTTATTTATTGAGAAAAATTAATAATTGAGAAATTGTGGTGCAATAATTTAGTTAAGTGTGTACGTTAACTAAATTGATTAATGGTAATTTTATTATTTAAAGATTTAATTTAATAAAATAATTAAATTAAATGAATTGTCGTGTGACACAAGGACTATTAATATAAGTATTATCATAATAAATTGAAAGTAGGGGGAAAATTTGTGTAGCCAAACACATCATTATGGCCTTTGGCCTAACATAACTGATAAGGCGTATTGTTTTTTACCTGACGTACGTGGGAGAAAGGGAGGCCAGTTATATTATGCGCATGTTTTTCCCTAAGGCTAGAGAACAGAGAGAAAAACACAATGAAAGTGAGAGAGAGGTTGTCTTTGATTTTTGTCAAGAAGAAAGAGTTGGGGTATCAAGGGAAACAAGCAATTCTTTGTCATTCTTCTTCTCAATAATCAAGGATTCAAGGTATAAATTGCTCCTAACATTGTATGTTTTGATTTCTTAGTGATTATCCACTGTAAATTGATAGTCACATTAGATTAGGGTATAAACATGTATGCATGATTGTATAATCTGTTATTGTCAATATATATACACAATTGTTGGTAATCAAATTCGTGAAAATTGGGTTTGCAAAAAGAAAGTTAGACTAACAATGTATATATGTGTGAAAAGGGCTTGTGTAAGTCCAAAATTTGATGTCCAATACTTGATATAATCTGTAAATTAATGTTAGATTGTGTTAGTATATCAAGAAACGAAAACAACGTAGTTGGAATGGTGTCAATTGGTTAAGAAATGAGGTTTTGGCAATTAAATTCGCTAAAAGTGTTAAAATATGAAGAAATTGAAAAAAAATGTGATTTTGATTCTTAAAAGGTAATTATATATAATGTTATATTGTTAGAATTATGAATTTCATGCTTATTGATGTTATTACAAAGTTTTAGTTGTTGGATTTTGTGAATTTATGTGGAAATTGGGATAAATTGGAGTGTGTTGTGTAACATGGCCGCAACTGCAGTTTCTGTTTGTGTATAGCGCAGCTGCGCCAGTACCACAGGAAGAAATGGTGCAGCTGCATCAGATGGCCTTTTGAGATTTACGCACTTTGATTTCTTTGCTTGGCTGGTGCAAGCTTAGGCAACGCCTTGAAATACTTGCCAGTTCCTGAAAGCAGAGGCGATGAATTTCGATTATTTGTAGACTATAATACAAGGTCCTAATCTAGTATGGTATTCATGATAAAGATGTTAAATCATAATATAAGATATAATAACATATGGTTATGGGTGGTGATACCAAAAAGAGAAGATTTTAAATTATCACTTGAACAAGTTATGTAATGAACAAAAGTTGATGTTTACAAGAGTTAGAGGTGAATGATAAAGCTTATATTAGGCGATAGTGAGATTTTAGATCCGTAAGAATGGTTAACCAACATGATTAGACATTAAGTTAAAGGTTATGGCTTAAATGGTGGGTTGAACCTATAAAGCTAATGTTAACGCAACTAATTGGTATTGCAATTTCAATGGTATGTGTAGGGTAATTGGCGAACGTTATTATACTTGTGTAGCTTATACACGAGGCAAGTTCCCTTACTTCATTCTCTTTATAATGAATGCAAGTTTCATAATTCCGTTATCTTATGATTGTCCTAAATTATCATTATGCAAATCCTATATTAAAGTTGAGCACGCCTATTGATTCTATCTTGTGTATGATTGTGCAAGCTCTTGTAACCTAATTCGTTACATCGAGAGAGTTTCACTTTCCTAATTCTTGTTATTGCTATTCAAAGCATATACTATTTAAATTAATTATTTCAAATGAGGTTTTCCTAACTCTTTTGGAGATAGTACCTTGCATATATACCATGTCTATTCAAATGTGTATTGTTGTTATTCAATCTTTGACTTAAATAACCTCGTTCAATTCTATATTATTATGTTGAACCTTCAAATAGCAAGCAAACTCTTATTGATTGGACTAATCTATAATTGAATAGTGTTCTAAAATTCTAGAACCACTGATAAGCTAGTTCCGAGCTAAACTTTTTTTAGTGCGGAAATCCTAAAGTCAAACTGAGATGAACAACCCAAATATAGGGGATTATGTACGTGTAACGTTTAGATGTTTGTGCACAATACATGGTACAAAGGGCTGATCCCCCTAAGTACGTAAAGAAGGGTCTGTATAGTCTAAATGACTGTTAAGGTTGGGGTAATAATACCCAAATACCGGGGACATAGTTCGTGGTCATAAGACCCTCAGATATAAAACTCGAGCTTATTTTCTATTTTTGATTCGTAGAATAAGTTCATTATTATTCAGCATTCGTTGTTCAAACACATGTTATTATTATTATTACTCTTTATATCAGTGAGCAATTGTTTGCTTACTCTTGCATTTAAACACTGCAGCTAAGGTGGAAAAAGTCGATGAGCCATCTACTAGCAAAGGAAAGGGCAAGATGTTCAAGTGTTGAAGATCTATGTGAATTTAATTTATTGAAATGTGTAATAAGACTTATGTTACATTGTGATGTATTCCGTGGACTTATGTAATAATTTAAGGTTAGATCACCTAGGATTGTTTTTATTGATATAACCCTTTAATGGGGAAGATTATTGGTTAAGTTATTTAAGTTATGTTTTATCCTTTATTATGGGTAGTTAGATGTAATTATTTTGGATAGTGAGCACCAAATCCTGTGGGAATGGAGTACCCAGATTTAGGGGTGTCACAGTATGTAAGTAATATTATTTCGTTTCAGATTCTGAATTCTACACTCATTTTGTTAAGTATTGCTTCGATACTCCTTGAAATTAGTAGAATATCCTTGAAATTTGTGCTTCATCTAGTATCGTTTCACAAGAATATTTTTCTAAATATTCGTGTTAAATTTTGATTTTTTCATGTCGGGGTATTATTCATGGGGTACTATTCACTCGGGTACTATTCATCCGGGGTACTATTCATGACAGAAATTGATTTCTTTTCTGTCCAAATTATTTTTGATATAGTATTATTCTTGAATTATACTCCACAAAGCAGTTATTATGTTGACAATTTGGACATTTTTAAACTCTTGATAAATTTAAAATCTTTAATATTTATCCTTGATTTCGTTTGATTGATGTTTATATCATCGTCATCATCCTCATGCTTATATTGTGATAAAAGTCATCGTTGGCCCATAGTGCATAGATGGACTGTTGATTGGTATGATTATAATTATGTATTGATATAATCATGACCATTGGTGATAATACGAATATCCTTGGCCCGTAGTGCATGGATAATTCAGTGATATGGATTATTTATCGAGCTGAGTTTCAACGATAAAATTGATGATAAACTTTTAAATCATAGAAGATAGTAGATATCATGCTCTACGTGACTCTTCTAATGGATTGTTTGTTCCGCTGCAGTTAAATTTGTTGTCTATTGTATTCTATCAGTTTAACACTGTTGAAGGCTAACGATAATTTATTCTGCATTATCATAGTAATAATATTTTTACTAGGCTAGTTGAGCTCACCATTTGCTTTCATTGTTCTCTTCAGGAAATGAGACTATAGCTGGGACTAGTCGGGGAATGGAGTGACGGTCCAAATGGTTCCTATAGTAGTCCTCACTATTCTGTGAAATAGTGTGATAATAATTGTAATGAGGACTCCATTTGAGTTTGGATATTGTCTAGAAGACAATATTCGTGTTAAAACTCTCAGCTTATGTTACACGACAATTGTATAATTAAGTTTGTATTTGTATTCTGTACCATGTATTTGGCGACTCAGAATGGGTGATGTAGCGTCAAAGTTGGTATCAAAGCTTAGGAATATGATCCTTGGCTGAGATTTGAGACTAGAACTAGGAGGGGAGAGATGGGTAAATCCTTCGCTAGTATGACCTACCTAAGCTTAATTGTTATTTAATTGGTCGGTCAAAATATAGGGATAATATGTGGTATGTCAATTAACCCTTGTTTATGGCAGTATTTGAAAACGGCATCTGAAAATGTTGAGATAAGCAATGGAGCACAGGAGACCGTTGAGTCACCACAGATTAATAACCACGATAATGTGCATCAGGAAGGCAACAATCCTCATGTAAACAACAACACCGACCAAATGATGAACGACGAGGTGTTTAGGAGCTTTCTGCAATTCATGCAACACCAAGCGACAGAGACTCATATTCAAAATACAGGTGGAAACACTGGCATCTCACGGTTGGTCACCGCTAAGCAATTCAAGGAGCTGGGACAACTGGAGTTTTTGGGAAAGCTAGAACCACTTAAGGCAGAGACGTGGATTAAGTAGATCACCAAGATATTTGATGTTTTGGGATGCTCCAAGGAACAAAAGGTTCCCTTTGCCACCTTCATGTTGCGATGAGAGGTAGATCATTGGTGGGAATCTGTAAAACGTACTCAGCCTACCGCACTAAAGATGTCTTGGGAGAAGTTCCAAGAATTATTCAACGACAAGTACTTTCCCAAAAGTATTCGTCACATGAAGGAGGTGGAATTCATGAAGCTGGAACTAAACAATATGACCGTGTCACAATACGAGGCTAAATTTGCGGAGTTGTCCAGGTTTGCATCCCATTTGGTAGATAATGAGAAGCGTATGACGCGAATATTTTTAAGAGGTTTGAAATCCGAAATACGTTAATACCTCATTTCTCACAAACTTTGCTTTAATTCAAATATTGTGAATAGGGCTCAGTTATTGAAGCGCGATAATGAGTCAACCCAACCAAGAGATAGCAGCTGGCAAAATGATAATACCAGTAGTAGCAGTCATCGAAGCGGTGACAACAAACGTGGAGGAAATCAACATGCCAAAAATGGTAACCATTTCGGTGGTAACCCTGGCCAAGATAATAGAAGAAATGCGTCAAGTGGAAATTTCAAGAAAAGAAGGTTCAATAATGTTGGAAGGACAGCAGCACCAGCACCTGTTTTCAAGGAAGGAGAACGACCACCGGTCGTATGTTACAAATGCGAAGGGGAGGGACACATCAGTCCAAATTATACACAGTAATCCAAAGCGTGTTATAATTGCGGAAGAGAAGGTCACCTAGCTCGATTTTTTTGTGTAGTGAAGTCAAGTCCAGATGGGATGGAGGCACCAAAGGTCGTCCCAGACAAGTCAAAACCAGTAGTTCAAGGGAGAGCGTTTGTCATGACCTCCCAAAAAGCGAGGAACCCAAATGAAATTATCACGGGTAAACTAATTATAAACTCTTGCAAAGTCTATACCTTATTTGATACCAATTCCACCTATTCTTTTATTTCTCCTATTTGCGCTCAACGTTTAAAGTTAGCTCCGGAGAAATTAGACTTTGACTTATCTGTTAAAACTCCGTTGGGAGAAACCTTCATTACATCCACTGTTTATAAATCTTGTTTGATTCAAATCGGTAACCTCACATTACCTGTCAATCTTATCTCTATGAAAATACTTGTATTTGATGTGATTTTAGGGGTTGATTGGTTAACTATTCATCATGTTAAAATTGATTATTTTCCTAAGGTTGTTAACTTTCATATTCCTAACCAACCTATTACGCGAATTCAAGCAACCAAACCACTAAAGTCAATCACTGTCATATCAAGACATAAAGCCATTCGTTTATTGAAAAACGGATGTCAAGCTTCCTTAGCCCATGTCACGGATTTAAACAAAAATACGTCAGATTTGAATGATATTTCTATTGTTAATAAATTTCTTGACGTATTCCCCGAAGAACTTCCTGACCTACACCCAGAGCGTGAAATCGAGTTCTGTATTGACTTTGAACCCGGTACAAAACCCATTTGCAAAGCCCCATATTGAATGGCTCTTATTGAACTTCAGAAGTTAAAAACCCAACTGCAGGAGTTGTTAGACATCGGTTTCATTCATCCTAGTACGTCTTCTTAGGGTGCTCCTATTTTATTCGTAAAGAAGAAAGATGGGAGTATGCGACTTTGTATTAACTATTAGGAGTTGAATCATGTCACCATCAAAAATAGGTACCCATTACCTCGCATTGATGACCTGTTTGACCAGTTGCAAGACGCTAAATTCTTTTCAAAGATCAATCTTCATTTTGGATATCACCAGTCAAAGATTAAAACTGATGACATTTCAAAGACTGCTTTCAGAACTCGGTATGAGCATTACGAATTCCTATTCATGTCTTTTGGATTGACTAATGCTCATACTGCCTTCATGGATATTATGAACTGAGTATTCAAAGAATATTTGGATCATTTTGTGGTCGTCTTTATTAATGACATACTCATATACTCCAAAAGTCGTGAAGATCATGAGCAACACTTGAGGCTGATACTCCAAAAGCTTCGTGAAAACAAGATATATGCCAAGTTGAAGAAATACGAGTTTTGGCTTGAGGATGTAGCATTCCTTGGGCACATGATATCAAATCACGGAATATCTGTTAACCCAGCGAAGATTGAAGAAATTCAAAGCTGGGAACAACCTAAGATAGTAATCGAAGTACGTAGCTTTCTGGGCTTAACTAGTTATTATCGAAGATTCGTGGAAGGATTTTCTCGAATCGCTACTTCGTTAACTCAACTGATTCAAAAAGATACAAAATTCGGTTAAAGCGAGGAATGTGAGAACAATTTTCAAGAACTCAATGTTACTGGTCTTCCCAATGTTTCTCAAGGAATAGATGTGATTTGGGTCATTGTCGATAGATTAACCAAGTCCTCTCATTTTTTACCCATACGAGAAACTTATTCACTTGAACGTCTTGCTCTTATATTCATAAATGAGATTTTAAGAGTTCATGGTATGCCAGTATCCATAGTTTCTGATCGAGACCCAAGATTCACTTCACAATTTTGGGTTAGTCTACAAAAAGCTATGGGCACGGATTTACAATTCAGTTCGGCATATCATCCTTAGACGGATGGGCAGTCAGAGAGCACTATTCAAACCCTTGAAGATCTATTAAGACTCTGTGTCCTTGACTTCAAAGGAAGTTGGGACAAGTTCTTGCCATTAGTGGAATTTTCCTACAACAACAATTATCAAACAAGTATAGGCATGGCTCCATTCGACGCATTGTATGGACGCAAGTGTCGTTCTCCAGTATGCTGGGACGAGGTGGGTGAAGCAACGTTGTTGGGACCGGAATTGGTACACATGACAATAGAAAAGATTCAAATGATCCGGTAATGTATAAAACCTGACAAGATCGACAAAAGAGTTATGATGATCTTCATCGAAGGGACGTGGAATTCAATGTTGGAGATCATGTGTTATTAGGTGTTACTCCATAGAAAGGAGTTATGAGATTTGGAAAAAGAAGAAAGATCAATCCTCGATTCATTGGCTCATTTGAAATCATCGATCGAGTAGGAACTGTGGCCTATAGACTCGCCTTACCGCCAAGTATGTCTCATGTTCATAACGTTTTTAATATATCTATGTTATGTAAATATGTGAAAGACCCGAACCACATTATTGAGTTAGAACCAGGCGATATAGCGGAAGATTTAACGTATGAAGAGGTACCTATTAAAATCTTGGATAAGAAGGAACATATTCTACGCTCCAATGTTATACCTCAAGTCAAAGTTTTGTGGAGAAAGCACGATGTTGAGGAAATGACCTAGGAGTTAGAATCTAAAATGAAATCAAGGTATCCTCACCTCTTCGACATACTAGGTACGTGCACCAATTTCGAGGACGAAATTTCATAAGAAGGGGAGGTTGTAAGACCCAAACTTTTATGAATAAATATTTAATTTTCTCTAAATATCTTTTTGAATAATAAGGTGTGTATTTGATATAATGTTATAGTTGTGGGTAATATTTACAAATTTTGCAAAGTAAGCAAGCTGTTATAAAATATTCGTTTGGTCGGAGAATATTCATTTTATTAGGGAATATTCGTACGACGTCACAATCATTAGTGGACCCCAAAACGGAATTACTGTCGGAGTTAGAAAATGACGAAAATAACTTTTTTTTAAAATAACGGTAAGGCTTTTACCATTAACTGTTGAAATACCCGGTGATAAAAGTACAGTAATACGCGTGGTTGCATAGTAGCACACGGTATTGTACAGTATCTTTGATTATTGATGCTTACGTGAGAAGTCATTTAATTATTGCCACAGTAATTGCTGCATAGTATCTCACGTTATTGATTCAATTATTGTCATAATATTTTATATTATTAAATCAATAATTGAGACGACAAAGTTATTCATATTATTATTTGCATTATTGACGATGTCTAGAAAGTTCTGTCGAGGAAAAGGGTTTGATCACCTAATTACGCGCCAATACGGAGAAATCCTTATCGAAAAGCCCCCTCTTTCCTGGGAATAATCTGGTTGTTAATATTGCGAGTTATAATATTAATGATGAATAAATGTTATTAAAAATGTGTTTTGAGAAGCCAAGTAAATTGAGATAAATAGAGGGGTATTTTATGAAGTATTTGTTGTAAATTTGGCTTATTATATGGACCCCCACTTACTAATTTTTTAAAATAATCGGTAGAAAGCTATTCAGTATATATATAGGGAAAAGGTTCAAAAATGCCCCCGACGTTTACCGCGATGTCTACCGAGCACCCTATACTTTGTTTTGGTTCAAAAGTACCCTCAACGTTACACTTTTTGGGTCACCCGTGCCCCTGCCGTTAACAGAAGACAAACGAGGTTAAAATTGGCTGACGTGACAGACACGTGGAGGCTTAAAAGGAGAAGGTTCAAAAATGCCCCTAACACATGTAAATATGTCATTTAATCAAAACAAAAATACTAAAATTCAAAATAAAATATCTAGTCTTGGAATGCTAATTTTAACGTTCTCAAAATATTAACATTTTTTAACATATCAACTAATATTAAAAATATTAAAAAACGTTAATATTTTTTAATATTTTATTCATATTTTTGATATTAAAAATGTTAATATTTTAAAAAATATTAAAACTTTTTGATATGAGGTTAATATTAAAGCGTTAATATTTTTGATATAAAATATTAAAAAAATTGTGGCGCCCCAATATAGGTATACAACACCCATTACGAGTCGCCAAAATACATGGTATAGAAAGCAAACTACAACTTTGACAATCTGATGGATGTCGTGTAGAATATGACAATACTGTTTGTGAGTTTGAATACAAATATTGTCTTACAGACAATATACACACCCAAATAAGTCCTCATTAATTATTCATACACTATTTTACGAAATAGTGAGGACGACTAAAACATCTTCCTAGAACCATCACTCCATACCCAGGCTCGATCCTGTATGTTCTCACCTCACGAGAAGAAAAATGGAACAAAAAGGAAAAGGGTGAGCTCAACTAGCCCCGGTAAAGAATATTATGACTAAGATAATATACAACAAATTATCGTTAGTCTTCAACGAGGAAAAATCTAATAGAATACAATAGATAACAAGTTTTAGATCAACAAATGCGGAAGCGACAATCCATTAGAAGAGTCACGTAGAGAAAGAATTCTCTTTGTCTTACTAAGGTTTAAAAGTCCATCATCAATAGTTTATCCTGTAATAACAATCAATATACATCTTTAATCATCTTTGCACTTCTGAGCCAAAGATATTCATTCATTTATATCACCGGTTGGTCATGTTCATCTCAACACTGTTCATCTTTGCATTCTGAGGCCAAAGATATTCATCGATTAATCGTTCATCTTTTTGCTTTCTACGGGCCAAAGATATTCATTTATATCACCATTTAGGGTGAGGATGATGAAAAACATTTTTAAAAAAGCGAATCCGGTGAAACAAAATGACAAGGATTAAGGATTAAGGATTAGTACTTTGTTTTACCCATGTCCAAAAATACTTGAAAATAATCATATTGGTGTAAAATTCAAGAATGATCAAAACATGGATCTGATCAAAGCTAGTATCCGAATAGATATTTTGGACAAAAAGAAAATTTTTATTTTTTGATTGAATAGTCTTGCCGTATTCGTGAATAGTGTCAGTATCGTGAATAGTGTCGTATACGTGAATAGTCACCCCGACACAACAAGTTCCAAATTTGATAAAAAAATTCACCAATACTTGACATAATGATATTGAAGAAAAATATCATTTAAGAAGAAAATAATACCCATTACCTCAAAATAAGCAAAAGTACTTTATTTGAATTTCGGTATAGTCTTGTGAAACCATATAGTATAGCAACACTCAAAGTATACTCACAAGAATACGCTCGATAATTTAGAGAGAGAAAGAGAAAACTTTGTTTACGGTGTGATTTTCAATTCTAACTTAGCCCTCTATTTATAGGAAAATGTTAGAGCATAAAAGGAGACTAAATTAATAAATTATTATTATTTATTCATTCTTTTTCCTACGCATGCCTCTTTGGAAAATAAGACTAGCCATCTTTGGACCAAAAATCAATGACCCACATGTTTAATCCACCAACAAAAAAGTGGGTCCGTAATTTAATAAAAATTATTTTATTTTCGAAACTTCAACAATTAAGTAGAAAATAGCTCGGTTATCAAAAAATTGAAACTCGCGACTTTCCATGGGAAATTTCATTCTCTACAACTTTTACAGGAGAAAATTTTCCAAATTCCAAGCAGAAATTGACCGAAATCCACAAGCAGGCGATTTTACGATCTATAATAAATTTTCGGTCAATAATTGTGTCCGCAAACACACAAAACATATATTAAACATTTAATGCCACAAAATACTCTACCTCCTCATATACTCATATATCCCACATTCATTATAAAAATATCACCGTTAATATATTATTAAAATAATATATTTAAATGAATTATTTTATCGAGAAAAAGATAAAATATTAATTTTCAACAATTGTCACATTAAAAATTTTCTCCATCTATATCCACATAAAATAAATATTTTCTTTATCATAATAATCAATAATTACTTATTTAAAAATAATATTCTGAGAATCACGATCTTGACAACGGTAGTTTCCAGGAAGAGGGCTTTCGATAAGGATTTCTCCTTCTTGGTAGCATGATTAGGTGACCAAACCTCTCCTTAGAGCAGAACTTTCTAGACATTGCCAATAATGTTGTCGATAATATTATTCAAATAATATGAATTATTGATTTGATAATGAAAAAATCTTGTGTAATGACAATTATTGAAACAACGACAATACAAAATATCAATATGACAATTATTGAATCAATAAAATATAATATTGAGCGGTAACTCTTTGTAACAATTATTGAGTAGTGCCTTCTTACGTAAGGATCAATAATTCAATAATCTAAATGCAATCTGGTAGTGTCTTCTTTGTGCAACCACAGCCAGACATTGTATTTTAACCACCGGGTAACCCAACGATTGTTAGCGGTAACAATTTACGTCGTTATTTATAAAACTCGATCTTTGTCGTTTTCCTTCATCCAACCGTTTTTCCGTTATGGGGCCCACCAATGACTATGGCTGTCGTCGTACGGAGATTCCCGAACAAAAAAGAATATTCCACGACCAAAGCGAATATTCCCAGAAACAATAATGAATATTTTATAACCACTTGCTTATTTTGTAAACTTTGCACATTTCACCCATAACCAAAGAATTATATCAAATTAACCCTTATTAATTTAGAATAATGAATAAAGGAAAATTCAATTTTATTTATAATAAGTTGAGGTCTTACAACCTCCCTCCTTATGAAATTTTGTCCTCGAAATTGACGTACGATCACTGGTATATCGAAAAGGTGAGGGTACCTCGCTTTCATCTCGATTCAACTCCCATATCATTTCCTCAATTGCATGGTTTCTCCACAAAACCTTAACTTGTGGTATAACCTTCGTGCGTAAGACATGCTCTTTCCTATCCAAAATCTCAAGCTGGTATCTCCTCGTAGGTTAAATCTTGACTATCTAAATGCAGTTTCTAATATGATAATATGGTTCGGGTCTTTCACATATTTCTGAAGCATAGATATATGGAATACATTGTGAACACGAGACATACTTGGAGGTAACATGAGTCTATAGGCTCGTTTCCTATTTGGTCAAGAATCTCAAATGGACCAACAAACCTTGGATTGAGCTTTCCTCTTTTCCCAAATCTTGTAACTCCTTTCCATGGAGCAATACGTAACAATACATGATCTCAATATTAAACTCCGTCCTTTTCATGAAGATCGGCATAACTCTTTTGTCGATCTTGTGAAGTTTGAATCGTTGTCGAATCATTTGGATCTTTTACGTAGTCATGCGTACTAATTACGGTCCCAACAATGTTGCTTCTCCCACCTCGTCAAAGATATCTTTGGAAGCGACATTTTAAATCCATCTAGCGCCTCAAATGGAGCCATGCCTATACTTGCTTGATAACTATTGTTGTAGGAGAATTCCACGGTGGTAGGTACTTATCCCAACTTCCTTTGAAATCTAGGACCACGAGTCTTAATAGATCTTCAAGGGTTTGAATAGTCCTCTACGATTGTCCGTCCGTTTGAGGATGGTATCTTTTGCCGAATAAATAAATCCGTGCCCATAGCTTTGCAAGCTAACCCAAAATCTTGAAGTGAATCTCGGGTCACGATCGAAACTATGGATACTGGCATGCCATGCAATCGTACAATCTCATTCACGTATATACGAGCAAGACGTTCAAGGGGATAAGTCTCACGTATCGGTAAGAAATGGGCGGACTTGGTTAATCTATCAACAATAACCCAAATTGCATCTACGCGCTTGAGAAACTTTGGGAAGACACGTAACAAAATCCATAGTAATGTGTTCCCATTTCCATTAGGAATCTCAAGTGGTTGCAATGGACCTTTTGGCACTTGATGCTCGCCGCCTTTACGTTGTGAGGTTAAACATCTTGAGATAAACTCATAATCTCTCTTTTCATATTGTTCCACCAAAATGTGTGTCGAATATCATGATACATTTTGGTACTTCCGAGATGGATTGCAAGCGGGGTGTTGTGTGCCTCCATCATGATTTTATGCTTGGTCGAGAATCGTTAGGAGCGCAAAGTCTAGAATTGATTCGAAGTATTCCTTCCTCATCAATTCTTGCTTAGGAATAGCTCCTTCTTGCACTTTCTTCTTCATACGCATCATTTGGTCCAGTAGCTTGGAAAGCGACTTTAACTTTATCGATTAAAGTCGGTTCTACTTGTATATTCGCCATCATTATGTGGGTCCTGAGTCTTTAATTCTACCTCCATCCTTTGCAAGTCATACAAAATGGGCCTTTGCGTTGACAATATCGCAATCGTACTTGCATATGATCTTCACTTAATCGTCGACTACTCTTCGTTCGCTTTCAGGATGATATTGAATAGTGTGATCGTAATCTTTTAATGACTCACCAACCTCGTTGTCGCATGTTGAGTTCTTTTGGGTGAAGAAATATTTGAGGTTTTTATGATCCGTATAAATCTCTACTTTTTCCCCGTACAAGTAGTGTCTCCATATCTTCAACGCAAACACATTTTTGCGCCAACTCGGATCATGAGTAGGATAATTCCTTCTCATATTCTTTGAGTTGTCGTGAGGCATAGGCTATGACTTTCCCATGTTGCATGAGAACACATCCTAACCCCTTGCGGAAGCATCATTTGTAGATAACAAATCCATCCGAACCGGATGGTATTTGTCGAAACAGTGCGAAATGAGTCTCCTCTTGAGCTCTTGGAAGCTCTTCTCGCATTCCTCGCTCCATAAAATTTTGCATCCTTAGAGTCGGTGAGTTAGCAGATAGCGATTTGAGAAAATCCTTCCACAAATCTCAGATAATAACCGGCTAAGCCCGAAAGGCTGCGTGCTTGGTCATCGACTCGGTTGCTCCCAACTTTGTATTGCTTCAATCTTGGCCGGGTCAGCAGATACTCCTTGTTTTGACACCACGTGCCCAAGGAATGCTACTTCCTCAAGCGAACTTCGCATTTCTTGACTTGGCATAAAACTTGTGTTCACGAAGTCTTTGTAGTACCGACTTCAAATGGTGCTCATGATCTTCACGGCTTTTGGAATAGATGAGGATGTCATCAATAAAGACAACAACGAACTAATCCAAATATTCCTTAAATACCACGGTTCATCATATCCATGAAAGCGGCGGGAGCATTAGTCGATCCAAAAGACATGACCAAGAATTCATAATGTCCGTATCGAGTCCTGAATGCCGTCTTTGGAATATCCTCAGTTTTAATCTTCAGCTGATGATATTCAGAACGAAGATCGATCTTTGAAAAGAATTGCACTCCTTGTAACTAGTCGAACAGGTCATCAATGCGAGGTAGCGGATACCTATTCTTGATGGTGACATGGTTCAATTCTCGATAGTCAATACAAAATCGCATACTCTCCGTCTTTCTTCTTACTGAATAAAGCAGAGGAGCACCCCAAGGAGGCGTACTAGGGGCAGAATGAAACCGATGTCTAATAACTCTTGTAGTTGGACTTTTAACTCACGAAGTTCAATAGGAGCCATTCGATATGGGGTTTTAGAAATGGGCTTTGTGCGGTTCAAGGTCGATAAAGAATTCAACATCACGTTACGGGGTAGATCGGGAAGCTCTTGAAATACATCGGGGAATTCTCTAACCACGAAATATTATTCAAATCGACTTGTCTTTATTCAAATCCATAACATGGGCTAAGAAAGCTTGACATCCGTTTTTCAATAAGCGAATAGCTTTGTGGCTTGATATGACGATGGTGATTTTAGTGGTTTAGTGGTTTGAATTAAGTATGGCGAGGTTGGTTAGGAATATGAAAACTAACAACCTTACGAAAACAATCAATTTTGGCATGATGAGTGGTTAACCAATCAATTCCTAAAATCACATCAAAAGAAAGTATCTTTAAAGAGATAAGATCAACATGTAATGTGATAGTGCCAACTTGGATCATGCAAGATTTATAAACTATAGATGTAACGAAGGTTTCACCCAACGGAGTTTCAACAGATAAATCAAAATCTAATTTCTCGGAGTCAAGTTTAAGCGTTGAGCACAAGCGGAGAGATAAAAGAATGGGTAGAACCGGTATCTAGTAAGGTATAAACTTCGCAAGAATTCAAGATTAGCTTACCGTGATCACCTCGTTTGGGTTCCTCACGTTTTGTCGATCACGACAAAGCGCTCTTCCGAGAACCGTGATTTCGACTTATCCGGGACGACCCTTGGAATCACCACTCCTGCTTGAACTTGGTTTCGCGATAGTACAATCTCGGCGATGTGGCCTTCCTTTCCACAGTTGTAACATACCTTGGATTGTTGTGGGACGGTTTGGGGTGATATGTCCCTCCTTCCGCATTTGTAACATCTAAGCTGGCGGTCGTTCTCCTCCCCTAGCATTTGTTGTTGGTCTTTGGTCTTTGCCGTTGATATCTTCTCGTCATTGTTGAATCTTCTCTTTACGAAATTTCCACTTGAGTCACCTCTCCTATTATCATGTCCACGATTACCACACGAGTGGTTACCGCCTTTGTCAAGTATTCTTTCCTCCTCATTTGGTTATCATCGTTACGATGACTACCTACGATTGTGGTCCCTCGGTTGAGTATACTCACTATCTCGCTCTAATAACTAAGCCACATTGACAACATCCGAATACGAGAGAAAATTTATGAGAGATAAGGTATTGGCGAATCTACGGTTTTAGACCTCTCGAAACATACGCGTCATTCGTTCCTCATTCTCCACCAAATGAGGTGCAAACTGGATAATTCTGCGAACCTTGCCTCGTCTTTGAGACACCGTCATGTTGTTACATTCGAGTCTAATAAACTCTACCTCCTTCATATAGCGAATACTTTACGGAAAGTACTTGTCATTGAGCGATTCTGAAATCTTTCCCAAGACATGTTAAGTGCATCTGGTGGAGTGCGCTTCACTGATTCCCACCGATGTCTGCTTCACCCACGAAACATAAAGGTGGCGAATGGAACCTTACGTTCCTCCGTGCACCCCAAGACATCGAATATCTTGGTAATTTGCTTGACCCACGTTTACGCCTTGATCGGATCCGGCTTTCCATGGAAATCTGGTGGTCCCAACTCTTTGAATTGTTTGGCCGTGACAAGCCTTGCGTTCTTATCATTTCCTCCGTATTTTGTACACGAGTCTCCCTCATCCGATTTTGCATGAAGCGCAAAAGCTTCTAAACATCCGTCGTTCATCATTTGCTCGATTGGCGTTGTTCACGGGAGGAACATTGCCGACTGTTTACGCGTTCTCCTCGTTGGTGAAATCAAAGGCGTCTCCACGGTCTCATAAACTCCATTGTTAACGTTCTCGGTGACCATTCTTAAATCGCCATAAAACAAGGGTTAATTAAACAAATTAACATATCACATAATATCCTATATTATGATGAGACCAACAAATAAGCTTAGGTAGGACACACTAGCGAAGGATTTACTCGTCTCTCCCTCTAGTTCTATTCCCGATCTCTCGCCGGAGATCATATCCCTAAGCTCGATACCAACTGTGATGCCCCCAAAATAGGTATACAACACCCATTACGAGTCACCAAATACATGGTATAGAAAGCAAACTACAACTTTGACAATACAGGATGTCGTGTAGAATATGACAATAAACTGTGAGTTTGAATACAAATATTGTCTTACAGGCAATATACACACCCAAATAAGTCCTCATTAATTATTCATACACTATTTTACGAGAAATAGTGAGGATGACTAAAACATCTTCCTAGAACCATCACTCCATACCCAGGACTCGATCTGCTATATTCTCACCTCACGAGAAGAAAAATGGAACAAAAAGGAAAAGGGTGAGCTCAACTAGCCCGATAAAGAATATTATGACTAAGATAATATACAACAAATTATCGTTAATCTTCAACGAGGAAAAATCTAATAGAATACAATAGATAACAAGTTTTAGATCAACAAATGCGTGGAGCTTGACAATCCATTAGAAGAGTCACGTAGAGAAAGAATTCTCTGTCTTCTTAAGGTTTAAAAGTCCATCATCAATAGTTTATCCTGTAATAACAATCAATATACATCTTTAATCATCTTTGCACTCTGAGCCAAAGATATTCATTTTATATCACCAGTTGGTCATGTTCATCTCAACACTGTTCATCTTTTGCACTCTGACGGGCCAAAGATATTCATCGATTAATCGTTCATCTTTTGCACTACGAGGCCAAAGATATTCATTTATATCACCATTTAGGGTGAGGATGATGAAAAACATTTTTAAAAAAGCGAATCCGATTGAAACAAAATGACAAGGATTAAGGATTAAGGATTCGTACTTTGTTTTACCCATGTCCAAAAATACTTCGAAAATAATCATATTGGTGTAAAATTCAAGAATGATCAAAACATGGATACAATCAAAGCTAGTATCCAGAATAGATATTTTGGACAAAAAGAAAAATTTTTATTTTTTGGTGAATAGTGTCGTATTCGTGAATAGTGTCGTATACGTGAATAGTGCCGTATACGTGAATAGTAACCCCGACACAACAAGTTCCAAATTTGATAAAAAAATTCACCAATACTTCGGCATAATGATATTGAAGAAAAATATCATTTAAGAAGAAAATAATACCCATTACCTCAAAATAAGCAGTACTTACATTTGAATTTAGGTATAGTCTTGTGAAACCCATAGTATAGCAACCTCAAAGTATACTCACAAGAATATCGCTCGATAATTTAGAGAGAGAAAGAGAAAACTTTGTTTACGGTGTGATTTTCAATTCTAACTTAGCCCTCTATTTATAGGAAAATGTTAGAGCATGAAAGGAGACTAAATTAATAAATTATTATTATTTATTCATTCTTTTCCCTCGCATGCCTCTTTGGAAAATAAGACTAGCCATCTTTGGACCAAAAATCAGAAATGACCCACATGTTTAATCCACCAACCAAAAGTGGGTCCGTAATTTAATAAAAATCATTTTATTTTCCGAAACTTCAACAATTAAGTAGAAAATAGCTCGGTTATCAAAAAATTCGAAACTCGCGACTTTCCATGGGAAATTTCATTCTCTACAACTTTACAGGAGAAAAGGTTTCCAAATTCCAAATAGAAATTGACCGAAATCCACAAACGGGCGATTTTACAGTCTATAATAAATTTTCGGTCAATAATTGTGTCGCAAACACACACAAAACATATATTAAACATTTAATGCCACAAAATACTCTACCTCCTCATATACTCATATATCCCACATTCATTATAAAAATATCACCGTTAATATATTATTAAAATAATATATTTAAATGAATTATTTTATCGAGAAAAAGATAAAATATTAATTTTCAACAATTGTCACATTAAAAATTTTCTCCATCTATATCCACCTAAAATAAATATTTTCTTTATCATAATAATCAATAATACTTATTTAAAATAATATTACGAGAATCACGATCTCGACAACCGGTAGTTTCAGGAAAGAGGGGCTTTCGATAAGGATTTCTCTCTTCTTGGTAGCATGATTAGGTGACCAAACCTCTCCTTGAAGCAGAACTTTCTAGACATTGCCAATAATGTTATACGATAATATTATTCAAATAATATGAATTATTGATTTGATAATGAAAATCTTGTGTAATGTCAATTATTGAAACAACAATAATACAAAATATCAACGCAGTAATTATTGAATCAATAAAATATAATATTGAGCGGTAACTTCGTGTAACAATTATTGAGTAGTGCCTTCTTTACGTAAGGATCAATAATTCAATAATCTGAAATGCAATCACAGAGTGTCTTTTTGTGCAACCACGCAGCGTATTCGTATTTTAACCACCGGGTAACCCAGACGGTGTTAGCGGTAACAATTTACGTCGTTATTTATAAAACTCAATCTTTGTCGTTTTCCTTCATCCAATAGTTTTTTCCGTTATGGGGCCCACCAATGAGCTACTTGGCCGTCGCACGGAGATTCCGGAACAAAAAGAATATTCCACGACCAAACGAATATTCCCCGACAATAATGAATATTTTATAACCACTTGCTTATTTTGTAAACTTTGCACATTTCACCCATAACCAAAGAATTATATCAAATTAACCCTTATTAATTTAGAATAATGAATAAAGGAAAATTCAATTTTATTTATAATAAATTGGGATCTTACATTATTAATATTTTTGATATTAAAAAAAATGTTAATATTTTTAATATTACTTGATATGTTAAAAAATTAATATTTTTGATGATGTAATTAGTTGAATTTTAAAAATATTCAAAAATTCAACTAATTCAAAATAATTTGCGTTATTTAGTAAAAAAATATTAACGTTAATTATTTTTTGATGATTTTAGTTGAATTAACGTTAATTATTTTGAAATTTTGAATTAGCTGAATTTTTAAATTTTGGAATTTTAAAAATATTAACGTTAATCATCAAAATACTAAAAATATTAGTTGAATTTTCAAAATACCAAAAATATTAACGTTAATTATGTAATATTCAACCTTAATTTCGATAACGTTATTTAGTAATATTAAAAATATTAGCGTTAAAAAAAATTGATAACGTCATTTAGTATTTTGAATATTAACGTTAAAAATATTATATCAATTAGTTGTATAACGTTATTTAGTAATTTGAATTTTAAAAATATTATTTAGTATTATGATTTTAGTAATTTAAATTTTTTATATCAATTAGTATTTAGTATTATGATTTTAGTATTTTAATGATGTAATTTGAATTTTTGTTGTTTTGATTAATTAACAAAATAATTTGAATTTTAGTATTTTATTATTTTTTAATTTGATTTTTTTAGTATTTTAGTATTTTTTTAATTAGTATTTTAGTTTTTTTAATTAGTATTTGATGTAAATATGTTATGTTTTGAACTTTAGTATTTTGATTAAATGATGTAAATATGTTATACAACTTATTTTATTTAATTAGTTGTTTTGATTAGTTAATAAATTAATTTGAATTTTAGTATTTTGATTAAATGATGTAAATATGTTATACTTTTTTTATTTTGAATTTTAGTATTTTTTTTTTTGTTTTGATTAAATGACATATTTACTTGTGTCAGGGGTATTTTTGAACCTTCTCCCTTTAAGTCTCCATGTGCCTGCCACGTCAGTCAATTTTAACCCTGTTTATCTTCTGTTAACGGTAGGGGCACGGGTGACCCAAAAAGTGTAACGTTAAGGGTACTTTTGGATAAAAAAAATATATAGGGTGCTCGATAGACATCGCGGTAAACGTCAGGAGCATTTTTGAACCTTCTCCCTATATATATAAGTATTACATATATATAATATATAATTGTGTGTGTGTGTGTGTGTGTGTGTCGTTTGGGGCACGGTGGGTGTTATATATATATATATATATATATATATATATATATATATATATATATATATATTATAAGTTTTATTTTTATGAAAAATAGAATATATTATATTTATTGTTTGCATAGTCTTTGCGTAGTGTTGCATAATCTTTGCATAGTAGTCTTGAACATAGTCTTTGCATAGTAAAATGAAGAAAAAAAATTCAATCGACGCCCGTGAATTCGTTTGATTCCTTACTGTGCAGTCCGTGATTATTTTTCTTAAATAGTATCTTGTTATTCTCCTATAAATAGGATGCTTAGTTTAGAAATAAAAATCACACCAGAATCAGAGAATTCTTCTTCTATAATATTGAGCGTATTTCTTTAGAGTTTAAGGAAGCTTTGAATGTAGAAAATAGTGCAAGTTTTCTTCAAGAATATCTCAGCTATACTAGTAGAAATTGCTCTCTTTTTAAGGTAAGGGGTATTATTTATTTCATATTCGCTTACGATATTATTTTTCGTATTCGTAAGAAATTTTATTTTCGTTCAATATTCGTAAGGAATATTATCTTCATTCAATATTCGTAAGAAATATTATATTCGTTCAATATCCATAAGGAATATTATTTTCGTTCAACAGTTGTAAGGGATATTATTTTTATTCAATATTCGTAAGAAATAATATTTTCTTCCATACTCTGTAGTATGCAAGTAATATTATTTCGTTTCAGATTTCGAATTCTACACTCATTTTGTTAAGTATTGCTTCGATACTCTTTGAAATTAGTAGAATATCCTTAAAATTTGCGCTTCCTCTAGTATCGTTTCACAAAAATATTTTTCTGAACATTCTTGTTAAATTTTGATCTTTTCATGCCGGGGTACTATTCACTCAGGTACTATTCATCCGGGGTACTATTCATGACAAAAATTAATTTTTTTTCTGTCCAAATTATTTTTGATACAATATTATTCTTGAATTTTACTCCACAAAATAGTTATCATATTGACAATTTGGACATTTTTAAACTCTTGATAAATTTAAAGTCTTTAATATTTATCCTTGATTTCGTTTGATTGATGCTTATATCATTGTCATCATCATCATGCTTATATTGTGATAAAAGTCATCTTTGGCCCGTAGTGCATAGATGGACTATTTATTGGTATGATTATAACTATGTATCGATATAATCATGACCATTGGTGATAATACGAATATCATTGGCCCGTAATGCATGGATGATTCGTGGATGTAATAATAATGAATATCTTTGGCCCGTAGTGCATGAATAATTCAGTAATGTGGATTATTTATCGAGCTGAGTCTCAACGATAAAATTGATGATAAACTTTTAAATCATAGAAGATAGTAGATATCATGCTCTACGTGACTCTTCTAATGAATTATTTGTTCCGCTGCAGTTAAACTTGTTGTCTATTGTATTCTATCAGTTTAACACTGTTGAAGGCTAACGATAATTTATTATGCATTATCGTAGTCATAATATTCTTTACTAGGCTAGTTGAGCTTGCCCTTTGCTTTCATTGTTCTCTTCAGGAAATGAGAATATAGTTGAGACTAGTCGGGGAATGGAGTAACAGTCCAGATGGTTGCTACAGTAGTCCTCACTATACTGTGAAATAGTGTGATAATAATTGTAATGAGGATTACATTTGAGTTTGGATATTGTCTAGAAATCAATATTCGTGTTAAAACTCTCAGCTTATGTTACACGACAGTTGTATAATTAAGTTTGTATTTGTATTCTGTACCATATATTTGGCGACTCAGAATGGGTGATGTATACCTATTTTAGGGCGTCACATGAACATCATCCTTTTATGTTCTTAATAAAATAATTACTAAGTGGAGAATACTTAAATGATATCACTTTAATCCATGTTTTGTAATATAATAAGATGTGTGTTTTACCAAAGAGAATTGATATTTTTACATGTATTTTTATCTAGGGTCTCACCTTCATGTGAGAAAAAACTATGTTAAAATATTAAAAACACATGTGAAAATAGTGTTATCCTTTTCGAAATCATATAATATACTCTCTGTCTCAATTTAATTGTTACTTTTTCCCCCACGAAATTCAATAGATTTAAATACTTTATTGTTCTTTAAAAAATCTTGAATTTTTACTTAAAATATTCAATATTAACCTTTTCATTTTTAATTGCAATAAAAATGTTAATTGTACGTACTTAATTTATAATGGAGGAGTTGGTATAAATAAAATTTATGTTATCTTATTTACAATTACATCATAAAGCTTAGTTGGCCAATTGTTTAAAGCTATGAGATTGAGGTTTTGAGTTCAAATCTTGACTGAAGCGAATTTTGTAGTCTTAGTTTGGCTTACTTTACATGTCATTGCCACGTAAGATAGTCAATGCCCAAATGTTTTTTATCCAATTTTTTATATAGTAGAGAGTTTGTTTTGCATTGACCAACAAAAAGAGACGCAATATCCAAATATACTAAGATTACGGTGGTCATTTTTGTATTTTGCTCGTCATTATTATATTGCCTGAAATTGAAAGAATTTGTGTCAATTTTAAATTGTCTAAATTTGATTATAAAGTCAATTATGATCTTATATTTTGAAAAATATGTGGTATTATTTTTTTTTAAAAAATAACATTATTTTTAGAAAGAAACTTTGCAAATGGGGTTTTTAAAAAATAACACTATTTTTAGAAAGAAACTTTGCAAATGAGAATATATGATCATGAATATTTCGAATTTTAAACCATAACTTCAAGGGAATGTTCTGTAGTGACTTTAAGTTGATCAAATTAATTTTTTAATTGTTTCATTGTTCATATGTGACTTATTATTTGTAAATTGACTTGGTAATTTTTGAGAATTACTAATTTTTATTTTTATTTTAAAAAGGAAAAACTTATAAGTCATTTTAGAATAAATAAGTTTGACGGAACTTATAGTCATTTTAGAAAGCTCAAACCTTGGATTTATTGGTCCATTTGAAATCCTCGATCGAGTAGGAACTATGGCTTATAGACTCGCTTTACCGCCAAGTATGTCTCGTGTTTCACATATCCATGCTACGAAAAATATGTGAAAGACCCGAACCACATTATTGAGTTAGAACCAGACGAGATAGCCGAAGATTTAACGTACGAGGAGGTACAAATCAAGATCTTGGATAGGAAGGAGCATGTCCTACGCACAAAGGTTATACCATAAGTCAACGTTTTATGGAGGAACCATGCTATTGAGGAAATGACCTGGGAGTTGGAATCGAAAATGAAAGCGAGGTATTCTCACCTTTTCGAAACACCAGGTACGTACGTCAATTTCGAGGACGAAATTTCATAAGGAGTGGAGGTTGTAAGACCCCAACTTTTTATAAATAAAATTGAATTTCCTCTATTCATTATTGTGACGCCCCCAAAATTAAGTATTCGTCACCCATCTTGGGTCGCCACTTACATGGTACATAAATTCAAATACAACTTAATAATACAACTGTCGTGTACAATACGACAAAACATAAACTGTGAGTTTGAATACAAATATTGTCTACTAGAGATTATACAAACTCAAAAGGAGTCCGTATTACAATTATTATTACACTATTTCATAGAATAGTGAAAACTACTAATGCTATCATCTGGTCCGTCACTCCGTTCCCCGACTAGTCCCTGCTACGTTCTCATTTCCTGAAGAAAACAATAAAAGTAAAAGGGTGAGCTCAACTAGCCTAGTAGGAAATATTATGACAAAGATAATGCAGAATATATTATCGTTAGCCTTCAATAGTGTTAAACTAATACAATATAACAACTGTGACGCCCCCAAAATTAGGTATACATCACCCATCTTGGGTCGCCAGATACATGGTACAGAATTCAAATACAACTTACTAATACATTTATGGGTGTACAATACGACAAAATATAAATCGTGAGTTTGAATACAAATATTGTCTACTAGAGATTATACAAACTCAAAAGGAGTCCTCATTACAATTATTATCACACTATTTCACGAATAGTGAGGACTACTAATGTTATCCTACGGACCATTACTCCATTCCCAGGCTCGTCCCGGCTATATTCTCATTTCACGAAGAAACGGTGAAAGAAAGGGTGAGCTCAACTAGCCCAAAGAAGAAATATTATGACTAAGATAATGCGAGAATAAATTATCATTAGCCTTCAATGATGTTAAACCGATAAAATATAATAAACATCAAGTTTAAACTACAGTGAACGAGGAATCCATTAAAAGAGTCAAATAGAAAATAAAATCTACTATCTTTTATGATTTAAAAGGTTTTTCATCATTATATAATTTGAGACTCAAATTTTAATAAATATTCCACATCATCGAATCACCCTCGCACTACTGGTCGAGGATATTCTTTAGTATCACGACCACAATTATTCATGCACTACGGGCCAAGAATATTTGTGTATTCATTAATGGTCATGATCATGCCAACAACTGTCCATCAATGCACTACGGGCCAATGAGGACTTTTAATTTTCACATCATTTGTAACATTACGGTCATGATTACACCGAATAATCCCTGGTCATAATCATACCAAGTCCATCTATGCACTACAGGCCACAGATGACTTTCAACATAATATAAACATGAGGATGATGACAATGATATAAGAATTCAATAAAAACAAGTTCAAGAATTAATTTATCCAGGAACAACATGATATTGCTTTGTAGAGTAAAATTCAAGAATACTTAGAAGAATATTTCCATGAAAGAATACTGGATGAAGCGCAAATATCAAAGATATTCCACTAATTTCATGGAGTATAGAAGTCAAAGTTTTAACCAACTGAGTATAATAAAGAATGGAATAACAAAAGAAATCACCATGCATGCGATAGACCGCACATGCAGGTTATTCCAACAGAATAATAAATAACGGAACCAGGTCCGGCGTAAAATGCACAAACAGGATATTCCAAATGTAATAATAAAGAATGGAACCGGAGTTGGCATAAAACACACGAGATGAGGATGTTCCAACAGAATAATAATAAAGACGGAACCGAATTAGTCCTGTAAAACACATGAGCAGGATGTTCCAACAGAATAATAGAATAATGTCACCAAGTATAGGGTAAACCGCGTATACAGGTTATTCCAACAGAATAATAAGCAATGGAATAACAACAGTTCTCTTCATGAATAAGAAAGAATAACACCCCTTACTTTAGTAGGAGATTGAATATCGCAGAGATGGTAGTGTAGTAACATAATACTCTTCTTCTTTCTCTCTTATTCTCTCTATACTTTCTCTCTCTATAGCTTGAATGAATTCGTGAAAAATAATGAAGCACTAGGCCTCTATTTATAGAAGATTTCTAGCTTAGCACCTGCCATGTGAAAAGGCAAGTGGCTTGACGACTGGTGATGTGAAAAGAAAAGTGGTTTGACGCTTGTAATGTGAAACGACAATTGGTTCGACGCCTGTAATGTGAAACGACAAGTGGTTCGACGCCTGTAATATGAAACGGCAAGTGGTTTGACGTCTGGTAAAGGTAATTACTATTGACGAAGGTAATTACTATTGACGAAGGTAATTACTATTGACGAAGGGACTCTTAGATGATGACATATGGGCCCCCTATAAAATAATCAAACTTACCACAAACGTCTCACAACAGACTCTTTATATGCATCAAGGATTGAATAAATATTACCACAAATCATTTTATTTTTAATCAACACATATTTAATCTTTCAACAATTATTAATCATTTATAACTTGTTGTCTCAATTATTGATTTAATAATATAACATATTATCTGAGATGATATTGTGACAATAATTGAATCAATAATATAAGAGATATGATGCAGCAATTACTGTAGCAATAATTGAGTATAACTGAGTGACTTCTCACGTAAGCATCAATAATCAATATCGTGTGCTACTATGCAACCACGCGTATTACTGTACTTTTACTACCGGGTAGTTCAACAGTTTTAACGGTAACACCTCCGCCGTTATTTTCATAAAGTATTTTTGTCGTTTTCTCAATCCGACAATAATTCCGTTGTGGGGTCCACCAATGATTGTCTCGTAAATCACGAATATTCCCGGAACAAAAGAATATTCCCAGAACCAAACGAATATTTTATAACAACTTGCTTACTTTGCAAAATTTATAAATATTACCCACAACTATAAAATTATATCAAATTTATTCCATAATAATCAAAAATAATATTTATAAAAACTTTATCTTTATTTATAAAAGTTGGGGTCTTACAACCTCCCTTCTTATGAAATTTAAGCCCTCGAAATTAGGTGCGATACTGGTATGTCGAAGAGGTAAGGATACCCTGATTTCATTTCAGATTCTAACTCCCAAGTCATTTCCTCAACATCGTGGTTCCTCCACAAAACTTTGACATGAGGTATAACCTTGGAGCGTAGAATATGTTCCTTCTTATCCAAGATTTGAACAGGAACCTCTTCATACGTCAAATCTTCCGCTATTTCGTCCGGTTCTAACTCAATAATGTGGTTCGGGTCTTTCACATATTTACGTAACATGGATATATGAAAAACGTTATGAACACGAGACATACTTGGCGGTAAAGCGAGTCTATAGGCCACAGTTCCTACTCGATCGAGGATTAAAAATGGACCGATGAATCGAGGATTGAGTTTTCCTCTCTTTCCAAATCTTGTAACTCCTTTCCATGGAGCAACACGTAACAACACATGATCTCCTATATCGAATTCCACGTCCTTTCGATGAAGATCAACATAACTCTTTTGTCGATTTTGTGAGGTTTTTATACGTTGTCGGATCGTTTGAATCTTTTTCGTAGTCATACGTACCAACTCCAGTTCCAACAACGTTGCTTCACCCACCTCATCCCAACATACTGGAGAACGACACTTTCTTCCATACAACGCTTCGAATTGAGCCATGCCAATACTTGCTTGATAACTGTTGTTGTACGAAAACTCCACCAATGGTAAGAACTTGTCCCAACTTCCCTTGAAATCAAGGACACAGAGTCTTAATAGATCTTCAAGAATTTGAATAGTCCTCTCTGAATGTCCGTCCGTCTGAGGATGATATGCCGAGCTAAATTGTAAGTCTGTGCCCATAGCTTTTTGCATACTAACCCAAAATCGTGAAGTGAATCTTGGGTCTCGATCAGAAACTATGGATATCAGCATACCATGTAGTCTTACAATCTCGTTTATGTACATCTGAGCAAAGCGTTCAAGTGTATAAGTTTCTCGATCGGTAAGAAATGAGCGGACTTGGTCAATCTATCAACAATGACCCAAATCGCATCTATGCCTTAAGAAACCTTAGGAAGACCGTGCTTGAAATCCATGGTAATGTGCTCCCACTTCCATTACGGAATTTCAAGTGGTTGCAATGGACCTTTTGGTACTTGATGCTCCGCTTTAACTCGTTGACAAGTTAGACACCTTGAGATAAATAAATACTATCTCTCTCTTCATATTGCTCCACCAAAATGTATGGCGAATATCATGATACATTTTGGTACTCCCGAGATGGATTGCAAGCGGTGTGTTGTGCGCCTCCATCATGATTTTATACTTTAAATCGAGGTCGTTAGGAACACAAAGTCCGGAGTTGACTCAAAGTATTCCTTCTTCATCGATTCTTGCTTCCCAAGACAAAGACCTTCTTGCACTTTCTTCCTCATACGCATCGGTTCGAGTGCGTAGCTTGAGCGGCTTTAACTTTATCGATTAAAGTCGGTTCTACTCGTATATTCTATCATCATCACATGCGTCCCCTCGAGTCTTTAACTCTATCTCCATCCTTTGCAAGTCACACAAAATGGGCCTTTGCGTTGACAATATCGCTTTTCGTGACTTGCATATGATCTTCTACTCAATGCGTCGCCTACCACGTTCGCTTTTCGAGGATGGTATTGGATGGTATGATCATAATCTTTCAGCAGTTCAAGCCAACGTCGTTGTCGCATGTTGAGTTCCTTTGAGTGAAGAAATATTTGAGGCTTTTATGATCAAGTAAAGATCTCCACTTTCTCCCCATACAAGTAATGCCTCCAAATTTTAAGTGCAAGACAACATTTGCTAACTCTAGATCATGAGTAGGATAATTCCTCTCATATTCTTTGAGTTGTCGTGAGGCATAGGCTATGACTTTCCCATGTTGCATGAGAACACATCCTAACCCTTTGCTCGAAGCATCCTTTGTAGATGACAAATCCCTCAAGAGCGGATGGTATTGTCGTAACAGGTCTTTGAAATGAGTCTCCTCTTGAGTTCTTAAAAACTCTTCTCACATTCTTCGCCCAATCGAACTTTGTATCTTTCCAAAAGTCAATTTGAGTCAATGGAGTAGCGATTCGAGAAAATCCTTCCATGAATCTCGATAATAACCAATTAAACCGAGAAAGCTACGTACTTGGTCCATCGATTTAGGTTGCTCCCTACTTTGAATAGCTTCAATATTTCTTTGGGTCAACAGATATTCAATGACTTGATACCACGTGCCCAAGGAATGCTACTTCCTCAAGCCGTAACTCGCATTTCTTCAACTTGGCATAAAGCTTATATTCACGAAGCTTTTGGAGTGTCGTACCTCAAGTGTTGCTCTCATGATCTTCACGGCTTTTGGAATAAATAAGGATGTCATCAATAAAGACGACCACTTAAGTGATCCAAATATTCCTTGAATACTCGGTTCATCATATCCATGAAGCAAAGAGGAGCATTAGTCAATCCAAAGGACATGACTAGGAATTCATAATGCCCGTAACGAGTTAACGAAAAGTCTTTGGAATGTCATCGGTTCTAATCTTTAATTGGTGATATCCGGAATGAAGATCAATCTTTGAAAAGAATTTGGCTCCTTGTAATCGGTCAGCAGGTCATCAATACGTGGCAATGGATACCTATTTTTGATGGTGACATGATTCAACTCCCGATAATCAATACAAAGTCGCATACTCCCATCTTTCTTCTTCACGAATAGAACAAGAGCACCCCAAGGAGAAGTACTAGGACGAATAAAGCCAATGTCTAACAATTCCTGTAGTTGGGTTTTTAACTCCTGAAGTTCAATAGGAGCCATTCGATATGGGGCTTTGGAAATAGGTTTTGTACCGAGTTCAAGGTCGATACAAAATTCAATTTCATGCTCTGGGGGTAGGCCAGGAAGTTCTTCAGGGAATACGTCAGGAAATTTATTAACAATAGAAATATCGTTCAAAACTGACGTATTTTTGTTTAAATCTGTGACATGAGCTAAGAAAGCTTGACATCCATTTTTCAATAAACGAATAGCTTTATGGCTTGAGATGACCGTGATTGATTTTAATGGTTTGGTCGTTTGAATTCGCATAATAGGTTGATTAGGAATATGAAAGCTAACAACCTTACGAAAATAATCAATTTTTGCATGATAAGTAGTTAACCAATCAATCCCTAGAATCACGTCAAATGCAAGTATTTTTAATGAAATAAGATCGACAGGTAATGTGAGGGTACCGATTTGAACCAAACAAGACTTATAAACAGTGGATGTAATGAAGATTTCTCCCAACGGAGTTTCCACAGATAAGTCAAAGTCTAATTTCTCCGGAGTCAAATTTAATCGATGAGCGCAAGTAGGAGAAATAAAAGAATGGGTAGAACCGGTATCAAATAAAGTATAGACTTCGTTAGAGTTTATGATAAGCTTACCCGTGATGACCTCATTCAGGTTCCTTGCTCTCTGGGAGGTCACAACAAACGCTCTCCCTTGCACTACCGATTTTGACTTTTCTGGGACGGCCTTTGGTGCCTCCATCCTAGCTAAATTTGTCTTCGGTAAACGACAAAATCGAGCTAAGTGACCTTCTCTTCCACAATTATAACATGCTTTGGACGGCATCGCGCAGTTTGGACCTTGTGTCCCTCCCCTCCGCATTTGAAGCATACGATAGGTGGTCTTTCTCCTTCCTTAACAACGGGTGCTGGTGCTGTTGTCTTTCCATCATTGTTGAATCTCATTTTCTTGAAATGTCCATTCTTATTGTTTTGGCCCTGATTACCACCGAAGTGGTTACCATTTACGCCCGTTGATTCCTCCACGCTTGTTGTCACCGCTTCGATGACTACTCTCGCTGGTATTATAATTTTGCCGGCTGCTCTCTTTTAGTTGGGTTGACTCGTTATCGCGCTCCACTAACTGAGCCTTATTTACAACATCTGAATATAAACACAGTTTATGAGAAATAAGATGTTGACGTATCTCCGGCTTCAAACCTCTTAAAAACATTCGCGCCATTCTCTCTTCATTATCCACCAAGTGGGACGCAAACTGTGATAACTCCGCAAATTTTGCCTCGTATTGCGACACGGTCATATTGTTTTGTTCCAACTTGATAAATTCCACCTCCTTCATGTGGCGAATACTTTCGGGAAAGTATTTATCGTTGAACAACTCTTGGAACTTCTCCCAAGACATCTTTAGTGCGGCAGGTTGAGTACGCTTTACCGATTCCCACCAATAATCTGCCTCTCCTCGCAACATAAAGGCGGCAAAGGGAACCTTTTGCTCCTTAGAGCATCCCAAGACATCAAATATCTTGGTGATCTGCTTTATCCATGTTTTAGCTATAAGTGGTTTGGGCTCTCCCTTAAACTCCGGTGGTCCTAGCTCCTTGAACTGTTTAGCGGTGACCGCCCGAGAGTTTCCAGTATTTCTACCAACGTTACGGGCGAGAGCTCTCTGCTTCATTGTTGCATGAATTGCATAAAGCCTCTGAACATTTGATAATTCATCATTTGGTCAGTGTTATTGTTTTTGCATGAGGATTGTCGCCTTCGATGCACATTATCACGATTATTGATATGTGGTGAATCAACCACACCGTTCTCCATTGCTATTCTCAACATTCTCGGATGTCATTTCCGACATCTTGCCACAAAACAAAAGGTTAATTGACATGTAACATATTATCCCTATATTCTCGACCCCACCAATAAAATAGCACATAAACTTAGGTAGGTCATACTAGCGAAGAATTCCTGCCTCTCTCCCTCCTAGTACTATTCTCACATCTTATCCAGGATCATATCCCTAAGCTTTGATACTAAACCGTGATGCCCCCAAAATTAGGTATACATCACCCATCTTGGGTCGCCGAGATACATGGTATGTAATTCAAATACAACTTACTAATATAAGCGCCGGTGTACAATACGACAAAATATAAACTATGAGTTTGAATACAAATATTATCTACTAGAGATTATACAAACTCAAAAGGAGTCCTCATTACAATTATTATCACACTATTTCACGAATAGTGAGGACTACTAATGCTATCCTCCGGACCATTACTCCATTCCCCGACTCGTCCCGCCTATATTCTCATTTCAAGAGAATAAAGTGAAAGAAAGGGTGAGCTCAACTAGCCCAAAGAAGAAATATTATGACTAAGATAATGCGAGAATAAATTATCATTAGCCTTCAACAATGTTGTTAAACCGATAAAATATAATAAACATCAAGTTTAACTACAAATGAACCAAAGAATCCATTAAAAGAGTCAAGTAGAAAATAAAATCTACTATCTTTTATTATTTAAAAGGTTTTTCATCCTTCATTATAAATTTGAGACTCAAACTTAATAAATATTCCACATCATCGAATCACCCCTCGCACTACGGCCAAGGATATTCTTTAGTATCACGACCACAATTATTCATGCACTACGGGCCAAGAATATTTGTGTATTCATTAATGGTCATGATCATGCCAATTTGACATTCCATCAATGCACTACGGGCCAATGAGGACTTTTAATTTTCACATCATTTGTAACATTACTACCATGATTACACCGAATAATCCTCGGTCATAATCATACCAAGTCCATCTATGCACTACAAAGGCCATGATGACTTTCAACATAATATAAACATGAGGATGATGACAATGATATAAGAATTCAATAAAACAAGTTCAAGAATTAATTTATCCAGGAACCAATAACTTCCAAACTGTCAACATGATACTACTTTGTAGAGTAAAATTCAAGAATACATAGAAGAATATTTCCATGAAAGGATACTGGATGAAGCGCAAATATCAAGGATATTCCACTAATTTCATGGAGTATAGAAGTCAAAGTTTTAACCAACCGAGTATAATAAAGAATGGAATAACAAAAGAAATCACCATGCATGCGATAGAGCCGCATACATGCAAAGTTATTCCAATGAATAATAAATAACGGAACCAGTCCGAACGAAACGCATGCACAAGATATATTCCAATGTAATAATAAAGAATGGAACCGGGTCCGTAAAAACACATGCATATGGATGTTCCAACAGAATAATAATAAAGACGGAACCCGGTCCGGTGTAAAACACATGCATGTGATATTCCAACATAATAATAATAAAAGATTTTAACCAGTCCTGTAAAACACATGCATGAGGATGTTCCAATGAGAATAATAGAAGAATGTCACCAAGTATAGGTAAAATCACAGATACAAAAGTTATTCCAACAGTAATAATAAGCAATGGAATAACAACAGTTCTTTTTCATGAATAAGAAAGAATAACACCCCTTACTTTAGTAGGAGATTGAATATCGCAGTAGTGTAGTAACATGAATACTCTTCTTCTTTATCTCTTATTCTCTATACTTTTCTCTCTATAGCTTGAATGAATTCGTGAAAAATAATGAAGCACTAGGCCTCTATTTATAGAAGATTTCTAGCTTAAAGCACCGCCATGTGAAAAGGCAAGTGGCTTGACGATTTTGGTGATGTGAAAAGAAAAGTGGTTTTGCGCTTTGTAATTTGAAACGACAATTGGTTCGACGCCTGTAATGTGAAACGACAAGTGGTTCGACGCCTGTAATATGAAACGGCAAGTGGTTTGATGTCTGGTAAAGGTAATTACTATTGATGAAGGTAATTACTATTGACGAAGGTAATTACTATTGACGAAGGGACTCTTAGATGATGACATATGGGCCCCCCCATAAAATAATCAAACTTACCACAAACGTCTCATAACTGACTCTTTATATGCATCAAGGATTGAATAAATATTACCACAAATCATTTTATTTTTAATCAACACATATTTAATCTTTCAACAATTATTAATCATTTATAACTTGTCGTCTCAATTATTGATTTAATAATATAACATATTATCTGAGATGATCTTTGTGACAATAATTGAATTAATAATACAAGAGATATGATGCAAGCAATTATCGTAGTAATAATTGAGTATAGTGAGTGACTTCTCACGTAAGCATCAATAATCAATGTCGTGTGCTACTATGCAACCACGCGTATTCATCGTACTTTTACTACCGGGTAGTTTAACAGTTTTAACGGTAACACCTCCGCCGTTATTTTCATAAAGTATTTTGTCGTTTTCTCAATTCGACAATAATTCCGTTATGGGGTCCACTAATGATTGTGTGCCGTGCATTTAATATTCCCCGACAAAAAGAATATTCCCGACCAAACGTAATATTTTATAACAACTTGCTTACTTTGCAAAATTTATAAATATTACCCATAACTATAAAATTATATCAAATTTATTCTATAATATTCAAAAATAATATTTATAGAAAATTCATCTTTATTTATAAAAGTTGGGGTCTTACAACAACCATCAAGTTTAACTGCAGCGGAACAAGCAATCCATTAAAAGAGTCAAGTAGAGAATAAAATCTACTATCTTTTATGATTTAGAAGGTTTTTCATCACTTTTATCATTTGGGACTTAGCTTAATAAATAATCCACATCATCGAATCACCCTCGTGACTACTGACCAAGGATATTCTTTAGTATCACGACCACAATTATCCATGCACTACTGAGCAAAGAATATTTGTGTATTCAATAATGGTCATGATCATGCCAACAATCTGTCCATCAATGCACTACAGGCCAATGAGGACTTTTACCACATCATTTGTAACATTACGGCCATGATTACACCGAATAATCCTCGGTCATAATCATACCAAGTCCTTCTATGCACTATAGGCCCACAGATGACTTTCAACAAAATATAAACATGAGGATGATGACAATGATATAAGAATTCAATAAAACAAGTTCAAGAATTAATTTATCTAGGAACTAATAACGTCCAAATTATCAACATGATACTGCTTTGTAGAGTAAAATTCAAGAATGCTCAGAAGAATATTTCCATGAAAAGATACTTGATGAAGCGCAAATATCTAGGATATTCCACTAATTTCATGGAGTATATAAGTCAAAACTTTAACCAACTGAGTATAACAAGGAATGGAATAACAAAAGAAATCACCATGCATGCGATAGGCATCACAGCAAAAGTTATTCTAACGAGAATAATAAATAACGGAATCAGTCCAACAGAAACGCATGCATGTGATATTCCAATGTAATAATAAAGGCGGAATCGGTCCGGCGTGAAACACATGCAGCATGAGGATATTCCAATAGAATAATAAAGATCGGAATCAGTCCCGTAAAAAACGCATTGCACGTGATATTCCAATGTAATAATAAAGACGGAACCAGTCCTGCGAAACGCATGTATGAGGATGTTCCAATAGAATGATAAAGAATGGAATAATGTAAGAATTTAACCAAGTATAGGGTAGCTCAGCAGATATCACAAGTTATTCCAATGTAATAATAAAGAATGGAATAATGTAAGTTCTCTTCATGGATAAGAAAGAAATAATACTCCCTACCTTGGAAAAAACCGGATAATCGGAATAGTGAGGTAGTGAGACTTTCTCTTCTTCTTTCTCTCTATAATTTCTCTCTATAATAATCGTTCTAAAGCTTTTGTGAATTGGTGAGAAATGAAGGAAGAATGAGCTTCTATTTATAGAAAAATATAGTTTTGATAATTGCACGTTTTGGGGCTCGAAAAATTACAATACAATACCTCCAACTTTTCTTTCATTTTTAATTTAGTCATAGTAAATAATGTGATTCAATAGTAAATTATGTGAATCAATAGTTCTAGACATGTGAAAATACGAATTACAGTATAGTACCTCCATTTATAACTTAGTCATGCAAGTATTATCAATCTTGCTCCAACTCCCCTAATAGTAACAAGAATGTGAAACAATAGTATACACATGTAAACAAATAGTTATACTCATGTGAAATAATAGCAATCAATTGCTCATTTATACGGTTAAATACCCGATTGGTCAATATAACCTCCAGACATCAATTATTATTGAAATAATTGTTGATTTTCACTAACACAAATAATTCCAACACAATGAAACCATTTTTATCAAAAATATAAATTTTGAAATTTCAAAGTTTGACTTTTACAGAAAAAGTCAACTGTTGACTTTTTGACCAAATAGTGAATTCCGAAAAATTTTGTGTTTATAGACTATTTTTACTAATTTCATCGTTCCGGACTCAAATATCACGTCCGCGTCTCCAAATTCAACTCCAAACACAACTTCAATTTTAATAACATTCATCATTAATATTATAACTTACAATATTTATCAACCAGGTCGTTCCCAGGAAAGAGGGGGCTTTCTAATAAGGATTTCTCCCTATTGGCCCGCAATTAGGTGACCAAACCTCTCCTTGACAGAACTTCTAGACATTGTAAATATTGCAATTTAATAATATGAATAACTTTGTCGTCTCAATTATTGATTTATTGAAATAACATATTATGCAGATGATACTATGACAATAATCGAATCAATAATATGAGAGATATGATGCAGCAATTACTGTAGCAATAATTGAGTATAACTGAGTGACTTCTCACGTAAGCATCAATAATCAATACCGTGTGCTACTATGCAACCACGCGTATTACATTATATTTTTACTACTAGGGTAGTTCATCAGCTTAACAGTAAAACTTCCGCCGTTATTTTCAAAAGTATTTTGTCATTTTCTCAATCGACCATAATTCCATTGTGGGGTCCACCAATGACGTGTTGGTTGCATTTAATATTCCTCGTTAAAACGAATATTCTCCGACTAATCGAATATTTTATAACAACTTGCATACTTTGCAAAATTTGTAAATATTATCCACAACTATAACATTATATCAAATCCACACCATAGTATTCAAAAATATATTTCGAGAAAATTTAATCTTTATTCAAAAATTTGGGGTCTTACAATTATTGTGAAATAATAAGGTATTAATTTGATATAATGCTTTAGTTATGGGTGAAATGTGCAAATTTTGCAAAATAAGCAAGTGGTTATAAAATACTCATTGTTGTCGGGAATATTCGTTTGGTCGTGGAATATTCTTGTTGTCGGAGAATATTTGTACGACGACACAACCATTTGTGGGCCCCATAACAGAATAACTGTCGAATGAAGAAAACGACAAGCATGAGTTTTTTTTATAAATAACGACGTAGTTGTTACCGTTAAAACTGTTGGAATACCCGGTGGGTAAAGTAAAGTAATACGCGTTGTTGCACAGTAGCACACGATATTGCATAATATTTTTGGATTATTGATTCTTACGTAAGAAGGCATTACTCAATAATTGTTATAGTAATAACTGTTCAATATTTTATTTTATTGATTCAATAATTGATACGTTGATATTTTATATTATTGTTGTTTCAATAATTGTCACTGCACAGTATTTCCCATTATCAGATCAATAATTCATATTATTTGAATAATATTATTAGATATCATTATTGTCAATGTCTAAGGAAGTTCTGTCTAGGAAAGATGTTTGATCACCTAATTGTGCGCCACTAAGGAGAAATCCTTATCGGAAATCCCCCTCTTTCCTGGGAACGATCTGATTTTCATTATTGTGATTCTGTAATATTATTTGTGAATAATTGATTATTCATTTATATGAAGGAAATATTTATTTTATGTGGATATAAATGAAAGAATTAATGCTAAGATGTTTTATCAGTATTTTGTCAGAATAGAGGTGTTGAAAATCGTCCGTATGTGGATTTCGGTCATTTTTCGTTTGAAATTTGGAAAAACTTTCTTTTACAAAGTTGTAGAGAATTAAATTTCCTATGAAATGGACATAAAATTTTTATTTTTCTGATAAAATAGCTATTTATTATGAATTATTGAATTTTTTGAAATAAATATTTTTTAATTAAAAACATGGGTGGGCCCCACTTTTGTTTTAATGGAAAAATGCTGAATTTAGTGGGCCCCATTGGTGGTGTGCTGAATTTAGTTAAGAAGGTGTGCGTAGGAAAATTTTAAAAAATATTAATATTTTATTAATTTAGTCTGTTTTGTCGTTCAGGCATTTTCCTATAAATAGGGTACTTAGTTAGAATTGAAAATCATGCCAGAATCTGAAGTTTTCTCTCTCTATAATATCAAGTGTATTTTTTTGAGTATTTAGATACTTTGAGAGTTGTTATTCAGTGAAAGTTTCCTTCAGCATTATATCCGATATTTCAGCCAGAAGTACTATTCTTTTGAGGTAAGGGATGTTATTTTTTTCGTAAATGATATTATTTCTTTCAATATCATTATACCGAAATATTGGTATAAATGTTATTATAAAATTTTTACCTTTTCATGTCGAGGTTACTATTCACGTATATGATATTATTCACGTATACGGCACTATTCACGAATACGGTACTATTCACTAGTACAATTCACGAAGTATGATTTTTCTTGTGAAATTATACATTTTCGTGTCATGGTTACTATTCACGTATACGACACTACTCACATATACGACACTATTCACGAATACAGCACTATTCATAGAAAAATTAAATTTTCTTTGTCCAAGTTGTCTATTATGGTTATTATCTTCGATTGTATCCATGTTTTGATCTTCATTCTTGATTTTCTGCTCCACAACTGATTATTATGGAGTATTTTTGAACTTGGATAAATCGAAGTACGAATCCCTTTTTATCTCACTGGATTCGTTTTCTTTAAGATATTTTTCATCATCCTCAGTCCTAAATGATGATATAACTGAATATCTTTGGCCTATAGTGCAAAGATGAATGATTACCTGATGAATATCTTTGGGCGTAGTGCAAAGATGGACAGTTGTTGAGATAAACATGACCAACTGGTGATACAAATGAATATCTTTGGCCTGTAGTGCAAAGATAAATATTTGATTCAATATGTATATTGATTGATGTTACAGGGATAAAATATTGATGATGGAATTTTAAATCGTAGAAGATAGTAGATTTTATTCTCTGCTTAACTCATCTAATAAATTGTTATTTCCGCTGTGAATTTTGATCTAAAACTTGTTGTCCATGATACTTTATCTGATTTATTGAAGGCTAACGATAATTTATTCTACATTATCTTAGTCATAATATTCTTTTCTGGGCTAGTTGAGCTCACCCTTTTCCTTTTTGTTCCATTTTTCCTCTCAAGAGGCGAGAATATAGCGGGAACTAGTCGGGGTGTGTAGTGGTGTTTCAAGGTAGTTGTTATAATAGTCCTCACTATTTTGTAAAATAGTGTATCAATAATTGTAAAGAGGACTTATTTGAGTGTGGATATTGTCTAGAAGACAATATTTGTTTTTAAACTCACAGTATATGTGTTGTCGTACTTTGCACGACAATTGTATTAATGAAGTTGTAGTTATTTTCTGTACCATGTATTTGGCAACTCAGATTGGGTTGTGTATACCTATTTTGGGGGCGTCACAGTTGGTATCAGAGTTTAGGGATAAGATCTCTGATGGAGATCTGGGGTTAGAACTAGGAAGGGAGTGACGAGTAAATCCTTCGCTAGTGTGTCCTACCTAAGCTTATTAATTGGTCGGTCTGAATATAGGGATAATATGTGGAATGTCAATTTTTTTAATTAACCCTTATTTTATGGCAGTATTTGAGAATGATAGCTGAAAATATTAACAATGGAGTGAATGAGACCGTGGAGACACCTTTAATCACTAACTAGGAAAACGTGCAACAGGTCAGCAATGTTCCTCCTGTAAACAACAACACCAACCAAATGACAAACAATGGTATGTTTAGGAACTTTTTAGAATTCATGCAAAACCAAACGAGAGAGACTACTGTTCGAAATGCAGGTGGAAACACTGGCAACTCACGGATGGTCACCGCTAAGCAGTTCAAGGAGTTGAGACCGCCGGAGTTTTTAGGAAAGCCAGATCCGATCAAGGAAGAAATGTGGGTTAAGAAAATTACCAAGATATATGATGTCTTGGGATGCACGAAGGAACAGAAGGTTCCATTCACCACCTTTATGTTCCGTGGTGAGGCAGATTACTGGTGGGAATCTGTTAAGCGTACCCAGCCTGTCGCACTCAATATATCTTGTGAAGCATTTCAGAAACTGTTCAATAAAAAGTATTTTTCTGAAAGTATTCGTCATATGAAAGAGTTTGAGTTTATCAGACTGGAACAGAATGTTAGTTCCCAGTAGGCACAATATAGATCTAGAAGGGGGGGTTGAATAGATCCTTTTTAATTTCAAATACTTTTCTCATTTATTTTGTATTGCTAGTGATTTAGCATATGACAAACATAAGAATCTTTTCAAGCACATTGGAATAAGTAAAAGATCCCCTTCATTGATATATTCAATAATCATACATACATTGTTCGTAGAGTTAGTTCAGAAGTAAGCAGTTAAAACATACATAACAGTTATAGCAGTTAAGTACATAATGTAAATGACATAAAGTAAAAGACACAAAGGATTTTAAGTGGTTCAGAGACTCAAGCTCCTAATCCACTCTTCTGCTTTCAACTAGCAGGATTTCCACTAAGGAAGGGCAGAACCCTGAATCACTAAGATCCCTTTAAGACCAGCAGTCTTGGGACTTTAGTTCACTAAGAACTCTTCAAGGCTAGCAACCTTGGAACTTCTCTAGATCCCTAGGAACTCTTCAAGCCTAGCAGGCTTGGAACTTCATTTAGTCCCTCCGGACAAGGACCCCTTAGGCCCTGGCTTCTTGTTGTTGAGTTGTTTATTTGTTGTTGTTGTTGCTGAGTTACTAAGATGTCTTTAAGCTCTGAACATCTTCTGTACTTAGCAGCTTGGCGTGATCATCCTTGAAGTGCAGTTGAGTGTTGCATGATGATCAGCTTCTTCAATTACTCAACCACTTTTGATGATCCTTTGATGAACTGCCTTGAAGATCATTCTTCTTGATACTTGATGGCTGCACATGATGAGTTTCTAAGATGACTATAAGCTCTTCTGCTAGGTACTTAGAAACTTTCTCATGCTTGACACCATGATGGCATTGGTGATCTTCTTTCTTGATACTTGATGCCTTCTCATGATGGACTTACTAAGATGACTGTAGGCTCTTCTATCTGGTACTTAGAGTCTTCCCATGATGGACATCAAGATGACACTGATGCTCTTCTTTCTCTCGGCAGTTCAGAACACTCTTCTTGTAGTAGAACTCTCACTTATACATTGTAGAACTCTCACTTCTACTTCTTTCTTTGTCTGTCTCTAAGTGTTTTTGGTGGATCATAGAGTGAACCTTCAGACCTTCATTGGTCACTCACTATTTTACGTTGGTTAGATCAGTCCACTATTTCTCAAAACTCAGCAACTCCAGCAACCCTTGATCTTTGAAGCTCTAGCTGATTTATACTCCTTCCCAATCTTCCTGTTGGAAAGTAGCCGTTGGAAGTTCTTTGAAATGCTTCGCAGATCTCAAGTTGTTTGGTGCAGACTGCAGATGTGACATGACATCCCCTTTTCAAACTTTCTAAAACTGCAGTCTACTGTTTCACCTACCCCATCAGAGATGTTACTTTGATGTCTCGGACAGGTCGATGACTTTATTTTCCCCTTCTGATTCTCGATCAGATGTTGTCATTTTGCATCGATGCTCTCAATAATCTCTTGTCTGAATACCAACCTTCATATTGAACCGTTGCCAATGCTTTAATCTTCGAATGATCGAACTCTACGATTCTGATGTATGCTTTCTTGAACCTGATCATAGTGTCTTGTTGACTATTGCTCATTAATGTGTAGAGTCAACACTATGATCTTTGAAGAGTGTTTATTTGATCTTCAGTGTAGAACACCTCTTCCTTCTATTGTGCAGTGCTTCAACACTTCTTGTTTGCTTCGACTGCTCTCAGATACTGATGGCTTGACTCCTTGCTCTGGCCCCTTCTGAATAGCAAGACACTTCAGATTTGTGTCATGTCCAGCTCACTTTCTCCTTGTGATCTCATGTTCACTTATCATCAATGGACTGGCCCAATGCTTGATCACTTTAGTCTTGTTCTTCAAAAGCTGACCAGTATCTCTGATCTAGTGATAACTCCTTTTTCAATATTACCAATAACATTTTCTATAAGATGATTTTTAATAACATGAGACTCTTTAGGCAAATCATTCAACTGAGGGTTTGGATTTTCAAGGGGATTCTCAACAATAGGTGGAGATGCATTATCTAGTTTTGGTTCTTCCATATTTCTCAGAATATTTTCAATGACAACATCATTATCAGTCAGTTCTTTATATTTTGGAGTAGGCTTAGTTTCATCAAAAGTTATATTCATTGATTCTTCCACAACTAGACTTCTTTTGTTAAAAACTCTGTATGCTTTACTATTAAGGGAGTATCCAAGAAATATTCCTTCATCAGATTTAGGATCAAATTTCATTGAGTGTCTTTTGGTGTTTAGAATAAAACATTTGCTCCCAAAAACACGAAAATAGTTTATTTTTGGAGTTCTCTTATTATAGAGCTCATAGGGAGTTTTGAGCAAAAATGGTCTTAATAAAACTCTGTTTAATATGTAACATGATGTTGCCACTGCTTCAGCCCAAAAATACTTTGGAAGACGATATTCATTTAACATGGTATTTGCCATTTCTTGCAAAGACCAATTTTTTCTTTCAACTACACCATTTGACTGAGGTGTATAAGGAGTAGAGAAGTTATGACTTATATCGTTCTCATCATAGAACATAATGAAATCAAAATTGTTAAATTCTCTTTTGTGATCAGATCGAATATAAACAATAAAATTCCCTTGTTGATTTTGAATCTTTTTACACACAGTAGAAAAAGAATTAATAGCCTCATTTTTAAATTTTAGAAAATTAACCCATGTAAATCGTGAATAATCATCAACCAAAACTAGAATATATACAACACCACCCATGTTATGTTTAGGGATAGGTCCAACAAGGTCCATGTGTATTAATTCTAAGGGTCGAGAGGTTGACACAGTGAATTTAGGTTTATGGGATGCATGAATTTGTTTATCTAATTCGCAAGCTTCACAGATGTGGTCTTTAAAAAAGTTTAATTTGGGAAGACCACAAACATGTTCTTTAGAAGAAATATTATTTAAGAGTTTCATATTAATGTGTCCTAGTCTGTGATGCCATAGCCAAGGATCCTCATTTACAGATACAAGACAGATGTTATCTAAGTGAGAGTATGCATCTAAGTCACAAGTATACACGTTTTGATATCTAGGACAATCTAAGATTAATTTATCAGTTTGATCAAAAATAGAGCAGTTATGAGTACTGAAGGATATTTTAAAACCAGTATCACATAGTTGACTGATAGACAAAAGATTATACCTGAGTCCAGTAACTAACTGAACATTGGAAATGGTTATTTGTTTGTTACCCACACATCCAACTCCAATTATTTTACCTTTATTGTTATCACCGAACGTTACCTCACCAAAGTCTGTAGCTTGCAGATTTTTTAATTTGGATTTGTCTCCAGTCATATGTCTAGAACATCCACTATCAAGATACCATTTGTTTTTATTCATATCAGCTGCAAGACATACCTGTAATATATGTACTAATTTCACAAGTTGGTACCCTTTAATTTGAAGGGTCCTTAGGGTGAGTTTTCCATTTTGTATAAGGAGCATTTATTAAAGTCTCATTTACAAAACTAGGCATAGGATAATCAATTTTAGTTGAGAAAAACATTCTATGAGTAACTGGGTTGTGAGAAGTATGATAATGCTATTTGTGAAATTCTCTTCTTGTAATGGTTGGTGCAGTATATGTTCCTTTGGGAACCCAGATCATCTTTCCTTTATAGTTTCCATTTCTAGCATTGCACATATAAAAAGAATGACCATTTCTGTTACAATAAGAACATTTTGTGAAGGGAGATATATAACTTTCATTTTCTTTAATTTTAACATGATACAATCCTTTATCTTTTGATTCACTTGTTTCACCTGTATATCCTAAACCTTCTTTATTAAAGCTACATTTTTGTTGATTTAACATGACATCAAGATTTTCTTTTCCTTTTGTAAATTTATAAATTATATTATTTAAATCTTCAAGTTCTTTGGTTAAGTTTTCAATTATGCACTTATGGTTTTCTATTTCTAACTTTAAACTTGAAAATTTTTAATTTCTTCAATTACGACTTGATCTTGTACTTGACTATCTTCATTGATTACAGCGAGTGTTGAATTTTCAATTTCAAGATTTTCAATTGAGATAATGAGTGAGGAATTTTCTATTTCAAGATTTTTATTAATTTTCTTAAGTTGTTCTAATTCTTCTTTATTTTCTAAGATTATTTCATTTAAACTTTCGTTAGTGATAATTAAATTAGCATTTTTAATTTCAAGATTTGTATTTATTTTTCTTAAACTTTCTAATTCTTCTTTTAACAGTTCATTACTTCCATATAAATGACTATAAGCTTCTTGTAATTCATAATGTTCTTCATTTATATTTTCTAGTGTGTATGAAGAAAATGAAGTGCTAGGCAGTTAGTGTTCAGAATTTACCTCAGATCTTGGTGATGAGTCATTATCTGCCATTAAGCAGAGATTTGTAATTTCTTCAATTTGTTTAGCAGTTTCTTCCTCATCACTTAGATCCCATCCTTCTTCAGCTACAAGAACTTTGTTGTTGATTAGTTTTGGACAGTCTTTCTTGAAGTGTCCAGGCTGCTTACATTCGAAACATGTGTTTGAGTTTTCATTTGAATTGGTACTTTTGAAGTTGTTGTTACTTGCTTTGAAATTTCCTCCTTGCGCCTTTGGTTAGAAAAATTGTTTGCCTTCGAAGTTGTTGAAGTTGTTTTTAGTTTTCATGAAGCCTTTGCCATATTTTCTTGCTTTGCTTTGAATTACTCTTCTGAGTTGTCTGGACAGTAGAGCAACTTCATTGTTGTCTAGACTGAGAAGTTCTTCATTTAATTCTTCATCGTCAGTTTCTTGATCTACCAAAAGAGCATTGAAGGCGATTCCTTTCTTTTTGAGATCTGCATCTGATCCAGCTTTTTCAACGAACATATCAACTTCGTGGGCATGAAGATTCCAGATGAGATTATCTATAGGATATGTAGTTAGATCTTGCATTTCTTTTATTGCAATGACTTTCATTTTCCAGATGGATGGAAGGGCTTTGAGAATTCTTCTGTTTTTCTCATTGGTAGTGTATGCTTTTCCCAATTGCTCTAGCTCATCAATGATTCTGGAAAATTGAGTTTCCATATCAATGATCTTTTCTCCTTCTTTAAGCTTGAAACTTTCATACTCTTGAATTAGGGCATCTTTTCTGGTTTCTTTGATATGATTGGTACCTTCATAGGATACAATCAATTTTTCCCAAATTTCATTTGCATTTTTACAGTTACTAACTCTTTTGTATTCTTTTTCGATCAGAGCACTAGTTAGCACTTGTTCTGCTCGGGATGCAATATTCATGATCTCTTCTTCTTTAGTGGTGAATTCATATATGTCTTTCTTAACAGTCTTTTCTCCTTCAATTTTGGTTGGAATTTGCACACCTCGTTCAATGGCACACCAAATTTTGATTCCTTGAGATTTGGCATAGATTTTGAATCTGTTTTTCCAGGTGGCAAAGTTGGTACCATCAAATAGTGGAGGTCTGGACATAGACAGTCCTTCCCCACAACCAGTAGCATTGTAGGCCATGGATCTACTCTTAAGTATGCATGTATATACTCAATAAATAAGTTAAAGAGCACCACTTTGATACCAATTGAAAGTTCAATAATAATCTAGAAGGGGGGTTGAATAGATTATTACTAGTTAAAAATTATGTTTAAGCCTTTTTGAATTTTTAGTTATTTATTAACAATTTTAGCAATTAGCATGCAAGATAACAAAAAATCAATCACAATGCACAGAGATTTATCTGGTTCACAACATACACCCCTTGGTATGTTGCTACGTCCAGTCTCAAGTCCCTACTTGGAACTTGAGATCCTATTACTATCAGTAATAAAAACTCCTTCAACATGCGGAGAAGCCTTTACAAAGTTTTATAGACAAACTTCTAACTATTCAACTATTCTATCTTGGACAGCAAGCTCCCAGCTCCCTCCTCAAGCTTAGTTGTACTTCTTTTGAGTTCAGTTCTATTCTATGATCTGGTCTTGAAACAACAGCCTCTTTCTCACCTCACAAGTGCACTAGAGACCCAACTTCCCGCTGACCTCTCTAAGACTCTGGTCTTGGACGAAGAATTACTCGTCTTTCTCACGGGTACATAAAATAAACTAACTCTGACCTTTTCTCCTTTTACAAATGGTTTTACAACAATATGCTTCTTAAATAAGCAGATAAGAATTTAGTACAGATGGATGCTTCTTAAATAAGCAGATATCAATTAAAGAGAAAATATATATAAAAGTTCAAAGACTTTTATATTTGAGAAAATATGCTTCTTAGTAAGCAGATAGTAATTTGTGCTTTGATCAATAGTGCTTCTGTGTAAGCAAATATGTAAATTATGCACTGTTATAAAAGTTTAAATAACTTTTATATTTTGTGTGAAAAGATACTTCTTGAATAAGCAAATAAGTCAATTTTAGCTTTTACTCAAAAATGCTTCTGTTTAAGCAGATATATAATTTAATGCAAATTTATAAAGAAATATTTATTCTTTATGGAGTAAAGAAAAGTCACTTTAAGTTTAAACAACTTTTTAGAGTGAAAATACTTCTGAGTAAGCAGATAAGTTCTTTTAAGCTTTGAATCAAATATGCTTCTATTTAAGCAGATATATTCACTTAAGTTTATGAAATAAAAGTTTAAATAACTTTTATATTATGCAACAAGTATTTTATAAATAAATGAATTTATGAACAAATACTTGTGATGACAGATATCAAGTATAATAAATAAATCAGTTAAGCAATTCTTGATATAACAAATATTATTGTTTAACTCAAACAATATATAAGAATATTTTATCTATTATGTGAACTTTTATAAATAATGTCACTTAGTACTATAAGGAATCGTACGGTTCGAATTCCTCTTGGTAGAGGTGGATCTCCTAGTTTCTTGCGCATGTCTAAGTATGACAAAATTTATAATTTTCACAATTGATATTTATATAAATATTTTCAATAGACCACTACGATTCTCAAATCTGGTTCGGATGACTACTCTTTTTGGAGCAGTATCTCAGTGTTATTTTGAGCTATCAAGTGTCGTGTCTATTTTAGGATATTTATATAAATAATGTCGATAAAAGGTTACTGAAGACTATAAGGAATCGTACGGTTCGAATTCATCTCCGTAGAGGTGTATCTCCGTAGCCTTGCGGCACCCAAATATCCTTTTATTTGACAAATAGATGAAATGAATATATAAAATTGTGTAGAACAATATGTATTTGTATATCTATAGATATAATCCAAGTAAGAAATAATTCAACAGAAATTAAACTTATCTCAATACTTGGACCAATTTTTCTCTTCAAAAATAATTAGAACTTTTGTAGGAAGAGATATAAAATTTAGAGAGAATGTAGGCAAGGAGAGTATGATTTTCTTTTTACTAAATTGGTAAAAGCCAAATGAATGAAATACTCCCTATTTATAGAATTTTAGAAGTTGGGGCAAAATTGTAATTTTGAAAACCTAGTTTTTGAATGCACGATTTTGATCTAATATTTTTGAATTGAATGGTCCAGATTAAAGTATGCTTAGACGCAGAAGAAGAACAAAAAGCACCCAGGCACCACTTCATCAACATAGCATTTAATGTTTTGACCATGTGATATTAATCCAAATGCCAGCAAGCATTACACGGTTTTTGTCCCAAAAGGAAGTCACTTTTGCACACACGGTTTTTAACAAATGGTGGCATCACATGCATGCATTAAACTTATATATATATATATATATATATATATATATATATATATATATATATGTTGTGTTGATAGTTTTAAAGATAGTAATATAAGTATAAAATATTTTGCCCAACTTTAGTTTTAAAAAATAGGTTTTCTTGCCTTGAATATTTTATGAATTAATTTATTTAACACTTGACATATAATTTATCAAGGTCAATAAAAATTAATTCAAGTAAAAACATAAAATAATAAAATAATTAATTAATTAATTAACTATTTATTAAAAACATAATTGTTATCATCAAAATATAAAATAAAATTATACCTATCAAGCACATCTGTTGAAGTCTTAGTTCTACACTCTACGATTCAGCTTCGGCTGTGTAGCCACTACGACTCCGAGATCAGATCTTGACACTCTACGATTTCTGACTTTGTGTTCGTTGTCTTCATCTGATCTTGCTCGACTACGATCTCTGCCTCTGATATGATCAAGAGACTCACGACTACGAGTGTAGTCTACGATTCTTGACTTGTCTTTGGCAGATGCTCTACGGCTCAGAGAAGTGCATCTGTCTCACGATTATGAACATGACTTCCTCGGCAGACATACGGCTCGAGGAAGTTCTACTCGACACACCACGATCCTTCCTCGCCTCCTGCCATTCTACGAACTCCAAGAGATCTACTATCTTGCAAACTACGATTACGCCTCGATAGCTCTTGAAGTTTCCTCGACTCTCCCGCAGACTCACGATTTACAGTGCGAAGGTTTCGACGATCGCACAAGCCTATCTATTACATCATAAGATCAACCTAACATGCTTGATCTTTCTATATTTATAGTCCTTGTACATCATTTCTTTTTAAGGACTTTACAAAGCTGTTTTGCTTATGTAGTATCAACCTAACACATTTGATCAATTCATTCTAAGTCCTTGTACATATGTTTCTATTATCTATCAAAGGACTTTACAGCTTTTCTTAATAAAAAAATACTTGCATATTCATTCATATATATCATATTCAAATCATATGTAAATAGGAATATCATTCACATGCTTATTCCTGACACAGAACAACATGACTGTGTCCCAGTACAAGGCTAAGTTCGCGAAGTTATCCAGGTTTGCACCTCATTTAGTAGAGAATGAGGAACATATGACGCGGATGTTTTTGAGAGGTTTGAAACCCGAAATACGTTAATACCTCATTGCTCACAAACTGTGTTTGTATTCAGATGTAGTGAATAGGGCTCAGTTATTGGAATAGGATTATGAGTCAGCTCAACCAAAAGATAACGACCAACAACACGATAATAATCGTACCAGTGGCAACGGCCATCGGGACAATGATAATCATCGTGGAGGAAATTATCATGCCAAAAATGGTAACCACTTCTGTGACGCCCCCAAAATTAGGTATACATCACCCATCTTGGGTCGTCAGATACATGGTACAAAATTCAAATACAACCTACTAATACAACTGTCGTGTACAATACGACAAAACATAACTGTGAGTTTGAATACAATTACTGTCTACAAGAGATTATACAAACTCAAAAGGAGACCTCATTATAATTATTAACACACTATTTTACAGAATAGTGAGGACTACTAATGCTATCCTTCGGACCGTCACTCCGCTCCCCGACTAGTCCCTCGCTATGTTCTCATTTCAAGAGAACAAAGGAAAGAAAGGGTGAGCTCAACTAGCTCAAGAAGAAATATTATGACTAAGATAATGCGTAATAAATTATCGTTAGCCTTCAACAGTGTTAAACTGATAGAATATAACAACATCAAGTTTAACTGCAGCGGAACAAGTAATCCATTAAAAGAGTCAAGTAGAGAATAAAATATACTATCTTTTATGATTTAAAAGGTTTTTCATGACTTTTATCATTTGGGACTCAAATTTTAATAAATAATCCACATCATCGAATCACCCATGCACTACGGCCAAGGATATTCTTTAGTATCACGACCACAAATTATCCATGCACTACAGCCAAGGACATTCGTGTATTCATTAATGGTCATGATCATGCCAACAACTGTCCATCAATGCACTATGGGCCAATGATAACTTTTACCACATCATTTGTAACATTACGGTCATGATTACACCGAATAATCCCTGGTAATAATCATACCAAGTCCATCTATACACTACAGGCCACAGATGACTTTCAACATAATATAAACATGAGGATGATGACAATGATATAAGAATTCAATAAAACAAGTTCAAGAATTAATTTATCCAGGAACTAATAATGTCCAAATTGTCAACATGATACTGCTTTGTAGAGTAAAATTCAATAATGATCAGAAGAATATTTCCATGAAAAGATACTGGATGAAGCGCAAATATCAAGGATATTCTACTGATTTCATGGAGTATAGAAGTAAAAACTTTAACCAATTGAGTATAATAAAGAATGGAATAACAAAAGAAATCATCATGCATGCGGTTTCAGACAGACAAAGTTATTCCAATGTAATAATAATAACGGAACAAAGTCAGCAAAATTTGCACCGGCTGTGATGTTCCAACAGAATAATAAAGATTTTAACCAGTCCTGTAAAAACACATGCACAGGATGTTCCAATGTAATAATAATAAAGACCAAAACCAGTCCGTGTAAAACACATAGACAGGATGTTCCAACGTAATAATAATAAAGATTTTAACCAAGTCCGTGAAAAACACACGCAGACAGGATGTTCCAATGTAATAATAATAAAGGCGGAACCAGTCCTGTAAAAAACACATGCATAAGATGTTCCAATGTAATAATAGAAGAATGTCACCAAGTATAGGGTAAATCGGCGTATACATGTTATTCCAATGTAATAATAAGCAATGGAATAACAACAGTTCTCTTCATGAATAAGAAAGAATAACACCCTTACTTTAGTAGTAGATTGAATGAATCGCAAGAGTGTAGTAACAAAATACTCTTCTTCTTTCTCTCTTATTCTCTCTATACTTTCTCTCTCTATAGCTTGAATGAATTCGTGAAAAATAATGAAGCACTAGGCCTCTATTTATAGAAGATTTCTAGCTTAGCACTTGAAATGTGAAAAGGCAAGTGGCTTGACGACTGGTGATGTGAAAAGAAAAGTGGTTTGACGCCTGTAATGTGAAACACCAAGTGGTTTGATGCCTGTAATGTGAAACGACAATTGGTTCGACGCCTGTAATATGAAACGGCAAGTGGTTTGATGTCTAGTAAAGGTAATTACTATTGACGAAGGTAATTACTATTGACGAAGGTAATTACTATTGACGAAGGTAATTACTATTGACGAAGGTAATTACTATTGACGAAGAGACTCTTAGATGATGACATATGGGCCCCCTCATAAAATAACCAAAATTACCACAAACGTCTCATAATAGACTCTTTATATACATCAAGGATTGAATAAATATTACCACAAATCATTTTATTTTTAATCAACACATATTTAATCTTTCAACAATTATTAATCATTTATAACTTGTCGTCTCAATTATTGATTTAATAATATAACATATTATATAGATGATACTGTGACAATAATTGAATCAATAATATAAGAGATATGATGCAGCAATTACTGTAGCAATAATTGAGTATAGTTTCGTGACTTCTCACGTAAGCATCAATAATCAATACCGCGGTGCTACTATGCAACCACGCCAGACATCGACTTTTACTATCGGGTAGTTCAACAGCTTTTAACAGAACACCTCCTCCCGTTATTTTCATAAAGTATTTTTGTCGTTTTCTCAACTACGACAATACTTCTCCGCTATGGGGTACAATTAATGATTGTGTCGTCCGTATTTAATATTCCCCCGTTAAAACGAATATTCCCCACCAATCGAATATTTTATAACAACTTGCTTACTTTGCAAAATTTATAAATATTACCCACAACTATAACATTATATCAAATTTACTCCATAATATTCAAAAATAATATTTATAGAAAATTCATCTTTATTTATAAAAGTTGGGTCTTACAACCTCCCCTTCTTATGAAATTTTGCCCTCGAAATTAGGGTACGTACCTGGTATGTTGAAGAGGTAAGGATACCTTGATTTCATTTCAGATTCTAACTCCCAAGTCATTTCCTCAACATCGTGGTTTCTCCACAAAACTTTGACTTGAGGTATAACCTTGGAGCGTAGAATATGTTCCTTCTTGTCCAAGATTTGAATAGGAACCTCTTCATATGTCAAATCTTCCGCTATTTCGTCCGGTTCTAACTCAATAATGTGGTTCGGGTCTTTCACATATTTACGTAACATGGATATATGAAAAACGTTATGAACACGAGATATATTTGGCAGAAAGCGAATCTATAGGTCACGCCCTACCGATCGAGGATTAAAATGGGTCAATGAATCGAGGATTGAGTTTTCCTCTCTTTCCAAATCTCAGTAACTCCTTTCCATGGAGCAACACGCAACAACACATGATCTCCTATATCGAATTCCACGTCCTTTCGATGAAGATCAGCATAACTCTTTTGTTGATCTTGTGAGGTTTTTATATGTTGTCGGATCGTTTGAATCTTTTCCGTAGTCATACGTATCAACTCCCGGTCCCAACAACGTTGTTTCACCCACCTCATCCCAAAGATACCGAGAACGACACTTTCTTCTATACAACGCTCGAATGGAGCCATGCCAATACTTGATTGATAACTATTGTTGTAGGAAAACTCCACCAATGGTAAGAACTTGTCCCAACTTCCCTTGAAATCAAGGACACAGAGTCTTAATAGATCTTCAAGAGTTTGAATAGTCCTCTCCGACTGTCCGTCCATCCGAGGATGATATGTCGAGCTAAATCGTAAGTCTGTGCCCATAGCTTCTTGCAAACTAACCCAAAATCGTGAAGTGAATCTTGGGTCTTGATCAGAAACTATGGATACCGGCATACCATGCAATCTTACAATCTCGTTTATGTACATACGAGCAAGACGTTCAAGTGTATAAGTTTCTCGTATTGGTAAGAAATGAGCAGACTTGGTCAATCTAACAACAATGACCCAAATCGCATCTACGCCTAAGAAACCTTAGGAAGACCCAGAATTTAAATCCATGGTAATGTGCTCCCACTTCCATTCTGGAATTTCAAGTGGTTGCAATGGACCTTTTGGTACGTGATGCTCCATTTTAACTCGTTGACAAGTTAGACACCTTGAGATAAACAACGCTATCTCTCTCTTCATATTGCTCCACCAAAATGTACGACTTAATATCATGATACATTTTGGTACTCCAGATGGATTACAAACGGTGTGTTGTGCGCCTCCATCATGATTTTATACTTTAAATCGTGGTCGTTAGGAACACAAAGTCCGGATTTGACTCAAGTATTCCTTCTTCATCGATTCTTTCTCCCAGATAGCACCTTCTTGCACTTTCTTCCTCATACGCACGACTCCTGTGTCTCAGAATTCGAGCAACTTTAACTTTATCGATTAAAGTTTCTGGTTCTACTCAGATATTCGTCATCATCACATGGGTCCCTCGGAGTCTTTAACTCTATCTCCATCCTTTGCAAGTCACACAAAATGGGCCTTTGCGTTGACAATATCGCACTCAGACTTGCATATGATCTTCTACTCAATGCGCTACTACCACGCTCGCTTTTCCAAGATGGTATTGGATGGTATGATCATAATCTTTCATCAGTTCAAGCCAACGTCGTTGTCGCATGTTGAGTTCCTTTTGAGTAAAGAAATATTTGAGGCTTTTATGATCCGTAAAGATCTCCACCTTCTCCCCATACAAGTAATGCCTCCAAATCTTTAGTGCGAAGATACAAATGCCTAACTCTAGATCATGAGTAGGATAATTCCTCTCATATTCTTTGAGTTGTCTTGAGGCATAGGCTATGACTTTTCCATGTTGCATGAGAACACATCCCAACCGCTTTTCCCAAAGCATCATCAGAGATGACAAATCCTCCGAGCGGATGGTATTGTCGTAACAAAAATAAATGAGTCTCTCTCGAGTTCTTGAAAACTCTTCTCACATTCTTCGCTCCAACCGAACTTTGTATCTTTTCGAGTCATTTGAGTCAATGGAGTAGCAATTCGAGAAAATCCTTCCATTTAATCTCCGATAATAACCAATTTAAACCGAGAAAGCTACGTATTGATCCATCGATTAAGGTTGCTCCCAGCTTTGAATTGCTTTAATCTTTGCTGGGTCAACAGATATTCCATGACTTGATTGATACTACGTGCCCAAGGAATGCTACTTCCTCAAGCCAGAATTTGCATTTCTTCAACTTGGCATAAAGCTTGTATTCACGAAGCTTTTAGAGTATCAGCCTCAAGTGTTGCTCATGATCTTCACGGATTTTGAAATAAATAAGGATGTCATCAATAAAGACGACCACAAAGTGATCCAAATATTTCTTGAATACTCGGTTCATCATATCCATGAAGGCAGCAGGAGCATTAGTCAATCCAAAGGACATGACTAGGAATTCATAATTCCCGTACCGAGTTCTGAAAGCCGTCTTTGGAATGTCATCGATTCTAATCTTCAATTGGTGTTATCCAGAACGAAGATCGATCTTTGAAAAGAATTTGGCTCCTTGCAACTGGTCAAACAGGTCATCAATACGTGGCAATTGATACCTATTTTTGATGGTGACATGATTCAACTCCCGATAATCAATACAAAGTCGCATACTCCCATCTTTCTTCTTCACGAATAGAACAAGAGCACCCCAAGGAGAAGTACTAGGACGAATAAAGCCAATGTCTAACAATTCTCGCAATTGGGTCTTTAAGTCCTAAAGTTTAATAGAGCCATTCGACATGGGCTTTGGAAATGGGTTTTGTCCGGGTTCAAGGTCGATACAAAATTCAATTTCATGCCGGGGTAGGCTAGAAGTTCTTCTTGGGAATACGTCAGAAATTTATTAACAATAGAAATATCGCTCAAAACCGATTTATTTTTGTTTAAATCGTGACATGAGCTAAGAAAGCTTGACATCCGCTTTTTCAATAAACGAATAGCTTTATGGCTTGAGATGACCGTGATTGATTTTAATGGTTTGGTCGCTTGAATTCGCATAATAGGTTGATTAGGAATATGAAAGCTAACAACCTTACTTTAAACAATCAATTTTTTGCATGATGAGTAGTTAACCAATCAATCCCTAGAATCACGTCAAATGCAAGTATTTTCAATGAAATAAGATCTACGGTAGTGTGAGGGTACCGATTTGAACCAAACAAGACTTATAAACAAGTGGATGTAATGAAGGTTTCTCCCAACGGAGTTTCCACAGATAAGTCAAAGTCTAATTTCTCCGAATCAAATTTAATCGATGAGCGCAAGTAGGAGAAATAAAAGAATGGGTAGAACCGTATCAAATAAAGTATAGATTTCGTTAGAGTTTATGATAAGCTTACCCGTGATGACCTCATTTGGGTTCCTTGCTTTTCGGGATGTCACAACAAACGCCTCCTCAGACTACCGGGTTTTGACTTTTCCGGGACGACCTTTGGTGCCTCCATCCTAGTGAATTTGTCTTCTGGTGAATGACAAAATCGAGCTAAGTGACATTCTCTTCCACAATTATAACATGCTTTTGACTCATGATCGCGCAGCTTTGGTTTGGTGATGTGCCCCTCCTCGCATTGAAACATATGATAGGTCGTCGTTCTCCTTCCTTAACAACAGGTGATGGTGCTGACGTCTTTCCATCATTATTGAATCTCCTCTTCCTGAAATGTCCATTCTTATTGTTTTGGCCTCGATTACCACCAAGTGGTTACCATTTTTCGGCCCGTTGATTCCTCCACGCTTGTTGTCACCGCTTCGATGATCGCTTCTCGCCGGTATTATCATTTTGCTTAGGTTCTTCTATTTTAGTTGCGTTGACTCGTTATCGCGCTCCACTAATCGAGCCCTATTTACAACATCCGAATATAAACACGCTTTATGAGAAATAAGATGTTGACGTATCTCGACTTCAAACCTCTTAAAAATATCCGTGTCATTCTCTCTTCATTATCCACCAAGTGGGGACTTAAACCGGATAACTCCGCAAATTTAGCCTCGTATTGCCACACGGTCATATTGTTTTGTTCCAAATTGATAAACTTCACCTCCTTCATGTGACGAATACTTTCGACAAAGTATTTGTCGTTGAACAGCTCTTGGAACTTCTCCCAAGACATCTTCAGTACGGTAGGTTGAGTACGTTTTACCGATTCCCACCAGTAATCTACCTCTCCGCGCAACATAAAGGCGGCTAAGGGAACCTTTTGCTCCTCGGAGCATCCCAAGACATCAAATATCTTGGTGATCTGCTTTATCCATGCTTCTGCCATAAGTGGTTTTGGCTCTCCCTTAAACTCCGGTGGTCCCAGCTCCTTGAACTGCATTTAAGCGGTGGACCACCGAGAGTTTCAATGTTTCCACCTACATTTTGGACAACAAGAGCTCTCGCTTTCTTTGTTGCATGAATTGCATAAAGCCCTGAACATTTGATCATTCATCATTTGGTCGGTGTTGTTGTTTTGCATGAGGATTGTCGCCTTCACGATGCACATTATCCACGATTATTGATATGTGGTGAATCAACTACGCTTTGTGCTCCATTGCTATTCTCAACATTCTCGGATGTCATTTTCAGACATCGCCACAAAACAAAGGTTAATTGACATGTAACATATTATCCCTAAATTTCGAACAGACCAATTAAATACCATATAAACTTAGGTAGGTCATACTAGCGAAAGGAATTTCCCGCCTCCCTCCTAGTACTATTCTCACATCTTAGCGTGGATCATATCCTCAAGCTTTGATACTAACCGTGACGCCCCCAAAATTAGGTATACATCACCCATCTTGGGTCGTCAAATGATACATGGTACAAAATTCAAATACAACTTACTAATACAACTGTCGTGTATAATACGATAAAACATAACAGTGAGTTTGAATACAATTATTGTCTACAAGAGATTATACAAACTCAAAAGGAGTCCTCATTACAATTCTAAACACACTATTTTACAGAATAGTGAGGACTACTAATGCTATCCTCTGGACCGTCACTCCGTTCTCCGACTAGTCCCTGCTATGTTCTCATTTCAAGAGAAGAGAAAAAGTGAAAGAAAGGTGAGCTCAACTAGCCCGATAAGAAGAAATATTATGACTAAGATAATGCAGAATAAATTATCGTTAGCTTTCAACAGTGTTAAACTGATAGAATATAACAACATCAAGTTTAACTGCAGCGGAACAAGCAATCCATTAAAAGAGTCAAGTAGAGAATAAAATCTACTATCTTTTATGATTTAAAAGGTTTTTCATGACTTTTATCATTGGGACTCAAATTTTAATAAATAATCCACATCATCGAATCACCCACGCACTACTACCAAGGATATTCTTTAGTATCGGGACCACAAATTATCCATGCACTACTGACCAAGGACATTCGTGTATTCATTAATGGTCATGATCATGCCAACAATCGTCCATCAATGCACTCACGGGCCAATGATAACTTTTACCACATCATTTGTAACATTACGATCATAATTACACCGAATAATCTCTCGGTCATAATCATACCAAGTCCATCTATGCACTCACAGCCATGTGATGACTTTCAACATAATATAAACATGAGGATGATGACAATGATATAAGAATTCAATAAAACAAGTTCAAGAATTAATTTATCCAGAACTAATAATTTCCAAATTGTCAACATGATATCGCTTGCTTTGTAGAGTAAAATTCAAGAATGATCGGAGAATATTTCCATGAAAAGATATTGGATGAAGCGCAAATATCAAGGATATTCTACCGATTTCATGGAGTATAGAAGTCAAAACTTTAACCAACCGAGTATAATAAAGAATGGAATAACAAAAGAAATCACCATGCATGCGGTGCTTCAGATAGACAAAGTTATTCCAACAGTAATAATAATAACGGAACCAGAAAGGCAAAATTTGCAACAAGCGGGATGTTCCAACAATAATAATAAAGGCGGAACCAGTCCGGTGTAAAAACAACACATGCATGTGGATGTTCCAATGTAATAATAATAAAGACCAAACCAGTCCGGTGTAAAACACATGTAGGCAGGATGTTCCAGCAGAATAATAATAAAGAGCGGAACCAGTCGGTGTAAAACACATGCGAGGATGTTCCCAATGAGAATAATAATAAAGAAGGCGGAACCAGTCCAGTATAAAAAACACGACAGGATGTTCCAGCGTAATAATAGAAGAATGTCACCAAGTATAGGGTAAAATGGCGTATACATGTTATTCCAATGTAATAATAAGCAATGGAATAACAACAGTTCTCTTCATGAATAAGAAAGAATAACACCCTTACTTTAGTAGTAGATTGAATATCGCAGTAGTGTAGTAATGTATACTCTTCTTCTTTCTCTCTTATTCTCTCTATACTTTATCTCTCTATAGCTTGAATGAATTAAGTGAAAATAATGAAGCACTAGGCCTCTATTTATAGAAGATTTCTAGCTTAGCACTTGAAATGTGAAAAGGCAAGTGGCTCGATTTAATTGGTGATGTGAAAAGAAAAGTGGTTTGACGCTCGTAATGTGAAACACCAAGTGGTTTGACGCTTTGTAATGTGAAACGACAATTGGTTCGACGCTTGTAATATAAAGCGGCAAGTGGGTTGACGACCGGTAAAGGTAATTACTATTGACGAAGGTAATTACTATTGATGAAGGTAATTACTATTGACGAAGGTAATTACTATTGACGAAGGTAATTACTATTGACGAAGAGACTCTTAGATGATGACATATGGGCCCCCCCATAAAATAACCAAACTTACCACAAACATCTCATAATAGACTCTTTATATACATCAAGAATTGAATAAATATTGCCACAAATCATTTTATTTTTAATCAACACATATTTAATCTTTCAACAATTATTAATCATTTATAACTTGTCATCTCAATTATTGATTTAATAATATAACATATTATACAGATGATACTGTGACAATAATTGAATCAATAATATAAGAGATATGATCACGCAAAGAATTATCTGTAGTAATAATTGAGTATAGTTGAGTGACTTCTCACGTAAGCATCAATAATCAATACCGTGTGCTACTATGCAACCACGCAGCGTATTCATTTTTACTACTAGGGTAGTTCAATGGTTTTAATCAGAACACCTCCGCCATTATTTTCATAAAGTATTTTTGTCGTTTTCTCAATCCGATAATAATTCCGTTGTGGGGTCCACCAATGATTGTGCCGTCGTACGAATATTCCCCGACAAAAAGAATATTTCCCGACCAAACGAATATTTTATAATAACTTGCTTACTTTGCAAAATTTATAAATATTACCCACAACTATAACATTATATCAAATTTACTCCATAATATTCAAAAATAATATTTATAGAAAAATCATCTTTATTTATAAAAGTTGGGGTCTTACAACTTCGATGGTAATCATGGCCAAGACAATAGGAGAGGTGAGTCAAGTGGAAATTTCAAAAAGAGAAGATTCAACAATGACGAGAAGACATCAGCAGCAACACCAGCATCAGCAATAAATTTTAGGGGAGGAGAAAGACCGCCAGTTAGACGCTACAGATGCGGAGAGGAGGGACACATAAGTCCAAACTGTTCACAGCCTTCCAAGGTGTGTTGCAGTTGTGGAAAAGATGGTCATGTAGCCCAATTTTTTCCAGTAGCAAAGTCAAGTCCAGCTGGGACGGTGGCACCAAAGGCGACTACGGACAAAACAAAGTCGGTAGTTTAAGGGAGAGCATTTTTCGTGACGAGGAACCGAACGAAGTTATCACAGGTAAGCTAATTATAAACTCTTGCAAAGTCTATACCTTATTAGAAATCGGTTCTACCCATTCTTTTATCTCTCCTGCTTGTGCTCAACGTTTGAACTTGACTCCAGAGAAGTTAAACTTTGACTTATCTGTTGAAACTCCGTTATGAGAAACTTTCATTACATCCACTGTTTATAAATCATGCTTGATTCAAGTTGGCACACTCACATTACCTGTTGATCTCATCTCTTTAAAGATACTTGCATTTGATGTATTTTAAGGATTGATTGGTTAACCACTCATTTTGCTAAAATTGATTATTTTCGTAAGGTTGTTAGTTTTCATATTTCTAATCAACCTATTATGCGATTTCAAGCAACCAAACCACTAAAGTCAATCACTGTCATATCAAGCCATAAAGCCATTCATTTATTGAAAAACGGATGTCAAGCTTTCTTAGCCCATGTCATGGGCTTGAACAAAAATACGTCAGATTTGAATAATATTTCTGTTGTTAGTGAATTTCCTGACGTATTTCCTGAAGAACTTCCTAGCCTACCCCCAGAGCGTGATATCAAATTTTGTATCGACCTTGAACCCGGTACAAAACCCATTTCCAAAATCTCATATCGAATGGCTCCTATTGAACTTCATGAGTTAAAAACCCAACTACAAGAGTTAGTACCCGAGCCTCTATCTGGTGACTTCCTTTATGGAAAGCACCAAAGCCATACTCTCCGTAGGGGACGCCATATTCGTGCGGTGGTAAATTGATAGGTGTCATTGTGACGTGCTATCCAAGATTGGAATATGAGTCACAGTTGAGAGCAACCTAATCAATAATCGAAATACGTAGCTTTCTAGGCTTAGCTAGTTATTATTGGAGATTCGTGGAAGGATTTTCTGGAATCGTCACTCCATTAACTCAACTGACTCATAAAGATACAAAATTCGGATGGAGCGAGGAATGTAGGAAGAGTTTTCAAGAACTCAAGAGGAGACTCATTTCAGCACCTGTTCTGACAATACCATCCTAGAAAAGCAACTGTAGTAGCTGACGCGTTGAGTAGAAGATTGTATGCGGGTACGAGTGTGATATTTCCGAACACAAAAACTCATTTCATATAATTTACAAATGATAGAGATAGAGTTAAAGACTCTAGGGACCCACGTGATGATGTCAAATATACGCGTAGAACTGACTTTAATCGATAAAGTTAAGGCTGCTCAAGACCCGGAGCTGATAAATATGAAGAAGAAAGTACAAGAATGTGTTAATTCCAGAAGTAAGAGTCGATGAAGAGAAGAAAGCTCAAACCTTCGATTTATTGGTCCATTTGAAATCCTCGATCGAGTAGGAACTGTGGCTTATAGACTCGCTTTACCGCCAAGTATGTCTCGTGTTCATAACGTGTTTCACATATCCATACTACATAAATATATGAAAGACCCGAACAAAATTATTGAGTTACAACCAGACGAGATAGCCGAAGATTTAACGTATGAGGAGGTACCAGTCAAGATCTTGGATAGGAAGGAGCATGTCCTACGCACAAAAGTTATACCATAAGTCAAAGTTTTGTGGAGTAACCATGCTATTGAGGAAATGACCTGAGAGTTGGAATCGGAAATGAAAGCGAGGTATCCTCACCTTTTCGAAACACCAGGTACGTACGTCAATTTCGAGGACGAAATTTCATTGCAAGACCCCAACTTTTTATAAATAAAATTGAATTTTCTCTATTCATTATTTTGAAATAATAAGATGTTAATTTGATATAATACTTTAGTTATGGGTGAAATGTGCAAACTTTGCAAAATAAGCAAGTGGTTATAAAATACTCATTGTTGTCGGGGAATATTCGTTTGGTCGTGGAATATTCTTGTTGTCGGGGAATATTCGTCCAACGACGCAACCATTTGTGGGCCCCATAACAGAATAACTGTCGGATGAAGAAAACGACAAGTATGAGTTTTTTTATAAATAATAGCGTAGTTGTTACCGTGAAAACTGTTGGAATACCTGGTGGGTAAAGTAAAGTGTCTGCGCGTTGTTGCATGATGATACACCAGATTGCATGGTATATTTTGGATTATTGATTCTTACGTAAGAAGACACTACTCAATAATTGTTACAGTAATTACTGTTCAATATTTTATTTTATTGATTCAATAATTGATACGTTGATATTTTATATTATTGTTATTTCAATAATTGTCACTCCACAATATTTTCCATTATCAGATCAATAATTCATATTATTTGAATAATATTATTAAATATCATTATTGGCAATGTCTAAGGAAGTTCTGTCTAGGAAAGATGTTTGGTCACCAAATTGCGCGCCAGTAAGAAGAAATCCTTATCAGAAAGCCCCCTCTTTCCTGGGAACGACCTGGTTATCATTATTGTGATTCTGTAATATTATTTGTGAATAATTAATTATTGATTTATATGATAAGAAAATATTTATTTTATGTGGATATATATGAAAGAATTAATGCTGAGGTGTTTTATCAGTATTTCTTCGGAATAGAGGTGTTGAAAATCGTCCGTATGTGGATTTCGGTCATTTTTCGTTTAGAATTTGAATAGACTTTCTTCTACAAAGTTGTAGAGAATTAAATTTCCTATAGAATGGACATAAAATTTGTATTTTTCTGATAAAAGTGTTATTTATTATGAATTATTGAAGTTTTGGAAATAAATGATTTTTTGATTAAAAATATGGGTGGGTCCCACTTTTAGTTTTGGTGGAAAATACTGAATTTGGTGGGCCCCACTGGTGGTGTGCTGAATTTGGTCAAGAAGGTATGCGTATGAAATTTTTAAAGAATATTAATATTTTATTAATTTAGTCTGCTTTGGCGTTCTGGCATTTTTCTATAAAGGGTGCTTAGTTAGAATTGAAAATCACACCAGAATCTGAAGTTTTCTCTCTCTATAATATCAAGCATATTTTTGTGAGTATTTAGATACTTTGAGAGTTGCTATTCAGTGCAAGTTTCCCTCAGCATTATATCCGATATTTCAGCCAGAAGTACTATTCTTTTGAGGTAAGGGATACTATTTTTTCGTAAATAATATTATTTCTTTCAATATCATTATACCAAAATATTGGTATCAATTTTATTATGAAATTTTTACCTTTTTCATGTCGAGGTTACTATTTACGTATACGACATTATTCACGTATACGGTACTATTCACGAATATAGAACTATTCACTAGTACGATTCACGATGTATGATTTTTCTTGTGAAATTTCTACCTTTTCGTGCCGGGGTTACTATTCACGTATACGCCACTATTCACGTATACGACACTATTCACGAATAAAGCACTATTCATAGAAAAATTAAATTTTCTTTTCTTTGTCCAAGTTGTCTATTATGGTTACTATCTTTGATTGTATCCATGTTTTGATCTTCATTCTTGAATTCTGCTCCATAACTGATTATTATGGAGTATTTTTGAACTTGGATAAACTGAAGTACGAATCCCTAATCTTTGTCCTTTTATCTCACTGGATTCATTTTTTTAAGATATTTTTTATCATCCTCAATCCTAAATGATGATATAACTTAATATCTTTGGCCTATAGTGCAAAGATGAATAATTACCTGATGAATATCTTTGGTCGTGGTGCAAAGATGGACAGGTGTTGAGATGAACATTACCAACTGATGATACAAATGAATATCTTTGGCATGTAGTGCAAAGATGAATATTTGATTCAAGATGTATATTGATTGATGTTACAGGGATAAAATATTGGTGATGGACTTTTAAATCGTAGAAGATAGTAGATTTTATTCTCTACTTAACTCTTCTAATGAATTGTTATTTTCGCTGCGAATATTGATCTAAAACTTGTTGTCTATTATATTTTATCTGATTTATTGAAGGCTAACGATAATTTGTTCTACATTATCTTAGTCATAATTGTGACGCCTCCAAAATAGGTATACATCACCCATCTTGAGTCGCCAGAAAAATACATTATTGACAACTCCATTTATACAACTGTCGTGCAGAATACGACCACAGTTAAACTGTGAGTTTTAATACAAATATATGTAACTCTCATGGTGCCTCGACCACAACACCTTACAATGGTACCTTACATAAAGGTACAGTCAATAATTGTTTTAGAAATTAAAATCTTTGGAAAATACTCAAGAAAACCTTCGTACATGGGAGGCCATGACAATAGTTATCTGTAAGGGGGGGTTGAATAGATATTTAAAAATCTTTTCGCTTTTAAACTTGTTTTAATGATGATTAAAACTTAATTAGGAATTTATGTTTGTTTTAATCTTCTTTACAAAGCAAAAGTTTCAATAGGAGTTTTAGGAGTGAGGTTAGCTTATATAGCTCTTATTATGGCAGCATATAGCTTATAGTATGAATGAATGTAAAAGACACAATGCATTTTAAGTGGTTCAGAGCACTTAAAGCTCCTAGTCCACTCTTCTACTCAACTAGTAGGATATCCACTAAGGATGTCTTTACAACAACTTCGAATCACACAGATTCCTTCTAGACATCAAAGAGCTCAGAACTTCTTAGTTCACTTGAACTCTTCAAGTCCAAAGCAGATTTGCTTTTTCAGCTCACTTAGAACTCTTCAAGTCCAGCAGACTTTGGTACTCTTCTTCAGCTTGATCGATAGATGTTGAGTTCTTGATGGTTGCTACTCGGGGCCATTGTTTAAGCACTTGTTCGAAAGAACTCGAAAGTAATGAGCAAGCTTTGCAAAATTCTCGATCGTAGAGTTGAGCTTTGAGAGTTGTTCACGTTGTTTGTTCAATGCTTGCTTGATCTCTCTCATCATCGTCTGATTTGTATATATGTGATCTTGAAAACTATCCATTGGATCCATCCATTGAGGCATTAAATGCATTTGACTTTTCTCGATCTTTGATGGAGACATTTCGCACATCTTCTCAAATCGCATTCTCGCCCACCGACACAAGCAGATCGCTTTTCACCTAACACCGAAAAGGTGTTTTGCCCCTTACCAATGGTACTTTCCTTAGCTTCTTCAATACGCTTTTTGTTGCATACTAAGGATATTTCATATTACTTTGGGATCGATGAGTACCGCAACGCCTAGAATCCATTCCTCATATGTTGAACTGTCTTCACACATATCATGAGGCTCGACATTTTCTCGATATAAGAGATGATGATGCTCGACGATTTATATCGTGATACTCTATTTATTCAGATCGTAGTGACTTGTCGCCTTTGGTGCTTGATCCGATGCTATCACCGAGAGCACTACGATTTCTCTTAAACCTTTGCACACTACGATCTTTTGCTTGCTAGGTTCTAACTCTACGCTTTCGAGAGCACACTACGATCGCTGACTTGTAAACTCTACGTTTTCTTCAAAGATGCTACGATCGCTGAGTTGGTTTCTACAAACATTGGGACCACTCTACAATTTTCGAAGAGGTCCTTCAAGGCATGCACACTATGATCTTTGAAGCTCTACGCTTTTTCCTCGACTTTCGCAATGTTGATCGATGATACACTACGATTTCTTCAAGTTTCTATCTATTACATCTCAAGATCAACCTAAAAATTTTTGATCTTTCTATCTATACATTCTATTACGTAATGATACACGTTAAGAGCTTAGATCAACCTAACAAATTTGATCTATCACTAAGTCCTCGTACATATCTTACTTGAAGGACTTTACAAATAATCATGAGTATATACATTAAAACATCAAATCATAATATGCATTCTCCCAACAATCTCCCCTATTTGATGTCGACATAACCAAGGAGATTTGTTGTCATGATTATTAATGTCTAGATGCATTTGCGTGAAATTTAAATATGACTTAGTATTTCAGTTGGAGAGAAATTAAAATTTCTAGAGAATAAGCATGAATTTATTGATGTTCAAGAAATATTGCAGCTTTAGCTTTACATCAATAAGAATTTAAAGTTTCAACTTATCTCTATTTCTTTGACCTTTTTCTTGGTGGTGGATGGCATATTCCTCATTTCTTCTTTTCTCCGCTCGCTTCATCTCTTCCGCTAACTCTTCCAAATTTTCACCTGACTTACTTTATTATCGGGTTGTGATCATGCCTATTCATGAATGTGGATCTCCAATTGGCATTCTTAGCTCTGTGGTGGTCACATTTGGTGAGTCGGATAGTTGGCCCTTGATTTCTTAAAGGTCGAGCCATCAAGATTTCCTCGCCGATCGATCGCTGAGTCCGATTGCTTGATCGCAGCAATTCTGTTGTGGAACTGCTCTTGCAGGAGGGCTTCGTGAAAATTGTCCTCTTCCCTTTCTTGGTTTCCTCGACCTCCTCCCGCCTCCGCCTTGATCTCCCTGCGGCTCCTTGAACTCCTTTTCCTTTATTCTCCCCTTTATGTCAAAGATCAAGGGTTCGAATGTCCGCAGAAAAGTCGATTCACCCTTGGACAAGCTCGCTCACTTGGCTTTGTGTCCGAGCAATGTCCTCTCGACTTTCCTTGATCCGCTTTTTCAGATCTAGCTTCTTTGTTCGAGGAGGGCGTGAGAACAATGTCATTCTGTCGTTCCCGATCGACATAAGATTTTGGAATTCTTGGATCGAGGCTTTCAAGTTGATGATGTTCTCTCAAAGATAAGTTTATTTTGAACTTTGATTTTTTTGCATTTCAAGAACAACCTCTCTTTGCTTGGTGGCTATCCGAAGTGAATCTCATCTCGTCCTTCATGCTCTTAAGAATTTCTTCGATAATTTCCCTCAACTTCTTTTGTAAGCTCAAGATTCATAGTGCCAGAAAATTATTTGCGTATGTGATCATTTGATTCACCGGATATGAATGAGGCCGAGTGAGATTCCGTGCTTTCTTCTATGTTCTTGACCATGTCCTTGGTTGCTTCCTTCAAGTCATCCTTGTGGGGCGATTTGGGAGAGTATCATTGGTTTGAGGATTGTTGAATGGAGGGGATTCTTTTTCGAGACCGATCTTGCATGGAGTAGAGAGCAAGATCAAGACTAAAATAGTCATTGAGGAGGAGGAGGATGGTATGTCCGATGGAGGGCCCGAGTTTTAATGTTTGGACTATGGGGCTCTCTACGATTTCTATTTGGGACTCTACGACCGGGCTAGAGTCATGGATCGTAGAGATGGTGGTTTTTGGGAGCAAAATAAAAGTCGATCAGATTTGGTTCCTCGCCATGTAATTTTGGGATTCTCAGAATCGAAATTGATTTATCGATTAAGAATCACTTCCAACCATCGAGGGAATTCATAGAATCGACTAAATGATGATGATGGCAAGTGATTAACTCAAGTGAGTAGGGATAGATAAGTACTCAAGTTTATCCTTTGAGGAAGAGTTGTTGGTAAGCAATTTCTTGGCAAAATTGAAACTCCCCGGAAATCCATGAGCCAACACCGAGATGGTCGGATACTCTTTGAAAACCCGTAACATGTGATCCCAAGAGTTTAGGATTTGGGCTTGATGATATGGCATCATGGGTAGGTATGAGAACATCCGATTGTAGAGATAGCTTCTATACCCATCTCTCGCCCACACCCGTTGATCTCAAGGTCATCATCATCTTCTTCTTCTCTCTCTTCTTCGCTTGAGGACTCCATTATCTCAATGGGCTCTTGATGATCTTTTACCGGTTCCTCTTCATTTCGGCAGGACATCCTCTTCTCGCCATGGAGATATCTTGAGGCTCCCCTCAACTTGATCATCTTCTCGTAAGCTCATAAACTCCCCCTCAAGTGGAGCATCTTCGAGTTTCGTGCATTTCCCTCACCGGTGGTGTATTCTCTATCATGAGAATTTGTGGATCTCCCTCACCGGAGCATTGTCCTCTCGACTTGCTCGATATTTCCTTCTTAGCAACCATATACTTTTGCTTCCTTCTCGAGCAGCACTTTTTATTTTCAAGAATGTACTTCTTAACCAGCTTTCTCTTTGATTTGCTAGGTTTAGCCACATCTTCAGGACTTTCTTGATTCTCAGTTTTGTCCTGTTCAACAGCCACAATGCTTGAGGCAGCTACCTCCTTGCCTGCCATGCTTGGTCCGGGTCTCTACTTAACAAAGAGAGACTCTACGATTGAGGCGATCGATGGCCTTTTGGACTTATGACCAACTTTGTTTTTCTTCAGATCCGGGATATGGTAGCCTCGATCCTCATCTCGCTTCATCTTGTCGCCGCTTTCTCCTTAGCATCCTCGTAGTCTCTATATCGAGGACTCTCTACAGTGTATATCGCTGGTAGATCCTCGAGGTTCTTCCCACCGCCTAGCCCTTAGCTTCCTCTTGCCCTTGCTTTTTTCCGGTAAGGACAGAGGGTTCTTCTTTGTTGATTTCTTCTTCTTCTTCGATCTCCCCGACTACGTACATGTTTCCGGAAGGCCCGAGTTCTTCAGATCCCCGCTTCTTCCATCGGATTCTCGCCATCATTCAACATACTCACAGGTTCTCTTCCAATTTTCAAACAAATTACTGGGTCATTCGCCTATTTGGGTTGATAGCTTTTCTCCTTCTTCATCCCCAATTTTGTCACCCAGTAAGATCAGAATGATGCTTATGAATCTCCCATATATAGCATCTTTTCGAGGGCTTTTTGATTTCTTAGAGTTGACTATCCACTTACCAATCCATTCGAGCAATAGGGCTCCATAGTTGAGTTGTATACCATAATACATGGTCGCCATGAGCTTAAGTTGTACTTCATCGACAGAGTCATGTGACCGAGCTCTTGCAAGATATACATTTCCCAATAATATCACCAAAAAATTGCACTGTGGGAACTCCTTCTTCTTGTACCCTTTCACAGTAGGGTTTTTCTTATGATGCATTTTTCTTAGTCCCTCTTGAAATCTACTGCTTCATGAATGGATGCCCTTCATTTTTGAGACCTAGGGCAAGATTGATGTCTTTCGCTTTCACCGATTTCTACTTCCCTTACTTCAGTAGTGATGGTGTCTTTTTCAAACACACCATTTTTTGTAGAAATCTTTTACCACTTTGGGGTATATCATGTGTGTTTCGCTACCTAAAGCTCTCTTCGAGACCTCGCCTTCTTCAAGAAGGCCGTAGTCTTGTGGAACTTGGGTTGAGCTATTTTGAATTCACAAAACAGAGTCAGAGTCTCGAGATAACACCGATGACGCCATTGATTTTCTAACGGAAGTGAGATTCGATCGAGCTTTCTTCGAAAGTTAGGGTTTTTTTTTTGAGAGAGGATGGGAGAGAGATAATCTTTTGAACTTCAGATTTCAAAAAAAATACGATTTCAATTTGTACTTGTAATTTCCCTCTCTCTTTTTTCGCTTAGTGGGACAGTGTGTCGACTTTTTGCTTGGCTCTCACGATTTTGTCGCTTAAGGATTGTACCGATTTGCCCCTGGTTCCTTCAGAAATGAGGTGTCCTTAGGGAGGACTACGATCGTTGAGGTAGTTTATCGCCGAGTGATCGCTGAGTGTTTTGCCTTTTTGTCGAGTCCGAGCTACAATCGTCGAGTCATGATCTCATCAATCGTCGTCGGTCTCGATCTACGATCGTCGAGTCCGCCCATCATTCATCGAGTCTCGATCTACGATCGTCGAGTCCGCCCCGATCCTTGTGATGAGTTTTGATAAAGCATCTTTTTAAGGCAACTCAGAAGGGCCAACCTCTTGGAGTGAGTCAAGGGTTAGGTTTGTTCTCGAGACGCTTATCAAAAGGATTGCTTTGTTTTGAAGCTTATCATCACTGTGGTGTACTGCTTGCTTTGTTGATGAGGCTTTTGTCATCGCTGAGTCTCGCTTTCACGATGGTCGAGTCTTTGCTACGATCGTTGAGGTGGTTTTGTCTCTCCAAATTTCACGATCGTGGACTTCCTTGATCATGTCTCACGATTTTGAGTTCAAACCTTTCAGTATCAAGTATGGTTAGCACAATCTAGAGCATATATTTTATGGGTCAAGATTTAGCATGCCTAGCTCACTTATTAACTTATTAAACTGGATTCATCTAGAGGTTTTGTAAAAACATCGCAAGTTGATTTTCAAGTAGGATATATTGTAAAGATATAGTTCCATTTTGCACATGATCCCTAAATGAAGTGATACCTTATTTCTATATGCTTAGTCCTAGAATGCATAACAAGATTATGAGTTATTGCTATGGCACTTGTGTATTATCACAAAGTTGAATGGGAATAGATTTGAAATCAAACCCATAGTCACTAGCTCGATTTTTCATCCATAGATCTGAGCACAAAGAAATGCCAAAGAAGAATGTATTCAAATTTTCCGCATTGAAGTAGACATCGAGTTTTGCTTTTTGCTAAACCAGACACCAAATCTGCTTCCTAGCAATTGACAAAAGCCATCGGTACTTTTTCTATCTATTTTGCATCCCGCAAAATCAAGATATGTGGTATCCCGTTAGTTCAAATGAGGATTCCTTGGGGTACCAAAGCCCCAAGTAAGGTGTACCTTGAGATACCAAGATCCTCTTTACAAAGCAGATAAATGTGACTTTTAGGTTAGCCTAAAATCTAGCACATATGCATGTTGCAAACATTATGTCCGGGTCTCATCGTAGCTAGTATAAAAGAGAACCTATCATACCTCTGTATTGAAGTTATATCAATACTTTTACCCTTTTCATCTTTGTCAAGCTTGGTTGCAGGAGCAATTGGTGTTTTTATGGGAGAGGTCGATTCCATGCCATACTTTGAGTAAGTCTTTGATGTACTTGGCTTGGTTTATGAAAATTCCTTCATCATCGCTTTACTTTGCAAACCCAAGGAAGAAATTCATTTCACCCATCATGCTCATTTCAAACTTGCTCAGATCACCTTAGAGAATCTCTTGCATAACTTTTCGTCAAGAGAACCAAAAATAATGTCATCAACATATATTTGAACTAATAAGACTTTTGTCTTTATGCTTTCTAAGAAACAAGTGTGGTATCTACTCTACCTCTAGTAAACCCATTTTCAATTAAGAAGTTAGTTAGTTGTTTCATACCATGCTCTAGGTGCTTGTTTAAGACCATATAAGCTTTTTTGTCTAATCTATAAACATAATTTGAAAGAGATGGATTGATGAAACCCGGAGGTTGCTCTACATAGACTTCTTCTTGGAGTTCTCCATTTAGGAATGCACTTTTGACATCCATCCGAAAAGACTTTGAACTTCATGTGAGCAAAGAAAGGCAAGAAAGATTCGATGGCTTCCACCGCAACAGTGCAAATGTCTCATCGTAGTCAATGCCTTCTTCTTGAGAATAGCCCTTTGCCACTAATCTTGCCTTGTTCTCGTTATAACTCCATCCTCATCCATTTTTTGTTTCAAGACCCACTTGGTTCCAATGACAGATGACTCTTTCGTCTTGGTACCAATCTCCATACTTTGCTTCGCTCAAATTGGTTGAGTTCTTCGCACGGCTTCTATCCAACCGAGTCTTCCATAGCATCCTATCTTCTTGGTTCTATTTGTGATAGAAGCTTAGATAAAAGCATTCATTTTTGAGAGCAGCCTCTTGTTTTGACTTCAGCACTTGATCTCCAATGATTAGATCCCGAGTGTGATCTCCGCCCATCTACATACTGGGTTGGGACATCCGTCTCGATGCCTTCTTGTCTTAAGTCTTCAAGATCTATTTCTTCTTCTTGGTGTGGAGGTTCACCGCCTTGCATAGATCTCTCTACGATCTCATTTTGTTGTTCAACGATTTCATTATCCGCACTACGATCGTAGTGTTGGGCTCGACGATTTCATTCAGTAGTGTCTCGCACTATCTGGTCGTAGTGTCTTGCAAAGATCGTGGTTGTTCGAGTCCGTTTCATCAAGATGATATGAATTGAGACTTCAACACTCAAAGTGTCTTTTTGTTGAACACTGTAAGTTTTATCGTCTCTGTGGCATATCCAAGAAAGATTCCTTCGTCTCGACTTAATGAAATTTTGTCGACATCGCTTCCATTGTTGAGAATGTAGCATGCACAACCAAAAAACATGAAAGTAGTCGACACTTGGCTTTCTTCCTTTCCACAGCTCAGTAGGGCGCCTTCTTCGATCGTAGAGTGTATTAGTGATCTGCTCTCTGGTGTAGATGCAAGATCGATGCCTTCCGCCTGTAAGTATTCAGCAGATGATGTCACCGCAAGTAGAGTTCTTCCACCTCTATCAAAGTTCTATTCTTTCTTTCGCCTACTCCATTTTGTTGAGGAGTTCGTGGAGTCGAAAAGTTATGATCGATTCCATTGTTCTCAGGCAGAATCGGTCCATTTTCGAGAAGTCAAATTCTCCGCCATGATCACTCCTTATGGCCTTGATTTTCTCCTTTCTCGCTCATCACCGGGCCCCAACATCTTGATTAATTGGGAGCTCGTTTCATCCTTTGAAGTTAGGAAGAATACCCATGTGAATCGTGTAGTCGCCGACTATAACTAGAGAGTATCTTTTTCCTCCAAGACTAGTTGTTGAATTGGCCCAAATAGATCCATGTGAAGCAACCGCAGGGCTTGTCGATAGAGTTGGCGCTTTTGCTTTTGAATGAGCTTTCGTTTGTTTTCAAGTCGTCGATGTGCATTGCATGGCCTTTCTTTTTACAAAGTTGAACTTAGGTAGGCCAACCATTTAGATCTTTTGATGCCGCTTTGACATGCTCTTGAAGTTTAAGTGAGACAACCGTCTATGCCATAGCCAACTCATTTCTTCAGATGCTTTTGCCGTAAAACATATTGTCTCATCTCGAGCTTAGTTGACCAAGATCCCCGTGTGTAGACATTTTTTCTCTTGTCCTTGTTAGCTTTTTACACAGATGTCTTCAAATCTCCGACTTGACATTGGTTGTTGAGGAATGTCACTTGATGACCCTTGTCGCAGAGTCGATCGATGCTTAGAAGGTTGTGTTGAGACCTTCTACATATGCTACCTTGTAAAAAGATATCGCACCATTGCCAAGCAGAGCCATATCCTCTTGTCTTTTCCCGAGCCGTTGTCTCCAAAGATGACCGAGGGACCCTCCTTTCTATGTAGTTAGATAAGAGGGCTTTGTTCCTCATTCATGTGCCTTGAGCATCCACCGTCCGTGATACCATGTAGTGATCGTGGAGCTCTTTTTCCGTCAAATATTGAACCTACATTTTGGTACCCATATTTGCATGGGTCCTTCTTTGTTAGTGCCTTTGGGGACCCAAATCTGTTTAATCTTGGGTCTCATATGCATGGAATTATAATAACACTTGGCAGCCTTGTGACCATATTTATTGCATATAAAACACCTAGTATGATGCATGTCAGTGTGTGTATGATGATTCATCCTCCATTTGGACTTGTGTGGTTCTTTAATTATCTTTCTGTTAAACTGATTCTCATTTTTCCACGTGTCCTTGGATTTCATAAATAGTGATGAGTGTGCCTTACCTCTACTGTACCTTCCCAGTTGATTCGTAGAGTTGGTCTTGCTTGACTCTACGATTCTTCGAGGTTGGTGAGTAGAGGTTAGGTTACTCTTCTCTTTTATGAACCCCAGACCAGCATGAGATCCTTTACTCCTATGAGTATGAATGGAGACAGTAGGACAAGGTTGAACTTGTTCTTCCTTCTGTGAGGATTTCACAAAGGTAATGCTTCTACTTAAACTTGAGGCATTACTAGTGCTAGTTTTCTTTGTCTTTTCCACACAAGGCTCTGAGATGGATTCCCCAAAGCCTAGGCCTATGTTTTGTCGAATGTGCTTCTCTGACTAGAGAGCAGGCAGTCCATGGATGATGAGGATTTGTTCCATGTAGAGATAGTCTTTTCTAGATCCTCAATTTTAGAGGTTAGATTAGACTCTCTTTGTGCATTGAGTGTGTTTGTCTGTTTTAAGGTCTCATTCTCAAACCTCAAGCTTGAGAGAAGATTAGTACTTGTAAGGGATATTTCAAGCTCTCCTTGAACTTTCTTCTTCTCCTCTCAAGAAGTGAATGATCCTTAGACAAAAACTCGAACCACTTCATATATTGATGTAGATCGCTGGTTATGCCATGCAAAGGCGCTTCTTAAGTCATTTATATCTACATCGTGAGTCAAGTCAAATACCTCATCGAGACTTACATCATGTATGTTGAGGTTTTGTTTGTCCTTTGCATGTTTGGCCATTATTAGCATGATTAGCTATTGTGGTTCTTCTTCATCTCCGAGTCAAGATTGAGTCATTATCTCCAATCACCCACGATCCTCCAACTACTGTGCCTTTTGTCTCTCTTCCGAGGCCTTTTGTTTCCTTTGTATTCCTTCTTCAGCATGTTGTTTCTTCTTTAGTTCTTCTCTTAGAGGTTTGTCATAGCTTGGCAATGAAGTGGCCAGCTTCTTGCAGCTTAAAGATAGATCATTTATTTGCTCCTCGGTCGTCAGAAGTTGTCGACTTTCTTGGCTTGTCGGGTTTTCCTCGACGCATGAACCTTCTCGCCTTTTTACCAAAGATAGCAAGGTCTTCATCATCGCTCTTCATCATAATCGAGTCAATCTCAAGTGTTGACCTTTGATGCACTTTTCGCTTGCCTTCGAGAGCAACACCCTTATCCTTCCTTCTTCCTTCCGATAGGGTTTCACCATTGAGTCACTCCAGCTCATATGTCGAGATTTCCATATAGCCGTTGGATCATCATCTCGTGAAGATTCTTTCGATTTCTTTTATAGCAAAGGTTTTGGCATCCCACTTTGCTTCAGTAGGGGCTCTCATGAACTTTATGATCGATCTTTGTTAGATAGATCTTCCCATATGCTCGTAGAGAGTCGAGCGTAACGTTGAATCTTTCATAGTGTGGCGCCACGCTCTCCTCTTGAATATGAGTTAACATCTCATACCGCCGTGTCGAGAGATTGTTTATTTTCTCCGACTTCTTTGGGGGCCTTCGCATGATCAACAATGCTTCCCAAACCTCCTTAGCTATTTTTGTTGTTGACAACATTTTCAAACAGATCATCTTCTAAGGATTGGAACAGATGTTCTTGGCCTTTTGTCAAGTTCGATGCCTCTTTTCGCTGTTCGTCCACTCTTCTTTAACCTTGATTTGTATTCTGCTTGGATCGTCAGTGGGTGGTGCAAGCTTCATTGGAATATAGGGCCCATTTTGAATGGTCTCAAATAGATCTTCATCTATCGAGTCCATGTAAGCTTGCATCCCGACTTTCCAGTTTGCAAATTTATCCTTGTTGCACATGGTGGCTTCACGCGCTTCCTCCAAATTCTAGATTCGCTTGGTACGTGTGCCATCGATCTACTAAAGCTTGTAAGTCAGATAATAGAACCCGCTTTGATACCAATTGTTAGTTCCTAGTTGGCACAATAGTTATCTGTAGGGGGTTGAATAGATATTTAAAAATCTTTTCATTTTAAACTTGTTCTTTAATGATGATTAAAACTTAGCGGAATTTATGTTTGTTTTAATCTTCTTTACAAAGCAGTGGAGTTATGAGAGTGAGGCGCTTATATATAGCTTATGGCAGATATATAGCAGTTATAGTATGAATGTAAAAGACACAGTTGTTTTTAAGTGGTTCAGAGCACTTAAAGCTCCTAGTCCACTCTTCTACTCAACGAGTAGGATATCCACTAAGGATGTCTTTTACAACTTCTGAATCACACAGATTCCTTCTAGATCTGCAGTCTAGGAACTTCTTAGTTCACTCTTGAACTCTTCAAGTCCAAAGCAGACTTGGCTCTCTTTACGCTCACTTAGAACTCTTCAAGTCCAAAGCAGACTTGGTACTCTTCTTCATTGATCGATAGATGTTGAGTTCTTGATGGTTGCTACTCTCGCTTGTTGTTTAAGCACTTGTTCGAAAAGAATCGAGAAATGAGCAAGCTTTGCAAATTCTCGATCGTAGAGTTGAGCTTGAGAGTTGTTCACGTTGTTTGTTCAATGCTTGCTTAATTCTCTCTCATCCGTCTCGATTTCAGTATATATGTGATCTTGAAAACTATCCGCTGATCCATCCGCTGAGGCATTAAATGCATTTGACTTTTTTCTCGATCTTTGATGGAGACATTTTCGCACATCTTCTCAAAATCAGATTTCGCCCACCGACACACAGCAGATCGCTTTTTCACCTAACACCAAAAAGGTGTTTTGCCCCCTTACCAATGGTACTTTCCTTAGCTTCTTCAATACGCTTTTTTGTTGCATACTAAGGATATTTCATATTACTTTGGGATCGATGAGTATCGCAACGCCTAGAATCCATTCCTCATATGTTGGAATCTGCCTTCACACATATCATGAGGCTCGACACGCTCGACATAAAGATGATGATGCTCGACGATTTATATCGTGATACTTCTATTTATTCAGATCGAGTGACTTGTCGCCTTGGTGCTTGATCCGATGCTATCACCGAGAGCACTACGATTTCTCTTAAACCTTTGCACACTACGATCTTTGCTTGCTAGGTTCTAACTCTACGCTTCCGAGAGCACACTACGATCGCTGACTTGTAAACTCCACGCTTCCTTCAAAGATGCTACGATCGCTGAGAGTGGCTTTGCAAACGTTGGGACCACTCTACAATTTCGAAGAGGTCCTTCAAGGCATGCACACACTACGATCTTGAAGCTTCCACGCTTTTCGCCTTGACTTCGCAATGTTGATCGATGATATACACTACGATTTCTCTTCATCTAGCTATCTATTACATCTCAAGATCAACCTAACAAACTTTGATCTTTCTATCTATACATTCTATTACGTAACGATACACGCTAAGAGCTTAGATCAACCTAACAAATTTGATCTATCACTAAGTCCTTGTACATATCTTACTTGAAGGACTTTACAAATAATCATGAGCATATACATTAAAACATCAAATCATAATATGCATTCTCCCAACAACCCATGGTCATAATCATACTCAAAAGCATCCATCAATGCACTACGGGCCAATGAGGACTTTTACCACATCATTTGTAACATTACGGTCATGATTATACTGAATAATACATGTTCATAATCATACCAAGTCCATCTATGCACTACGGGCCAAAGATGACTTTCATAACAATATAAGCATGAGGATGATGACAATGATATAATAATTCAATCAAATAAGATCAAGGATAAATTTTAAAGATTTATAATTTAATTTATCTAAAATTCAATATCCAAATTATCAACATGATACCGCTTTGTGGAGTAAAATTCAAGAATAATAATGTATCAAAAATAATTTGGACCGAAAAGAAATCAATTTTTGTCATGAATAGGTCCCCGTGAATAGTAACTCTTGAATAGTAACTTCGTGAATACTAACTCATGAATAGTAATTAAGAATAGGACCCCGTGAATAGTATCATCATAAAAAAATTAAAACTTAACAAGAATGCCCAGAATAATATTTCCATGAAAAGATACTGGATGAAGCGCAAAAATCAAGAATATTCTACTAATTTCATGGAGTATAGAAGCCAAAACTTTAACCAAATGAGTATAGAATTTGAAATCTGAAACGAAATAATATTATTTACATACTACAGAGTATGGAAGAAAATATTATTTCAAGCGAATATTGAACAAAAATAACATCCATTACCTTGAAAAGAAGAGTATTCCAACTGGTATAGCAGGGATATTCTTGAAGAAAACTTTCTTTATTTTTTATGCTCAAAGCTTTCTAAAACTCTAAAGAAATACGCTCAATATTATAGAAGAAGAATTCTATGATTCTGGTGTGATTTTCAATTCTACATAAGCATCCTATTTATAGGAGAATGGAAAGGATACTATTTAGAAAATAAAATCACGGACTACACAGTATTTTTATTTTTTTCCTCTTCACGGGCGCCGAAAATCTTCAGATAATTTTATTTCTTACTATGCAAACACTATGCAGGCACTATGTAAATACTATGCATAATAAAATATAATATATTCTATTTTTCATATAAAACAAAATTTATTATAATATAAATATAATAATAATAACAATAATCCTTCCCTCCATCCTACGTAACTCCACCCCTCCCCCATTTCCAAAATAAGTTTTTCAACACATGTATATATATACGATTAAAACTAAAGCGAACCTTAAAAAGCGAACCAAAAAGGCAGGCCGTCGTATTTGGTGTCTATAGCGACGGTTCGATCATGTCGCCATAGTCATAAATGTAGTCTTTGGCGGCCAGGTTTGAGCCGTCGCCATGAACCTCAAAGGCGATGGTTAAATCTTTAGTTCGCTTTGGAGTTCGCTTTAAACTTCTCCATATATATATATATATATATATATATATATATATATATATATATATATATATATAAAATAAAAACAAAAAAACTTATATAATTATATATATACTTTCCTAACACATACGACAACTCCCTTCTCCCCCAATTTCAGATTCCATAATTCACATGTGGGCCCCACATGTGGTCCCCACCTGTGGGCCCCACCTTTATTATATTAAATAATTTTCTACCGATTATTTTGAAAAATGGGTAAATAGGGGTCCATAAAATAAGCAAAATTTACACAAATACTTCATAAAAATTCCCTCAATATTTTTAAGAATATTTTCATTTTAGAATTTTCAAAGTTTGACTTTTTTCGAAAAAGTCAACTGTTAACTTTTTGAACAAAAAGTCAATCCCGACAAATTTTGTGTTTATAGTCTATTCCTACTAATTTCATCATTCCGGACTCAAATATCACGTCCGCGTCTCCAAATTCAACTCCGAACTCAAATTCGATTTTTAATAACATTTATTCATTATTATTATAACTCGCAATATTAACAACCAGATCGTTCCCAGGAAAGAGGAGGCTTTCTGATAAGGATTTCTCCATATTGGCGGGCAATTAGGTGACCAAACCTCTCCTCGACAGAACGTTCTAGACATTGTTAATTATGCATATAATATGAATAACTCGTTCTCTCAATTATTGATTTAATAATATAAAATATTGACAATAATTGAATCAAATAACGTGAGATACTATGCAGTAATTATTGTAGCAATAATTGAATAAAACTGAGTGACTTCTCACGTAAGCATCAATAATCAAAGATCTTTATACAACACTCTGGTGTCTTTCTTATGCAACCACGCGTATTACTTATACATTATCATAGATTATTTTATGACAACTTGTTTACTTTGAAAAAAAATTCAAATATCACCCTTAACTTTAACCTTTTATCAATTTAACCATTTACTAAATAGAATAATTATAAGAAAATTGAATACTTTCATTTCATAAAATTCGGGGTCTCACAATCTCCCCTCCTTATAAAATTTCGCCCTCAAAATTTACGTACCTGGTAGTTCGAAGATATGAGAATACCATGTTTTCATTTCAGATTCCATCTTCCTTGTCCTCATGATTTCTCCATTGCTCATCTCTTGTATTTCAGATATCATTCTAGAATATATCTTCAAAACAAAGGTTAATTGACATATCAAAATTTGTCAACTTATCAAGTAAAATTTTTAGCTTAGGTAAGTCACACACTAGCGAAGTATATTACTCGTCTCTCCCCTCCTAGTTCTAGACTCATATCTCCACAATGACCATATCCTAAGCTACGATACCAAATGTGGCGCCCCCAAAGCGGTATATATCACCCATCTTGAGTCGCATGAGAAAATACACTCACGACAACTCTATTTATACAAGCGTAAATGCGAGAATCGACGACCACGGTTAAACTATGAGTTTTAATACAAATATATGTAGCTCTCATGGTGTCTCGACCACAACACCTTACAATGGTACCTTCCATAAAGGTACAGTCAATAATTGTTTTAAAAATTAAAATCTTTGAAAAATACTCAAGGAAACCTTCGTACATGGGAGACCATGCGTCTAAGTTATGATAGATATCATATGCCCACAGAATTATCCTTGGTTGACCTAATAGTCCCCAAAAAAATGAGAAGATTGCTATCATGTTCTTTCCAATGGTGAGTCTTCTCTTGACATATAATTATATCTATTGTCTCTAATTAAGAATTATATTTCAACTAAACTCCAAGATTATATAGGTAGTGCTCGTAGATATACTCAGCAAGTGGATGTGCACAACCTTGTCTTATGATAACACGAAGTCGTATGTCATTAGACATCTTGTATGATAGTGGCAAAACACCCTTCCAAAGTTGGGTTCGCCTCACCCTATTTGATTCACCAAATATAACTATTAAATGACGTATAAAATACAACCACTTATCTAAAGTTCTCAATAAAATTATTTTCATACTGTTTAGGGAGAACCTCAACAGCTATAAACCACCGTTCTAATCCCTTGTTACCCCCGCTCGACCTAGCTACACTCTTATTACCTGAAAGGGATTGTGAAGCAAAAGAGTGAGCACAACTAGCCCAGTAAAGAATATCATGACTAAAGATAATTAAATTATCAATAGCCTTCGTCAATAATAAATCAGAGATTTAGAACATATGGTAGATGATAAAAAAATTTCGACCATAGTTGCAACGGAGTCTATTTATCTTCTCCATGTTAAAAGTCCACCAACAATATTTTATCCCTATAACATCAATCAACAATTCATGTCCACAATCATGTGAATAATTCATAATCATAATTGTGGTTCTAAATTCCTTTTCACATTCAGGGCGAGGATAATTTTCATCACCTGTCTTTACCTGATAATCATACTAATAAAAAAATTTTGCACTACGGCCAAAGATATTCATTAACAGTTCATCGTTGCACTACAGGCCAACGACATGCAACTGTATTTTAGAAAAGTCAAGTAGAGCATGATATCTACTATCTTCTACGAATTAAAAGTTTATTATCAATATTTTATCGCTGAGACTCCACTTAATAAATAATCCACATCACTGAATTATCCATGCACTACGGCCAAGGATATTCGTTAGTATCACATCCATGAATTATCCATGCACTACGGCCAAAGATATTCATTATTATCACATCCATGAATTAATATTTCATCGCTGAGACTCAGCTCAATAATTAATCCACATCATCGAATCATCCATGCACTACAGGCCAAGGATATTCATTATTATCACATCCATGAATTAATATTTCATCGCTGAGACTCAGCTCAATAATTAATCCACATCATCGAATCATTCCTGCACTACAGGCCAAGGATATTCATTATTATCACATCCATGAATTAATATTTCATCGTTGAGACTCGGCTCAATAATTAATCCACATCATCGAATCATCCCTGCACTACAGGCCAAGGATATTCATTATTATCACATCCATGAATTAATATTTCATCACTGAGACTCAGCTCGATAATTAATCCACATCATCGAATCATCCCTGCACTACAGGCCAAGGATATTCATTAATATCACGACCACAAATTATCCATGTACTACGGGCCAAGGATATTCGTGTTTTCATCAACGGTTATGATCACGCCATAAAATAATTCATCTTTGCACCATTGGCCGAAGAGAACCCATGGTCATAATCATACCAAAAACTGTCCATCAATGCACTACGGGCCAATGAGGACTTTTACCACATCATTTGTAACATTACGGTCACGATTATACTGAATAATACATGTTCATAATCATACCAAGTCCATCTATGCACTACGGGCCAAAGATGACTTTCATAACAATATAAGCATGAGGATGATGACAATTATATAATAATTCAATCAAACAAGATCAAGGATAAATTTTAAAATTTTATAATTTAATTTATCTAAAATTCAATAATATCCAAATTATCAACATGATACTGCTTTGTGGAGTAAAATTCAAGAATAATAATGTATCAAAAATAATTTGGACCGAAAAGAAATCAATTTTTGTCATGAATAGGTCCCCGTGAATAGTAACTCTTGAATAGTAACTCGTGAATACTAACTCATGAATAGTAATTCGGGAATAGGACCCCGTGAATAGTACTTCGTCATAAAAAAATTAAAACTTAACAAGAATGCCCAGAATAATATTTCCATGAAAAGATACTGGATGAAGCGCAAAAATCAAGGATATTCTACTAATTTCATGGAGTATAGAAGCCAAAACTTTAACCAAATGAGTATAGAATTTGAAATCTGAAACGAAATAATATTATTTACATACTACAGAGTATGGAAGAAAATATTATTTCAAGCGAATATTGAACAAAAATAACATTCATTACCTTGAAAAGAAGAGTATTCCAACTGGTATAGCAGGGATATTCTTGAAGAAAACTTTCTTTATTTTTTATACTCAAAGCTTTCTAAAACTCTAAAGAAATACGCTCAATATTATAGAAGAAGAATTTTATGATTCTGGTGTGATTTTCAATTCTAAATAAGCATCCTATTTATAGGAGAATGGAAAGGATACTATTTAGAAAATAAATTCACGGACTGCACAGTATTTTTATTTAAAAAAATTTTGCACTACGGCCAAAGATATTCATTAACAGTTCATCGTTGCACTACGGGCCAACGACATGCAACTGTATTTTAGAAAAGTCAAGTAGAGCATGATATCTACTATCTTCTACGAATTAAAAGTTTATTATCAATATTTTATCGCTGAGACTCCACTTAATAAATAATCCACATCACTGAATTATCCATGCACTACGGCCAAGGATATTTGTTAGTATCACATCCATGAATTATCCGTACTACTGGCTTAAAGATATTCATTATTATCACATCCATGAATTAATATTTCATCGCTGAGACTCAGCTCAATAATTAATCCACATCATCGAATCATCCCTGCGCTACAGGCCAAGGATGTGAAACCCCAAATTTTATGAATAAAGAATTAAATTTCTCAAAATATTTTTTTAAACATTATGGTGTGGATTTGATATAATGTTATAGTTGTGGGTAATATTTATAAATTTTGCAAAGTATGCAAGTTGTTATAAAATATTCGTTTGTTCAGGGAATATTCTTTTTGTCGGGGAATATCTGTACGATGGCACAATCAATGGTGGACCCCACAACGGAAGTATTGTCGTATTTAGAAAATGACAGAATTATCTTTTTATAAAAATAACGGCGAAAGATTTATCGTCAAAACTGTTGAACTATCCGGTAGTAAAAGTACAGTAATACGCTTGGTTGCATAGTAGTATACGGTATTGGTTATTGATGCTTACATAAGAAGTTACTCAGTTATACTCAATTATTGCTACAGTAATTGCTGCATAATATCTCTCATATTATTGATTCAATTATTGTCACAGTATCATCTGCATAATATTTATTATTATTAAATCCATATTTGAGATGGAAGTTATTCATATTATTATTTGCAATATTGACAATGTCTAGATGTTCTGTCAAGGAGAGGCTTGGTCACCTAATTGCGCGCCAATAGGGAGAAATTGTGAGATCCCAAATTTTATGAAATAAAAGTATTCAATTTTTTTTATAATTATTATTTTATTTCGTAAATTGTTAAATTGATAAAAGTTTAAAGTTAAGGGGAGGTGGTGAAAGATTGATAATACTTGCATGACTAAGTTAAAAATGGAGGTATAGTTGAAGGTACTATATTGTAATTAGTTTTTTCACATGATTATACTATTTATTCACATGATTGTACTATTGATTCATATTATTTACTATTTGGGGAGGTGGTGCAAGTTTGATAATACTTGAAGGACTAAATTAAAAATGTAGAAAAAGAGGAAGGTATTATACTGTAATATTTCGAGCCCCAAAACGTGCAATTATCAAAACTATATTTTCCTATAAATAGAAGCTCATTCTTCCTTCATTTCTCACCAATTCACTAAAGAAGAAAGAAGAAAGGTGTTCTGCTACTTCACTACTTCTATATCCAGTACTCTTCTTTCTAAGGTATGGGATATTATTTGTTGTACTCGTAAGGGATATTATTTTCTTTTGTGTTCATGAAGAGAACTTCTGTTATTTCATTCTTTATTATTACATTGGAATAACTTGTATCTGTATTTATCCTATACTTGGTGAAATTCTTACATTATTCCATTCTTTATTATTCATTGGAATAACTCAGATATCTGTGAGCTACCCTATACTTGGTAAAATTCTTACATTATTCCATTTTTTTATTATTCATTTGGAATATCACCATGCATGCGCTTTTACATTAAGGGCTGGTTAAAGTCTTTACTATTCTGCTGGAATATCCTGTTTGTGCGTTTTATGCCAGACCTGGTTCCGTATTTATTATTCTATTGGGAATAACCTGTCTGTGCGGTTTCTATCGCATGCATGGTGAATCCTTCTATTATTCCATTCTTTATTATTCTGTTGGAATAACCTATCTATGTGGATTACCACATTCATGGTGAACGATCCTTTGTATTTCATTCCTTGTTAAATTGTGGAAATGATCTGTTTATGTGGATTATGATTAAATTTATAATAAAAGCATTGGACTAATGAAAATCATGGATATATGTGGTATTAGTAAGTGTTATGCTGGTTATTTTGTGAAAACATTAAAGTTTCTTAGAAATCACAAAGAGTTGAAAAATCAGATTTTGGTGAAAATAGAACATGAAATTCAATTGACCATATCTCCTATTATATTTTGAATTTTTGAGTGTGGTCAAGTTCTAGAGTTAGGTCTATGAGTTTTGTAACTTATCCAAGTGGAATCACTAAAAAAGGTGTTGTAGATTTTTGTGTGGAGTGATTTTAGCAAAGTCTGAAAAAGCTGTAAAATATGAAAAAAATCTTTGCCACGATTTTAAAAGAGCTATTTCGGTCACTTAATTTGTGAGAAAAATTCTAGCCTTTTGGGACATGAAATTATATGGTATAAAGTACCTCCTATCCAAAAATGAGCTCATTCCGAGCTTAAAATGAGCAAGTTATGACCATTTCAATATTTAGGTTTTACGAGAAAAACGCTATAATGAGTTCTATAACTCCAATGACCATGAAATTTAAACCTGAAGCTCACGTTAACATGTGTAAGATCTTGCCAAGATTTGGGAATTTACGGAGTTAGTAGTGAGGTAGCTAATTTCTTAAGGAATTAATTAGAAATTGATTTTGAAAAATAGTAAATGAATTTTAAAAATGTTAAGAAAAATATATGTTCAATATGGGACTATATTATGCTAAATCCCGAAAAGAATAATTTTTGGGACTGATTTGGTATTTTCATGAAAATAATTTAGCTACTGAACATATGAGTTAAATATGTTACGTGGAGTTGAAGAATTGGTAAATAGGATTTTATGGCTTGAAAATCCTATATAAGGTATATATCTGATTTTGATGAGTCATTTGATTATGGGTGATGAAATTTTATGAGTATGACATTTTTGAATGATTAAATGCATTATTTGAAAAAGTGTAAACAATTAAATGTAATTGTTTATACGTTTAAGAAGTGATTAAAATATTGTTATAGTATTAACAGTATTAGATTATAATTTTATTAAGTGATTGATAATGTCTAGATAAATTTAAAGTCGACTTTAATATTTATCTTTGATTTAGTTTGATTAATGCTTATAATATTGTCATCATCCTCATATTTATATTATGTTGAAAGTCATATGTGGCCTTTAGTGCATAGATGACTTGGTATGATTATGACCATGGATTATTCGGTATAATCCTCATTGGCCCGTAGTGCATTGATGGGCAGTTTTTGGTATGGTTATGGCTATGGATTCTCTTTGGCCAAGGGTACAAAGATGAATTGTCTTATAGCATGATCAGGACCATTGATAAAAACACGATTATCTTTGGCCCGTAGTGCATGGATAATTTGTGGTTGTGATCTTAATGAAAAAGTCCTCATTGGCGTAGTGCATTGATGGGCCGGTTTTGGTATGATTATGGCTATGGATTCTCTTGACCCAAGGGTGCAAAGATGAATTGTTTTATGGCATGATCGGGAGATAGTTGATGAAAACACGATTATCTTTGGCCCGTAGTGCATGGATAATTCGTGGTCGTGATACTAAAAAATATCCTTAGCCTGTAGTGCAGGGATGATTCGATGACGTGAATTATTTATTAAGCTGAGTCTCAGCAATGAAATATTAATTCATGGATGTGATAATAATGAATATCTTTGGCCGTAGTGCAAATATGATTTAATAATTACGAGCATGAATTGTAATTTGGTATAACCATGATTTTTGATGTTTCAGGTGAAGATATGTGATGAAAATTATCTTCGTCTTGGGTTGGAAAGGGAATTTAGAATCACAATTATGATTATGAGTTATTCATATGATTGTGGACAGGAATTGTTGATTGATGTTACAGGGATAAAACATTATTGGTGGACTTTTAACATGGAGAAGGTAATAGACCTAATGGTCTATTTGACTCTTCTAATGGATTGTTCGTTCTGCTGCAACTATGGTTGAAAAGTTTTATCATCTATCATATGTTCTAAATCTCTGATTTATTATTGATGAAAGCTATTGATAATTTAATTATCTTTAGTCATGATATTCTTTACTGGGCTAGTTGTGCTCACCCTTTCTGCTTCACAATTCCTTTCAGGTAATAAGAGTGTTGCCATAAGAGTGTTGCCTGGTCGAGCGGGGATAACAGGGGAATAAAACAGTGGTCTCTAGCTGTGGAGGTTCTCCCTAAATAGTATAGAAAAGTGTGTTGTATTCTATACATCATTTAGTAGTTATATTTGGTGAATCAAATAGGGTGAGGCGAACCCAACTTTGGAAGGGTGTTTTGCCACTATCACACAAGATGTCTAATGACATACAACCTCGTGTTATCATAAAGGCGAGGTTGTGTGCATCCACTCTTCGAAAGTATATCTACTGAGGCACTACCTATATGATCTTGGAGTTGATTTGAAATATAATATTCACTTGGAGACAATGGAGATAGTTATATGTCAAGAGAAGACTCACCATTGGAAAGAAGATGATAGTAATCTTCTCGTTTTTCTTTGGGCTCTATTGGGTCAACCAAGGATAATTTTGTGGCCATATGATATCTATTATAACCTAGGCGCATGGCCTCCCATATAACGAAGGTTTCTTGAGCACTTCCCAAAGATTTTAATTTCTAAAATAGTCTTTGACTATACTTTTATATAAAGTACCATTGTAAGGTTGTGGTCGAGGCACCATGAGAGTTACATACATTTGTATTAAAACTCACAGTTAACTGTGGTCATATTCTATACGACAGCTCAACAGTTGTATAAATGAAGTTATATCTGAATTTTGTACTATGTATCTGGTGACTCAGAATGGGTGATGTATACCTAATTTTGGGGGCGTCACATTTGGTATCGAGCTTAGGGATATGGTCATTGGCGGAGATAAGAGTCACAGAACTAGGAGGGAGAGGCAGAGTTATATACTTCGCTAGTGTGTGACTTACTTAAGCTGAAATTGTTTACTTGATAAGTTGACAAATTATGATATATCAATCAACCTTTGTTTTGAAGATATATTCTAGAATGATATCTGAAATACAGGAAATGAGCAATGGGAAAATCATGATACAGAGCAAATAACTGGGAAGGTACAATCCGAAAAAAAAGCAAGGTATTCTCATCTCTTCGAATACCAGGTACGTACGTAAATTTCGAGGGCGAAATTTCATAAGGAGGGGAGATTGTGAGATCCCAAATTTTATGAAATAAAAGTATTCAATTTTTTTTTATAATTATTATTTTATTTCGTAAATGATTAAATTGATGAAAGTTTAAAGTTAAGGGGAGGTGGTGAAAGATTGATAATACTTGCATGACTAAGTTAAAATGTAGAAAAAGAGGAAGGTATTATACTGTAATATTTCGAGCCCCAAAATGTGCAATTATCGAAACTATATTTTTCTATAAATAGAAGCTCATTCTTCCTTCATTTCTCACCAATTCACTAAAGCTATAGAGCAATTATTATAGAGAAACTATAGAGAGAAAGAAGAAAAGTGTTTTGCTACTTCACTACTTCTATATCCAGTACTCTTCTTTCTAAGGTATGGGATATTATTTGTTGTACTCGTAAGGGGTATTATTTTCTTTTGTGTTCATGAAGAGAACTTCTGTTATTCCATTCTTTATTATTACATTTGGAATATCACGTATATATGGGCTACCCTATACTTGGTGAAATTCTTTTGTTATTCCATTCTTTATTATTACATTGGAATAACTTTTGTATACTGTGGCTACCCTATACTTGGTGAAATTCTTACATTATTCCATTTTATTATTACGTTGGAATATCACATGCATGCGTTTTACGCAGGACCTAGTTAAGATTTTTACTATTTCTTTGGAATATCACATGCATGCGCGTTTTTACCGGACTGGTTAAAATCTTTACTATCAAATTTGGAATATCTCGATCGTATGCGTTTTTACGCAGGACACAGTTCCGTCTTTTACTATTCTCTTTGGAATATCATATGCATGCATTTTACTTGGGACTGGTTTCGTATTTATTATTCTATTGGGAATAACACATGCTCATGCGGTTTCTATCGCATGCATGGTGAATCCTTACATTATTTTATTCTTTATTATTCATTAGAATAAACGCATACTATGTGGATTACCACATGCACGTGAAACGATCCTTTGTATTTCATTCCTTGTTAAATTGTGGAAATGATCTGTTTATGTGGATTATGATTAAATTTATAATAAAAGCATTAGACTAATGAAAATCATGGATATATGTGGTATTAGTAAGTGTTATGTTGGTTATTTTGTGAAAACATTAAAGTTTCTTAGAAATCACAAAGGGTTGAAAAATCAGATTTTGGTGAAAATAGAACATGAAATTCAATTGACCATATCTCCTATTATATTTTGAATTTTTGAGTGTGGTCAAGTTCTAGAGTTAGGTCTATGAGTTTTGTAACTTATCCAAGTGGAATCACTAGAAAAGGTATTGTAAATTTTTGTGTGGACTGATTTTAGCAAAGTACGAAAAACTGCAAAATATGAAAAAGGCTGTTGCCACGATTTTAAAAGGGCTGTTTCGGCCACTTAATTTGTGAGAAAAATTCTAGCCTTTTGGGACATGAAAGTATATGGTATAAAGTACATCCTGTCCAAAAATGACATCATTCCGACTTAAAATGAGCAAGTTATGACCATTTCAATATTTAGGTTTTTCTGACGAAAAACGCTATAATCGAAGTTCTATAACTCCGATTACCATGAAATTTAAACTGGAAGCTCACATTAACATGTGTAAGATCCTGCCAAGATTTGGGAATTTCTGGACTTAACCGTGAGGTACCTAATTTCTTAAGGAATTAATTAGAAATTGATTTTTGAAAAATAGTAAATGAATTTTAAAAATGTCAAGAAAAATATATGTTCAATATGGGACTATATTATGCTAAATCCCAGAAAAGAATAATTTTTGGGACTGATTTGGTATTTTTCATGAAAATAGTTTAGCTACGAACATATGAGTTAAATATGTTCTGTGGAGTTGAAGATTGGTAAATAGGATTTTATGGCTTGAAAATCCTATATAAGGTATATGCAGATTTTTGATGAGTCATTTGATTATGGGTGATGAAATTTTATGAGTATGACATTTTTGAATGATTAAATGCATTATTTGGAAAAGTGTAAACAATTAAATGTAATTGTTTATAAGTTTAAGAAGTGATTAAAATATTGTTATAGTATTAACAGTATTAGATTATGATTTTATTAAGTGATTGATAATGTCTGGATAAATTTAAAGTCGACTTTAATATTTATCTTCGATTTAGTTTGATTAATGCTTATAATATTATCATCATCCTCATATTTATATTATGTTGAAAGTTATATGTGGCCTGTAGTGCATAGATGGACTTGGTATGATTATGACCAGGGATTATTCGGTATAATCATGACCGTAATATTGCTCCTCATTGGCCCGTAGTGCATTGGTGGATAATTTTTGGTATGATTATGGCTATATATTCTTTTCGGCCAAGGGTGCAAAGATGAATTATTTTATAGCATGATCAGGACCGTTGATAAAAACACGATTATCTTTGGCCTGTAGTGCATGGATAATTTGTGGTTGTGATACTAATGAAAAAGTCCTCATTGGCCCATAGTGCATTGATGGACAGTTTTTGGTATAATTATGGCTATGGATTCTCTTCGGCCAAGGGTGCAAAGATGAATTGTTTTATAGCATGATCAGGACCGTTGATAAAAACACAATTATCTTTGGCCCGTAGTGCATGGATAATTTGTGGTTGTGATACTAATGAAAAAAGTCCTCATTGGCCCGTAGTGCATTGATGGACAGTTTTTGGTATGATTATGGCTATGGATTCTCTTCGGCCAAGGGTGCAAAGATGAATTGTTTTATGGCATGATCAGGACCGTTGACGAAAACACGATTATCTTTGGCCTGTAGTGTATGGATAATTCGTGGTCGTGATACTAAAAAATATCCTTAACCTGTAGTGCAGGGATGATTCGATGACGTGGATTATATATTAAGCTGAGTCTCAGCAATGAAATATTAATTCATGGATGTGATAATAATGAATATCTTTGGCCGTAGTGCAAAGATGATTTAATAATTACGAGCATGAATTGTGATTTGGTATAACCATGATTTTTGATGTTTCAGGTGAAGATATGTGATGAAAATTATCTTCGTCCTGGGTTGGAAAGGGAATTTAGAATCACAATTATGATTATAAGTTATTCATATGATTGTGGACAGGAATTGTTGATTGATGTTACAGGGATAAAACATTATTGGTGGACTTTTAACATGGAGAAGATAATAGACCTAATGGTCTATTTGACTCTTCTAATTGATTGCTCGTTCCGCTACAACTATGGTTGAAAAGTTTTATCATCTACCATATGTTCTAAATCTCTGATTTATTATTGATGAAAGCTATTGATAATTTTATTATCTTTAGTCATGATATTCTTTACTGGGCTAGTTGTGCTCACCCTTTCTGCTTCACAATTTTTTTCAGGTAATAAGAGTGTTGCTGTAAGAGTGTTGCCTGGTCGAGCGGGGATAGCAGGGGAATAGAACAGTGGTCTCTAGCTGTGGAGGTTCTCCATAAACAGTATAGAGAAGTGTGTTATATTCTATACATCATTTAGTAGTTATATTTGGTGAATCAAATAGGGTGAGGCGAACCCAACTTTGGAAGGGTGTTTTGTCACTATCTCACAAGATGTCTAATGAGATACAACCTCGTATTATCATAAGACAGGGTTGTGCGCATCCACTTGCTGAGTATATCTACGGGCACTACCTATATGATCTTGGAGTTGATTTGAAATATAATAGTCACTTGGAGACAGTGGAGATAGTTATATGTCAAGAAAAGACTCACCATTGGAAAGAAGATGATATTAATCTTCTCGTTTTTCTTTGGGGTCTATTGGGTCAACCAAGGATAATTCTGTGGCTATATGATATCTATTATAACCTAGACGCATGGCCTCCCATGTACGAAGGTTTCCCTGAGCACTTCCCAAAGATTTTAATTTCTAAAACAGTCTTTGACTATACTTTTATGTAAAGTACCATTGTAAGGTTGTGGTCGAGGCACCATGAGAGTACATACATTTGTATTAAAACTCACAATTAATCGGTCGTTATTCTATCTGACGACTCAACGATTGTATAAATGAAGTTATATCTGAATTTTGTACTATGTATCTGGCGACTCAGAATAGGTGATGTATACCTAATTTTGGGGGCGTCACAGAAATCATTATTGGAAAGCCCCCTCTTTCCTGGGAACGACCTGGTTGTTAAATATTGTGAGTTATAATATTAATGAAGAATAAGTTTGTGTTGATTAAAGATTAAATTGATAGTTCCATTGTGTTGGGATTATTAGTGTTAGTGGAAGTCGAAATTTATTTCGATAATAATTGATGTCTGGAGGTTATATTGACCAATAAGGGGTATTATTTCTTCCGTATTTATGAAGAGAATTATTTTCTTTCAATACTCGTAAGGGGTATTATTCCTTCATATTCATGAAGAAAACTATTGTTATTTCATTCCTTATTATTATGTTGGAATAACCTGTCTATGCGAAGTACCGCATACATGGTGAAATTCTTCTGTTATTCCATTCTTTATTATTATCTTTGGAATAACTCATGCATGCGGATCTATCGCATGCACAGTAAATTTTGTTGTTATTCCATTCTTTATTATTACATTGGAATAACTCGTCGTAAGTGCGATCTATCGCATGCTGGTGAATTCTCGTTGTTATTCCATTCTTTATTAATCATTTGGAATATCACATGCATGCGGATTCGCATGACCGTTCCTTTATTTATTATTCTGTTGGAATAACTTTCATGCATGCATCTTGATTACGTCGCTGGTGAATTCTTACATTATTCCATTCTTTATTATTACATTGGAATATCCCGTATGCGGATTACGCATGACCTCGGTTCCATTATTTATTATTACGTTAGAATAACTGTATCGTATGATGACACGCGCGCTGGTGAATTCTTCTGTTATTCCATTCTTTGTTATTCTATTGGAATAATCTGTCTACGTGGATTACCGTATAGCGGTAAAAAATCCATTTGCGGTTTCATATATTCTATTATACTCGGTTGGTTAAAGGTTTGGCTTCTATACTCCATGAAATTAGTGGAATATCCTTGATATTTGCGCTTCATCCAAAGATCTTTTTCATGGAAATATTCTTCCGAGCATTCTTGAATTTTACTCCACAAAGCAAAGATCATGTTGACAATTTGAGCGTTATTGAGTTCAGGATAAATTAACTTATAAATCTTTAAAATTTATTCTTGAACTTGTTTTATTGAATTGTCATCATCCTCATGCTTATATTATGTTGAAAGTCATCTTTGGCTTACGTGCATAGATGGACTTGGTATGATTATGACCAGGGATTATTCGGCATAATCATGACCGTAATGAGACGAATGATGTGGTAAAAGTCCTTATTGGCCCCGTAATTCATTGGTGGGACGGTTGTTGGTATGATTATGACCGAGGATTATTCGGTATAGTCATGACCATTGATGATTACATGAATATCCTTGGTCGTAGTGCGAGGATGATTCAATTTTATTTATTGTCGAGTCTCAAATGATAAAGTTTATGAAAAACTTTTTAAATCATAGAAGATAGTAGATTTTATGCTCTACTGACTCTTCTAATGGATTGCTTTGTTCTACCGCATGATTAAACTTGTTGTCTATTATATTCTATCGGTTTAACATTGTTGAAGGCTAATGATAATTTATTCTCGCATTATCTTAATCATAATATTTCTTCTTTGGGCTAGTTGAGCTCACCCTTTCTTTTCCGTTCTCTTCGAAAATGAGAATATAAATTTGGAACTAGTCGGGGAATGGATTGATCCAGATGGTTGCATTAGTAGTCCTCACTATTACGTAAAAATAGTGTGATAATAAATTTATTGAGGACTTATTTTGAGTTTGTATACTGTCTAGAAGACAATATTTGTATTAAAACTCACAGCTCATGTTCTATATTTAAGTTTGTATTTGTATTCAGTACCATGTATCTGAAGACTCAGAATGGGTGATGTATACCTGTTTTGGGGGCCTCACAGTTGGTATTGAAGCTTAGGGATATGATCCCTGGCTGAGATATGAGAAAAAGAACTAGGAAGGGAGAGATGGGAAATTTCTTCGCTAATATGACCTACCTAAGTTTATTTGGTATTTAATTGGTCGGTCAGAGTATAGGGATAATATGTGACATGTTAATTAACCCTTGTTTTGTGGCAGTGTTTGAAATGGCAGCTGAAAATGTTAACAATGGAGTGAATGAGACCGTTGAAACACCTTTAATCACCAACCACGTTAATGTGATGTCAGATGAAGAAGAAATTAGAGATATCTACATGGTGAGTGAAGAACTAATAGTTGCACCCGAGCTAGTTGCAGAGGTAACAGCTAAGAGCGAGGAAGAAGAGGAACCTGAGGAGAATTTATTAGAAGAATTTTATGATCAAAATTTAGAATTACAAAATCGTATTCATGAGTTAGAAGAGCAGGCTGAAGAACGACAGGCGGTCGTGGAGCAAAGAGATGTAACAATTCAAAATTGTGTTACCCAATGTGCGATACTTAAACAGAAGCACTCTTTGTCAGAGTATAAGATATTAGAGCTGGAATCTAATAATGCTATGATCAAAGTTCTGATGAAAGATGAAACAACTAAACGAATGAGAATGGAGGATGCATGGGTAAAAGCCGCACGACGCGTTGATATTGTAGAAAAAGACGTCCGATCCAATAAAGCCAAAATAGATGAAATAGATTTCGCTTCTTGGACAACAATTAGTACAATCCAACATCGAGTTTGGAATTACCCTGTGCAGAGCGATCAACCCCAATTCGATATGGATCGGAGAGTAATGATTCAAATCATGGATCAGGAATGCGACGAAGCAATTAATGGTGGAATGTCCTCTATAGCAAAAGTCAAGTCTATTTGGGATGGTGACGCTTAAAGAATGTCCCGCATAAGTCAAAATTGATAGTTTAAAAGAGAGCGTTTTTTTTGTGACGAGGAACACGAATGAAGTTATCACGGGTTAGTTAATTATAAATTCTTGCGAAGTCTATACCTTATTAGATACCGATTCTACCCATTCTTTTATCTCTCTTGCTTGCGCTCAACGTTTAAATTTGACTTCGGAGAAATTAGACTTTAACTTATTGGTTGAAACTTCGATAGTAGAAACCTTCGTTACCTCCACTGTTTATAAATCTTGTTGATTCAAATCGACACTTACACGTTACCTTTAGATCTTATCTCTTTGAAAATACTTTCCTTTGATGTGATTTTAGGAATCGATTGGTTAACTACTCATCAAGCTTTTTGTAAGGTTGTTAGCTTTCATATTCTTAACCAACCTGTTATGCGAATTCAAGCAACCAAACCAATAAAGTCAATCACTATCATATTAAGCCATAAGTAAAGAGCCCTGAGCCTTTCGTTGGTGACTTCCTTGTGTGGAATGCACCGAAGCCGAACTTTCCGTAGGGGACGTTGTGAATAACGGTGGCAAGTTGATAGGTATTAATGTGACGTGTTATCCAAGTCTTGGATGAGAGTCACAGTTTTGAATGATATTTCTATTGTTAATAAATTTCCGACGTATTCTTGAAGACTTCTTAGCCTATCCTAGGCGTGAAATCGAATTTTGTATTGACCTAAGACAAAACCCATTTCTAAAACCCTCAAATATTTTCTTCACCCAAACAAACGTGTAATGTGCCAAAGACGTTGGCTCATTTTGTTGAAGATTACGATCGTATTCATTCAATATCATCGTGGAAAAAGCGAACGTGGTAGGCGGACGACGATTGAGTAGAAGATCGATATCGTTTTACGAGTGTAATGTTGTTAACACAAAAACCCATTTCGTATAACTTACAAATGATGGAGATAGAGTTAAAGACTCTAGGGACCCACGTGAAGATAACAAATATATGATTAGAATCGACTTTAATCGATAAAGTTAAAGCTGTTCAAGCTACATACTCATAGCTGATGAATGTGAAGAAGAAGGTTCTTCAAGAAGGCGTTATTCTAGAAGTAAGAGTCGATGAATAGAGGAAATCTCAACCCTTGATTTAATGGGCCCATTTGAAATCCTTGATCGAGTAGGAACTGTGGCCTATAGACTCGTTTTACCGCCAAGTATGTCGCGTGTTCATAACGTTATTTTCACGTATCGATGTTACGTAAATATGTGGATGACCCGAACCACGTTATTAAATTAGAACTAGACGAGATAGCAGAAGATTTAACGTATGAGGAGCTACGTGTTAAAATCTTGGATAAGAAGGATCGTATTCAACACTCAAAGGTTATACCTCAAGAGTTAGAATCGAAATGAAGTTAAGGTATCCTCATCTCTTCTAAGATACTGTGCGCATATAAATTTCGGAGGGCTTAAATTTCATAAGGAGGGAGATTGTGAGACCCCAAATTTTATGAATAAAGATTTAAATTTCTCAAAATATTTTTTTAAATATTATGGTGTGGATTTGATATAATGTTATAGTTGTGGGTAATATTTATAAATTTTGCAAAGTATGCAAGTTGTTATAAAATATTCGTTTGGTCGGGGAATATTCTTTTTGTCGGGAAATATCCGTACGACGACACAATCATTGGTGGACCCCACAACAAAAGTATTGTCGTATTTAGAAAATGACAGAATTATCTTTTTATAAAAATAATGGCGAAAGAGTTACCGTTAAAACTGTTGAACTACCCGGTAGTAAAAGTATAGTAATACGCGTAATTGCATAGTAGCACACGGTATTGGTTATTGATGCTTACGTAAGAAGTCACTCAGTTATACTCAATTATTGCTACAGTAATTGTTGCATCATATCTCTTATATTATTGATTCAATTATTATCACAGTATCATCTGCATAATATTTATTATTATTAAATCAATAATTGAGACGGCAAAGTTATTCATATTATTATTTGCAATATTGACAATATCCCTAAGCTCTGATACCAACTGTGACACCCCCAAATAGGTATACATCACCCATTCTGAGTCGCCAAATACATGGTATAGAAACAACTATAACTTCATTAATATAATTATCGTGCAAAATACGACAACACATAAACTGTGAGTTTAAATATAAATATTGTCTTCTAGACAATATTCACACTCAAATAAGTCCGCATTACAATTATTGATACACTATTTTACAAAATAGTAAGGACTACTAAAACAACTGTCTTGAACCATTACTCTACACCCCGACTAGTTCCCGCTATATTCTCGTTTCCTGAGAAGAAAAATGGAACAAAAAGGAAAAGGGTGAGCTCAACTAGCCCAGTAAAGAATATTATGACTAAGATAATGTACAACAAATCATCATTAGTCTTCAACAGGGAAAAATCTGATAGAATACAATAGACAACAAGTTTTAGATCAACAACTGCAGCGAAAACAACAATTCATTAGAAAAGTTAAGTAGAAAATGAAATCTACTATCATCTATGAATTTAAAAGTCCATCATCGATATTTTATCCCTGTAACATCAATCAATATACATCTTGAATCAAATAATCATCTTTGCACTACAGGCCAAAGATATTAATCAGTCTGTCATGTTCATCTCAACACCTGTTCATCTTTGCACTACGGGCCAAAGATATTCATCATAAAATCATTCATCTTTGCACTACAGGCCAAAGATATTCAGTAATATCATCATTTAGGACTGAGTATGATGAAAAATATTTTAAAGAAAACGAATCCAGTGAGACAAAAGAACAAATATTTGGGATTCGTACTTCGGTTTATCCAAGTTCAAAAATACTCCATAATAACCAATTGTGAAGCAGAATTCAAAATAAAGATCAAAACATAGATCCAATCAAAGATAGGAACCATAACAGACAATCTTGGACACAGAAAAGAAAATTTAATTTTTCTACGAATAGTGTCGTATTCGTGAATAGTGCCATATACGTGAATAGTGCCGTATACGTGAATAGTAACTCTGACACTAAAAGGTAGAAATTCCACAAGAAAAATCATCATGCTTCGTGAATAGTACTCGTGCAGCACCTGCCCTGGGCTAAAGCCCAAAGTGCCCGGGCTTTAAGCTCAAAATTTTTTAGGGCCCCTTTTTTTATATCATACAATCAGTGCATGACTAGTTTTATTCTAATGGATGAGTATAATTGATTATGTAGAATCATTCTCTAAAATATTTAAAATTTTGACAAATAAAATTATTACATAAGTAAAACTAGATCCAACACTACTAAAAATTCTAATATGTACATTTAAAAAAAATACCAACCAGTTCACATAAATTAAAAAATAATTACTTCAATATGTCTCAATTAATTTCAATCCTTGTTAGTCTATGCATTTGTCCATCATAATTATGTCTTTACTCATTCTTGTGTTTCTTTGCAAATATGTATAATCCCATTTTTTCTCTTAATCTGGCTAGTGCAGACTTTACGATTATCTCTATTAATAGACTATGAGTCATGCGTACTTTACTTATTGGTATTAAAATTTGCAGGTAAAGACTGAGGTCATAATATAGCCAATATAATACAAAAAAATAGGTAAACTCTTACTGGGAAGATTTTGAATTTTACACTATCTACCATGGGTACTATTTGAAGAATAACCAAACAGGTTAACTCTTGTCATAGCTTGGATATGTCACCCCCTGATTGATCTCTGTGAAACTATTTGAAATTTAGTAAGTTTACATTCCATTACCTGAACTATAAAATTTTATGTTTCTTTATTTATAATTTGCCCATTATAAGTGAGTGTTATTCAAGAGGAGTTATTGATGATATTATCCACCCCTCTATTGATGATATTATGTCTTTGAACTGATTACTTTTTTGAATTAGTGATAATGTGATATCTGAATGATACTTTGAAAATATTGAAATAGTCGGTTATTATATTTGGTATTCTTTTGTATTTATGCTCTTTTGTTTAGAGAAAGTTCTTAATTTTTTTTTATACTTATCTTAATAACAATTCACAAAAGGCCCAATTTTTTTTTCGCTTTAGGCCTGAAAAACTCAGGGCCGGCCCTGTACTCGTGAATAGTAACTCGTGAATAATAACTCATGAATAGTAACCCTGACATGAAAAGATAAGAATTTCACAAGAAAAAACCTACCAATATTCCGGTATAATGATATTGAAAGAAATAATATCATTTATAAAAAAATAATATCCCTTACTTCAAAAAGACAGTACTTCTAACTGAATATAGGATATAGCGCTAAAAGAAACTTGCACCGTATAGCAACACTCAAAGTATCAAAATACTCACAAGAATACGCTCAATAATATAGAAAGAAAAAACTTCAGATTCTGATGTGATTTTCAATTCTAACCTAAGCACTCTATTTATAGAAAAATGCTTAGAACACCAAAGCATAAAATTTAATAAAATATTAATATATTATAAAAATTTTCACGCCCACCTCTTGACATCTGAAATCAGCATGTTTACAACACTTGTGGGGCCCACCAAAACAATAAAAACGTTTTTCTTAAAAAAAATAATTAAAACTTCAAAAATCAATTATTTTGGAACTTCAATAATTCATAATAAATAGCCCTTTTATTAGAAAAATTCGAATCTTATGACCTTCTACAGGAAATTCAATTCTCTACAACTTTGTAAGTTTAAGTTTTTCCAAATTCCAAAAAACAAATTAAGCGAAATCCACATACGGACAATTTTACAGTCTATAATCAAATTTCAGTCAAAAATGGGGTCCATCAACACACAAAACATGTGTTAAACATTTTTTGTAACAAAAATACTCTTCCTCCTCATTTATTCATATATCACACATTCATTGTAAAATATCACCATTATTATATTATTATAATAATATATTTAAATGAATTATTTTATCAAGAAAAGATAAAATATCAATTTTCAACAATTGTCACATTAAAATTTTCTCCATCTATATCCACATAAAATGAATATTTTCCTTATCATATAAATCAATAATTAATTATTCATAAATAATATTACGAGAATCACAATAATCGACAACTGACTGCCTCGAGGAAGGGGGCTTTCAATAGGATTTCTCCTTACTGGCGCGCAATTAGGTGACCAAGCCTCTCCTTAGACAGAACTTTCTAGACATTGCCAATAATGCTATTTAATAATATTATTCAAATAATATGAATTAGTGATCTGATAATGGGAAATACTGTGTAGTGACAATTATTGAAACAACAATAATATAAAATATCAACGCAGCAATTATTGAATCAATAAAATATTGAACAGTAATTACTGTAACAATTATTGAGTAGTGTCTTCTTATGTAAGAATCAATAATTGGTGCAATACCGTGTGCTACTGTGCAACACCGCGTATTATTGTGCTTTAACCACCGAGTATTCCAACAGTGTTAACGGTAACAACTACGCCGTTATTTATAAAAACTCATACTTGTCAATTTCTTCATCCAATTGCTTTCCGTTATGGGGCCCACAAAAGGTTGTGCCGTCGTACGAATATTCCCCGACAGTAAGAATATTCCACGACCAAACGAATATTCTCCGACAACAATGAATATTTTATAACCACTTGCTTATTTAAAAAAATATTTGCGCATTTTACCCATAACTAACCACATTAATCAAATCAACCCCTTACTATTTCAAAATAATAATTAGAGAAATTAAATCTTTATTTATAAAAAGTTGGGGCCTTACAACCTCCCCTCCTTATGAAATTTCGTCCTCGAAATTGACATGCGTAGGACATGCTCCTTTCTATCCAAGATCTTGATTGGTACCTCCTCGTACGTTAAATCTTCTGCTATCTCGTCTGGTTCTAACTCAATAATGTGGTTCGGGTCGTCCACATATTTAAGTAATATCGATACGCGAAAAACGTTATGAACACACGTCATACTTGGCGGTAAAGTGTGTCTATAGGCCACAGTTCCTATTTGATCGAGAATCTCAAATGGACTAATAAATCGAAGGTTTGAGCTTTCCTCACATCGTCGATTCTCACTTTTGGAATAACGACTTCTTGCATCTTCTTCTTCATATTCATAAACTCCATGTCTATAGTTTGAGCAGCTTTAAATTTATCAATTAAAGTCAATTCTAATCGTATATTTGTTATCTTCACGCAGGTTCTTAGAATCTCTAACTCTATCTCCATCTTCTGTAAGTCGTACGAAATGGGTCTTTGTGTTAACAATATCACACTCGTAAACGCATACGATTTTTTACTTAACGCGTCAGCTACCACGTTCATTTTTTTTCCAGGATGGTATTGAATGGTATGGTCGTAATCTTTCAACAGCTCGAGCCAACGTCGTTGCCGCATGTTGAGATCTTAGAAGCTCTTCTCACATTCCTCGCTCCATTAGAATTTTGTATCTTTTCGAGTCAGTTGAGTTAATAGAGTATCGATTCGAGAAAATCCTTCCACGAATCTCCGATAGTAACCAGCTAAGCCTAGAAAGCTACTTATTTCGATTACTGACTTAGTTTGCTCTCAACTGTGACTCATATCCCAATCTTGGATAGCACGTCACAATGGCACCTATCAGTTTACCACCGCACGAATATGGCGTCCCCTACAGAGAGTCTGGTTTCAGTGCATTCCACAAAGGAAGTCACCAGATAGAGGCTAAGGTACCAACTCCTATAGTTAGGTTATTAACTCCTGAAGTTCAATATGAGCCATTCGATATGAGATTTTAGAAATGGGTTTTGTATCGGGTTCAAAGTCGATACAAAATTCAATATCACGCTCTAGGGTAGGCCAGGAAGTTCTTCAGGAAATAAGTCAGGAAATTCACTAATGACAAAATATTATTCAAATATGACGTATTCAAGTCCATGACATGGGTAAGAAAGCTTGACATCCGTTTTTCAATAAACGAATGGCTTTATGACTTGATATGACAGTGATTGACTTTAGTGGTTTGGTTGTTTGAATTCGCATAACAGGTTGGTTAGGAATATGAAAACTAACAACCTTACGAAAATAATCAATTTTAGCATGATGAGTGGTTAACCAATCAATCCCTAAGATCACATCAAATGCAAGAATTTTTAAAGATATAAGATCAACAGGTAGGGTGAGGGTACCAATGTGAATCAAGCAAAATTTATAAACAGTGGATGTAACGAAAGTTTCTCCTAACGGAGTTTCAACAAATAAGTCAAAGTCTAATTTCTCAGTAATCAAGTTCAAACGTTGAGCACAAGTAGGAGAGATAAAAGAATGGGTAGAACCGGTATCTAATAAGGTATAAACTTCGCAAGAATTTATGATTAACTAACCTGTGCTAACTTCGTTCGGGTTACTCGCTTTTTAAGAAGTCACAAAAAACGCTCTTCCAAGAATCAACGACTTTTGACTTGTCCGGATGACCTTTTGAGTCACCATCCTCATTGGACTTGGTTTTCGCCTAGGAAAATCTCGAGCTATATGACCGTCTTTTCCACAACTAAAATATACCTTGGAAGGTTGTGAACAGTTTGGACTTATGTGTCCCTCTTCTCTGCATCTGTGGCATCTAACTAGCGGTCTTTCTCCTCCCCTAGAATTTGTTGCTGGTGTTGGTGCCGACGTCTTCCCGTCAATCTTCTCTTTTTAAAATTTCCACTTGACTCACCTTTCCTATTATCTTGGCCATGATTACCACCGAAGTGGTTATCATTTCTGGCATGATAATTTCCTCCACGATGGTTATCATTATTCTGATGACCGTTGCCACTGGTACAATTATCATCGAGTTGTTGGTCATTATTCTTCAGTTGAGCCACTCATTATCGCGCTCCAATAACTGAGCCCTATTCACAACATCTGAATATAAACAAAGTTTGTGAGAAATGAGGTATTGACGTATTTTGGGTTTCAAACCTCGCAGAAACATTCGCGTCATTCTCTCCTCATTATCAACCAAATGGGATGCAAATCGGGAAAACTCGGCAAACTTAGCTTCGTACTGCGACACGTTCATATTGTTTTGCTCCAGCTTGATGAACTCTACCTCCTTCATGTGACGAATACTTTCGGAAAAGTACTTGTCGTTGAACAATTCTTAGAACTTCTCCCAAGACATCTTCAGTGCGGCAGGCTGAGTACGCTTTATGGATTCCCACCAATAATCTGCCTCTCCTCGCAACATGAAGGTGGCGAAAGGAACCTTTTGCTCCTCTAAGCATCCAAAGATATTAAATATCTTAGTGATCTGCTTTATCAACGTCTCTACCATAAGTGGTTCTGGCTTTCCCAAAAACTCCGGCGGTCCTAACTCCTTGAACTGCTTAGCGGTGACCATCTGTGAGTTGCTAGTGTTTCCACCTGCATTTTGAACAGTAGTCTCTCTCGTTTGGTTTTGCATGAATTCTAGAAAGTTCCTAAACATACCATCATTCGTCATTTGGTCGGTGTTATTGTTTACATGTGGGTTATTGCCTTCCTTATCCTGGGTATTGATCAGTGGTGACTCAACGGTCTCATGTGCTCCATTTCTTATCTCAACATCTTCAGATGCCATTTTACTGTCATAAAACAATGGTTAATTGACATGCCACATATTAACCCTATATTCTGACCGACCAATTAAATAACAAATAAGTTTAGGTAAGACACACTAGTTAAGGATTTACTCGTCTCTCCCCTCCTAGTTCTATTCCCCGATCTCCGCCAGAGACCATATCCCTAAGCTCTGATACCAACTGTGACGCCCCCAAAATAGGTATACATCACCCATTCTGAGTCGCCAAATACATGGTACAGAAACAATTACAACTTCATTAATACAATTGTCGTGCAAAATATGACAACACATAAACTGTGAGTTTAAATACAAATATTGTCTTCTAGACAATATCCACACTCAAATAAGTCCTTATTACAATTATTGATACACTATTTACAAAATAGTGAGGACTATTAAAACAACTGTCTTGAACCATTACTCCACACCCCGACTAGTTCCCGCTATATTCTCGTCTCCTGAGAAGAAAAATGGAACAAAAAGAAAAAGGGTGAGCTCAACTAGCCCAGTAAAGAATATTATGACTAAGATAATGTACAATAAATTATCCTTAGTCTTCAACAGAGAAAAATCTGATATAATACAATAAAGAACAAGTTTTAGATCAACAACTGCAGCGGAAACAACAATTCATTAGAAAAGTTAAGTATAAAATAAAATCTACTATCATCTATGAATTTAACTCCTGAAGTTCAATATGAGCCATTCGATATGAGATTTTAGAAATGGGTTTTGTACAGGGTTCAAAGTCGATACAAAATTCAATATCACGCTCTGGGGTAGGCCAGGAAGTTCTTCAGGAAATACGTCGGGAAATTCACTAACGACAAAATATTATTCAAATATGACGTATTCAAGTCCATGACATGGGTAAGAAAGCTTGACATCCGTTTTTCAATAAATGAATGATTTTATGGCTTGATATGACAGTGATTGACTTTAGTGGTTTGGTTGTTTGAATTCGCATAACAGGTTGGTTAGGAATATGAAAACTAACAACCTTACGAAAATAATTAATTTTAACATGATGAGTGGTTAACCAATCAATTCCTAAGATCACATCAAATGCAAGAATTTTTAAAGATATAAGATCAACAGGTAGGGTGAGGGTACCAATGTGAATCAAGCAAAATTTATAAACAGTGGATGTAACGAAAGTTTCTCCTAACGGAGTTTCAACAAATAAGTTAAAGTCTAATTTTTCAGTAGTCAAGCTCAAAAGTTTAGCACAAGTAGGAGAGATAATTGGTGCTATATTTTATATTATTGACAACAATAATATAAAATATCAACGCAGCAATTATTGAATCAATAAAATATTGAACAGTAATTACTGTAACAATTATTGAGTAGTGTCTTCTTACGTAAGAATCAATAGTTGGTGCAATACCGCTTATTGTGCAACACCGCAGACATCAGGCTTTTAACCAATCGTGTATTCCAACGTGTTGTTAACGGTAACAACTACGACGTTATTTATAAAAACTCATACTTATCGTTTTCTTCATCCAATCGCTTTCCGTTATGGGGCCCATAAAGGCTGTGCCGTCGTACGAATATTCCCCAACAGTAAGAATATTCCACGACCAAACGAATATTCCCCGACAACAATGAATATTTTATAACCACTTAATTATTTAAAAAAATATTTGCGTATTTTACCCATAACTAACCACATTAATCAAATCAACCCCTTACTATTTTAAAATAATAAATAGAGAAATTAAATCTTTATTTATAAAAAGTTGGGGCCTTACAGCTGGTTTAAAGTTTTAATAGTAAATCAGTATGGACCGTTGCTTTAAGTTTTAATAGTAAATCAATATGGACCGTCCGTTTAAAAGTAAATCAATCTGGACCGTTCATGAATTAGTTATTATTCAGTCCATTCTCCTATAAATAGAAGCTCATTCCTTCATTATTTCTTACGAATTCACTGAAACTCTAGAGAGAGAAACTATAGAGAGAAAGAAGAAAAGTATTATGCTACTTCACTACTCTAGTATTCAGTTTTTCTAAGGTAAGTGATATTATTTGTTGTACTCATAAGGGGTATTATTTCTTCCGTATTCATGAAGAGAATTATTTTCTTTCAATACTCGTAAGGGGTATTATTCCTTCATATTCATGAAGAAAACTATTGTTATTCCATTCCTTATTATTATGTTGGAATAACCTGTCTATGCGAAGTACCGCATACATGGTGAAATTCTTCTGTTATTCCATTCTTTATTATTCTGTTGGAATAACATGTCTGTGCAGTCTATCGCATGCCTGGTGAATTATGTTGTTATTCCATTATTTATTATTCTGTTGGAATAACATGTCTGCATGCGTTCTATCGCATGCCTCGGTGAATCTCGTTGTTATTCCATTCTTTATTATTCTTGGTTGGAATATCTTGTCTGTATGCGGATTAAACGACACGGTTCCATTATTTATTATTCTCATTGGAATAACATGTCTATACGCGGATTATGCACGCTTTGGCGTAATTCTTCATTATTCCATTCTTTATTATTTCGTTGGAATATCCGTACACGCCGACATGCATGATCTGGTTCCATTATTTATTATTCGGTTGGAATAACCTGCCATACGCGGATTATTACGCCTTGTGAATAAATATTATGACTAAGATAATGCAGAATAAATTATCCTTAGCCTTCAACAAAAGATAACAACCGATAGAATATAATAGACAACAAGTTTTAGATCAACAATCGCAATGAATAAGCAATCCATTAGAAGAGTCAGTAGGGCATAAAATCTACTATCTTATATGATTTAAAAAGGTTTTCATCAACTTTATCGCTAAGACTCATCTTAATAAATAAAATCGAATCATCCCTGCATCACGACCAAGGATATTCATGTAATCATCAATGGTCATGATTATACCGAATAATCCTCGGTCATAATCATACCAACAATTTGTCCATCAATGAACTATGTGCCAATGAGGACTTTCACCACATCATTCGTTACATTACGGCCATGATTATACTGAATAATCCCTAGTCATAATCATACCAAGTCCATCTACGCACGTAAGCGGAGATGACTTTCATCACAATATAAGCATGAGGATGATGACAATGACATAATAATTCAATAAAACAAGTTCAAGATAAATTTTAAAGATTTATAATTTAATTTATCTAGAAATAAATAACGTCCAAATTTTCAACATGATACTACTTTGTGGAGTAAAATTCAAGAATGCTCAGAAGAATATTTCCATGAAAGATTTGGATGAAGCTTAAATATCCGAGGATATTCTACTAATTTCATGGAGTATAGAAGCCAAAACTTTAACCAACTGAGTATAATAGAATATATGAAACTGCAAATGGATTTTTGCCCGCCATGCGGTAATCCACGTAGACAGATCATTTCTACAATTTAATAAGGAATGAATATGAAGGATCATTCACCATGCATGCGGTAGTCCACATAGACAGGTTATTCCAACAGAATAATAAAGAATTGAATAACAGAAGAATTCATCATGCATGCGGTATCCCGCGTAGACAAGTTATTCCAACAGAATAATAAAGAATGGAATAACAAAAGAATTCACCAGGCATGCGATAGACTGCACAGACATGTTATTCCAACAGAATAATAAAGAATGGAATAACAGAAGAATTCACCAGGCATATACGATAGATCCGCGTAGGCAAAAGTTATTCCAATGTAATAATAAAGAATGAAATAATAACCCTTACGAGTATAGAAAGAAAACAACTCTCTTCATGAATACGTAAGAAATAATACCCATTACCTTATAAGAAACTGGATACTGGAATAGTGAGGTAACATACTTCTCTTCTTCTTTCTCTCTATAATTTCTCTCTATAATAATTGCTCTTATGAGACTTAGTGAATTGGTGAGAATGAAAGAAGAATGAGTTTCTATTTATAGGAAAATATAGTTTCGTTAATTGCACGTTTTGAGGCTCGAAATATTACAGTATAATACCTTCATCTTTTTCTTCATTTTTAATTTAGTCCTGCAAGTATTATCAACTTGCACCACCTCCCCTAATAGTAAATAATGTGAATTAATAGTTCATTCATTTGACTTAATAGTATAATCATGTGAAAAAACTAATTACGATGATAGTACTTTCATCTATACCTCCATTTTTAATTTAGTCATGCAAGTATTATCAATCTTGCACCAACTCCCCTAATAGTAAATCATGTGAATCAATAGTACACACATGTGAACACATAGTTATAAGCTTATGAATTAATAGCAATTAATTATTCATTTATCCGGTGAATTACCCGTTTGGTCAATATAACCTCCAGACATTAATTATTATCGAAATAAATATTGATTTCCACTAATACTAATAATTCTCATGCAATGGAACTATCAATTTTATTTTTAATCAACACGAACTTATTCATCATTAATATTATAACTCACAATATTTAACAACCGTGTCGCGTTCCTAGGAAAGAGGGGCTTTCGATAAGGATTTCTTCTTATTGGTAGCAATTAGGTGACCAAACCTCTCCTCGATGAACTTCTGAGACATTGTCAATATTGTTAATAATAATATGAATAACTTTGTCGTCTCAATTATTGATTTAATAATATAACATATTATGCAGATGATACTGTGACAATAATTGAATCAATAATATGAGAGATATGATGCAACAATTACTATAGCAATAATTGAGTATAACTAAGTGACTTCTCACGTAAGCATCAATAATCAATACTGTAGTGCTACTATGCAACCACGCCAGACATCGCATTTCTTTTACTCTTAGGGTAGTTCAGCGGTTTTAACGGTAACAAAGAATCCATTGGGCCTTTATTTTTTTTTTAAACAATGCAAAATAGTTTTCAAAAACCGATAATTAGATTTACATTGGGCCCCGAACAATTTAATCATATGGATGTAAAAAAATAAAAATATTATTTTATCCGTTTTAATCTCTATTGATCATACTTGATTATTTATTATTATAAAGTCATCTATTCATATTAAGTAAATTATATGAAAATTCGGTCGGTGAAGATTGACCCATTAGATATTTTAATATCATTACTTTGACTTGTGATGATGAAAAAGCATGACGGTTGACGAGAAAGGTTCTCTGCCATGCATTAATGTGGATGGGATCATGGCCCGTGCCGTGATGAAAAGCGATAAAAAAGCGGTAGATAAACCTTATATAGTCGGTGAGCCATCGGATCGGAGGGGTGTCGGGTAGTAGTGGGTGGTACGATAATCAAGCAAAGATAGTATAACCTATGCAAGGAAGCCATCGTATAGAAATGCGTTCTCACGTATATTGATTATTCATATTCTCCCATACACACTATTTGAGAATTATTATCTCTCTCGATACACTAGACCATACATTCCTCCATTGTTAACTTTGTGAACACATTACTAATTCTCACTTTGAAATTTATCCCCAAGCGGAACCGCCGTCGAGCTTTCGGTGTTATTTGTGTTTCTTGTCTCTGCGGGATCGGGGCGTCTTACGTGATTGGGGCGTGGAGAAAGATCTGGCGTTAACATTGGCGGCTAGAAGGAGGGTTTTGAGTTCTAGTGTCATTAAAATTTTCAATCACTGTCGTTTAACCTACTTTGGAAGATGATGAGGAGTAGGGATGGTACACGGAAAGGCGGCGATGGTTATTAGCTCGTCTTTGCCTCGTGTTTGATGAAGGATCGTGCAGGTCCTTCGAGAGTGCTTTCACGCGAGCACGGCTTCTAAGCATAATTCGGGGATCTCGTCAGAAGATTCTGGCGGGGCGAACGAAGATTGGTTTCGATGCGAATGAGGAGGCGAGATCATAGTCGAGGGCGGTGGAAAGCTCACTGACCAAGATTTATCATAGAAGTAGCGAGGAGGTTAGAAGCGCCAAGTTGGCAAAGATGGCGGATGAAGCGAGATAGAAACCATGGCGGTCTGTTAAAAAAAGAAGAAGATATAGCCGACAGATGCTTGGGTGGCGGAATGCGGGCCGAAGCATCTAGCCATGATCAATCTGAAAGGCGAAGTGGGCATAAGGAGGAGACTCGGCGAAAGGGTAAGGGCAAGAAGCGTTCCGCGCGTGTTTACAGGGATCATTCTCGAAGTAGGAGGAGATCGAAGCGAGAACTCCATGGCCTCGAAGAAGGCGATAATGGTAGATTACCTCTCGACATCGAGATGATTATCAACAAAGGAAGCGGTCGAAGGAGGTCGTGCGAAGAAGTCGGGTAATGGACTATCAGCGTGATCATTCTCACCTGAGGAAAGAGTTTGTCTGCAAAGCGGATCAAGAAGTCCTCAGGCGGTAGGATCGGCGGGAGGAGAGTCGATCCTCGGAGACATAATGTTGTTCATGAGAAGAGGTTTCCCAGCGACTGAAGGCGTTGATTTTCTAGTAAAGGGCTTAAAGAGCTCGAAAGCAATGGTGAGGTCCGGCCGGTGAAGGGCGCTCGGGGAAAAGCATCCCTTTTCCTCGGATATTCTCGAGGAAAAGCGGATATCACTAAAAATTGCCTCGCGTGGAAAGATTACGATGGGCAAGGGACCACTTATGACCATAGCGAGGCGTTCGGCAAATTTAATGGACTATTACGACTTCTTGTGTTGCCAAGTGCCACACCTTTATTCTGACGCTAAGAAAAGATGCGAGGCGGTGGTTGGGAACTTTGCCTTGATTCCATATCCTCGTGGACCGAACTTTGTGATAAGTTCCATGCCGTTTAGGAGAACAGCAAGAAGAAGAGGAAAGCTACGGGTTCTTTAGCACAGATCCGCGGTTTACGGTGAATCTTTGGGCGATATGTAAAAGGTTGAGGAGAAGCGATCGGTCGGTGTCGATCTTAATGATCTCAGTGTAGGTTTGTTCGAGAATGGATTGGATGCAGTAAAGTCAGAAAAGTTGGTGAAGAAGTTGATGTTCGATCATCAGAAGAGCTTGGCGAAGCCTTTGACAAAAGAGAAGGCTACATCGTTGTGGAAGAAGCTATGAGCGACTGAAACATCCTCTCTTTTGGTCGGGGAAAAAGTCGGTGGCTCTAAGCCGAAGTTGAGCAGAGAGGAGAGCAGGGGGGGTATAATGATGAGACGGAGGCGATTCGAAAAAGTACTGATAATTCTGGCGGCGAGAAGCGGTCATCCCTCGATTCGGCCCCGAAGGTGAATAAGATCTACACCAAACTAAACAACGATAGATCGATAATTTTGGATCAAATCGAAACCAACCTTTCTTTGAGCCACCCGTGATAATTCTTAAAGGCTGGGCGGGTAACTCTCGTAAGTATTGTGGCTATATCATCGGTGGCATGTACGACACTAATGAGTGTTGCAATTTGAAAGACTTTGTGGAGAGGAAGATTAAAGGCGGCTTGTTAGTGCGGTATGTGGTAGTAAATAATCAATGAGCGTTAGCAAGTCTTTATTGAGGAGACGGTTCGAGGGCTCGATCTGCCGTGAGGCATGTTATCGATGTGATAGCAGGTGGGTCCATGAGGAAGTTGATAGGGAGGAAGAAGAAGGGCTTACACGAATTGGTCATGGTATGACGAGATCTTCCCTGAAGCGGATAGACCATTCCGGAATTTGTCGTATCATCATTCTTCACCGTCTTGACTATCCTTGGAGCCCATCGAGCGCGTGAGGGGCCTTGGTGATCCGCAGTATGAAGTGAAGCGCGGTGGACGTGAAGCGCGTGATGATAGATAATGGATCTTGATGGATATCCTGTATGCCCATGCCTATCGGAGGATGCGCCTTGATGGGAAGAGAAAATGGAGGTCGAGGCGAGCTCCTTTATCTGGCCAATGATGATCTGTCAAAGTTCGAGAGCCTTATTGAACTCCGGTTGTCTTGACCTGACACCCCAATGAGTCGAAATAGTGTGTAAATTCTATGTTGTGCACGTTGATTGACTTACAACGCTATCTTTGGGAAGACCTACTTTAAGCTGCTCTCAATTTGTGACCTCCATCCCTCGTTTCAAAATCAAGTTCCCCCGGCTCGTGGAGTAGGAGAGGTGGCGGGGGACTTGGATCTGGCAAACGATCTTCTAGGAATCTTTGTTATTTCCTCGGGGTGAAATTGACAAACAAAAACGGCGATGACAATTGAGATCGAGCCTTTTTTAGAAAGTAGTTACGAGCAGATGGTGATTCTGCTTGGGAGGAGCGGAAGAGGTCGAATTGATCCTTGAAGCCGGACAAGCCAAGTGAAGATCGGTTGGTCTGCGAGAACCTCTTGGACAAATCTCATAGAACTCTTACTGCTGCTATATCGGATATTTTTGCATGGGAACGAGGGACATGCACAGGTTAGTCGGGAAGATGGCAGAGCATAGCTTTGAATGTAGATCCCTTGAAGAAAGCGGTTCGTGAAAAAAGCGGATCTTCGCTGAGCGACGAGAAAATCATTGATCGAGGAAATAGCAAAGGTTGTTGGCTGCAGAACTTTATATATGAGATTGATTATCCGAATGGATGGCTAATGTGGTGTTGGTGCGAAGCGAGAATGGAAAATGGCGGGTTTGCATCGATTACTGCAAACCTCGATAAAGCTTGTCAGAAGGATTTTATCCTCTACCCCATATTGATCGACTTATATCGATGCCACTTGGGTATGCATTACTAAGCTTTATGGATGCTTTTGAGGTTATCACCAAATATCCATGTGTAAAGAGGACATCCCAAAGGCGCATTTATTACTGCAGATTCGATTGTCGCTTTCTGAAGATGACTTTTGGCCTTATAAATCTTTGGAGCCAACTTACGGAGAATGATGAACTTCATCTTGATGGCATTTGGGAAGGAACATGGAGGTATCGTTGATGACATGATCGTGAAAAGCATGCGTTGAGTCATTTAGACGATCTAGAGGAATGCTTTCGGTATGTCGTCGTCGTCGACTAAAAAACTTAATCCGGCCGAAGTGCACTTTTCGGCCTCGGTGCGAGGAAGTTTACGGGTTATCTTGTTAGTCGAAAGGGTATCGAGGCCAATCGGAGAAGATTGAGGCCATTCTTGACATGAAGACTCCTCGGTCATTCAAAGGCGTCAACGTCATTGGCGAGGATGCGGCATTAAGGAGGTTAAATCGCCGAATCTGCGAGAGAGGTGCCTTCCTTTCTTTGATACATTGAAAAAGTAGAAGAATGCGAAAGGCGTTCGGTGGACTTTAGAGTGTGAAAGCGCGCCTTCAGAGCATAAAGGCGTATCTTTCTTGGCTCCTTTATTGGTGAAACCCATTCGGTGAGACCTTATATCATGTCTGGCGGCAAGTTCGTTAGCGGTTGGAAGCGATCTTTGGTTCGGGGGAGATCGGTGGAAGGCGACATCCGGTCTATTATGTCGATCCGTCTGCGAGATCTTTGAAACCGGTATCAAATGTTGAGAAATTTGCCTTCGCCTTGATAATTGCTAGTAGGAAGCTTGGCGATATTTTCAAGGTCGGCTCTGGTTATCTACGGATCGACCATTGAAGAAGGTGATGGGCAAGCGAAGTTTCGGGAAGGTTAGCGGCGTGGACAATGGAGTTATCACGATTTTTCATCGAATACCATCCACGACCCATTATCAAAGGCCAAGCTTTGGCAATTTCATAAATAGAATGTTCGTTCGCGAAGCGGATCTTGCAGAATTCTAGGAAGGTGAATCGTCCGTCGGCGATTGCGAGTTCTTCAACGGAGGCGAGAATGTTTGGACTCTATATGCGAGATGGTTCCTCTACCCTATTGGTAGTGGGCGGGAATTATCTTGACAAGTCGAGACGGGTTCAAAGTTCAACGAGCCATCGATTTGGATTTAAGCGACAAACAACGAATAAGTATGAAGCGGTCTTTAGCGGGTGTTCGATTGGCAAAAAAGTCTAGAGGTCGGAACCTTATCATCTCTGATGACTCTCGGTTGGTTGTCAGCGACTATCGGGGACTATGAAGCTCGTGGAAATCGGATGATCAAGTATTTGGCGGAGTTAAAGGAATGAAACTTGATATTTAAACCGTCACAATTTCGGGGCATAGGCGTAATGACAATTCTATCGCCGATGCATTGTCGAAATTGGCTACTACGGATCGAGATGTTTTTAACGGATCGATTTACTTGGAAGTTACTGCTGACGGTAGAGTGTTGACATGAAGCGAGTGATGTGTATCGAAGCGATCTAGCTCTTTGGATGACCCCTACATCAGTATTTGGCGGATGGCGTCCTTCGCCCGGATCGGATGTTAGCAAAGAAGATCAAATACAAGGCGCCAACTTTGTTCTTATTGATGGGGATCTTTATCGATTGGCCTTTTCTTCACCATTCTTGAAGTGCTGGTCCCATCGAGGCGGAATATGCTCTTGGGGAAGTTCACGAGGGCATTGCGGTGATCGTATGGTTGCTAAATCTTTGGCTTACAAAGTACTTGACAAGGATACTATTGGCCTACAATTTTCAAGGAAGCTCTGAGTATGTCAAAAAATGTGAAAAGTGCTGACTCAGCGGTCCAGATCCCCACCCATACCGGAAGAGCTATACTCGATTTTATCTCTCTATACCGCTTATTTGTATGCAGGGGGTAGATATATTGGGTCCATTGCCTAAAGCTAAAAGGTCGGAGTTAGCTTTGTCATAGAATTCTTATTGATTACATGACTAAGTGGGTAGAGGCGAAGCCACTTGGTTAATTACGGAGCAAGAATGTTTGAAGTTCATAAAAAGTTAAGTAGTGTTTAACCGGGATCCCTAAAGTATTAATATCGGACAACGGACGTCGGTTAAATGGGATCAAAATTTGAAGCATTTTTAAAGGGGTTGGGGATTGACATAAGAAGACTTGGTGGCTCATCCACGGTCGAATGGCGAGTTGAGGTGATGACAGCGGAATGACTGCTTTGAAGCAGGATCAGCCTTGAGACTAGATGAAAGCTAAAGGAAGATGGCGGAGGAGGCTGCTTTCGGCGTGTTGTGGGCTTCTGGGACTACACGAGGACTACTGCTGAGGATTCACCCTTTTCGGTGGCCTATGGTGCGATGCCTTAGTCCTGTCGAAATCGGATCTCAAGTCTTGGTCGGTCAATCTGAAAGAAATATACTGATGTGAAGGGTGAAGGCCAATTTGGATCTGCTTTAGAAGAAGTTAGAGGTTGCTCTACTTAAATTGGTACGCTTATCAGCGAAGAGTAGCTAAGCATTATAACAAAAAGTCGAGCCCATGATTGAGTAGGAGACTTACGTCCTCGAGTGTAGAAAGCTTACACACCTCAAAACACGGGAAAGTTAATGCCAAGCTGGGAAGGACCATATGAGGTGATCGAAGTATCCAAACCGGGCACTTAGGTTAAGGGCATTAGATGGTTAGAAATCAAAAACACTTAGCACTTATTTGGCGGGCTTGGAAATACTTTGATAAAGATCAAGTTAATTCATGAATGCGTATATTATTGTTCATTATCAATAAAAGACACTTTTTCTTTATTGGTCTTGGTCTATTTTGTCTATGGTCACTTTATGGTGTAAGGAGGAATGGTAGGACTTCTTTGGCCATTCGATGGCGACCCATTTGTCGTTCTACCCCGAGTGGTAGGCGAAGGATCTATATTGATTTTACCGGGGTGGTAAATCAATGGTCCTTATTAGTCTGGTCTATTTTGTCCTATGGTCACTTTATGGTGTAAGGAGGAATGGTAGGACTTCTTTGGCCATTCGATGGCGACCCATTTTGTCGTTCTACCGGTGGTAGGCGAAGGATCTATATTGATTTTACGGGGTGGTAAATCGATAGTCCTTATTAGTCTGGTCTATTTTGTCTATGGTCCTTTATGGTGTAAGGAGGAATGGTAGGACTTCTTTGGCCATTCGATGGCGACCCATTTGTCGTTCTACCCCGAGTGGTGGCGAAGGATCTATATTGATTTTACGGGTGGTAAATCGATAGTCCTTATTAGTCTGGTCTATTTTGTCCTATGGTCCTTTATGGTGTAAGGAGGAATGGTAGGACTTCTTTGGCCATTCGATGGCGGACCATTTGTCGATTCTACCGAGTGGTGAGCGAAGGATCTATATTGATTTTACGAGGTGGTAAATCAATGGTAGGATCTAAGTCTTATATCTTGGTCTTATATCTTGATCCTTATATCTTGGTTTTCATATAATTGTTTCACCAGAGTGGTAAACAAATGGCCAGATCTCACACTTGAGCAAATGAGTATGTGGTACTTTATTTTATTTAAGTGTTGAGTTGAATGCCTCGTTCTTTAACATCACTTTATACATTATATGACATGCTTAATTGTTAATTAACAATTTGAGTTAAATCCTCGAAGTGTTTGAATTGATCCTTTACATTCGATTAAGATAAATCATGTCCATGAAATTCAATTCCGTCTCATACATTAACTATTATATATCTTAAGCGATTCCTTTGTTTAGGTTCATTTCTTGATATTGAATTATTGACAAAAACTAGCGAGAACATAGTTCACAATTAAAAGATTGCAAATTAAATCGGGAAAACTAAAACATTCATTTGACTATTCATTCATGAACAAAAATACACTAATATATAAAGCGTAAAATGTTTAAGCAGATAAATTTTTACATAGAAAGTCGAGAATAAAAGGGGGAAGAACACTAAGGCACCCGCGCCGTCTTGAGTTGAGTAGAGTTAGGTCGAGTTGAAGCGTGAGGCAGTTTTTCTTTGCCTCTCTCTCGGCGGTCTTCGTAGCCTTAGAGTAAACTTTCATGATCTCGGCGTTAAGCTCGTCAGAGTCTCTATATTACACTTTATATACGCTTTACGAGCTCTTGATCGAGAAGAGGACCCCCTCCCTCAAGATCCTTTATTTTTAAGGCGAAGCTTGTGGCGTTTGTTCTTGTGTCTCAAAATCCTTCATCTGGGCCTTTGATTGAGCCTCGCTTGAGTTGAATAGCGGGCTTGGTTGGTAGAAGAAAACTCCTCATTTTTGCCCTCAATGACGAGGTTTTTTCTTGACTAATGGCGTTGAGATCGGTTAAAGTTTGTTGGCTAGCTTGGAGGCGGCCAACCTATCTCTTGTGGCCACTTACCCGTCGTCGGGCGTCCTCAAATCCATCTTAGCTATCTATCGAGTCTCGTTGGAGGCCATCGATGACTTGAAGAGAGTCTTCTCGTCGGCCCTTTCTCGAGGCGAAGGTCGATCTCGGCATATTGATCTCTTGTCGCATGAAATCTTCCTCGGCTTCCCCATTTTATGTGTCTTGGGCCTTAAGCGTCCAAAAACGACATTAACTGCATATGTTGGAGCGATTACTCGAAGCCGGTATCCGGATATACAATTAAGGGCGGAAAAGCGAGAAAAATAAAGGAATGATTATTTACCTTAGCGAATAGCTCATCCCTTCGTCGAGCAAATTCCGTCCGTGTGATCCTTTGAACCTATGATCGTCGGCGTTCTTACGAAGGCCGAATAGGTCGAGCGGAAAATTAGCATTGAATCTAGGCCATATAGTCGGAGATCCACGGCCTCGGCATGATAATACGACACTGAAGGACTGCTTCGTTCTGGCGAAGGTCTTGACCTTCGGGGGAAGGGTGGTTGCTCGGGAGGAGAGTAGAGTTCGAGTTAAGCGTGATACTGCGGTCTCGGGAGAGGAGATTTGTTTGGGGGCCGGGTTCTTGTAGAGAGTGGCCGTCTGAGCTTGGGTGGGTTGTCGGTGTTCGTTTCCTCTTCTGGGCGAGGGTTTGGGCGACTTCATCTGATCACCTTCTTGCGTCGATCTGTATTTCTCTGGTGATGCGAAGGGGTATGATCGAATTGGGGCACCTAAGCTCTTGGCGATCAAAGGCGTTATCTTGCTTCTCGACTTTTTGGTGCGGAGGATCTTCTTGATCGGAGACGATCGAGTAGGCCTCCTCGTCGGGTGGTGGACGTGGTGGTTGGCTCGATTTACAGGGGTAACCGGAAGGGGTTGGAAAGGGTGTTGTTACGGGTTTTACGATCGCCCTCCTCTTACGGCGAGGCGGAGAGTCTCTTCAAAGCAGGAACCTCTTGACACGGTTCGTCGGTTTGGAATTAAATCATACATGTTTAAAGGGATTGGTTCGGCTTGGGGGCGAAACCTGCTTTGCTGAGTTTCAACGACTTAGAAGGCTTCCGGACAAAAAATCTTGAGCTCTTTTATCTCTAAAAGAGCTCGGTTTGATCAAAGAATCTTTGCATAACCAATACAACTCGTGTTAGAATCCACATCATAAAAGCATTTTCAAAAATTTAGTATCATATAAAATGGCCAAATACTTACATTTTATGGTGGTATAACCATACTTGCTTGAGAGAAGTCCGTACTTCGGCTCCTCCTTGGGGAAATTGTCAAAAAGTTCCATCATTTCCATTTCTCTTTCTTGAAATGTCTCCAAAATCAGTGAGAGATCTTCTCGTCGGTGGCCCGATTCGGTAGAGAGAAGAGATTTGGGGCCTTTGGCGTAGAACCATTTTTCATACCGACCATTTTGTTGCTCGAAGGCGTGTTTACAGTGACGCCTCTCGAACTCTCTCGACTTGGAGAATGCTTGCTTTAATGGCCTTGAACCCCTTCTCCCTAGATTGTACTATTTTGTATATCGTAAAGAAGGAGTCGGGGAGGGCTCACGCATGATTCATGGCGAGAAGGCCACGAAGGCCAAGATGTGAATGTCTGAGTTCGGTACTAGTTAAGCGAACCCCACCCCAGAAACCCAGCGGGGAGTTACTATGAAGATATCTGAGAGAAAGCGAACCCCCTTCTCGGTAGGGTCACGAGGCAGTAGTCGACCCTACGGCCGTTGGTACATCTTCTCATGGGATCTAGGAACCCTAGGCTGCGTGGGTATCAGGGATGTGGTATCGGAATAGAATTCTCTTGATTCGACCTCTGTGACGATCGAGGAGTGTTGGCGTCGAGAATCGCTCGATATTCTGTAGTATTCGGAGGGGTTTTGGGATTTATGGGGGAGGTTCTTATCGATTTCGACACTTTTGGGTTCGATGTCGAGGCTCCTTCGTGAAAGCGGCGGTGGTAGGGTTTGGTGGAGCAGCGGTGAGTGGGGTTACCGATATGGGAGAACCTTATGCGAGAATCACAGGAAGCCATTGTTGATTATTTGCGAAAGAAAGGAGAAAGTTGAGAGAAAGTCGGAGAGTTGGAAAGGCGCTCGAAATTCAAATGAAGCGAGTAAAAGCGTCAAAAGTTGATAAAGTTACCTTTTATCTTGTGGTTTTACGGTGTTGGTAGGCTCATTAAATCTTATTGATGATTTGGAATTTGAATGGGAAGAGGTTAGGTTAAGGTCCGTATATCTATTAAATAGGGTTTTTTACGATTTGGGCCTCCATCCTCTTCTCCTTTTATTTCGTGAATAACGATTGGATACACTTGATTATATCTCTTTATGGACCTTTATTAAATTATCTTAGGCCATTCATAGTTTTCTATTAAACATTACATTTAACAAAAAAAAACTAGGGGGGCAATGTTGAGGCGTGATATTTCTATTTTTTGGTAGGGTACATTGGGCTACTCACATGAAGAATCCATTGGGCCTTTATTTTTTCCGTTAAAACCATTGGGCCCGATCACCGTATTATATCCGTTTTAATCTTTAAAAGTAAGATTCGGTCCGGTGGATTGACCCATTAGATATTTTAATATCATTACTTTGACTTGTGATGATGAAAAAGCATGACGGTTGACGAGGCTCTGCCGTGCATTAATGTGGATGGGATCATGGCCGTGCGTGATGAAAAGCGATGGCCAAAAGCGGTAGATAAACCTTATATAGTCGGGTGAATATCGGATCGGTCGGAGGGGTGTCGGGGTAGTAGTGGGTGGTATATTGATAATCAAGCGAAGATAGTATAACTTGTGAGGAAGCCATCGTATGAAGTGCGTTCTCACGTATATTGATTATTCATATTCTCCCATACACACTGTTGAGAATTATTATCTCTCTCGATACATTTTAGACCATACATTCCTCCATTTGTTAACTTTGTGAAAACGTACTAATTCTCACGCTTTGATTTTTTATCCCCGCGGAACCATTATCCCTAAGTCAAGCTTTCGGTGTTATTTGTGTTTCTTGTGCGAGGATCGGGGCGTCTTACGTGATTGGGGCGTGGAGAAAGATCTGGCGTTAACAAAGTTCAAAATTATTATAAATTTATTTAATATTACTTAATATAAGCCCTCACTCAGATTCAACCATTCAAATAATTTTTCCTAAAACAAACGCACATAACCGATCAATTTAGTCGTCACCCTAAACAAAAAAGCAAGTCATTTTAAAAGGGAAAAAAAATAAAAAAGCCCGACGATGTTTTCGATGTCCCACTTCAGACTAGAAACTAATTTTTTTTTCAAAAGTACCCTTAACGTTACATTTTTAGAGTGTTAGGTGTGCAGGTGCCGTGCTTAGTTAACGAGAAGACAAACGAGATTAAAATGTGATGACGTGACAAGCTTAAATATATGATTATTAAAATTAAATAAATTTTAATAATTTATTTAACGTCATCACATTTTAATCCTGTTTGTCTTCTATTCTAAACGCAGACGGCATGGCATACAAAAAATATAACGTTAATGGTACTTTTGAAAAAAAAATTAATTTGAAGGTGCAAGTAGGACATCAAGATAAGATAAACATGAGGGACTTTTTTGACCCTTTGACCCATTTTAAAATAAGTCCAATGGCAATAGTCCAATTCTAGTGAGTAACAGCGGGATAATTGACCGGCGGTAGTGAATTATTTTTTTTGTCTCAGCGCCGTAATGGCCGGCGAGTACTGCAAATACTCGTGCCGGAACGCGGCCGAAACCCTAGATTGGATTCACGCAATTATGGACTTTATCAAGCCTTACAGCTTCTTCTTTGAAGCTCATGTCGTCAATTTCTTCAAGGTACCACTAGTATTCATCCCCTAAATCTTCTAAAATACATTTTCAGCTTTTCTTTCTCTCTATAAATTGGCAATTATATATGCATATATATATATATGTATATTTTGCTAAATATATGCATACAGTGGCGAAGCCATGATTGGTTCGCATTGGGGTCAATAATTAGAGTATCACACAATAAATTAAAATTGATATTTATAGTAACAAAAAACGACTCAAATATATAACCACAAAAATATAATGTCATTGTTGTAGCCATCAAACTTATCCACACAAAAAAAACTAGTAGAATATAATAATTACAATTGTCCTATGCGCGTTCAACGTTGCATAATACTTTTATTGTCAATGCAATCAAATACATCCTTCTCGATGTATGTAATCAAGCAATCATTCATCAGTTGATTTGCCATGGAATTGCGCAACCTACTCTTAATTATCTTTATCGCAGAAAAAGCTCTTTCAATAGTAGCAGTCGCATCAGGTAAGATTAATGCCAACTTTAGAAGCTGATATACTAAAGAAAATACAATATGTTTCTTGGTACCTATGAGCTTTTTTGCAAGACAGCTAATCCCTTGAACTTCCAAAAACTCTTGATTTGTCCACATATCAAAAATGTAATTATCTAGTTGACTATCAAGTTTCATAAGATCCATTAGAGAAAAGTCATTTGAATAAATGCTAGCGAGATGAATCTATTTGTCCTTATCAAAACTAGCGAAACAATCACTAGGATTTAAGCATGCCACTGATAAAAACAAGTCAGTACTTGCTTCCGTAAAACGATCATTTAATTCTTGAAGTTGCCAATCCAAAACAGTACAAAATATCTCAACATAATAATGGTAAAAATTTGTAATACCTTGAGATTTTCGACTTGATCTCCCATGGAATAAAGCATTCATATCTATAATGTCAATTTTGTGTTTGTTGCAGAATAAACAAACTTCATCAAGTAGTTTCTCACATCCCTCATCTCTCATAACCTTCAATAGTTGTTTAGACACTTTAACTAATTCCATAGAATTTAGAATGTCTTGATCCTTTCTTTGCAATGCTTGTAATAATTCATTTGTAATTCCCAATATCTTTCTCATCAATATTAGATCAAATGCAAAACCAAATTATTGCAATGACTAATAAACCAAAAGCAATACCTTTTTATTGGTATACCAAACCATCATCTGAAACCTCCTCAAGTACATCAATCATCGAGGAGAACATAAGAATCAAGTTCAAAAGTGTCTCATAATGTGATCCCCAACGTGTGTCACCCGCCCGTTTAAGACTAGTTTCTTGATGCAAGCCTTTCCCACTTTGAAGTTCATTATTCATCAATGCTTTCTTGACTCTAGCAGCTTCTCTCTCGAAGACTATCTTGACACTTGCATGATGCTCCAACCACATTTAACAACTCAGAAACCTTGTTAAAAAACCAAGCAATGTGTTTATGCTTACTAGCAACAGCTACAATAGTTAATTGGAGTTGATGAGCAAAACAATGGACATAAAATGCAAAATGATTCTCATTCATGATTAAGGTTTTGAGACCATTAAATTCACCTTGCATGTTACTGGCTCCATCGTACCCTTGACCACATATTCTTGATAAACTTAGTCCGTGACTTGAGAAAAAGGTCTCAATTGCTTCTTTAAGCAATGAAGCAGTGGTACTAGTAAAATGAACTATACCAACAAAACGTTCAACAACACATCCCTTTCTATCAACATAGCATAAAGCTATGGCCATCTGTTCTTTGATTGAAATATCACGAGACTCATCAACTAATATTGCAAACACATCATCTCCAATATCACTAATGATAGCAATGGTAGTTTCTACTGCAACACAATTTATAAATATCTTTTTGAATATCACTTGACACCAATTTCAGATTTTTTGGAGCATTTTGCAACACAACATTGTTGATACTTTCATTGTGATTAGCAAAAAATTGTAGAAGCTGTAAGAAATTTCCTCTTTACTTGAATCCTCATCTTCATCATGACCACGAAAGGATAACCCTTGATGCAAAAGAAATCTTATGCAATCAAATGATGCACGGTTGAATTCGATATTCAAGTCTCGTTTGTTCAGATTGTTTAATAAAAACATTCTGAATGTTTTGTTTTGGTTTCATCAAATCTTGACATTTACTCCAAGCTTGGTTATGAGCACTATTAGGCCCTCCAACATGAATATCAAATCTCTCTTTCTTGTTCCATGTTGTGAAGCCGTTAGTATTGAAAGAATCACCACGTTTTCCAGTGTCCGGCCTAAATAGATAGCAACATAAGCAAAATGCTGCATCAATAGCTATGCTATACTCCAACCAATTTTCATATTCTTTAAACCAAGAAGGATTAAATCTACGTAAGTATCCCCCAATTTGAGTCTGTGGGAAGTTATGTTTGAGAGGCTGACAAGGACCCTTTAGCATGAATGCTCTTCTTACTACATCTTGAATATTAGGATGATACTTTGATATTTTCTTTCGCAATGACAAAGTGCGCTTCAAGAATTTTCAAATCTACTTTATCATCATTCTTTTTCTGATTTTTATTAGAACATGATTCTTCAAATGCAAAAGATTTCTGAATACAAATTTGTCCATATTGGTTGTTTAAAGAATTAAAGATATTATGAACTTAATTACAACAAAAAACAAAGTTGTGCCAAACTGCCAATTTTATGAACTCAACTTTTACTAAAAAAGGGACAGATGCATCCAATTTAATAATTCTAACAAAAGGGGGAAATTACAACCAGAATAAACAAAACTTAGTTCACACCTGAAATCAATTTTGATTGAAGAAAAGAAAGATGGTCTGTTGTGCCAATTTCATTCTGGAAAGAGATTCAAAGAAGCCCATGAGATAGAATCAAGCTGCACATATGACATATAATTAATAAAACTACAACAAAAAAAATCATTAAGTCTAATCTCTGTAATCTGTATCATATAGAACTGGATTAAAATTGAATCACAGAGCAATCCCAATAAATACCGAGATGAATTAGATGATTAGCAATTTAGCATAGATCTTATTCTTAAGCATACCCGGAGGACTTGTGGAGAATTGGAGAAGAGAAGCACTTGGTGAATGGTGAGTTACTGAGTTGGTGTCGCACGCCTCCCTTTGCCCTTCTCTCTGTTTTGTGAATGGTGAGTTGGTGAATGAGATTTAGGGTTAGGTGCCTGGTATGAAATTAGAAAAATAAATAAAAATTGAGTGGGGTAAAAAATTGAGTGGCCACAGTTTCTACATAGCTTCGCCACTGTATGCATATATTTTGTCATATATATATAATGCTTGAATGTTTTGCAGGATAGACTATGGGAAGCTGTTGATAAAGAATGGATGGATTGCCTACTTAATGAACCTGTTGAAAATCTTATTCATATTCCTTCTGGGGTTTTTAAGGTATAATTGATTTTTTTTCTTCACATTAATGTATATTTTCATAAGTTTTACTAGGACTTGTATGTGCTATGCGTGTGTAATGTACTAACAATTCTTTGATTTCCTAACAATAATGAATTTGAAATATGCAATGTTTTTTTCACAATGCTCTGTGTTGAATCATGCCCTGCAAGGTCAAGTGCTACGTGAAACATGTCTTATCTTTAGAGCCTTATGAAAAATACTCCCTCCGTAACAAAATTAGAGATGCATTTTTATTTTTGGTCCGCTCCGGTTATAAAGTGACATAAAATGTTTAACATGCCAATACTACTATTATAGGTAGATTAAATACTATCATGCCACCACTACTACTTCTCTAGCAAATGTTAAGGATATGCATGGAAACATAAAATATTCTCCTAAAAAGTACTAGTTTTATAAATTTATCTCTATTTTTGAAACAGAGTGAGTATTAGTAAAGAAACTATTCTTTTTATATTGGTTGAGTGTTAACTTAATATTTGATGCGTTGGACTAGAACCCAAAGCACCTCAAAACAATTGGAGCACAAATTAAGTTGGCACTGAGAATTGGGAATTATTTGTGTCAAGGTATTAAACTATTGACTACTATGCTTGTTTGGATGGGCTGAAGGGCATGTTAGAATATGATATGTCTTGGAAACTTTCGTACCTTCTGGAACAAAATGACGCCATTATTTTGGCCATAAATTCAACTACTTATTTATTCTCGGGGTTTAGTAGTTTATTACATGATATAGTTGCACTGAGATGCTCAGCATCCTTTTTAATTTTTGCATATACATTTGATCATTACAAAACATATATATTAGCCTAATACTTTCTCTTTGATTTTTGATGATACTAGGATCACTTGCCTACTTCGCTCAAAGAATTTATTAGTACTCAAAGGTCACTTGTACTTCCTCGTGAGCTGGCAGATCTGAAGAAGGTCTTTAATATTGATATATAGCTGCTATTTGCTATTAAAAGTATATTCCATATTCCAAATAAATGCTGCTTAGAAGTCTAGTCTGATTAGATGGAGTCAGAATTCTTGTTTCAATTTCTTGGTTGCAGTTGGAGACTAATTGGTAAGTTTATTAGCAGAGGCCCTTATATTATGCGTGGGACTTTAATACAGTAAAAGTTTACTTATAAATAATAATTATGGAAGAAATTTTTCGAGACTATCTAATATTAGAAATAAGTGTTTGATGAAATTAATTTATTATTTAAGAACATAGAATGATCATATAGTGAAGAAAGGATGATGGACTGATGGTAGGTAATCCAGGGAACTTTGTTACAGGTCCTATTATTATTATTATTAATTATTTCTAATATTTTTATTTTTAAATTTCTGTACATGTTTAGTTGCAATGTTTTATAGTTGTGAAGCGCTCATATATAATGCTTTCATTGCAGGTTTTTCCTGATCTTGACATGAATTCACTTGATAAAGTTATTACCCAAGGCATGAATCAAAAGAAAAAACACGAAGTAGGTTACAAACTTGTTGAGTAGAAATTTTTTATACTTCCATGTATCAGTTTCGTATTCTTCTCTTCCCTTTCTTTTCCAAGTATTGATTTGAGATTCTACTGGAAACTACATACACCAACTCTTACTCAGACACAAGTTAGGGTGCAGGGCATAGTAAACAACCAACTGAATCTACCCAGATTATCTAATGAATGCTATTATACCATCTTCTGGTGTAATCTATTGATTGGTTAACAACTCATGAGAATGTATTTGACATGATTGATAAAAATAATTGATGGGCTGATCATTTTTTGAACAGCAAAAATAACCGTTGATTTTCGTCAACATCTTATCTAGAAGCAATGCACAACTTGTTATACTACTCAACCTATTGGAATTTAAATAATTAAAGAAGACAGATGACAGAAACAAACAAGAAAATAAATAAATAAATTAACATTAGTTCTCAGCTTCATTGTATGAGTTCCAGGAAATCTTACGTGTTTTAAATTTTCAATAAACAGGTAGAAGCTCTTGGTGGTGTTGTAAGTTCGATTGCTAAGAGTGTTGGAGTTAATACAGTAATTGATGTTGGCGCAGGTCAGGTGTGCTCATATCTTTTTCTTTTACCATTTTATTGCTATTATAAGCTCCCTATTTAGTATATTCATGTAGTTCTCTCCCAAGAGTGTAGTAAAACATTAGTATTCTGGTAGTACCAGAATTTGTAGTATAATTTGTAGAATTATCTCGATATAAAGAACTAATTTAGGAAAGCTTGCAACACTGATGTCTTTTGTACTTTAGTAATACTCAATATCCGTAGGTTATCAGGATTTAAAAAGCGACAGCATATTTTAACAAAATTCCAGAATCATAGGAATGTGTTTTGAAAACATTCTTCCAGGAACAGTATTACATTTCCAATTCCCTGGGTTAGTATTACATCTGATGCAATTATTCTTTTAGGGCTATCTTGCACAAGTACTTTCCTTCCAGTACCAGCTTCCTGTAATTGCAATAGATGCCTGTTCTCATCATGGAAGGATAACTAATGCACGTGCAGAGAGAATCAAGAAACATTATGCAGCTAAGCTGCGTAAATCACGGTATAGAAAGAATCAACTGAAATTCTATCTTTCTTTCTTTCTTTCTTTCTTTCTTTCTTTCTTTCTTTCTTTATATTTGAAGAACTTCGAAGTCTGATGTACCTTCTTGGTCATTGGAATCAAACTTTTACATGTCATTTATGCCTGTATGTTACTATGTTGTGCTGAGCCACTAGTTGTTGGGTGCAACCGTGCAAGTCATGCTTTCTGGCGTAGTGGCGTGCTATAGCCTATACACAAACCTTCTTTACTTTCTCTCTGCTTGGCATCTTAGATCTCTAATAGACTTTAGTGCATATATCATACCTTGTAATTGATAACATGTTTATCATCAGATCAGAAGATAGAGGCTTCAGCGTGCCTAAGACCGTTACATGCCGTGTGCTCTCAACTGACACGTTGAAGAAATTGAGTAACTCCTTAATTCATAACAATGATTTTGAGCAGTCGAATATTTTCCAAAATGATTTTGGAGAATACTCTCGTGGACAAAATGGTAGAAAATTACCTCCTCAATCAGGTGCAGATGGTGGTTCTTCCTTGCTTCTTGCTGGACTTCATGCTTGCGGGGATCTTTCAGTTACAATGCTACGGTAAGCAGCAACATGTGCATCTATTTTCTCCAATATTCTAAGTTCTTGGAAAAGTATTCTATATCTTGGAAGAGCAACAATGCCATGAAAGGTTTTCAGATCATGTAACGGCAGCGGCCTTGAGGAATAACCTCAAGATCACTGGTCCAGTCCCATAATTGGGGCCAAACTTACCTACCCAAAAAAACAAGCAAAAAAAAGGGAGTTTGCTGATCATATAAGATTGTGGAAACAGACATACTAGCTGAATATAGTAAAAGTTACAAGGTAAAGGTGATCAGCAGTTCAGCACCAATTGTAGCAGTTTGAAGCTTGAAATGAAACACTGTATTATCTTCAGGCAAGCTATATGACTATTTTTCTCTTCTGCATCAACTGATTTAGAATGAAAAGCTTAGTACGTGTGAGAATTTCAGCTTACAATAGGGCCTTGGTAATACCATTTTCTTGATAAAACTCAACATAACAATGCCTTTTATCCAAACTAGTTGGGATAGGGCGAAAAAGAATCCTATATGTAAGCATAAAAATAAAGGAGAAAATAAAAGGATAAAACAGATAAAAATAAGAAAACGAAAAATATTGAATAAAAGAACAGAAACAGGTGAAAAATTGAAAATAAATAAAATGAAAAAGCATACACAGCTAAAAAACTAAAAACAAAGGAAAAAGAAATTTCCAACAGTAAATATTATTTCTTCGAATGCTGCCCCTTTATAATCCCCTTCTTTTGAAAAGGCCAAGGCTTGCTTGTGTAAGAAAAGGCTGACAGATGACAAGATCTTAAGTATTCGACGTTGTCCCAACTTTTTTCGTATCCCCTGCTATTGAATCAGCAACACATTTACCGGAAAGCGCTCTCCCTGTTGCGCATAGCCCTTTCTTGGGCAAGAGACCATAACCATTCGCTGCACCTTCCTTTATGGTATTAGCTTAGCAATAAGAATGGATTCGCTGCATACAGTTGCAATATCAAAAAGGGGAGGGGCAAGAGGAAGAGAGTATAAGAACAAAATAAAAAAAAGGGCGTTAGAAATGCGTTGTGCAATCCTCCACTGATTCTATCCAAGTCCATATCCTCAATTATTCCCTCCATTCCAAAATTTAAGATCATTATTGACGTTTTGAAAGTCAATTTGAAACATTTTCAAACTCAAAATTGATATAACTTAGTTAATAAAATGATTAATGTTGCAATCTTTCTTAAAAGTAATACTATAAGATTTATTGTCTTATGATTCTAAATATATTATATCAATTTTGAATTTGAAAATGTCTCCAATTCGTTCAAAAAAGCAACAATGATCTTATATTTTGGAACGGAAGGAGTATATTATGTTTCTTCTCCTTTTACTATTTTTTCCTAATTAATTTTTGGCTTACCCCTTCTGATTCTTATGTTGTCTTGTTGATTACTCCTCTTATTACCGGTGCAAGCTGATTTTGATATAACCAAATCATCTCAACTGTTGTTCCCTAATTTTTTTCCTCAATCAGTGCTATCTCAGCCTTCTTTTTTATACTACATTTGTTACACAAAAAGTGTCCCAATTGCGAATATTAATATTTTTGTTCCATGAATATTTCTAAAAATAATAAGTTGTTAGTTTAATAATGGGATATGATAATGAAATTATGATGGTAATCTTGAGGATATGGTGTTATTTTATACTACTATCACTAAAAAGTGGACTTTTTTTGTGGAACAAAAAATATTGGTAAATGAGACTTTTTTTGTGAACGGAGGAATACTATTCAACCTAATGTATACCCACATCCATCTTAACATTCTCATTTTAGCAATTTAGATCTTATGTACATGTTGGTTCTTTGTAGCCCAACATTCAGTTCTATATAGCCTTGTTGGCCTCACTGTTGCGCTATAAAATATTTCCTTGAACTTGGTCGGGATTTTATGATTGCACATAATCTGTGATACATCACTGATGTACAATGCCAATTCATTCAACCTGCTATCATTTCTCTTTTTCTTGGCTTACATCATCCTCAACATCTCTCCATTTGTGCAAAATATCGATTCCCAAGTATGTAAAGTCATTCATCATGGGCACCCCACACCTCTTTTCCCGACATATTTACTATGCATTCATCGTTGAACAATGTCGAACTTGCACTCCATATATTTTGTCTTACTGTGACCATAGCTATAGATTAAATACCGGGCTGGTATATGTCCCATTTTGTTCACTAAACGGTGTATACCAGTGTACCATTTTTGATTTAATCAAGTGTTGAGGGAGGATGAATATCACTTTTCAATACACTTTATCTATAACAATATATGTTATAATTAATATATATGCACTTTTAGATTTATAATATATATTAAAATTAAATTTATATATATTTGTATTTTATATGCTTATGTATTTATATATTTATCAAGCAATATAATTAATATTTTAAGTTAAAGAAAGACTTAATAAGTGACTATTGAACATGCCATAACTCAAAGATTCTCAAAAGTATTGGCAGTGTGGTATTTAATAAGAAAGAGATTTAAAGGAAAGAGTGTAAAAAGTGTTGGCAGTGTGAATTCTTGTTTTATTAACAGGTAAATTCGTATATTCTAACCGGAATGGAACAGCAGTGCATATGTTACCCTTTTTACTAAAAATTCATCTTTACAGTACAGTATTTGGCGATGCGGGATTAATAACTATGACCGTGACAGTCCGACTTAATCTAAAGCTATTAGATCCAATGTACTAATCTATATCTCCAATCTAGAACTACATATCTTTTAGTCTTATCTATTAATAGAAAATCATCAACAAATAACATACAGCAATAAAATGCAACATGACACTTTATTCTGAATATCTTTTGTTATCTCATCCATAACTAATGCAGTTGAGAAATTACTTGATATACCATCACAAGCTTTTGCAAGTATTTGTTCCTTCATACATGTCCTTATTCCCTAATCGCATCAGCATACTTAGCATTTGCTTTTTCTTCTCAATATCCCATGAAAGTACCAAAGAGCCCTCCTCGGAACTCTTAATATACTTATTTAGATCGATGAATTATATAATTTTCCTGATAAGTAAAAGAATATTGTCAAGGATAATTTATGTGAATCTAGAATACGATCTGCTAGAAATATGACATGGATAAATTACATGATAAGGTGCCACTTAGATAGGGATGTGATCCTTAGTAGTGCAGTTGTCTCAAAGTAGCTGCGCAAGGCTTTGTTGAGTTGAATTTTGCTCGCTATTGACTATCAAAATTGTACTTTCTTAAAGTTTTGAACAATGAAATGTTCTTTTCCTTTTAATATATTTAATTATAATCCTGGTTATCAAAAAATTTCATCACAATTTCAGATATATCTAATTGGGCTTAGCCGTGTAGTTGGTAGAAGGATGGGTTTATTCTTAGTTCAGATTTAATGACGTGCAAAAATTGTGAACAGCAACAAGAAATTCTCCTTTTTACATCTCTCTCTCTCTCTCTCTCTCTTATTGTAATTTTCTCTTTTAATCCAATATAACTGGTTTTTATTCATAATGTAAATTTATGGTAAATTCGCTATGAATTATTTTTTATGTATATATTTCCAATTCTGGATACAATTTACAAGGTTTATTTATTTATTTATTTTATTTTTAGTGAGCCTATACTATTAGAATTCGATTCTAGGGATATATTTCATCCTAGGGCCTGGGGGAACCTGATGAAGGGGAACCTAGGGAAACTTACCCACACTGGCTGATTCCAAATTCTAGCTTCTGCTGAGGGTGGACTCAAACCTATGTCCTTGTGCAGTAAAGGAGGCCTTACCACTAGGCTATTACCTTTGGTTGAACTTAAAAGGACTTTGAAGTTGGAGAATCTATCAATTTAATAGTTAATATTGAATGATGGAAATTTTATGTGTGATAGTTTGTTGATGTTTCTTCAGTTGTTATGTTTGAGCTGCTACCTGCTAGTTATGTCATGGAACCTTGGTGGCAAGGTCTTGTTGTAGATTTGCTACCACTTGCAAACAGTGTTTTTAAGTGATTGACCTTGCTATTGATAAATTATCTCCTAAACATCTACCTAGCAAATTTATCTTTCCTCAGGACTTTCTTGGAGTGTGAAGAAGTTAAAGCAGTGATTAGCATCGGCTGTTGTTATAACTTACTATCTGAGGATTGCATTGAAAATACTGCTGTTCAGTGTGGTTTTCCAATGAGTGAAGGTGTTAAATCTTCTGGCCTAGTACTTGGGAAAAGTTCGCGTGATCTTGCTTGTCAGGTATTTTCAAATCATCTTTTCTGCTAATAATAATGAATATTTTAGGACATTGATTGGACAGTTAATTTGCATTTTGGTAGCTATTTTATGAAGGAGAATTGGAAAGTACTTTGCTCTTTATCAAGCCAATTTTAGCTGTGTTTATTGTTATATTTTTGCAAAACTGCTATAAGAAGGATTATTTTATGCAGAAAAAGGTTGGGAGCTTATTACTGGACCAAATAATGGCCTAGAAACTATTAAGGGAAATGTTTGTGGACTTGTGCTGCAATTGAAATGACAACTGCAGCATTGGCCAGCCAGTGTGCGGGATGAAGAGTGATAGGATATTTAGTTGTTAGAGCATTTTCTTCGATATTTATTATATGAAGTAGATATGATGATCAGAGTTCTTTTTACGTACTTTCCAAATATATGGCATTTATTGGCCACCAACTGCTATTTTCTTTCAAAGCTCATGCATTGGTACTTCTACTGCTATAATGTACATCTAATCAGTAATCACATTTTCTATATTTTAACAGAGTGCTGAGAGATGGAGAGGTTTGGGAAATGATGCGGTCTTCATAATTTTGAGTTGCATGCTTTCCGCTGCCTTCCAGATGGTAAATGCTGTTACTGTATAAAAGTGCTGTTGTTTTTGTTTCTTGATTTAAATGTGTCTAGCTGGGACTAAAGTTTGGAATTGGAAAAAATTGGTAATGTGTTGCTCAGCCACTTATCTGCCTCCAAGTCCCACAGTCACTAACTAGTCATGAGTCTTTTGAAGGTACTTTTCAATATCATCCTGAAATTCTGATAACAAGCCCTACAATTGGTCGTCAAGGTAAAGCTTTGCGTCGCCAACAGCATCGAAAGATATTAGAGTCTAGTTTGTATCATGAAGAAACTGCAAATCATTCCCTATCCTTACCTCAGGAAAATTGTAAGAAGAAAGGAACTTGGGTTACCATGAGCGCTGAGACTGAATCCGGAAAGAATAAAGGTATAGCTTGCATTTTTCTTTTTGAATCATCCAGAACTTCTATATAATCTAAGTCTGAAAAAAAAATACAGTCCCTCGGCCTTGCATTTAAGAAATGAGGGAGTTATATGTTGTCCAAATTCTACCAGTTGCTGGTTAGATGAGTTGATGAAAGTTTTCAAAGTGATCAGCCTCCATTGTAATATCTGAGTGTGTATTAATGCTTGTTGGGGTTGATATTTTTTCAAAATTTGCACTTTATGACAGCTCTTGGCTGTTTCTTTATAGGTCTCTTTAGAGGAACATAAGATATACTGCGTATGGGTAAGGCTGTAAACGAGTCAACACAATTCGAGCTCGATTCGGGCTTGACTCGAAAAAATACGAACGAGATTCGGATTCGTTAATAATATGATCCAATTCTGGGCATTAAAAATAGTTCGAATAAAAATATGAGTAGAATCTGAACAAAGTTATACTCGACTCGTTTAAAATTCAAACTACTCGAATTCTTGATTGTGATTCGATACATACTCGGTTAATACATATTCGATTAGATGTTCGATACATTCTCTTATAATATATACAAATTTAAATCAAATTAGGATAATTAGTTATTATTTTGTTTTGTTTTTAATTTTAATTGTGATTTTATATTTGTAAAGTATAATAATAAATATATTTTCTCATTTTTAAGTAAAATAACAAATTTAATTTATAATTATATTTATTATAAAACTAGTTATTATGTGGAGACTCGAATTGAGCTTGAATTTGAAGCTTTCATGAGTAGTTTGAATAAATATTTAGTTTAATCTGGTAGGATTTTTTAAATATAATCAATTCGAGTATTTAATTTATCATTTTGAGTCGAATTCGAGTAGCTTTTTGTTCGCCCCGGCTCGACTCATTTACACCCTTACGTATGGGTGCTTTTATCTTACAATCTTTTGCTACTGCTAAATTTGCAGGGCCACACATCACACTGATGCCTTACATGGAGTTTCTTTGAATTCAATTATTGGAGTTGAGAAGACTACATATGCTGAGAAATATTTACTTTTTAAGAAGTTTAGCGAGTCTGGACTACGTCGTCTTGGTCTCCATGGTTTGAAGGAAATTGATTTGGCTAGACAATGGAATGAATGTGAACCATTTGCTGTAAGTTTATCCTAAACTTTTAATCTATTTTACAGTCTGTATATGTAATTATTTAACATGATTTATTAATTAGAAATGTTTGTCATCATCAATGTTAAATCTACATGATGTCATTGACTTCTTATACAATCGTTTTTCTTGCGTCTTGATATCTGCAGTGGTGGTTCTTTATTTTTATTTTGTTCAAATTTTGGGAAGGTAAATTCACCATTTCAGCAGATGTACTATCCAGTTATAGCAAACATATGCATATCCGTTGATATAGTCTATATTATTCAACACGTGAGATTTCATGTCATTTTCTAAAAGTATACATGTTGATCTTGGGACCTATAAATTTTGAGAGGAGATTGGTACAGAGAAGTGTTGAGGGGAGTTTAGGTAACAAGAATCCATCACATGTGATTATGCCATGATGACAGACAAGTTGGTTATGGACTTTACTATAGTCAGTCTCACTGAATGTTTTACTAATTATAGTATTTTAAGCAGCACAGTTATTTTTCATTTCTGAGGAGTGCAAGTATTGATTATTGACACCAATGTTTTAGGAACTAGATCGAACCGGCAGGTAGGACTGCCCAGACTGGGAACTGGACAACAAAACGATTCGGTTTTGCCCATTAAAATGGAATTCTCAGAAATTGGTGAAAACTTAAACCAGTGACCTAGTGGTTGGACTCATAACACCGGTGCGATAACCCAATTTCTCTCTCAAGCATTTTTCCAAACAACTCAAATTTGGGTTAAGGGTATTTTCCAAGTGCTATTGTTCTGGCAATTACATGGATCACATAGTGATATAATTATTAAACCCCATAAATTGCATGTATCCTTTTGAGATCGGAAAGGGTAGCATTGAAATGAAAAAGGAGATTAGAAGCTTTGTGAAGTTTAGCTTTTGGATAACTGACACAGAGAGAGATAAAGGGTATGGAGATGGAGATTTTGTATTTTTCGAAATGGAGGGAGATGGAGAGATGTTTGAAGATGGGAGAGGTGGCTTGATCTGAGAATGAAATGAGAAAATGTGGATCTTATGAAACCTAAGTCAATAGTCAACTAAGTCAAGACAAATAGTCAAGAGACCTAAGGAAATATTTTATCATACCTTTTTTTCTTTAGTAAAAAAAAGAAACTTTATCATATATGTAAATAGTGATATCATTCAAATGTAATTTAGAGGTATTAGAACCTCTTTAAAAAGATTCTAAATATTTCTTTTGCATATTTAATATATACTCCTATTAAAGTATTTATGAAGTCATTGTTCAATAACTATTCAACCACTAGTTTAATTAGTCATTCATCTAAGCAGTAACTTTTCTGGTTCAATGACCAGTCCAAGGCTGAAAAGTGAAAACATTACTTGACATCTTTAACATCAAGTCTGAAAAGTGAAAAACATTAATTGACACCTTTTAACTTTGAATGGAAAGGAAATTATCCTGCGTAGTCTTGCTTATTCAGGGTACTTAAGACGTAACCGGTAGACATGATATAGACGTGGAATATTGATGTAGAATAAGGTAGGAAGAAGGAATAAGGATACATATCTCCGCAGAAAATCGGTAAAGAAACACAAAAAGCACACAATTTTAATCTCAAATCAATTCATTCAATAATCTTTAAAATAATGAAGTATTACAAATTACAATTCTTAAATAGAAAACACAATACTTAAGGATTAAGTAAAAACCCTAATTTAAAAAGGAAACAATCTCTTAATTAAAATCTACTACTATAATTAAAACTCTCCTAATTAAAATCTATTACCATAATTAAAACTTATTGAATATTCTACTAAAATTACATTAATAATCCAATTTTTATCCCAAATAACAATACAAAATTAATACTCCTTCCGTCCCATGATAAAAGTCTTTATTACTCCCTCCGTCCCAAGATAAAAGTCCTTATTACTATTTTGGGTAGTCCCATGTTAAATGTCCACTTTCCTTTAATAACCAAATTTTTACACAATTTTTCCTATTATACCCTTAACATTAAATATCTCATATTTTTCTTATTCTAATTCTCTCTCCATATTCAATAAGAATAATTAGTTATGTGTTGAAAATATTTTGAATTGAAAAGCTAGAAAGTCACTCTCTCACCTACATTGGAAATGATTAATGACATTATTATGGACAATTTTGTCATTTTATTCATCTTTTTAATATGCGTGAAAAATTCACCAGGACTTTTATCCTGGGACGGATGGAGTACTATTTTGGGTAGTCCCATGTTAAATGTCCACTTTCCTCTAATAACTAAACTTTTACACATTTTTTCCTATTACGCCTGTAACATTAAATATCTCATACTTTTCTTATTCTAATTCTCTCTCCATATTTAATAAGTATGGAGTGATAATATTTTGAATTGTATAGCTAGAAAGTCACTCTCTCACCTACATTGAAAATAATTAATGACATTATTATGGGTAATTTTGTCATTTCATTCCTCTTCTTAATATGCGTGAAAAGTCCACCAGAACTTTTATCATGAGACGGAGGGAGTAATAAATTTCTTGAATTTCTTCTTATCGCATCATTCTCCTCGTCTTTGAAAAAAACTCGTCCTCGAGTTTTGAAATATCAAAGAATAATAAACCACAGTCTGAGAGATGCCTTCCAACAAAACGTACGCATCCGAACATTCAATGTCATGAGCACAATTTTTGAGAACAATGACATAAATATAATATAATATAGAAATTTGAAGTAGCTTGGGACTTGAATGTATCAACCGGAAAGGGAAAATCAACATGATTGACCTCAATGATGGGGACGGGGTTTTGGGACAACAAATTAATATCACACATACAATTCTCTTACAAAACTCAATAAATTCTAATTATTCAATGTCTCAATATCATGAAGTACATCACTATTTATAATACTCCTAGACAACTTTCTTGACCTAAATTTGACTCTAATAAGATAACTACAAATTATAGAAACTAATTAAAATATAACTTCTATTTCATGGGCTTCCAAAGCCTTTTATATTGTTCTAACCAACTTTCACAACCTCGTCCTACATCAGTTCTCTTCTGCCGGAAAAAACTCGATTCCGTCGAGTTATGAACATCAACACAAGAACAATAATGTCGGATCACCAAGGAAGTCTTTGCAATCTTCAAATTTGGCATGTCAAGAGCACAAATAAGAGTGAATTTGGTATTACTTTTGGTAATAGAATAGATATTAGCACGAGTATCATGTTGCGCATGACGATCCCATAGCCATTTATGCCCTTAGATAATGTGACAAACCTTAAGGGGTAGAACATCACACATAACATATCCTTAAGCTTGCCAATGGAAAAAGTAACCAAACACATCTGGGTAACTCGCAACTTTGTATTGGTTATCCATGCAACATCATACGGCTTTGGGTGAGGCTCAACTTTTAGCCCAAGTGTCTTAATTGCTTCCTCAGAGATAATATCCGTACAACTCCCAGCATCAATCAAAAGAGAGTTGTCTAATTTGGTAATTGACAAAATACGTGCAAGTATACACGATCAATAAGTAATCTAGTAGTAAGTAGAGTATCGTTCACGAGGATTATGCTAATAACACTAACAAAGTACTAACTTTATATCAATTCAATCTTATTTAAACAAATGAATTAAAATTATGAAACTAAATTAAATTAAATAAAACTAAACTACTAAGCAAGGATGGAAATCAGATTTAAAAGTAAAGATTACAATTTCCCCCAATGTATCGTTTAAATTGTCTTTCTTTTCAACTAATCAATAATAATGAATCATTGACTGAGAATTCATAATTATTTAATAACCTTTTTCCAAGTAGTTATGTAAAAATATCTACTCCAATTAAATCACTATATTCCTATGTGACATAATTAAGAATAAATTTATTAAGATCAATTCTCAATAAAAGTTACATGTGACATATAGGTATATTCCTATCCTATACACAAATCAATTATTCAATCCAAAGAATAATCAAGAACACATGTTATCATATTTAGATCTAACCCTAGAATTCAACTTCCAATTTCATCTAGGTTATATCACAATAATTGTTAGCTAGACAACCATCATTAAGCACAAAATATGATAAACGATTCAAATATGATCAACAATAGTCAAAACTAGAGCAAATTAATTTAAACTAATCATTGGGTTCCATTGTAATCTCAATAAAAAGTTAGCTCATATCAAAGTTAAAGAACATCCTCAGATTACAAAAAGAAAAAGAAGGGATAAAAGAATAAAATCTGAGATAGCTCGATCCTTCTCCAACATTTGCTCTCCTTGGTGTCTTCCTTCCGTTCCTCCGGAAATCTGATATTCAATCCAAGCTTCCTATGTATGACTATGAATGATCACCCTATCTATGAATACCTCTGAAATCAGCTTTGGGTCTGTATTTATAGCCCTCACGAGCATTCTCTCTTTACTCGCCTAAGGGTGCACTAAGAAAGATTGCTACAACACAAAACGAAAGAGTATATACACCCATGAATCGTAGATCGGAACTGCCCTCGCCTACCCACACTGTATCCAACTAGAACTCGACAATTGAAAATATCCTATGTTGTATAGGAATGCACAACACAAGCCTGACAAATCCACGCACAGCACCAGTGACGCGGCTCTGCCCTATAGCGCTGCGGCGTTAGGTCTCTGTCCTCCACAGATTGACCAAAAAAACCTGATTTGGTGTTGGAACTTGTTACCTGTTTTCCTATTAGATAACGACTGAATCTCGACTTGGGTTCTTCATAAAAGTTGTAGCCCTGGACGTGTAGATGAATTTAGGTTTTTGAATCACCTGATTTAGACTTTGGAAACTCAAGTTATGACCCGTTCAAGTTTACTGGTCTGAATAGGAATCCAACTCTAATTAGGATTCGGATTAGCTTTCCATGCCTGAGTTTGAAACAATGTTTGGAGGCCCAAACAAACTCGAATGTTTGCAAACCAGACCTTTCTAAAAAGCGTAAGACGTCCTCTAAAAACTTTATGAAGACCACTTTCTCATTCTAAAACACTTAACACCGTCCAAAACTCATTTGAAGCTCTAGAGGTCAATTTGGCTAAAAGCTGGAAATTGCATAAGGTACTCTAATTTGACTAAAATGGAACAAAATAGCTCCAATTTAACTAAAATGCAACCAAATAGCTTCCAACTTCATTTCCTACATAAAAACATATAATAAAAAGGAATAGAAAATACTCGAAAACTCACAAATCGTCAAGTCAAAAGTACTCAATTTATAGGTATAAAAATCACTCATCAAATATCCCAAAACTTGAATCTTTGTTTGTCTTCAAGCAAAACACTAAGAACAAAACTATAAAAATAAATTTTACTTAGCAAACTACCTCGATTAATCGAATCGATAGGAATTTGAACAATGACCTCAAAGATAACTCAAGAACAATTTCAAAAACATGCAACGCCTAATATATTTCAACATAAGCATCGGTTTCACATCTACCATGACCCTTTAAATGCATGTGTGTCTGTGCATCCAAATGTTCAAACTAGTCAGTAATCTCGAGATAAAATCAAATACTTCACAAGAGATTTTCAATCTCAGTCTAGAGACTTTATTCTTCACATTAAACTCCGCTAATAAAGGCAAAACATAAATTTAGAGGATCAAAAAGATATTTCAAACAATTAAGCACACTTGAACCCTTCCCAAGTATTTAAAAAAAAATATTTTCTTATATTTTTTTCTCGTGAGTGCATTTTATACTCCATCTCACTTAAGCTTACAAGTGAGTGCGTTTTACACTCACTTTCACTTGATTTATCCAACGAGTGCGTTTTACGCTCCATTTCGCTTTCTACATGTATTTATGAATGAGTGTGTTTTACGCTCCATCTCAACTCACCACATGATTCCTTATAACTCGGGAAGGTTCAAAATCGAAAATTTTCCCAGATTTCCCCTAAACTTGTGTTAGTGCCTAAATTTCGCTATGAATGATACTCATAAAGTTTTAAAGTTTCAATGATATCTCCAATAAGTATTTAATCACAATTTTTTTTTAAGTCCCAACTAGCTCAACAGATGGATATGTGCTTCAAGTGCAAAAGGATCACCAACAGTGTAAAATCAACTAATAAGTCGAAATCATGATTCTCTATTTCACAAGAGTTCATTTTTTTTTCATTTTTATCATCGGCCAAAATCAAATACAATCAATCAATTGCTAAAGTTATATCTAAAATAACTATCTAACATGCAAATCTAACAAAATAAACCAAAAACAAATGCATACCAATACCAAATAAAAAAAACAAACACACCCCCAAACTTAAACTAGACATGTTCTCAATGTTCAAAATAGAAAAAAATTAAAGCAGAGGACTTCCCTGAGAATCGCCTGATTGGCTAAGTCAGCGTCCTCTTTGTCTGCTGAGTTGGGATTGTATTCCATTTTGTTCGCTATTTGATTCCTGAAAACATTTGTCACAACTAATTAAAATGCAATTAAATAAAGTCTAAATAAACTAAAATGCAATCTACTAAAATACAAATTAAACTTGGGTTGCCTCCCAATAAGCGTTTGGGCTATAGTCGTCAGCCCTACTTCTTCATATTATATCTAATACCCTTCGAAAATTGAGGAACACGTCCGCCAGGTGCAATTTAGCATTCGTAGGCTCCTTCAAACCTAGTTGGCGATTTACATGTCCACTTCTTTCATCCCGTCATGACTTCAAATTTATGCCGACTCCTATGTCACTTATAGCATTGCCTACGAAAAATTGACTACTAATTGTGCACGGGATTGTAAAGCTACCCGGATCCTTGAGCTTTAGTGAAAAAGGCACATGAGACACTATTGAAATCTGCTTATCGACATTGGAACTCAAGGCAGGAGCTAATCCTTCCTTCTTTTCTTGGTCCCCACTCTTCTTCTCCTTTTCAACATCCACATCTTTTGGCACGTCCGTTTGTAGCCTTGGCGCGGGTACTCCATCAGTCTTGGGAACCATGTCGCTGGGCAACGCACCTTGAGGGCGATTGTTAACGGCGTTGACAAGCTGTTCCATTTGGTTCTCAAGATTCCGAATCTGACACCTCCTGACTATTCCTCTCATTCAAAGCTATGTACTTGGAAAGAAGTTCCTCCAAGTTTGACATCTTTTCCTCTTGTGGAGGGGTTTAATTATGAAGTTATGGAGTGTATGATTGACTTGGAGCAAAGGGTTGAACTTGATTATTATGGCTCCATGAAAAATTCGGATGATTCCCCTAATCATGATGATAATTGTTGGGATAGTCGCCGAATTGCCACCATATTGTACTGTCTTGAAACTGAAGGCGCATTGATGACTCGGATTGTTTCCAACACAAACTTCACAAATAAATGACACTGACTAGACTACGCCCATAAAGCGTCAATCTTCTTCGTAAACTTCGCAATATGTGCAGCCAATGTAGAAAATACATCGAGTCTATAAATCCTTGTCGCCGTAGGTTGTCATTCTCGTATAAGGTCATGGTGTACCTGCGGAAAAAAATTAAAATGGAAAATAACGTTTAAATTAAGATCAAATTGATTGAAATTAATATTGGAAAAAAATTTATTAGAATAATTTCCCGGCAACTGTGCCAAAAACTTGTCCAATTTGGTAACTGACAAAATACGTGGAAATATACACGATCAACAAGTTATAGTAGTAAGTAGAGTATCGTTCCCACGAGGAATATGCTAATAATATTGACCAAATATTAACTTTATATCAATTCAATCTTATTTAAACAAATGGATTAAAATTATGAAACTAAATTAAATTAAATAAAACTAAACTACTAAGCAAGGATGAAAATCAGATTTAAAAGTTAAGATTACAATTTCCCTTAATGTACTGTTTAAATCGCCTCTCTTTTCAACTAATCAATTATAATGAATCATTAACTGAGAATTTATAATTATTTAATAACCCTTTTCCAAGTAGTTATATAAAAATATCTACTCCAATTAAATCACTATATTCGTATGTGACATAATGAAGAATAAATTCATTATGATCAATTCTCAATAAAAGTTACACGTGACATACAAGTATATTTTTATTCTATACACAAATCAATTATTCAATCCAAAGAATAATCAAGAAAACAGGTTATCATATTCAGATATAACCCTAATTCATCTTCCAATTTCATCTAGGTTATATCACAATAATTGTTAGCTAGGCAATCATCATTAAGCACAAAATATGATAAATGATTCAAATATGATCATCAATAATCAAAACGAGAGCAAATTAATTTAAACTAATCATTGAGTTCTATTGTAATCTCAATAAAAAGTTAGCACATATCAAAGTTATAGAACATCCTCGGATTACAAAAATAAAAGGGATAACAGAATAAAATTTGAGATAGTGGATCCTTCTCCAACGTTTTCTCTCCTTGGTGTCTTCCTTTCGTTCCTTTGGAAATCTGATATGCAATCCAAGCTTCCTATGTATGACTATGAATGATCTCCCTATCTATGAATAGCTCTGAAAATCAGCCTTGGGTGTGTATTTATAGCCCTCATGACGCTAGAAGTAATGTCCAACTAGAACTCAACGCTTGAAATCATTCCAAGTTGGATAGGAATACACAACACAAGCCTGACAAGTCCATGCACAGCACCAGCGTCGCGGCTCTATAGCGTTGCGGCGCTGCTTCTCTGTCCTTCTAACATTGCAGCGCTAGGTCTCTATCCTCCACAGATTGACCAAAAAACTTGATTTCGTGTTGGAACTTGTGAGTTGTTTTTCTATTATATAACGACTGAATCTCGACTTGGGCTCTTCATGAAAGTTGTAGGTTTGAAAGTGTAAATGAATTTAGGTTTTTGAATCACCTGATTTGGACTTCGAAAACTCAAGTTATGACCCGTTGAAGTTTACTAGTCTGAACAAGAATCTAACTCCAATTAGGGTTCGGATCAACTTTCTTGGAGGCCCAAACAAACTCGGATTTTTGCAAACCAGACCTTTCTGAAAAGCTCAAGACATCCTCAAAAAACTTCATGGAGACCAATTTCTCATTATGAAACTCTAACACCATCCAAAACTCAATTCAAGCTCCAGAGGTCAATTTGCCTAATGGCTGGAAATTGTACATTGTACTCCAATTTGACCAAAATGCAACCAAATAGCTCCCAATTTAACATTTTAACTAAAATGCAACCAAATAGCTTCCAACTTCATTTCCTACATAAAAGCATAAAAACACAAAAAGGAATAGAAAATATTCGAAAACTAACAAATCATCAAGTCAAAAAGTACTCAATTTATAGGTATAAAAACGACTCATCAAGAGCACACCTGTCCCGCACATAATGACTCGTCTAAAAAATTTGCCCACGATAGATTTTAGGATCATCAACTTCCAAATCTTGTTCAAATTAGCATCAACTTCCAAATCTTGTTCATCAGGCTCATTCGATGTCTAACGGTTTGGAAACCTCTTCGTTTAAGTCAGGTTTCCCGCACTCTTTGTCAACAATATCAAGTTGCCTAGGGAGAAGAGGCAACATTCATCTTCGGGGAATGACATTCAAAAGACATGACGAAAATTACGACAGTTATAGCACCTAGACGTATGGTTGTTGATAGCATTAGAAGAACTTGGGGTACGATTAGGTATGCTAGTATTGGAGGCCTAACAAAATTTCTTTTCAATTTATTTTCTACTTGGGTGACAACTTGAATAACATCATCCAAGAGCAATAGTTTACCTAAAGCTACACCACCTATAATTTACAGATTCAATCCTTGACAGTACATGGAGATTAAAACTTCTTCAACCCAAGGGAATTCAGACCGTGTAACCAAACTGTAGAACATTGAAGTATACTCGGCTACAGATTTACTTCCTTGTGTACCAACTCATTTAACTGCATATATGCTCGCTGCTTATAATCCGAAGGTACAAAACGTCGTGTCAATGCAGCTTTCATATCTTCCCATCTTCTTGCAGTTGTATATAAATTTCGCTGATGTTGATCCCACCAAATGCGAGTTGTCCCTTTCAATTTTGCTTCAACTAAGAACAATTTTCTTTCATCAAATAATTCATACCATCGAAAAATCTCTCCAAGTTGTGAATCCAATCGAAAAATGTTTCGGGACCATTATCGCTATTAAAATCTCCAACATCTAATTTTTCTCCTCTATCCACTGCATTCATCCTAGGATCTTTAACGTGAGGATTAACTCGTGGATTAGGGTAATGCTGATGTAGTCTCAAATGATTAAGATCCGGATGGTGTTTTCAAAATTCTTATGAGCATCTTCTTGTCCCTTATCTACGCGTTCCGTGAGTACATCAACTTTTACTGCAAGTGCTGTAATAGAAGCCTAAACATTTGCAACATTTGCCGTCAGTGTTGTGATGGAATCTTCATTCCTTTTGATACGCTCATCTATTTGTAACATATAAGCATCAAGCTTGGCGTTGATTTCTCCGACATTTACCATGGTTCCCTGCAAATAAAAAATACTTTTTTTTGGACGTGCTCTAGGGGCTTAAGTGTAGAAAGTATACAGAAACAATGGCTCAACTGGAACTACTAAAACTTCAAGGGACTGAAATGGAAGAAAATGAAAGTATAGGGACTGATATGTAAATTTTTCAAAGTACAAGGGGTGGTTTAAAACTATTTACAAAAGTGCAACCGAAACAAAATATGGTTAAAACTTTGGAGTACCTAAGAGTAATTTACGAGGAGATATTAAACTCCCAGATATGGTCTCTTGCCTTCTTATTATTAGAGAAATGATATTTTTACAAGTAAATTTGATAGCTCCACAAGCTCCTCACATGAATAGTAAGTGGGGTCCACCTCATGCGAGAGAGGACATTGTGGAACTATCAAATTTACTTGTGAAAATATCAATTCTCTATTATTAACGCAAGTTTGGTAAGGAGCAGATGAAGGACTATTGACGAAAATGGAGATGACTCTGACAGTGGGAAGTAGCCGCGGGAAGTAGCGGTGGGAAGGAGTAGTAAAGATGGCGAGGTGCAATTTTTTACTTCTCTTTCAATTTTTCGTTTCCTCTCTCTTCTTCTACCTCTCTTTTTGTTGGTCTATATTGAAACAGAAAAGGTGGGCTGCAATCTAGGGTTCTGATGGGGGCTGAAATTTGGGAATTATGAAGGTTAACGATGGTAGTACGTTATAGGCGGTGATGTGATGTTATGTTTTGGGTTTGGGAGATGGTTTAGGGTTTGGATAAGGCTTCGTTTGTCTGGGCAGTTTTTTTTTGGCTCAAGGTCATGACACTGATTTTGGGACGACCGAGGATGGATTGAATTTTGACATGATACCATTATGTTGTAGGACAAGGTGGAAAGAAGGAATAAGGGTACTTATCTCTGTGGAGAATCGGTAAAGAAACTCACAAAAAGCATATAGTTTTAATCCCAAATTAATTAATTCAATATTTTTTCAAATAATGAAGTATTACAATGCTTAAATAGAAAATACAATACTTGGGGACCAAGTAAAAACCTTAATTGAGAAAGGAAACTTCCTAATTAAAATCTATTACTATAATTAAAACTCTCCTAATTAAAATCTACTACCATAATTAAAACAATAAAACTTATACAATATTCTACTAAAATAATTACATTAATAATCCAACGTTTATCTCCCAATAACAATACAAAGTTAATAATAAACTTCTTGAATTTCTTCTTCCATATCGCATCAAATATTGTACAATATAGCTATCTCAAACTATTACTTTTTTTTGCAATTGGCATCTCAAGGAATTTTCCACCTAACATTCCTTTTTTCAGGATGATAAATGATACTCTTCTTCTAAGTACTCTGTAATGAACAAGGAAATTGCTATAAAAACCCACAAAACTCACTTATGTGGCAATAATGTGACAAATTAACATAAAAATCTACACATCTAACTCCTCATCTCTTTTTGTGCCTATCTCTTGCTTTTTCACATTAGTGGGGAGTTTGGCTTGTATAGCAATACCCCTGAACAAAATTCCAGAGCAAAAAAACTCATTAAAAATAGGTATCATGGGTGTAAACTATAGAACCAAGCATTAGAGTGACTCATTGATAGCAAAAAGTCCATTCTTTAATGAGTATTAAAGTTATATGGTAAATTGGAGTTAGAGAAACAACCAGTTGGCGATCAGTGGGAAGTACTCCATAGATCGACTGTTGAGTGTTAATTTTTCATATATCAAGTTAACCACTGTTAAGATTTCCCACCTTAGATCAATAGCTGCCTTAGGGTCTGCACCAGTTTTGGAAATATTCCATTGTTGGCCGAGACCTGTCTTTAGCTTTTTGTTGATTTTGTGTCTATTTGTGTGGAATCTATAGATTTCACCAAAAACAGGAGTTTGATTTATAAATTTATACATCGCTGTCAAATTTTTCCTAGATATTTTTTGATGAGGTCATTGTTTAATGTAATCATGTTGTGTAAAGTATTATTTGTGGAAATAATGTTTTAAAAGACGTTAGGCGGAAGGCGGGCGGCAAGGGGGGCCTAGCGCCTACAGGGCCTTGGCCCCTGGGTTGAATTTTTTATTTTAAGCCAATTTTAATATTTTATCTTACATTTATCCAAACAAAACCATAATATAAAGCAAAACAATCTATAATAAAGATAATAAAGGCCTTTGCTTAAAGTTCAAACACATTCATATTGCTAATGTCAAAGTTCAAACACAAACATGCAATTGTTCAAAGTTCAAACATATTTTTAACGTATTAGTTTTATTTATAAACAAGATTGCTATTAAATAATAAAATTTAAAATTTCAAGAATTTAATTCAACATTAAAACTTAAGAAACTAAACATAAATTTAAGAATTATATCGATTAAACTAAATATTACAAATGTATCATCATTTATATAATTTGAAGTTGGTATAAGTTCAAAAAATTACAATTATAATAAAATTATCCATTTTGACTTGATATTGTTTACTTCTTGTTGTGATTTGATATGCTACAATATGTATTATGAATATGATAAATCATTAAAAAAATAAATATATCAAAATCTGGTTTGGGTAGTTATTAAAATAAAAAAAACCTCTCCGCCTTTCCATCTAGTTGTGTTGATTTACTGATTTTTGTACGCATTAGTGTGATTTTGTATGGAGGCAAGTACATAAATTCTTTATATAATTACTGATAGCAGTGCCAAATTGATGCAGGAACTTATAGGACCTTATTGGTCTCTTCGGGCTGCTTTGGGGCCACTTTTGGAAACTATTCTTCTGCTTGATAGGTTGTTGTTCCTACAGGAGCAAGGTGACTCTTTGGAAGTACTCATGCTACCAATTTTTGACCCTACTTTATCTCCCCGAAATGTAGCTTTAATTGCAAGGAAAATTTGACGTAATCTTCATACCGAGGGGAATTGCACAAGCCCCTATATATCAATGGTTGGACATCACAGAAAATTATGTCAGTAATGCATCTCATGTCTTAAAGTTTTCCAGCGATATATCTGCTTGTTGCTTTGTATATTTCACACTTTCCCAGTTTGTAATTCAGTATAAGTGTGATCATTCAAACTTTTAGATTAGTTTCAACTCAAATAAGCAAAACCATGACAAAATTTATTAGGCGTGACATCTATTTTTTCGTTACTAGCATGTACTAGGTAATGGGCTGTGATTGTCTTTATGACTCTGCAAAACTCATAAAACTATTTTATGAACAATATTTTGATCAATAATATTTTGAACATGACCTTTACTTTCGATTTCAACTTTAGAGTTGGTTGGCTGGCTCACTGGAATGGAAACGTTTTCCCTTTAAAGTTGACCAAATTTTTTGTTCAGAGGAGAAATATCTTCATAAGCATGTTCTTTTGGAAGCTCATCTTTTTTTTTTTTCACTTACAATTGTGTTTTAGAAAAGAGAAGACTAATCAAGCTCTATTACGGTATTTTAGAGTCTAGTCAATTTGAAGTCATGGTTGCAAATTTTTGCATGACACCCTGGCAGTTCTTTAATGGGAATAGTAAGTCTTCTTTTTCTTAAAGATATCTTCTTGATATTTTAATTTCTAGTTGGTTCAAAGCATTAACCGAATTGCCTAAATCTTGGCGTACTGGTTTGATTTTCTTGCTCACTGATCCGATAATGAGTCATGAGTTGTAATTTCAAGCATTATCAATGTAAATTTGGGCGAAATTTCACCTTACGAAAATAAATAACGGTGTAACATAGAAAGCAAGGAGAAATAACGGCGTAATGGAGAAATCAAGGTAAAATAACGGTATAATGGAAAATTAACAAATAGGACTCTTTTGTGGAACAAAAGAGTAATAATAATAATATCAAACTATAGGACAATTTGTGGAATAGAAGAAGTAATAATAAATATGTATATTTACATATTCACTAATAAAAAAATGATAGTAATAAATAAATAAACTTGAAGCTCTGTGTAATGGTGTGTATCACCTGAAACCGAAGCCGAAACCGAGAAAAAAAAAAACTCCGGCAACCAAAGCCGCTACCGAGACTTTGAACCTTAACTGAACTTACGCTACGCTAGTTGTAAGTTACTTTTTATCAACACAATTTGTCATATTCTTCTTGCGGTTTGAAGCTTGGGCATCCTGCTTGGTGATAATACCTTCTTATTTTGACCTGTATGGTGTTTGCTTACATAGTTACATGTAATTTTAATGGCCTTAATTGTCACTAATAGGTATGCTACATTAGATCGTCTAAAAGCACATGCCAATATGCCATTGCTTGAACGACTTCCCATCTACTTCTTTTGGATGAACTACTGTGTAATCAATATTTTAAAGGTTATTTATTTGTTTGATTCAACAGTACTGTGATATGTCTGCTTGTATCTTTATTTAAAGTTGATGAGATTATAGGATCTGCATCTAGTGTTAGAAATTTTGTTGGCCTCATCTGTAAAATGGAAATTCTTTTTATGGTTTAAACAAGCTAGGAGTATTATCAATTTGTAGTTCCTTTTGCTATGATTTACAGTCTTAGACATTCTTGTCTATAAATGGCTAAATTATTTAGTTCTGCTGTTTCTGAGTTGTTCTATCCATTCCACCTTTTATTGCTTGCTTTGGGATTACATTAAATTATCTAAACTATATTTTTCCTGGGATTTACATTCTAATACATAGCAATATTTTGACCTTGGAAAGTTTTTAATCATGCAGCCTTCTTTCGGTGAGTTCCCTACCATAAATATTTATCTGAGATGTCCTAGAATGACGTAGACAGTTTTGTTGTAGTATTCGTTTTGTCACCACCTATCTCAAAGTCTCGACTCTTTCTCAATATTTCTCTTCAATCAATATCCAACTTGCCACTCCTAGCTTTCTTTACCCCCTCCCCACAAAAAAATAATAATATATATATATATATATATATATATATATATATATATATATATATATATATATTAAAATTTGTTGCCTTTCCTAGGACTCATTTTTGGGGTGGTTTGGGGTGGGGGTGTGTGTAGTGCGTTGGTTTAATTCTGAAATCTTTTGACTTATGCTGAGGGTAAACTCTAACCTGTGACCTTATACAGTAAAGGGAGATGCCTCTACCACTAGGATATCACCTTCGGTCTTAGTTTATTGAACAATTAGTATACTAACAACATTACAATTTAACATGGTAAAAACTTCTTTAGTCTTTAGTGATTAGTGTAGTAGTAGTAGTACTCCCTCCATTCTTATTTATTTGACGTTTTAGAGTGTTGCACACTTATTAAAGAAGTCATTTATTGCTCTAATTTTATCATTAAGATTGATATGGAATTAAGGAAATATGCAAAAAGGTTCTTAGATAAATATGAGAGAAATTATGAAAGTAGATACTTGAGGGCAATATGAGAAAAATTGTAATTAATGCTTCCTAGAAATTTGCTAACGTCAAATATATAGGAAAAGTTTAAACTCCTTAAACGACTTTTAAATGGGAATGGAGGGAATATAATACAAGAACAATATTTGATTCTAATTTTATAATGGGAGTTATCTTTAGGGACGGCTAGAACTTGACACTTGAAATCCTGTAGCTGCATTCATTTGATGTTAGTATTAGTCTAATATCCAAGTGTCAATTTGTATTTATTGCTATTTTGTTTGGTGACAAATGGCAGCAGCCTCTTGAGGGCGTTTGTTGTTTTGCACAGCTGCTAGTTTTTCTTTTGGGTATGGAGCAGTGGGGATGGCTAGAAATTTGAGATGATGTTAGTGGAACTTAAAGACTTGTTTTGATCATTGCTTTCACAGAAAAGGAAACTTTATTGGCTTCAAAGTAATATTCAAAGTACTTGGAACAAAATACAAGCCACCTCTCTACTTCCTCAACTAAGTTTACTCCCTCTCTGGATAGTATTTGTTTGTTAGTGGCTGCACATCGATGTCAAGGTTTAGCAAATTCAAAGTTTCTTCCCCTACTTACTGCCTGTCCTTTTCATGGTTGGGTTGGATTGGATGATGGTGTCCTTATTCTTATCGAATTATCTTATTCTTTAGAATCTTGCCTAGTGAATATCAACACTTTGTTATGATTTACTTAATATATTTCCTTTCGTTGTTCTTTTGATGATTGGACACACCATTTCTCGCGTGCTATTCGATGATTTATTTTCTATATTTGTTATCTGGAACAGCGGAAGCTATAAACTTTGATGATTGGACACACCATTTCTCGTGTGCTATTCGATGATTTATTTTCTCTCTCTGTTATCTGGAACAGTGGAAGCTATAAACTGAAACCCTAGTGTTGACTTTCCCTTTCCCTTTCTCATTCTAGTTATAGATTATAGATGGAAGAAGCTACCAGTAGTTAGCCTCTATCCAATGCTCTCTTTGTTGGTTTGAATGTACATAATGATTTGCTGTTGATTTAGTTGAAGATTATTAGTACTGATTTATTACCTAAATGAGCATCATCAGTGTTGTAAAAAATCATAGCTCAGGTCCGATTAATCCCTGCCTAGACGCTAGCGCCTAGGCCCTCACCGAAGTAGAATCAGACTTCTATTTTGAAGCTCTACAATACTTAAAAACAATTTATTTAGTCTTAAAAGATTGTTTTTTTGATAATGTTTAATGTAAAATTTAAAAAAGTTAAATATAATATATGATATGTATAATATAACAAGTAAATAACATAAAAAAATAAATAAATAAGATCGCTTAGTCTTAGTCTGCCGCCACCTAACTATTTTTAGAACAAGCATTATTGATGGGTCCATTGGGGACGTAGGATTACCAAAAAAAGGGGGGGATGTAGACTGAATACTTATTTTATTTGAGTATGTTTCTGATCAAGTACTTGTCTGTGCACTGTGTTGTACAGTAATTTCTGGTTTAAAGAGTAAGACAGGCTTGAAAGGTCCATCACCTTGAATATTATCCACAAGGTCAAACAGTTTTGTGTTTGTTTGGTTCTCGTCTGGTGATGATCCAAATTAACACGGACATGAGCTTGGTGGGTTACTGGTCTGCTATAAAGTTGGATCCTAATTCCACACCGTTTAAAATGGACAGTTTGTAGAAACAAATTGCATTTTATATAACCAATAGTTACACTTGTATAATACTTGTATAACAAATGTCATTTGAAATGTAACTTTCTACTATATAAGTGCAACTTATATATATATATATATATATATATATATATATATATATATATATATATATATATATATATATATATATATATATATATCTTTCCAAATGAATCGGAAGTTTAACTAAGAATTAAATCAAAATTTATAAATATTTATTTTTTCGTCGTTATAAGATAGAAAGCCTATTTTTTATGCTTTAGCGACGGAAAAAACCGTCGCTATAGTCTGCTCATTTAGTTTGCTTCTCCATTCATTTTGAGAGAGCTACGCTTATAGCTTGGCCTCGCTTCCTTCATCTGATGATCCAACGGTTTAATAGAGCTCATGTCCGCAATTTAAAACATGTGAATGATATTCCTATTTAATATATGATTTGATTATGATATATATAATGAATGAATATGCAAGTATGCTTGCATTAAGAAAAGTCAGAAAGTCCTTTCGATAGATAATAGAAATATATGTACAAGGACTTAGAATGAATTGATCAAATATGTTAGTTGATCCTACATAAGTAAAAACAAACTTTGTAAAGTCCTTAAAAAGAAATGATGTACAAGGACTATAAATATAGAAAGATCAAGCTTGTTAGGTTGATCTTATGATGTAATAGATAGGCTAGTCCGATCGCCGAGCATCGCACTGTAAGTCGAGTCTCCGCCAGTGAGTCAAGGTTAACTCCTGGAGCTATCGAGGCGTAATAGGAGTATGCAAGATAGTAGATCTCTGAGTTCAGAGATCGCCAGGGAAACGAAGAAGGATCAGAAGTAGTATCGAGAAGAGCTTTCTGGATCGTAAAGCCGAGGAAGTCATGTTCGTAATCATAGAGACAACCTGCCTAAGAGCCGAACGATCATCTGCCAAAGCCAAGTCCGAAACGTAGACTACACTCAGAGTCGTAGAGCCTAGTGATGCCAAAGCCAAGTCAAGGATCGAGACTACACTCGAGTTCGTAGAGTCCATCGAAGTGCATACAGAGATCGTAGTGGGCAAGATCGATGAAGACAACAAGCACAAGGCGTAAATCGTAGAGTGTCAAGATCTCGATCTCGTGGATCGAAGTGTTCAGACAGCCAAAAGTCAATCGTAGAGTGCGTAATCACGACTCCAAATGTAAGTGCTCACAATGCCAAGTCGTAATCAGAGAGAGCAGATATACGGTTCTCAAAGAATGAGCACTCCTGTAATATCCAAAGGTACAAAGCCTCGGTTGGCAATCGCAAAGATGCAATCCACAGAAGTGGAACCAGAGAGCACTCAACTAATGGGCAAAAGCTAGCAGGTAAGAAGTAAGCACCAATCCAATCAAAGATCAAGATTGAGTTGAAAGGCTATTCGTGATGAAGTCTTCCACAAGATGATTCAAAGAAGACTTCAAAGAAATGATCAAGGAAAAGTCGCCTAATGCAGCTTGTCGCCAAGAGAATGTAAGACAACGATCTTGGAAGCAACCAGATCGTAGTGTTTGTCGACAAAGAAAGAACTGATGGAAGGTGAACCGAGATACGGGTCACTCAAGAGCAAGGCTAAAGTGATTAAGCGTGGTGGGCCCATCGATGATAAGTGAAGCGGAAGATCACCAGAGAAAGCAAGTCGGACGCGCCACAAATCAAGTGTCTTGATATTCGTAAGGGACCAGAGCAAGGAATTAGGCCATCAAGATTCCGAGAACAAATGAAGCAAAATGTAAGTATCAAGCATCGCACAATACAAGGAAGAGGTGTTCTACATTCAAGATCCAATCAACACTCTTCAGATCGTAGTGTTAACTCTACTAAGTCAACGAAAGCAACACTCAAAGAAGACACTACGATCAGTCCTCAAGACGCATCGTAATCAGAGAGTTCGGACACCAAGACCAAGCATTGGCAACGGCTCAATCAAGGGTAATATTGGACAAGTGCTTATTGAGAGCATCGATGCAAAAAGGACAACCTCTCGATCAAGAAATCAAGAAATAAAGTCTTCAACCCGCCCAAGATAGTAAAGTGATACATCCGACAGTGGTAGGTGAAACAAAGAGATCGCAGAGTCGTAAAAAGTATGTCATGTCACATCAAGTAGCCTACCTCAAGCAACTTGAGATCCGTGGAAGACATTTGAATAAATTTCCAACGGCTACTTTCCAACCAAGGATTGGGAAGGTGTATAAATGTAGAAGAGCTTCAAAGATCAAAGGTTGTTGGAGTTGTGAGTTTTGGAGAGAAGGTGGACTGATCTAATCAAGTGATAGTGAGTCCAAAGGCTCACTCTACGATCCACCAAGAACACTCAGAAGTCAGATCAAGCAAGAAGTAGAAGTGTGAGTTCTACTATGTAGAAGTGAGAGTTCTACTACATGAAGAGTGTTCTGAACTGCCGAGAGAAAGAAGAGCATCATGCCATCTGGATGTCCATCATGGGAAGACTCTAAGTACAATAGAGAAGAGCCTACAGTCAGCTTAGCAAGTCCATCATGGGAAGGCATCGAGGAGCAAGAAGGGAGATCACAAAAGCCATCTTGGTGACAAGCATGAGAAAGTTTCTAAGACACCTAATGTAAGAGCTTATAGCCATCTTAGAAGCCTCTCATGTGCAGCCATCAAGTACCAAGAAGAATGATCTTCAAGGCAGTTCATCAAGGGGTCATCCGGAGTAGTTGAGCAACCTAAGAAGCTGAGCATCATGCAATACTCAACTGCTCTTCAAGGATGATCAAGCCAAGCTGCTAAGGATAGAAGATGTTCAGAGCATGAAGACATCTTAGCAGCTCAGCACCGACTCCAACAACAACAAACAAACAACTCAACGAAGCTGTGGATTCGAGGGGTCCTGTCCAGTAGGGACTAAATGAAGCAGGCCAAGAGGGTCCTTGTCCTCGAGGGACTAAACAAAGCAGGCTAAAGGGTCCTTGTCCAAAGGGACTAAATGAAGTTCCAAGCTCATTGGCTTCAAGAGTTCCTAGGAACTAGAAGAGTCCCAAGGTCGCCGGCCTCAAGAGTTCTTAGTGAATCAAGTCCCAAGGTCAGCCGGGCCTCAAGGAATCGTAGAGATCTGTGGTGCCGCCTTCCTTAGTGGAAACTCGCTAGTTGAAAGCAGTAAGAGTGGATTAGAGCTCGAGTCTCTCAACCACTTAAACCCCTTGTGTCTTTTTACATTATGTCATTTACATTATGTCTATAATCGCTATAATCTGCTATGTATGTTCTAACCGCTACAACTAAACTAACCCAACGTAACAATGTATGCATGATTACTTAATATATCAATGAAGGGGAATCTTTTACTTATTCCCACATGTGCTTGAAAAAAGATTCTTATGTTTGTCATATACTTAAATATGAACAATACAACATAAACCCAAAAAGTATTTGAAATAAAAAGGATCTATTCAACCCCCCCTTCTAGATCTATGTGCCCTCTCCGAACTAACAATCGTATCGAAAGGTGTTCTCATGCTATATTCAAAAGCTAATCGCTTTGAGTCCGATCCTGTGCACTAAGCATTGTTCTAAACTTAGTTTAGTAGTAGAAGTAACTTGTTATACGCAGTAAGAGCTCACACGTTGGAAATATTGTGTATAGTAAAATGTGTATACACTGAAGTCGCTTTCAGATTGGTCCGTATCCTCGATCGCTATATCAACAAGACCAATCCTAGCCTCGCAAATAATCTTGTAATCAAGACCGCACGAGAGAAAGAGAGCAAGAGACATCAATGATAAAGAGTAAAGCATTCATCAAGATGAAAGATGAAGAGGCCACGCAGACTAAGAAATGCCGATCGAGAGGAGAAAGAAGATCTTCTCAAACTTATGAGAAAGTGACCAACCAACAACCTGGGTGCTATCTCTGTAAACTCAAAGATGTCAAAGATATTAATGCCACGATTCTCTTGATCTACATCTTCAAGACCACGAATCGATCGATGAAAGGCCAACAAGAGCATTGTCGAAAGGAGCAAAAGTAAAAGTCAGGCACATCAATACCGAACTCAAGATATCTAAGGTAAATGACTCGTTAAGAAACTGACAGTAAAAAGGTACGGTTCCTCACCATTATTAATGTATACATCATAGTTGCACCATCTTATGAACTATGACAGTATTCTGTCAAGAAGTCATAATCTACCTAAAAAGGTGAAGAGAGAAAGTAGTCTGAAGATGGAAAATTCAAATGTCTACAAACTTTTCTTTAACCAAGTTTTAAGGTCAAGATGACATCTTCAAGAAAATCAAATAGATCATAAGAGTATCATGCACTGTATGAACTTTATGTTAAGTAATCACATCGTGTGTGCTAGTATGTATGTACAAGTTTATGTTCTAGGTGTTTGACAACACACACAGAGAATGACTGGGCTTCTACAAGAGGATCTCATCGATTTGTAGAAACCGATCACATCCATGAATCAACAAGATACTCATAAATCGTAGAGTCGACTCACAATCTATGAACACTTAAACATTGAGAACATAACCCAACAAATGATGAAACCATCATAGATAGAGAGAGTGTGTCATTAATTGTCAAATCCTACACACACTCACCATCACGCATCTCAAAAATGTATTATCTCAAGATAGTTGTTTGCATGAATATGTCTGCTGGTGATAAACATGATGATTATCCAGCTAAGAGGAATAGGGTTTAGAAAACTAACTAAAGCAGACCCATTCAACAATGGGGACCAAAAGTAGAAATATACTTAAACCTCGCAGTACTTGGTCGGGCCTAACCACACTAAGGAATGTCAAGGTAAGACTTCATTCATTAGACTCAACCAAAGCAGAAGGCTAAGGACTGCTCGTAGATGATTCGATAAGGTTCCTATATGTCCAAGCTCGCCCTCAAGACCCTCTCGAGCTAACCGGAATGGAGCTCTCATGGTCGCAAATCAGATATGGGAGCATGCCATGAAATGTAAGATAAAGAGGATTCTATGTGCCCATATCAGAAAGACATGCTTTATGGAAAGGATCCTCAAGGGAAGCTCACAATGTAAGATCATTGAGCTTAAGACAAAAGGAGTTCTTTACGAAGCGTAACTTCTCAAAACAAAGGATCACAAAGAAGACTACGTCAGAGTGTCGCCAAATGATCGTAGAGTGATCAATCCTCGAAAATACTCATCTCTACGATACAAGGAAGACTAAGCAACGATGATGATCCCAAATGTAAGGAGAAATGTCAAGCAACCTTCAAATGAACATGAAGAAGGAATCACATCTATCCGAGAAGACAACATCAACAAATGGGGAGCAAGTGATCTCGTTAAGGAAAAACAACACTATTTAAACTCGAAGAGATGTACCACCACAGAGTCCCAAAACTTTGTGGTCGATGAACCAAATGAAGATCCATAGTCAAGAGGAACGCCTCAAAACGTATTTCACCGATAACCCTTCACCACCTAATTCATAATCGAAGTGCCTACGATCAAACATATGATCGTAGAGAGTAAAGAGCAGGAGGACACCACGATTTCAAAGAATGCGTATACTTAAAGCTAATCAAGATCTTCCCATCGTAAAAGGTCTAATGAGATGTCATTACAAACCATCGCCATAGTATTTCATCCGAAAGCGCCAGTGGACAAACTCGACCCTTAGCTCTCTAAGAGGTGGCCCTTCCCGAGCTACCTTATCCCGTAAGGAATACTTGATCTAGTTCATCTCGTAAGAATCAAGTCACCAACGATCGTAGAGTTGAGTTTGAAAAGGACTAAACGATCGAAAAGTAAATCGCAGCCGATCGTAGAAGACAACTCAACGATCGTAGTTCTACAAAGGTACCCAAATTTCACAAGGAGCATGAAGAATGAGACATCCGCTAAGCCATTCAAGTTAAGGAGATAAGTTCAATACATCGTTGATCGAGCTATGCCGATCAAGTAAGGAGGAAAGACGAAGCCATCCACGCAAAGATCTCTCGTAAATTGATCATTGAGTAAACAAATGAAATCAGAGAGTCTATAGCTATCTCATCATGTTACTCTATTTAATCAAAAGGTCAACGGTCAAAGCCACGCCAATTAAACGCCCACTCCTCTAATAACCGAAAAGTTGTGGGGAGTTACAAACCACATCGGGCAACGGCAACCAATGGACAATGACACATCATCGAGTATGCAGAGTTAGAAGGAACCGCCATAAAGACAAGTTCAAATCAGCAGACAGCTACTAAAAGATATCGAACCTTTCTCCTCCCATTTTCAAAACCCTAGAAAGCTTTTCAAGAGCAAAATCGCTTAACCTCCGTAGAGCCTTACCAACCAGACAAACCATCTCGCATAAACTTCTATATCTAATACCCACATTCTTCAAACTACTCAAATGGAAAATCGGCAAGTGATCACCGGTATTCAAATTTTGAACCAAATCGCTTGAGAAATCAAAAGAAGTTCGTGGATATTCTCGAGCTTGTAAAGAAGGTCGGATTTTCGTAATGCCTCGAGGCAAATACTCGAGTCTCATCGCAACCTAGTTAAAGAATTCTACTCAAACGCCTCTATAAATTCTAAAACCCTTACTACCAAGGTTAAAGGTCACTCTCAAGTTAAAATCTTCGACCTCAATCAATGCCTAGGTTTTCCTAACCAAGGGCTAAAGAACCTTGATAATGTCAACACCGAACTAGCAAAGGAAGTTATGGGGTATCAAAGAAACCCTAGTTTCAAGGACATGAAGAAGAAGGAGTTTCGAGCAATATGAGTTCCTCATCAAATAGTTGGAAAGTGCATATCGTGTAAGAACACCGCATATGACATGTTGATCGACCAAAGCAGCTTGAAAATCATGTCAAGAATAGTTCAAGAAACAAATCGACTTTTGAGCTATCTTGTTCGATCGATCTCCAAGTGGGCAGAGAAGGTCGAGAAGAAGCCCCCACCAAGGTATTTCATGGGAGGTCACGAGTATCACATCAAGAAAAGCTAGGGGAAAGATCAAGGATGATGAGGAGAAGCCTCGAATGTGCACAAAGTAATGTCTCCACAGCTTATTTGAAAACTCGGAAGAAGAACCCCAAGGAGAACAAAAGGTCGACAACCGGGAGCAAAGAAGAGAGCCTCTCGCTAAGAAAAAGGAAGATAGAGAGACAGAGAGCTCGAGTCCGATGACTCAAGAAGAAATTTAAATCACACCACCAGAAGAAATCAAAAGTGGTGAAAAGAGTCGGTGATGTGAAGAAAGCCCAGCCCCACCAAGGAGAGTCTCCTCCTCGAACAAGGATAAAGAAGAAAAGGCCCAAATCAATAAACACAAAAAAGAAGAAGAAGAAGTTGTGCTTCAAGGGCTACACAAGAAGAAAGCTAAGGTGGATGACAAACCAAATTTTTAGCTTCTCAAATCAATACATCTCATCAAGAAAGGGACGAGAGTCAGTAAGAGAAAGAAACCAAACTGATGATGATGAAGAAAAGTGCTCTAGCCCCCATGGCAAATTCTCGCAGAGAAGCAACTCGATGAAAAAAAGAAATTCATGATGATCAAAGTGCATCCCCAAATGCAATCGCCCCAACCAAATTTCAGAATGGGTCGTAAAATGCTATTCAAGAAGAAGAAGATGAACATGTCCCTCAAACCAAGAAAGCTCTCATGATGGCTCGTAAAGTGATGAGGCCAAGAAAGAAGAATCGCTTCCCGCCAAAGGCCGATCTCCAAAGAAGTTTATCCGATGAGCAAGAGAAGTCGAGACCAAGAAGAAGAAGAAGAAGAAGAAGAGAGTCTGTCTCTCCAATAGTTGAACCTCCACGAAGAAGGAAGAGCTACAGTCAGAAGCCCGGCTTTGCCTCCAAGAGGAACAAGAGAGCCAATCAAATGCCATCATGAATTAAGTGATGATGAATCAGATCCCTGTGAGAAGATGTCAAGAAGAAGCCAAGAAAGGAAGAAGAAGAATCTAAGGAAAGACTTGTCAAGAAAGTTCGACAATGAAATTCAAAGAAGAAGGTCTCTTTGTTGAAGATGATCAAGAAGATTTCGATAATGAAATGCTACAAAGAAGAAAGACTATCTCGTCAAGTCGATCTAAGTGGTTCTAGTCCGAGCAGAAGGAAGAAGGTAAAATGATTCCAACTCAAGATAAGGAATCAAAAGACTCAGAACTCCACCCTGCTCTCTCACCGCAAGATTTACTAAGAGAATTGTGGTAGAAGTTCCCAATGAACCATCGTAAACTCCTCCCGATGATGGGTAAACCATGGAGGTGAACAGATCGTAATAGTAAGAATGACCTCCTTCGACTTAGTCAAGAATCGAACAACATGGAAATGGACCGCACAACCATTCTCTACAACCCCGATGATTTGTTGATGAGATGGTTCTTCCAATCAATGCCTGGTCAAGGCCTTTATCAAGGAGATGGAAGTTACTTCACCGGTGTTACAAGACTTTTCCAGCATGGAACCGGTAGCTCAAAACTTTCAAGGGTGAAAACTTATGCTACCAAGATGATAACCAACCAAATTTCACTTCAAGATCTATCGACAAGCTAAGAATCTCTATATCCCCACGATCGTAGAGTGGATTCAAGGAAGAAGGGTCACGACCAAGGAGCCGATCATAGAGTCTCTGTTAACTCTACTACCGATCATGTTCAAGCCCAATCCAAGAAGCCTTCTTATGATCAAGCATCGCTATCGACACTCCATCATCCTCCACAAGCAATTGGTACTCCACGATTGTTCAGATTATCCACACCTTTGAAAATCATCCAAAGATGACAATCGTAGAGTCCAATCCATCGCCCAAGTCAAGTCGCCAATCAAGAGGATCAAACCGCTTTGGAGCAGCATTACGTAAAAGTTCGATGATTTAAGCAAAAAGATCTCTATGCTCACTAAAGAATCATGTACAGATATAGAAGCAGAGATGATTCTTTCAAGCACAAACTTCAAGTTATCTTGGCCGATGTATCTCTCAAACTACAAGAGAGGGATAACATCTATCGTAAGGCAATACAAGATCGTAAGGTCAAGCTCTACAAGTTCAGGAGGCAAATGCAAAAAGCAGATCGCACCCTCTCTCGACAAGATCGACGATATGAAGCAAACATTCTCAAGACAACTTGAGCTAGGTCAAGAAGAACTAAAGTTTGAAGTTGCCAACACCTCCCACTGGATGGAGCAATTTTAATTCCAACATGGAGCAAATTGCCTCAAATGATTAATGACAAAATGGGGAGAAAAAAGAGGCATAGAAAGAAGAGGAGCAAGGGCAAGAAGAAGAGAGAGGGTCAAGAGGAGTCAAGAGAGAAGACGCCAAAGAAGATAGTAGTAGTCAGAAAAAAGAGTATCATCATCTGAGGGGGAGCCAGATAAGAAAGATGATGAAGGGGAACCAAGCAGAGACAAAAGGTCATCATCTGAGGGGGAGCAAGAGCAAGAGCAAGAGCAAGAGCAAGAAGAGAAATCAGATGAGTAGCTGATCAACAAGAATCCTGGAAACATACAAGGAGCCAAGGAGGTACAACTCTAACCCGTTAGGTATGTTTCGATCCGTGATATAGAATGTCCGAATATATAATTGCCATATTAATATAAATGACATTCATGATTAATCGCTTAGAAATACAAATGCCATCGTATCTAAGATTCATTCATAACATGCATATGCACTTATTGTTTTTTGTCATAATCAAATAGGGGAGATTGTCAGAATAAACATGTGAATGATATTCCTATTTAATATATGATTTGATTATGATATATATATAATGAATGAATATGCAAGTATGCTTGTATGAAGAAAAGTCAGAAAGTCCTTCGATAGATAATAGAAATATATGTACAAGGACTTAGAATGAATTGATCAAATATGTTAGTTGATCCTACATAAGCAAAAAACAAATTTTGTAAAGTCCTTAAAAAGAAATGATGTACAAGGACTATAAATATAGAAAGATCAAGCTTGTTAGGTTGATCTTATGATGTAATAGATAGGCTAGTCTCGATCGCCGAGCATCGCACTGTAAGTCGAGTCCGCCAGTGAGTCAAGGTTAACTCTGGAGCTATCGAGGCGTAATAGAGTATGCAAGATAGAGATCTCTTGAGTTCGTAGATCGCCAGGGAAACGAAGAAGGATCAGAGTGTATCGAGAAGAGCTTCCTGGGATCGTAAAGTGCCGAGGAAGTCATGTTCGTAATCGTAGAGACAAACTCGCCTAAGAGCCGAACGATCATCCGCCAAAGCCAAGTCCAAACGTAGACTACACTCGAGTCGTAGAGCCTAGTGATGCCAAAGCCAAGTCAAGGATCGTAGACTACACTCGAGTTCAGAGAGTCCATCGAAAGTGCATACAGAGATCAGAGTCTGGGCAAGATCGATGAAGACAACAAGCACAAGGCGTAAATCGAGAGTGTCAAGATCCGATCTCGTGGATCGTAGTGTTTGCAAAACCAAAGTCAATCGTAGAGTGCAGTAACACGACTCCAAATGTAAGTGCTCACAATGCCAAGTCGTAATCAGAGAGAGATACGATTCTCAAAGAATGAGCACTCCTGTAATATCCAAAGGTACGAAGCCTCCGTGGCACCGCAAAGATGCAAATCCAAGTAGTGGAACCAGAGAGCACTCAACGAATGGCATGCAAAGCAAGCGTAAGAAGTAAGCACCAATCCAATCAAAGATCAAGATTGAGTTGAAAGGCCATTCGTGATGAAGTCTTCCACAAGATGATTCAAAGAAGACTTCAAAGAAATGACTAAGGAAAAGTCGCCTAATGCAGCTTGTCGCCAAGAGAACAGAAGACAACGATCTTGGAAGCAACCAGATCGTAGTGTTTGTCGACAAAGAAAGAATCGATGGAAGGTGAACCGAGATATCGGGTCACTTCAAGAGCAAGGCTAAAGTGATTAAGTGTGGTCGGCTTCATTGATGATAAGTGAGCGGAAGATCACCAGAGAAAGCAAGTCGGACGCGCCACAAATCAAGTGTCTTGATATTCAAGGGGACCAGAGCAAGGAATTAGGCCATCAAGATTCGAGAACAAATCGAAGCAAAAATGTAAGTATCAAGCACCGCACAATACAAGGAAGAGGTGTTCTACATTGAAGATCCAATCAACACTCTTCAGATCGTAGTGTTAACTCTACTAAGTCAACGAAAGCAACACTCAAAGAAGACACTACGATCAGTCCTCAAGACGTGCATCGTAATCAGAGTTTGGATACCAAGACCAAGCATTGGCAACGGCTCAATCAAGGGTAATATTCTTGACAAGTGCTTATTGAGAGCATCGATGCAAAAAGGACAACCTCTCGATCAAGAAATCAAGAAATAAAGTCTTCAACCCGCCCAAGATAGTAAAGTGATACATCCGACAGGTAGGTGAAACAAAGAGACCGCAGAGTCGTAAAAAAAGTATGTCATGTCACATCAAGTAGCCTACCTCAAGCAACTTGAGATCTGTGGAAGACATTTGAATAGCTTCCAACTGGCTACTTTCCAACCAAGGATTGGGAAGGTGTATAAATGTAGAAGAGCTTCAAAGATCAAAGGTCATTGGAGTTGTGAGTTTTGGAGAGAAGGTGGATCGATCTAATCAAGTGATATAGTGAGTCCAAAGGCTCACTCTACGATCCACCAAGAACACTCGTAAGTCGATCAAGCAAGAAGTAGAAGTGTGAGTTCTACTATGTAGAAGTGAGAGTTCTACTACATGAAGAGTGTTCTGAATCGCCGAGAGAAAGAAGAGCATCATGCCATCCGGATGTCCATCATGGGAAGACTCTAAGTACAATAGAGAAGAGCCATAACACCTTAAGCAAGTCCATCATGGAAGGCATCGAGGAGCAAGAAGGAGATCACAAAAGCCATCTTGGTGACAAGCATGAGAAAGTTTCTAAGTACTCTAAATGTAAGAGCTTATAGTCATCTTAGAAGCCTCTCATGTGCAGTACCATCAAGTACCAAGAAGAATGATCTTCAAGGCAGCTTCATCAAGGGGTCATCCTGAGTAGTTGAGCAACCTAAGAAGTCGAAAGCATCATGCAATACTCAACTCGCTTCTTCAAGGATGATCAAGCCAAGTCGCTAAGGATAGAAGATGTTCGAGCATGAAGACATCTTAGCATTTCAAAGACCGACTCCAACAACAACAAACAAACAACTCAACGAAGCTGTATGGCCTCGAGGGGTCCTTGTCAGAGGGACTAAATGAAGCAGGCCAAGAGGGTCCTTGTCCGGAGGGACTAAACAAAGCAGGCCAAAGGGTCCTTGTCCAAGGGACTAAATGAAGTTCCAAGCCTCGCGGGCTTCAAGAGTTCCTAGGAACTAGAGGAGTCCCAAGGTCAGCCGGGCCTCAAGAGTTCTTAGTGAATCAAGTCCCAAGGTCAGGCTGGGCCTCAAGGAATCGTGAGAGATCTGTGGTGCCGCCTTCCTTAGTGGAAATCCTCGCTAGTTGAAAGCAGTAAGAGTGGATTAGAGCTCGAGTCTCTCGAACCACTTAAAACCCTTGTGTCTTTTACATTATGTCATTTACATTATGTCGCTATATAATCGTTCTAACCGCTATAACTCGAACAATGTATATGTAATATGTTCTAACCGCTTATGTTTACATAACTAAACTAACCCAACATAACGTAAATGTATTTGAAATAAAAAGGATGATTACTTTAGAATATATCAACTAACAATCGGGGAAAGTTTTACTTAGCTAATCGCTTTGAGTCCGATTTGCAAAAGATTCTTATGTTTGTCATATACTTAAATATGAACAATACAACATAAAAACCGTAAAAGTATTTGCTATAAACAAGAAAAGGATCTATTCAACCCCCCCTTCTAGATCTATGAAGAGGCCACGCCTCCGAACTAACAGACTGGTGCTATCTCGTAAACTCAAAGATGTCAAAGATATTAATGCCACGATTCTCTTGATCTACATCTTCAAGACCACTTGATCGATTGATGAAAGGCCAACAAGAGCATTGTTCGAAAGGAGCAAAAGTAAAAGTCAGGTACATCAATACCGAACTCAAAGATATCTAAGGTAAATGAATGTTAAGAAACTGACAGAAAAAAGGTACGGTTCCTCACCATTATTAATGTATACATCATAGTTGCACCATCTTATGAACTATGACAGTATTCTGTCAAGAAGTCATAATCTACCTAAAAAGGTGAAGAGAGAAAGTAGTCTCAAGATGGAAAATTCAAATGTCTACAAAATTTCTCTTTAACCAAGTTTTAAGGTCAAGATGACATCTTGAAGAAAATCAAATAGATCATAAAGAGTATCACGCACTGTGATGAACTTTATGTTAAGTAATCATTACTAGTGTGCTAGTATGTATGTACAAGCCTATGTTCTAGGTGTTTGACAACACACAGAGAATGATCAGTTCTACAAGAGGATCTTGCTGATTTGTAGAAACTGATCACATCCATGCAAGATACTCAAAAATTGTAGAGTTGACTCACAATCTATGAACACTTAAACATTGAGAACATAACCCAGCAAATGATAAAACCATCATAGATAGAGGGTGTGTCATTAATTGTCAAATCCTACACACACACACCATCATGCATCTCAAAAATGTATTATCTCAAGATAGTTGCTTGCATGAATATGTCTGTTGGTGATAAACATGATGATTATGCAGCAGCTCAGCACTGACTCCAACAACAACAAACAAACAACTCAACGAAGCCAGGGCCTGAGGGGTCCTTGTCCAGAGGGAATAAATGAAGCAGGGCCAAGAGGGTCCTTGTCCGGAGGGACTAAACAAAGCAGGGCCAAAGGGTCCTTGTCCAAAGGACTAAATGAAGTTCCAAGCTTTACGGGCTTGAAGAGTTCTGAGGAACTAGAAGAGTCCCAAGGTCCTTTGGCCTTGAAGAGTTCTTAGTGAATGAAGTCCCATGGTCAGCCGGGCCTTGAAGGAATCGTAGAGAGATTCTGTCTTGCCCTTCCTTAGTGGAAATCGCTAGTTGAAAGCAGGAAGAGTGGATTAGGAGCTTGAGTCTCGAACCACTTAAAACCCTTGTGTCTTTTACATTATGTCATTTACATTATGTCTATAACTGCTATGTATATTCTAACTGCTTACAACTAAACTAACCCAACGAACAATGTATGCATGATTACGAATATATCAATGAAGGGGAATCTTTTACTTATTCCGCTATGCTTGAAAAGATTCTTATGTTTGTCATATACTTAAATATGAACAATACAACATAAACCAGAAAAGTATTTGAAATAAAAAGGATCTATTCAACCCCCCCTTCTATATCTATTGTGCCCTCTGGGAACTAACAGACTCTACTAGTCACGGGTAAAACAATTATATACCTAAACAAGGATGCATCTTCTGTGGACAAGTCGACCTCCCTTAAAGACATGCCGACTTTCCTTAAAGACATGTCTTGGACAATGCAGTCAACGTACTTCATTACATAGACTCCGTAATCTAAAACATTCTTTTGTTCAAGTCGGACTGCCTTAAATGCCCAAACCATCTTTTTCTTTGAAAAGTTTTTCTCAAGGCTGTAAATCCGCATATAACGTTTGCAACAAAATCACATTGTACATTAAAAACATAATGCTAATAGGACATTTCTGTAACTAACAAAACAAAGATTACTGTGTTTTTGTAACTAACACAAACAAAATAAACAAAATTCCTTGTTTGTATACAACAAAGAAGAATACAAAATATATACATATGATGAATTTAAAACTTACATCACTTGGATTTAGCAAAGATGTTAGGTTGGTTGCACGGATTTGCCAATTTCCTTTTGCTTGGTTGTTTTTCTCTTAAATTCGCAGCTAAGATTTTAGTTTGGTTGCGTATATTTCAGATGGACAAGAAGGAGCAACTACGCATTTGATTTAGGTGGACTAAGAGTCCGTAGTTTAGTTCTGCGAACGGTTATTATCTTAAAACGGTGTCGTTTTCATATTAAACCTAGCCTCCACAGTATTAAACTGCGAACAAGACTTCAAAGTTTACCAGTTTCAGTTGTCATATGACATCGTTTGTGTAAGACCCCGAATTTTATGAAATGAAAGTATTCAATTTTCTTATAATTATTATTCTGTTTAGTAAATGGTTAAATTGATAAAAGGTTAAAATTAAGAGTATTATGTGAAAATTTTACAAAGTAAGCAAGTTGATATAAAATATTCGTTTGGTCGGGGAATATTCTTTTTGTCGGGGAATATTCGTACGACGACACAATCATTGGTGGACCCCACAATGGAATAATTGTCGGATATAGAAAGCGATAGAAATAACTTTTATAAAAATAACGACAAAACTTTTTACCGTTAAACTGTTGAAATATCCGGTGATAAAAGTATAGTAATACGCGTGGTTGCACAGTAGCACACGATATTGCACAGTATCTCTGATTATTGATGCTTACGTGAGAAGTCACTCAGTTTTATTCTATTATTGCCACAATAATTGTTGCATAATATCTCATATTATTAATTCAATTATTGTCACAGTATCATCTGCACAATATTTTATATTATTAAATCAATAATTGAGACGACAAAGTTATTCATATTATTATTTGCATTATTGACAATGTCTAAAAAGTTCTGTCAAGGAAAGGGGTTTGTGAAAGTAGTATGCGTAAGACCCCAACTTTTATGAATAAAGATGAATTTTCTATAAATATCATTTTTGAATATTATTGAATGAATTTGATATAATGTTATAATTGTGGGTAATATTTATAAATTTTGCAAAGTAAGCAAGTTGTTATATAATATTCGATTGGTCGGGAAATATTCATTTTAACAGGGAATATTAGTACAACGGCACAATCATCGGTGGACCCCCACAACGGAATTATTGTCGGATTGAGAAAACGACAAAAATACTTTATGAAAATAACGACGGAAGTTTTACTGGTTAATCGTTGAAACACCCGGTGTTAAAAGTAAAATGCAAGATACGCGAGAGTTAAGAATACACAGTATTGATTATTGATGCTTACGTGAGAAGTCACCGGTTTTGTTCAATTATTATTCAAAGAATTCTCTTGATAATATCTCACGTTATTTGATTCAATTATTGTCAATATTTTATAATCAAGGATTGAGATGACAAAGTTATTAATATTATTATTTGCAATATGAACGATGTCTAGAAGTTCTGTCAAGGAGAGGTTTGGGCACCTAATTGCACGCCAATAGGGAGAAATCCTTATTGGAAAGCCCCCTCTTTTCTGGGAACGACCTGATCGATTAATATTGTGAATTATAATAATGATGATGAGTTTTGTTTTATTAGTATTATTAATGTAATAAAACAAAAAAACTTTTTATATAAAACATAATACTTTTATAAAGTTATTCGTTTTATTAGACCAATAGTAAAATCTTTTTATATAAAACAGAATACTTTTATAAAGTTATCTGTTTTAGTAGATAATAATTAGAATATATTATATTTTATTATGCATAATATTTGCATAATGCCTGCATAGTGTTTGCATGATAAAATCTTTTTATATAAAACAGAATACTTTTATAAAGTTATTCATTTTATTAGATTATAAATAGAATATATTATATTTTATTGTAAACCAAACTGATCATCCGTTTAAAGTAAATCAAACTGGACCATTCATGAATTAGTTACTATGCGGTCCATTCTTTCTATAAATGAAGCTCATTCCTTCATTATTTCTTACTTAATTCAATTAAACTCTAGAGAGAGAAACTATAGAGAGAGTTCTTCTTCTATAATCTTGAACGTATTTCTTTAGAGTTTAAGAAAGTTTTGAGCGTAGTGCAAGTTTTCTTTGAGTATATCCTCGCCCTACCAGTCAAAATACTCTTCTTTTACGGTAAGAGATATTATTTGTTGTACTCGTTAGGGGTATTCCTTCTTTCTTATTGGTAAAATTCTTTTGTTATTCCATTCTTTATTATTCTGTTGGAATAAACTGTATACGCGGGATACCCTATACTTGGTGAAATTCTTCTGTTATTCTATTATTTATTATTCTATTGGAATATCCTATCTGTGCGTTTACGCATGACCTGGTTCCGTTGTTTATTATTCTGTTGGAACATCCTGTCTGTGCGTTTACGCATGACCTGGTTCTATTATTTATTATTCTGTTGGAATATCCTGTCGATGCGTTTACGCATGACCTGGTTCCATTATTTATTATTCTGTTAGAATATCCTGTCGGTGCGTTTACGCATGACCTGGTTACATTATTTATTATTCTATTGGAATAACATGTCTGTGCGGTCTATCGCATACCTGGTGATTTCTTTTGTTATTCCATTCTTTATTATACTCTGTTGGTTAAAGTTTTGACTTCTATACTCCATGAAATTAGTGGAATATCCTTGATATTTGCGCTTCATCCAGTATCTTTTCATGAAAATATTCTTCTGAGCATTCTTGAGTGTTACTCTACAAAGCAGTATCATGTTGACAATTTGGACGTTATCGCCCTAGATAAATTAATTCTTGAACTTGTTTTATTGAATTCTTATATCATTGTCATCATCCTCATGTTTATATTTTGTTGAAAGTCATCCGTGGCCTCTGTAGTGCATAGATGGACTTGGTATGATTATGACAGGATTATTAAGTGTAATCATGACCGTAATGTTACAAATGATGTGGAAAAAGTCCTTATTGACCCGTAGTGCATTGATGGACAGTTGTTGGCATGATCATGACCATTGATGAATACACGAATATCCTTGGCTGTGGTGCATGGATAATTTGTGGTTGTGATACTAATGAATATCCTTGGCCGTAGTGCAGGGATGATGTGGATTATCTATTAAGCTGAGTCTCAGCGATAAAAGTCATGAAAAACCTTTTAAATCATAGAAGATAGTAAATTTTATTCTCTACTTGACTCTTCTAATGGATTACTTGTTTCGCTGCAGTTAAACTTGATGTTTGTTATATTTTATCAGTTTAACACTGTTGAAGGCTAATGATAATTTATTCTGCATTATCTTAGTCATAATATTTCTTACTGGGCTAGTTGAGCTCACCCTTTTGCTTTCATTGTACTCTTCAGGAAATGAGAATGTAGCAGGGACTAGTCGGGGAACAGAGTGATGATCCAGATAATAGCATTAGTAGTCCTCACTATTCTATAAAATAGTGTGATAATAAATGTAATGAGGACCCCATTGAGTTTGTATATTGTCTAGATGACAATATTTGTATTAAAACTCACAGCATATGTTTAGTCATATTTTAAACGACTGTTGTATAATTAAGTTGTATTTGAATTTTGTACCATGTATTTGGCGACTCAGAATAGGTGATGTTTACCGATTTTGGGGGCGTCACAGTTGTTATCAAAACTTAGGGATATGATCCTTGACTAAGATGTGAGAATAGAACTAGGAGGGGAGAGACGGGGAATTCCTTCGCTAGTATGACCTACCTAAGTTTATTTGATATTTAATTGGTCAGTCAGAATATAGGGATAATATGTTACATGTCAATTAACCTTTGTTTTGTGGCAGTATCTGAAAATGACATTCGAGAATGTTGAGAATAGCAATGGAGCACAAGCGCACCGTTGATTCACCACATAACAATAATCGAGGATAATGTGTATCGTGAAGGCGACAATCCTCATGCAAACAACAACACCGACCAAATGATGAATGATGGAATGTTCAGAGGCTTTATGCAATTCATGCAATGCAGAAGAGAGAGCGGCCTCGTCCAAAATATAGGTGGAAAACATTGGAAACTCTCGCATCAATGTAAGCAGTTCAAGGAGCTGGGACCACAGGAGTTTATTGGAGAGCCAAAACCACTTAAGGCGGAAGCATGGATAAAGCAGATCACCAAGATATTTGATGTCTTTGGATGCTTGAGGAGCAAAAGGTTCCTTTTCACGCTTTTTATGTTGCGAGGAGAGGCAGACATCTGGTAGGAATCGTAAAGCGACTCAACTCGCCTTGACCGAAGATGTCTTGGGAGAAGTTCCAAGAACTATTCAACGACAAGTACTTTCTCGAAAGTATTCATCACATAAAAGAGGTAGAGTTCATCAAGTTGGAGCAGAATAATATGACCGTGTCGTAGTACGAAGCGAAGTTTACCGAGTTATCTCAGTTTGCGTCCCACTTGATGGATAATGAAAAGAGAATGACGCGAATGTTTTTAAGAGGTTTAAAACCGGAGATACGTCAACATCTTATTTCTCATAAACTGTGTTTGTATTCAGATGTTGTAAATAGGACTCAGTTAGTAGAGCGCGATAACGAGTCAACACAACCAAAAGAGAGCAACCGACAAAATGATAATACCAATGAGAGCAGTCATCGAAGCGGTGACAACAAGCATGGAGGGAATCAACAGGCCAGAAGTGGTAACCACTTCGGTGGTAATCAGGGCCAAAATAATAAGAATGGACATTTCAAGAAGAGGAGATTCAACAATGATGGAAAGACGTCAGCACCAGCACCCGTTGTTAAGGAAGGAGAACGACCACCTATCATATGCTTCAAATACGGAGGGAGGACACACATCGGTCCAAACTGCGCGATGTCGCCAGTCAAAGCATGTTATAATTGTGGAAGAGAAGGTCACTTAGCTGATTTTGTCGTTCATCAAGACAAGTTTAGCCAGGATGGAGGCACCAAAGGCCGCCTCGTAAAAGTCAAAGCTTGGTAGAGTGCAAGGGAGAGCGTTTGTTGTGACCTCCCGAGAAAGCAAGGAACCCGAATGAGGTCATCACGGGTAAGCTTATCATAAACTCTAGCGAAGTCTATACTTTATTTGATCTGGGTTACGCCCATTCTTTTATTTCTCCTACTTGCGCTCAACGATTAAATTTGACCGGAGAAATTAGACTTTGACTTATCCGTGGAAACTCGGTTGGGAGAAACTTTCATTACATCCACTTTGTTTATAAGTCTTGTTTGGTTCAAATCGGTACCCTCACATTACCTGTCGATCTTATTTCATTGAAAATACTTGCATTTGATGTGATTCTAGGGATTGATTGGTTAACTACTCATCATGCTAAAATTGATTGTTTTCGTAAGGTTGTTAGCTTTCATATTCCTAATCAACCTATTATGCGAATTCAAGCGACCAAACCATTAAAATCAATCATGGTCATCTCAAGCCATAAAGCTATTCATTTATTGAAAAACGGATGTCAAGCTTTCTTAGCTCATGTCACGGATCTAAACAAAAATACATCAGTTTTGAATGATATTTCTATTGTTAATAAATTCCCTGACGTATTCCCTAAAGAACTTCCTGGCCTACCCCCAGAGCGTGAAATTGAATTTTGTATCGACCTTGAACCCGGTACAAAACCCATTTCCAAAGCCCCATATCGAATGGCTCCTATTGAACTTCAGGAGTTAAAGACCCAATTGCAAGAATTGTTAGACATTGGTTTCATTCGTCCCAAGACGTCTCCTCGGGGTGCTCCTCTGTTTCTATTCGTGAAGAAGAAAGATGGGAGTATGCGACTTTGTATTGATTATTGGGAGTTGAATCATGTCACCATCAAAAATAGGTACCCATTTCCACGTATTGATGACCTGTTTGACCAGTTGCAAGGAGCCAAATTCTTTTCAAAGATTGATCATCGTTCCGGATATCACCAATTGAAGATCAGAACCGATGACATTCCAAAGACGACTTTCAGAACTCGATACGGGCATTATGAATTCCTAGTCATGCCCTTTGGATTGACTAATGCTCCTGCTGCCTTCATGGATATGATGAACCGAGTATTCAAGGAATATTTGGATCACTTTGTGGTCGTCTTTATTTATGACATCCTTATTTATTCCAAAAGCCGCGGAAGATCATGAGAAGAACACTTGAGGTCGATACTCCAAAAGCTTCGTGAATACAAGCTTTATGCCAAGTTGAAGAAATGTGAGTTCTGGCTTGAGGAACTAGCATTCCTTGGGCACGTAGTATCAAGTCATGAAATACATGTTGACCCGGCTTTAAGAAAGATTGAAGCAATTCAAAGTCGGGAGCAACCTAAATCAATTAATCAGAAAGCACGTAGCTTTCTCGGCTTAGCTGGTTATTATCGGAGATTCGTGGAAGAATTTTCTCGAATAGCTACTCCATGAACTCAGCTGACTCGGAAAGATACAAAGTTCGGTTGGAGCAAAGAATGTGAGAAGATTTTTAAAGAACTCAAGAGGAGACTCATTTCAAAGACTGCTCGACAATACCATCCGGCTCGGAGGATTTGTCATCTCAAATGATGCTTCTAGCAAAAGGTTGGGATGTGTTCTCATGCAACATGGGAAAGTCATAGCCTATGCCTCAAGACAACTCAAAGAATATGAGAGGAATTATCCTACTCATGACCTAGAGTTAGCAGCTGTTGTCTTCGCACTTAAAATTTGGAGGCATTACTTATATGGGGAGAAGGTGGAGATCTTTACGGATCATAAAAGCCTCAAATATTTCTTCACTCAAAAGGAACTCAACATGCGACAACGACGTTTACTTGAACTGTTGAAAGATTATGATCATACCATCCAATACCATCCTGGAAAAATGAACGTGGTAGCTGACGCATTGATTAGAAGATCATATACAAGTACGAGTGCGATATTGTCAACAAAAAGGCCCATTTTGTGTGACTTGCAAAGGATGAAGATAGAGTTAAAGACTCCAGGGACCCATGTGATGATGGCGAATATACGAGTAGAACTGACTTTAATTGATAAAGTTAAAGCTGCTCAAGCTACAAACCTGGAGCTGATGCGTATGAGGAAGAAAGTGCAAGAAGGTGCTATGCCGGAAGCAAGAATCGATGAAGAAGGAATACTTCGAGTCAACTCCAGACTTTGTGTTCATAACGACCCTGATTTAAAGTATAAAATCATGATGGAGGCGCACAACACACCGTTTGCAATCCATCTTGGGAGTACTAAAATGTATCATGATATTCGTCATACATTTTGGTGGAGCAATATGAAGAGAGAGATAGTGTTGTTTATCTCAAGGTGTCTAACTTGTCAACGAGTTAAAACGGAGCATCAAGTACCAAAAGGTCCATTGCAACCACTTGAAATTCCAGAATGGAAGTGGGAGCACATTACCATGGATTTCAAGCTACGGTCTTCCTAAGGTTTCTCAAGGTATAGATGCAATTTGGGTCATTATTGATAGATTGACCAAGTCTCCGCTCATTTCTTACCGACACGAGAAACTTATACACTTGAACGTCTTGCTCAGTATGTACATAAATGAGATTGTAAGATCGCATGGTATGCCAAGATCCATAGTTTTGATCGAGACCCAAGATTCACTTCACGATTTTGGGTTAGTTTGCGTAAAAGCTATGGGCATGATTTACTGATTTAGCTCTAAGATATCATCCTCGGGACGGACGAAGGCAATCGGAGAGGACTATTCAAACTCTTGAAGATTTATTAAGACTCGTGTCCTTGACTTCAAGGGAAGTTGGGATAAGTTCTTACCATTGGTGGAGTTTTCCTACAACAACAGTTATCAAGCAAGTATGGCATGACTCCATTTGAGGCGTTGTATGGAAGAAAGTGTCGCTCTCCAAAGATTACGGGATGAGGTGGGTGAAGCAACGTTGTTGGGACCGGAGTTGGTACGTATGACTACGGAAAAGATTCAAACGATCCGACAACGTATAAAACCTCACAAGATCGACAAAAGAGTTATGCTGATCTTCATCGAAAGGACGTGGAATTCGATATAGGAGATCATGTGTTATTATGTGTTGCTCCATGGAAAGGAGTTACGAGATTTGGAAAGAGAGAAAAGCTCAATCCTCGATTCATCGGCCCATTTTTAATCCTCGATCGAGTAGGAACTGTGGCCTATAGACTCGCTTTACCGCCAAGTATGTCTCGTGTTCATAACGTTTTTCACATATCCATATTACGTAAATATATGGAAGACCCGAAACACATTATTGAGTTAGAACCGGACGAAATAGCGGAAGATTTGACGTATGAAGAGGTTCCTATTCAAATCTTGGATAAGAAGGAACATATTCTACGCTTCAAGGTTATACCTCAAGTCAAAGTTTTGTGGAGAAACCACGATGTTGAGGAAATGACTTGAGAGTTAAAATCTGAAATGAAATCAAGGTATCCTTACCTCTTCGACATACCAGGTACGTACCCTAATTTCGAGGGAAAAATTTCATAAGAAGGGGAGGTTGTAAGACCCCAACTTTTATGAATAAAGATGAATTTTCTATAAATATCATTTTTGAATATTATGGAATGAATTTGATATAATGTTATAATTGTGGGTAATATTTATAAATTTTGCAAAGTACGCAAGTTGTTATATAATATTTAATTGGTCGGGGAATATTCGTTTTAACAGGGAATATTCGTACAACGGCACAAACATTGGTGGACCCCACAACGGAATTATTGATGGATTGAGAAAACGAAAAAAAATACTTTATGAAAATAACGATGAAAGTTTTACCGTTAATCGTTGAAACACCGGTGTTAAAAAAAGTACAAATGTCTGGCGTGAAGTTGCATAAAGAAAGATTACACGGTATTGATTATTGATACTTACGTGAGAAGTCACCCGGTTTTATTCAATTATTATTACAAATAATCACGCATAGTATCTCACGTTATTTGATTCAATTATTGTCAATATTTTATAATCAAGGATTGAGATGACAAAGTTATTAGTATTATTATTTGCAATATTAACGATGTCTAGAAGTTACATCAAGGAGAGGTTTGGTCACCTAATTGCGGCGCCAATAGGAGAAATCCTTATTGAAAGCCCCTCTTTCCCGGAACGACATTCGGTCGATTAATATTGTGAATTATAATATTGATGATGAGTTTTGTTTTATTAGTATTATTAATGTAATAAAAGCGGAAAAGCTTTTATATAAAGCAGAATACTTTTATAAAATTATTCGTTTTATTAGACTAATAGTAAAATCTTTTATATAAAACATAATACTTTTATAAAGTTATCATTTTTATTAGACAATAATTAGAATATATTATATTTTATTATGCATAGTGTGTCTACATAGTGCTCGTGATAGTATTTGCATAGATAGTAAAATCTTTTATGTAAAATAGAATACTTTTATAAAGTTATTCGCTTTATTAGATTATAAATAGAATATATTATATTTTATTGTAAACCAATCTGGACCCGTCTGCTTAAAGTAAATCAATCTGGACCATTCATGAATTAGTTACTTATCGGGTCCATTCTTCTATAAATAGAAGCTCATTCCTTCATTATTTCTTTACGAATTCACTTAAACTCTAGAGAGAAACTATAGAGAGAGTTCTTCTTCTATAATCTTGAGCGTATTTCTTTAGAGTTTAAGAAAGTTTTGAAGCGTAGTGCAAGTTTTCTTTGAGTATATCCTCGCCTACCCGGTCAAAAATACTCTTCTTTTATGGTAAGGGATATTATTTGTTGTACTCGTTAGGGTATTCCTTCTTTCTTATTGGTGAAATTCTTTTGTTATTCCATTCTTTATTATTACTTTTGAATAACTGTGATATGATGGATACCCTATACTTGGTGAAATTATTACATTATTCCATTATTTATTATTCTCGTTGGAACATCCACATCCATGCGTTTACGCATGACCTAGTTCTCGTTGTTTATTATTTTGGAACATCCCATGCGTATGCGTTTACGCATGACTGGTTCCATTATTTATTATTCGTTGGAATATCCTATCGGTGCTTACTGGATGACTGGTTCCATTATTTATTATTATTCATTGGAATATCCGCTTCGGTGCATTTACGCATGACTTGGTTCCATTATTTATTATTTTGTTGGAATAACTCGTTATGCATGCGATTTATCGTGATGCCCGGTGATTTCTTTTTGTTATTCCATTCTTTATTATACTCGGTTTGGTTAAAGTTTTGACTTTATACTTAATGAAATTAGTAGAATATCCTTGATATTTGCGCTTCATCCAAAGATCTTTCATGGAAATAGTCTTACGAGCATTCTTGAATTTTACTCTACAAAGCAAGATTATCATGTTGACAATTTGGACGTTATCAGTTCCTAGATAAATTAATTCTTGAACTTGTTTTATTGAATTCTTATATCATTGTCATCATCCTCATGTTTATATTTTGTTGAAAGTCATCTATGGCCTGTAGTGCATAGATGGACTTGGTATGATTATGACCGAGGATTATTCGGTGTAATCATGGACCGTAATGTTACAAATGATGTGGAAAAAAGTCCTTATTGAATTCAGAGTGCATTGATGGACGAGTTGTTGGCATGATCATGACCATTGATGAATACGAATATCCTTGGTCGTGGTGCATGGATAATTTGTGGTTGTGATACTAATGAATATCCTTGGCCAGTAAAGGGATGATGTGGATTATCTATTGTTGAGTCTCGTGATAAAAGTCATGAAAAACCTTTTAAATCATAGAAGATAGTAAATTTTATTCTCTACTTGACTCTTCTAATGGATTACTTGTTTATTGCAGATTAAACTTGATGTTTGTTATATTTTATCGGTTTAACATTGTTGAAGGCTAATGATAATTTATTATCGCATTATCTTAGTCATAATATTTCTTATCGGGCTAGTTGAGCTCACCCTTTTGCTTTCATTGTACTCTTGAGAAATGAGAATGTAGCGAGAGGACTAGTCGAGAACGAGTGATGATCCGGATAATAGCATTAGTAGTCCTCACTATTCTCTAAAATAGTGTGATAATAAATGTAATGAGGACCCCATTGAGTTTGTATATTGTCTAGATGACAATATTTGTATTAAAACTCACAGCATATGTTTAGTCGTATTTTACACGACTGTTGTATAATTAAGTTGTATTTGAATTTTGTACCATGTATTTGGCGACTCAGAATAGGTGATGTATACCGATTTTGGTGGTGTCACAGTATGCACACAAGCCAATAATGTTTGATGATAAAGCATATACTTTGTAACAATCTTATTCATTTATTAATAAAAAGTATTAATTTATTAAAGATTTTTAATTATCTACATAATGCTGCTTTATAATATGTGATAAACCCAAAGTTTTAAGCAATGCTTTTAGAATAATGATGATGATCATTCTAATGAGATCTAAATTTTTAGAAAGCTTAAAACTAAAATAGTTCTCAATCGTTGGATTACTAAATTGGGAATTAGTGAATTCGGATAGATTGGTACATACGTTGCTTGCTCATTGGATGATGATGATTGTTCTCATGATCATTTGTGTGAAGACACTAAAGTAAGTATGTGACGCCCCCAAAATAGGTATACAACACCCATTCCGAAAGTCACAAATACACATGGTATGTAAAGCAAACTACAACTTCAATAATACAATTGTCGTGCAAAATACGACATAACACATATTTGTGAGTTTAAATACAAATATTATCTTCTAGACAATATCCATACTCAAATAAGTCTTCATTACAATTATTCAAACACTATTTTACAGAAATAGTGAGGACTGTTAAAATATCTTTCTAGAACCATCACTCCATACCCCGACTAGATCTTGCTATGTTCTCACCTCCTAAGAAGAAAAATGGAACAAAAAGGAAAAATGTGAGCTCAACTAGCCCAGTAAAGAATATTATGACTAAGATAATATACAACAAATTATCATTAGTCTTCAACAGGAAAAAATCTAATAGAATATAATAGACAACAAGTTTTAGATCAACAAAAAATAAAATGAAACAACAATCCATTAGAAGAGTCACGTGAGAGAATGAATTCTACTATCTTCTAAGATTTAAAAATCCATCATCAATATTTTATCCTCAGAATAACAATCAATATACATATTTAATCAAATATTCATCTTTGCACTACTGAGCCAAAGATATTCATTTTGTATCAACAATGGTCATGTTCATCTCAACACATGTTCATCTTTGCACTACGGGCCAAAGATATTCATCAGTTAATCATTCATCTTTGCACTACAGGCCAAAGATATTCAGTGACATCATCATTTAAGACTGAGGATGATGAAAAATATTTTAAAGAAAATGAATCCCGTGAGACAGAAGGACAAATATTAGAGATTCGTATTACAGTTTATCCAAGATCAATAATACTCCATAATAAACTATAGTAGAGTAAAATTCAAAAATGAAGATCAAAACACGGATTTAATTTCAAGAATAAGGGTCATAACAGATAACTTGGAAGAAAAAAAATAATTTTTTTTTTTGTGAAACGATACCCGTGAATAAAGATTGCATCTGGCCAAAGAAGAAAGTGAATAAAGACTCGTGAACCGTGAATCGTGAACAAGACTCCCATGAAAAGTTCTAAATTTGATAAAAGTTCGAGACTAATATTCCTATGAAATGATATTAGATGAAGCGAAATTTTTAATCATTTCAGGAATTATAAAAGCAATACTTACCATAGTAAGTTCAAATTTAAGAATACGAGAAGAAATAATATTGCTTACGTAATATGGAGTACGAAAGGAAATAATACTTCTCACGAGTGTTGCAATAAAATAATGTCCTTTACCTTAGTAGAAGTTGGATTTGACTGGAATATCGGATATTATTCTGAGAAAATCTTACAGAAAAACTACGCTCAAAGTATTCTTATACTCAAGAAAAATACTCACAATACTTTAGAATAAGAATTTCTAATTTATGAATTGCTGCGTTGAGGAAGAAGGGTTATCCCTCTATTTATAGTGCAGGACGGAGGAAGAAAACCAAATGAGCTGCCTAACTTTTTCTGCCAAATTCTTTACTGCCAAATTTTTCTTCAATCATGTCTAACCTTTCCTTTTCATTCATTGCCTAACTCTTATTTTTCCAATAGGTGAGGCCCACAAGTTTGGAAAAAACACAAGCTTTGCAGAGAATTAAATGACCATCCACAACAAAACAAAGCATACTTGCAAGAATTTCTTCCACCCACCAACTAATTCCACCAATCAATGGCCTTTATTCCACAAATTGAAAATCAAGTTTTGCAGAAGAATTCTCACCAACCAACTTAGGAAAATCAAAGATATACTGCTATGCATTCGAATGCAATTTGCTTACTCCATCTTTTAATCACATGCTTATATATATATATATATTAAAAAATTATAATATATATATATATATATATATATATATATATATATATATATATATATATATATGAATGAATATTTTATCGGAGAAAAAATAATTGTCAAAATTTCAACAATTATTTCATGCTAAAATTCCTTCATTTATATCCACATAAAATAAATATTTTTTTATCATATAAATCAATAATTAATTATTTACAAATAATATTATGAGAATCACAATAATGACAATGAAAGCCGCTCTCAGGAAAGAGGGGCTTTTCCGATAAGGATTTCTCCTTATGGCGCATAATTAGGTGACCAAATCTCTCCTCGATGTAACTTTCTAGACATTGCCAATAATGCTATCTAATAATATTATTCAAATAATATAAATTATTGATCTGATAATGGGAAATACTATACAGTGGCAATTATTGAAACAACAATAATATAAAATATCAACGCAGCAATTATTGAATCAATAAAATAAAATATTGAATAAAGAATTACCGTAATAATTATTAAGAAGGCTTTCTTCACGTAAAGAATCAATAATTCAACAATATTGTGCAATACCAGTGCCATCTTTGTGCAACCACGCCAGACATCAGATTTTAACGACCGTGTAATCCAATGTTGTTAATTTGGTAATAATTACGCCATTATTTATAAAACTCAAACTTGTCGTTTTCTTCATTCGATGATTATTCCGTTATGGGGCCCACAAATGATCATGTCTGGCCGTATTTGCGGATATTCCCGAACAAAAAAGAATATTTCCACGACCAAACGAATATTCCCCGACAACAATGATTATTTTATAACTACTTGCTTATTTTGCAAAATTTGCACATTTCACCCATAACCAAAGCATTATATCAAATTAATTTCTTAAGATAATAAATAGAGGAAATTCAAATTTATTCATAATAAGTTGGGGTCTTACAACATCCCCTCCTTATGAAATTTCGTCCTCGAAATTGATGTACGTACCTAGAATGTCGAAAAGGTGAGGGTACCTCGCTTTCATTTCCGATTCCAACTCCTAGATCATTTCTTCAATAGCATGGTTCCTCCATAAAACCTTAACTTGTGGTATAACCTTGGTGCGTAGGACATACAGGTATCTCCTCGTACGTTAAATCCTCGGCTATCTCGTCTGGTTCTAACGCAATAATATGGTTCGGGTCTTTCACATATTTAAGAAGCATAGATATGTGAAAAACATTATGAACACGAGACATGCTTGGAGGTAATGCGAGTCTATAGGCCACATTTCCTATTCGGTCAAGAATTTCAAATGGACCAAAAAATCGTGGATTGAACTTTCCTCTCTTCCCAAATCTTGTAACTCCCTTCCATGGAGCAATACGTAACAGTATATGATCTCCAATATTAAATTCCACGTCCTTTCGATGAAGATCAGCATAACTCTTTTGTCGATCTTGTGAGGTCTTTATACGTTGTCGAATAATTTGGATCTTTTCTGTAGTCATGCGTACTAATTCTGGTCCCAACAATGTTGCTTCTCCCACCTCATCCCAAAGATATCGGAGAACGACACTTAGATCCATACAACGCCTCGAATGGAGCCATGCCTATACTTGCTTGATAACTGTTGTTGTAGGAGAATTCCACCAGTGGCAAGTACTTATCCCAACTTCCTTTGAAATCTAGAACACAGAGTCTTAATAGATCTTCAAGAGTTTAAATAGTCCTCTCTGATTGTCCGTCTATTTGAGGATGGTATGCTGAACTGAATCGTAAATCCATGCCAATAGCTTTCTACAAGCTAACCCAAAATCATGAAGTGAATCTTGGGTCACGATCCGAAACTATGGATACTGGCATGCCATGCAATCTCACAATCTCATTCACTTACATACGAGTAAGACGTTCAAGGGAATAAGTCTCACGTATATGCATGAAATGAGCAGACTTGGTTAATTTATCAACAATAACCCAAATCGCATCTATGCCTTGAGAAACTTTGGGAAGACCCGTAACGAAATCCATAGTAATGTGTTCCCACTTCCATTTCGGAATCTCAAGTGGTTGCAATGGACCTTTTGGCACTTGATGTTCCGTCTTTACTCGTTGACAAGTTAAACGCCTCGAGATAAAATCCGTGATCTCTTTCTTCATATTGTTCTACCAAAATGTGTGTCGAATAGCATGATACATTTTGGTACTCCCAGGATGGATTACAAATGGTGTGTTGTGTGCCTCCATCATAATTCTATGCTTCAAGTCAGAATCGTTAGGAACGCAAAGTCTGGAGTTGACTCAAATTATTCCTTTTTCATCGATTCTTGCTTCTGGAATAACACCTTCTTACACTTTCTTCTTCATACGCATCAGCCCCAGGTCTGTAGCTTGAGCATCTTTAACTTTATCGATTAAAGTCGGTTCTACTCGTATATTTTCCATCATCACGTGGGTCCCTGGAGTCTTTAACTCAATCTCCATCATTTGTAAATCGTACAAAATGGTCTTTGTGTTAACAACATCGCACTCGTACCTACATACGATCTTCTACTCAATGCATCAGCTACTACGTTTGCTTTTCAGGATGGTATTGAATGATATGATCGTAATATTTCAACAGCTTGAGCCAACATCGTTGCTGCATGTTGAGTTCCTTTTGGGTGAAGAAGTATTTGAGGCTTTTATGATCCGTATAGATCTCCACTTTCTCCCCATACAGGTAGTGTCTCCAGATTTTCAATGCGAAACGACTGCTGCCAACTCTAGATCATGAGTAGGATAATTCCTCTTATATTCTTTGAGTTGTCGTGAGGCATAAGCTATGACTTTCCCATGTTACATGAGAACACATCCTAACCCTTTGCACTCAAGCATCATCAGATATAACAAATCCATCCGAACCGGATGGTATTTCCGAGCACAGTGCCGAGATGAGTCTCCCGTTGAGTTCTTGAAACTCTTCTCATAATCCTCGCTTCTAACCGAATTTTGTATCTTTACTGAGTCACCGAGTTAATCTGAGTAGCGATTTGAGAAAATCCTTCCACTTAATCTCCGATAGTAACTCAAATTTAAGTCCAAAAGCTACGACTTCGATCATCGATTTCGGTTGTTCCAACTTTGTATTGCTTCAATCTTCGTCGGGTCAACAGATACTCCATGTTTTGACACCATGTGCCCAAGGAATGCTACTTCCTCAAGCCAGAACTCGCATTTCTTCAGCTTGGCATATAGCTTGTTTTCATGAAGCCTTTCAAGTATCAGCTTCAAATGGTGCTCATGATGTTCATGGCTTTTGGAATAGATGAGGATGTCATTAATAAAGACAACAACGAACTGATCCAAATATTCCTTGAATAATCTGTTCATCATATCCATGATAGCAGCAGGAGCATTAGTCAATCTAAAAGACATGACTAAGAATTCATAATGCCCGCATTCGAAGTTCGGCGTCTTTGGAATATCCTCAGTTTTAATATTCAGCTGATGATATTCAGAACGAAGGTCGATCTTTGAAAAGAATTATGCTCCTTGCAATTGGTCAAACAGGTCATCAATGCGAGTTAGCGGATACCTATTCTTGATGGTGACATGGTTCAATTCTCGGTAGTCAATACAAAGTCGCATACTCCCGTCTTTCTTCTTTATGAATAAAATAGGAGCACCCCAAGGAGATGTACTAGGATGAATGAAACCGATGTCTAATAACTCATGTAGTTGGACTTTTAACTCCTGAAGTTCAATAGGAGCCATTCGATATGGGGTTTTGTACCCGGTTCAAGGTCAATAAAGAATTCAACATCACGTTCTGGGGGTAGACCGGGAAGTTCTTCAGGAAATACATCAGGAAATTCACTAACAACAGAAATATTATTCAAATCTGACTTGTCTTTGTTCAAATCCATAACATGGGCTAAGAAAGCTTGACATCCGCTTTTTCAATAAACGAATAGCTTTATGGCTTGATATGACAAATGGATCGATTTTAGTGGTTTAGTTGTTTGAATTTGTATGACATGTTGGTTAGGAATATGAAAACTAACAACCTTACGAAAACAATCAATTTTGGCATGATGAGTAGTTAACCAATCAATTTCTAAAATCACATTAAAAACAAGTATCTTTAAAGAGATAAGATCCACAGGTAATGTGATGGTGCCAACTTGGATTAAGCAAGATTTATAAATAGTGGACGTAACGAAAGTTTCTCCTAACAGAGTCTCCACTGATAAATCAAAGTCTAATTTCTCCGGAGTCAAGTTTAAACATTGAGCAAATGCAGGGGAGATAAAAGAATGTGTAGAACCAGTATCTAGTAAGGTATAAACTTCGCAAGAGTTTATGATAAGCTTACCCGTGATCACCTCGTTCGGGTTCCTTGCATTTTGGCCAGTCACGACAAACGCTCTTCCAGGAACCGCTGATTTTGACTTATCCGGGACAGCCTTTGATGTCACCATCCCTATTGAACTTGGTTTCGCAACTAGACAATCTCTAGCTATATGACCTTCCTTTCCACAGTTATAACACACCTTGGATTGTTGTGGGCAGTTTGGGCTGATGTGTCCCTCTTTCCCGTATTTGTAACAAACGACCAGTGCTTGTTCTCCTCCCCTATAAATAGTTGATGTTTGTGCTGACGTCTTCACGTTATCACTATTGTACCTTCTCTTTTTAAAATCTCCTCCTGACATGCTCCTTTTATTATCACGGCCACGATTACCACCAGAGTGGTTACCGCTTTTATCCTAATGTTTTCCTCCCTGCTGGTTTTCATTGCTCCGATGACCGCTGCCACCGGTATGACCCTGGTGGTGTTCCCTTGGTTGAACATACTCGTTATCTCGCTCTAATAATTGAGCCCTGTTTACAACATCTGAATATAAAGAAAATTTATGAGAGATAAGATATTGCCGAATCTCGGGTTTTAGACCTCTCAGAAACATCCTTGTCATTCTTTCCTCATTCTCTACCAAATGAGGTGCAAACCTGGATAACTCAGCGAACTTCGCCTCATACTGGGACACCGTCATGTTGTTTTGTTCCAGTCTGATAAACTCTACCTCCTTCATATGAAGAATACTTTCAGGAAAGTACTTGTCATTGAATAGTTTCTGAAACGTTTCCAAAGACATGTTGAGTACGGCAGGCTGGGTACGTTTCACAGACTCCCACCAGTAGTCTGCCTCACCGTAAAACATAAATGTGGCGAATGGAACCTTCTGTTCCTCCGTGCATCCCAAGACATCAAATATCTTGGTAATTTTCTTGACCCACGTTTCCACCTTGATCGGATCCGGCTTTCCAATAAACTCTGGTGGTCCCAACTCCTTGAACTGCTTGGCTGTGACAGACCACGCGTTGCTATCACTTTTACCCGTATTTTGTATACGAGTCTCCCTCGCCTGATTTTGCATGAACTGTAAAAAGCTCCTAAACATTCCATCATTCATCGTTTGCTTAGTAGTGTTGTTTACAGGAGGAATATTGCCTTCCTGTTGTACGTTCTCCTGGTTTGTGACTAAAGGTTGTTCCACAGCCTCATACACTCCATTGTTAACGCTTCAGTGACCATTCTTAAATACTGTCATAAAACAAGGGTTAATTAAACAATTTAACATATCACATAATATCCCTATATTATGACCGACCAACAAATAAGCTTAGGTAGTACATATTAGTGAAAGATTTACTCATTTCTCCCCTCCTAGTTCTATTCCCCGATCTCCGCCAGAGACCATATCCCTAAGCTATGATCCCAACTGTGACGCCCCCAAAATAGGTATACAACACCCATTCTGAGTCGCCCAATACATGGTACAGAAAACAGACTACAACTTCAATAATACAATTGTCGTGCAAAATATGACAACACATACTGTGAGTTTAAATACAAATATTGTCTTCTAGATAATATCCACACTCAAATAAGTCCTTATTATAATTATTCAAACACTATTTTACAGAAATAGTGAGGACTGCTAAAACATCTTTCTAGAACCATCACTCCATACCCCAACTAGATCCTGCTATGTTCTCACCTCCTGAGAAGAAAAATGGAACAAAAAGGAAAAGGGTGAGCTCAACTAGCCCAGTAAAGAATATTATGACTAAGATAATATACAACAAATTATCATTAGTCTTCAACAGGGAAAAATCTGATAGAATATAATAGACAATAAGTTTTAGATCAACAAATGCAGCGGAAACAACAATCCATTAGAAGAGTCACGTAGAGAATGAATTCTACTATCTTCTAAGATTTAAAAATCCATCATCAATATTTTATCCTCAGAACAACAATCAATATACATCTTTAATCAAATATTCATCTTTGCACTACAGGCCAAAGATATTCATTTGTATCAACAGTCGATCATGTTCATCTTAACACCTGTTCATCTTTGCACTACGGGCCAAAAATATTCATTAGTTAATCATTCATCTTTGCACTACAGGCCAAAGATATTCAGTAACATCGTCATTTAAGACTGAGGATGATGAAAAATATTTTAAAGAAAATGAATCCCGTGAGACAGAAGGACAAATATTAGAGATTTGTATTACAGTTTATCCAAGATCAATAATACTCCATAATAAACTATAGTGGAGTAAAATTCAAGAATGAAGATCAAAACATGGATTTAATTTCAAGAATAAGGGTCACAACAGATAACTTGGAAGAAAAAAAAATATTTTTTTTTCTTTTGTGAACAATGACAAGAGTGAACAAAGAACTAACCATGAACAATACCGTGAACTCAGAATCGTAAAAAGACTCGTGAAGAAAGAATCATGAATAAGTACCCATGAATAGTACCCAGTCATGAAAAGTTCCAAATTTGATAAAAAGTTCAGACCAATATTCCTATGAAATGATATTAGATGAAGCGAAATTTTTAATCATTTCAGGAATTGTAAAAGCAATACTTACCATAGTAAGTTCAAATTTAAGAATACGAGAAGAAATAATATCACTTACGTAATATGGAGTACGAAAGGAAATAATATTTCTCACGAGTGTTGCAATAAAATAATATCCTTTACCTTAGTAGAAGTTGGATTTGACTAGAATATCAGATATTATTATGAGAAAATCTTGCAGAAAAACTATGCTCAAAGTATTCTTATACTCAAGAAAAATACTCACAATACTTTAGAATAAGAATTTCTAATTTATGAATTGGTGTGTTGAGGAAGGAGGGTTATCCCTCTATTTATAGTGCAGGACGGAGGAAGAAAACCAAATGAGCTGCCTAACTTTTTCTGCCAAAATTCTTTCCTGCCAATTTTTTCTTCAATCATGCCTAACCTTTCCTTTTCATTCATTGTCTAACTCTTATTTTTCCAATAGGTGAGGCCCACAAGTTTGGAAAAAACACAAGCTTTGCAGAGAATTAAATGACCATCCACAACAAAACAAAGCATACTTGTAAGATATATATATATATATATATATATATATATATATATATATATATATTCATATATATATATATATATATGAATGAATATTTTATCGGAGAAAAAAATAATTGTCAAAATTTTAACAATTATTTCATGCTAAAATTCCTTCATTTATATCCACATAAAATAAATATTTTTTATCATATAAATCAATAATTAATTATTTGCAAATACTATTACAGAATCACAATAATGACAACTGTGTAGTTCCGTGAAAGAGGGGCTTTCAGATAAGCATTTCTCCTTCATGGCGCATAATTAGGTGACCAAACCTCTCCTCGATGAACTTTCTAGACCTTGCCAATAATGCTATCTAATAATATTATTCAAATAATATAAATTATTGATCCGATATAATGGGAAAAATCATGCAAGGTGACAATTATTGAAACAACAATAATATAAAATATCAACGCAAATAATTATTGAATCAATAAAATAAAATATTGAGCAAAGAAATTATCAGAACAATTATCGAAAAGGCCTTCACGTAAGAATCAATAATTCAACAATATCTGCAATACCGTGTGCTACTATGCAATCATGCGACATCGTATTTTAACCACGTGTAATCAAACAAGTGTTAATAAAGAATAATTACGCCGTTATTTATAAAAACTCAAACTTGTCGCTTTTCTTTCATCCAAGCAGTTATTACATTATGGGGCCAACAAATGGATCATAGCGGCGTCATATTGCGGATATTCCCTTTACAAAAAAGAATATTTCACGACCAAACGAATATTCCCCGACAACAATGATTATTTTATAACCACTTTCTTATTTTGCAAAATTTGCACATTTCACCCATAACCAAAGCATTATATCAAATTAATTCCTTAAGATAATAAATAGAGAAAATTCAATTTTATTCATAATAAGTTGGGGTCTTACAAAGTATGTAGGTGCTTATTAGAGAATAAGTTCACTGAGCGTGACTCGCTAAGGAATATCTAATAGAGTTTTACTTGTCTGTCAATAGGAATTCCTGTAGTGATAGTAGTACAAGTGATCCTTGGACTTGAGATCATCATAGTATCTTGTGTATGATGAGTTATACTTTGACTTATTCCTTAAGACCCTTAGGGTATATCAAAGGGTATGCTTGGGTATAATAAGTTGTACATGGAGATAATGTATGATCAATATAGAATCTACCACTTCTAATAAAAGAAGAGAAATGTCCTATGTGATTCGATAAATGACAACCTAGTAGTCCTTTGCCATGGCAGAATGAAATTAGAAAGGAGTTTCTAATTTGCATTATTTGGAGTTGTGCATTTAAGAGTCAAAATATATATAATTAAATAAAATAAGACTTAACAGTAATCTCATGTCTTATATTTAATTGGGACATTGTATGGTGGAAGGATTGAATTATACAGTAACTATTTACTCAAAGGTTTTTTTTATGATTAATGTTAAAATTTATATTATCTGGAAAGTCGTTGATCGTTAGGGAGGTTTATCCCTATTGTAGAATAAAGATTATTTATTTAAATAAATTAATAATTTAATTTATTATTTAAATAAAATTAGAATTGTTCTAATTGATTTATTCACAACCGGTTTAATATGGAGAACCTATAGGGTCACACCGTAAAAGGAAGAATAATTATTTAAGAAGTAAATGACATAATTGTAATAATAAGTTAAGTATATTTAATTTAATCTATGGTGATAGAATAAATTAAATAGCTTAATATTTATTATTTAATATTTTGGAAATATTAAATATAAATTAATAAGAGGAGTCTTATTATTATTATTATTATTATTATTACTATTATTATTATTTAATTTCTAAAGGAGTTTGAGAATTAATTAATAAAAGTACTCTCAAATATACTAATAAGATTATGAGGCTAATTAATTAAAAGTTTAATTAATTATTCTTAATAAGATTAGGAGCCTAATTAATTAAAGGAGTTTAATTAATTAAAATAAAGCCCAATTTCTTAATTGTTAAGGAGGGTTGCCTACATCTATAAATAAGAGGAGTCTTATTATGGGTGTAGAGTTGTTGCTGACTTTTTCACAACATACGTAATTCCAATTGTTGGAGAGTACGTTTTTTCTATGAGAGATAGAAAACTAGGGTTTTGCCAAATACCCATTTTCTTGAATCTTTCTTCTTCCTTGGTGGATCACCTCTAGAGGCCAAACACTTGGGTGGCTAACGTTGATCAAAGGAAAGAACCAAACCCGGTGGATTCAAGTTGAACGTGAAAAAGATTGGAGGTGAACGTGTACCTGAGGAAGCTCGAAACTTCAAGGGTATGATTCTTGTTCTTCATATTTTCGTTTAATTAATAATTGTGCATAAAGGATGATCCGGGTATATGGTTTGTAAAATTTTAAAACTCTGATTTTACACGTTTTCGCTTATTTTTTGCAATTTGATTGCGTCCAAGAATATTACAAACATAACAGTTTGGTTACCTAATTGCGCGCTAATAAGAAGAAGTCCTTATCAAAAAGTCCCCTTTCTTGGGAATAATTTAGTTGTTAATATTATGAGTTATAATATCAATAATGAATAATTGTTGAAATATTAAAAATGTGTTCATTGAAGATAAGTGAATTACAAAAGTTAAAGGGAAATAATGCAAGTTTGGAAAACTTTAGGGGTACCAAAGTATAACCAATCCATGTGAACTTGAATCCACCAATCAGAGAAGAGATGATGTAAGCATGACATCATCCTTAAAGAAACACAAAGATGATGTAAGCATGACATCATCATGATGTAAGCAATGACATCATCATGATGTCATGATGATGTCACTTGGACTAAGGTGCAATTATTGAGGTACTAAACTGTAATAAGTCGAGCCCTAACGTGCAATTATTGAAACTATGTTTTTCTATAAATAGAAGCTCATTTCTTCTTTCATTCTCACCAATTCACTAAGACTCACAAGAGAAATAGTAGAGAGAAAAACTATAAAGAGAAAGAAGAAGAATATTCTGCTACTTCACTATTGCAGTATCCAGTCTTCTACTAAGATAAGGGGTATTATTTCTTTTCATATTCTTAAATTTAAGCTTACTATGATAAATATTGCTTCTATAATCCCTGAAATTAGTGGAATATCCTTCAGTTTTGCGCTTCATCTAGTATCGTTTCATTGGAATATTGGTCTGAACTTTCGTATTAAATTTCAATATTTTCACAAGAAGGGTAAGACTCCAACTTTTTATTAATAAAATTGAATTTCCTCTAATTATTATTGTGAATAATAAGGTGTTAATTTGATATAATGCTTTGGTATGGGTGAAATATGCAAATTTAGCAAAATAAGTAAGTGGTTATAAAATATTCATTGTTGTCGGGGAATATTCGTTTGGTCGTGAAATATTCTTGTTGTCGGGGAATATTCGTACGATGACACATCTATTTGTGGGCCCCATAACGGAAAATGGCCGGATGAAGAAAACGATAATTTTGAGTTTTTACAAATAACGACGTAGTTGTTACCGTTAACACTGTTGGAATACCCGGTGATTAAAATACAAGAATACGCGTGGTTGCACAGTAGCACACGATATTGCACTATATTTTTTGAATTATTGATTCTTACGTAAGAATGCACTACTCAATAATTGTTACAGTAATTACTGTTCAATATTTTATTTTATTGATTCAATAATTGCTACGTTGATATTTTATATTATTGTTGTATCAATAATTGTCACTGCACAGTATTTCCCATTATCAGAATCAATAATTAATATTATTTGAATAATATTATTAAATAGCATTTTTGGCAATGTTTAAGAAAGTTCTGTCTAGGAAAGGGGTTTGGTCACCTAATTACGTGCCAATAAGGAGAAATCCTTATCGGAAAGCCTCCTCTTTCCTGAGAACGACCTGGTTGTCATAATTGTGATTCTGTAATATTATTTGTGAATAATTAATTATTAATTTATATAATAAGAAAATATTTATTTTATGTGGATATAAATGAAGGAATTAATTTTGAGGTGTTTTATCAGTATTTTATGGGAATTGAGGTATTAAAAATCATCCGTATGTGAATTTCGGACATTTTTTGATTGGAATTTGGAAAAACATTCTTCTACAAAGTTGTAGATAATTAAATTTCCTATGGAAATGACGTATAATTCGTATTTTTCTGATAAAAGGGCTATTTTTTTTATGAATTATTGAAGTTTTGAAAATTAATATTTTTATTTAAAATATGGTTGGCCCCACTGTGGTGTGCTGAAATGTGATCAAAAGTGGTGTGCTTGAAAATTTTGTATAAATATTATTTTATTAAATTTAGTCTGCTTTGGCGTTCTAAGCATTTTCCTATAAATAATGTGCTTAGTTAGAATTAAAAATCACACCAGAATCATAAGCTTTCTCTCTCCATATTATCGAGCGTATTTTGTGAGTATTTAGATACTTTGAGAGTTGCTATTCAATGTAAGTTTCCTTCAGTGTTATATCTGATATTTCAGGCAGAAGTACTATTCTTTTGTGGTAAAGGATGCTATTTTCTTCGTAAATGATGTTATTTCGTTCAATATCATTATGCTGAAATAGTGGTATGAATTTTATTGTGAAATTTTTACCTTTTCATGTCACGTGTACGACACTATTCACGTATATGACACTATTCACGAATACAATACTATTCACGAGTCTATTCATGAAGTATGATTTTTCTTGTGGAATTTCTACCCTTTCGTGTTGAGGTTACTTGTAACACCCCCTTTCCGATATAGAAAGAGAGATTACTCAAAACACAACCAAACTAATAAATTTAATAGCAAGGCTCAAGCCACAAAAGAATAGTCTTAATAACTGATAAATACCACAAGTCAACAATAATAAATCTCTAACTGTCTCAAACCACAATCTAAAATAATTATTACAATTCCAAGTAAACTGGCACATCAAGTCTAAACAGAATATTTCTAAATCATTGGAATGAATGGAGCTCTCATCACACTTGCCCTTGATTCCCCTGATTACCTGCCGGAAGAAAACACAGCATGAGCCAAATGCCCAGTACGAATATAGAATACAAATAATGAACCGAAATAACGAACTCAATTAAATGAAAAGAGACGAAACGAACTGAAACGAAACGAACAAATCTAACACAACGAAATAATAGGCTGAATCAAATGGCTGGGTGTTATTACATACCGAGCTCAGAATAAAACAGAAATATACCTTGCCACACAGGCAAGTCAAATAATGCCACATAGGCAAATCAAATAATGCCACACAGGTAAGTCACACACATTGGACCGCGAATCTAAGGGCGGCTTCTAGAAGCTAGCTCTTCTACTCCCAAGAAGTCCAAGCACAGGAGAAATGCTTTCTTCTTGCTTGCTTACCTAGCTCTTGTCTTAGTGACTCTTCCTCTTTTCTAGGTTTTTCTGATCACCAATCCGCAGAACAGAATAGAACAGAACAGAAAACTAGGGTCGACCCATACGCCTCCCACAACAAAACACCAAATGGCCAACTCCCAACGGAGAACAAACGGAGACGTCGTGGATTGATCACACCGCCACGGAAGGTGTCATGCCTCGGTGCCAAGAGGACATGCCTGTGGTACCCCCACAGGTGGTTATAGCTCAGGTATACCCTACGGTATTCTAATAAAACATCATGTCACAACACATGCGACACAATATCAACACAAAGGGGTTCTAACGTGTACATGTTAAATCAAATGAATCCTCAACACAAAGTTTCCAAAATATTAACATGTACTTTCTACAAAGATCGAAATAAATATTAACTATGATACACTAGATCAAGAGTACAACATGAGTTCTAAGTATTAATACCAAGACAAAACTATCACATGAATTTGAGAATGAATAATTATGGGAAACAATAACTAATTTTGAAACAAGAAACAAAACGAACAAATTAAATTTAATAAGAGTATCGTTGAAGTAGTACGGAATCCGTACCTGAATTAAGCAACGTAATACCTAAAGTATATTCCAATTATTACTCGTTTAGACTCTCTCCGTTCGAACTAATCACCAAAATAATATGATACCTTAAATTAGATTACTAAATTGTGAATTTTAACAATTTATAAATTTTAAAAAAAGTTTAATGTTAAAACATGAACATTTTGCAAAATCAACTAATTATGCAATTATATATATATAGTTCTATAATATTACATAAAACTAGAACTAATAATAAAATATTAATAAAATTTATCACATCTTTATTTTGACAGACTGTTAAAGTAAATATATATATATATATATATATTTTAACTTAGCAATCAAACATGATATATAAACCTTATTACATAACAAAATACAATAACTTCCTTTCTTTTTTTTTGTCGCAACCTGTTAACTTTTTTTTTATATGCACATGCAAGTTACAAATTCATGATAACTTTTCAAATTCTCTCTCTCTCTCTATATATATATAATATATACAACAACAGAGCTCCAACTCAATACTGACAAATTTAATATATCTATATATATAAAATAAATCAATCAACCATCAGCAGGACTCCATCTTATTACTAACTAATTTAATATATATATATATATATATATATATATATATATATATATATATATATATATATATATATATTACCCAATCAACAATCAACAAGACTTTATGATGAAAATTATGCACTTAGATTTCAATTGATCAAACCAAAAATTAATATTACACAACACATAATTTTTTTTTTTACCTATTTTGGGTTCCTGTTTGCCGATTTCTCTCTCTCTGCAATGCGGCGCTTCTTTTTTTTTTTCTTTTCTCAGTCAGTTATCAGAGATAGGTGAGATAGATTAGGGTTTTACTTATTATTTATTAATTAATATATTTTATTAACTCTCCAAATTTTAATAGGATTTTAAAATTATACAATTATAAATTAGACCCATTTAGTTTAAAACTCAACTTTACCAATTAATTTATCCACATTTATTAATATTTATTAGCCCATATAAATTAAATACTAGTTTGACCCAAATAAATGACAAAGTCTAATTAATATGTTTGTAAAATAAAATAATCTTTTATTATTTAATATTTATTTATTAATTAATTTTTACCGGGTATTACATTACTATTCACGTATACGACACTATTCACAGAAAAATGAAATTTTCTCTTCTTTGTCCAAGATGTCTATTATGGTTACTATCTTTGATTGTATCCATGTTTTGATCTTCATTCTTGAATTTTACTCCACTATGATTTATTACGGAGTATTTTTGAACTTGGATTATCTAAAGTACGAATCCCTAATCTTTGTCCTTTTATCTCACTGGATTCGTTTTTTTAAAATATTTTTCATCATCCTCAGTCCTAAATAATGATATAACTGAATATCTTTGGCCTGTAGTGCAAAGATGAATGATTATCTGATGAATATCTTTGGCCCGTAATGCAAAGATGAACAGGTGTTGAGAAGAACATGACCAACTGGTGATATGAATGAATATCTTTGGCCCGTAGTGCAAAAATGAATATTGATTCAAGATGTGTATTGATTGATGTTACATGGATAAAATATTGATGTAGGACTTTTAAATTATAGAAGATATTAGATTTCATTCTCTACTTAACTCTTCTAATGAATTATTATTTTCGCTGAGAATATTGATCTAAAACTTGTTGTCCATTATATTTTATTTGATTTATTGAAGGCTAACGATAATTTTTTGTACATTATCTTAGTCATAATATTTTTTACTAGGCTAGTTGAGCTCACCATTTTACTTTTTGTTCCATTTTTCTTCTTAGGAGGTGAAAATATAGCGGGAACTAGTCGGGGTGTGGAGTGATGTTTCTAGTCAGTTGTTTTAGCAGTCCTCACTATTTTGTAAAATAGTGTTTCAATAATTGTAATGAGAACTTATTAATTGAGTTTGAATACTGTCTAGAAGATAATATTTGTATTTAAACTCACAGCATATGTGTTGTCGTATTTTACACGATAATTGTACTAATAAAGTTGTAGTTGTTTTTTGTACCATGTATTTGGCGACTCAGAATGGGTGATGTATACCTATTTTGGGGGCTCACAGTTGATATAAGAGCTTAGGGATATGGTCTCTGGCGGAGATCGGGGAATAGAACTAGGAAGGGAGAGACGAGTAAATCCTTCGCTAGTGTGTCCTACCTAAGCTTATTTGTTGGTCGATCAGAATATAGGGGTATTATGTGGTATGTCAATTTCTTTAATTAACCCTTATTCTTTGGCAATATTTGAGAATGACAGCTAAAAATGTTAACAATGGAGTGAATGAGACCGTGGAGACACCTCTAATCACCAACCAGGAGAACGTGCAATAGGACACCAATATTCCTCTTGTATACAACACCACTTATCAAACGATGAATGATGGGATGTTTAGAAACTTTTTGCAGTTCATGCAAAATCAGACAAGGGTGACTCGTGTACAAAATACTGGTGGAAATAATAGCAACGCGCAGCTTGTCACAGCCAAGCAGTTCAAAGAGTTAGGACCACCAGAATTTTTGGGAAAGCCAGATCCGATCAAGGCGAAAACGTGGGTTAAACAAATTACCAAGATATTTGATGTCTTGGGATGCACGAAGGAACATAAGGTTCCATTCGCCACCTTTATGTTCCGTGGTGAGGCAAATTACTGGTGGAAATCTGTGAAGCGTACCCAGCCTGCCGCAATCAACATGTCTTGAGAAAAATTTCAGAAACTGTTCAATGACAAATACTTTCCTGAAAGTATTCATCATATGAAGGAAGTAGAGTTTATTAGACTGGAACAGAACAACATGATTGTGTCCCAGTATGAGTCTAAGTTCGCAGAGTTATCCAGGTTTACACCTAATTTAGTAAAGAATGAGGAACGTATGACGCGAATGTTTCTGAGAGGTCTGAAACCTGAAATTCGACAGTATCTTATTTCTCATAAATTTTCTCTATATTCAGATGTTGTGAACATGGCTTAATTATTAGAGCGAGATAATGAATATGTTCAACCGAGGGACCACAACCAGGGTCATACCGGTGGTAGCAGTCATCGGAGCAATGACAACCAGTGGGGAGGAAAATATCCGGACAAAAGCGGTAACCACTATGGTGGTAATCATGGTCATGATAATAGAAGAAGCGAGTCGGGGGGAGATTTCAAAAAGAGAAAGTACAATATTGACAACGTGTTGGTCGATTTCGCAATCAATGAATACGTGCAAGTATACACGGTCAACAAGTATTAGAGTGATAAGATAAAGTGTCGATCCCACAGAGAATTCTTAATCAATAAACTCCAACTACTAGTACTATATCAATCTAATTTTATTTAAACAACTATAAATTGTGATTTTCTGAAATAATGAAACTAAATTAAACAATTAAAGAAAGATTACTCTAAAATAAAGCAAATAAATAAAACTAAGATTTGAATGAATGAATTCAAATAAATAAGGATTAAGACTTCAATATCCCCAATTATGAACTATAAACCAATTATCCCAATTATTATGCTTACTGAATTGTTAATAGGAATTCTCAAATGCCAAAATCCCTTTTTCAAGTGATCAATTGACTTCTATTTAATCCAGATTAATCTTGCTATATTCCTATGCAAAACAATTGAGTTAAACTCCTTCAACCCCAATTCCTTATGTGTTACATGCGGTGAACATATATTTCCATTCAATTCACAAACCTAATTATTCACTATGCAAATAACTAAGTCATATGTTATCATGCCCAGTTCTAACCCTAGAATTTCTCTTCCAATTCCTTCTAGAGTAACAAGGTAATTATTGGTCAAATAATTAATCAATAAATACAAGGCAATATAAACAATTCACTTTGACATAAATAATTGGAATAAATTGAAAATCTAATTTATAGCCATAAAAGGTTCAATTGAAATCTTAATTAAAGAAATTAGTTCATAGCAGAAATTAAAACCAACAATCTTTTGCAAAACATCCTTAAGGAATTACACAAATTGAAAATAAGGAGAAGGAGAAAAACTCTAGAGCCAATCCTTCAATCTTTAAGTAATCCCTTGCTTAGCCTCCAATTGTGGTTGATAAGTCCCCTACTTCAATGAAAATAACCCTTATATACTTCTCATCTTGTACCACAATCCTTTTCCAAATTAACTTGTCAAGTAACCTCCTCTTTAATGCAAGTCAAATGCCTAGTCGGCGCGCGACACAGTCAATCGTGGAACACTTGTTGAGTAGCCTCGGTATTTGTGGAATGCATGGCTAGAGCGCCTTTGTTACTGGACTTCGAATTAATTACCAAACTACCATTCATTTGCTCAAATTTCCCAATTTGCCCCTGTAGCTCCTGAATCTGCAAAATAACAACTAAACACAATAAAACTGCTTCTAAATCACTTGAGAATGCAATAATTTAAGCCCAAACATATTCGATTCATGGGTATATTACCCAATCATCAAGACGTCAGCACCATCATCAACTGTTCCTAAGGGAGGAGAACGATCATCGGGTTACTATGCGGTAGCTGACACGTTGAGTATAAGATCATATGCGGGTACGAGTGCGATATTGTCAACGCAAAGGCCCATTTTGTATGACTTACAAAGGATGTAGATAGAGTTAAAGACTCCAGGGACCCACGTGATGATGTCAAATATACGAGTAGAACCGATTTTAATCGATAAAGTTAAAGTTGTTCAAGCTACGGGCCTGGAGCTGATGCGTATGAGGAAGAAAGTACAAGAAGGTGCTATTCCGGAAGAAGGAATCGATGAAGAAGGAATACTTTGAGTCAACTCTAGATTTTGTGTTCCTAACGACTCTGATTTGAAGTATAAAATCATGATGGAGGCACACAACACACCGTTTGCAATCCATCCTGGGAGTACCAAAATGTATCATGATCTTCGACATACATTTTGGTGGAGCAGTATGAAGAGAGAGATGTCGGAGTTTATCTCAAGGTGTCTAACTTGTCAACGTGTCAAGGCAGAGCATCAAGTGCCAAAAGGTTTATTGCAACCACTTGAAATTACAGAATGGAAGTGGGAGCACATTACCATAGATTTTGTTACTGGTCTTCCCAAGGTTTCTCAAGGCATAGATGTAATTTGGGTCATTGTCGATAGATTTAGCCAAGTCTGCTCATTTCTTACATATACGAGAAACTTATTCACTTGAACGTCTTGCTCGTATATACATAAATGAGTTGTAAAACTGCATGGTATGTCAGTATCCATAGTTTTTGATCGAGACCCAAGATTCACTTCACGATTTTGAGTCAGTTTGCAGAAAGCTATGGGCATGGATTTACGATTCAGTTCTGCATATCATCCTCAGACGGACGGGCAGTCGGAGAGGACTATTCAAACTCTTAAAGATCTACTAAGACTCTGTGTCCTAGACTTCAAAGGAAGTTGTGACAAGTTCTTGCCATTGGTGGAATTCTCCTACAACAACAGTTCTCAAGCAAGTATAGGCATGGCTCCATTCGAGGCGTTGTATGGACGTTCTCCAATATGTTGGTACGAGGTGGGTGAAGCAACATTGTTGGGACCAGAAATGGTACGTATGACTATGGAAAAGATTCAAATGATTTGGCAACGTATACAAACCTCACAAGATCGACAAAAGAGTTATGCTGATCGTCATCGAAGGAAAGTGAAATTCAATGTTTGAGACCATGTATTGTTGTGTGTTACTCCATGGAAATGAGTTACGAGATTTGGAAAGAGAGGAAAGCTCAACCCTCGATTCATTGGCCCATTTCAAATCCTCGATCGAGTAGGAACTGTGGCTTATAGACTCGTTTTACCGCCAAGTATGTCTCATGTTCATAACATTTTTCACATATCTATGTTACGTAAATATGTGGAAGACCCGAATCACATTATTGAATTAGAACTAGACGAGATAGCGGAAGATTTAACGTATGAAGATGTACCTGTTAAAATCTTGGATAAGAAGGAACATATTCTACGCTCAAAGGTTATACCTCAAGTCAAAGTTTTTTTGGAGAAACCACGATATTGAGGAAATGACCTGGGAGTTGGAATCTAAAATGAAAATAAGGTATCCTCACCTCTTCGACATACCAGGTACGTACATTAATTTTGAGGACGAAATTTTATAAGGAGGGGAGATTGTAAGACCCCGAATTTTATGAAATGAAAGTATTCATTTTTTTTTTATAATTATTATTTTGTTTAGTAAATGATTAAATTGATAAAATGTTAAAGTTAAGAGTATTATGTGAAAATTTTACAAAGTCAGCAAGTTGATATAAAATATTCGTTGTGTCGGGAAATATTCGTTTGGTCGGGGAATATTCTTTTTGTCAGGGAATATTCGTACGACGACAAAATCATTGGTGGACCCCACAATGGAATAACTATCGGATATAGATAGCGACATAAATAATCTTTTTATAAAAATAACGCCAAAACTTTTTATCGTTAAACTGCTAAAATATATCCGGTGATAAAAGTATAGTAATACACGTGGTTGCACAGTAGCACATGGTATTGCACAATATCTTTGATTATTGATGCTTACGTGAGAAGTAACTCAGTTTTATTCTATTATTACCATAGTAATTGCTGCATAGTATCTCATATTATTAATTCAATTATTGTCACAGTATCATCTCCACAATATTTTATATTATTAAATCAATAATTGAGATGACAAAGTTATTCATATTATTATTTGTATTATTGACAATGTCTAGAAAGTTCTGTCGAGGAAAGGGGTTTGATCACCTAATTACGCGTCAATAAGGAGAAGTCCTTATCGGAAAGCCCCCTTTCCTGGGAATGATCTGGTTGTTAATATTGTAAGTTATAATATTAATAATGAATAATTGTTGAAATATTAAAAATGTGTTCATTGAAGATAAGTGAATTACAAAAGTTAAAGGGGAATAATGCTAGTTTGGAAAACTTTAGGGGTACCAAAGTGTAATCAATCCATGTGAACTTGAATCAACCAATCAGAGAAGAGATAATGCAAGCATGATGTAAGCATGAAATCATCCTTAAAGAAACACAAAGATGATGTAAGCAATGACATCATCATGATGTAAGCAATGACATCATCATGATGTCATGATGATGTCACCTGGACTAAGGTGCAATTATTGAGGTACTAAACTGTTATAAGTCGAGCCCCTAACATGCAATTATCGAAACTATGTTTTCCTATAAATAGAAGTTTATTTCTTCTTTCATTCTCACAAATTCACTAAGACTCACAAGAGAAACAGTAGAGAGATAAACTATAGAGAGAAAGAAGAAGAGTATTTTGTTACTTCACTATTGCAGTATCCAGTCTTTACTAAGGTAATGAGTATTATTTCTTTTCATATTCTTAAATCTAAACTTACTATGGTAAGTATTGCTTCTATAATCCCTGAAATTAGTGTAATATCCTTGAGTTTTGCGCTTCATCTAGTATCGTTTCATTGGAATATTGGTCTAAACTTTCTTATTAAATTTCAATATTTTCACACGAAGTACTATTCACAGGTTACTATTCACTCAGGTTCTATTCACTTGGGTATTATTCAGTCGGGGATTCGGGGTACTTTGTGTGAGACCCTGAATTTTATGAAATAAAAGTATTCAATTTTTCTATTTTGGTAAATAGTTAAATTGATAAAAGTTTAAAGTTAAGGGTAATATGAGATTTTTTTTTGCAAAGTAAGCAAGTTGATATAAAATATTCGATGTGTCGGGGAATATTATTTTTGTCGGGGAATATCCGTACGACAGTACAATCATTGGTGGACCCCACAACGGAATTATTGTCAGATTGAGAAAACGACAAAAATATTTTTATGAAAATAACGGCGGAAGTTTTACCGTTAAGCTCGTTGAAACACCGGTGTTAAAAAAAGAATACTGGCATTGGTTGCATAGTAGCACACTAAGTATTGATTATTTGATGCTTACGTGAGAAGTCACTCAGGTTTTGTTTTATTAGTATTATTAATGTAATAAAACAGAAAAGCTTTTTATATAAAACATAATACTTTTATAAAGTTATTCGTTTTATTAGACTATTAATAGAATATATAATATTCTATTATGCATAATGTTTTGCATAATAATATCTTTTTATATAAAATAGAATACTTTTATAAAGTTATTAGTTTTATTAGACAATAATTAGAATATATTATATTTTATTATGCATAGTATTTTGCATAGTAAATTTTTTTATATAAAACAAAATACTTTTATAAAGTTATTCGTTTTATTAGATTATAAATAGAATATATTATATTTTATTTAAAAGATTTTGCTTTAAATATGGACCGTCCGATTAAAAGTAAATCAATCTGGTCCTTTCATGAATTAGTTACTATGCAGTCCATTCTTCTATAAATAGAAGCTCATTCCTTCATTATTTCTTACGAATTCACTGAAACTCTAGGGAGAGAAAATATAGAGAGAGTTCTTCTTCTATAATTTTGAGCGTATTTCTTTAGAGTTTAAGAAAGCTTTGAGCATAGTGCAAGTTTTCTTCGAGTATATCCTCGCCCTACCAGTCGTAATACTCTTCTTTTACGGTGAAGATAGGTGATGAAAATTATCTTCGTTCTGGGTACGAAGAGGAATTTAGAATCACAATTATGATTATGAGTTATTCATATGATTGTGGACAAGAATTGTTGATTGATGTTACAGGGATAAACCATTATTGGTGGACTTTTAACATGGAGAAGATAATAGACCTGATGGTCTATTTGACTCTTATAATGGATTGCTCGTTCCGCTGTAACTATGGTTGAAAACTTTTATCATCTACCATATGTTCTAAATCTTTGATTTATTAATGATGAAGGCTATTGATGGTGTAAATTAGCTTTAGTCATGATATTCTTTACTGGACTAGTTGTGCTCACCCTTTTTGCTTCACAATTCCTTTCAGGTAATAAGAGTGTTGCCGGGTCGAGTGGGGATAACAGGGGAATAGAACGGTGGTCTCTAGTTGTAGAGGTTCTCCCTAAACAGTATAGAAAAGTGTGTTGTATTCTATACATCATTTAGTAGTTATATTTGGTGAATCAAATAAGGTGAGGCGAACCCAACTTTGGAAGGGTGTTTTGCCACTATCATACAAGATGTCTAATGACATACAACCTCGTGTTCTCATAAGACATGGTTGTGCACATCCACTTGCTGATTATATCTACGAGCACTACCTGTATGATCTTGGAGTTTATTTGAAATATAATTTTCACTTGGAGACAACGGAGATATTTATATGTCAAGAGAAGACTCACCATTGGAAGGAAGATGATAGTAATCTTCTCGTTTTTCTTTGGGCTCTATTGGGTCAACCAAGGATAATTTTGTGGACATATGATATCTATCATAACCTAGACGCATGGCCTCCCATGTACGAAGGTTTCCTTGAGCACTTCCCATAGATTTTAATTTCTAAAAAAGTTTTTGACTATACTTTTATGTAAAGTATCATTGTAAGGTTGTGGTCGAGGTACCATGAGAGTTACATACATTTGTATTAAAACTCATAGTTAACTATGATCGTATTCTATACGACAGCTCAACAGTTGTATAAATGAATTTGTATTTAAATTTTGTACCATGTATCTGGCGACTCAGAATGGGTGATGTATACCTAATTTTGGGGGCGTCACAGTTGGTATCAGAGCTTAGGGATATGGTATTTGGCAAAGATAAGAGTCAAGAACTAGGAGGGAGAGGCGAAAGTTATATACTTTGTAAAGTGTGTGACTTACCTAATGTGAAATTGTTTACTTGATAAGTTGACAAATTATGATATGTCAATTAACCTTTATTTTGAAGCTATATTCTAGAATGATATCTGAAATACAGGTGATGAGAAATGGAAAAATCATGATAGCAAAGAAATTACAGGGAAGGTACAATCGAAAAGAAAGAAATGTATTCTCATCTCTTGAATATATCGTACGTACACGTAAATTTTGAGGAAATTAAATTTCATAAGGAGGGTGATTGTGAGACCACGAATTTTATGAAATAAAAGTATTCAATTTTTCTATTTTGGTAAATAGTTAAATTGATAAAAGTTTAAAGTTAAAGGTAATATGTGAATTTTTTTTGCAAAGTAAGCAAGTTGATATAAAATATTCGTTGTGTCGGGGAATATTCTTTTTGTATAGGAAATATCCAAATCTGACAAAGACAATCATTAAGTGGACCTTATTAACGGAATTATTATCGGATTGAGAAATCGACAAAAATATTTTTATGAAAATAACGGCGGAAGTTTCTACCGTTAATCTGTTGAAACACACAGTGTTAAAAAGTACGAGTAATACGCGTGGTTGCATAGTAGCACACGGTATTGATTATTTGATGCTTACGTGAGAAGTCACTCAGTTTTGTTTTATTAGTATTATTAATGTAATAAAATGTAAAAGCTTTTTATATAAAATATAATACTTTGATAAAGTTATTCGTTTTATTAAACTATTAATAGAATATATAATATTCTATTATGCATAATGTTTTGCATAGTAATATCTTTTTTGTATAAAATGTAATACTTTTATAAAGTTATTTATTTTATTAGACAATAATTAGAATATATTATATTTTATTATGCATAGTGTTGCATAATTACTGCGATAGTATTTTGTATAGTAAAATCTTTTTATATAAAGCGAATACTTTTATAAAGTTATTCGTTTTATTAGATTATAAATAGAATATATTCTATTTTATTTAAAAGATTTTGCTTTAAATATGGACCGTCCGATTAAAAGTAAATCAACTGACCGTTCATGAATTAGTTACTACGCAAATCCATTCTTCTATAAATAGAAGCTCATTCCTTCATTATTTCTTACTTAATTTCTTTGAAACTCTAGGGAGAGAATCTATAAAGAGAGTTCTTCTTCTATAATCTTGAGCGTATTTCTTTAGAGTTTAAGAAAGCTTTGAGCATAGTGCAAGTTTGCTTCGAGTATATCATCGCCCTACCAGTCGGAATACTCTTCTTTTACGGTGAATATAGGTGATGAAAATTATCTTCGTTCTGGGTGCGAAGAGGAATTTAGAATCATAATTATGATTATGAATTATTCATATGATTGTGGACAAGAATTGTTGATTGATGTTACAGGGAAAAAACATTATTAGTGGACTTTTAACATGGAGAAGATAATAGATCTGATGGTTTATTTGACTCTTCTAATGGATTGCTCGTTCCGCTGCAACTATGGTTGAAAACTTTTATCATCTACCATATGTTCTAAATCTCTGATTTATTAATAATGAAGGCTATTAATGGTGTAAATTAGCTTTAGTTATGATATTCTTTACTGGGCTAGTTGTGCTCACCCTTTCTGCTTCACAATTCATTTCAGGTAATAAGAGTGTTGCCGGGTCGAGTGAGTATAACAGGGGAATAGAACAGTGGTCTCTAGTTATGGAGGTTCTCCCTAAACAGTATCAAAAAGTGTGTTGTATTCTATACATCATTTATTAGTTATATTTGGTGAATCAAATAGGGTGAGGTGAACCCAACTTTGGAAGGGTGTTTTGCCACTATCATACAAGATGTCTAATGACATACAACCTCGTGTTCTCATAAGACATGGTTGTGCACATCCACTTGCTGATTATATCTACGAGCACTACCTGTATGATCTTGGAGTTTATTTGAAATATAATTTTCACTTGGAGACAACGGAGATATTTATATGTCAAGAGAAGACTCACCATTGGAAGGAAGATGATAGTAATCTTCTTATTTTTCTTTGGGGACTTTTGGGTCAACCAAGGATAATTATGTGGACATATGATATCTATCATAACTTAGACGCATGGCCTCCCATGTACGAAGGTTTCCTTGAGCACTTCCCAAAGATTTTAATTTCTAAAATAGTTTTTGACTATACTTTTATATAAAGTATCATTGTAAGGTTGTGGTCGAGGTACCATGAGAGTTACATACATTTGTATTAAAACTCATAGTTAACTGTGATCGTATTCTATACGATAGCTCAACAGTTGTATAAATGAAGTTGTATTTGAATTTTGTACCATGTATCTAGCGACTCAGAATGGGTGATGTATACCTAATTTTGGGGGAGTCACACTTTGCATGATGGGGTACTATTCACGGGGTATTATTCACCCGGGGTACTATTCACGACAAATAATTGATTTCTTTTCTATCCAAATTATTTTTGATACATGAATATTTATTTATTTGGGGTACTATTCATGAAGTACTATTCACAGGGTACTATTCACTCAGGTACTATTCATGACAAAAATTGATTTCTTTTTTCTATCCAAATTATTTTGATACATGAATATGATTCTTGAATTGTACTCCACTATGCAGTTATCATGTTGACATTTTGGACATTCTTGAACTCTAAATAAATTAATTTATAAATCTTTAAAATTTATCATTGCTCTTACTTAATTGAATTTTTATATCATTGTCATCATTATCATGCTTATATTGTGATGAAAGTCATCTTTGGCCCGTAGTGCATAGATGGACTATTGATTGATATGATTATGACCAGGAAAGTTTGTATTGGTATAATCATGACATGTAATGTTATAGACAAATGATGTGATAAAAGTTCTCTTTGGCCCGTAGTGCATTGATGGACAGTCGTTGGCATGATCATGACCATTGGTGATAATAATGAATATCATTGACCCGTAGTGCATGGATAATTCGTGGATGTGATACTAACAAATATCCTTGGCCCGTAGTGTATGGATAATTCGATGATGTGGATTATTTATTGAGCTGTGGTATAACGATAAAATATTGATGATGAACTTTTAAATCATAGAAGATAGTAGACATCATGCTCTACTCGACTCTTCTAATGGATTGCTTGTTCCGCTGTAATTAAACTTGTTGTTTATTATATTCTATCAGTTTTACACTGTTGAAGGCTAACGATAATTTATTCTGCATTATCTTAGTCATAATATTCTTTACTGGGCTAGTTGAGCTCACCCTTTGTTTTCATTGTTCTCTTCAAGAAATGAGAACATAGACGGGACTAGTCGAGGAATGGAGTGACGGTTCGAGATGGTAGTTGTAGTAGTCCTCACTATTTTATAAAATAGTGTGATAATAATTGTAATAAGGACTCCATTAAAGTTTGGATATTGTCTACGAGATAATATTTGCGTTAAAACTCTCAGCTTATGTTTTGTCGTATTTTACATGATAGTTGTATAATTAAGTTTGTATTTGAATTTTTTACCATGTATTTGACGACTCAGAATGGGTGGTGTATACCTATTTTTGGGGCGTCACAGTTTGGATAGATCTAGTGTCCGTAGTATTAAACTGCGGATGAGACTAAAGATTAAAACGATATTGTTTAAGATCAGTCTATACGTAGCGTCTACAGCTTAATACTGTGAACGGGGACTTGGATAAAGAGGGGTATTTTGGATATTTATTTCGTCTGTAGTATTAAACTGCGGAATACTGGAAACTAAACTGCGGATGTAAGTTCTATTAAACCGTTGGATCATCGAATGGACGCTCACGATCTGTTGTAAGAATAACCTTATATATATATATATATATATATATATATATATATGAATGTTCCATAACAATCATTTGCTACGGACACTATTCTAGCAACCAGATCTTCAATCGTCCAATAGTAGATCTAATGAATGAGATTGACTTGGGCATGGGCTCGGACGCTAGTCCTTCTAGCGGTCAGCGCAAATCCTACTAACTAACGGCCAGAGAAATGATTAAATTGCCTTCAACTTTATTTGGATTTTCAAAGTGGTCGTAGGTCCTACTAGCAGCCAAGAAAAACGTCGTCGTTTATCTAGCCACTAGTAGGACCTCCTCCTACTAGCGGTCAATTAACATCATTTTTCCTGGTCGCTAGTAGGACATACGACTAGTCGACTTAAAAATTAGATCTAATTTGGTTGCTGCTATCGTGCGTTTACTGCGAAACAAAGAGAGGAAGAACAAACAAGGCCTGACCGCTACACTAGCCCTAATCAACATCAATTTTTTTTATCTCTACTCCTACTAGCGGTCGAACAAACTGATATCATTTTTCCTGGTCGCTAGTAGGACCTACGACTAGTCGACTAAAAACCAGATCTAATATGGTTGTTGCTACCGTGCGTTTACTGCGAAACAAAGAGAGGAAGAACAGACAAGGCCTGACCGCTACACTAGCACTAATCAACATCAAATTCAACTTTGTAACGATTAATCTACTCCAATTATTAGTAAGAATATTTTTACCGTTTTTTATGAACTTTTGTTAATTTATAAAATACTACTAGAATTACATGTATGAAATAACAAATTGGGAAGTATATATTCAAATTGAGTAATATGTATAATTTAAACTAATAATATAACATAATTGGTGCTTATGTATATACATTGAATAATTGGTCATGCATATATTTAGACATGGAATATTAGTTTTATTGTTGTTGATATTTTTAGGTAAAATATGGACAATTGGCTATCTGGACCCATTGACCTCAGTTTCCTTTATGACCAACAATGTCATGTGTTAGAGGATGTATAAAACATTGTTAATAGGGGTACATAAATGTCGACCCAAACTACTGCCATAACGTATGACAAATTGGAACTGACCAAGTTAAAAAAACTATTAATTGGGTTGGGAGTGTTTAGTCATTCTACAGTAGTCACTAAAACGGATGTCAGTCTCGTGTCCGCCCTAATTTAGAGATGGCGGCTGGTGACATACTTTTCATATGAAGTGTGAGGAAATAACAATAACGATGGAGGATGTGCATTTTATTTTTGGGTTGTCGGTGTTGGAAAATCCCTTAACTTGTCCCTCATTTGATGCCTTATTGAGATATTTTAGAGAGGTTTTTGGGATGACATGACTTTAGAAGGAATAACGTAAAAAAAAGACGTGGTATTTCATTAGTTTGGTTGCATGAATTTTTTTTATGTGCCCAAAAAAGCAAGTAGGGATGTCGTTGGGCATTACACAAAGGCATACCTCATTTAGTTATGAAGGGAAATTTTATTTCCAACTAGGTCAAGAAATAATGTACACCCTAGGTATATATATTTTGTATATGATTCAAATAAGATTGCCACTTATGCATGGGTTACCACTTGTTTGACCTATTTATACTGAGATTTATACACAACTACTAAGAGAGACTAAGTATGTCAATGGCTGTGTGATCTTGTTACAAATTTGGTCATACCTGCGTTTTCTAGTTGGACCTTAGGCCAAATTCTTTATTTTGGCTCCCTAGGGCAACGACCTGGGCATACTCGGCCAAACATCAATATATTAATAGGCAGCAGAATTTCCATCACCATCTATCTTTCTATCTTTCTATCTTTCTATCTTTCTATCGGGATGAATTTGATAGACAGCTTAAGTGGAAGGTAATATGACAATCGTACCTTAGATGAGATGATGGTTAGACTAGGTACAATTATGAGGTGAGAATGGCAGGATCTGGTTGAGTCTCATTGATTCATTTCGATACTGTAGAATTTAAAATATCTGATCGAGTCATGAGGAAATACATGTATAAGGTATTCCATCCTCGACTGAAAGACATGATTTTCTTAGAGAACCCACAAAACATAAATTCAAGCTAGAGGATTACATGGAATTGAGGAAGGAATACATTGGGCAGTGAGAGATGTATATGGACCATCTCGAGGGACAAATAATACAGATTACGGATAATATCCCCATGGATACATACTTCAACAATGACTTTTCTTTGTGCATTTAGTTTGAGTACAGTCTTGTAACCTCAAACTGAGCAAAAAGCTTTACTAGCTAACTCTTGATAATCATTCATCAAATGATTGTACCACATTACGTGATTTTTTTCAAAGTTAGCACTCATTGAATAAGCAATTACTTCTTCACCATTAATCCTATCAGCATCACTTGTCTATAGAGAAACGATAATGTCATCATGTATTTTTGAAATACTCTTAAAGCTAAAAATCTCAAAATGTGCCTGCAAATCTGCCATAATGTGGAAAGATTTGGCAAGTACATGTTATCGATCCTAGCTGACAACTTGTCTATATCTTCGACTATTTTTAATTGCATCTGCGTTATATGCTGCATAGACCTTTGTATCAATAACGCACAAATCATTGACTTTGTTGATGTTGTACTTTAGAGAATCCACAAGCTCTTTTTAAAAACGTCTAAACATATCTTTTGTATAACATTTCGCAACAAATACTTCCAAAGATGATCCACATACCAAACTACGTTTCAGATGTTTTGTTATGTAGTCGACCTTTCTCTATTTGATGAATTGTTTATCAATAGCCTTCTCAGTCTTGACTACAAATTCTTTCATGTTTGTTGAAGCATTCACATAGTCATTAAAAAAATGATTCATGCCTTCGCTTCTTCCGGTAGTTGTCATTCTCGCGGCAAAATACCTCTTTGTATATTCACCTATCCATTTCTCCTTCATATCATAAAAACTTATGAGCTATTCATTTTGATACAAATCATAATCCCTCATTAGGATTTTCCAACGCTCTTCAAACTTGCCGACGAATAATGAATTATACACACCAATTATTAAAATCGTCTTTGAACGATGGGTATTCCAAATAAACGTGATGCAATTTCTTTAGGAATTTATTTCTAATATGTCAAGAACACAATACATGGTGAGTGAATGGGAGTACCTTAGCAATAGTATTGCTCATGGCTTTGTCTTGGTCAGTGATGATGGTTATATGAGTCATGTAGTTCATGACTTCGAGCCAAATCTCTAAGACTCAAACAAAAGTGTCTTCTATCTCATCCTTTAACAGTGCAGATCCAAATAAAACAGGGTGGTAATGGTAGTTGACCTCGGTAAATGGAACAAATGACATATTATACCTATTTGTCTTATACGTAATGTTAAAAGTAACCACGTCTCTGAAACATTGACACATTGATCTTGATCGGGCGTCTAACCATAAATACAAGATATGTGATTGTCTTCGCCTTGTTTGGCACGAAAAAAGAATTTACTCGCACTGACAGTTTCAATTTTTAGTAAAGAAGTGACTGTAACTCGTGCATCATTTTCATCTAAGTCGCGCCTTAAATCTCTAACTACATTACAAATATCCTTTTCACTAAAACCTACGTTCTGAATCCCTCCACCCATTGTGCTCAAAACGTTTATCACCATACTAGGTGTGACAAACGAGATTTTTGTAATTTAATTTTAATATTTATTGAATTAAATAAATATTTTCGATGATTTAATTATTAGATTAAATAATTAATTGATGCAATTGTGATAGATTAATTTAATGATATGTATTATATTTATTAAATTAATGTAGAGAATTTTATTATTCAAAGTTGGTAATTATGTGAGCTTATTGAATTTAAATAAATATTTAATAAGCCTAATGTTATTTTAATTAATGTAATAATTAATTAGAGATTTAATAATTTAATATAATTAATTAATGAGAAAATTAATTATATTATTATGTGAATTTATGATAAATTATTATATTTTATTTTATTTAATTAAATAAATTAATTGAGTTATTTTATAAAGGGTGTGACATGATTTAAACTATAAGATAAAAGAGTTATTAAATTAAATGGGATTAAGTCTTTTAAAGCTAGCCAAACATGGCCTTTGTGGGAGTTGAGGACAGTTAACCCATGATTGGATAACTGACCACAACGCGTCAGTTCCTTCCTGTATTACTACGACGTCTTCTTTATTCCTTTCATTATTGCTAAGTCTAGAAAATATTCAGAGTGAGAGCTTGAGAATTGTCAGAGAGAATTAAGATTTTGAGAAGGAGACTAAGAGTGGGTAATTGAAGAAACATCGAAGTTTTCTAATCTACACCTTACACTTTCGGTAATCTCTCCTTCCCAAATTATAAAGTACATTATTAAAGTTTTTATGAATATGGCTTTCAAAGTTCTGTAAGGTCTCTGTATTTATAAAGGGTATGGATTATGTGTTGTATATGTATTAAATATTATCAAATCATATTTAATTATATATTATGTAAGTTATCATGTCATCAGTTTCATGAAAATACGTCGTATATGTTGCTCAAAACTTACAGAGTATGGGTTTTGGCCATATAGCCCTTATACGTAAATTTAATGTGTCAAACATAAATGGTTTTGTAAAATTTATACTCGTATATTATTATGCATGTTAATATGAAGAGACCAAACTCTAAATGAACGGATTCGGTGTTATAACGAATCCGTAGTATTAATTTCATGATTAATGTTCAAAACCTTCAAGAACATCAAGAACAGTGAAATTTACATATTTTAATTCTGTAATTATGTGTTTTAATGGATTAAAATCATTATATAAATGTTGGGTAAGGATTATGTATGAATTATATCATGTGGGTTTGATTAAATTCGTGTAGTAATATTTAATTGGAATTTTTGGCTGTGTTCTGCAATTTTTCGCGAATTGCAGAACAGTTTCTGGTTCGCCGCGTCGTGGCGCAAGTCTCGTGCCTTAATTCGCTGCCACAACAAGCCATGCAGCCAAGATAGCGCTAAATTCAAGTGGCAGCTTACCATGGCATTGTACTGCAGACGAAAGGCTTAAGATAAAAGTGAAATGCATGGCCACTCTACAGAATGTCCAGAAATGAATTATTTTTAATGTTCAAGTCTAACCATGTGATAGCAACTTAAATTAAAGAACATAGAGATATGTTAGAAGTATAATGAGATATTAAAATAGATACTTAACATATAAATAACATAATTACATGTGGATTGAATTATTGAATACATAATTAGCTTATTGTTCATGAATTGTAAAGTATGAGACAATGAGTGTAGTAATTTGATTAAATGTGGTCATTATCAAAGTTAGACAAAGAGAATGAACTTGTGATGACTAGTATGTTATAATTGACTGGTATTATGAATGTAAATGATATGTAGGATTTAAATCAAAGAACGAGTTTAATTAAAGTGTAATCTACATACGAGGCAAGTTTCCTAACCTACTTGTTATCATTATTCAAGTTTATAAATCAAGTTTAGATTTGTTATATTAAAATTATCTATCATTTCAAAGTATGATTACATTATATACAATACTTGTTCTAATGTATACCTCTTAAGATTCTTATTCAATTTAATTATCATTTATTGTTGAACCGTAGTAGACTAGCGAACCCTTAACTGATTCGACTAGTCCATAGTTGATGAACGTTCTAAATTTTAGAACCCTTATTGAATTATCCAAACCAAACTTCCTTTGGTGCGGACTCTGATGTCAAACTGAGATGAACAACTCTATATAGGGATTTCTTATAAGTTAGCGTTAGGATATTGTGCACAGTATGATATTAAGGGCTGATCCCCCTAAGTACGAGAAGAAGAGTCCATAGTCTTGTGACTGTTAAAGTTTTCAAGTATAACCCTTGATAACCTAGGACATAGTTTAACTCAGAAATCTTTTGATTCTTGTTATTCATTCTTGATTCAAAAGTTGAGCTTTTATTTTAGAAGTCTTTGATTCACTCGCATGTTATTATACATTATTATTCCATTATTTTACTTGTGATAATAGTGCTCACTCTTGCGTAATAATAATATTGCAGTTAAGAACGAAAGGTTCGATGAGCCTTCTACTAGAAAAGGCAAGGGCAAGATTAACAAGTGATGAAGACTTGTTATTTTATATGATGATGTATTTCTGTTTAAGACTTAAGTTAATGATGTTGTTTAAGACTTATTTGTTTATGATTCCGCACAGATGTTTAAGGTTAGTATGACCTAGGATTATGTTTATTATTCAGATGTTGTAACCCCATAAGGGGAAGATTTATTTCTATCTATTGCATGGTTTGCATTTATTATGGGTAGATAGATAGATGATATTTGTACAGTGAACACCAAATCTCGTGGAATCAAAGTACCTGGATTTGGGGGTGTCACAGGTTGGTATCAGAGCCGTATGTTATGAACCTTAGGTGGGGGAACAACCTTAGGTAGTAGCCTTATAGAAAGAACATAGAGATGGAAAACTCTTATTGAGTTCTAGGAAATGAATTTTTTGTAATTCATTGAAGATAATAAAAGACTTTATGTGCTTATGTGTTAAATTATGTGCTCACTAGTACGACTTAGTAACTAAAAACTCGAAATTTTGTTGTCAAGATGTTTGACGTTGGAGGAACTAATCGAACTGGGGAGGAGGAACCCCGAGTACCTACAGAGGAGGAACCCCGAGACATTCATGTCGTTAGGGAACAGTTGGTACAGAGGGAGTCATCTCCAATCATCACCATTGTTGGTCAGGAGCATGAACCTGGGACTGATCCTGAGGAGGATCCTGAGGAGGAATTTGAAGAGGAAGAGGAAGAAGAGGAGTTTCCACAGCATTCCATTGATGCTGAGATGTACGACACATTATCCGACCGTAATGTGGAGTTTCTGAGATGAGTCTTGATCCGATCGAAGCGGGCGATTATTCAGCAGATTACTCTCGAGCAGAAGGAAAGGGAGATTTCGACTCTCCACTCACGACTGGGAAATATAGAATGAGATTTGGTCCACGAGAAGGGTCAAACCGAAGATAAAACCGAGGAGATAGAGAAGTTGAAGAAGGAACTGAAGGAAAGCTCTAAAAGACTGATCATAGCAGAGGAAGGCTGGGTAAGAGAGTCACGTCGTGCTGATCTTGCGGAAGAGGATGGTCGTGCAAAGAAGGAAAAGCTTGGACAGACATACTCTACACTTAATCATGCAATGGATGAGGCCCAGGATCGAGTTTTGAGGTACCCCATCCAGTTTGAAGGACTTCCATAAATACATCTTTGGATCGTAGGACGATGTCTCGCATCATGGAAAAGGAGCATAGCAAGGCTATTCAGCGCCTTGACAGACAATGATAGAATTTGTTTACTTCTGTGATAAACTTGTCTATTATTTAGATGTAAATTCCGATGTAGTTATGAATAAAGGAATATTTTAATATTTAAATCATGTGGATTCTTTATCTCAGGATAGTTGATGTAAATAGCGGTGATCTTTATCATCCGATGTTAAAACTTTTGATTTGAATGAATATATATCAAGTTGTTTGAGATGATGTGTTAAATAATTATATTAAATTGTTGAGTTAAGTCTTAACTATTTAGAGAATTTAATAGAGATTTAATAAGCATATATTTTAATGAAATATGCATGAAGAAGAAAACAACAACATCAACATTTCTCGGGAAGAGTTAACAAATAACAACAATAACGCCAATGCTAATCCTGTTTAGCAATTGGTTAACTTGCTAGCTGGAGCAATGAATAATCAACCTCAAGCTCCGCCTAATACTACATTTAAGGATTTCAAGGCGGTGGGACCGCCAGAATTTAAAGGTTCCATGAACCCGATCGAGGCTCAAACGTGGGTTATGGAAATGGAGAAGGTTTTCGACGTCGCTAGGGTTAGAGAAGACCAGAAGACCGCTTTTACAACGTTTATGCTAAAGTCTGAAGCTAGCTATTGGTGGCAAGCAAACAAAGTGAAAGGAGGTGAAGGTGTAATTACTTGGGAGAGATTCAAAGAGATGTTTTTCGAAATGTATTTCCCGGCCAGCTCACAGAACCAGATGGAGGTTCAATTTCTAGAATTAAAGCAGGGAAATATGAGCGTACCTGATTATGTGGCTAGATTCAACGAGTACACACGGACGAGAGAAAAGCCAAAAGATTCGAACAAGGAATAAAGCCTTCGGTATACAGTAAAGTATCAATGTTTCAGATAAACACTTTTGCTGGAGTACTGGAAAAGGACATCCTCGCTGAAGGTGGAAGCGATGCGGTGACCAAGTACAATCAAGATCAGAAGAAGAAGAAGAGTGGAGGTGAAGGAAATAACAAGTCTAGTGGAAGTGGCACATGAGATGGTAATTTTAATCAGAAGAAAAGGTGGAATGTAAACTCATCATCGGGGAATCAACAAGGAAGTCAGAAGAAAAGAATCGAAGCATGCCCGACCTGCGGGAAAGCTCATCTGGGAGTTTGTATGAAGGGAAAAAGGGGTGTGCTACAATTGTGGTCAGGAAGGCCACATAGCACCTAACTGCCCTAACCCAAAGAAGGGTGCTTGCTTCACTTGTGGTTCGAAGGACCATCTGGCAAGAGACTGTCCTAAGAAGGGATCGGGAGGGTCAGGATCAGGAGGAAACTGGGGAAACAACAGTGGAAATTCCTTAACTATCACCGGACCAACCGCAACAAACCAACCGACCGCCAGGACTTTCAACATGACGGTGTAGGATGCAGTTCAATCTCGTGATGTGGTGTCAGGTATCATTCCGATCAATAAAATTATTGCTTATGTTTTATTTGATTCGGGTGCTACTTGTTCCTTTATATCCGATGACTTTGCCAAGAATTTAGATTTGCCTAAGGATGAATTGGATTACCCCATAAACATAGAAATTGCGAATAGAGAAATAATCCCTGTTAAGTACGTACATAAGAACCGTAGAGTGGATATTAAGGGTAATATCATGAACGTAGATCTTGTCCCTATTCGACTTGGGGAATTTGACGTTATTTTGGGAATGGACTGGTTATTCAATTACGGGGTTGTAATTGATTTCCAAAAGAAACGTATTAACCTTATGACTCCGTCAAAGGTTGTGTTTTATGGTATCAAGTCGCCTAGACAAGCGAGTTGTCCGACGATGATGCAGTCCAAGAAGTTGTTAAGACAAGGCTGTGTAGGATACTTAGCTTACATAGTCGACAGTTGAAAAGAGAATCTGAAGGTAGAAGAGATACCGGTAGTGAGAGACTTCGTCGATGTCTTTCCAAACGATTTGCCAGGATTCCTGCCAAATAGAGAAGTTGATTTCGTGATCGATTTGGCACCAGGAACCGCTCCAATATCTAAGGCACCATACCGAATGGCACCAGTTGAGATGAAAGAATTAATGGTACAACTACAAGAATTACTGGACAAGAAGTACATTCAACCGAGCGTATCGTTGTGGGGAGCGCCAATGTTATTTGTGAAAAAGAAGGACGGATCGATGCGGCTCTACATTGACTACAGAGAACTGAATAAGGTCACGATTAAGAACAGATATCCATTACCGAGGATCGACGACCTATTTGATCAATTGAAGGGAGCGAGATAATTTTCCAAGATAGACTTGAGAAGCGGTTATCATCAACTGAAGGTGAGGCCAGAGGATGTACCGAAGAAAGCATTCAGAATGCGATATGATCACTACAAATTTTTAGTAATGTCGTTTGGTCTTACGAATGCTCCTGCAGCATTTATGGGACTAATGAATGGTGTGTTCAAGCCGTTTTTGGACAAGTTCGTAGTGGTATTTATAGATGACATTTTGGTCTATTCGAAAACCAAGGAAGATCATGAAGAGCATTTGAGATTAACATTGGAAGTATTGAGAAGGGAAAGTTGTATGCCAAGTTTTCAAAATGCGAATTTTTGATTGAACGAGTGCAATTTCTTGGGCACGTGATCGATAAAAACGGAATCTCGGTAGATCCATCCAAAGTCGAAGCCGTGATTAACTAGGATCAGCCGAGGACGCCATCAGAAGTACGAAGATTTCTTGGATTGGCAGGTTATTACAGAAGGTTCATTTAAGACTTTTCCAAGATCGCAACTCCGTTAACGAATTTAACTCGAAAAGCTGTGAAATTTGTTTGGATGGAGAAGGGTGAGAAAGCTTCAGAATTAAAGAAGAGGTTGAGTCAAAGACTGTGTTGTCTCTTCCTGGACGATATGTGAAATTTTGTTGTTTATAGTGATGCGTCGCATAAAGGACTTGGTTGTGTGCTGATGCAAAATGGCAAAGTCATTGCGTATGCATCACAACAATTGAAGGATTACGAGAAGGAATATCGACCCATGACTTGGAGTTATTGCGATTGTTTTTTGCTTTGAAAATTTGAGGCACTTATCTCTACGGGGAGAAGTGTGAAATATATACGGACCACAAGAGTGCAAATATATTTTCACACGAAGGATTTGAATATCGCCAAAGAAGATGGTTGGAATTAATTAAGGATTACATTTGTGAGATTTTATACTATCCGGTAAAGCAAATGTGGTTGCCGGCGCCTTAAGTAGAAAAGGGTCGTGAGAAATTGATGATGTTGATCGCTTTCAAGAGGAGCTAATTGCGAAATGGAGAAAGCGGAGTTGGAAGTGAAGTATCCTATGGAGATTGATGAGAAGCTATTTCGGATGCAATCAGGTACAACCCTACTTAGATAAAGTTAAAGAGGCTCAACTTCGTGACGATGAATGCAAAAAGGTGACAAAGAAGATATCTGAAGGAATGAACCAAGATTTAATTTGGATAAGGAAGGAATACTGAGATTCAAGAGTAGAATTTGGGTACCACCAGTCACAGAGATTAAGGAAGACATTTTGAGCAAGGCTCATAGTTCACGATATTCGATTCACCCTGGTAGTACCAAGATGTATCAAGATCTTCGACAACATTTCTGGTGGCCGAATTTGAAATGTGATGTTACAGAATATGTTGCCAAGTGTCTGACCTGTCAGAAAGTAAAATCAGAGCATCAAAGACCAAGTGGATTGTTAAAACCGTTGGAGATCGCAGAATGGAAATGGGAACATATTACAATGGACTTCGTGGTTGGCCTTCCGACGACTCAGAAAGGCTGCGACGCAGTATGGGTTATCGTTGACCGACTGACAAAATCCGCACACTTCCTTCCGATCAAAAGCAGATTCAACTTAGATCAGTTGGCAAGGTTATACGTAAAAGAGATTGTTTCGAGGCACGGAGTGCCGGTGACAATTATTTCCGATAGGGATTCGTGCTTCACATCGAATTTCTGGAGACGTCTTCAGGAACGCATGGGTACCCAATTGCGAATGAGTACAACATACCACCCTCAAACAGACGGACAGAGTGAAAGAACGATTCAGACATTAGAAGATTTGCTAAGAGCCTATGTGATGGACTTTAAAGGAAATTGGAATGATCACCTACCGTTAGTAGAGTTCGGCTACAACAACAGTTACCACGCTAGTATAGGCATGCCGCCTTATGAAACGTTAGACGGCAGAAAGTGCAGAACTCCACTTTATTAGGATGAAGTTGGCGAAAGACAATTGCTAGGGCCAAAATTGGTACAACAGACAGCAGAAATAGTCAAAGTGATCCGAGCAAGATTGGTAGCAGCTCAAGATAGGCAGAAGAAATACGCCGATCCACATCGTAAAAATGTTGAGTTTGATTCGGGTAGTTATGTATTCTTGAAGGTCTCTCCCTGGAAGGGAAAGATCAGGTTCAGAAAGAAAGGAAAATTAAGCCCAAGATTCATTGGACCATTTGAAGTACTGAGAAGAATCGGAGAGGTTGTGTACGAGGTAGCCCTACCACCAGCACTCGAGAATGTCCATAACGTCTTCCATGTTTCTGTTTTACGACCCTACAAACCAGATTACAAGCATGTAATTGAATACGAACCCCTACATTTTGAAAAAGACTTATCTTACGAAGAAATTCCTATCCAAATTGTCGACAGAAAAGAACAAGTTCTCATAAATAAAGTAATACCTTCTGTTAAGGTAATTTGGAGGAACCACAATGCTGAAGAAGCTACGTGGGAACTCGAATAAAATATGATGAAGAATTACCCTCATTTATTTACTTAATTTATGTGTAAGCGATTCTAGGGACATAATCTTTGTAAGGGGGGAGAATGTAACGGGTCGAAATTATTGAGTTGTGATTCTGGGGACAGAATCCTTTTAAGGGGGGGAAGATGTGACAAACGAGATTTTTATAATTTAATTTTAATATTTATTGAATTAAATAAATAATTTCAATGATTTAATTATTAGATTAAATAATTAATTGATGCAATTGCGATAGATTAATTTAATGATATGTATTATATTTATTAAATTAATGTAGAAAATTTTATTATTCAAAGTTGGTAATTATGTGAGCTTATTGAATTTAAATAAATATTTAATAAGCCTAATGTTATTTTAATTAATGTAATAATTAATTAGAGATTTAATAATTTAATCTAATTAATTAATGAGAAAAAATAATTATATGATTATGTGAATTTATGATAAATTATTATATTTTATTTTATTTAATTAAATAAATTAATTAAGTTATTTTATAAAGGGTGTGACATGATTTAAACTATAAGATAAAAGAGTTATTAAATTAAATGGGATTAAGTCTTTTAAAGCTAGCCAAACATGGCCTTAGTGGGAGTTGAGGACAGTTAACCCATGATTGGGCAACTGACCACAACACGTCAATTCCTTCCTGTATTACTATGACGTCTTCTTTATTCCTTTCATTATTGCTAAGTCTAGAAAATATAGAGAGAGAGAGCTTGAGAATTGTCAGAGAAAATTAAGATTTTGAGAAGGAGACTAAGAGTGGGTAATTGAAGAAACATCTGAGTTTTCTAATCTACACCTTACACTCAGGGTAATCTCCTCCTTCCCAAATTATAAATTACGTTATTAAAGTTTTTATGAATATGGCTTTCAAAGTTCTGTAAGGTATCTATATTTATAAAGGGTATGGATTATGTGTTGTATATGTATTAAATGTTATCAAATCGTATTCAATTATATATTATGTAAGTTATCATGTCATCAGTTTCATGAAAATATGTCGTATATGTTGCTCAAAACTTACAGAGTATGGGTTTTGGCCAAATAGCCCTTATACGTAAATTTAATGTGTCAAACATAAATGGTTTTGTAAAATTTATACTCGTATATTATTATGCATGTTAATATGAAGAGACCAAACTTTAAATGAACGGATTCGGTGTTATAACGAATCCGTAGTATTAATTTTCATGATTTTTGTTCAAAACCTTCAAGAATAGTGAAATTTACATATTTTCATTCTGTAATTATGTGTTTTAATGGATTAAAATCATTATATAAATGTTGGGTAAGGATTATGTATGAATTATATCATATGGGTTTGATTAAATTCGTGTAGTAATAATTTAATTAGAATTTTTTGGTCGTGATTTCGCAATTTTTTGAATTGCGTAATCGCTTCGTTCGCCGCCGCGCCACATAACGTTTTAATCTCGTGTTTTAATTCAGCAGCACACGCCTTGGTCTCAATTCATGCACCATCTCAAGCACCAGTAGCCACTTAAGGCTTAAGTACAAAAAGTGGCGCTACAAATACTACTCTACAGAATGTCCAGAAACGAATTATTTTTAATGTTCAAGTCTAACCATGTGATAGCAACTTAAATTAAAGAACATAGAGATATGTTAGAAGTATAATGAGATATTAAAATAGATACTTAACATATAAATAATATAATTACATGTGGATTAAATTATTGAATACATAATTAGCTTATTGTTCATGAATTGTAAAGTATGAGACAATGAGTGTAGTAATTTGATTAAATGTGGTCATTATCAAAGTTAGACAAAGAGAATAAACTTGTGATGACTAGTATGTTATAATTGACTGGTATTATGAATATAAATGATATGTCAAATTTAAATCAAAGAACGAGTTTAATTAAAGTGTAATCTACGCATGAGACAAGTTTCCTAACCCTACTTGTTATCATTATTCAAGTGTATAAATCAAGTTCGGTTTGTTATATTAAAGATTATCTATCATTTCAAAGTATGATTATGTTATACAATACTTGTTCTATTCTATACTCTTAAGATTCTTATTCAATTTAATTATCATTTATTGTTGAACCTTAGTAGACTAGCGAACCCTTAACTGATTCGACTAGTCCATAGTTGATGAACGTTCTAAATTTCAGAACCCTTATTGAATTATCCAATCCAAACTTCCTTTGGTGCGGACTCTGATGTCAAACTGAGATGAACAACTCTATATAGGGATTTCTTATGTGTTAGCGTTAAGATATTGTGCACAGTATGGTACTAAGGGTTGATCCCCCTAAGTACGAGAAGAAGAGTCCATAGTCTTATGACTGTTAAAGGTTTCAAGTATAACCCTTGATAACCTAGGACATAGTTCAAGGTCTTATGACCCTCAGAAATCTTTTGATTCTTGTTATTCATTCTTGATTCAAAAGTTGAGCTTTTATTTCAGAAGTCTTTGATTCACTCGCATGTTATTATACATTATTATTTCATTATTTTACTTGTAAGGCAATAGTGCTCACTCTTGTAATAATAACATTGCGCTTAAGAACGAAAGGTCCGATGAGCCTTCTACTAGCAAAGGCAAGGGCAAGATTAAAAATGATGAAGACTTGTTGTTTTATATGATGATGTATTTCGCATTTAAGACTTAAGTTAATGATGTTGTTTAAGACTTATTTGTTTATGTTTTTCGCATGATGTTTAAGGTTAGTATGACACGGGATTATGTTTATTATTCAGATGTTGTAACCCCATAAGGGGAAGATTTATTTCTATCTATTGCATGGTTTGCATTTATTATGGGTAGATAGATAGATTATATTTGTACAGTGAACACCAAATCCCATGGAATCAAAGTACCTAGATTTGGGGGTGTCACAGGTAAGAATCATACTTTGAAATGATAGATAATCTTTAATATAACAAACTGAACTTGATTTATAAACTTGAATAATGATAACATGTAGGGTTAGAAAACTTGCCTCGTGCGTAGATTACACTTTAATTAAACTCGTTCTTTGATTTAAATCCTACATATCATTTACATTCATAATACCAGTCAATTATAACATACTAGTCATCACAAGTTCATTCTCTTTGTCTAACTTTGATAATGACCACATTTAATCAAATTACTACACTCATTGTCTCATACTTTACAATTCATGAACAATAAGCATATTATGTTCTTTAATTAAGGCACGAGGGCTGGTGTTATAACACAGCGAACAGAAAGCGTTACGCAATTCGCGAAAAATTGCGTAGAACCTGAAAAAATTCCAATTAAATTATTACTTCACGAATTTAATCAAACCCACATGATATAATTCATACATAATCCTTACCCAACATTTATATAATGATTTTAATCCATTAAAACACATAATTACATAATTAAAATATGTAAATTTCACTGTTCTTGATGTTCTTGAAGGTTTTGAACATAAATCATGAAAATTAATACTACAAATTCGTTATAACACCTAATCCGTTCATTTAAAGTTTGGTCTCTTCATATTAACATGCATAATAATATACGAGTATAAATTTTACAAAACCATTTATGTTTGACACATTAAATTTACATTATATAAAATGCCATATAGCCAAAACCCATACTGTAAGTTTTGAGCAACATATACGACGTATTTTCATGAAACTGATGACATGATAACTTATATAATATATAATTGAATATGATTTGATAACATTTAATACATAAACAACACATAATCCATACCCATTATAAATATAGAGACCTTTACAGAAATTTGAAAGCCATATTCATAAAAACTTTAATAACGTAATTTATAATTTGGGAAGGAGGAGATTACCCTGAGTATAAGGTGTAGATTAGATAGCTCATATGTTTCTTCAATTACCCACTCTTAGTCTCCTTCTCAAAATCTTAATTCTCTATGACAATTCTCAAGCTCTCTCTCTGAATATTTTCTAGACTTAGCAATAATGAAAGGAATAAAGAAGGCGTCGTAATGTAATAGGAAGGAACTAACAGCGTTGTGGTGATTACTCCAATCATGGGTTACTTTGTCCTCAACTCCCATTAAGGCCATGTTTGGCTTGCTTTAAAATACGTAATCCCATTTAATTTAATAACTCTTTTATCTTATAGTTTAAATCATGTCACACCCTTTATAAAATAACTCAATTAATTTATTTAATTAAATTAAATAAAATATAATAATTTATCATAAATTCATATAATCATATAATTAATTTTCTCATTAATTTTAATTATATTAAATTATTAAATCTCTAATTAATTATTACATTAATTAAAATAACATTAGGCTTATTAAATATTTATTTAAATTCAATAAGCTCACATAATTACCAACTTTGAATAATAAAATTTCTACATTAATTTAATAAATATAATACATATCATTAAATTAATTTATCACAATTTCATCAATTAATTATTTAATCTAATAATTAAATCATCGACAATATTTATTTAATTCAATAAATATTAAAATTAAATTACAAAAATCTCGTTTGTCACATCTTTCCCTCCTTCAAAGGATTCTGTCCCCAGAATCACAACTCAATAATTTTGACCCGTTACACTAGGTCCAATACCTGTCTTATTTAAAGTGTCAATTAATTATCTTGCTACCGGCGTAATATTCCTATGTGTCTCAAGCAAATCTACTTTGGTAGGTGTCAATAAACGATGATTATCCAACTCAATGGTCGAAATATGTCAATTGTCTTCTTTCTTAATGTGAATTACAAACATTCTAGTTTTGCATAATGTTTTTCCTATCGATTCTCTTTATCTTCTTATTTTATCGTTATCACATTTATCATTTATTGAACTCTTCCCAACAGTTGGTCTACTAGATTTTTTACATACATATAACCTGGACGACAAATCATTACTGCGAGTATATTTATTACTTGTAGCAATCCTAATCTCAAATCTATGTGTGCGTAAGATTTAAAAAAAAAATGCAATTTCTTCCAACTTAGAGAACAATTAACCAACATAAGGGACCATTACCTCTTTACTACTTTCAGTATCATTAACATGCTTAGATGCATTTGTACAATCTAGACTAGCAAGAGATTCAGAAGAACTAGATAAAAATATATTTATAGCAGACATGAAAGTTATTGATAAACACTTGCCAAAATTGATTGCACAAATAACTGATTTATTCAAATCTTAGTAAATTCTCTACAAAGCTAGATTTCTGCCACTACTTAGCAAATGGATGCATATGGAATAAAATGTTAGAAATCTTATGTGTAAGAACCTGGTCGACTGATCACATGTCCTACTAGTGGTCAGGAAAAATGATGTCGTTTTACCCGACAGTTAGTAAGAGTAGAGACAGGCCGCAACTCCTACTAGTGGTCAGACAAAACGACATCGTTTTGTCTGGTTACTAATAGGAGTAGACTGGCCTGATATCCTACTAGCGGTCAGGGAAACGATGTCTTTTTACCTAATCGCTAGTAGGACCCGCAACCACTTTAAAAATCCTAATAAAGTTCAGGGTAATTTAGTCATTTCCCTGGTTGCTGGTAGGAGATGCGTTGGCCGCTAGAAGGACTATTAATGGGGCCCATGCCCACAGGGGCAAAACTAGGGGGCAGGGGGGGCATCTGACCCCGTTAGGGAGGCGGTGTGAGCCCGGAACCAGATGGGGAAGTAAAGAAATGGCAAACCACCAATGATGATTGATAACGAGATTTTTGTAATTTAATTCTTAATATTATTGAATTAAATAAATAATTTCGATGATTTAATTATTAGATTAAATAATTGATTGATGCAATTGTGATAGATTAATTTAATGATATGTGTTATATTTATTAATTTAATGTGGAGAATATTTATTATTCAAGTATGTATTTATGTGAGCTTATTGAATTTAAAGAAATATTTAATAGGCCTAATGTTATTTTAATTAATTCAATAATTAATTAGAGATTTAATAATTTAATATAATTAATTAATAAGAAAATTAATTATATGATTATGTGAATTTATGATAAATTATTATATTTTATTTAATTTATTAAATAAATTAATTGAGTTATTTTATAAAGGGTGTGACATTATTTAAACTATATGATAAAAGAGTTATTAAATTAAATGGGATTAAGTCTTTTAAAGCTAGCCAAACATGGACTTAGTGGGAGTTGAGGACAGTTAACCCATGATTAGGTAACTGATCACAATGCGTCAGTTCCTTCCTGTATTACTACGACGTCTTCTTTATTCCTTTCATTATTGCTAAGTCTAAAAAATATTCACAGAGAGAGCTTGAGAATAGTCAGAGAGAAATTTATAATTGTTGAGGAGAATTGTGAGTCTGTGATTGAAGAAGAATTTGAGAAGGAATTCATCTCCTATTAAAATCTACACTACGCTTTGAGTAATCTCCTCCTTCCTAAATTATAAATTACGTTATTAAAGTTTTTATGAATATGGCTTCCAAAGTTCTGTAAGGTCTCTGTATTTATAAAGGGTATGGATTATGTGTTGTATATGTATTAAATATTATCAAATCGTATTCAATTATATATTATGTAAGTTATCATGTCTTCAGTTTCATGAAAATACGTCGTATATGTTGCTCAAAACTTACAGAGTATGGGTTTTGGCCATTTGGCCCTTATACGTAAATTTAATGTGTCAAACATAAATGGTTTTGTAAAATTTATACTCGTATATTATTATGCATGTTAATATGAAGAGACCAAACTTTAAATGAACGAATTCGGTGTTATAACGAATCCGTAGTATTAATTTTGATGATTTATGTTCAAAACCTTCAAGAACATCAAGAACAGTGAAATTTACATATTTTAATTTTTTAATTATGTGTTTTAATGGATTAAAATCATTATATAAATGTTGGGTAAGGATTATGTATGAATTATATCATGTGAGTTTGATTAAATTCGTGTAGTAATAATTTAATTGGAATTTTTGGTCGTGTTTCGCAATTTTTGCAATGAATCAGAAGCAATTCTTGTTCCATACCGCTGATCTTTGTGCTTTAATTCCCGCGCCATAGCGCCATTACAAGCACCAGTAGCTTGTGTCTCTCAAGCATGATTACTACCATACAACAATGAAAAGGCTTAATATAAAAAGTGGCGTCGCAACGCCACTCTATAGAATGTCCAAAAATGAATTATTTTTAATGTTCAAGTCTAACCATGTGATAGCAACTTAAATTAAAGAACATAGAAATATGTTAGAAGTATAATAAGATGTTAAAATAGATGCTTAACATGTAAATAACATAATTACATGTGGATTGAATTATTGAATACATAATTAGCTTATTGTTCATAAATTGTAAAGTATGAGACAATGAGTGTAGTAATTTGATTAAATGTCGTCATTATCAAATTAGACAAAGAGAATAAACTTGTGATGATTAGTATGTTATAATTGACTGGTATTATGAATGTAAATGATATGTAGGATTTAAATCAAAGAACGAGTTTAATTAAAGTGTAATCTACGCACGAGGCAAGTTTCCTAACCCTACTTGTTATCATTGTTCAAGTTTATTATTTACCTCGAGTAAATTCTCATTACTATTATTCAAGTTCGAATTGTTATATTAAAGATTGATTATCTTTTCAAAGTATTAATCTGTTATACAATATTTGTTGTATTGTATACTTCTTGAGATTATTATTCAATTTGAATATCGTTATTGTTGAACATTGTTAGTCTAGTAAACCTTATTGATTCAACTAGTCCATAGTTGATGAACGTTCTAAATTTCAGAACCCTTATTGAATTATCCAAACCAAACTTCTTTTGGTGCGGACTCGAATGTTAAACTGAGATGAACAACCCTGTATAGGGATTTCTTATGCGTTAGCGTTAAGATATTGTGCACAGTATGGTACTAAGGGCTGATCCCCTTAAGTACGAGAAGAAGAGTCCATAGTCTTATGACTGTTAAAGGTTTCAAGTATTAACCCTTGATAACCTAGGACATAGTTCAAGGTCTTATGACCCTTAGAAATCTTTTGATTCTTGTTATTCATTCTTGATTCAAAAGTTGAGCTTTTATTTCAGAAGTCTTTGATTCACTCGCATTATTATTTCATTATTTTACTTGTGGGAAATAGTGCTCACTCTTGCATAATAATAACATTGCAGTTAAGAACGAAAGGTCCGACGAGCCTTCTACTAGCAAAGGCAAGGAAAAGATTAACAAGTGATGAAGACTTGTTGTTTTATATGATGATGTATTTCTGTTTAAGACTTAAGTTAATGATGTTGTTTAAGACTTATTTATTTATGTTTCCGCACAGATGTTTAAGGTTAGTATGACCTGGGATTATGTTTATTATTCAGATGTTGTAACCCCATAATGGGAAGATTTATTTCTATCTATTGCATGGTTTGCATTTATTATGGGTAGATAGATAAATTATATTTGTACAGTGAACACCAAATCTCGTGGAATCAAAGTACTTGGATTTGGGGGTGTCACAGGTTGGTATCAAAGCCGTAGGTTATAAACCTTAGGTGGGGGAACAACCTTAGGTAGAAGCCTTATAGAAAGAACATAGAGATGGAAAACTCTTATCGAGTTCTAGGAAATGAATTTTTTGTAATTCAATAAAGATAATAAAAGACTTTATGTGCTTATGTGTTAAATTATGTGCTCACTAGTACGACTTAGTAACTAAAAAACTCGAAATTTTGTTGTCAGGATGTCTGACGTTGGAGGAACTAGTCGAACTGGGGAGGAAAAACCCCGAGTACCTACAGTACCTATAGAGGAGGAACCCCGAGACATTCATGTCGTTAGGGAACAGTTGGTACAGAGGGAGTCAGCTCCATTGATCACCGTTGTTGGTCAGGAGCATGAACCTGGGACTGATCCTGAGGAGGATCCTGAGGAGGAATTTGAAGAGGAAGAGGAAGAAGAGGAGTTTTCACAGCACTCCATTGATGCTGAGATGTACAAATCATTATACGGCCGTAACGTGGAGTTACGAGATGAGGTGCAGGATCTAACTGAGCGGGCGATTATTCAGCAGATTACTCTCGAGCAGAAGAAAAGGGAGATTTTGACTCTTCACTCACGACTGGGAAATGTAGAATGGGATTTGGTCCAAGAGAAGGGTCAAACCGAAGATAAGACCGCAGAGATAGAAAAGTTGAAGAAAGAAGCTGGAAGGAAAGCTCGAAAAGGGCGATCATATGCTTAGAGGAAAATTTGGGTGAGAGAGTCACGTCGTGCTGATCTTGTGGAAGAGGATGGTCGTGCAAAGAAGGCAAAGCTTAGAGAGACATACTCTACACTTAATCATGTAATGGATGAGGCCCAGGATCGAGTTTTGAGGTACCCCATCCAGTTCGAAGGACTTTCATCGTACATGCTGGATCGCAAGACGATGTCTCGTATCATGGAAGAGGAGCGTAGCAAGGCTATTCAGCACTTTGACAAACAGCGATAGAATTTGTTTAATTATATGAAAGACTTAATTAGTTTTTATATGTAAATTCCGATATGTTTATGAACGAAGGAATATTTTAATATTTAAATCATGTGGATTCTTTATTTCAGGATAGTTGATGTAAATAGCAGTGATGCTATCGTCTGATGTTAAAACTTTTGATTTGAATGAATATATATCAAGTTGTTTGAGATGATGTGTTAAATGATTATATTAAATTATTGAGTTAAGTCGTAACTATTTAGAGAATTTAATAGAGATTTAATAAGCATATATTTTAACAGAAATATGCCGCCAAGAAGAAGACAACAACGTCAACCAGCTCAGGAAGAGTTAACAAATATCAACAATAACACAAATGATAATCCTGTTTAGCAATTGGTTAACTTGCTAGCTGGAGCAATGAATAATCAACCTCAAGCTCCACCAAATACTACATTTAAGGATTTTAAGGCGGTGGGACCGCCAGAATTTAAAGGTTCCATGAACCCGATCGAGGCTCAAACGTGGGTTATGGAAATGGAGAAGGTTTTCTACGTCGCTAGGGTTAGAGAAGACCAGAAGACCTCTTTTGCAACGTTTATGCTGAAGTCTGAAGCTAGCTATTGGTGGCAAGCAAACAAAGTGCGAGGAGGTGAATGTGTAATTACTTAGGAGAGATTTAAAGAGATGTTCTTCGAGATGTATTTCCCAACCAGATGGAGGTTCAATTTCTGGAATTGAAGCAGGGAAATATGAGCGCACTGATTATCTTGGCTAGATTCAACGAGTTAGCGAGGTTCACCAGATATCAAGTACACACCTGACGAGAGAAAAGCCGTAAGATTGAACAAGGACTAAAGCCTTCTCAGATACTGAGAAAGTATCAATGTTTCAGATAAACACTTTTGCTGGAGTACTGGAAAAGGCCATCCTCGCTGAAGGTGGAAGCGATGCGGTGACCAAGTACAATCAAGATCAGAAGAAGAAGAAAAGTGGAGGTGAAGGAAATAACAAGTCTAGTGGAAGTGGCACATGAGGTGGTAATTTTAATCAGAAGAAAAGGTGGAATGAAAACTCATCATGGGGAATCAAAAGGAAGTCGGAAGAAAAGAATCGAAGCATGCGACTGCAAGGGAAAGCTCATCACGGGAGTTTGTATGAAGGGAAAAGGAGTGTGCTACAATTATGGTCGGAAGGCCACATAGCACCTAACCGCCCTAACCCAAAGAAGGGTGCTTTGCTTCACTTGTGGTTCGAAGGACCATCCGGCAAGAGATCGGTGTCTAAGAAGGGATCGGGAGGTCGTCAGGATCAGGAGGAAACCGGGGAAACAACAGTGGAAATGCCTTAAGTATCACCGGACCAACCGCAACAAACCGATCGACCGCCAGGACTTTCAATATTACGGTGTAGGATGCAGTTCAATCTCATGATGTGGTGTCAGGTATCATTCTGATCAATAAAATTAATGCTTATGTTTTATTTGATTCGGGTGCTACTTGTTTCTTTATATCCGATGACTTTGCCAAGAATTTAGATTTGCCTAAGGATGAATTGGATTACCCCATGAACATAGAAATTACGAATAGAGAAATAATCCCTATTAAGTACGTACATAAGAACTGTAGAGTGGATATTAACGGTAATATCATGAACGTAGATCTTGTCCCTATTCGATTTGGGGAATTTGACGTTATTTTGGGAATGGATCGGTTATTCAATTACGAGTACGTAATTGATTGCCAAAGAAGCGTGATAACCTTATGACTCAAAATCAAAGGTTGTGTTTTATGGTAGCAAGTCGCCTAGACAAGCGAGTTATCTGACGATGATGCATATGACGCCCCCAAAACTAGGTATACATCACCCATCTTGGGTCGCCAGATAAATAGTACAAAATTCAAATACAACTTAGTAATACAACTGTCATGTACAATACGACAAAACATAAACTGTGAGTTTGAATACAAATATTATCTACTAGAGATTATACAAACTCAAAAGGAGTCCTCATTACAATTATTATCACACTATTTCACGTAATAGTGAGGACTACTAATGTTATCCTCTCGCACCATCACTCCGTTCCCTCACTCGTCCCAAATTTATATTCTCATTTCAAGAAGAAAAACGGTGAAAGAAAGGGTGAGCTCAACTAGCCCAAAGAAGAAATATTATGACTAAGATAATGCGAGAATAAAATATCATTAGTTTCCAACAATTTTAAAACCGATAAAATATAATAGACATCAAGTTTAAGCTGCAGTGAGAACAAGCAATCCATTAAAGAGTCAAGTAGAAAATAAAATCTACTATCTTTTAGGATTAAAAAGTTTTTCATCACTTTTATCATTTGAGACTCATTTCAATAAATAATCCACATCATTAAATCATCCCCGCACTACAAAGCGAGGATATTCTTTAGTATCATGACCACTTAATTATCCATGCACCACGGGCCAAAGATAATCGTGTTTTCATCAACCATTCCTGATCATGCCATAAAACAATTCAAACTTTGCTCCTCTTGGTCAAGAGAATCCATAGCCATAGTCATACCAAAAACTGTCCATCAATGTACTACGGGCCAATGAGGACTTTTAATTTTCACATCATTTCTAACATTACGGTCATGATTATACCGAATAATCCCTGGTCATAATCATACCAAGTCCATCTATGCACTACAGGCCACAAATGACTTTCAACATAACATAAACATGAGGATGATGACAATGATATAAGAATTCAATTAAACAAGATCAAGAATTAATTTGTCCAGGAACCAATAACGTCCAAATTATCAACATGATACTGCTTTGTAGAGTAAAATTCAAGAATGATCAGAAGAATATTTCCATGAAAAGATACTGGATGAAGCGCAAATATCAAGGATATTCTACTAATTTCATGGAGTATAGAAGTCAAAACTTTAACCAACTGAGTATAATAAAGAATGGAATAACAAAAGAAATCACCATGCATGCATGCGGTACCGCAGATGTACAAAGTTATTCCAAGAATAATAATAACGAAACCGAAGTCGTAAAATTCACAACCGACAGATGTTCCAGCAGAATAATAAATGCGAATAATAAATGATGGAACCAGTCCCAGATATAAGACAGTATGCAGGATATTAAAAATGTAATAATAAAGACGGAATAATAAAATGGAACCAGGTCAAGGCGATAGCATGCATGAGGATATTCGACGTAATAATAAAGATGCGAGAATAATAGAAGAATGTCACCAAGTATGTGGTAGCCCACGATACAAAAGTTATTCCAATGTAACAATAAAGAAATGGAATAATGTAAGTTCTCTTCTTGAATACAAAAGAATAATATCCCTCACCGTAAAATAATACTTGATATCGAGTAGTAGTAAAGTAGCAAAAAACTTTTCTTCTATCTCTCTATAGTCTCTCTCTATAGTTTTTCTCTCTCAGAGTTCAATGAATTAAGTAAGAAAATAATGAAGGAATGAGCTTCTATTTATAGGAAAATAGAATGGATAAGAATTAATCCATGAACGGTCAGATTGATTTACTTTAACTGACGGTCCATATTTAAAGAAAAATCTTTTAAATAAAATATAATATATTCTATTTATATAAAAAGATTTTTACTATGCAAACATTATGCAAGCACTATACAAACAATATGCATAATAAAATATAATATATTCTATTTATAGAATAACTTTAATAAAGTATCTCGCTTTTTATATAAAAAGATTTTACTATGCAAAACACTATGCATAATAGAATATAATATATTCTATTTATAGAATAACTTTAATAAAGTATTCTCGTTTTTATATAAAAGATGTTTCTATTTTATTATGTGAATAAAACAAAACTTCTAAATCAACAATAATTGAATCAAATAATATGAGATACTTGCAAAGAAACCATTATAGCAATAATTGAACAAAACCGAGTGACTTCTCACATAAATATCAATAATCCATACCATGCTACTATGCAACAACGCCAGACATCGCATTTTTACTACCGAGTAGTTCAACAAAGATCAACAGTAAAACTTCCGCCAAGTTATTTTCAATAAAATATTTTTGTCGTTTTTCAATCCGACAATAATTCCGTTATGGGGTCCACTAATGATTGTGCCATCGCATCGAATATTTCTGCTTTAAACGAATATTCCCCACCAATCGAAATATAATATGACAACTTGCATACTTTGCAAAATTTATAAATATTACTCACAACTATAACATTATCTCAAATTCACACCATAATATAAAAAAAATTATTTCGAGAAAATTAATTCTTTATTCATAAAATCTGGGGTTTCACAATGCAGGCTAGGAAGTTATTAAGACAAGGCTGTGTAGGATACTTAGCTTACATAGTCGACAGTTGAAAATAGAATCCGAAGGTAGAAGAGATACCGATTGTGAGGGACTTCGACGACGTATTTCCGCATTTATTTGCCGTGACTTCCACCGAGATAGAGAGGTAGATTCGTGATCAATTTGGCCTTTAATCGCTTCCAATATCAAAGGCACCATACCGAATGACACCAAAGAGAGATGAAAGAACTAATGGTACAACTACACAAATTGTACGGACAAGAAGTACATTCAATCGAGCATATCACCAGGGGGAGCTAGGTTGTTATTTGTGAAAAAGAAGGACGGATTAATGCGGCTCTGCATTGACTACAAAGAACTGAATAAGGTCACGATTAAGAATAGATATCCATTATCGAGGATCGACAACCTGTTTGATCAATTGAAAGGAGCAAGATATTTTTCCAAGATAGACTTGAGAAGCGGTTATCATCAACTGAAGGTGAGACCAGAGGATGTTCCAAAGACAGCGTTCAGAACACGATATGGTCACTACGAATTTTTAGTAATGTCGTTTGGTCTTACGAATGCTCCTGCAGCATTTATGGGACTAATGAATGGTGTGTTCAAGCCATTTTTGGACAAGTTCAGTAGTGGTATTTATAGATGACATTTTGGTTTATTCGAAAACCAAGGAAGAACATGAAGAGCATTTGAGATTAACATTGGAAGTATTGAGAAGGGAAAAGTTGTATGCCAAGTTTTTGAAATGCGAATTTTGGATTGAACGAGTGCAATTTCTTGGGCACGTGATCGATAAAAACGGAATCTCGATAGATCCATCCAAAGTCAAAGCCGTGATTAACTAGGATCAGCCGAGGACGCCCGCCGTATAAGTCAAGTTTTCTTGGATTGGCGGTGTTATTACAGGAAGGTTCATTCAAGACTTTTCCAAGATCGCAACTCAGTTAACGAATTTAACTCAAAAGTCGTGGAAATTTGTTTGAATGACGAAGGGTGAGGAAAGCTTTCGTAAATTAAAGAAGAGGTTGAGTACAAAGACTGTGTTGTCTCTTCTAGGACGACATGTGAAATTTTGTTGTTTATAGTGATGCATCGCATAAAGGACTTAGTTGTGTCTTTGATGCAAAACGGCAAAGTCATTGCGTATGCATCACGACAATTGAAGGATTACGAGAAGGAATATCTCACCCATGACTTGGAGTTAGCCTGCAGTTGTTTTTGCTTTGAAAATTTGAGGCACTATCCTACGGGAGAAGTGTGAAATATATACGGACCACAAGAGTCCAAATATATTTTCACATGTAATGATTTGAATATGCGTCAAAGAAGATGGTTGGAATTAATTAAGGATTACATTGTGTGAGATTTTATACTATCCGGTAAAAGCAAATGTGGTTGCTTAGCGCCTTAAGTAGAAAGGGTCGTGAGAAATTGATGATGTTGATCGCTCAAGAGGAGCTAATCAGTAAATGGAGAAACCGGAGTTGGAAGTGAAGTATCCTATGGAGATTGATGAGAAGCTATTTCAGATGCAACTGCACAACCCTACTAGATAAAGTTAAAGAGGCTCAACTTCAGGACGATGAATGCAAAAAGGTGACAAAGAAGATATCTGAAGGAACTGAACCAAGATTCAAGCTGGATAAGGAAGGAATACTGAGATTCGAGAGTAGAATTTGGGTACCACCAGTCATAGAGATTAAGGAAGACATTTTGAGCGAGGCTCATAGTTCACGATATTCGATTCACCCTGGTAGTACCAAGATGTATCAAGATCTTCGACAACATTTTTGGTGGCCGAATTTGAAATGTGATGTTACAGAATGTGTTGCCAAGTGTCTGACCTGTCAGAAAGTAAAAGCAGAGCATCAGAGACCGAGTGGATTGTTGCAACCGTTGGAGATCCCAGAATGGAAATGGGAACATATTACAATGGACTTCGTGGTTGGCCTTCCGACGACTCAAAAAGGCTACGACACAGTATGGGTTATCATTGACCGACTGACGAAATCCGCACACTTCCTTCCGATCAAAATCAGATTCAACTTAGATCAGTTGGCAATGTTATACGTAAAAGAGATTGTTTCGAGGCATGGAGTGCCGATGTCAATTGTTTCTGATAGGGATCCGCGCTTCACATCGAATTTCTGGAAACGTCTTCAGGAACGCATGGGTACCCGATTGCGAATGAGTACAGCATACCACCCTCAAACAGACGGACAGAGTGAAAGAACGATTCAGATATTAGAAGATATGCTAAGAGCCTATGTGATGGACTTTAAAGGGAATTAAGATGATCACCTACCGTTAGTAGAGTTCGGCTACAACAACAGTTACCACGCTAGTATAGGCATGCCGCCTTATGAAGCGTTATACGGCAGAAAGTGCAGAACTCCACTTTATTGGGATGAAGTTGGCGAAAGACAATTATTAGGGGCAGAATTGGTACAGCAGACAGCATAAATAGTTAAAGTGATCCGAGCAAGATTGATAACAGCTCAAGATAGGCAGAAGAAATACGCTGATCCACATCATAAAAATGTTAGAGTTTGAATCGAGTAGTTATGTATTCTTGAAGGTCTCTCCCTGGAAGGGAAAGATCAGGTTCGGAAAGAAAGAAAAATTAAGCAAAAGAAACATTGGACCATTTGAAGTACTGAGAAGAATCGGAGAAGTTGCGTACGAGGTAGCCCTACCTCCAGCACTCGAGAATGTCCATAACGTCTTCCATGTTTCTGTTTTACGACCCTACAAACCCAATTACAAGCATGTAATTGAATACGAACCCCTACATTTTGAAAAAGACTTATCTTACGAAGAAATTCATGTCCAAATTGTCGGATGTAAAAGAACAAGTTCTCGTAAATAAAGTAATACCTTCTGTTAAGGTAATTTGGAGGAACCACAACAATGAAGGAGCTACGTGGAAACTCAAGAGAATATGATGAAGAATTACCCTCATTTGTTTACTTAATTTATGTGTAAGCGATTTTAGGGACAGAATCTTTCTAAGGGGGGGGGGGGGGGGAATGTAACGGGTCAAAATTATTGAATCGTGATTCTGGGACAGAATCCTTTTAAGGGGAAAGATGTGATTTAACAAGATTTTTGTAATTTAATTCTTAATATTTATTGAATTAAATAAATAATTTCGATGATTTAATTATTAGATTAAATAATTAATTGATGCAATTGTGCTAGATTAATTTAATGATATGTGTTATATTTATTAATTTAATGTGGAGAATATTTATTATTCAAGTATGTATTTATGTGAGCTTATTGAATTTAAAGAAATATTTAATAAGCCTAATGTTATTTTGATTAATTTAATAATTAATTAGAGATTTAATAATTTAATATAATTAATTAATGAGAAAATTAATTATATGATTATGTGAATTTATGATAAATTATTATATTTTATTTAATTTAATTAAATAAATAAATTGAGTTATTTTATAAAGGTGTGACATTATTTAAACTATATGATAAAAGAGTTATTAAATTAAATGGGATTAAGTCTTTTAAAGCTAGCAAAACATGGACTTAGTGGGAGTTGAGGGATGTTAACCCATGATTAGGTAATCGACCACAATGCGTCGATTCCTTCAGACATTACACGACGTCTTCTTTATTCCTTTCATTATTGCTAAGTCTAAAAAATATTCACAGAGAGAGCTTGAGAATAGTCAGAGAGAAATTTATAATTGTTGAGGAGAATTGTGAGTCTGTGATTGAAGAAGAATTTGAGAAGTAATTCATTTCCTATTAAAATCTACACTACGCTTTGGGTAATCTCCTCCTTCCCAAATTATAAATTACGTTATTAAAGTTTTTATGAATATGGCTTCTAAAGTTCTGTAAGGTCTCTGTATTTATAAAGGGTATGGATTATGTGTTGTATATGTATTAAATGTTATCAAATCGTATTAAATTATATATTATGTAAGTTATCATGTCATCAGTTTCATGAAAATACGTCGTATATGTTGCTCAAAACTTACAGAGTATGGTTTTTGGCCATATGGCCCTTATACGTAAATTTAATGTGTCAAACATAAATGGTTTTGTAAAATTTATACTGTGATATTATTATGCATGTTAATATGAAGAGACCAAACTTTAAATGAACGGATTCGGTGTTATAACGAATCCGTAGTATTAATTTTCATGATTTATGTTCAAAACCTTCAAAAACATCAAGAACAGTGAAATTTACATATTTTAATTCTGTAATTATGTGTTTTAATGGATTAAAATCATTATATAAATGTTGGGGAAGGATTATGTATGAATTATATCATGTTGGTTTGATTAAATTCGTGTAGTAATAATTTAATTGGAATTTTTGGTCGTGTTCTGCAATTTTTCGCGAATTGCGTAAGCAGGTTTCGTTCGAGGAGCCCATGATTGCGGGCCTCGTGCCTTAATTCCCATACGCCAGCAATGCATTGAGGTCTCAAGAAGTATATTTGGCAGCCGCTACAATAAAGGCTTAGTATAAAAGTGGCGCCACAACGCCACTCTACAGAATGTCCATAAATGAATTATTTTTAATGTTCAAGTCTAACCATGTGATAGCAACTTAAATTAAAGAGCATAGAAATATGTTAGAAGTATAATAAGATGTTAAAATAAATGCTTAACATGTAAATAACATAATTACATGTGGATTGAATTATTGAATACATAATTAGCTTATTGTTCATAAATTGTAAAGTATGAGACAATGAGTGTAGTAATTTGATTAAATGTGGTCATTATCAAAGTTAGACAAAGAGAATGAACTTGTGATGATTAGTATGTTATAATTGACTGGTATTATGAATGTAAATGATATGTAGGATTTAAATCAAAGAACGAGATTAATTAAAGTGTAATCTACGCACGAGAAAATTTCCTAACCCTACTTGTTATCATTGTTCAAGTTTATTATTTACCTCGAGTAAATTCTCATTACTATTATTCAAGTTCGAATTGTTATATTAAAGATTGATTATCTTTTCAAAGTATGAATCTGTTATACAATATTTGTTCTATTGTATACTTCTTGAGATTATTATTCAATTTGAATATCGTTATTGTTGAACATTGTTAGACTAGTAAACCTTATTGATTCAACTAGTCCATAGTTGATGAACGTTCTAAATTTCAGAACCCTTATTGAATTATCCAAATCAAACTTCCTTTGGTGTCAAACTGAGATGAACAACCTCAGATAGGGATTTCTTATCGTTAAGTTAAGATATTATGTGCTGATAGATGGTACTAAGGGTTTATCCCCTAAATACGAGAAGAAGAGTCCATAGTCTTATGACTGTTAAAGGTTTCAAGTATAACCCTTGATAACCTAGGACATAGTTTAAGGTCTTATGACCCTCAGAAATCTTTTGATTTTTGTTATTCATTCTTGATTCAAAAGTTGAGCTTTTATTTCAGAAGTCTTTGATTCACTCGCATGTTATTATACATTATTATTTTATTATTTTACTTGTGGGCAATAGTTCTCACTCTTGCGTAATAATAACATTGCAGTTAAGAATGAAAGGACCGACGAGCCTTCTACTAGCAAAGGCAAGGGCCAGATTAACAAGTGATGAAGACTTGTTGTTTTATATGATGATGTATTTCTGTTTAAGACTTAAGTTAATGATATTGTTTAAGACTTATTTATTTATGTTTCTGCACAGATGTTTAAGGTTAGTATGACCTGAGATTATGTTTATTATTCAGATGTTGTAACCCCATAAGGGGAAGATTTATTTCTATCTATTGCATGGTTTGCATTTATTATGGGTAGATAGATAGATGATATTTGTACAGTGAACACCAAATCCCGTGGAATCAAAGTACCTTGATTTGGGGGTGTAACATAGCAGGCGTCGGCGAGGAGCTCACTGCTCCGGTCTTCCGTCTTCTCCGATTCGGCAGTCTACAACACAACACAACACAAGTTTGTTTCTTTTTTTTTTCTTTTTTATAATAACATGAAATGACGTCGTTTCATTAAAAAAAATTTATTAGGGTATTCAGAGTTCAAACTCTTACTATCTATTCTCTAATCTCTTCAGTCTTCACAGACTTTCTTCGTCTCTTCAGTCTTCCCTCTTCCGCCGCTCCGCCTGACCGCCTCCACATCTCCACTGCCTCAATCGGACCACTCTCCAAAGGTTTCGGTGCTCGCCTGCCTCCGGCCGCCATCGCCATCGCTTCCCGATCGGTCATCGTGAGTGCCGCTTTGGACTTTGGTAATTTGACTAATTTCTAAATTCTAATTTAGCCTAAATGTCTTTCAAATTTGGTAATTTGATTCTTATGGTCTAATTTGATTGGGGTCTTAGGTCGGTGGTTTTACAGATTTTGTGATATTCATTGTTATTGTTGTGAATTTTTCCCTTTTTATTTATTTTTTAATTGAGTGGTCGAGTGTGGTAACAACTAACATGGGCTACTTATTCTTTATATTGGTTGATTGTTATTGTTTTGTTTCCTGGCTTCTCTTTCTATATAGAATAACTCCCAGTTTGGGATTATATCAAAAAAGAAAATTAGACTCTCAATTTGGTAATTTAGTAATTTGGGATTCTATATTAATCTTTTAGTAATTTAGTTTTCAAAATTGTTACTGTTGGAGTAATCTTAAATTATTGTTTAATTTCTGTTTTCTTAGATCATAAGAGAATTGATGAATGATAAAATTATTATGAAATATTTAAATTGATGAAATTATGCATTGGGTCGCTAATATACTTTTTATTTTTTTCAATCTGGGTCAAAATCAAACCCAAGGAACTTAACTCCGCTCCCTCGCCGTTGCAACTTACACGTCGCTGCTCCGAACCTCCGGTAACCGCCCTCAAATTTTGACCCCCTTCAAATTTTGTTCTAGTTCCGCCACTGCATGCCCAAGTCAATCTCATGGAGGTCTGTTTGTTGAAATATTGTATATAAAAAATGGTTGTTATGGAGAATATATATACACACTAATAATTGGCCTTCTTATTGGTTACCTCAGATATGCAGCACCTCTTGTCTCTCCTCTCCTAATTATTCTTAGCTCTAGAGCTTGGTTTGTGTGTGTAAATTAAAGAACGAGCATGAGTAGTCTGCAGATGGTGGAGGCGAGGCTGCCGCCGGGGTTCAGGTTTCGTCCAAAAGATGAAGAATTGGTATGTGACTACCTGATGAAGAAGGTGGCACGCTGTGAGCAGCCTCCTTTTCTTATCCAAGTTGACCTTAACAAATCCGAACCTTGGGACATTCCTGGTACGTACTGAGTACTAGTCCTCTCTCCATCCTTCTTCATCTCAACCCACCCCCCATATATATATATATATATGGTCTTTTTATTACCCTAGCTACACTAGGTCTCGTCAAACTTGTGATCGCCATATCTAAAGGTTATAGGCTTGCCACCCAACTGTCTAATCGAAAAAAAATATATATTTAACAAATGAATAGGTGTGTGCTAGTTAACGCTTCAGCCTATTATTATAAGAACCGATAATTCTGAATTACAAGATGTGATGTTTGGTCAGCTTTGGGAGCTTGTCAATCTCTTTGCCAATTATTATTATTATTTTAAGTTCTTGTTTACTGAGGTTCGATCTCTTGCATATATTGCAAGGCCTGATATACCAACTAAGCTAAAGGGTGTTAGCATGTGGGCTTGATTCACATGCATGTTAAAGAGTTTATAGAAGTGTTTTGCTCTACACCTACTAATTTAGTCCAGCAATTTAGTTGACATTTAATACTAATTAATGGAAGTGATTAGTATGAAGTTTATTTTGGAGTAAGTTTGGTCGATTGATCAATAGAATCTTGACACATGACACGGGGTTGTATGTGCGATCAAGATTCTATTAATCAATCAACCAACTTAAAAAAAAATAACTTCATACTAACCGGATCCCTAATTAATGTTGAGGTATGAGTTCTACACCAAAACATAAGGAGAAATATTGAGAATATATATGTTGTAATGAATTATAAACTTAATTAATAGAATAATTTTTTTGTGTGTCAAAATGTGATTTCAAATGTATATATGGGCGTGATATTCTCAATCCTATATATAACATAAATAGAAATCCATTAAGATTTTAGGTAACTAGATGACTTTATTGTTTTTTAAAAAAAAATTGCTTTTTCTTATAAAAAATAATTCTATATAATATTCAACTCTCAAGGACAAAACTTATTTGAATATTGTGTGAAATTGTAACTTAATCTAAAAAATTATCTGTTAAAACATTAGAGGGGGAAAAAATAAACTTATATAGTATAATTAACCTCCTATTATATATGCAACCACAAAATAAATTCTATTAATATTGTTCATATTTCTTTTTCAAAAATTTATAAAGAAATTGACAGTGTTGGCGTTGTCCTTTCCTACCCAAAAGATGGTGATGGTGATGGCGATTGAGATAATTATACCAATAAGAGAAGAACTACTTAATTAACGTCATAAATCATCTACACGTACGTCCGCCAATATTCATTATAAAATTTGACGAATATTAGTTTTTAAGTATTTAAATTATATATTTGTCCCTCACAATTGTCATCGAGTTTTAAATTGACTCTTTAATTGGTAAAAATGACACTTTCGTCTTTTTATTGAGATTATATTTGTCTTTTGACTTTTAAATATTTTTCCGTAGTTGATGTGGGTTTAGAGTCACTTGAGTTTTATGTGTTTTAGAATATATATATATATATATATATATATATATATATATATGTATTAATCGCATATGAACGTTAATGGACGTTATTAAATAAACAAGTTGATTCTAGTTGATCACGGACATGATGGAAAATTTGTGATTGGTCGAGTTTTCTCATAGCTTACCAGACATAATGTGTAATACTTTCTTTTAATAAGTTTGCAAATTACATTCTACGCCTCTAATTAAATTACATGCTGCGTATGCTACAATTTCATGGCGGCGATGTATAAAACCCACCCATATGGCCCATATCTTTATGTAAAGATAAGTTTATATTTATGTATACATAATGTAAAATAAAAATAATGATACATAATATAAAAATAAAGATAATGATAAGATAAGTGCGAATAAAAGATAAACTTATTTTTATAAATATATAATATAAAAATAAGATAAGTTTGAATAAAAGATAAATTTATCTTTTATAATAAAATAAATTTATCTTTTATTATAAAAACATAAATTTATCTTTTACAATAAAATAAATTTATCTTTTATAATAAAATAAATTTATCTTTTATAATAAAATAAATTTATCTTTTATTATAAAACATAAATTTATCTTTTACAATAAAATAAATTTATCTTTTATAATAAAATAAATTTATCATTTATAATAAAATATAAATTTTATTTTATTATAAATGATAAATTTATTTTATTATAAAAGATAAAATTTATTTTAGTGTAAAAGATAAATTTATCTTTTATAATAAAATATAAAATTTAAATTTTATAATAAAAACATAAATTTATTTTATTATAAAAGATAAATTTATCTTTTATTCAAACTTATCTTATTTTTATATTATATATTTATAAAAATAAGTTTATCTTTTATTCAGCACTTATCTTATCATTATCTTTTATTTTTATATGTATCATTATCTTTTATTTTTACATTATGTATACATAAATATAAACTTATCTTTACATAGCATATGGGTCATATGGTGGATATACATCGCCGCACACAAACCGTAGCTTACAGCATGTAATTTAATTAGTGTGCAGAATGTAATTTGCAAACCGATTAAAAAGAAGTGGAATCATTGCCACATGTCAGAGTATGTACAGGGAGAAAACTCGACCAAATCACAAATTCTTTCCATCGTCTGCATCAATTCAGAATCAACTTGTTTATTTAATATCATTCTACGTAAACGCTTGTCACATTTAATACCTATATATATATATATATATATATATATATATATATATATATATATATGTTAAAATACAAATATAGTCTCATTAAAAGGCACATGGATTGCACATGACTGTTTAAAGAACGGAAATGAATCAAAATGTCAGCTTAAAAGACACAAGTGTTACTTTTACTAATTAAAGAGTCACTTTAAAACTCGATGACAAAGCCTTTTATAAATCATCATAATCAACCAATTTTATACACACACATACAAATAGAGAGAGTGAAAAGTCATATATGCAGTTGCATGGATATATGAAAAGTCATGCATGCATGTAAAGTGTAGACACTGTCACCTAACAAATTACCATTAAAAAACCATTTCTATTTTTTGGAGCCCTATTAGTGTAGACTTGACAGACTTTGGGTTTTAACTAGGTCGTTGACTTCGATCTGTCAGGCTAAATCTTAACCTCTAATTAAAATTTGGTCTGGTTAGGTCTGCAGGCCAAGTCAGACTTAAGTCGGTCAAATCCGGCCTCCTCTTTTTTTTAATGTTAAATATTTAAAATAACTATAAAATAAATATTAATAAAATATTTTTAATGAAGAACTAGAGTATTTATGAGAAATTAACTTATTATTAATATTTAACATTAAAATTTAGTTTATTGATATATTAATTAATGTTAATATTTAACATTAAAAGTAACAAATAATATTAATTAAATTTTAATGTTAAATATTAAATAAACTAATATTAATTCTTTCTTGATTTCTTTGATTTCTGGTAAATACATTTCAATCGAGTCTTTTAAGCTGTCATTTGATTCAATTGACTCCTGACGTTGTCTACGACTCAACTGATAATTTTGCCATGAAGGACTCAATTGAATCAAATTGACCGGTTGAAGGACTCAATTGAGATTTTCACAACTTAAATTAAGGGCAAAATTGAAATTTAGTGACAACTAGAAAGGACACTTTTACATTAAAAAAATGTACTCTTAATTTTTTCAATATAATTTACTTAATTAATTCTTGATTACATAGGTTTAGCATCCGTGGGAGGCAAGGAATTGTACTTTTATAGTCGGAGAGACCGGAAATATGCCACCGGGCTTCGAACAAATCGGGCAACAATTTTAGGTTACTGGAAGGCCACCGGAAAAGACAAACCGGTGGTGAGTCATAAGGGTAGCCTTATTGGAATGAGAAAAACCTTGGTGTTCTATCTAGGGAGGGCACCAAGAGGCAAAAAAACTGATTGGGTTATGCATGAATTCCGGCTTGAAGGACCTCTAGGCACTCCTAAACTAGAGGTTTACTCTCTTTTCCTCTTGTTTCTTGCTATACTAGTAAGGAAACTACTATTTCCATAATAATTTTTAATATTTTGACAATAAAAATGTTGTCACTATAGATGTATAACGACAGTGAAAACCGTCGCTATAGGATCTATATCGACGATTTTGTTGTAAAAATATCATTTTCTATTGCGAATTTATCAGTTTACTACTAGTAATAGTTATATATATATATATATATATATATATATATATATATATATATAGGAAAAAATATATATGTACTGTAATATGTGTATCATACATATATATACGGCCATTAAAAGTTACAGATTTTTGAGTTATATATAATGAGTTTCACCCATGTTTCAATATAGCTATATTCTCGATATATATATATATATATATATATATATATATATCAAGTTTAACACATAACTAAATTATTAACTTTGTGAGCTTTGTTTTTTGACATAATTGTAAAAGTGTCCCTACCAATTGTCACCCAATTTTAATTTAATCCTTTAATTGACAAAAAATTCAATTGAGTCCTTCACCTGGTTAATTTGATTCAATTGACTCCTCTAAGTTGATTTCAATTCAATTTTTAGTGGCATACTAAGCATGAAAATGACATTACTCATGGGAATGCTTTCCTTATGAGTGAGAATGACATTACTCAAGTTAACGTCAGAAGTTAATTGAATCAAATTTATCATTTGAAGAATTTAATTAAAAATTTTATCATTTAAAAAATAAAATTAAAATTGAGTAACGATTTCAAAGTATGTTCTTATGTTAAAGTCAGCTTTAATTAAATAGAACTCCTATGGAGTACTATCTCCGCTTTTAAAATTAGAGATACAGTTTAATTTTTAAAATTAATTGATAATATATTAAAATTTAAAATTAGTATGATTTATAAAAGTTTAAAATAAAATAAATTTTGTGATTATTAATTTTTATTATATACTATATAATTATAATAATTATATTAAATAAAATTAAATAAATTTATATCAATTTAAAATTTAACATATCATTATTTTATCTCAAAAATCAAATAAATCTGTAATTTAAAAACAGAGGGAGTATTTTCCAAGTGATAAGCACTAATTTTTGGCCTATTTAAAATTTTCTCAATTATTGAGTTTGTCATTTTTCTGCCCTTACTTTAGCATGTCTTTTCAACCTTTTATGAAATAGAATCTTTTTGCATTAAGAAAAGAAATGAAAAGAATAATCATAGGCCTATAACTTAACTACATTCCTATATTTGTGCAGAATCCAGTGCAAGCTGGTCACATTTCTTGGTGATCATGACAAACATAAGAACTAAATATCAGTTATTCGGTTAGTATGGGATTTATTTTTTTGGTAAGGATCAATAAAATATTGACACATATAGAGTTTTATCTGTGTGTCAATATTTTATTGGTCAATTAATCAATTTATCCAAAAATAAACTTCATGCTAACCACTTCCAAAAATAACTCGTAAGAATACAATCAACATAATCTATATACCTAACCACTTTCATATTTACTCAATATTCTTCCTTCAAAATCATAATATTTTAAATTAACAAGTACAAAATAATGAAATCCTGCTCATGTTTTTCTACATCTCACTACAAAAAAAGAAGACTTATTTTTATTGATTTTTCTGTCAAAAAAAAAGAATTATTTCATCGAATATTCAATCGGAAATAATCACTAATGCTTATTTATTAAAAATAAAGGCAGAATTATATACATGTTGCTTTAAGTTGTCAGCTAATTTTAAAACAACCATTCAATTTTCAAACTGAACACTTGCTTCCTTATAATTGCTATTTAGTGTCAATTTAGTTCTTTAGATTTGAGTTTTTCTTCTTCTCAATTTCGTGTTACGTGCTATTAATCTATCTGTTTAATGAGGGTATCTTTGTCATTTGACAATATAAATTACCTAGTTTTCATGACCAACACTTGAACTACACGCGTATTTTATACTCTCTCTCCGTCCCTTATTATTTGACGTTTTAGAAGTGGACACAAGAATTAAAATAATGATTAGAAAACATTAAATATAGTACTCAATTGTCTATAATACCCTTAAATCTTTTGTTGTGATAAGGAGAGTTTTGTTGGGATGAAGAGAGAGATGAAGAGTTTAAAGTATCAAAAAAATAGGTAGAGTAATGAGGGGTAATTTTGAAAAAATTGTCATTAATTCTCCTAGATTTGAACAAACGTCAAATAATTAGGGACAAATGAAAAACTCTAAAACGTCAAATAATTAGGGACGGAGGGAGTATAATTTATAATTTAATGATACATATAGTGGTGGCAACTATAACGATGCCAATGTTCATTTTGGTAATTGAGTGATTACTTTAAAACGGATCCAGTTATCATAAAGTTAACTTCATGTTAAGTTGGTCAATTGATCAATACAGTGTTGACACGCAAAGAGAGATCATCTCCGACCTGCATGTCGACACTGTATTGGTCAATTGATTAAAGTTAACTTCATGTTAATCACTCCTCTTTAAAACTGACTAACAATTTAGAAGGACATTTGTATTTCATCCAAAAATAAATCAACCTAACATTCACAAGAAATGAAATATCTATAGCAAGAATTAAGTTGGTAAATAATTCATAAGTTTTAGTTTGGTGCTATAACCTTCTTATTCTATGTTTGTTTTTCTTCTACAAATTAAACAGGAAGATTGGGTGTTATGTAGAGTGATTTGCAAAAACAAAGAAGTTGTGGTTGCCAAACAAGGCATGGGAATTAGAGGCTGCTGCAATGAGGACACCACCACAAGTTCTTCAACTAATTATTATGATCTCCCTCCATTAATGGATATTCCTCCTCCTCATCCTCCTCCTTATATCACCTTTGGCCAAACTCATGAGCAAGTGCCCTGCATCTCCAATATTTTTAGTAGCACTCCAAACCAAACAAATTGCCCAACTTTATTCTCTAATTCTAATTCTCATCACATTATGATGAAAATTACCAAACATTTGGAACAACAGCCAAACATATCCTCCAAATTAACTACTTTATTACCCACTATTTATAATAATAATAATAATAATAATAATAATAATAATAATAATAATAATAATAATAATTTACAGATGAGCTTTGGAGAAGGAAGTAATTCAGAGATCAGCCTCTCATCTGAAATTGGCGGTTTTCCTACAATTTGGAATAATCGTTATTAAATAGTTTTGAATTTGATAATAAAAGGGTTTAATTATTTTTCTTTTCCTAAGCTTGGTGATTCTTATACTGTATTGCTCGTCAGCTTGGGTTTGTATTTTTATCCCAATGTATATTTAATTTGTATGAAATTGTAAAATTTTGTACATACCTCATACTTGTGTACATACTATTAGCTAGGATACAAAAAGAGGTCCGCATATATGATTCATGGCAATATATACATATATATATATATATATAGAGTTCAGATCCAAGTCAGAAATCTCAGATTTATAAAATACGGACTATTTTTTTTTTTTTTTTTTGAAACAACTAAAAAAAAAAAAAAAAATATGGAATCGAATTTTTACATATCATGATGTTTTTTGGGTGTGATTTGGATGCCTATACAAAATATATCTCTGCGATGCATGCATCATGTACATACATTTTTGGTATAGGTATCCAAAACACACCCAAAACACTTTATTATGTAAAATTTGATTCCATAATTATTATTTTTAGTTGTTTCAAAAAAAAAAAAAAGCAAAAAACCAATAGGGTTCAGATTTTTAGGACTTTGTCCGGAGTCCGGGACGAGTCCCATGTGATATGTGTGTGTGTGTGTGTGTGTATATATATATATATATATATATATATATATATATATATATATATATTGATTCTATCCATGACAACCGGTTATCATGGACATTGTTCTAACAACCCTTTTTCTTTTCGGATCGTTGATCAACTTATTGGAAGGCTTAAATTGAAACATAAAATATGTCCAGTAAGACAAACATTTGTTGTGCTTTAAAAAACAAAGTTAAATACTGATTTTTATTTTAATATAAGGACTTCATATGATTAACATGTTGTCAATATATATATTTAAACAAAACGAATTTTTATTATTAAAAACATGGTATAACCAAGCAGAACAATCTTGATGATTGTGTCTTCTTTTTCTTTTTTTATAAGGCATGTGAAGCATTTACTTCATTTAGATGTATTCCATGTGGCATTATCCCATGTGAAGCACTTACTTCATTTAGATGTCTCATGCATCATTACTACTAGTACAAAATTTCAAGAATATAAAGTTTTTAATTCTGTCCTAGAATACTCTATTCATCCGTTATAAAATTAAAAATATTTTTAAAATTTATGTTTAAATATTTTATAAGCAAATTTTATTATGTGTAAGCAAAATTAATAAGCACCTTAAATAAGAATGTCATTTATAAAAACAAATCTTTATTTAGTAATTAGTATTATAGTATGACCATAGAATATTCTGCAGGCCTGCCTCTCATCAACTTTTTAATATTTCTTTTTACCTCAATACCTGCTTATTCTAGCTTCGTATCAACCTACACCTTCATCTAACAACTTACTCACTCTATTCTAAAAGTAGAGATATAATTTGATTTTTGAATTTAAACGATAACATATTAAATTAATATAAATTTATTTAATTTTAATTAATATATTTATTATAATTTTATATATTTTTAATTTTGTAACGGATGAATAGAATATTCTAGAATAGAATTAAAAATTTTATATTTTTGAAATTTTGTACTAGTAATAATGATGCTTGAGACATCTAAATGACGTAAGTGCTTCACATGAGATAATGTCACATGGGATACATTTAAATGAAGTAAGTGCTTCACATGAGTTATAAAAAAAGAAGAAGAAGACACAGCCAGTACAAGTTGTGCCGGTTGGTGTTTTTTAATAATAATTTTTTTTTGTTTAAATATACTGACAATATGTTGACCATATGGGGCCCTTATATTAAAATAAAGTTTAGAAGATAACTTTTTTTTTAAGCACAACAAGTTAAAATTTACTGGACATATTTTATGTTTCAATCTAAGCCTTCCAATAAGTTGATCAACGGTCCGAAAAGGGGTTGTTAGAACAGTGTCCATGTCAACCGGTTGCCATGGATGAAAATATATATATATATATATATATATATATATATATATATATATTGTGACACCCCAAAATAGGTATACATCATCCATCTTGAGTAGCCAAATACATGGTACAAAAATCAAATACAAACTTCTTTTATACAATACGACAAAACGTAGCTGAGAGTTTTTACACGAATATTGTCTAAAAGACAGTATTCAAACTCAAAAAGGAGTCCTCATTACAATTATTATCACACTATTTTATAAAATAGTGAGGACTACTATAGCCACCATCTCGGACCATCACTCCGTTCTCCGACTAGTCCCGGCTACGTTCTCATTTTCTGAAGAGAACAATAAAAGCAAAAGGGTGAGCTCAACTAGCCCAGTAAGAAATATTATGACTAAGATAATGCAGAATAAATTATCGTTAGCCTTCAACAGTGTTAAACTAATAAACAACAAGTTTAACTGCAATGGAACAAGCAATCCATTAGAAGAGTCAAGTAGAGCATGATATCTATTATCTTCTATGATTAAAAAAATTTATCATCAAATTTATCGCTGAGACTCAGCTTAATAAATAAACCACATCATCGAATCATCCCTGCACTACAGGCCAATGATATTCATTAGTATCACGACCACGAATTATCGGGTCAAGGATAATTGTGTTTTCACCAATAGTCATGATCTTACCAGCAACTGTCCATTAATGCACTATGGGCCAATGAGGACTTTTATCACATCATTTATAACATTACGGGTCATGATTATACCGAATGATCTCTGGTCATAATCATACCAATCAACAGTCCATCTATGCACTACGGCCAAAGATGACTTTCATCACAATATAAGCATGAGGATGATGACGATGATGACAATGATATAAGAATTCAATTAAATGAAAGCAAAGAATAAATTTTAAAGATTTATAATTTAATTTAGCCAGAATTTAATAATGTCCAAATTGTCAACATAATACTGCTTTGTGGAGTAAAATTCAAGAATAATATTGTATCAAAAATGATTTGGACCGAAAAGAAATCAATGTTTGTCATGAATAGTACTCCGGGTGAATAATATCCGAGTGAATAGTACTTCGGGAATAGTACCATGTGAATAGTACTTTATGAATAGTACTCGTGAATAGTACTTTATGAATAGTACCCCATGAATAGTATTTTGTGAATAGTACCGTATAAATGAATAGTACTCATAGACAGTACTCCGACATGAAAAGCTTAAAATTTAACAAGAATGTGCAGAAAATATCCTTGTAAAACGATACTAGATGAAGCGCAAATTTTAGGGATATTCTACTAATTTTACGGAGTATAGAAGCAATACTTTAACAAAATGAGGGTATAATCAGGAATACGAGATGAAATAATATTACTCACATACTGCAGATTATGGAATAAAATATTATTCCTTATGAATACTGAACAAAAATAATATCCCTTACCTTAGAAGAAGATTGAATACTGGAACAGTGAAGTAGTGTAATACTCTTCTTCTTTCTCTCTATAGCTTCTCTCTATAATTGCTCTTGTGAGTTAGTGAATTGGTGAGAATGAAAGAAGAATGAGCTTCTATTTATAGGAAAACATAGTTTCGATAATTGCACGTTTTGGGGCTCGAATTATTACAGTATAGTACCTTCATCTATACCTCCATTTTTAATTTAGTCCTGCATGTATTATCAATCTTGCACCACCTCCCCCAATAGTACACATATTTTAATCAATAGTTCCATACATGTGAATCAAAAGTAAATTTGCATGTGAACTAATAGCAATTAATTGCTCATTTATCCGATTAATTACTGGATTGGTCAATATAACCTCAATCAATTATTATATGAAATAAATATCGATTTCAACACAAATAATCTCAACACAATGAAAATATTAATTTCATCTTTAATCAATACGAACTTAATCATCATTAATATTTTAACTCACAATATTTAATAACCGGATCATTCACAGAAAAGGGGGCTTTTCGATAAGGATTTCTCCTATTGAAGCTTGATTAGGTGACCAAACCCCTTTCTTCAACTGTAGAACTTTTAGACATACGTCACAATATTATAAATAATAATATGAATAACTTTGTCATCTCAATTATTGATTTAATAATATAAAATATTATCACGAGATGATACTATGATAATAATTGAATCAATAATATGAGAGATATTATGCATCGATTCATGTAGTAATAATTAAGTATGGTGACTTCTCACGTAAGCATCGATAATAAATCAATAAAGTATACTACTATGAACCACGGCGTATTCTTGTACTTTTACTACCGGGTAGTTCAACGGTTTAGCGTTAAAACTTTCGTAGTTATTTTTATAAAATATATTTACATCATTTTCTAACTTGACAATACTTAGTTGTGGGGTCCACTTAATTATTGTCTTAGTAAATGCGAATATTTCTGTTAAAGCGAATATTCCCGACCAATCGAATATTTTAAAACCACTTGCTTACTTTGAAAAATTTATAAATATTACCCATAACTATAACATTATATCAAATCCACACCATAATATTCAAAAATATATTTCGAGAAAAATTAATCTTTATTCATAAAACTTGAGGTCTTATATATATAGTCTATTTCTGGTGCATATCTTTTTGTTTTACATTCACTGCTCACCACCTTTAGTGACGGTTTGGTACGTCGCTATAGAACAGATAAACAGTTTGTATGTTATGACGACGATTTGATGCGTCGCTAAAAGCTAAGACGACGGTTCTTTGATATAGGCAACGGATCGAATCGTCACCGGGTCCGTCGCTAAAGGTGGTGAACAATGTACGTTAAATAAAGTAGTATGCATTTGATCCTCTCTCAGATATATATATATATATATATATATATATATATATATATATATATATATATATATATATATATATATATATATATACCGTAAGACTCAACTTTTATGAATAAAGATTAATTTTTTCTAAATATATTTTGAATATTATGGTGTGGATTTGATATAACGTTATAGTTGTAGGGGTATTATTTATAAATTTTGCAAAGTAAGAAAGTGGTTATATAATATTCAATTGGTCTGGAAATATTTATTTTAACAGGAATATTCAGACGATGACACAATCTTGTGGACCCCATTAACTAAGTATCATTGAAGTTTAAAACCACGTAATTATCTTTTATAAAAAATAACGCATTAAAGTTTTACCGCCGAACTCCGGGCAGTAAAAGAAGAATACGCGTGATCAGATAAGAAGACATGGTATCGATTATCGATGCTTACGTGAGAAGTCACCGCTTATACTCAATTATTGCTACAAAGAATTCACGATCATCTCTCTCATATTATCGATTCAATTATTGTCACAGTATCATCTGCATAATATTTTATATTATTAATTGAGACGATAAAATTATTCATATTATTATTTGCAATATTGAGAATGTCTAGAAGTTCTGTCAGGAGAGGTCGAGTCACCTAAATCATGCGCCAATAAGAGAAATTCTTATCTGAAGCCCTCTTTCCTGAAACGATTCGTTGTTAAATATCGTGAGTTATAATATTAATGATGAATAAGTTCGTGTTGATTAAAGATGAAATTGATAGTTCCATTGTGTGGGAATTATTAGTGTTAGTGGAAATCGATATTTATTTCGATAATAATTAATGTCCGGAGGTTATCTTGACTAATCCCAGAATTCACTTGGGATAAATGAGCAATTAATTGCTATTAATTCACATGCTTATAACTATGTGTTCATGTGTGTACTATTGATTCACATGATTTACTATTAGGGGAGTTCAAAAAGATTGATAATAGTTTAATGACTAAGTTAAAATAGAGATATGTATGGAGGTACTATAATCGTAATTCGTATTTTCACATTTCTAGAACTATTGATTCACATGATTTACTATTAATTCACATTATTTACTATTAGGGGAGGTGGTGCAAGTTTGATAATACTTGCAGGACTAAGTTAAAAATGAAGAAAAAGAGGAAGGTATTATACTGTAATATTTTGAGCCCCAAAACATGCAATTATCGAAACTATATTTTCGTATAAATAGAAGCTCATTCTTCTTTCATTCTCACCAATTCACTAAGTCTCACAAGAGCAATTATTATAGAGAGAAATTATAGAGAGAAAGAAGAAGAGAAGCATGCTACCTCACTATTCCAGTATCCAGTTTTTTCTAAGGTAAGCAGTATTATTCCTTCGTATTCATGAAGAGAGTTATTTTCTTTCAATACTCGTAAGGGTTGTTATTCCATTCTTTATTATTATATTGAAATAATCTGTCTATGTGAAGTACCGCATACATGGTGAAATTATTCTGTTATTCCATTCTTTATTATTCTGTTAGAATAACATGTCTGTGCGGTCTATCGCATGCCTGGTGAATTCTGTTGTTATTTCATTCTTTATTATTTTGTTGGAATATCCTGTCTGTGCGAATTACATACGACCCGGTTCGTTCTTTCTTTATTATTCTATTGGAATAACTCCGTCGTGCGGATCTATCGCACGCTGGTGAATTCTTACATTATTCCATTCTTTATTATTCTGTTGGAATAACTTGTCATGCAAGGGTCTATCGCATGCCCGGTGAATTCTTACGTTATTCCATTCTTTATTATTACGTTGGAATAATATGTCCTGCTTGATCTATCGCATGCCTGGTGAATTTTTTTTTATTCCATTTTTTATTATTCGTTAGACTAACACGTTTACGCTGGGCTACCGATGCATAGTAAATTCTTTTGTTATTCCATTCTTTATTATTCTATTGGAATAACCTGTCTATGTGGATTACCGTATGCATGGTGAATGATTCTTCATATTCATTCCTTATTAAATTGTGGAAATGATCTGCTTCACGTGGATTACCGTGGTATGGCAAAAATCCATTCATAGCTTCATATATTCTATTATACTCAGGTTGGTTAAAGTTTTGGCTTCTATACTCCATAAAATTAGTAGAATATCCTGGATATTTTCGCTTCATTCAGTATCTTTTCATGGAAATATTCTTCTGAGTATTCCTGAATTTTATTCCATAAAGCAGTATCATGTTGACAATTTGGACGTTATTGATTTCTGAATAAATTAGATTATAAATCTTTAAAATTTATCTTGAACTTGTTTTATTGAATTATTATGTCATTGTCATCATCCTCATGTTTATATTGTGATGAAAGTCATCTTTGGCTTACGTGCATAGATAGATTTGGTATGATTATGACCAGGGATTATTCTGTATAATCATGACCGTAATGTGACGAATGATGTGGTGAAAGTCCTCATTGGCCTGTAGTTCATTGATGGACAGTTGTTGGTATGATTATGACCAGGGATTATTCCGTATAATCATGACCATTGATGATTACATGAATATCCTTGGCCGTGATGCAGGGATGATTCGATTTTATTTATTAAGCTGAGTCTCAGCGATAAAGTTGATGATTTTTTTTAAATAATAGATGATAGTAGATTTTATGCTCTACTTGACTCTTCTAATGGATTGCTTATTCCGTTGCAGTTGTTGATCTAAAACTTTTTGTCTATTATATTTTATCAGTTGTTTTACTGTTGAAGGCTAAGGATAATTTATTCTGCATTATCTTAGTCATAATATTTCTTACTGGGCTAGTTGAGCTCACCCTTTCTTTCACTGTTCTCTTCAGGAAATGAGAATATAGATGGGACGAGTCTGGGGAGCGGATTGATCATCCAGATGGTTATTTTAGTAGTCCTCACTATTCTATAAAATAGTGTGACAATAAATGTAATGAGGATTCCATTGAGTGTGAATATTGTCTAGATGACAATATTCTTATTAAAACTTTTAGATTATGTTTTGTCGTATTTTACACGACTGTTGTATAATTAAGTTGTATTTGAATTTTGTACCATGTATTTGGCGACTTAAGATAGGTGATGTATACATGTTTTGGGGGCGTCACAGTTGGTATCAAAGCTTAGGGATATGATCCCTGGCTGAGATGTGAGACAAGAACTAGGAGGGGAGAGACGGGGAATTCCTTCGCTAGTATGACATACCTAAGTTTATTTGGTATTTAATTGGTCGGTCAGAGTATAGGGATAATATGTGATATGTTAATTAACCCTTGTTTTATGGCAGTATTTGAAAATGGCATTCGAAAATGTTGAGATAAGCAAAGAAGCACATGAGACCGTTGAGTCACCAACGATCAATACCCAGGGTAATGTGCAACAGGAAGACAATAATCCTCATGTAAACAATAACACCGATGAAATGGTGAACGATGAGATGTTCAGAGGCTTTATGCAATTCATGCAACATCAGGCGAGAGCGGCTTCTGTCCAAAATGCATGTGGAAACACTGACAACTCTTGGACAGTCATCGCTAAGCAGTTCAAGGAGCTGGGACCACCGGAGTTTTTTGGAGAGCCAAAACCACTTAAGGCGGAGACGTGGATAAAGCAGATCAACAAGATATTTGATGTCTTGGGATGCTCTGAGGAGCAAAAGGTTCCCTTTGCCACCTTCATGTTATTGACGGCAAGAGGCATATTCATCGGTGGGAATCAGAAGCGTACTCAAACCGCCTTGATCAAGATGTCTTGGGAGAAGTTCCAAGAACTGTTCAACGATAAGTACTTTCCTGAAAGTATTCGTCACATGAAGGAGGTAGAGTTCATCAAGCTTGAGCAAAATAATATGACCGTGGCGTAGTACGAAGCTAAGTTTACTGAGTTGTCTCGGTTTGTGTCCCACTTGGTTGATAATGAGGAGAGAATGACGCAGATGTTTCTAAGAGGTTTGAAACCCGAGATACGTCAATACCTAATTTCTCACAAACTGCGTTTGTATTCAGATGTTGTGAATAGGGCTCAGTTATTGGAGCGCGATAATGAGTCAACTCAACCAAGAGAGAGCAGCCGACAAGTCGATAATACCGGGTGGTAGCTTGATCATTGAAGCGGTGACAATAAGCGTGGAGGAATTAACATGCCAGAAATGGTAATCACTTCGGTGGTAATCATGGCCATGACAATAAGAGTGAACATTTCAAGAAGAGGATATTCAACAATGATGGAAAGACGTCAACACCAACACCTGTTGTTAAGGAAGGAGAACGACCGCCAGTCGTATGTTTCAAATGCGGAGGGGATGGACATATCAGTCCAAACTGCATGATGCAGTCCAAAGCGTGTTACAATTGTGGAAAAGAAGGTCACCTAACCCGATTTTGTCGAGCACCAAAGTCAAGTCCAGCTTGGATGGAGGCATCAAAGGGTGTCCCAGATAAGACAAAATCGGTAGTTCAAGGGAGAGCGTTTGTTGTAACCTCCCAAAAAGCGAGGAATCCGAACGAAGTGATCACGGGTAAACTAATCATAAACTCTAGCAAAGTTTATACTTTATTTGATACCGGTTCTACCCATTCTTCTATTTCTCCTACTTGTGCTCAACGTTTAAATTTAACTCCGGAGAAATTAGACTTTGATTTATCTATTGAAACTCCGTTAGGAGAAACCTTCATCACATCCACTGTTTATAAGTCTTGTTTGATTCAAATCTCCAGCATCAGTATGTTTACTCGTCGATCTTATTTCTTTGAAAATACTTGCATTTGATGTGATTTTAGGGATTGATTGGTTAACTACTCATCATGCTAAAATCGATTATTTTTGCAAGGTTGTTAGCTTTCATATTCCTAACCAACCTATTATGCGAATTCAAGCAACCAAACCACTAAAATCAATCACTGTCATATTAAGCCATAAAGCTATTCGTTTATTGAAAAATGGATGTCAAGCTTTCTTAGCCCATGTCACGGATTTAAATAAAAATACGTCAGATTTGAATGATATTTCTATTGTTAATAAATTTCCTGACGTATTCCCTGAAGAACTTCCTGGCCTACCCCCAGAGCGTGAAATTGAATTTTGTATCGACCTTGAATCCGGTACAAAACTCATTTCTAAAGCCCCATATTGAACTCCGGGAGTTAAAAACCCAACTACAGGAATTGTTAGACATCGGTTTCATTCGTCCTAGTACGTCTCCTTGGGGTGCTCCTGTTCTATTCGTGAAGAAGAAAGATGGAAGTATGCGACTTCTGTATTGATTATCTGGAGTTGAATCATGTCACCATCAAAAATAGGAACCGTTGCCTCGCATTGATGACCTGTTTGACCAGTTGCAAGGCGCCAAATTGTTTTCAAAGATTAATCTTCGTTCCGGATATCATCAGTTGAAGATTAAAATTGATGACATTCCAAAGACTGCTTTCAGAACTCGGTACGGGCATTATGAATTCCTAGTCATGTCTTTTGGATTGACTAATGCTCTCGCCGCCTTCATGGATATGATGAATTTTGAGTATTCAAGGAATATTTGGATCACTTTGTGGTCGTCTTTATTGATGACATCCTCATTTACTCCAAAAGCCATGAAGATCACGAGCAACACTTGAGGCTGATACTCTAAAAGCTTCGTGAAAACAAGCTATATGCCAAGTTGAAGAAATGTGAGTTCTGGCTTGAGAAAGTTGCATTCCTTGGGCACGTAATATCAAATCATGGAATATCTGTTGACCCGGCAAAGATTAAAGCAATTCAAAGCTGGGAGCAACCTAAGTCAGTGACTGAAGTACGTAGCTTTCTCGGCTTAGCTAGTTATTATCGGAGATTCGGAGAAGGGTTTTCACGAATCGCTACTCCATTAACTCAGCTGACTCGGAAAGATATAAAATTCGGTTGGAGCGAGGAATGTGAAAAGAGTTTTCAAGAACTCAAGAGAAGACTCATTTCAGCACCTGTTCTGACAATACCATCTGGCTTGGAGGGATTTGTCATCTACAGTGATGCTTCAGGCAAAGGGTTAGGATGTGTTCTTATGCGACATGGGAAAGTCATAGCCTATGCCTCACGACAACTCAAAGAATATGAGAGGAATTATCCTACTCATGATCTAGAGTTGGCAGCAGTCATTTTTGCGCTTAAGATTTGGAGGCATTACCTGTATGGAGAGAAGGTGGAGATCTATACGGATCATAAAAGCCTCAAATATTTCTTCACTCAAAAGGAACTCAACATGTGGAAACGACGATGGCTTGAGCTGTTGAAAGATTATGATCATACCATCCAATATCATCCTAGAAAAGCGAATGTAGTAGCTGACGCATTGAGTAGAAGATCATATGCGAGTACGAGTGAATTATTTTCAACGCAAAGACCCATTTTGTATGACTTACGAAGGATGGAGATAAAGTTAAAGACTCCAGGGACCCATGTGATGATGGCAAATTTATGAGTAAAACCGACTTTAATCAATAAAGTTAAAGCTGCTCAAGCTACAAACCTGAAGCTGATGCGTATGAGGAAGAAAGTGCAAGAAGGTGCTATTCCGGAAGTAAGAATCGATGAAGAAGGAATACTTTGAGTCAACTCCAGACTTTGTGTTCCTAACGATTCTAACTTGAAGTATAAAATCATGATGGAGGCGCACAACACACCGTTTGCAATCCATCCTGGGAGTACCAAAATGTATCGTGATCTTGACATACATTTTGGTGGAGAATATGAAGAGAGATAACTTGAGGTTTATCTCAAGGTGTCTAACTTGTCAACGAGTCAAGGCGGAGCATCAAGTGCCAAAGGTCCATTGCAACCACTTGAAATTCGAGAATAGAAGTGGGAGCATATTACCATGGATTTCGCATCTTTGGTCTTCCCAAGGTTTCTCAAGGCTAGATGCAATTTGGGTCATTGTTGATAGATTGACCAAGTCTGCTTTCATTTCTTACCGATCGAGAAACTTATACACTTGAACGTCTTGCTCGTATGTACATAAACGAGATTGTAAGATTGCATGGTATGCCGGTATCCATAGTTTTACGATCGAGACCCAAGATTCACTTCATGATTTTGGGTTAGTTTGTAAAAAGCTATAGGCACGAATTTACGATTTAGTTGGCATATCATCCTCAAGCGGACGGGCAACAAAAGGACTATTCAAACTCTTGAAGATTTATTAAGACTCTGTGTCCTTGACTTCAGGGGAAGTTGGGACAAGTTCTTACCATTGGTGGAGTTTTCCTACAACAATAGTTATCAAACAAGTATTGGCATGGCTCCATTTGAGGCGTTGTATGGAAGAAAGTGTTGTTCTCCAGTATGCTGGGATGAGGTGGGTGAAGTAACGTTGTTGGGACTGGAGTTGGTATGTATGACTATGGAAAAGATTCAAACGATCCGATAACGTATAAAAACCTCAAAAGATCGACAAAAGAGTTATGTTGATCTTCATCGAAAGGATGTGGAATTCAATATTGGAGATCATGTATTGTTACGTGTTTCTCCATTGAAAGGAGTTACGAGATTTGGAAAGAGAGAAAAGCTCAATCCTCGATCGAGTAGGAACTGTGACCTATAGACTCACCTTACCGCCAAGTATGTCTCGTGTTCATAACGTTTTTCACATATCTATGTTACGTAAATATGTGAAAGACCCGAACCACATTTTTGAATTAGAACCGGATGAGATAGCGGAAGATTGAACGTATGAGGAGGTACCTGCTAAAATCTTGGATAAGAAGGATCATATTCTACGCTCCAAGGTTATACCTTAAGTCAAAGTTTTGTGGAGAAACTACGATGTTGAGGAAATAACCTAGGAGTTAGAATCTGAAATAAAGTCAAAGTATCCTCACCTCTTCGACATACCAGGTACGCACCCTAATTTCGAGGATAAAATTTCATAAGAAGGGGAGGTTGTAAGACCCCAACTTTTATGAATAAAGATGAATTTTTCTCGAAATATATTTTTGAATATTATGGTGTGGATTTGATATAATGTTATAGTTGTGGGTATTATTTACAAATTTTGCAAAGTAAGCAAGTGGTTATATAATATTCGATTGGTCTGGAAATATTCGTTTTAACAGGGAATATTTGTACGACGACACAATCATTGGTGGACCCCACAATAGAAGTATTGTCGTAGTTAGAAAATGACAGAATTATCTTTTTATAAAAATAACGGCGAAAGTTTTACCGTTGAACTACCCTAGTAGTAAAAAGTACTGATGTCTGGCGTGGTTGCATAGTAGCATACGGTATTGATTATTGATACTTACGTGAGAAGTCACTCAGTTATACTCAATTATTGCTACATTAATTGCTGCATCATATCTCTCATATTATTGATTCAATTATTGTCACAGTATCATCTGCATAATATTTTATATTATTAATTGAGACGACAAAGTTATTCATATTATTATTTGCAATATTGATAATGTCTAGAAGTTCTGTCACGGAGAGGTTGGGTCACCTAATTGCGCGCCAATAAGGAGAAATCCTTATCGGAAAGCCCCCTCTTTCTTGGGAACGACCTGATTATTAAATATTGTGAGTTATAATATTAATGATGAATAAGTTCGTGTTGATTAAAGATGAAATTGATAGTTCCATTGTGTGGGAATTATTAGTGTTAGTTGAAATCGATATTTATTTCGATAATAATTAATGTCTGGAGGTTATATTGATCAATCAGTAATTCACCGGATAAATGAGCAATTAATTGCTATTAATTCACATGCTTATAACTATATGTTCACATGTGTGTACTATTGATACACATGATTTACTATTAGAGGAGTTGGTGCAAGATTGATAATACTTGCATGACTAAGTTAAAAATGGAGGTATAGATGGATGTACTATATTGTAATTCATATTTTCACATGTCTAGAACTATTGATTCACATGATTTACTATTAATTCACATTATTTACTATTAGGGGAGGTGGTGCAATTTTGATAATACTTGCAAGACTAAATTAAAAATGAAGAAAAAGAGGAAGATATTATACTGTAATATTTCGAGCCCCAAAACGTGCAATTATCGAAACTATATTTTCCTATAAATAGAAGCTCATTCTTCTTTCATTCTCACCAATTCACTAAGTCTCACAAGAGCAATTATTATAGAGAGAAATTGTAATAACCTGAATATTTTCTATATATATAAATAAGAAATTTTGCATATTAATTTTTTTTAAAGATGAGAATATGTGTCAAGTAATGTGTATGTATATATGTGATAAATAAAATTATTTATTTCACGAATAATTTCAAACAATTTTATTTTAGAATTATTGATCATTATAAAGTATATACTTATAATAATTAATTTTATAGTAGAAATGTCTTTATTATTTATTTTCTATGAAAAATATGATTTTTATAGTATTTAAATAATATATGAAATGATTATTGGAATTATTATAAGTACTATTTTATTATATGAATTTTAGTTCAGAGTTTTAAGTTAATTATTTTAACTTAATTAATAATGCATGCTATATGTGAAAGATAAATCAGATATGAAATCTAAACCCTAATTTTAGATTTTGAGCTACGAATGAGAATAATAATATTATATTAGGTATAATATTATTTTTCGGTGTTATAAATACATACAGTATATGTGTAGATTGTTAATGGTTAGTCAATTATGGTGTATCACGAAAAACCCTAGTATTACTGTCATAAACCATGATTGGAAACTTAAAACTGGAAATTAAGATCGGTCATAAATTGTGTTATATGAATTATGTGCATATTATAGAATTAATGTTAATTAGATAAAACCCTAATTAATATTTGAAAACCCTAATTTAAATATTTGAAACCCTAATTGCAAATTTTAAAAACCCTAATTATTATTTTAGCAAATTGAATTGTTAATTTGGGAACCCTAATGATAATTAAGGAACCCTAATTATTTAAACCCTAATTTTCTATTTAAAACCCTAAATTCTATTAAAAACCCTAATTTAATTAGTGGGTGTAAAATTAAATTTTTATTACATTTTAATTTTTAATTATCCAAACCCTAGCAATTATTTGGGAAACTTTAAGATGTAAAATCTAGTGATTAAACCCTAGATTCAAGCACCTTGGACAAGAATACCCTTGAGATTAAAATAAAATTACTAAAATACCATTTTTGTGCCATATGTTGAATTATTGCTAGACAAATCCCACCATATCTTGCAAGTCATCATTTCCCTAACCTAGATATGGGCTACAACACACCAAAGACATCACCTATTAACATCGGAGTTCATTGCATCAATTTAATTGCATAGATTAAGAGAGAGAAAGTGTATTATTACCTCATTTGTGCAACCCACACTTAGCCATACTCTCTCAAGCTTAAACCCACGAATTCATCTATCATTTCAGTCACTAAAATCAGGCCCACCAACACATATAACAAATCAGAAGCATAGAAATCAGAATTTGTTCATAAAGAGGTAAGAACCCTAGAAGAAATCTGATCTTGATCAAAGTGTTAGATGTTAGTTTTTTTGTGTTAAACATGTAATATGTAGTATATAATGATGATCTGGGTTGCTCGATGTTAGATCCATAACATCTAGAGGCTCGGTTGAAGTTTTAAAAATCTGGAAAACTTTATTTTGTGGATCGACAATCGAATGTCGGTCCGGTAGATCTCTGGTACATTAATGATTTTAGTGTTTTTAATGTTTGAACATATAGTGTACTATGAGATCTTTGATCTGAAACTGGAATCTATCCCAGATCATGAACATGTTAAAAGTTATAGCTGGTCAAACCTAGTTGACCGAGCATGACTTTCCAAATCTGGAAAAAATCCAGATCGTTCCCAGAAGGCTCTGACAAGAACTTCATGGGCTCGGATCTGTCAATGGTTTAACGATCTGTTATTGTTGTTGCATCTAAGTTATAGTATGTTGAATGGACTTCATATGTATGCCTTATAATCTCCTAAGCATCAAACTGAGTGAATATAGAGTCTGGTCAATGTAGGTAAAATGATCACGTTTTATTTCCGGGTAACCCGAGAAATGCAGATGAATATTTGTCTTTGACAGACTTTGACCAGACTAGATCTTATTATTGTGTTGTTATTGTATTGATTTTATGTAATGGACATGTAGTATTACATGTTAGCTACAACCTGGAATCAATAGATCACATAGAGCAAACTCACAACGCGAGATATAAGGATCAAAGTAGCATACTCGTTTACATTCTTTATTGGGAAAACCCGAAATGAAAACAGAGATCGATACGATTTTACGAGCCTTAGATCGTTTTGATTATTGATGTTTAGACTTGACCATGGATTGAAACATGTTCTTTGATAGCTTATGTCAGACAAATTGACGATTGAAAGCGAGAAAACATTTACCATCAACGACTTTCGTGTTAGAAGGCCACAAAATGCGTTGACCGGCCATGACCAGAAATTATGGGCAGCCCAGAAACATGATGAACATGTCTGACAGTGATTTCAAAGATTTATATCTTGCTCATATGTTATGATCTGACCCAGATGTTGATTTACACTTGTAGTATTACATCACTACTACACGATCCAAGTTATAACTAGCCCAGAAACACTACACATAACGAATTAAAGATGGTCAAAAGAGGTGCCCTTGAGCATCGATTGTCGGTGTTCTTGAGCCTCAAGAACACCTATCATGACAGATATTGTCGCTAAAGCCTTTTAATGACGGATTTAATTATTTTTGTTTTATAAATTAGAAAATACATTAAAAATAGAAATAAATTCCTAAAAATTATAAAATGGCTTTTAAAAATTATTTTAAGTTATAAAATTAACTTTTAATAATTTGACATATTTTTCATAAATATTAATATTTATTTGGATATTATTGGTATTTAATTTATTTAATAAATGGATTAAATAAATTAATTAAAAATGATTTTATTGTATTAAAAATCATTTAAAAGGAAATAAATGAATTAAAAATATTTTAAGTTATAACTAATGACTTTTAATATTTTGATAAATAATAGATTAATATTTTAATATTAATAATAATTATTTAAAAATGATTTTAAATGTTCTAAAAATCATTTAAGGGTAATATTAATACTTTAAAAATATTTTGAGTTATTATAAATAACTTTAATATTTTGGCAATAGTTTCATTAATAGTTTAATATTAATTAAATATTAATAATAATAGAATTAGTTAATATTTAAATTATTTAATAATAATTTTAGTGTTTGAAAATTCATGATAAATTATAATAATTATTTAGAAATTATTATAAGGCTATGAAAAATAATATGACAGATATTTAAAATATCTAAACGACTATTGAACTGCACGATAGAGTCTTAGACTTGATAATTACCCGATAAAGCCATCGGTACACTGAAATATTTCAAAAATTGATTTAGACTTAGAAAAATTGACTAGATATGTGTTTGTTAGTGAAATAATAACCGTTAAACATATGTGACAATGTGATTAGGTTATGTCTTCGAATTGCAATTAAGCGATCTTATGTGATATGATATATTATTCTAATTGAGCGAATGATCTTATTATTCTTGATAGGTCATTTGTATAAAAGATTAATCTAAGTTGCGTTATTGTAACCAAATGATTCGAGTGATATCTAAACCTTATGCACTACTTTTATTTCGTGCAAACAGGTATATCATGTTATGAAAGTTTCCTAAACTTACTCCAATTATTATTGAGCAAGTATCTGATCTATTATTTACATTGTGCAAGTATCCAACCTTTGCATTTCCTTTATGCAATGGACATGAGTAAGAAAGTTTCAAGATTATATTATTATTGTGCCATATTATTAACTCTATTATTATTCATTATGTATCCAATCTTTGTATTCATACAAGTTCTTACATTATCCGATCATTGTATTATTGTATAATTCAGATATTTATTCTATTTGTTAATTCGTATATAGGGTTAGACAAGTGTCCCCACTTGGATAACCATTGTATTTAATCAAATATTGATATATACTTATTGATTTCAAGTATGTATACGTTGACTTAAAAGCCGTCTAAGCTATTTGATTCAGCTAGACATAAAAATATTGTTGAACAAGATAGAACGTTATTGCATCCAACCAAATTATTTTGGTTCAAATTCCCGACTAAGTATGAACATCCCGAATATGGGAAAACTTTTGTGCACCTAAGGTGGATAGAGTGAACGATAATATCGTTCTTGCATGTAGTATTGATCAATACATGGCACATTGGGCAGATCACCCTCGTGTCCGTAAGTTATGACGGTTTGCGGATGAAATTTTGTTAAACCCTAGCAAAAATGAAAAAAAACAATGTTCATAGTCTGTCGACTAATCTCCAGTTATAGTCAGTACGTAGTTTAAAAAATTTGAGATAGATTTGATATGTTGTTATTATTGGTTCAGCTTACTTCACAACTGTTGATTCGTTGTAGAAGAGTTATTCAAAGAAAACATTTAATCCTTTCAGCTAATTATATTTATAATTGTTATTACTTGCTGGGCACTCAAATACCCATCCTTGCTTTAAATTTAAATGTTTTGAGCTAAGCATGATCAACCGGAATGCTCAAGCCAGAACAAGGAAAAAGGAAAACAATCAGAATAACCTTATGTTATCTTTTGTAATAGTTAGACAGTATTAAGATAATGATATTTATTATCTATCATGTAATGTATTGTAGTAAAGGTTGCGTACTTGGAATTAGACTTTGATATATATAAATTAAGTTTGATATTTATATTATTGTTATTATTAGTATTATTCTGCTCATAGAAATGGTATCGTAAAGCACCGAGTTCGGGTTTCAAGTACCCGAGTTTGGGGGCATTACATAAATTATAGAGAGAAAGAAGAAGAGAAGTCTGTTACCTCACTATTCTAGTATCCAGTTTTTTCTAAGGTAAGAGGTATTATTCCTTCGTATTCATGAAGAGAGTTATTTTCTTTCAATACTCGTAAGGGTTGTTATTCTATTCTTTATTATTATGTTGGAATAACCTGTCTATGCGAAGTACCACATACATGGTGAAATTCTTATGTTATTTCATTCTTTATTATTCTGATGGAATAACCTGTTTGTGCGGTCTATCGCATGTCTGGTGAATCCTGTTGTTATTCCATTCTTTATTATTTTGTTGGAATATCCTATCTGTGCGGATTACGCATGACTGATTCCGATTCTTTATTATTACATTGGAATAACTCATGCATGTGCGGGTCTATCGCATGCAGTGAATTCTTCTATTATTCCATTCTTTTTATTACATTGGAATAACTTTATTCGTGTGGTTTATCGCATGCTGGTGAATTCTTACATTATTCCATTCTTTATTATTACGTTGGAATAACTTTGTCTCTACGAGACTACCGCATTTACGTAGTGAATTCTTCATTATTCCATTCTTTATTATTACATTGGAATAATCTGTCTATGTGGATTACCGCATGCATGGTGAATGATCCTTCGTATTCATTCCTTATTAAATTGTGGAAATGATCTGTCTACGTGGATTACCGCATGGCGGGCAAAAATCCATTTGCAGTTTCATATATTCTATTATACACAGTTGGTTAAAGTTTTGGCTTCTATACTCCATGAAATTAGTAGAATATCCTGGACATTTGCGCTTAATCCAGTATCTTTTCATGGAAATATTCTTCTGAGTATTCTTGAATTTTACTCCACAAAGCAGTATCATGTTGACAATTTGGACATTATTGATTTCTGGATAAATTAGATTATATATCTTTAAAATTTATCTTGAACTTGTTTTATTGAATTATTATGTCATTGTCATCATCCTCATGTTTATATTGTGATGAAAGTCATCTTTGGCTTACGTGCATAGATGAACTTGGTATGATTATGACCAGGGATTATTCGGTATAATCATGGTAGTAATGTGACGAATGATGTGGTGAAAGTCCTCATTGGCACTGTAGTTCATTGATGGACGATTGTTGGTATGATTATGACGAGGATTATTAGTATAATCATGACCATTGATGATTACATGAATATCCTTGGTAGTGATGCGGGGATGATTCGATTTTATTTATTAAGTCGAGTCTCAAATGATAAAGTTGATGAATTTTTTTAAATCATAAAAGATAGTAGATTTTATGCTCTACTTGATTTCTTCTAATGGATTGCTTATTAAGTTATTGTTGATCTAAAACTTTTTGTCTATTATATTTTATCGGTTGTTTTTCTTGTTGAAGGCTAAGGATAATTTATTTTGCATTATCTTAGTCATAATATTTCTTCTTTGGGCTAGTTGAGCTCGCCTTTTCTTTCCTTCTGTTCTCTTTGAAATGAGAATATACCGTACGCAGTCGAGGGAGCGGTTGGCCGGTCCGGATGGTTATTTTAGTAGTCCTCACTATTCTATAAAATAGTGTGACAATAAATGTAATGAGGACTCCATTGAGGGTGGATATTGTCTAGATGACAATATTCTTATTAAAACTCTTAGATTATGTTTTGTCGTATTTTACACGACTGTTGTATAATTAAGTTGTAATTGAATTTTGTACCATGTATTTGGCAACTCAAGATGGGTGATGTATACCTGTTTTGGGAGCGTCACATATACAGTCCATTTCAAAGGTTCACTCTTTTATTTTACATCCCATATAGCGACGGACTGAACCGTCGCTAAAGGGGATATGCAAGATATGAAGGATCAAGAGGTAAGTCCTTGATCCTTTCTCTCTCTCTCTCTCTCTATATATATATATATATATATATATATAAGGACCACGACTTGAGCTGGCTAGGAGTTGGGCGAAAGTGTCTACTACGCGATGTGTGGTGAACCCAAATCAAGTCTTGAAAAGGTCCCTTCCCCTCCCCAAAAGTGGAGTGCCCCTTGGGGACGCCCAAACCCAAGAGCAATCTTATTGTATATATACCAATTTAATGTTTAGTTTATAATCGATGTGGGACTTTCACTATCCGCAAGCATTTATTTATCCTTTTTAGTGGGTGATCTTTAAGAGTACATTTCTCATTCATTACCCCATGGATTTGAGCTTCCTAATACTTTATTTTCATATACTCATGAAATATAACACATTAATATGCGAATTCTTCTTAAATGATTAATGGAATCCAGTTAAATTCTAGCTTCAAAACCCATGTTTAAAACTTTATTTAAACTTAAATTCTAACAATCCCCCACATGAATGAAATTGATTGTCAGCCTATGCAAATGTTATGCAGAACTTAAGAGAGACATAATTGGAAATCATCTGTATAGAGAGAGATGACTTCTGGCTTTGAAATTTCCCTTGTGAAAGACTATTAGGTTTACTTGTTGTTTAGTGAGCGTGATGTCTTGAACTGTCCAACCGTTTGTGTAAATTGAGACAATAAAAATTCACACAGTGTGAAAGCCTCTTCCTAAAATGTTATATGGAAGGTTCATCAACATTCTACTAAAGAATAGGCTGAAGACACATCTTGATGATAAGGAGGGAGACGTCTTGAACATTAATAAGAAGATCATCAAGAAACTCTTTGATAACTGGAAGAGAAATTTGGTTGAGATACTAAGGATAAAGCAATCTAAGGGGAATGAGAAGACCCTTAGTGGAGTACAAAAGTCTACAATAGCCAAATCTAAGAGGAAAGTTTTTGAGATAGAAGAAGAAACTGAAGACAAAGCCTGGTCTGATGAAAAAAAGAAAGATGTTCCTAAGGACTCTCAAAACGAATCAATCATTCCTGAGAAGAGGGATTCAATAGAGAAGACAACTAATGAATAAGTTGATGATTCCTTGAGGAAGCTTGTCAAAGAAAGCAGTTGGAAGGTTAAAAGATTCAGAAAGCCTACAAGTTAACCCCCTTCCATAGTTGTAAGTAACTTACCGATCTTATAGCCTTCCAACTCTCCGATCATAGATCAAGAAGAAACCAAAGAAGAAATGGTGTGGAAGGCTTCTGAGCCAGAACTAACTGATGTTGATGAGACAGTTGAGATGTCTGATATGCCAGAGCCACAACAAGAAAAAGAGGAAACAATTGTGAAAGTGTTTGATCCCGAGCCAAAGAAGATAAATTTAAAGAAGAAGTCTGACAAGAAAATTAAAAAGATCATTAAACCTGAGAAAAAGAAGAAGGAAAAAATAACCCCATAATTGGCAAAGCCATTCAAGGCTACATCTGAGGGGGATCAATTAGATGCAAGTTCTTCCGATGATTCTTTAGAGTTTACAAGGATCGTTGAGTCACTGGTACATGATATTAAAAATGAGCCCAGTCGATCTACTTCTGAACCTGAATATGCTCAATCTTAATGGAAGAAAAATGATGATGTATTTGAAGATCTCCCAGTCTTTAAAGAGACAGACGCAAGGCCGATTAATTTGGAATTCTAGGGCGAAGGAGTCTTTGATGATGAAGACGAAGACTTAAGCAGAAACACTATTATCTATTAATGTAATAGTGACTTACTTTTCTACTTTCTTCCAGTCATGCCTTGTATGAAAAGTCTTCTGCTAAGAGATCTGAGCTACATCAGTTGGACTTTCACGTCTTATCTAAACGTTAAAGTGTTCTTAGAATTTCCCAATGGTAATCCACTTTGTTAGAAGAACTGTTTCCGATGGCAAATCTTCTTCTCACTTAGGTACATATAATAAAACTACAGTCATCCATTCTTCTCACTTCTACAAAACTAAACCACTCTCATGCGATGACGCAGTCGTAGAGCTCAACACTACGAATGCAAAGCGATCGTCGAACAAATCTTCTCAACCCCCGATCGTAGAGTCTCAACACTCTACAATCGATAATCAAAATAATCAAACCCAACCTTATTCCCAAACACCCTCGCCTATACATAGGTCATCCTCACTCGACACCACTCCCCAATACATACACTCTACATCTCCTCAAAAATCTCCGATCGAAGAGTTTGAAAACTTCCTGATCGTAAAGCCTCCTAACCCTCTCAGCATAGAACAACCCTAAACTACTCATGTACATACTCAAACTTATAACTATACAGATATTCCTTCTACTTTTCATACTTGTACAGATATACCCTATTCCTTAAATAGTCCAAATTTAGATTTAGTTATTTCTCATTCTTTATTCGATCATATTGACCGAGGAACTACGGGAGGAGTCAAAGCTACCGTTGAGCAGATATCCAAAAGCGCTTCGGTTGTACCATCCAAGATTCAGCTAGAACAAATGTTAGTAAGGACACTGCCACCGACATTTAACGAAATCTTGCTCATATTATCGAGACTGCCGCCAAAGTCCCTGGGGAAATGTCAAAAGAATTTGGAAAAAGAATAAATGAACTTATAAAGGCAATCATTGAAAACCTCTCAAAGTAAGATGAACTCTACTTCCAGAAGATTGTTGAGCATAAAGCGATGATTCTATTTCTTCAAAACACTAACATAGAATCTATCAAGTTTCTTTCGGATAAACTTTTCTCAATGAGCTCCTCACTACTCGACTTCAAGAATCTCGTTGCCCAGCCAATGGAGTGAACAGGCTAAAGCCGCACATCAAGAGTCTAGAGATGATATCTCACTATCATGGAGCCAAATATAAGAACTTGTCAACATAATCAAGTAGCCCTTTAAAGAAGTGAGTGCTCTACGCAATGACAGAGATGTTGAAAAAAAGGGAAAGGAGACGACCTCAATAATCATCAATTGTTCCTCTTCATCATTCTAGATTTTTTGCACCATAAGCCATACCTATGGGCCAAGGACAAACAAGTGGACATACAAGTCAATCTTTTTCTTCTTCTAGGCCAGGATCGTGGAGTGCAGTAACACCTACTGACTCACGACTCCCATCTAGTTATCCAACCTTCATGAACAGAAATCTTTAAGGGGTTCACATAAAAGGAGAAGAATGATTCGACATGCCAGATCTTGGACACAAAGACTCGATTGAAGAAAATCAAAGGATATCATAGGATGGGAAAAAAAGTTATCTGAGAATGAAAGAAGCTACAAGAAGAGATCCACCAAGGAGTAGAAGAGGTAGGAAATAAAAAGTTATTTCTATGTATAATTTTCTTTGTAAATTTCTTTTTCACCGTGTAAAGATTATTTTTCATCAATAATTTATTTTTTCTCTCTTAGAAATACAGTTGCTTACTGTATGTAAGTAAGTTATGTTTAAATTCATAGTATTAAATTATTTACATTTAATGTTTATCAGGTTTTGTTATCATCAAATAGGGAGAGTTTGTTAGTTCAATGTATATTTTAGATTTGATGATGATATAAGGAAATAATGTATATTTGTAATCAATAGCTTTTGTACAGTCCTTGTAATGAAATTGGTGTAAAAGAACTTGAATAAAAAGATCAAACTTATTAAGTTGATTTATTTCATAGAGTGAATCTAATGTATAGATCTTAAGTAAAAAGATGACCGTAAAGAAAGTAATTAAAGATCGTAGAGCATATTGGTTGTAAAGTTGAAGATCGTAAAGTAAAGTAAGTTAAAGATCGTAAGTGTGACGCCCCCAAAATAGGTATACATCACCCATTCTGAGTCGCCAAATACATGGTACATAATTTAAATACAAACTTCTTTATACAATACGCAAAAACGTAGCTGAGAGTTTTTACACGAATATTATCTAATAGACAGTATTCAAACTCAAATGGAGTTCTCATTACAATTATTATCACACTATTTTATAGAATAGTGAGGACTACTACAGCCACCATCTCGGACTGTCACTCCATTCCCCGACTAGTCCCAGCTACGTTCTCATTTCCTGAAGAGAACAATGAAAACAAAAGGGTGAGCTCAACTAGCCCAGTAAAAAAATATCATGACTAAGATAATGCAGAATAAATTATCGTTAGCCTTCAACAGTGTTAAACTAATAATAAACAACAAGTTTAACTGTAGCGGAACAAGCAATCCATTAGAAGAGTCAAGTAGAGCATGATATCTACTATCTTCTATGATTTAAGAGTTTATCATCAATTTTATCGCTGAGACTCAGCTCAATAAATAGTATCACAACCATGAATTATCCATGCACTACGGGCCAAGGATATTCGTGTTTTCACCAACGGTAATGACCATACCGAATAATCGTTGGTCATAATCATAACAACAACTGTCCATCAATGCACTACGGGCCAATGAGAACTTTTACCACATCATTTGTAACATTATGGGTCATGATTATACCGAATGATCCCCGGTCATAATCATACCAATCAACAATCCATCTATGCACATAAGCCAAAGATGACTTTCATCACAATATAAGCATGAAGATGATGACAATGATATAAAAATTCAATTAAATGAGACCAAGGATAAATTTTAAAGATTTATAATTTAATTTATTCAGAATTAAATAATGTCCAAATTGTCAACATGATATTGTTTTGTGGAGTAATATTCAAGAATAATATTGTATCAAAAATGATTTGGACCGAAAAAAAATTAATTTTTGTCATGAATAGTACTCGAGTGAATAGTACCCTATGAATAGTACTTTGTGAATAGTACCCCATGAATAGTAATTCGGAAATAGTACCCCATGAATAGTACTGTAATATCCGAGATTTTCTATGCAATTTAATAATTATCAATAAACGAACTTATGTGAAACTCTTGTGTGATTTCATTTATTAGATGTATATGTGTTATATATATATGTGTTATTTTAAGATATGTAATGGGAGGTATTTAAATGGTTGGTTTAGTTTAATTTAACTATTTAAATTGGTTAAGTATAGAATTAATTCTATTAATTTCGTGAGATGGCATTACAACATGAGTTGGAGTTCGGAGCGGAATTTAGAGATGCGGACTACGTATTTGAGTCCGGAACGTCGAAATTAGTCAGGATAGACTATAACCACGAAAATGTGTCACGGTTGACTTTTTCGGGAAAAAAGTCAACCACAAATTTCGGAGATGATTTTGACGAAACAGATAGTCCCATGACATCCGGAACGTTTACTTTTGTACGAATCGATAAAAATATCAAACACATTTGTCTACGGAGGGCAAAATGGACATTTAAAGGATTAAAATAATATTATAATGTGTTTATTTAATTAGTCAGCAGCTGGTGGGACCTTGTGACTCACGAATTGGGACAAGGGAGGAGGAAGTATACGCATTGCAAGATATTGAGGGAGAGAGAGTTATACTTGTGTAATAAACCAAAACTTTTCATTTTCTTAACTCCCCTCTCCATACTAAACCTATGCATTATGAGCAATATATACATAACTGATGATTTGGGAATGGAAGAGGCAAGGGAAGCCTATGCTAATATCATATACATATATACTCTCCACTCTTATATTCCTCTCATTTGCAAAATGCCACCAAGAGAGCAAAAAAAGAGAGAAATTGAGAGAATGAAAGCTTGAGAGGGGGAAAACGAATTCTGGAGATTACATAGCAACTAAAAAGCAAGGAAGATGGATAATCAGATTAACACAAGGGAAATTCGTCCAAAAATGTAAGCCATGAAACTCTCTTTTCATGTTCTTGAAGAAAAATAGTGAAAAAGCATGTATAGCCATGGATGCTAGAATTAAAATCACAAAATTTGTCAAAGTTGGTTGAATGTGAAATTTATGACTTTTCGGGTTTTTCGGAGCCTCAGAATCATGGTTTATATGACCCAATTGGAGTATGTAATAATTTTATAAAATAGTATGTAGCATGAGGTACAACCTGTCCAAATTTCATAAGAAAAAGAGTTAAATTGAGCAAGTTATGAAAATCGTAAGCATGCATGTTGGAAATAAAAATCTGCAGAATTCTGAAAATTTTCATAATTTTTCTAAGTATAGAACCAGTGCTGACACGCTTTTTAAGGCAACCGACTTGTTGTCTTAGCATGTTAATTTCTGGGATGTAATATTTTTATAAAATACTATGTTATATGGAGTGTATTGTGTCCAAGTTTCATGATCATAACATGTATGCATTGTTCGGAATTAAATTGCAAAGTAGTAAATTTGCTCAAGATCTTAGAAAATTTACGGGCATCAAGAAGAGAACAAGAAATTCTTGTGACTCATAGGGCATAAAGTCGGCACAACCACTCATGGGTTGCTGGGTGGTCCAAGGTCATCAAGATTGGTCGAAAAATTTTCAAAAACTTTATTTTTTTTCCCTGATTTCAATAGTTAACCCCTGGACCTATAAGATGCAATATGTTATGTGTTTGAATTGTATGGTAATCGAATATGTGTTAGTTAATAACCGAAGTTAATTAAAAGGAAATCCTTTTCTTTCAAATTAGGGTTCGAGAACCTAATTGCTTAACGTGACTCACATGATTAGGTTACATGAAGGTTAATTGCTAGCGTTAATTTTAGCAGGCTTATCAGGCAAGTTTCTTACCCTATTTTTCATTATAAATTTATTCAACTCTTATTCAGTTGATTGCGGCGAGGATAAGTTCGGGCTTGTGATTAATTAATCATTCGTGCAAGCTTCTTTATTGTAAAGTTCTATAACTTCAATTGTTTTGCGAAACGTTAGTGATGATTATTCAGTTCCTATTGCAACTGCTATGCTTTAAAGTTCTTATTCCCTTAATGAATTATATTCAAGTATGCTTTCTAGCTTTCGTTCCAACTTGATGTTATTGATGTAAACATAGTATATTGTTTAAACAATTCAAATTCTTTGAAGCTATTTAATGTCTACCTAAACTTCTTTGGTGCGGTCTCACATGATTACTAAGATGAACAACACGAATAAACGGGCAAACAGATGTCGGGCAAATAGTCCCATTTATGCTTATGCAGTTTAAACTTAATACTTGTGCACAATGTAGGGTACGATAGGCTGATCACCTGGAGTACTTGCAGAGACCGTTTGCAATCTATTTAATTGTTAAACCGTCTGATGGTTTTCGATGAAACAAAGTAATGTTCAGGGTATTCTACACCCCTTAGTATGATATTGAGAATTCTTCAAATCTTATTGTTGATATTCCTGCCTAACACTTGATATTTCTTTCAACTGTTGAGATTTAGCTATTCAGATGATTTTACTCCTGGAATATGCTTTCCATCTATTTTATATACTTGCTGGGAAATTTTTACTCATTCTTGCTAAACCTTTCAGTTAAGGATGAAAAGGCTGAGGGCTCGGGCAAGGACAATGGAAAGTCTAAGATGAGATGTTGAGATTTAATTATGTAATAAGTTTGTTTATTTCCGCATATGATGTAATTTAGTGATAAACACTAAGTTTAAGTTTCAGTTTATTAAAGGTTGTAAAGACTTGGGATTTTATTTTGAATAAGTATGTAATAGTTAATATTATTATTATTATTGTTGGAGTTTACTTAGATAGATGATGATGTATGTTGTACCGTGAGTACCATGTCCTGCAATCGATGTTACACGGATTTAGGGGCGTCACAAGTACTTTGTGAATAGTACCCGTGAATAGTACGCGTGAATAGTACTTCGTGAATAATACTTTGTGAATCCCGTGTATAGTACTTTGTGAATTGTACCCCGTAAATAGTACTTTGTGAATAATGCCGTATAAATAAATAGTACCCATAAATAATACTCCGGTATGAAAAGCTTAAAATTTAACAAGAATATTCAGAAAAATATCCTTGTGAAACGATACTAGATAAAGCGCAAATTTAAAGGATATTCTACTAATTTCACGGAGTATAGAAGCAATACTTTAATAGAATGAGAGTAGAATTAGGAATATGAAACGAAATAATATTGTTCACATACTACAGAGTATGGAAGAAAATATTATTTCTTACGAATACTGAACAAAATAATATCCCTTACCTTAGATGAAGACTAGTTATGAGAATAGTGAAGTAGCAGACTACTCTTCTTCTTTCTCTCTATAGCTTCTCTATCTATAATTTCTCTTGTGAGTCTTAGTGAATTAGTGAGAATGAAAGTAGAATGAGCTTCTATTTATAGGAAAATATAGTTTCGATAATTGCACATTTTGGGGCTCGTATTATTACAGTATAATACCTTCATCTTTTCCTTCATTTTTAATTTAGTCCTGGAAGTATTATAAAACTTGCACCACCTCCCCTAATAGTACATGCATGTGAATCAATAGTACATACATGTGAACAAATAGTTATAAGCATGTGAACTAATAACAATTAATTGCTTATTTATCCGATTAATTACCCGATTGGTCAATATAACCTCCAGAAATCAATTATTATCGAAATAAATGTCGATTTCCACTAACCCTAATAATCCCAACACAATGGAAATATCAATTTTATCTTTAATCAACACGAACTTATTCATCATTAATATTATAACTTATAATATTTAACAACCAGATCATTCCCAGGAAAGAGGGGGCTTTTCGATAAGGGTTTCTCCCTATTGGCGCGCAATTAGGTTATCAAACTTCTTTTCTCGACAGAACTTTCTAGACATCGTCAATATTGAAAATAATAATATGAATAACTTTGTCATCTCAATTATTGATTTAATAATATAAAATATTATGCAGATGATGCTGTGATAATAATCGAATCAATAATATGAGAGATATTATGCAGCAATTACTGTAGCAATAATTGAGTATAACTAAGTGACTTCTCACGTAAGCATCAATAATCAAATCTGTGTGTGTTACTATGCAACCAACGCCGCGATATATCGTTCTTTTACCACCGGGTATTTTAACAGATTTAACGGTAAAACTTTCGTGAATTATTTTATAAAAAAGATATTTCTGTCATTTTCTAACTCAGAATAATATTTTTCGTTTGTAGGGTCCACTAATGATTGTTTATCGTCTGAATATTCCCCTGTTAAAACGAATATTCTCCGACCAATCGAATATTTTATAACAACTTGCGTACTTTACAAAATTTGTAAATATTACCCACAACTATAATACTATATCAAATCCACACCATAATATTTAAAAATATATTTTGAGAAAAATTAATCTTTATTCATAAAAGTTGGGGTCTTACAATATCCCCTTCTTATGAAATTTCGTCCTCGAAATTAGGATACGTACCTGGTATGTCAAAGATGTTATGTAACATTCCAGAATTTTAAATGTAATATTAAATATTTATTGATTTGTATAAATATTTAATGGATGTGATTATCGTTGAATAAATATTTGTTCAATTGATTTAATTTTTGTTTAGTTAATTATTTATTAAATAAATATTTAATGAATTAAAGAAATGATTATTATATTGATATTTTAGTTTAAATGATTAATTATTTGTATTGTGTTATGTGATTAAAGAATTTATTTAATTAAGTGTGATTTGCATTAATTAAAATAAATAAAGTTTGATTAAATATAGTCGACAAATAACTATATTATAAGGAGTTATTAAAATAAATTAAAGTAGTTTAATTTAATTTTAACAAACAAGGCTTAATATATTAATTCTTTAATATTTAAAGGGTTTTGCCAAACAAGCCTTATGGCTTTTGAGATTTTTAGTTTATTTTAAATAAATAAAATATATAAAATAATAAGTATAATATAATTATAATATATACATTATATGTATTAAGTGATAGACTTAATAGGTGAATTAAGGCTATATCGGTTTGTGTTTTTTATATTACGACATCTTTGCTATCGTAGTTTCATTCTAGTTGTGCTAGGCAGTAGAGAGAATTGAGAGTTGAGAGGGATTGAGAGAAAGCTTAGGATTTTCAAGCAATTCTAGTGGGTTAGCAAGAATTACACGCTAATTGAAGGTAGGTTCACAACCTTAGCGTTATATATGTGTGTATATACGTGTATATGTATTTCACGGCAAGAATTTTCCCATGTTCTGTTATAAGCAATTATTGAATGGTGAATTTATATAGTTGGTAATTGCAATTATATATGTTTATAATGCTAGAATTTATGTCAAATAAGATAATTGCATGCTAATTTCGGTTTACAGTAGAAGAAAATTTTGACAGTGTATGCTTATATGTATTTTTTTCAAATGTTCATGAAAAGTATCAATTTTGAGGGTCAGATTGCATGCTAAAATGTTAATTGAGTTTTGTTTATGCTAGTTTGTTGAAATACGAGCATAACGTAATTGGAATGGAGTGATTTGGCCAAATAATGAATTCGCAGTGATGAATATCAAAAATTAGAGTTTTATGTGAAAAACATGAAAATTGAGAAATTAAAAGTGTTAGTAGATGTTAAACTGTGTTAAGTGATTGTATATGTTAGCAATCATGATTATGATAGTTGTATATTTAGTTTACGTGTTATTATCACTGTTTGATGGGTTAAATTCGTGTTAATTGGCTTAATAAAATGTGTCGAAGCTCTATTTTGAAAATTGGATTCTGCAAGTCACGCGGTAGCCATGAAATTCTTAAAAGTCTTGGTCTGTGCTTTATCACGCATGCGTACTTGACTATCACAGCAGCGCCGCATCATCCCCATATAAAACTCGAGCGGCCGTGCGAGTGGCCATTTATTACATTATGCAAGTTTTCTAACTCTACACTTTCGTTGAGCTAGTTCATTTATTACATTATGAAAGTTTTCTAACTCTACACTTTCGTTGAGCCAGTTCATTTATTACATTGTGCAAGTTTTCTAACTCTACACTTTCGTTGAGTTAGTTCTATTATTATAACTTCATGCTTTTGATTGAGCAAGCTTTTTATCTTAACTGTTATTGAATAAGTAAATTGTTCCTAAAATCCATTTGAGCAAACTCTAATGTTATTGGAATTTCTCAATTGATTGATTCATTTTAACTTGTTTACAGTTAAGCAAGTTTCTTAAAGTTCGAGAATTTCATTTCTAATGTTATAAGACTCGAACCTTAGCTTATTTTACTGTTCAAGCAAAGGTTAACCATTTTATTCATTTTATTGAATGCTTATGCTCTATAGTTATTTCAAGCATGAGTTAGATATGTAGAATTAGTTCATTGATGATTCTCAAATGTTCTAAGTTATGTTGTTATTAAACAACTGTTGTATTATCAAGCATTGTTGATTCAACTAGTTCCCTAGTTGATGATCATTAAACTTCAATTACCCTTGAAAGCTTATCCAAACCAAACTTTTTTGGGTGTGGACTTATACTCTAAATACTGAGATGAACAACCCTATGTTTAGGGGTTTACGCTTAGCATTGAAATGGTTGTGCACAATACATTGTACGAAGGATTGATCCCCCTAAGTACGTGGAGTCCTTATAGTCATATGACTGTTAAAGTTAAAGTTGAAAGATTACTTATAACTGTGAACATGGTTCATGGTCATTTGACCCTCAGTAGTATATTTATGAATGTTAATAGAACATCTCATTCAGTTCTATTGAGCCTACGAGTTGGCAAATATTGAAAATGTTAATAAAACATATTATTCAGTTCTATTGAGCCTATTATTTGGCAAATGTTGTAAAGATATTTATTCTTATCTCAAGTGAGCTTTGTTTGCTCACTCTTGCATATTTATACACATATTGCAGCTATGGTTGAGAAGGTAGATAAACCTACAACTAGCAAAGGAAAGGGAAAAATGTACAAGTGATGAAGACTTGTAATTTTGTTTTATCGTTATGATGATAGACTTTTAATAATGATGTGATGTAATAATTTAATTTTCGCACTTGAATGATTGTATTAAAGGTTAGAGAACCTGGGAGATAATGTTTTTATTAAAGTAATCCTGTATGGGCAGGTTTTTATTATTCAATTTATTATGGTTGGGTAGTTAGATATGAATGTTTTGATTACGTGAACACCAAATCTTGAGGTAATGAAGTACCGGGATTTAGGGTTGTCACAAGTTGGTATCAAAGCTTTAGGTTATGAACCTTAGGTAGGGAAAAGCCTTAAGAAGTAACCTTTGAAAAGATAGTGGTGATTAACTCTTATCGAGTTTTAAGGAAGAAATAATAAAACACTTATGTGATTATGTGTTTATAACTTATGGGCTCGTGAATGTCGAGTAGTAATGATTAATAATTTAAACTTAAAATTTTGTTGTCAGGATGACTAATGTCGGAGAATCCAGTCAGGCTAGGGAGGATAGACCTCAGGTGCCTATAGAGGAGGAGCCTCACGACATTCAGGTTATTTGGGAACAACTACTGCCACGGGAGTCAGCTCCGTTGGTCACAGTGGTTGAAGATGAGGATGATGATGTGGAGACGGATGAGGAGGATCCCGTTGAGCTGCCACAGGAGGATGAGGATGACGAGGACGAGGAGGAGGAGACTCCACTAACCTCGATAGCTGCTCGAATGTACGATGAAGTCTACGACCATAACGTGGAACTTCAGGATACAGTCGAGGAATTGCAAGAGATAGTAGCTGAACAACAGACTGCAATGACACAGAAAGACAATGAGATTCAGGATCGTGAGGAACGACTGACTAATGTTGAGGAGAAGCTAGAACTTTCAACATGATTGTGCAGGATGCTGTGCAATCAAAAGATGTCATGTCAGGTATTATCCCAATCAATGATATAAATGCTTATGTATTATTTGATTCAAAAGTTACTTGCTCGCTTATCTATCTCATTTAATTTGCTAAGAGGTTAGAATTGACTAGAGAAGAACTGAATTTTCCTTTGAACATAGAAATTGCGAATAAGGAGGTAATCCCTGTTAGATTCATACACAAGAACTGTAGGATGAACATTAAGGAGAATATCTTGATGGTAGATTTGATTCCGATTAGATTTGGAGAGTTTGATGTTATTTTAGGAATGGATTGGCTATTCAAATATGGAGCGGTAATTGATTGCCAAAAGAAGTGTGTAAACCTTATGATCCCGTCAAAGGTAGTATTCTATGGTAGCAAGTCACCTAGACAAATGAAATGTCTTACGATTATGTATGCCAAGAAATTGTTGAGTCAAGGTTGTGTGGGCTATTTAGCTTATATAGTCGATACTCAGAAGAAGAATGTGAAACTGGAAGAGATACTAGTGGTGAGGGAATTTGAGGATGTGTTTCCAGAGGATTTGCCAGGACTTCTGCCTGACAGAGAAATTGAGTTTGTGATCGACTTAGTGCCGGGGATAGCACCGATATCAAAGGCCCCGTACAGAATGGCTCCAGTATAAATGAAGGAACTGATGGTACAGTTGCAGGAATTGTTAGACAAGAAATATATTCAACCAATCGTATCAACGTGGGGAGCGCCAGTGTTATTCGTGAAGAAGAATGATGGGTCAATGCGTATTTGCATTGATTATAGAGAATTAAACAAAGTCACTATTAAAAACAAATATCCATTACCAAGAATAAATGACTTGTTTGATCAGTTGAAGGGTGCTAAATACTTCTCAAAAATAGATTTGAGAAGTGGGTATCACCAGTTGAAAGTGAGGAAGGAGGATATACCACGAACGACATTCAGAACTCGTTATGGACATTACGAGTTTCTGGTGATGTCTTCTGGTTTAACTAATGCACCTGTTGCATTTATGGATTTGATGTATAGGGTGTTTAAACCATTCTTAGACAAGTTTGTAGTGGTATTCATCGATGACATTCTGGTGTATTCCAAAACTCAGGAAGAACACGTGGAACACTTACGTTTGAGATTGGAAGCACTAAGAAAGGAAAAGTTGTACTCAAAATTCTCTAAGTGCGAATTTTGGCTAGATCGTGTGCAATTTCTTGGGCATGTGATTGACAAAGATGGGATTTCAGTGGATCCATCAAAAGTGAAAGCTGTAATCAATTGGGAACAACCAAGAACACCGTCGGAAGTGAGGAGTTTCTTGGGATTTGGTAGGTTATCATGCATTTATTTCTTCAAGATTTTTCTAAGATAGCCACTCCATTAATAAATTTGACAAGGAAAACTGTGAAATTTGTTTGGATGGAGAAGTGTGAAGAAAGTTTCCAGGACTTGAAGAAGAAATTAAGCATGGCACCTGTGTTATCATTACCAGATAGCACAGGAAATTTTGTGGTGTATAGTGATGCCTCACATAAAGGGTTGGGGTGTGTTCTTATGCATAATGGCAAAGTTATTGCGTATGCATCAAGACAACTGAAGGATTATGAGAAAGGTTATCCGACTCATGATTTGAAATTGGCTGCAGTAGTATTTGCTCTCAAAATATGGAGACACTATCTCTATGGAGAGAAATGTGAAATCTACACAGACCATAAAAATCTGAAGTATATTTTTACATAGAAGGACCTGAATATGCGTCAAAGGAGATGGATGGAATTGATAAAGGATTACGATTGTGAGATCTTTTATCATCCAGGTAAAGCGAATGTGGTTAAAGATGTTTTGAGCAGGAAAGGTCGGTAGAAGTTGATGTTGATAACCACTCAGGAGGAGCTTATTTCAGCAATGACGAAGCTAGAGTTGGAAATCAAATTTCCAAAGGAATACGATTAACGACTATTTCATATAGATGCCAGTCCAACTTTGGTGGACAAAGTGAAGAGTGCTCAACTACAAGATAAAGAATATGAAACGATCAAAGATAAAGTGGTTGAGGGTAGTGATGTAAAACACAAGATCGATACCGAAGGATTAATACAATTCGAAGAAAGAATTTAGGTTCCAGCAGTGCCAAAGCTTAAAGATGAAATCTTGACCGAAGCACAGAACACAAGATATTCGATTCATCCAGGAAGTACAAAGATGTATCAAGATTTGCGGTGACATTTTTGGTGGCCGAATATGAAAAGAGACGTTGCAAAATGCTTGACGTGTCAGAAGGTGAAAGCTGAACATCAACGATCAAGCGGGTTACTTCAACTGTTGGAAATATCGGAATGGAAGTGGGAGCATATCACAATGGATTTTGTGGTAGGTCTTCCAACGACTCAGTAAGAATACGATGCGATATGGGTGATAGTGGACAGATTGACAAAATCTGCACACTTTTTGCCAATAAAGATTAGATTTAATCTTGATCGCCCAATAAACCAGACGTTAAAGAGATCGTGTCAAGACATGGAGTTTCAGTGTCAATTGTGTCAGATAGAGATCCAAGGTTCACATCAAACTTCTGGAAGAGACTACAAGAATGTATGGGAACACAATTATGAATGAGTACAACATACTATCCGCAAACCGACAGACAAAGCAAACGAACTATCCAAACGTTAGAAGATATGCTGAGAGCATGCATCATGGATTTCAAAGGAAGTTGGGATGAAAATTTACCGTTGGTAGAATTTGCGTACAACAACAGTTACCACATGAGCATCGGTATGCCACCTTATGAGGCATTGTACGGTAGAAAGTGCAGAACTCCACTGTCCTGAGATGAAGTCGGTAAACGCCAACTATTAGGACCAGAGCTGGTACAACAAACTGCTAAAGTTTTCAAACTCATCAGGACAAGATTAGTAGCAGCCCAAGATAGACAGAAAAAGTATGAAGATCAACACAGGCAGAATCGCGAATTTGAAGTAGGAAATTTTGTTTTCCTAAAAGTTTCTCCTTGGAAAAAAGGGAAGATTCGTTTTGGCAAGAAAGGAAAGCTCAACCCAAGATTTATTGGACTATTTGAAATACTACGAAGAGTGGGGCAAGTGGCTTATAAGGTAGCTCTACCTCCAGAATTAGAAAACATTCATAATGTTTTTCACATTTCGGTGTTACGACCGTATAAACCCGATTACAAGCACGTGATCGAGTCCGAACCATTACAATTCGATAAAGATTTGTCTTATGAAGAAGTTCCTATTCAGATAGTCGATAAGAAAGAACAAGTGCTCAGAAAATAAAGTGATACCTTCTGTGAAGGTGATATGGAGAAACCACAGTGTCGAAGAAGCAACGTGGGAACTCGAAGCTGAAATGATGAAAAGAAGAATGTGACGATTTGATTGTTTAAATTGTGATTCTGAGGACAGAATCCTTTTAAGGAGGGAATGATGTAACATTCCAGAATTTTAAATGTAATATTAAATATTTATTGATTTGTATAAATATTTAATAGATGTGATTATCGTTGAATAAATATTTGTTCAATTGATTTAATTTTTGTTTAGTTAATTATTTATTAAATAAATAATTGATGAATTAAGGAAATGATTATTATATTGATATTTCAGTTTAAATGATTAATTATTTGTATTGTGTTATGTGATTAAAGAATTTATTTAATTAAGTATGATTTGCATTAATTAAAATAAATATGAAAGTTTGATTAAATATAGTGTGACAAATAACTATATTATAAGGAGTTATTAAAATAAATTAAAGTAGTTTAATTTAGTTTTAACAAACAAGGCTTAATATATTAATTCTTTAATATTTAAAGGGTTTTGCCAAACAAGCCTTATGGCTTTTGAGATTTCTAGATTATTTAAAATAAATAAAATATATAAAATAATAAGTATAATATAATTATAATATATACGTTATATGTATTAAGTGATAGACTTAATAGGTGAATTAAGGCTATATCAGTTTGTGTTTTTTTATATTACGCATACTGGCTATCAGAGTTTCATTCTAGTTGTGCTAGGAAGTAGAGAGAATTGAGAGTTGAGTGAGTTTGAGAAAAAGCTTAGGATTTTCAAGTAATTCCAGTGGGTTAGCCAGAATTACACGCTAATTGAAGGTAGGTTCACAACCTTAGAGTTATATATGTGTGTATATACGTGTATATGTATTTCACGACAAGAATTTTCTTATGTTCTGTTATAAGCAATTGTTGAATGGTGGATTTATATAGTTGGTAATTGCAATTATATATGTTTATAATGCTAGAATTTATGTCAAATAAGATAATTGCATGCTAATTTCGGTTTACAGTTGAAGAAAATTTTGATAGTGTATTCTTATATGTATTTTTTTCATATGTTCATGAAAAGTATCAATTTTGAGGGTCAGATTGCATGCTAAAATGTTAATTGAGTTTTGTTTATGCTAGTTTGTTGAAATACGAGCATAACGTAATTGGAATGGAGTGAATTGGCCAAATAATAAATTCACAGTGATGATTTTTGGGATGAATATCAAAAATTGGAGTTTTATGTGAAAAACATGAAAATTGAGAAATTAAAATAGTGTTAGTAGATGTTAAATTGTGTTAAGTGATTGTATATGTTAGCAATCATGATTATGATAGTTGTATATTTAGTTTACGTGTTATTATCACTGTTTGATGGGTTAAATTCGTGTTAGTTGGCTTAATAAAATGTGCCGAAGCTCTGTTTTGAAAAATTGGGTTTCGGAAGTGGTGGTGCAATGCTCAGAGGGTGCGAAAGTGTAATTGTCGCACAAGCGCAAAGATCCCCATATAAAACTCAGCTACACGCACAAGTGGCCATTTTCAGACACTGAAGTCTGTTTATTCTGCAGACTTTGATTGTTCGTTGTAGCTTAGCTTAAGGTTATGGAATGTTAGAATCGTGTAACAACAAGGTTAAATAGAGTCATGTTATGTGGATTATGAATTCAAAATTATAAAAAATGATTAGTAAATCAAGAACGCATTATGAGGTAATTTAGTATACATAATGATAGTTAGACAAGTGTTGCGAAGTAAAACACTTAGAGTTTCTGAAATTGGATGGTAATGAACATGTTATGATATGTTAGCATGTCTAATAGGTATTGTGGTTCTAAAATTATGTGTAAGTGATCGTGAGTTTAAATTTATAGCTTATGCTCGAGGCAAGTTTTCTAACTCTACTCTTTCGTTGAGCTAGTTCATTTATTACATTATGCAAGTTTTCTAACTCTACACTTTCGTTGAGCTAATTCATTTATTACATTATGCAAGTTTTCTAACTCTACACTTTCGTTGAGCTAGTTCATTTATTACATTATGAAAGTTTTCTAAGTCTACACTTTCGTTGAGTCAGTTCATTTATTACATTGTGCAAGTTTTCTAACTCTACACTTTCGTTGAGTTAGTTCTATTATTATAACTTCATGCTTTTGATTGAGCAAGCTTTTTATCTTAACTGTTATTAAATAAGTAAATTGTTCCTAAAATCCATTTGAGCAAACTCTAATGTTATTGGAATTTCTCAATTGATTGATTCATTCTAACTTGTTTACAGTTAAACAAGTTTCTTAAAGTTCAGGAATTTTATTTCTAATGTTATAAGACTCGAACCTTAGCTTATTTTACTGTTCAAGCAAAGGTTAACCATTTTATTCATTTTATTGAATGAGTATGCTCTATAGTTATTTCAAGCATGAGTTAGATATGTAGAATCAGTTCATTGATGATTCTCAAATGTTCTAAGTTATGTTGTTATTAAACAATTGTTGTATTATCAAGCATTGTTGATTCAACTAGTTCCCTAGTTGATGATCATTAAACTTCAATTACCCTTGAAAGCTTATCTAAACCAAACTTTCTTTGGTGCAGACTTGTACTCTAAATACTGAGATGAACAACCCTATGTTTAAGGGTTTACGCTTAGCGTTGAAATGGTTGTGCACAATACATTGTACGGAGGATTGATCCCCCTAAGTACGTGGGGTCCTTATAGTCATATGACTGTTAAAGTTAAAGTTGAAAGATTACTTATAACTGTGGACATGGTTCATGGTCATTTGACCCTCAGTAGTATATTTATGAATGTTAATAGAACATCTCATTTAGTTCTATTGAGCCTACGAGTTGGCAAATATTGAAAATTTTAATAGAACATATTATTCAGTTCTATTGAGCCTATTATTTGGCAAATGTTGTAAAGATATTTACTCTTATCTCAAGTGAGCTTTGTTTGCTCACTCTTGCATATTTATACACTTATTGCAGCTATGGTTGAGAAGGTAGATAAACCTACAACTAGCAAAGGAAAGGGAAAAATGTACAAGTAATGAAGACTTGTAATTTTATTTTATCGTTATGATGATAGACTTTTAATAATGATGTGATGTAATAATTTAATTTTTGCACTTGAATGATTGTATTAAAGGTTAAAGAACCTGGGAGATAATGTTTTTATTAAAGTAATCCTGTATGGGCAGGTTTTTATTATTCAATTTATTATGATTGGGTAGTTAGATATGAATGTTTTGATTACGTGAACACCAAATCTTGAGGTAATGAAGTACCGAGATTTGTGGGTGTCACAGGTTAGGATACCTTGACTTCATTTCAGATTCTAACTCCTAGGTCATTTCCTCCACATCGTGATTTCTCCACAAAACGTTAACTTGAGGTATAACCTTGGAGCGTAGAATATGATCCTTCTTATCCAAGATTTTAACAGCTACCTCTTCATACGTTAAATCTTCCGCTATCTCGTCCGGTTCTAATTCAATAATGTGGTTCGGGTCTTTCACATATTTACGTAACATAGATATGTGAAAAATGTTATGAACATGAGACATACTTGGCGGTAAGGCGAGTCTATAGGCCACAGTTCCTACTCGATTGAGGATTTTGAATGGCCTAATGAATCGAGGATTGAGCTTTCCTCTCTTTACAAATCTTGTAACTCCTTTCTATGGAGCAACACGTAACAACACATGCTCTCCAACATTGAATTCTACATCTCTTCGATGAAGATCAACATAACTCTTTTGTCGATCTTGTGAGGTCTTTATACGTTGCTGGATCTTTTGAATCTTTTCCGTTGTCATGCGTACCAATTTCAGACCCAACAACGTTACTTCACTCACTTCATCCCAGCATACTAGAGAACGACACTTGCGTCCATATAACGCCTCGAATGGAGCCATGCCTATACTTACTTGATAACTGTTGTTGTAGGAGAATTCCACTAATGGCAAGAACTTGTCCCAACTTCCTTTGAAGTCAAGGACACAGAGTCTTAATAGATCTTCAAGAGTTTGAATAGTCCTCTCTGATTGCCCGTCCGTTTGAGGATGATATGCCGAACTAAATCGTAAATCTGTGCCCTTAGCTTTTTGCAAACTAACCCAAAATTGTGAAGTGAATCTTGGGTCTCAATCAGAAATTATGGATACTAGTATACCATGCAATCTTACAATCTCATTTATGTACATATGAGCAAGACGTTCAAGTGAATAAGTTTTTTGTATAGGTAAGAAATGAGCAGACTTGGTTAGTCTATCGATAATGACCCAAATCGCATCCATGCCTTGAGAAACCTTGAGAAGCCTAGTAACGAAATCCATGGTAATGTGCTCCCACTTCCATTCTGGAATTTCAAGTGGTTGCAATGGACCTTTTGGCACTTGATGCTCTGCCTTGACACGTTGACAAGTTAAACACCTTGAGATAAACTCTGTTATCTCACTCTTCATATTGCTCCATCAAAATGTATGTCGAAGATGACGATACATTTTGGTACTCCCAGGATGGATTGCAAATGGTGTTTTGTGTGCCTCCATCATGATTTTATACTTTTAAATCAGGGTCGTTAGGAACACAAAGTCTGGAGTTGAGTCGAAGTATTCCTTCTTCATCGATTCTTGCTTCTGGAATAGCACCTTCTTATACTTTCTTCCTCATGCGCATCAGTTCCAGGTCTGTAGCTTAAGCAGCTTTAACTTTATCGATTAAAGTCGGTTCTACTCATATATTTGTCATCATCATGTGGGTCCCTGGAGTCTTTAACTCTATCTCCCTCTTTTGTAAGTCATACAAAATGGGCCTCTGCGTTAACAATATCGCACTTCAGTACGCAAGATATGATCATCTACTCAACGCGCCACCATCTACGCTAAACTTTTCCAAGATGGTATTGAATGGTATGATCGTAATCTTTCAACAATTTCGAGCCAACGTCGTTTGCCGCATGTTGATTTCCTTTTGGGTGAAGAAATATTTGAGGCTTTTATGATCCGTATACATCTCTACTTTCTCCCCATACAGGTAATGCCTCCAAATTTTAAGTGCGAAGACAACAGCTGCCAACTCTAGATCTTTAACTGATGATTTCCGAAATGAAGATTGACCTTTGAAAAGAATTTGACGCCTTGCAAACAGGTCATCAATGCGAGGTAACTAGTACCTATTTTTGACAGTGACATGATTCAACTCCCGATAATCAATATAAAGTCTCATACTTCCATCTTTCTTCTTTACGAACAGAACAGGAGCACCCCAAGGAGACGTACTAGGACGAATGAAACTGATGTCTAATAATTACTGCAGTTGGGTCTTTAACTCCTGAAGTTCAATAGGAGCCATTCGATATGGGGCTTTGGAAATGGGTTTTGTACCGGGTTCAAGGTCAATACCAAACTCGATTCACGTTCCGGGGGTAGTCCATGAAGTTCTTCGGGGAATACGTCAGGAAATTTATTAACAATAGAAATATCATTCAAATCTGACGTATTTTTGTTTAAATCTGTGACATGGGCTAAAAAAGCTTGACATCCATTTTTTAATAAATGAATAACTTTATGGCTTGATATGACAGTGATTGACTTTAGTGGTTTGGTTGCTTAAATTCGCATAATAGGTTGGTTAGGAATATGAAAGCTAACAACCTTACGAAAACAATCAATTTTGCATGATGAGTGGTTAATCAATCAATCCCTAAAATCACATTAAATACAAGTATTTTCAAAGAAATAAGATCAATAGGTAACGTGCGGTCGCCGATTTGAATCAAACAAGACTTATAAACAGTGGATGTAATGAAGGTTTCTCCCAACGGAGTTTCAACAGATAAGTCAAAGTCTAATTTCTCCGGAGTCAAATTAAATGTTGAGCGCAAGTAGGAGAAATAAAAGAATGGGTAGAACCGGTATCAAATAAGGTATATACTTTGCTAGAGTTTATGATTAGCTTACTCGTGATAACGTCGTTCGGGTTCCTCGCTTTTTGGGAGGTCACGATAAACGCTCTCCATTGAACTACCGACTTTGACTTCTCTGGGACGGCCTTTGGTGCCTCTATCCCAGCTGAACTTGGCTTTACTGCACGAAAAAATTGAGCTAGGTGACCTTCGATTCCATAATTGTAACATGTTTTGGACTGCTGCGTACAGTTTGGACTGATGTGTCCCTGCCCTCTGCATTTGTAGCGTACGATCGATGATCTTTCTCCTTCTTTAACAATGGGTGACAGTGATGACGTCCTTCCATCATTATTGAATCTCCTTTTCTTAAAATTTCCACTTTTATTGCCTTGGCCATGATTACCACCGAAGAGGTTACCATTTCTGGCATGTTGGCTTCCTCCACGTTTGTTGTCACCGCTTCAATGACTGCTACCACTGGTATTATCATTTTGTCTGCTGCTCTCTTTTGGTTGGGTTGACTCATTATCACGCTCAAATAACTGAGCCTTATTTATAACATCTGAATACAAACACAGTTTGTTAGAAATTAGGTATTGTTGTATCTCGGGTTTCAAACCTCTTAGAAACATCCACGTCATTCTCTCCTTATTATCAACTAAGTGGGGTGCAAACTAGGACATTTAAACTTAGCTTCGTATTGTGACACGGTCATATTATTTTGCTCTAGCTTGATGAACTCCACTTCTTTCATGTGACGAATACTTTCGGGAATGTACTTGTCATTAAACAGTTCTTGGAACTTTTCCCAAGACATCTTCAGTACGGCTGGCTGAGTACGCTTTATAGATTCCCACCAGTAATCTGCCTCTCCTCGCAATATGAAGGTGACAAAGGGAACCTTTTGCTCCTCGGAGCATCCCAATAAATAAAATATCTTCGTGATCTGCTTTATCCACGTCTCCGCCTTAAGTGGTTTTGGCTCTCCCAAAAACTCTGGTGGTCCCAGTTCCTTGAACTGCTCAGCGGTGACCATCCGTGAGTTACCAGTGTTTCCACTTGCATTTTGGATAGGAGTCTCTCTCGCCTGATGTTGCATGAATTGCAGAAAGCCTCTAAACATTCCGTCGTTCATCATTTGGTCGGTGTTGTTGTTTACCGAAGGATTATTGCCTTCCTGATGCACATTATCCTAGGTATTGATCTGTGGTGACTCAACGGTCTCCTGTGCTCCATTGCTATTCTCAATATTCTCGGATGTCATTTTCAAACACTACCACAAAACAAGGGTTAATTGACATGCCACATATTTTCCCTATATTCTGACCGACCAATTAAATAACAAATAAGCTTAGGTAGGTCATACTACCGAAGGATTTTCCCGTCTCTCCCCCTAGTTCTAGTCTCACATCTTAGCTAGGGATCATATCCCTAAGCTCTGATACCAACTGTGACGCCCCCAAAATAGGTATACATCACCCATTTTGAGTCGCCAAATACATGGTACAGAATTTAAATACAAACTTCTTTATATAATACGACAAAAATGTAGCTGAGAGTTTTTACACGAATATTGTCTAATAGACAGTATTCAAACTCAAATGAAGTCCTCATTATAATTATTATCACACTATTTTATAAAATAGTAAGGACTATAATGTACCACCATCTCTTGATCATCACTCCATTCCCCGACTAGTCCCTTGCCACGTTCTCATTTTTCAAGAGAACAATGAAAACAAAAGGGTGAGCTCAACTAGCCCAAGAAGAAATATCATGACTAAGATAATGCGTAATAAATTATCGTTAGCCTTCAACATGTTGTTAAACTAATAATAAACAACAAGTTTAATCAAGATCGGAATAAGCAATCCATTGAAGAGTCAAGTAGAGCATGATATCTACTATCTTCTATGATTTAAGAGTTTATCATCAATTTTATCACGAGACTCAAATTTCAATAAATAGTATCAAAACCACGAATTATCCATGCACTACGGGCCAAGGATATTCGTGTTTTCATCAATGGTCATGATCATACCGAATAATTCCTGGTCATAATTATACCAAAAACTGTTCATCAATGCACTACGGGCCAATGAGGACTTTTACCACATCATTTGTAACATTATGGGTCATGATTATACCGAATGATCCCTGGTCATAATCATACCAATCAACAGTCTATCTATGCACGTAAGCCAAAAATGACTTTCATCACAATATAAACATGAGGATGATGACAATGATATAAGAATTCAATTAAATGAGAGCAAGGATAAATTTTAAAGATTTATAATTTAATTTATCCAGAATTTAATGATGTCCAAATTGTCAACATGATACTGCTTTGTGGAGTAAAATTCAAGAATAATATTGTATCAAAAATGATTTGGACCGAAAAAAATCAATTTTTGTCATGAATAGTACCTGAGTGAATAGTACTTCGGGAATAGTACCCCATTAATAGTACTTTGTGAATAGTACCCATGAATAGTACTTCGTGAATAGTACCCCGTGAATAGTACCCATAAATAGTACTCCAGCATGAAAAGCTTAAAATTTAACAATAATGTTCAGAAAAATATCCTTGTGAAACGATACTAGATGAAGCGCAAATTTTAAGGATATTCTATTAATTTCACGGAGTATAGAAGCAATACTTTAACAGAATGAGAGTAGAATTAGGAATACAAAACTAAATAATATTACTCACATACTACAAAGTATGGAAGAAAATATTATTTCTTACGAATAATGAACAAAATAATATCCTTACCTTAGAAGAAGACTGGATACTGGAATAGTGAAGTAGCAGACTACTCTTCTTATTTCTCTCTATAACTTTTCTCTCTATAATTGCTCTTATGGGTCTTAGTGAATTGGTGAGAATGAAAGAAGAATGAGCTTCTATTTATAGGAAAACATAGTTTCGATAATTTCACGTTTTGGGGCTCGAATTATTAGAGTATAATACATTCATCTTTTCCTCTATTTTTAATTTAGTCCTGCAAGTATTATCAAACTTGCACCACCTCCCCTAATAGTACATGCATGTGAATCAATAGTACATATATGTGAATAAATAGTTATAAGCATGTGAACTAATAGCAATTAATTACTCATTTATCCGATTAATTACCCGATTGGTCAATATAACCTCCAGAAATCAATTATTATCGAAATAAATGTCGATTTTCACTAACACTAATAATCCCAACACAATGGAAATATCAATTTCATCTTTAATCGACACGAACTTATTCATCATTAATATTATAACTCACAATATTTAACAACCAGATCATTCCCAAGAAAGATTGGGCTTTCCGATAAGGATTTCTCCCTATTGACGCGCAATTAGGTGACCAAACCCCTTTCCTCGACAGAACTTTCTAGACATCGTCAAATTGGATTCATGGAACAGGAGAAAGATTTCCCATTCCTTAGCAGGAAAGACATGTGGCCATGAAAGAGGGATTAAGTGGAACAGAATTTTTTCAATATTGCAAATAATAATATGAATAACTTTGTCGTCTCAATTATTGATTTAATAATATAAAATATTATGCAGATGATGTTGTGACAATAATCGAATCAATAATATGAGAGATATTATGCAGTAATTACTGTAGTAATAATTCAGTATAACTGAGTGACTTATCACGTAAGCATCAATAATCAATACTGTATGTTACTATGCAACCACGCGTATTACTGTTCTTTTACCACTGGGTATTTCAACAGTTTAACGGTAAAACTTTCGTCATTATTTTATAAAAAGATATTTCTGTCATTTTCTAACTCTGACAATACTTCCGTTGTGGGGTCCACCAATGATTATGCCATCATACGAATATTCTCTGTTAAAACGAATATTCTGCGACCAATCGATTATTTTATAACAACTTTCTTAGTTTGCAAAATTTGTAAATATTACCCACAACTATAACATTATATCAAATCCACACCATAATATTCAAAAATATATTTCGAGAAAATTTAATCTTTATTCATAAAAGTTGGGGTCTTACAGTAAAGTAAATCTGAAGATCGTAGAGTCTGCTGATCGTAGAGCTACAACTATCAGTAGTCTAAGTCTGCAGAATTGTCAAGTCATTTCTTAGATTTCTTAGAGTACAAGCAATGATCAAATGACTATAGCAAAGTTGAAGATGGTAGAGCCAAGAACAGTCGAAGACTAACTAAAGAGAAGCATCGGAGAACCAAACCTCTCATGGCTTAATGGTAAAAAACTACTCATAAGGCTTTGGGTGCATGAGATCTTGGGATCCATTATTGTCAAAGGTAAGAATGTTAAATTTTAGTCAAATATAGCAAAAAAAAAAAGAAAAAAAAAAGAGAGGCATCGTAGAGTACACCGAAGTTAAGTGTAAACTGTAGAGTCTACGTAACTAAGTACTCTACGACTGACATTAAACTCTATGATTAGGAAAAATCATAGAATACATTAGTTCTGACATTGACTGACAATGATAATATTTGTAAAGTCAAGATCCTAAGAAAGTTTGCTAAATCTCTTAAGACTAAGGAGAATGTTAGTACGAAATGTATTTAACAACTCTATTGATGAAAAGACAACAACCACGAATGTCATTGTAGAAGTACTAATGTGATATATCATAACCAAAAACTAACACATCCTCTTCAAAAGCCAATAATCAGAGATCTTCAAATATCTAAGCATTAAATGAGCAAATACAACTTTTCATGGAATTTTTTTGAGGAATGTTTATAAAAGTCAAGCAAATTCAACCAAATAGTATCGAACGGACAATCAAAAAGTTGAACTACTGCCAAATTAAAAAGAACTTTACTCTACGAACTTGAACATCTTGCTCTGCTGCTAAGTCTTTCAACACTGAAGTTCGGGAGCATTTTACCGACCCTCATATGGGCTGAAGGCCTGAGCTGAGGTCGAGGAGATTGAGCTCATTGGGCCGAAGCCGTTAAAGATATTAAAGATGTTCGGGTTCGGACATTCGAGCCCTTCGGGCTGGAGTCCTATTCTAACTGGTGATGTTTGGGGTCGGGCATCCGAGTTCATTGGGCCGGAGCCCAGACCAATTTATGTGGTTTGGTTAGATTGGGCCTGTACAGTGGGTTGTTCCTTGTATGGAGTCTGGAGTGATAAAGGTTCTAAATGGTTAAGGATCCTAATCCTAACTATATTTGAATAAAGTAACTCCAAAGGTAGTGTTTGGATTGTATCCAACTTACACCTTTTAAGGAGATTATGTTGGACCCAAATAATGGTAACTTCCATATTTAGGAGTCCTAATCCGACTCAGAAGTAGACTCTAAGGTGACGAGAATGGCTATAAATGCAAGGCTAGACTACAATTAATAGGTAATACCCTCTTGAGCACCAAACACTAAAGCCTCTATTGTTAAACCTTGTAATGGCCTATACTCATTCTCACACCGAAGCTATCACCCGGCAGCACAAGATATCAAGCTTCGTGTATGATATGTTACTGTGCAGGATTCAGCGCGTGGATTTGGTGTTTGGACGCGCCGGCGAAACTTGGCATTAACATTGGCGCTAGAAGAAAGGCTTTTAGTGCTTTTTACAATCACAGTAAACTTTTCCGATGGAAGGCTATGGCGAGTGGAGATAACAGCCTCCTGCATTCAGGAAAGGTTAAACCCACCGGATCACCCAAAGTGAGGGGGCTTGAAAGATAGGTTGGGTTCTAAAACTCTGGGAGATCATGCTGAACATGCCCAATCTCTCCGGCGATAACGTTTTTCGGCTAGTCAGCACAAACCCATCCCCATCAGCCATGCCGACGACAATCAGTATCGGGCACACGAAAGACGAGGTAGAGATCGGGTATAGGGTAGCTGAAATCAGCGTGAATTCATTCTATAGAAGAAGATGTAGCAGAACAAAGAAGCCATGACGGCACTATGCGTTCAGCAGGGAGATCTCGAAGAGCAGATGGCTAAGATGGCCGGGGAACAGAAGGCTTCTTCAAAGAGGCGTAGGCATCAGAGTCAATCCCGATAGGCGCGTCAGGAAAAGGCTAAAGGAGAAAGGAGCAGACCCAGGAGTCGCTCTCGAGAAGGCAGGAGCCGAAGGAGGAGTTTTTCTATCAACAGAAAGTCCGAGCATCAAGGCAAATCGGGGCAGAGGAGGAGGGTCGCGTCTCCTGAATATGAGAGGGACAAGCATAGGTCATCCCCTCGTAAAGAGGAGTCTGATCCCCTTGCTAGAAGGGTTACGGAGTTGGAAAAGATGTTGGCGGCAAAAAGCCCGATAGGAACACCTTCAAGCTGCCCTAGTTCACCATTCTCACCCGAAATCAATCAGGTCACGGCCGACTAGAAGAAGAAAATGCCTCTGATGGAGACGTATGATGGGTTGGGGGATCCTTATGATTATTCTGATGGCTATGATCGACTGATGACTTACTATGGGCATTCAGATGCTGCCAAATGCCACATGTTTGCCACGACATTAAAAAAGAGTGCCGAAGAATGGATGGGAACCTTGGCAGCAGGATCAATCAGTTAATGGAATGACCTTCGGGAAATATTTTATGTTCGGTTTGGGAGTAACAAAAGAAGGGGGAAGATCACTGCTTCCCGCATGCAGGTGAGACAGCGTTCAAACGAAAGTCTTGGTCTATATGTTAAAAGGTTCCAGGTGGCAGTGGGATCAGTGGCGAAACTGAACTCCCATCAGGCGTTGGGATTTTTTACAACAGGTTTGGATATAGGAAGGTCTAAGAAACTGATGATGGATCTAGTAATCAACCCTCCTGCCGATCTGACCAAATCTTTCCATCGGGCCGAAGGGTTCATCGCCATAGAAGAGGCTATAGGAAATTTTTAACCACACTCTCAGTCCTACGACAAATCCAAGGATCAGGATAAAAAACTATCATCGTTCAGACAACCAGGGAAGGACGGATCATTCGGGGAAGAATAATTACAATGGGGGAGGATCGGGTAGTGGTCGACAACCCTTCCTAAGTAGAAACGTTAATAAAGTTTACACCCCCCCCCCTCAATACAGATCGGGCGAATATATTGGAGGAAATACGGAGTAAGTCATTTTATGAGCCTTACTCAATGAATCTGAAGCCCACAAAGAGGGATCGAGATAAGTTTTGTGAATAACATCAGAGTCCCGGGCATACAACGGAGATGTGTAACGATCTTAAGGACCTGATAAAGAAAAATGTTCAAAATGGCCAGCTAGTCCAGTACGTAGCAGGTTAGAAGAATACGAATACATAGAGGGAAGAAAACAGAGGGCCAACTATGGACACACAGTCGAAACAGAACCCGCCAGATGCGGTTTTGTAAGGCGTGTGACTGGAAAGAAGATGGGTGGGCACCTCGATGCAGTATTATCAGTTGCGGGGTCTTCGGTAAGGAAGGATCGGGCATTCCCGAGAACATCAATCTCTTTCTCGGATGAAGATTATCCTACAGACCTCATAGAGCCGCATGACGGGGCATTGGTGATAACGGCTCAAGTTGGACCAGTGGACATGAGAAGGATGATGATCGATAACGGGTCTTTGATTGACATATTGTACACCCATGCCTACCAGATAATGGACTTGGAGGGAAAGAAGATGGAGTTAGGAGGAGAAGGTCCCATATATGGTTTCAGTGGAGATCCCGTGCATGTGTCGGGCACCATTGAGTTACTTGTCAGGTTCGGCACGACACCTCAGCAAGTAGAGGTCATGGTCAGATTTTTTGTTGTCCAGGTGGATTCAGTATACAATGCAATTTTGGGGAGGCCGACCTTGGCAGCCTTGCAAGCAGTCACGTCCATACCTCACTTTAAAATCAAGCTTCCCACACCGAACGAAATCGAGGAGGTAAAAGGCGATCTAGATATCGCCCGAAGGTGTTATCGGGATACTTTGATCTCATCGGGAGTCGGGGTAAGTAAGCAGAAGCAGACGATGGCCATCGAGATAGAGCCATTCATTGAGAGTAGCACGGAACCGCTTGCCTAAAGAGGAGACAAAGGATGTGGAGCTGATCCCGGGGAATGGTGAGAAATTGGTCAAGATCGGATAAGGGTTGACAGAACCGCTTCAGACTGGGCTAATAGATCTACTTCGGGTTTACGCTGACATCTTCGCATGGGAACCTAGTGACATGTCGGGTGTGGATGAATTGGTAACACTACACCGGCTGCACGTGGACCATAAGAGAAATCCAATTACATAAAAAAGGACTTTTGCTCCAGAAAGGCAGAGAATCATAGATGAAGAAATCACCAAACTCCTGGAAACAGAATTCATCTTCGAGATCGATTACTCTGAATGACTGGCTAACGTGGTTTTGGTTCAGAAATAGAACGGGAAGTGGAGATTATGTTAGACCACGAATTTTATGAAATGAAAGTATTCAATTTTCTTATAATTATTCTATTGAGTAAATGGTTAAATTGATAAAAGGTTAAAGTTAAGGGTGATGTGTGAAAAATTTTCAAAGTAAGAAAGTTGTCATAAAATACTCGGTGGTAAAAGTACAGTAATACGCGTGGTTGCATAGTAGCACACGATATTTATTATTAATACTTACGTGAGAAGTCACTCAGTTATACTCAATTATTGTAATTGCTGCATCATATCTCTCATATTATTGATTCAATTATAGTTGTAGCATCCCCAAATCCGGGTACTTTTTACCACGAATCTGGTATACTAATTCTATATTTATTATGGAAGATATAAACATAAATTGTTTATACAATAAACCTTTACACATCATTCTCAAGGTCTACAACCTTAACTTAATACATACCTTCAATATCTTAGAAGATTTACAATGCTATTTTCGTCAGAAAATTAATATATCTAACTGCATCATAATTTAACCTTGCACTTTGACTTTACTTCTGTCTTTATTCGAGCTTTCATCTAAATCTAAAAATTTTATCATGATATAACAAGGGTGAGCAACAAATTTGCCCAGCAAGTTTTAAATACAATGAAGATATATCATGATTGAAAAGAATGAATAAGCTTTCAAGTTTTCAACAATATAATAATTGTGAAATAACATGAATCAAGTTTCAATAATTTCATGATCGAATCAATAATGTTTCAAGGTCAACAATGACCATAAACAATTTAATGAACCTTATGGTAATGAAGGTGATCAAATTTTCATACCTGATGAACATATGCAACATGCACTAAGTGTGAATCAATAATCAGTTTAGACATGAATAATCATCAATAATCATTCACTAACATACTTTGAAATATAATTCGAGTTTGAGGTAAGGAAACTGGCCTGATTAGTTGACTACTGCTACACAGTTAAAGTTAACTTCTTTTGGTAAGACCTATCATTAATAAGATTGGTCTTTCAATCAGCATATTCTACTTTGTATCATAATACAATTACTTTATCAATTAATTATCTAACACTTAATCAAATATTAGATAACCTCTTAACACATCAGTATTATTATCATTCTTTGATAATTCTTCAATCACTGTATCATATACATTATGATTTAACACTCTCATTATCATTTCATAAGTTATTCTTTAACATCTAATAAGTTAAATACTAATCCAAACCCACCGGGTTCTAAATCCAACAACCCAAATCGCAATCCAATTTAATCGATTCCAAATCCAAATGACCGGATTCAACAAATTTCCAATCCAGCAAGCTTGGATTCACAAATACTTCAATCCAGCAAGCTGGATTCATAATCCTTCAATCCAGCAAGCCTGGATTCATAAATCTTTCAATCCAAAGAAGCTTCTTTCCAATCCCAGTTGAATTCATCAATTTTCTAATCCAAAGAAGTCGGATTCTATATTCGCTTCATGAAAAACACTAAATCACATATTATTTTTCTATCCTTTGCCCAAACACATAATATAGTTCATTGAATATCAATTTCAACAATTACATAGAAAAATATCATAAATCTCTTATTTTAATCTTCCGGTTTAATATTATTAATTATGTAATAATATTTTACGCTAAGGTTATTAACCTTTAATAACATTACATTCAAATACTACTAATAATATCTTAAGCCAATATTATTAGTCATATAACAATAAGTTACGTCATTAATCACATTAATAAACAATTGTTTTTAATTGTTTTCCTTTTATTAATACACTTGTTTAAGCATTCTAAAATGCCATAAACATCACAACACTTCACACCCGACCCACAACTTCATTAAAAACCTGCATAAGCCATGCTCAAGGGTCTCAAGTCATAAATCGTACTTTTCATATTTTTGGACATCATATAATTTAATTAAATCCATTTATCCATTTCTCATAATTTGGATAAAAAATAGCAAATCAGTTTCAAAAATATTTATTTTTTGGGATTTGACAAAATATAGTTTCATATTGAACATATATTTTTCCCGGAATTTTTAAAATAGATTTACTATATTTAAATAGTCCATAATAGCCAAATCTTATCCGATTTTTCATAAATCGAGATTAACTCCAAAACTTCTGAAATTTTTACAGTATGCTCCTGCTATACACATGTACTTCCAGTAAAAAGTTTGTAATTTTTGGACTTACACACAGAGAGTTCTTCTGGTGGCTTCAAACAAATAGTCCTTCATCGTACAATCCATAACTCTCAAACCGTATGGCCAAAAATTCTCAAATTTTTACACAACCTGCATATCTTCTGATATTAACATCCCAAAGTTTTCTAGAATTTTTAAAGCACAAAAAGTGGACAAATCGCTTCGCTTTCAGACTCGCCCAAAAGCAGGTTTTATTTTCTTTTTACCAAAAACATGACTGTTTTGGCTTAATCAACCACTACACCATGAAAATTCAATATTTTTAGTTCTACCACTTGGGTTAACTAGTAAACACGATATCTAGCACCCTCTTTGACGGATCATAAAAAGGAGCTATAGATTTAAAATAGTAGATTTTCAAAGTAAATAGAAATTTTGGGTTTCTAAACTAGAAAATTTATTTGCTCTTTTCTTTTTGATTCAAACCAAATCAATACCCATTATGGGTAGATCCATACTTGAATCCAACCCAAATCAAAAACCCACATCATCAATTTACAAATAGAAAGAGAAGCAAGCTTAGGAGGAAATTGTTTTATACCTTTCTTCTTCTTCTTCTTCTTCTTTCTTCCTTCCTTCTTCCTTCCATGGATAGCCTCTCTCTCTCTTCATCCTTCTATGGCTGCCGAAGCCTCTCTTCTCCTTTCTCTCTCTCGATTTTTCTTTCCGTTCTTTTTTTTTCTTCTTCTTTCCTCTTTCTATTTCTTCTTATCTCTTATCTTCTTTTTTTATTCTTATCTCTTTCCTTCTTATCTTATCTTAAAAAAATAAAATCCAATCCAAATCTTATTTTATTTTAATTGTTAAGTTACTTAACAAATGACTAGATAGCCCCTCCTTAAGTGGATCAAAAATTGGGCCACTTATTAATTAAATTCTATTGGTTTTGAACTTTTATTATTTTGCTTACTAACAAAAATAAATTTGGGCTTCCACCAAAAATGTAATACTTGTCCCACACATAATATATTGGGCTAGATTAACAATTTAATTGCCCTTAAACACTTTATCCACAAGTCACATGATTAAATAATTAATTAGACTTGTTTAAATAATATAACCTCCTTAGTCCATTAAATCTAATTCTTTTGGACTCTAAATAAATTATTGGGCTATGATATTATTATAGTCCATTACTCTTAATTCTATTTTACCCTAATTATTTAATTAGGGTTTTTATTTCTCACATTAGAAAATAAATTCCTTACTTGTCCCTTTTCTTGTCCAAAAATATCCCCCCATACTTGGATCAAATTTTTGGGCTTTTAAATTATTGATTTGGGCCAACTCTTGGGCCACCATATTTAATCTTTTTGGACTTCTAGATTAATTTATTGGGCCATAAAAATAGATTAGGTCCAATACTTTTAATATTACCATTCCCTAATTACTTAGTTAGGGTTTTCATTTCCTCCATTATAACATAAATCATTACTCATGCACATTTATTTCCTTAACCCAATTAGACTTGCTATAATTAGGTTATAAAATTAATTAACTGAGATGTATAAAAATAAATCTCTTCAAATTAGTATATATTATAAAACTAATATTCTACCATATTATAACCTCTTAGGTTATTTAATTAACACACCTAATATATATATTAGGTGACATAACTTAATTCTTATTTCACTTTTATATACAAAATAAATGTATTCACATTATATAATGTATATTTATTTAATCATATACATAATTCACATAATCATAACATATTTCACTTCTAACTCTAATTTTGACCTTTTTTAATAAAAGTCAACTGTTGACTTTGACCAAAAAGTCAACTCTTACACATTTTTGTGTTAATTGTCCTTTATGACTAAACTTGACGTTCCGGACGCAACCGAGCTGTTCGTTCTTCAAAATTCTATCTCTAACTGAAATTTTGAGTTTTTTCTTATTCCCTTCATATTGCTAATCGTATTAACTAACGACTTTATACTTATTCAATTCACATCAAATTTTACAGGTATCACAATACCTTATTCTTGATATTCATTCAAATACATATAAATTCATTTCTAGGGTTTGGAATTTTGTAACCCATATTTTCTCTATTCTCATTCGAATAGCAAACCATATAGGTTTTACTTGAAAATTTTAAATAAATCCTCAAATTCTCATCTAGGTTTTATTCTTTAACCTTTATTCTAATCATTCAAGATTTTATAAATTTTTTGGGTTGTCACATTCACCCCTTCTTCTAAAAATTTCGTCCCCCAAAATTAAAGCATACTCATCTCTGCTTATTCGATTGATCAAAACTAGGTTTTCGACTTAACCTTTACAATTTCCTCATTTGAGGATTTCTCTACTATCTTCACATTTCACCATAACTACTCACTAGGAGTTTACATCTTCTAAATATTCATCAAAACTAGGTTGTCATAATAACCTTTATTCAATCATCGCAGATTCTACTCGTACACAACGAGTTCACACTATTTCATATTCATAATCACATATTACCACAACATTACTCTGAAGAGTTTAAAACTTTTCATATCTCATTCGAGGGAGCATAAAACTATAAACTTTGAGGTTTAGGGTATTTCTACACCGCTACCTCTTTCAATTCTGAAAGAAAGGTACTCTACCTACCAAACATTTCATATCCGGTATGTTTACAATTACAAAGAAGGTAAACTACCACATGCGGGTACTTTAGAGGATCGGTCTATTGTACCTTAGTAATCGGAATGACTATATGCGTTCTTAGATTGGAGTATTTTATCCAATTAGTATATCCCCATATTCGTGGTTGTTCAACTCAGACTTTATCATAAGATTCGCTTTTCAAAACAATTTGTTCTAAGATAAGCTTTCAAAGAATACTTTGAATTTCATAAACATTTGTCTATTTGAATCAAATAGCTTAGACGATATCAATAATTCAATTTCAATCAAAACATTTCGGCCAAACTCATTGGCAATAAATTACCTTTAAAATTCTTAAAATCATTCTATGACGTCATGATACCGCACTCGTATTTACAAATCGGTTTGAGGATTCCGTCATTTTGTGACTTTGTCATACTACATCATACTATAGTGGGTCAACACGATCTTTAGATCACATCCCACACTAAGTAATTCGCATTGATAACTCCATCATTTTTATCATCTTTGCACCAAAGTTACATGATGCATTAATGATATAAAATAAATTTTGATAATTCAAATCATTTTTGTCTAGCCGAATCAATTAGCATAGACTCTTCTTTAAACCGTTCAAAAACCTTTGAAAATCATCTTTGGTGTCATCATGCCACAACAGGTAACGGTGTGTTAGTGGTTCGAAGTCCACACCTACATACTTGTCACCATGTGTTGAGGATAACAAAAATTCATTTTTAAAGGCACCTCAGTGCGAATTTAGCTTGATGTCAAAAACATCGTAGTCTAGCATAGCAAGAAGATTTGGAATACCTATGTTTCCATCATCAACTTTACTTTCTCTACTGATCCATTGCTTAAGAATTCTATCTATTTCTATCATCCTCAATTCACCATTCACAACTTTCCCATACCCAGTTCGTCAAACTTACCACACATTATGAGTTTAGGAACTTTCCATAATCATATGAGTTTAAGAACTTGTCCTAGTCAGACTTTTGGCGTCCATTCACGAGGGGTTCATAAACATTTCATATAATTATGAGTCACGAACGTACCATAAGTATGAGTTTTAAGAACTCGTACTTAACCTTATATTCTCTACCTATTCGTTATACACATGAGAAAAGAATCACCTTATCAACATGCATATAATAAATAGCGACATCAAAGTTCCAATGATTATCAATGTAAGAAACTAAGTTGTTGCCAAACCAAACTCTACCACTAATCAATATAGGAAGCTAAGCATACAATTCTCCGCACCATACAAAGAATTGGTTAACCTAACCACTATATCGACCATGAAGCTAAGTGATTCTAAAACCAAGTACAAATTCCCTGCCCATACAAGAAATCATACAACTCAGCTACGACACAAGTCCTCAATTGAAATTCCTCATCATTCTTACTTTCTCTTTTCTTAATACGAATTTTCTTTAATTCACATCTTAACATTTACCACTTTTTTCTGAGTTAACATTGTACCATTTCATAGTACCTTCTCTTTATAGCGTCAAGCTATATCATACTAATCACTTAACATATCATATGTTATTCAACGATGTAATCTGATCACGTTGTGATCTTATTTTTGTAATCATTTCTCCTTATACTTACGATCATTTTATTTTACGATCTTCTTATTCTTCTCTTTAATCATATTATATAATGATTTTATTTGCACTTTTCATCTTATAGACATAGTCTATTTATTTTCACTTTTCATCTTTTATTCCGGAGTCGTAACTCCTGCATTCTTATCCTTATATCTCTTTAAGATTCTTCTTTTGAATCATAATTATCTTTTCTTTTTATAATGATGAATTTCCAAAAATTCATCTCTTATCACTTAAACTCGATCTGAGTTTATTCCTTATCATCATCTTCGTGGTTATAGCCTAAGGTACACCTACCTAAGGTTTATAACCTACGGCTTTGATACCAACTGTAGCATCCCCAAATCCGGGTACTTTTTACCACGATTCTGGTATACTAATTCTATATTTATTACGGAAGATATAAACATAAATTGTTTATACAATAAACCTTTACACATCATTCCCAAGGTCTACAACCTTAACTTAATACATACCTTCAATATCTTAGAAGATTTGCAATGTTATTTTCGTCAAAAAATTTAATATATCTAACTGCATCATAATTTAACCTTGCACTTTGACTTTACTTCTGTCTTTATTCGAGCTTTCATCTAAATCTGAAAATTTTATCATGATATAGCAAGGGTGAGCAACAAATTTGCCCAGCAAGTTTTAAATACAATGAAGATATATCATGAATGAAAAGAATGAATAAGCTTTCAAGTTTTCAACAATATAATAATTGTGAAATAACATGAATCAAGTTTCAATAATTTCATGACTGAATCAATAATGTTTGAAGGTCAACAATGACCATAAACAATTTAACTGAACCTTATGGTAATGAAGGTGATCACCTTTCATACGATGAACATATGCAACATACACTAAGTGCTAATCAATAATCAGTTTAGACATGAATAATCATCAATAATCATTCACTAACATACTTTGAAATATAACTCGAGTTTGAGTTAAGGAAACTTGCCTGATTCGTTGACTACTGCTACACAGTTAAAGTTAACTTCTTTTGGTAAGACCTATCATTAATAAGATTGGTCTTTCAATCAGCATATTCTACTTTGTATCATAATACAATTACTTTATTAATTAATTATCTAACACTTAATCAAATATTAGATAACCTCTTAACACATCAGTATTATTATCATTCTTTCATAATTCTTCAATCACTGTATCATATACATTATGATTTAACACTCTCATTATCATTTCATAAGTTATTCTTTAACATCTAATAAGTTAAATACTAATCCAGCCACCTGGGTTCTAAATCCAACAACCCAAACTGCAATCTAGCTAACTGGATTCCAAATCCAGCGACCTGGATTCAACAGATTTCCAATCCAGCAAGCCTGGATTCACCAATACTTCAATCCAGCAAGCTGAATTCATCAAATTTTCTAATCCAGCAAGCTGGATTCCATATTCGTTTCATGAAAAACACTAAATCACATATTATTTTTCTATCCTTTGCCCAAACACATAATATAGTTCATTGAATATCAATTTCAACAATTACATAGAAAAATATCATAAATCTCTTATTTTAATCTTCCGTCGAATATTATTAATTATGTAATAATATTTTACGCTAAGGTTATTAACCTTTTAATAACATTACATTCAAATACTACTAATAATATCTTAAGCCAATATTATTAGTCATATAACAATAAGTTACGTCATTAATCACATTAATAAACAATTGTTTTTAATTGTTTTCCTTTTATTAATACACTTGTTTAAGCATTCTAAAATGCCATAAACATCACAACACTTCACACCCGACCCACAACTTCATTAAAAACCTGCATAAGCCATGCTCAAGGGTCTCAAGTCATAAATCGTACTTTTCATATTTTTGGACATCATATAATTTAATTAAATCCATTTATCCATTTCTCATAATTTGGATAAAAAATACCAAATCAGTTTCAAAAATATTTATTTTTTGGGATTTGACAAAATATAGTTTCATATTGAACATATATTTTTCCCGGAATTTTTAAAATAGATTTACTATATTTAAATAGTCCATAATAGCCAAATCTTCTCTGATTTTTCATAAATCGAGATTAACTCAAAACTTCTGAAATTTTTACAGTATGCTCCTGCTATATACATGTACTTCCAGTAAAAAGTTTGTAATTTTTGGACTTACACACGAGAGAGTTCTTCGGTGGCTTCAAACAAATAGTCCTTCATCGCATACAATCCATAACTCTCAAACCGTATGGCCAAAAATTCTCAAATTTTTACACAACCTGCATATCTTCTGATATTAACATCCCAAAGTTTTCTAGAATTTTTAAAGCACAAAAAGTGGACAAAAAAGCGCTTTGCTTCAGATCGCCCCAAAACAGTCTTATTTTCTTTTACCAAAAACATGACTGTTTTGGCTTAATCAACCACTACACCATGAAAATTCAATATTTTTTAGTTCTACCACTTGGGTTAACTAGTAAACACGTATATCTAGCACCCCTCTTTGACGGATCATAAAAAGGAGCTATAGATTTAAAATAGTAGATTTTCAAAGTAAATAGAAATTTTGGGTTTCTAAACTAGAAAATTTATTTGCTCTTTTCTTTTTGATTCAAACCAAATCAATACCCATTATGGGTAGATCCATACTTGAATCCAACCCAAATCAAAAACCCACATCATCAATTTACAAATAGAAAGAGAAGCAAGCTTAGGAGGAAATTGTTTTATACCTTTCTTCTTCTTCTTCTTCTTCTTTCTTCCTTCCTTCTTCCTTCCATGGATAGCCTCTCTCTCTCTTCATCCTTCTATGGCTGCCGAAGCCTCTCTTCTCCTTTCTCTCTCTCGATTTTCTCTTTCCCGTTCTTTTTTTTTCTTCTCTTCTTTCCTCTTTCTATTTCTTCTTATCTCTTATCTTCTTTTTATTCTTATCTCTTTCCTTCTTATCTTATCTTAAAAAAAATAAAATCCAATCCAAATCTTATTTTATTTTAATTGTTAAGTTACTTAACAAATGACTAGATAGCCCCTCCTTAAGTGGATCAAAAATTGGGCCACTTATTAATTAAATTCTATTGGTTTTGAACTTTTATTATTTTGCTTACTAACAAAAATAAATTTGGGCTTCCACCAAAAATGTAATACTTGTCCCACACATAATATATTGGGCTAGATTAACAATTTAATTGCCCTTAAACACTTTATCCACAAGTCACATGATTAAATAATTAATTAGACTTGTTTAAATAATATAACCTCCTTAGTCCATTAAATCTAATTCTTTTGGACTCTAAATAAATTATTGGGCTATGATATTATTATAGTCCATTACTCTTAATTCTATTTTACCTAATTATTTAATTAGGGTTTTTATTTCTCACATTAGAAAATAAATTCCTTACTTGTCCTTTTTTCTTGTCCAAAAATATCCCCCATACTTGGATCAAATTTTTGGGCTTTTAAATTATTGATTGGGGCCAACTCTTGGGCCACCATATTTAATCTTTTTGGACTTCTAGATTAATTTATTGGGCCATAAAAATAGATTAGGTCCAATACTTTTAATATTACCATTCCCTAATTACTTAGTTAGGGGTTTTCATTTCCTCCATTATAACATAAATCATTACTCATGCACATTTATTTCCTTAACCCAATTAGACTTGCTATAATTAGGTTATAAAATTAATTAACCGAGATGTATAAAATAAATCTCTTCAAATTAGTATATATTATAAAACTAATATTCTACCATATTATAACCTCTTAGGTTATTTAATTAACACACCTAATATATATATTAGGTGACATAACTTAATTCTTATTTCACTTTTTTATATACAAAATAAATGTATTCACATTATATAATGTATATTTATTTAATCATATACATAATTCACATAATCATAACATATTTCACTTCTAACTCTAATTTTGACCTTTTTTAATAAAAGTCAATCTGTTGACTTTGACCAAAAGTCAACTCTTTACACATTTTTGTGTTAATTGTCCTTTATGACTAAACTTGACGTTAGGACGTTAACCGAAATCATTCGTTCTTCAAAATTCTATCTCTAATCGAAATTTTGAGTTTTTTCTTATTCCTTCATATTGCTAATCAGATTAACTAACGACTTTATACTTATTCAATTCACATCAAATTTTACAGGTATCACAATACCTTATTCTTGATATTCATTCAAATACATATAAATTCATTTCTAGGGTTTGGAATTTTGTAACCCATATTTTCTCTATTCTCATTCGAATAGCAAACCATATAGGTTTTACTTGAAAATTTTAAATAAATCCTCAAATTCTCATCTAGGTTTTATTCTTTAACCTTTATTCTAATCATTCAAGATTTTATAAATTTTTTGGGTTGTCACATTCACCCCTTCTTCTAAAAATTTCGTCCCCCAAAATTAAAGCATACTCATCTCTGCTTATTCGATTGATCAAAACTAGGTTTTCGACTTAACCTTTACAATTTCCTCATTTGAGGATTTCTCTACTATCTTCACATTTCACCATAACTACTCACTAGGAGTTTACATCTTCTAAATATTCATCAAAACTAGGTTGTCATAATAACCTTTATTCAATCATCATGATTCTACTTCATACACAACGAGTTCACACTATTTCATATTCATAATCACATATTACCACAACATTACTCCGAAGAGTTTAAAACTTTTCATATCTCATGCGAGGGAGCATAAAACTATAAACTTTGAGGTTTAGGGGTATTTCTACCGCTACCTCTTTCAATTCTGAAAAGAAAGGTACTCTACCTCACCAAACATTTCATATCCGGTATGTTTACAATTACAAAGAAGGTAAACTACCGATGCGGGTACTTTAGAGGATCAGTCTATTGTACCTTAGTAATCGGAATGACTATATGCGTTCTTAGATTGGAGTATTTTATCCAATTAGTATATCCCCATATTCAGGGTTGTTCAACTCAGACTTATCATAAGATTCTGCACCAAAACAATTTGGTTCGGCATAAGCTTTCAAAGAATACTTTGAATTTCATAAACATTTGTCTAGCTGAATCAAATAGCTTAGACGCATATCAATAATTCGAATTTCAATCAAAACATTTCTGGCCAAATCCTGTTGGCAATAAATTACCTTTAAAATTCTTAAAATCATTCTATGACGTCATGATACCGCACTGTATTTACAGTCCGTTTGAGGATTCCGTCATTTTGTGACTTTGTCATACTACATCATACTATAGTGGGCTGACGATCTTTAGATCACATCCGACACTAAGTAATTCTGCATTGATAACTCCATCATTTTTATCATCTTTGCACCAGGTTACATGATGCATTAATGATATAAAAATAAATTTTGATAATTCAAATCATTTTTGTCTAGCCGAATCAATTAGCATAGACTCTTCTTTAAACCGTTCAAAAACCTTTGAAAATCATCTTTGGTGTCATCATGCCACAACAGGTAACGGTGTGTTAGTGGTTCGAAGTCCACACCTACATACTTGTCACCATGTGTTGAGGATAACAAAAATTCATTTTTAAAGGCACCTCAGTGCGAATTTAGCTTGATGTCAAAAACATCGTAGTCTAGCATAGCAAGAAGATTTGGAATACCTATGTTTCCATCATCAACTTTACTTTCTCTACTGATCCATTGCTTAAGAATTCTATCTATTTCTATCATCCTCAATTCACCATTCACAACTTTCCCATACCCAGTTCGTCAAACTTACCACACATTATGAGTTTAGGAACTTTCCATAATCATATGAGTTTAAGAACTTGTCCTAGTCAGACTTTTGGCGTCCATTCGCTGAGGGGTTCATAAACATTTCATATAATTATGAGTCACGAACGTACCATAAGTATGAGTTTTAAGAACTCGTACTTAACCTTATATTCTCTACCTATTCGTTATACACATGAGAAAAGAATCACCTTATCAACATGCATATAATAAATAGCGCGACATCAGGTTCCAATGATTATCAATGTAAGAAACTAAGTTGTTGCCAAACCAAACTCGGCCACTAATCAATATAGGAAGCTAAGCATACAATTCTCCGCCCATACAAAGAATTGGTTAACCTAACCACTATATCGACCATGAAGCTAAGTGATTCTAAAACCAAGTACAAATTCCCTGCCCATACAAGAAATCATACAACTCAGCTACTGACACAAGTCCTCAATTGAAATTCCTCATCATTCTTACTTTCTCTTTTCTTAATACGAATTTTCTTTAATTCACATCTTAACATTTACCACTTTTTTCTGAGTTAACATTGTACCATTTCATAGTACCTTCTCTTTATAGCGTCAAGCTATATCATACTAATCACTTAACATATCATATGTTATTCAACGATGTAATCTGATCACGTTGTGATCTTATTTTTGTAATCATTTCTCCTTATACTTACGATCATTTTATTTTACGATCTTCTTATTCTTCTCTTTAATCATATTATATAATGATTTTATTTGCACTTTTCATCTTATAGACATAGTCTATTTATTTTCACTTTTCATCTTTATTACTGGAGTCAGGTAACTCCAGATTCTTATCCTTATATCTCTTTAAGATTCTTCTTTGAATCATAATTATCTTTCTCTTTACTATAATGATGAATTTCCAAAAATTCATCTCTTATCACTTAAACTCGATCTGAGTTTATTCCTTATCATCATCTTCGTGGTTATAGCCTAAGGTACACCTACCTAAGGTTTATAACCTACGGCTTTGATACCAACTGTAGCATCCCCAAATCCGGGTACTTTTTACCACGATTCTGGTATACTAATTCTATATTTATTACGGAAGATATAAACATAAATTGTTTATACAATAAACCTTTACACATCATTCCCAAGGTCTACAACCTTAACTTAATACATACCTTCAATATCTTAGAAGATTTGCAATGTTATTTTCGTCAAAAAATTTAATATATCTAACTGCATCATAATTTAACCTTGCACTTTGACTTTACTTCTGTCTTTATTCGAGCTTTCATCTAAATCTGAAAATTTTATCATGATATAGCAAGGGTGAGCAACAAATTTGCCCAGCAAGTTTTAAATACAATGAAGATATATCATGAATGAAAAGAATGAATAAGCTTTCAAGTTTTCAACAATATAATAATTGTGAAATAACATGAATCAAGTTTCAATAATTTCATGACTGAATCAATAATGTTTGAAGGTCAACAATGACCATAAACAATTTAACTGAACCTTATGGTAATGAAGGTGATCAGCCTTTCATACCTGATGAACATATGCAACATACACTAAGTGCGAATCAATAATCAGTTTAGACATGAATAATCATCAATAATCATTCACTAACATACTTTGAAATATAACTCGAGTTTGAGTTAAGGAAACTTGCCTGATTCGTTGACTACTGCTACACAGTTAAAGTTAACTTCTTTTGGTAAGACCTATCATTAATAAGATTGGTCTTTCAATCAGCATATTCTACTTTGTATCATAATACAATTACTTTATTAATTAATTATCTAACACTTAATCAAATATTAGATAACCTCTTAACACATCAGTATTATTATCATTCTTTCATAATTCTTCAATCACTGTATCATATACATTATGATTTAACACTCTCATTATCATTTCATAAGTTATTCTTTAACATCTAATAAGTTAAATACTAATCCAGCCACCTGGGTTCTAAATCCAACAACCCAAACTGCAATCTAGCTAACTGGATTCCAAATCCAAGCGACCTGGATTCAACAGATTTCCAATCCAGCAAGCCTGGATTCACCAATACTTCAATCCAGCAAGTGAATTCATCAATTTTCTAATCCCAAGAAGCTGGATTCCATATTCGTTTCATGAAAAACACTAAATCACATATTATTTTTCTATCCTTTGCCCAAACACATAATATAGTTCATTGAATATCAATTTCAACAATTACATAGAAAAATATCATAAATCTCTTATTTTAATCTTCCGTCGAATATTATTAATTATGTAATAATATTTTACGCTAAGGTTATTAACCTTTTAATAACATTACATTCAAATACTACTAATAATATCTTAAGCCAATATTATTAGTCATATAACAATAAGTTACGTCATTAATCACATTAATAAACAATTGTTTTTAATTGTTTTCCTTTTATTAATACACTTGTTTAAGCATTCTAAAATGCCATAAACATCACAACACTTCACACCCGACCCACAACTTCATTAAAAACCTGCATAAGCCATGCTCAAGGGTCTCAAGTCATAAATCGTACTTTTCATATTTTTGGACATCATATAATTTAATTAAATCCATTTATCCATTTCTCATAATTTGGATAAAAAATACCAAATCAGTTTCAAAAATATTTATTTTTGGGATTTGACAAAATATAGTTTCATATTGAACATATATTTTTCCCGAATTTTTAAAATAGATTTACTATATTTAAATAGTCCATAATAGCCAAATCTTATCCGATTTTTCATAAATCGAGATTAACTCCAAAACTTCTGAAATTTTTACAGTATGCTCCTGCTATACACATGTACTTCCAGTAAAAAGTTTGTAATTTTTGGACTTACACACAGAGAGTTCTTCTGGTGGCTTCAAACAAATAGTCCTTCATCGTACAATCCATAACTCTCAAACCGTATGGCCAAAAATTCTCAAATTTTTACACAACCTGCATATCTTCTGATATTAACATCCCAAAGTTTTCTAGAATTTTTAAAGCACAAAAAGTGGACAAAACTGCCCCCGTTTCAGACTGCCCCAAAACAGTCTTATTTTCTTTTACCAAAAACATGACTGTTTTGGCTTAATCAACCACTACACCATGAAAATTCAATATTTTTTAGTTCTACCACTTGGGTTAACTAGTAAACACGTATATCTAGCACCCCTCTTTGACGGATCATAAAAAGGAGCTATAGATTTAAAATAGTAGATTTTCAAAGTAAATAGAAATTTTGGGTTTCTAAACTAGAAAATTTATTTGCTCTTTTCTTTTTGATTCAAACCAAATCAATACCCATTATGGGTAGATCCATACTTGAATCCAACCCAAATCAAAAACCCACATCATCAATTTACAAATAGAAAGAGAAGCAAGCTTAGGAGGAAATTGTTTTATACCTTTCTTCTTCTTCTTCTTCTTTCTTCCTTCCTTCTTCCTTCCATGGATAGCCTCTCTCTCTCTTCATCCTTCTATGGCTGCCGAAGCCTCTCTTCTCCTTTCTCTCTCTCGATTTTCTCTTTCCCGTTCTTTTTTTTTCTTCTCTTCTTTCCTCTTTCTATTTCTTCTTATCTCTTATCTTCTTTTTATTCTTATCTCTTTCCTTCTTATCTTATCTTAAAAAAAATAAAATCCAATCCAAATCTTATTTTATTTTAATTGTTAAGTTACTTAACAAATGACTAGATAGCCCCTCCTTAAGTGGATCAAAAATTGGGCCACTTATTAATTAAATTCTATTGGTTTTGAACTTTTATTATTTTGCTTACTAACAAAAATAAATTTGGGCTTCCACCAAAAATGTAATACTTGTCCCACACATAATATATTGGGCTAGATTAACAATTTAATTGCCCTTAAACACTTTATCCACAAGTCACATGATTAAATAATTAATTAGACTTGTTTAAATAATATAACCTCCTTAGTCCATTAAATCTAATTCTTTTGGACTCTAAATAAATTATTGGGCTATGATATTATTATAGTCCATTACTCTTAATTCTATTTTACCCTAATTATTTAATTAGGGTTTTTATTTCTCACATTAGAAAATAAATTCCTTACTTGTCCCTTTTCTTGTCCAAAAATATCCCCCATACTTGGATCAAATTTTGGGCTTTTAAATTATTGATTTGGGCCAACTCTTGGGCCACCATATTTAATCTTTTTGGACTTCTAGATTAATTTATTGGGCCATAAAAATAGATTAGGTCCAATACTTTTAATATTACCATTCCCTAATTACTTAGTTAGGGTTTTCATTTCCTCCATTATAACATAAATCATTACTCATGCACATTTATTTCCTTAACCCAATTAGACTTGCTATAATTAGGTTATAAAATTAATTAACTGAGATGTATAAAAATAAATCTCTTCAAATTAGTATATATTATAAAACTAATATTCTACCATATTATAACCTCTTAGGTTATTTAATTAACACACCTAATATATATATTAGGTGACATAACTTAATTCTTATTTCACTTTTATATACAAAATAAATGTATTCACATTATATAATGTATATTTATTTAATCATATACATAATTCACATAATCATAACATATTTCACTTCTAACTCTAATTTTGACCTTTTTTAATAAAAGTCAACTGTTGACTTTGACCAAAAAGTCAACTCTTACACATTTTTGTGTTAATTGTCCTTTATGACTAAACTTGACGTTCGGACGCAACCGAGTCGTTCGTTCTTCAAAATTCTATCTCTAACTGAAATTTTGAGTTTTTTCTTATTCCCTTCATATTGCTAATCGTATTAACTAACGACTTTATACTTATTCAATTCACATCAAATTTTACAGGTATCACAATACCTTATTCTTGATATTCATTCAAATACATATAAATTCATTTCTAGGGTTTGGAATTTTGTAACCCATATTTTCTCTATTCTCATTCGAATAGCAAACCATATAGGTTTTACTTGAAAATTTTAAATAAATCCTCAAATTCTCATCTAGGTTTTATTCTTTAACCTTTATTCTAATCATTCAAGATTTTATAAATTTTTTGGGTTGTCACATTCACCCCTTCTTCTAAAAAATTTCGTCCCCAAAATTAAAGCATACTCATCTCTCGCTTATTCGATTGATCAAAACTAGGTTTTCGACTTAACCTTTACAATTTCCTCATTTGAGGATTTCTCTACTATCTTCACATTTCACCATAACTACTCACTAGGAGTTTACATCTTCTAAATATTCATCAAAACTAGGTTGTCATAATAACCTTTATTCAATCATCAGATTCTACTCGCATACTAAACGAGTTCACACTATTTCATATTCATAATCACATATTACCACAACATTACTCTGAAGAGTTTAAAAACTTTTCATATCTGTCTGAGGGAGCATAAAAACTATAAACTTTGAGGTTTAGGGGTATTTCTACCTGCTACCTCTTTCAATTACGAAAGAAAGGTACTCTACCTCTGAAACATTTCATATCTGGTATGTTTACAATTACAAAGAAGGTAAACTACCGATGCGGGTACTTTAGAGGATCAGTCTATTGTACCTTAGTAATCGGAATGACTATATGCGTTCTTAGATTGGAGTATTTTATCCAATTAGTATATCCCCATATTCAGGGTTGTTCAACTCAGACTTATCATAAGATTCTGCACCAAAACAATTTGGTTCTAAGATAAGCTTTCAAAGAATACTTTGAATTTCATAAACATTTGTCTAATTGAATCAAATAGCTTAGACGATATCAATAATTCAATTTCAATCAAAACATTTCGGCCAAATCTGTTGGCAATAAATTACCTTTAAAATTCTTAAAATCATTCTATGACGTCATGATACTCAAGACCGTATTTTATAATCCGTTTGAGGATTCCATTATTTTGTGACTTTTGTCATACTACATCATACTATAGTGGGTGACGATCTTTAGATCACATCCGACACTAAGTAATTTCGCATTGATAACTCCATCATTTTATCATCTTTGCACCAAAGTTACATGATGCATTAATGATATAAAATAAATTTTGATAATTCAAATCATTTTGTCTAGCCGAATCAATTAGCATAGACTCTTCTTTTAAACCGCTCAAAAACCTTTGAAAATCATCTTTGGTGTCATCATGCCACAACAGTAACGATGTGTTAGTGGTTCAAGTCCACACCTACATACTTGTCACCATGTGTTGAGGATAACAAAAATTCATTTTTTAAAGGCACCTCAAATTAATTTAGCTTGATGTCAAAAACATCGTAGTCTAGCATAGCAAGAAGATTTGGAATACCTATGTTTCCATCATCAACTTTACTTTCTCTCTCGATCCATTGCTTAAGAATTCTATCTATTTCTATCATCCTCAATTCACCATTCACAACTTTCCCATACCGGTTCGTCAAACTTACCACACATTATGAGTTTAGGAACTTTCCATAATCATATGAGTTTAAGAACTTGTCCTAGTCGACTTTTGGCGTCCATTCATTTGAGGGGTTCATAAACATTTCATATAATTATGAGTCACGAACGTAACCATAAGTATGAGTTTTAAGAACTCGTACTTAACCTTATATTCTCTACCCATTCGTTATATACATGAGAAAAGAATCACCTTATCAACATGCATATAATAAATAGCGCGACATCAGGTTCCAATGATTATCAATGTAAGAAACTAAGTTGTTGCCAAACCAAACTCGGCCACTAATCAATATAGGAAGCTAAGCATACAATTCTCCGCCCATACAAAGAATTGGTTAACCTAACCACTATATCGACCATGAAGCTAAGTGATTCTAAAACCAAGTACAAATTCCCTGCCCATACAAGAAATCATACAACTCAGCAACTGACACAAGTCCTCAATTGAAATTCCTCATCATTCTTACTTTCTCTTTTCTTAATACGAATTTTCTTTAATTCACATCTTAACATTTACCACTTTTTTCTGAGTTAACATTGTACCATTTCATAGTACCTTCTCTTTATAGCGTCAAGCTATATCATACTAATCACTTAACATATCATATGTTATTCAACGATGTAATCTGATCACGTTGTGATCTTATTTTTGTAATCATTTCTCCTTATACTTACGATCATTTTATTTTACGATCTTCTTATTCTTCTCTTTAATCATATTATATAATGATTTTATTTGCACTTTTCATCTTATAGACATAGTCTATTTATTTTCACTTTTCATCTTTATTACTGGAGTCAGGTAACTCCAGATTCTTATCCTTATATCTCTTTAAGATTCTTCTTTGAATCATAATTATCTTTCTCTTTACTATAATGATGAATTTCCAAAAATTCATCTCTTATCACTTAAACTCGATCTGAGTTTATTCCTTATCATCATCTTCGTGGTTATAGCCTAAGGTACACCTACCTAAGGTTTATAACCTACTGACTTTTGATACTAACTCGTAGCATCCCCAAATCAAGGGTACTTTTTACCACGATTCCGTATACTAATTCTATATTTATTACGGAAGATATAAACATAAATTGTTTATACAATAAACCTTTACACATCATTCCCAAGGTCTACAACCTTAACTTAATACATACCTTCAATATCTTAGAAGATTTGCAATGTTATTTTTTTGTAAAAAAATTTAATATATCTAATCGCATCATAATTTAACCTTGCACTTTGACTTTTACTTACGTCTTTATTCAAGAGCTTTCATCTAAATCGAAAATTTTATCATGATATAGCAAGGGTGAGCAACAAATTTGCCCAGCAAGTTTTAAATACAATGAAGATATATCATGAATGAAAAGAATGAATAAGCTTTCAAGTTTTCAACAATATAATAATTGTGAAATAACATGAATCAAGTTTCAATAATTTCATGACTGAATCAATAATGTTTGAAGGTCAACAATGACCATAAACAATTTAACTGAACCTTATGGTAATGAAGGTGATCAGCCTTTCATACCTGATGAACATATGCAACATACACTAAGTGCGAATCAATAATCAGTTTAGACATGAATAATCATCAATAATCATTCACTAACATACTTTGAAATATAACTCGAGTTTGAGTTAAGGAAACTTGCCTGATTCATTGACTACTGCTACACAGTTAAAGTTAACTTCTTTTGGTAAGACCTATCATTAATAAGATTGGTCTTTCAATCAGCATATTCTACTTTGTATCATAATACAATTACTTTATTAATTAATTATCTAACACTTAATCAAATATTAGATAACCTCTTAACACATCAGTATTATTATCATTCTTTCATAATTCTTCAATCACTGTATCATATACATTATGATTTAACACTCTCATTATCATTTCATAAGTTATTCTTTAACATCTAATAAGTTAAATACTAATCCAGCCACCTGGGTTCTAAATCCAACAACCCAAATCGCAATCTATTTAATCGGATTCCAAATCCAAATGACCGGATTCAACAGATTTCCAATCAAAGAAGCCCGGATTCACAATAATACAATAAGTGGATTCATAATCCTTCAATCCAGTTGAATTCATCAACAAGCTTTTTCTAATCCAAAGAAGTTGGATTCCTAATATTCGATTCATGAAAACACTAAATCACATATTATTTTTCTATCCTTTGCCCAAACACATAATATAGTTCATTGAATATCAATTTCAACAATTACATAGAAAATATCATAAATCTCTTATTTTAATCTTCCGTCGAATATTATTAATTATGTAATAATATTTTACGCTAAGGTTATTAACCTTTAATAACATTACATTCAAATACTACTAATAATATCTTAAGCCAATATTATTAGTCATATAACAATAAGTTACGTCATTAATCACATTAATAAACAATTGTTTTAATTGTTTTCCTTTATTAATACACTTGTTTAAGCATTCTAAAATGCCATAAACATCACAACACTTCACACCCGACCCACAACTTCATTAAAAACCTGCATAAGCCATGCTCAAGGGTCTCAAGTCATAAATCGTACTTTTCATATTTTTGGACATCATATAATTTAATTAAATCCATTTATCCATTTCTCATAATTTGGATAAAAAATACCAAATCAGTTTCAAAAATATTTATTTTTTGGGATTTGACAAAATATAGTTTCATATTGAACATATATTTTTCCCGGAATTTTTAAAATAGATTTACTATATTTAAATAGTCCATAATAGCCAAATCTTATCCGATTTTTCATAAATCGAGATTAACTCCAAAACTTCTGAAATTTTTACAGTATGCTCCTGCTATACACATGTACTTCCAGTAAAAAGTTTGTAATTTTTGGACTTACACATGAGAGTTCTTCCGGTGGCTTCAAAAAAATAGTCCTTCATCGTACAATCCATAACTCTCAAACCGTATGGCCAAAAATTCTCAAATTTTTACACAACCTGCATATCTTCTGATATTAACATCCCAAAGTTTTCTAGAATTTTTAAAGCACAAAAAGTGGACAAAACGCTTCGCTTTCAGATCGCCCCAAAACAGTTTTATTTTCTTTTACCAAAAACATGACTGCTTTTGGCTTAATCAACCACTACACCATGAAAATTCAATATTTTTAGTTCTACCACTTGGGTTAACTAGTAAACACGTATATCTAGCACCCTCTTTGACGGATCATAAAAGGAGCTATAGATTTAAAATAGTAGATTTTCAAAGTAAATAGAAATTTTGGGTTTCTAAACTAGAAATTTATTTCTTTTGCTCTTTTCAAAATTTTGATTCAAACCAAATCAATACCCATTATTGGTAGATCCATACTTGAATCCAACCCAAATCAAAAACCCACATCATCAATTTACAAAATAAAGAAAGCAAGCTTAGGAGGAAATTGTTTTATACCTTTCTTCTTCTTCTTCTTCTTTCTTCCTTCCTTCTTCCTTCCATGGATAGCCTCTTTCTCTCTTCATCCTTCTATGGCCAAGCCTCTCTTCTCTTTCTCTCTCTCTCGATCGTTTTTTCTTTCTTTCCCTTTTCTTTTTTTTTTTCTTCTCTTCCTTTCTTTTTCTTCTTCTTATCTCTTATCTTTTTTATTCTTATCTCTTTCCTTCTTATCTTATCTTAAAAAATAATAAATCCAATCCAAATCTTATTTTATTTTAATTGTTAAGTTACTTAACAAATGACTAGATAGCCCTCCTTAAGTGGATCAAAAATTGGGCCACTTATTAATTAAATTCTATTGGTTTTGAACTTTTATTATTTTGCTTACTAACACTAAAAATAAATTTGGGCTTCCACCAAAATGTAATACTTAATACTTGTCACACATAATATATTGGGCTAGATTAACAATTTAATTGCCCTTAAACACTTTATCCACAAGTCACATGATTAAATAATTAATTAGACTTGTTTAAATAATATAACCTCCTTAGTCCATTAAATCTAATTCTTTTGGACTCTAAATAAATTATTGGGCTATGATATTATTATAGTCCATTACTTTTTAATTCTATTTTACCCTAATTATTTAATTAGGTTTTTATTTTCTCACATTAGAAAATAAATTCCTTACTTGTCCTTTTTCTTGTCCAAAAATATCCCCCATACTTGGATCAAATTTTTGGGCTTTTAAATTATTGATTTGGGCCAACTCTTGGGCCACCATATTTAATCTTTTTTGGACTTCTAGATTAATTTATTGGGCCATATAAAATAGATTAGGTCCAATACTTTTAATATTACCATTCCCTAATTACTTAGTTAGGTTTTTCATTTCTCCATTATAACATAAATCATTACTCATGCACATTTATTTCCTTAACCCAATTAGACTTGCTATAATTAGGTTATAAAATTAATTAACGAGATGTATAAAATAAATCTCTTAAAATTAGTATATATTATAAAACTAATATTCTACCATATTATAACCTCTTAGGTTATTTAATTAACACACCTAATATATATATTAGGTGACATAACTTAATTCTTATTTCACTTTTATATAAAAATAAATGTATTCACATTATATAATGTATATTTATTTAATCATATACATAATTCACATAATCATAACATATTTCACTTTAACTCTAATTTTGACTTTTTTAATAAAAGTCAACTTGTTGACTTTGACCAAAAAGTCAACTCTTACACATTTTTGTGTTAATTGTCCTTTATGACTAAACTTGACGTTCTTAGGACGCAACCGAAATAAAATTGCTCGCTCTTCAAAATTCTATCTCTAACTCAAATTTTGAGTTTTTCTTATTCCTTTCATATTGCTAATCAGATTAACTAACGATTTTATACTTATTCAATTCACATCAAATTTTACAGGTATCACAATACCTTATTCTTGATATTCATTCAAATACATATAAATTCATTTCTAGGGTTTGGAATTTTGTAACCCATATTTTCTCTATTCTCATTGAATAGCAAACCATATAGGTTTTACTTGAAAATTTTAAATAAATCCTCAAATTCTCATCTAGGTTTTATTCTTTAACCTTTATTCTAATCATTCAAGATTTTATAAATTTTTTGGTTTGTCACATTCACCCCTTCTTCTAAGAATTTCGTCCCCAAAATTAAAGCATACTAATCTCTCGCTTATTCGATTGATCAAAACTAGGTTTTTAATTTAACCTTTACAATTCCTCATTTGAGGATTTCTCTCTATCTTCACATTTCACCATAACTACTCACTAGGAGTTTACATCTTCTAAATATTCATCAAAACTAGGTTGTCATAATAACCTTTATTCAATCATCGCAGATTCTACTCGTACACAACGAGTTCACACTATTTCATATTCATAATCACATATTACCACAACATTACTCCTCAAGAGTTTAAAAACTTTCATATCTGCATTCGAGGATCATAAAAACTATAAACTTTGAGGTTTAGGGGTATTTCTACCTGCTACCTCTTTCAATTACGAAAGAAAGGTACTCTACCTCTGAAACATTTCATATCTGGTATGTTTACAATTACAAAGAAGGTAAACTACCGATGCGGGTACTTTAGAGGATCATCCATTTGTCCTTAGTAATCTGGAATGACTATATGCTGTTCTTAGATTGGAGTATTTTATCCAATTAGTATATCCCCATTTTCGTGGTTGTTCACCTCGGACTTATTATAAGATTTCGCACCAAAACAATTTGGTTCTAAGATAAGCTTTCAAAGAATACTTTGAATTTCATAAACATTTGTCTAGTGAATCAAATAGCTTAGACGCATATCAATAATTCAATTTCAATCAAAACATTTCGCCAAATTCTCGGTTGGTAATAAATTACCTTTAAAATTTTTAAAATCATTCTATGACGTCATGATACCGCATCGTATTTATAAATTCGCTTTGAGGATTCCGTTATTTTGTGATTTTGTCATACTACATCATACTATAGTGGGTCGATGCATCTTTAGATCACATCCAACACTAAGTAATTTTGCATTGATAACTCCATCATTTTTATCATCTTTGCACCAAAGTTACATGATGCATTAATGATATAAAATACATTTTGATAATTCAAATCATTTTTCTCTAATTAATCAATTAGCATAGACTCTTCTTTAAACCGCTCAAAACCTTTGAAAATCATCTTTGGTGTCATCATGCCACAACAGTAACGATGTGTTAGTGGTTCAAGTCCACACCTACATACTTGTCACCATGTGTTGAGGATAACAAAAATTCATTTTTTTAAAGGCACATCAAGGCATAATTTAGCTTTGATGTCAAAAACATCAAGTCTCAGCATAAAAGAAGATTTGGAATACCTATGTTTCCATCATCAACTTTACTTTCTCTATCGATCCATTTCTTAAGAATTCTATCTATTTCTATCATCCTCAATTCTCCATTCACAACTTTCCCATACCCAGCTCATCAAACTTACACACATTATGAGTTCAGAACTTTCCATAATCATATGAGTTTAAGAACTTGTCCTAGTAAGACTTTTGGCGCCCATTCACGAGGGGTTCATAAACATTTCATATAATTATGAGTCATTTAACGCATCTATAAGTATGAGTTTTAAGAACTCAGATTAACCTTATATTCTCTACCTATTCGTTATACACATGAGAAAAGAATCACCTTATCAACATGCATATAAATAAATAGCGACATCGTGTTCCAATGATTATCAATGTAAGAAACTAAGTTGGTTGCCAAACCAAACTCTACCACTAATCAATATAGGAAGCTAAGCATACAATTCTCCGCCCATACAAAGAATTGGTTAACCTAACCACTATATCGACCATGAAGCTAAGTGATTCTAAAACCAAGTACAAATTCCCGCCCATACAAGAAATCATACAACTCACCATCGACACACGAGTCCTCAATTGAAATTCCTCATCATTCTTACTTTCTTTTCTTAATACTTAATTTTCTTTAATTCACATCTTAACATTTACCACTTTTTTTCGAGTTAACATTGTACCATTTCATAGTACCTTCTCTTTATAAGATCAAGCTATATCATACTAATCACTTAACATATCATATGTTATTCAACGATGTAATCTGATCACGCCAGTGATCTTTATTTTCGTAATCATTTCTCCTTATACTTACGATCGCTTTTATTTACTTATCTTCTTATTCTTCTCTTTAATCATATTATATTATGATTTTATTTGCACTTTTCATCTTATAGACATAGTCTATTTATTTTCACTTTTCATCTTTATTATTACGGAGTCGTAACTCCAGCATTCTTATCCTTATATCTCTTCAAGATTCTTCTTTGAATCTTAATTATCTTTTCTTTACTTTAATGATGAATTTCCAAAAATTCATCTCTTATCACTTAAACTCGATCCGAGTTTATTCCTTATCATCATCTCTTCGTGGTTATAGCCTAAGGTACACCTACCTAAGGTTTATAACCTACTATTTTGATACTAATCGTAGCATCCCCAAATCCGTACTTTTTACCACTTAGATCCGTATACTAATTCTATATTTATTAAGGAAGATATAAACATAAATTGTTTATACAATAAACCTTTACACATCATTCCCAAGGTCTACAACCTTAACTTATTACATACCTTCAATATCTTAGAAGATTTACAATGTTATTTTTCGTCAAGAAAATTTAATATATCTAATCGCATCATAATTTAATCTTGCACTTTGACTTTTCTTCTCGCTCTTTATTCAAGCTTTCATCTAAATCTGAAAATTTTATCATGATATAGCAAGGGTGAGCAACAAATTTGCCCAAACAAGTTTTAAATACAATGAAGATATATCATGAATGAAAAGAATGAATAAGCTTTCAAGTTTTCAACAATATAATAATTGTGAAATAACATGAATCAAGTTTCAATAATTTCATGATCGAATCAATAATGTTTCAAGGTCAACAATGACCATAAACAATTTAATCGAACCTTATGGTAATGAAGGTGATCACCTTTTCATACCGATGAACATATGCAACATGCACTAAGTGCGAATCAATAATCGCTTTTAGACATGAATAATCATCAATAATCATTCACTAACATACTTTGAAATATAACTCGAAGTTTGAGTTAAGGAAACTTGCCCGATTTGTCGATCATCGCCACACGCTAATTAAAGTTAACTTCTTTTGGTAAGACCTATCATTAATAAGATTGGTCTTTCAATCAAAGATATTCTACTTTGTATCATAATACAATTACTTTATTAATTAATTATCTAACACTTAATCAAATATTAGATAACCTCTTAACACATCAATATTATTATCATTCTTTGATAATTCTTCAATCACAGATTCATATACATTATGATTTAACACTCTCATTATCATTTCATAAGTTATTCTTTAACATCTAATAAGTTAAATACTAATCCACCACCTGGGTTCTAAATCCAACAACCCAAAACCGCAATCCAAATTAATCGGATTCCAAATCCAAATAATTCGGATTCATCAGATTTCCAATCCAAAGAAGCCCGGATTCACTAATACTTTCAATCAAAGAAGTCGGATTCATAATCCTTCAATCCAAAGAAGCTCGGATTCATAAATCTTTCAATGAATTTCTTTTCAATCCAGCAAGCTGAATTCATCAAATTTTCTAATCCAGCAAGCTGGATTCCATATTCGTTTCATGAAAAACACTAAATCACATATTATTTTTCTATCCTTGCCCAAACACATAATATAGTTCATTGAATATCAATTTCAACAATTACATGAAAAATATCATAAATCTCTTATTTTAATCATCCGTCAATATTATTAATTATGTAATAATATTTTACGCTAAGGTTATTAACCTTTTAATAACATTACATTCAAATACTACTAATAATATCTTAATCCAATATTATTAGTCATATAACAATAAGTTACGTCATTAATCACATTAATAAACAATTGTTTTTAATTGTTTTCCTTTTATTAATACACTTGTTTAAGCATTCTAAAATGCCATAAACATCACAACACTTCACACCCACCCAAAACTTCATTAAAAACCTCGCATAAGCCATGCTCAAGGGTCTCAAGTCATAAATCGCATTTCTTTTCATATTTTTGGACATCATATAATTTAATTAAATCCATTTATCCATTTATCATCATTTAGATAAAAAATACCAAATCAGTTCCAAAAATATTTCTTTTCTGGGATTTGACAAAATATAGTTTCATATTGAATATATATTTTTCCCGGAATTTTTAAAATAGATTTACTATATTTAAATAGTCCATAATAGCCAAATCTTCTCCGATTTTTCATAAATCGAGATTAACTCCAAAAATTCTGAAATTTTTACAGTATGCTCCTGCTATACACATGTACTTCCAAAGTAAAAGTTTGTAATTTTTGGACTTACACACGAGAGTTATTCTTGGTGGCTTCAAACAAATAGTCCTTCACCGTAAAATCCATAACTCTCAAACCGTATGGCCAAAAATTCTCAAATTTTTACACAACCTGCATATCTTCTGATATTAACATCCCAAAGTTTTCAGAATTTTTAAAGCATAAAAAGTGGACAAAATCGCTTCTGTTTCAGATCGCCCCAAAATAGTTTTATTTTTTTTACCAAAAACTGGACTGCTTTTGGCTTAATCAACCACTACACCATGAAAACTCAACATTTTTTGAGTTCTACCACTTGGGTTAACTAGTAAACACGTATATCTAGCACCCTCTTTGACGGATCATAAAAAGGAGTTATAGATTTAAAATAGTAGATTTTCAAAGTAAATAGAAATTTTGGGTTTCTAAACTAGAAAATTTATTTTTCTTTTCTTTTTGATTCAAACCAAATCAATACCCATTATTGGTAGATCCATACTTGAATCCAACCCAAATCAAAAACCCACATCATCAATTTACAAATAAAGAGAATAAAGCTTAGGAGGAAATTGCTTTTTATACCTTTTCTTCTTCTTCTTCTTCTTCCTTCCTTCTTCCTTCCTCTCTCCTCTCTCTCTCTCTCTTCATCCTTCTTCTCAGCCAAGCTTCTCTTCTCCTTCTCTCTCTGATTTTTCTCTTCCTTCCCCTTTCTTTTTTTTTTCTTCTTCTCTTTCTCTTTCTCTTCTTTCTTATCTTCTTTTATTCTTATCTCTCTTATCTCTTCTCCTTCTTATCTTATCTTAAAAAAATAAAATCCAATCCAAATCTTATTTTATTTTAATTGTTAAGTTACTTAACAAATGACTAGATAGCCCCTCCTTAAGTGGATCAAAAAAATTGGGCCACTTATTAATTAAATTCTATTGGTTTTTGAACTTTTATTATTTTGCTTACTAACAAAAAATAAATTTGGGCTTCCACCAAAAATGTAATGTAATAACTTGTCCCACACATAATATATTGGGCTAGATTAACAATTTAATTGTTTTACTTAAACACTTTATCCACAAGTCACATGATTAAATAATTAATTAGACTTGTTTAAATAATATAACCTCCTTAGTCCATTAAATCTAATTCTTTTGGACTCTAAATAAATTATTGGGCTATGATATTATTATAGTCCATTACTCTTAATTCTATTTTACCCTAATTATTTAATTAGGTTTTTATTCTCACATTAGAAAATAAATTCCTTACTTGTCCCTTTTCTTGTCCAAAATATCCCCCATACTTGGATCAAATAATTTTGGGCTTTTAAATTATTGATTTGGGCCAACTTGGGCCACCATATTTAATCTTTTTGGACTTCTAGATTAATTTATTGGGCCATAAAAATAGATTAGGTCCAATACTTTTTAATATTACCATTCCCAATTACTTAGTTGGGGTTTTCATTTCTCCATTATAACATAAATCATTACTCATGCACATTTATTTCCTTAACCCAATTAGACTTAATTATAATTAGGTTATAAAATTAATTAACCGAGATGTATAAAAATAAATCTCTTCAAATTAGTATATATTATAAAACTAATATTCTACCATATTATAACCTCTTAGGTTATTTAATTAATTACACCTAATATATATATTAGGTAACATAACTTAATTTTATTTCACTTTTATATACAAAATAAATGTATTCACATTATATAATGTATATTTATTTAATCATATACATAATTCACATAATCATAACATATTTCACTTCTAACTCTAATTTTGACCTTTTTTTAATAAAAGTCAACTGTTGACTTTGACCAAAAGTCAACTCTTACACATTTTTGTGTTAATTGTCCTTTATGACTAAACTTGACGTCTTAGGACGCAACCGAAGAAGTATTCATTCTTCAAAATTCTATCTCTAATCAAATTTTGAGTTTTTTCTTATTCCCTTCATATTGCTAATCGTATTAACTAACGACTTTATACTTATTCAATTCACATCAAATTTTAATGTATCACAATACCTTATTCTTGATATTCATTCAAATACATATAAATTCATTTCTAGGGTTTGGAATTTTGTAACCCATATTTTCTCTATTCTCATTCGAATAGCAAAACCATATAGGTTTTACTTGAAAATTTTAAATAAATCCTCAAATTCTCATCTAGGTTTTATTCTTTAACCTTTATTCTAATCATTCAAGATTTTATAAATTTTTGGGTTGTCACATTCAATTCTTCTTCTAAAAATTTCGTCCCCAAAATTAAAGCATACTCATCTCTGCTTATTCGATTGATCAAAACTAGGTTTTCGACTTAACCTTTACAATTTCCTCATTTGAGGATTTCTCTACTATCTTCACATTTCACCATAACTACTCACTAGGAGTTTACATCTTCTAAATATTCATCAAAACTAGGTTGTCATAATAACCTTTATTCAATCATCGCAGATTCTACTCGTACACAACGAGTTCACACTATTTCATATTCATAATCACATATTACCACAACATTACTCTGAAGAGTTTAAAAACTTTTCATATCTGTCTGAGGGAGCATAAAAACTATAAACTTTGAGGTTTAGGGGTATTTCTACCTGCTACCTCTTTCAATTACGAAAGAAAGGTACTCTACCTCTGAAACATTTCATATCTGGTATGTTTACAATTACAAAGAAGGTAAACTACCGATGCGGGTACTTTAGAGGATCAGTCTATTGTACCTTAGTAATCGGAATGACTATATGCGTTCTTAGATTGGAGTATTTTATCCAATTAGTATATCCCCATATTCAGGGTTGTTCAACTCAGACTTATCATAAGATTCTGCACCAAAACAATTTGGTTCGGCATAAGCTTTCAAAGAATACTTTGAATTTCATAAACATTTGTCTAGCTGAATCAAATAGCTTAGACGCATATCAATAATTCGAATTTCAATCAAAACATTTCTGGCCAAATCCTGTTGGCAATAAATTACCTTTAAAATTCTTAAAATCATTCTATGACGTTATGATACCGCATCGTATGTATAAATTCGCTTGAGGATTCCGTTATTTTGTGACTTTGTCATACTACATCATACTATAGTGGGTGGCGATCTTTAGATCACATCCAACACTAAGTAATTATGCATTGATAACTCCATCATTTTTATCATCTTTGCACCAAAGTTACATGATGCATTAATGATATAAAATAAATTTTGATAATTCAAATCATTTTTTGTCAGCCGAATCAATTAGCATAGACTCTTCTTTAAACCGCTCAAAAACCTTTGAAAATCATCTTTGGTGTCATCATGCCACAACAGTGCAATTGTGTTAGTGGTTCAAGTCCACACCTACATACTTGTCACCATATGTTGAGGATAACAAAATTCATTTTTAAAGGCACCTCGAGTCATGAATTTAGCTTGATGTCAAAAACATCGAAGTCTAGCATAGCAAGAAGATTTGGAATACCTATGTTTCCATCATCAACTTTAATTTTCTCTATCGATCCATTGCTTAAGAATTCTATCTATTTCTATCATCCTCAATTCACCATTCACAACTTTCCCATACCCGGTTCAATAAACTTACCACACATTATGAGTTCAGAACTTTCCATAATCATATGAGTTTAAGAACTTGTCCTAGTCAGACTTTTTGGCGCCCATTATTTGAGGGGTTCATAAACATTTCATATAATTATGAGTCACGAACGTACCATAAGTATGAGTTTTAAGAACTCGTACTTAACCTTATATTCTCTACCTATTCGTTATACACATGAGAAAAGAATCACCTTATCAACATGCATATAATAAATAGCGCGACATCAAAGTTCCAATGATTATCAATGTAAGAAACTAAGTTGTTGCCAAACCAAACTCTACCACTAATCAATATAGGAAGCTAAGCATACAATTCTCACTTACCATACAAAGAATTGGTTAACCTAACCACTATATCGACCATGAAGCTAAGTGATTCTAAAACCAAGTACAAATTCCCCACCATACAAGAAATCATACAACTCATTTCATCGACACAAGTCCTCAATTGAAATTCCTCATCATTCTTACTTTCTCTTTCTTAATATGAATTTTCTTTAATTCACATCTTAACATTTACCACTTTTTACGAGTTAAACATCATTTCTATAAATTATTGCGGAAGATATAAACATAAATTGTTTATACATTAAACTTTTACAACATAATCCCAAGGTCTACAACCTTAACTTATTACATACCTTCAATATCTTAAAGGTTTACAATACTATTTATTAGTCCAAAAATTTAATATATCTAAGTGCATCATAATTTAATCTTACACTTTGCATAATTTTTGCCTCATCTTTATTCAAGCTTTCATCTTAATCGAAAATTTTATCATGATATAGCAAGGGTGAGCAACAAATTTTGCCAAAGAAGTTTTAAATACAATGAAGATATATCATGATTGAAAAGAATGAATAAGCTTTCAAGTTTTCAACAATATAATAATTGTGAAATAACATGAATCAAGTTTCAATAATTTCATGGTTGAATCAATAATGTTTGAAGGTCAACAATGACCATAAACAATTTAATCGAACCTTATGGTAATGAAGGTGATCAACCTTTTTCATACGATGAACATATGCAACATGCACTAAGTGCGAATCAATAATCAGTTTAGACATGAATAATCATCAATAATCATTCACTAACATACTTTGAAATATAACTCGAGTTTGAGTAAGGAAAGGAAACTCTTGCACGATTAGTTAACATCTTTTGGTAAGACTATCATTAATAATAATTTTAAGTTAACTTCTTTTGGTAAGACCTATCATTAATAAGATTGGTCTTTCAATCAAAGATATTCTACTTTGTATCATAATACAATTATTTTATTAATAGATTATCTAACACTTAATCAAATATTAGATAACATCTTAACACATCAATTATTATTATCATCTTTGATAATTCTTCAATCAACATATATATACATTATGATTTATCACTTGCTTTTATCATTTCATAAGTTATTCTTTAACATCTATTAAGTTAAATACTAATCCAAACCACCGGATTTCTAAATCCAAAACAACCCAAACTGGATTGCAATCCAACTAATTTGGATTCCAAATCCACTGGATTCGATCTTGAATCCAGATTTTGGATTCATAATCCTTCAATCAAAGAAGCTCGAATTCAATACTTCAATCCAGCAAGCTTCTTTTCAATCCAGCAAGCTGAATTCATCAAATTTTCCAATCCAGCAAGCTGGATTCCATATCCTTTTCATGAAAAACACTAAATCACATATTATTTTTCTATCCTTTGCCCAAACACATAATATAGTTCATTGAATATCAATTTCAACAATTACATTGAAAAATATCATAAATCTCTTATTTTAATCTTCCGTCGAATATTATTAATTATGTAATAATATTTTACGCTAAGGTTATTAACCTTTTAATAACATTACATTCAAATACTACTAATAATATCTTAAGCCAATATTATTAGTCATATAACAATAAGTTAAGTCATTAATCACATTAATAAACAATTGTTTTTAATTGTTTTCCTTTTATTAATACACTTGTTTAAGCATTCTAAAATGCCATAAACATCACAACACTTCACACCCGACCCAAAACTTCATCAAAAACCTGCATAAGCCATGCTCAAGGGTCTCAAGTCATAAATCGTACTTTTCATATTTTTGGACATCATATATTTAATTAAATCCATTTATCCATTTATCATCATTTAGATGAAAAATACCAAATCAGTTCCAAAAATATTTCTTTTCTGGGATTTGACAGAATATAGTTCCATATTGAACATATATTTTTCCCGGAATTTTTAAAATCCATTTACTATATTTAAATAGTCCATAATAGCCAAATATTCTCCGATTTTTCATAAATCGAGATTAACTCCAAAAATTCTGAAATTTTTACAGTATGCTCCTGCTATACACATGTACTTCCAGTAAAATTTTGTAATTTTTGGACTTATACACAGAGAGTTATTAGGGTGACTTCACACAAATAGTCCTTCACCGTAAAATCCATAACTCTCAAACCGTATGGCCAAAAATTCTCAAATTTTTACACAACCTTCATATCTTCTGATATTAACACCCAAATTTTTCAGAATTTTTAAAGCACAAAAAGTGGACAAAAATACCCCGCATTTTCAGACGCCCAAAAACAGTTCTTATTCCTTCTTTTTCAAAAATGGGACTGTTTTAGCAAAATCACCACTACACCCCATGAAAACTCAACATTTTTGAGTGCTACCACTTGGGTTAACTAGTAAACACATATATCTAGCACCCCTCTTTGACGGATCATAAAAAGGAGTTATAGATTTAAAATGGTGGATTTTCAAAGTAAATAGAAATTTGGGTTTCAAAACTAGAAAATTTATTTTTTTTTCTTTTGATTCAAACCAAATAAACACCCAAAATGGGTAAATCCATACTTGAATCTATGCAAAAAACACATAGATTAGAGGGGTTTGAACTTTCAAATCAAAAATCCCCTTTCATCATATTACAAAAAAAATAAAAGAAGAAATTATACCTTTACTTTTCTTCTTCTTCTTCTTCTTCTTCTTCTTCTTCTTCCATCTATGGAGGATCTATCTCTCTCTTTTTCCTCCCTCCCTCAAATCTCCTCTTCTCTCTCTCTCTCTCTCTCTCTTTCTCGTCTCTTTCTCTCTCTCTTTTTCTTTTTTTCTTTTCTCTTTTTCTTTTTCTTATCCTTCTTATCTTCTTTTTTCTTCTTATCTCTTATTTCCTTATCTCTTTCTGAAATCTTCTTATTATCTTCCAACTCCTTATTTTATTTTAATTGTTAATTTACTTAACAAATGACTAGATAGCCCCTCCTTAAGTGGATCAAAAATTGGGCCACTTATTAATTAATTTCTATTTCTTTTGAACTTTTATTATTTTGCTTACTAACAAAAATTAAATTTGGGCTTCCACCAAAATGTAATTGGGCCATTATAATACTTGTCCCACACATAATATATTGGGCTAGATTAACAATTTAATTGCCCTTAAACACTTTATCCACAAGTCACATGATTAAATAATTAATTAGACTTGTTTAAATAATATAACCTCCTTAGTCCATTAAATCTAATTCTTTTGGACTCTAAATAAATTATTGGGCTATGATATTATTATAGTCCATTACTCTTAATTCTATTTTACCCTAATTATTTAATTAGGGTTTTTATTTCACACTAGAAAATAAATTCCTTACTTATCCTTTTCTTGTCCAAAAATATCCCCCATACTTGGATCAAATTTTTGGGATTTTTAAATTATTGATTTGGGCCAACTCTTGGGACACCATATTTAATCTCTTTGGACTTCTAGATTAATTTCTTGGGCCATAAAAAAATATATTATTTCCAATACTTTTATTATTACCATTCCCTAATTATTTAGTTAGGGTTTTCATTTCCTCCATTATAACATAAATCCTTACTCATGCACATTTATTTCCTTAACCCAATTAGACTTTGCTATAATTAGGTTATAAAATTAATTAATCGAGATGTATAAAAATAAATTTCTTAAAATTAGTATATTATAAATACTAATATTCTACCATATTATAACCTCTTAGGTTATTTAATTATCATTTCTAATATATATATTAGGTTACATAATTAATTTTATTTCACTTTTATATACAAAATAAATGTATTCACATTATATAATGTATATTTATTTAATCATATACATAATTCAAATAATCATAACATATTTCACTTCTTAACTCCAATTTTGACCTTTTAAAATAAAAGTCAACTGTTGACTTTGACCAAAAATTAATCTTTACATTTTTTGTAACTTTAATTGTTTATATCGACTAAACTTGACGTTCCTCCATAAATTGTTTTAATCCATGCTTCAAAATTCTATCTCTAACTCAAATTTTGAGTTTTAAATTACTCTCTTCTTATTGCTAATCATATTAACTAACGACTTTATACTTATTGATTCTTATTTGCGATCAAGGTATAACGCGTTCAAGCTATGTTAATTACTAACATAGTTTTATCTTGATCCTTATATCATTAACTTAATTCATCATTCCTCTTGCTAAAATATATATACACCTTACTAAGTATACTTACTAAGCTTAACCTTATTAAGTATACATATACTCATCTTCGTTTAACCTCATAAAATCTCTTCATGTGAAATCTTATTTCCTTAATAAAATTTTCATATGTACTTATATAACATTTCTTAGACTATTCAAGTTCACATCAAATTTTACAGTATCGTAATACCTTATTCTTGATATTCCTTCAAATACATATTAATTCATTTCTAGGGTTTTGAAATTTTGTAACCCATATTTTCTCTATTCTCATTGAATAGCAAACCATATAGGTTTTACTTAAAAATTTTAAATAAATCCTCAAATTCTCATCTAGGTTTTATTCTTTAACCTTTATTCTAATCATTCAAGATTTTATAAATTTTTGGGTTGTCACATTCACCCCTTCTTCTAAGAATTTCATCCCCGAAATTAAAACATACTAATCTCTGCTTATTCTCTTGATCAAAACTAGGTTTTCAACTTAACCTTTACAATTTCCTCATTTGAGGACTTTCTTCTATCTTCACATTTCACAATAACTACTCACTAAGAGTTTACATCTTCTAAACATTCATCAAAACTAGGTTGTCATAATAATCTTTATTCAATCATCTCAGATTCTACTCATACGGAACGAGTTCACACTATTTCATATTCATCATCACATACTACCATAACATTACTCTAAAGAGTTTAAAAACTTTTTATATCTGTCTGAGGGATCATAAAATTATGAACTTTGAGGTTTAGGGTATTTCTACCTGATACCTCTTTCAATTAAGAAAGAAAGGTACTCTACCTCGAAATATTTTATATTTGGTATGTTTACAATCACAAAGAAGGTAAACTACCGATGCTTGGTACTTTAGAGGATCGGTCATTGTACCTTAGTAATCGGAATGACTATATGCGTTCTTAGATTGGAGTATTTTATCCAATTAATATATCCCCATTTTCAGGGTTGTTCACCTCAGACTTATCATAAGATTCCTCACCAAAATAATTTGGTTCGGCATAAGCTTTCAAAGAATACTTTGAATTTCATAAACATTTGTCTAGCTGAATCAAATAGCTTAGATGCATATCAATAATTCAAATTTCAATCGAAACATTTCTGGCCAAATTCAGGTTGGCAATAATTTACCTTTAAAATTCTTAAAATCATTTATGACGATCGATGATACTGCATACTTTATTATTCAAATTCGTTTGAGGATTCCGTCATTTTGTGACTTTGTCATACTACATCATACTATAGTGGGGTGATGATCCTTAGATCACATCCAACACTAAGTAATTTCGCATTGATAACTCCATCATTTTTATCATCTTTGCACCAAAGTTACATGATTCATTAATGATATAAAATACATTTTGATAATTCAAATCATTTTTGTCTAAATTGAATCAATTAGCATAGACTCTTCTTTAAACCGTTCAAAACCTTTGAAAATCATCTTTGGTGTCATCATGCCACAACAAGTAACAATGTGTTAGTGGTTCAAGTCCCACACCTACACACTTGTCACCATGTGTTGAGGATAACAAAATTCATTTTTAAAATCACATCGATGTGAATTTAGCTTGATGTCAAAACTTGAAGTCTAGCATAGATAGAAGATTTGGAATACCTATGCTTCCATCATCAACTTTAATTTCTCTAATGATCCATTTCTTAATAATTTTATCTATTTCTATCATCTTCAATTCTCCATTCACAACTTTCCCATACCCAGTTCATCAAACTTACCACACATTATGAGTTCAGGAACTTTCCACAATCATATGAGTTTAAGAACTTGTCCTAGTCAGACCCTTTGGCGTCCATTCGCTGAGTGGTTCATAAACATTTCATATAATTATGAGTCATGAACTTACCATAAGTATGAGTTTTAAGAACTCATGAACTAACCTTATATTCTCTACCTATTCGTTATACACATGAGAAAAGAATCACCTTATCAACACGCATATAATAAATAAGCGCGACATCGAGGTTTCAATGATTATCAATGTAAGAAACTAAGTGGTTGTCAAACCAAACTCGACCACTAATCAACATAGGAAGCTAAGCGGACAATTCCCGCCCATACAAAGAATTGGTCAACCTAACCACTATATCGACCGAGGAAGCTAAGTGATTCTAAAACCAAGTACAAATTTCACGCCCCATACAAGGAATCATACAACTCATTACTTGACATAAGTCCTCAATTGAAAATCCTCATCATTCTTACTTTCTCTTTTCTTAATACTGAATTTTCTTTAATCACATCTTAACATTTACCACTCTTTTCTCGAGTTTACATTGTACCATTTCATAGTACCTTCTCTTTATAGCATCAAGCTATATCATTCCAATCACTTAACATATCATATGTTATTCAACGATTTAATCGATCACGCGTCGTGATCTTTTTCGTAATCATTTCTCCTTATACTTACGATCGTTTTATTTTACGATCTTCTTATTCTTCTCTTTAATCATATTATATTATGATTTTATTTGCACTTTTCATCTTATAGACATAGTCTATTTATTTTCACTTTTCATCTTTATTACTGGAGTCAGGTAACTCCAGATTCTTATCCTTATATCTCTTCAAGATTCTTCTTTGAATCTTAATTATCTTTCTCTTTACTTTAATGATGAATTTCCTAAATTCATCTCTTATCACTTAAACTCGATCTGAGTTTATTCCTTATCATCATCATCATCGTGGTTATAGCCTAAGGTACACCTACCTAAGGTTTATAACCCTACGGCTTTGATACCAATCGTGACATCCCTAAATCCGGGTACTTTTTACCTAAGATTACGGTACATAATTTCTATAATTATTACGGAAGATATAAACATAAATTGTTTATACATTAAACTTTTTACACATCATTCCCAAGGTCTACAACCTTAACTTATTACATACCTTCAATATCTTAAAGGTTTACAATACTATTTTAAACAGAAAATTTAATATATCTAATTGCATCATAATTTAATCTTACATTTTGCCTTTGCCTCTGTCTTTATTCAAGCTTTCATCTTAATCTAAAAATTTTATCATGATATAGCAAGGGTGAGCAACAAATTTGCCCAACAAGTTTTAAATACAATGAAGATATATCATGATTGAAAAGAATGAATAAGCTTTCAAGTTTTCAACAATATAATAATTGTGAAATAACATGAATCAAGTTTCAATAATTTCATGACTGAATCAATAATGTTTGAAGGTCAACAATGACCATAAACAATTTAACTGAACCTTATGGTAATGAAGGTGATCAGCCTTTCATACCTGATGAACATATGCAACATGCACTAAGTGCGAATCAATAATCAGTTTAGACATGAATAATCATCAATAATCATTCACTAACATACTTTGAAATATAACTCGAGTTTGAGTTAAGGAAACTTGCCTGATTCATTGATTACTGCTACGCAGTTTAAGTTAACTTCTTTTGGTAAGACCTATCATTAATAATAAGATTGGTCTTTCAATCAGCATATTCTACTTTGTATCATAATACAATTACTTTATTAATAGATTATCTAACACTTAATCAAATATTAGATAACATCTTAACACATCAGTATTATTATCATTCTTTGATAATTCTTCAATCACTGTATCATATACATTATGATTTATCACTCTCATTTTCATTTCATAAGTTATTCTTTAACATCTATTAAGTTAAATACTAATCCGGACCACCGGATTCTAAATCCAACAACCCAAAGCGCAATCCAAATTAAGCTGGATTCCAAATCCGGCGACACGGATTCAATAGATTCAATCAATCCAACCAAGCTTTGGATTCAATCTAGTAAGTTGGATTCTAATCCTTCAATTTCGGATTCATAGCTTCTTTTCAATCCAAACAATTTAAATTCATCAAATTTTCTAATCCAAAGAAGTTGGATTCCATATCCTTTTCATAAAAAAAAACTAAATCACATATTATTTTTCTATCCTTTGCCCAAACACATAATATAGTTCATTGAATATCAATTTCAACAATTACATTGAAAAATATCATAAATCTCTTATTTTAATCTTTCCGAATATTATTAATTATGTAATAATATTTTACGCTAAGGTTATTAACCTTTTAATAACATTACATTCAAATACTACTAATAATATCTTAAGCCAATTTTATTAGTCATATAACTATAAGTTAAGTCATTAATCACATTAATAAACAATTGTTTTTAATTGTTTTCCTTTTATTAATACACTTGTTTAAGCATTCTAAAATCCCATAAACATCACAACACTTCACACCTGACCCAAAACTTCATCAAAAACCTGCATAATCCATGCTCAAGGGTCTCAAGTCATAAATCGTACTTTTCATATTTTTGGACATCATATATTTACTTAAATCCATTTATCCATTTATCATCATTTAGATGAAAAATACCAAATCAGTTCCAAAAATATTTCTTTTCTGGGATTTGACAGAATATAGTTCCATATTGAACATATATTTTTCCCAAAATTTTTAAAATCCATTTACTATATTTAAATAGTCCATAATAGCCAAATATTCTCCGATTTTTCATAAATCGAGATTAACTCCAAAAATTCTGAAATTTTTACAGTATGCTCCTGCTATACACATGTACTTCCAGTAAAAATTTTGTAATTTTTGGACTTATACACAGAGAGTTATTTGGGTGACTTCAAAAAATAATCCTTCATAGTAAAATCCATAACTCTCAAACCGTATGGCCAAAAATTCTCAAATTTTTACACAACCTGCATATCTTCTGATATTAACACCCCAAATTTTTCCAAAATTTTTAAAGCACAAAAAGTGGATGAAAATACCCCGTTTCAGACGCCCCAAAATAGTTTATTTTTTTTACCCAAAATGGGACTATTTTAGAAAAATCAGTCACTACCCCATGAAAACTCAACATTTTTGAGTGCTACCACTTGGGTTAACTAGTAAACACATATATCTAGCACCCTCTTTGACGGATCATAAAAAGGAGTTATAGATTTAAAATGGTAGATTTTCAAAGTACATAGAAATTTGGGTTTCAAAACTAGAAAAATTATTTTTTTTTCTTTTTGATTCAAACCAAATCAACACCCAAAATGGGTAAATCCATACTTGAATCACGGAAAATACATAGATTAGAGGGGTTTGAACTTTCAAATCAAAAATCCCTTTCATCATATTACAAAAAAATAAAGGAAGAAATTATTTTATACTTTTTCTTTCTTCTTCTTCTTCTTCTTCTTTCTTCTTCTTCTTCTATGGAGGATCTATCTCCTCATCTCCTTCTCTCCTCAAATCTCCAGCCTCTCTCCTCCTCTTCTCTCTCTCTTTTCTCTTTCTTTTCTCTCTTTTTCTTTCTTTCTTCTCTTTTCTTCTTCTTATCTTCTTATCTTTATCTTTTCTCTTCTTATCTCTTATTTCCTTATTATTTAGCCAAATGGGCTTATCATCTTCCAAATCCTTATTTTATTTTAATTGTTAATTTACTTAACAAATGACTAGATATCCCCTCCTTAAGTGGATCAAAAATTGGGCCACTTATTAATTAAATTCTATTGGGCTTGAACTTTTATTATTTTGCTTACTAAAAAAAAATAAATTTGGGCTTCCACCAAAAATGTAATTGGGCCATTATAATACTTGTCCCACACATAATATATTGGGCTAGATTAACAATTTAATTTCCTTAAACACTTTATCCACAAGTCACATGATTAAATAATTAATTAGACTTGTTTAAATAATATAACCTCCTTAGTCCATTAAATCTAATTCTTTTGGACTCTAAATAAATTATTGGGCTATGATATTATTATAGTCCATTACTCTTAATTCTATTTTACCCTAATTATTTAATTAGGGTTTTATTTCTCTCACTAGAAAATAAATTCCTTACTTATCCTTTTTTCTCCAAAAATATCCCCCATACTTGGATCAAATTTTTGGGCTTTTAAATTATTAATTTGGGCTAACTCTTGGGCCACCATATTTAATCTCTTTGGACTTCTAGATTAATTTCTTGGGCCATGAAAATAGATTAGGTCCAATACTTTTAATATTACCATTCCCTAATTATTTAGTTAGGGTTTTCATTTCCTCCATTATAACATAAATCCTTACTCAAACACATTTATTTCCTTAACCCAATTAGACTTGCTATAATTAGGTTATAAAATTAATTAATTGAGATGTATAAAAATAAATTTCTTAAAATTAGTATATATTATAAATACTAATATTCTACCATATTATAACCTCTTAGGTTATTTTATTATCACACCTAATATATATATTAGGTTACATAATTAATTCTTAATTCACTTTTATATACAAAATAAATGTATTAACATTATATAATGTATATTTATTTAATCATATACATAATTCACATAATCATAACATATTTCACTTCTAACTACAATTTTGACCTTTTACTATAAAAGTCAACTGTTGACTTTGACCAAAAATCAACCTTTACACATTTTGTGTTTATTATCCATTCTGACTAAACTTGATGTTCCAGACGCAACCGAGCAGTCCGATGCTTTAAAATTCTATCTCTAACTCAAAATTTTGAGTTTTAAATTACTCCCTTCTTATTGCTTTTATACTTATTAACTAATCAAATTTTATACTTATTCAACCTTATTCTTGATATTGATGAATAAGTTCTTGTTGATTAAAGATGAAATTGATATTTCGATAATACTTGATGTCTGGAGGTTATATTAACCAATCGGGTAATTAACCGGATAAATGAGCAATTAATTGTTATTAATTCACATGCTTATAACTATTTGTTCACATGTATGTACTATTGATTCACATTCTTGTACTATTAGGGGAGTTGGTTCAAGATTGATAATACTTGCATGACTAAGTTAAAAATGGAGGTATAGTTGAAGGTACTATACTGTAATTAGTTTTTTCACATGATTATACTATTGAGTCACATGATTTACTATTGATTCACATGATTTACTATTAGGGGAGGTGGTGCAAGTTTGATAATACTTGCAGGACTAAATTAAAAATGAAGAAAAAGAGGGAGGTATTATACTATAATATTTCGAGTCTCAAAATGTGCAATTATCAAAACTATATTTTCTTATAAATAGAAGCTCATTCTTCCTTCATTTCTCACCAATTCACTAAAGCTATAGAGCAATTATTATAGAGAGAAATTATAGAGAGAAAGAAGAAGAGAAGTCTGCTACCTCACTACTCCAGTATCCAGTCTTCTTCTGAGGTAAGGGGTATTATTTCTTTCGTATTCATGAAGAGAGCTATTGTTATTCCATTCTTCATTATTATGTTGGAATAACCTGTCCATACGAAGTACCGTATACATGGTGAAATTCTTCTGTTATTCCATTCTTTATTATTATGTTGGAATAACTTATCTATGCGAAGTACTTCATACATGGTGAAATTCTTCTGTTATTCCATTCTTTATTATTATGTTGAATATCCCGTCTGCATGCGGATTACGATGATGATCCGGTTCCATTCTTTATTATTCTCATTGGAATATCCTCGTCTGTATGACATGTATTTACATTATGACTGGTTCCATTCTTTATTATTACGTTGAAATAACTTCGTGCATGCGATTACATCGCATGCATGGTGAATTCTTATGTTATTTCATTCTTTATTATTCTATTGGAATAACTTGTGCGGTGTGGACTCATCGCATGCATGGTGAATGATCATTTGTATTCATTCCTTTATTAAATTGTGGAAATGATCATCTCACGTGGATTACCGTATGGCGGGGTGAAAATTCATTTACAGTTCAGATATTCTATTATACTCGTATGAGATATCATTTCTTTTACTCATGAAATATCATTTTTATTTGGTATTTTATTTACGAGTTACTATTCATCGCAAGTTCTTATTCACCCTGCATTATTCACTCTAGTATTATTCACTCGGGTATTCTGGGGCACTTTCGTGGTTCGAAAGTACTATTCACTAAGTTACTATTCACCCAATTCCTATTCACCCAAATATTATTCACTCTAGTATTTTTGAGTACTTTTCATGTCTGGGGTACTATTCACAAGGTATTATTCTCAAGTACTATTCACGGGGTATTATTTACCCGAAAAATATATTTCTTTTATGTCCAAATTATTTTTGGTACATGAATATTATTCTTGAATTTTACTCTACAAAGCAGTATCATGTTGACAATTTGAACGTTATTGATTTCTGGATAAATTAAATTATAAATCTTTAAAATTTATCCTTGAACTTGTTTTATTGAATTATTATGTCATTATCATCAGCCTCATGCTTATATTGTGATGAAAGTCATCTTCGTCTTACGTGCAAAGATGGACTTGGTATGATTATGACCAGGGATTTTTCTGTATAATCATGACCGTAATGTGACGAATGATGTGGTGAAAGTCCTCATTAGCCGGTAGTTCATTGATGGACAGTTGTTGGTATGATTATGACCAAGGATTATTCGGTATAATCTTGACTATTGATGATTACATGAATATCCTTGGCCGTGGTGCAGGGATGATTTGATTTTATTTATTAAGCTGGGTCTCAGCGATAAAGTTGATGAAAAGCTTTTTAAATCATAGAAGATAGTAGATTTTATGCTCTACTTGACTCTTCTAATAGATTGTTTATTCCGCTGCAGTTGTTGATCTAAAACTTGTTGTCTATTATATTCTATCAATTGTTATACTGTTGAAGACTAAGGAAAATTTATTATGCATTATCTTAGTCATAATATTTCTTACTAGGCTAGTTGAGCTCACCCTTCCTTTCATTGTTCTCTTCAGGAAATGAGAATATATTGGGATTTAGCCTGGGGAATGGAGTGATGATCCAAAGATAAGTGGCTTTTAGTAGTCCTCACTATTCTACGGAATAATGTGATAATAATTGTAATGAGGACTCCATTGAGTGTGGATATTGTCTAGACGACAATATTCTTGTTTAAACTCTCAGTTATGTTTTGTCGTATTTTACACGACTGTTGTATAATTAAGTTGTATTTGAATTTATGTACCATGTATCTGGTGACTCAAGATGGATGATGTATACCTGCTTTGGGGGCGTCACAGTTGGTATCAAAGCTTAGGGATATGATCCCTAGTTGAGATGTGAGACAAGAACTAGGAGGGGAGAGACGGGGAATTCCTTCGCTAGAATGACCCACCTAAGTTTATTTGGTATTTAATTGGTCGGTCAAAGTTTATGGATAATATGTGGCATGTCAATTAACCCTTATTTTGAAACTATGTTCTAGAATGATATCTGAAATACAGGAAATGAGAAATAAGAAAATCCTGATAGAGAGGAGATAACCGGGAAGGTACAATCCGAAAAGAAAGCAAGGTATTCTCATCTCTTTGAACTATCAGGTACGTAAATTTCGAGGGCAAAATTTCATAAGGAGGGGAGATTGTGAGACCCCGAATTTTATGAAATGAAAGTATTCAATTTTCTTATAACTATTCTATTGAGTAATGGTTAAATTGATAAAAGGTTAAAGTTAAGGGCGATGTGTGAAAATTTTTCAAAATAAGAAAGTTGTCATAAAATACTCGGTGGTAAAAGTACAGTAATACGCGTGGTTGCATAGTAGCACATGGTATTTATTATTGATAATTACGTGAAAAGTTACTCAGTTATACTCAATTATTGCTACAGTAATTGCTGCATCATATCTCTCATATTATTGATTCAATTATTGTCACAGTATCATCTACATAATATTTATTATTATTAAATCAATAATTGAGACGACAAAGTTATTCATATTATTATTTTCAATATTGACAATGTCTAGAAAGTTACACAAGGAGAGGTTTGGTCACCTAATTGCTTGCTACCAATAAGAGAAATCCTTATCGGAAAGCCCCCTCTTTCCTAGGAATGATCTGGTTGTTAAATATTGTGAGTTATAATATTAATGATGAATAAGTTCTTGTTGATTAAAGATGAAATTGATATTTCGATAATAATTGATGTCTGGAGGTTATATTGACCAATCGGGTAATTAACCGGATAAATGAGCAATTAATTGCTATTAATTCACATGCTTATAACTATTTGTTCACATGTGTGTACTATTGATTCACATTCTTGTACTATTAGGGGAGTTGGTGCAAGATTGATAATACTTGCATGACTAAGTTAAAAATGGAGGTATAGTTGAAGGTACTATACTTGTAATTAGTTTTTCACATGATTATACTATTGAGTCACATGATTTACTATTGATTCATATGATTTACTATTAGGGGAGGTGGTGCAAATTTGATAATACTTGCAGGACTAAATTAAAAATGAAGAAAAAGAGGGAGGTATTATACTGTAATATTTTGAGGCCCAAAATGTGCAATTATCGACACTATATTTTTCTATAAATAGAAGCTCCTTCTTCCTTCATTTCTCACCAATTCACTAAAGCTATAGAGCAATTATTATAGAGAGAAATTATAGAGAGAAAGAAGAAGAGAAGTCTGCTACCTCACTACTCCAGTATCCAGTTTTCTTTTGAGGTAAGGAGTATTATTTCTTTCGTATTCATGAAGAGAGCTATTTGTGACGCCCCCAAAATAGGTATACATCACCCATCTTGAGTCACCAAATACATGGTACAAAATACAAATAAAAACTTAATTATACAACTGTCGTGTAAAATACGACAAAACATATGATATGAGTTTTAATACAAATATTGTCATCTAGACAATATCCACACTCAATGGAGTCCTCATTACATTTATTATCACACTATTTTATAGAATAGCGAGGACTATTAAAACAACCATCCGGACCGATACAACTGCTCCCCAACTCGTCCCAAGCTATATTCTCATTTCCTGAAGAGAACAGTGAAAGAAAAGGTGAGCTCAACTAACCCAGTAAGAAATATTATAACTAAGATAATACAGAATCATTTATCGGTAGCCTTCAACAGTGTTAAATTGATAAAATATAATAAACATCAAGTTTAACTGCAGCAGAACAAACAATCCATTAGAAGAGTCAAGTAGAGAATAAAATCTACTATCTTCTATGATTTAAAAGGTTTTTCATCACTTTTATTGCTGAGACTCAGCTTAATAAATAATCCACATCATCCCTGCACTACGGCCAAGGATATTCATTAGTATCACGACCACAAATTATCCATGCACTACGGGCCAAGGATATTCGTGTATTCATCAATGGTCATGATCATGCCGACAACTGTCCATCAATGCGCTACGGCCAATGAGGATTTTTACCACATCATTTTTAACATTACGATTATGATTATACCGAATAATCCCTGGTCATAATCATACCAAGTCCATCTATGAACTACAGGCCACAGAAGACTTTTAACATATTATAAACATGAGGATGATGACAATGATATAAGAATTCAATAAAACAAGTTCAAGGATAAATTTTTAAAGATTTATAATTTAATTTATCCAAAAATCAATAACGTCCAAATTATCGCGATGACATCGTTACGTGAGTAAAATTCAAGAATGCTCAGAAGAATATTTCCATGAAAAGATACTGGATGAAGCGCAAATATCAAGGATATTCCACTAATTTCATGGAGTATAAAAGCCAAAACTTTAACCAATTGAGTATAATAGAATATATGAAACTGCAAATGGATTTTTGTCGCCATGCAGTAATCCACACATGTATGTATTATTCCAAAGCAGAATAATAAAGAATGGAATAATGTAAGAATTCAAAGCGTCGTAATCCGCAGATGTAAAGGTTATTCCAATGTAATAATAAAGAATGGAACTAGGTCATGCGAACTCGCATGCATGTGATGATATTCCAAATGTAATAATAAAAATGGAACCAAAGTCATGCGAATCAGATAGACAGGATATTCTAACATAATAATAAAGAATGGAATAACAACAGAATTCACCCAGAATGCGATAGATCAAGATGCATAAAAGTTATTCCAATGTAATAATAATGAATGGAATAACAACCCTTAGGTGTATTGAAAGAAAATAACTCTCTTCATGAATACGAAAGAATAATACCCCTTACCTTAGAAAAACTGAATACTGGAGTAGTGAAGTAGAAGAATACTTTTCCTTCTTTCTCTATAGTTTCTCTCTATAGAGTTTTAGTGAATTCATAAGAAATAATGAAGGAATGAGCTTTATTTATAGAAGAACCGAAAGTAGCTCTTGGTCTTAATTGAATGGTCAAATGACTCGATAATATTGAAGAGACAACAACTATTTCATGAAGGAGCAATTAACTCTTGAAAACTCAAGGGACAAATAACTCTTGAAACCAGATTCCTCCCATTTTTTTTTTCGTTGGCCCTACATACGGGCCCACCTTTTAAGAAATTTCTCACCGATTATTTTGAAAAATGGGTAAATGAGGGTGGTCTATAAAATAAGCAAAACTTCATAAAATCATCTTAATAATTTTAACAACATTTATCACCATTCTTATAATTCACAATATTAATCGACTGATCGTCCTGTGAAAGAGGGCTTTCAATAAGGATTTCTCCTATGACGCTTAACAATTAGGTGACCAAACCTCTCCTTGATAGAACTTCAGACATCGTTAATATTGCAAATAATAATATTAATAACTTTATCGTCTCAATTATTGATTTAATAATATATAAATATTGACAATAATTGAATCAAATAACGTGAGATACTATGCAAAGAATTATCGTGAGTAATAATTGAACAAAACCGAGTGACTTCTCACGTAAGTATCAATAATCAATACCGTAAAGCTACTATGCAACCACGCCAGACATCGTACTTTTAACACCGGGTGTTTCAACAGATTAATGGTAAAACTTCCATCGTTATTTTTATAAAAAGATAATTTTGTCGTTTTCTAACTCAGACAATAATTCTGTTGTGGGGTCCACCAATGATTATGTCGTTGTACGAATATTCCCTCTTAAAACGAATATTCCCCGACCAATTGAATATTATATAACAACTTGCTTACTTTGCAAAATTTTTAAATATTACCCACAACTATAACATTATAACAAATTCACACCTTAATATTCAAAAATGATATTTATAGAAAATTCATCTTTATTCATAAAAGTTGGGGTATTACAACCTCCCCTTCCTATGAAATTTCGCCCTCAAAATTAGGGTACGTACCTAGTATGTTGAAGATGTAAGGATACCTTGATTTCATTTTAGATTCTAACTTCCAGGTCATTTCCTCAACATCGTGGTTTCTCCACAAAACTTTGACTTGAGGTATAACCTTGGAGCGTAAAATATGCTCCTTTTTATCTAAGATTTTAACAGGAACCTCTTCATACGTTAAATCTTCTGCTATTTCGTCCGGTTCTAACTCAATAATGTGGTGCGGGTCTTTCATATATTTACGTAACATAGATATGTGAAAAACGTTATGAACACGAGACATACTTGGCGGTAAAGTGAGTCTATAGGCCACTGTTCCTACTCGATCGAGGATTAAAAATGAGCCAATAAATCGAGGATTGAGCTTTCCTCTCTTTCTAAATCTCGTAACTCCTTTCCATGGAGCAACACGTAACAACACATGATCTCCAATATCAAATTCTACGTCCTTTCGATGAAGATCAGTATAACTCTTTTGTCGATCTTGTGAGATTTTTATACGTTGTCGGATCGTTTGAATCTTTTCCGTAGTCATACGTACCAACTCCGGTCCCAACAATGTTGCTTCACCCACCTCATCCCAGCATACTAAAGAACGACACTTTCTTCCATACAACGCCTCGAATGGAGCCATGCCAATACTTACTTGATAACTGTTGTTGTAGGAAAACTCCACCAATGGTAAGAACTTGTCCCAACTTCCCTTGAAGTCAAGGACACAGAGTCTTAATAGATCTTCAAGAGTTTGAATAGTCCTCTCCGACTGCCCGACCGTCTGAGGATGATATGCCGAGTTAAATCGTAAATTCGTGCCCATAGCTTTCTGTAAACTAACCCAAAATTATGAAGTGAATCTTGGGGCTCGATCAAAAACTATGGATACTGGCATACCATGCAATCTTATAATCTCATTTATGTATATACGAGAAAGCCGCTCAAATCATTTATGTATATACGAGAAAGACGCTCAAGTGTATAAGTTTCTCTAGGTAAGAAATGAGCTGACTTGGTCAATCTATCAATAATGACCCAAATCGCATCTATGCCTTGAGAAACCTTGGGAAGACCGGTAACGAAATCCATGATAATGTGCTCCCACTTCAATTCTGGAATTTCAAGTGGTTGCAACGGACCTTTTGGTACTTGATGCTCTGCCTTGACTCATTGACAAGTTAGACACCTTGAGATAAACTCCGCGATCTCTCTCTTCATATTGCTCCACCAAAATATATGTTGAAGATCGTGATACATTTTGGTACTCCCAGGATGGATTACAAACGGTGTGTTATACGCCTCCATCATGATTTTATACTTTAAATCAGGGTTGTTAGGAACACAAAGTCTGGAGTTGACTAGAAGTATTCCTTCTTCATCTATTCTTGCTTCCGGCATAGCACCTTCTTGCACTTTCTTCCTCATACGAATCAGTTCCAGGTCTGTAGCTTGAGCAGCTTTAACTTTATCGATTAAAGTATGTTCTACTCGTATATTCGCCATCATCATGTTGGTCTCTGGAGTCTTTAACTTTATCTCCATCCTTTGCAAGTCATATAAAATGGGCCTTTGCGTTGACAATATCACACTCGTACCCACATATGATCTTCTACTCAATGCATCAGCTACTATGTTCATTTTATCAGGATGGTATTGAATGGTATGATCATAATCTTTTAACAGCTCAAGACAATGTCGTTGTCGCATGTTGAGTTCCTTTTGGGAAGAAATATTTGAGGCTTTTATGATCCGTAAAGATCTCCACTTTCTCCCCATATAAGTAATGCCTCCAAATTTTAAGTGCAAAGACAACAGCTGCCAACTCTAGATCATGAGTGGGATAATTCCTCTCATATTCTTTGAGTTGCCAAGAGGCATAGGCTATGACTTTCCCATGTTGCATGAGAACACATCCTAACCCTTTGCCCGATGCATCACTGTAGATGACAAATCCCTCCGAGCTAGATGGTATTGTCAGAACAGGTGCTGAAATGAGTCTCCTCTTGAGTTCTTGAAAACTCTTCTCACATTCCACGCTCCAACTGAATTTTAAATCTTTCCGAGTCAGCTGAGTTAATGGAGTAGCGATTCGAGAAAACCCTTCCACGAATCTCCGATAATAACCAGCTAATTCGAGAAAGCTACGTACTTCGGTCAATGATTTAGGTTGCTCCCAGCTTTGAATAGCTTCAATGTTTGCCAGGTCAATAGATATTCCATGACTTGATACTACGTGCCCAAGGAATGCTACTTCCTCAAGCCAAAACTCGTATTTCTTCAACTTGGCATAAAGCTTATTTTCACGAAGCTTTTACAGTATCAGCCTCAAGTGTTGCTCATCATCTTCATGGCTTTTGGAATATATGAGGATGTCATCAATAAAGACGACCATAAAGTGATCCAAATATTCCTTGAATACTCGGTTCATCATATGCATGAAGGCAGCAGGAGCATTAGTCAATCCAAAAGACATGACTAAGAATTCATAATGCCCGTACCGAGTTCTGAAGGCAGTCTTTAGAATATCCTCAGTTTTAACCTTCAGCTGATGATATCCAGAATGAAGATCAATCTTTAAAAAGAATTGTGCTCCTTGCAACTGGTCAAACAGGTCATCAATGCGAGGTAACGAATACCTATTCTTGATGGTGACATGGTTCAATTCCTGGTAGTCAATACAAAGTCGCATACTCCCATCTTTCTTTTTAACGAATAGAACAGGAGCACCCCAAGGAGACGTACTAGGACGAATGAAACCAATGTCTAACAATTCTCTAATTGGGTCTTTAACTCCTCAAGTTCAATAGAGCCATTCGATATGGGGCTTTGGAAATGGGTCATGTACCGTGTTCAAGGTCGATACAAAATTTAATTTCACGCCTGGGGTAGGCTGGGAAGTTCTTCGTGGAATACGCCAGAAATTTATTAACAATAGAAATATCATTCTAATCTGACGTATTTTTATTTAAATCTGTGACATGAGCTAAAAAAGCTTGACATCCGTTTTTTAATAAACGAATAGCTTTATGGCTTGAGATGACAGTGATTGATTTTAATGGTTTGGTTGTTTGAATTCACATAATAGGTTGGTTAAGAATATGAAAGCTAACAACCTTATGAAAATAATCAATTTTTTGCATGATGAGTAGTTAACCAATCAATCCCTGGAATCACATTAAATGCAAGTATTTTCAATGAAATAAGATCGACAGGTAATATGAGGGTACCGATTTGAACCAAACAAGACTTATAAACAGTGGATGTAATGAAGGTTTCTCCCAACGGAGTTTTCACAGATAAGTCAAAGTCTAATTTCTCCGGAGTCAAATTTAATCGTTGAGCGCAAGTAGGAGAAATAAAAGAATGGGTAGAACCGGTATCAAATAAGGTATAGACTTCATTAGAGTTTATGATAAGCTTTCCTGTGACGACCTCGTTCGGGTTCCTTACTTTCTGGGAGGTCACAACAAACGCTCTCTCTTGAACTACTAGTTTTGACTTGTCTGGGACGGTATTTTGTGTCACCGTTCCAGCTGGACTTGAATTTGGTGCACGACAAAATCGGGCTAGGTGACCTTCTCTTCCATAATTATAACACGCTTTGGATGGCATCGCGCAGTTTGGACTGATATGTCCCTCCCCTCAGCATTTGAAGCATATGATAGGTGGTCGTTCTCCTTTCTTAACAACGGGTACTAGTGATGACGTCTTTCCATCATTGTTGAATCTCCTCTTCTTGAAATGTCCACTTTTATTGTCTTGGCCATGATTACCACCGAAGTGGTTACCATTTCTGGCATGTTAATTCCCTCCACGTTTGTTGTCACCGCTTCGATGACTGCTACCACTGGTATTATCATTTTTCTGGCTTCTTTCTCTTGGTTGATTTGACTCGTTATCGCGCTCTAATAACTGAGCCCTATTAGCAACATCTGAATACAAACACAGTTTGTGAGAAATTAAGTATTGACGTATCTCAGGTTTCAAACCTCTTAGAAACATCCACGTCATTCTCTCCTCATTATCAACCAAGTGAGACGCAAACCGGGATAACTTGGCAAACTTAGCTTCGTACTGTGACACGGTCATATTGTTCTGCTCCAACTTGATGAACTCTACCTCTTTCATGTGACGAATACTTTTGGGAAAGTACTTATCGTTGAATAGTTCTTGGAACTTCTCCCAAGACATCTTCAGTGCGGCAGGTTGAGTACGCTTTACCGATTCCCACCAGTAATCTGCCTCTCCTCGCAACATAAAGGTGGCAAATGGAACCTTTTACTCCTTGGAGCATCCCAAGACATCAAATATCTTGGTGATCTGCTTTATCCACGCTTCCACCCTAAGTGGTTTTGGCTCTTTAATAAACTCCGGTGGTCCCAGCTCCTTGAACTGTTTAGCGATGACCGTCCGAGAGTTTCCAGTGTTTCCACCTACATTTTGGACAGGAGCCGCTCTCGCCTGATGTTGGATGAATTGCATAAAGCCTCTGAACATTCCATCGTTCATCATTTGGTCAGTGTTGTTGTTTGCATGAGGATTATCGCCTTCCTGATGCACATTATCCTGTTTATTGATCTGTGGAGACTCAACGGTCTCATGTGCTCCATTTCTATTCTCAACATTCTCGGATGTCATTTTTAAATACTACCACAAAACAAGGGTTAATTGATATGCAACATATTATCCTTACACTCTGACCGACCAATTAAATACCAAATAAACTTAGGTAGGTCATACTAGCGAAGGAATTCCCCGTCTCTCCCCTCCTAGTTCTAGTCTCACATCTTAGCCAGGGATCATATCCCAAAGATTTGATACCAACTATGACACCTCCAAAATAGGTATACATCACCCATCTTGAGCCACCAAATACATGGTACAAAATACAAATAAAAACTTAATTATACAACTGTCGTGTAAAATACGACAAAACATATGATATGAGTTTTAATACAAATATTGTCATCTAGACAATATCCACACTCAATGGAGTCATCATTACATTTATTATCACACTATTTTATAGAATAGCGAGGACTATTAAAACAACCATCTGGATCGTCAATCTATTCCCCGACTCGTCCCAGCTATATTCTCATTTCCTGAATAGAACAGTGAAAGAAAGGGTAAGCTCAACTAGCCCAGTAAGAAATATTATAACTAAGATAATGCAGAATCATTCCAGCAGAATAACAGAAGAATTCACCGAAGCGTATGTAAAGACAAAAAGGTTATTCAGATGTAATAATAAAGAATGGAACCGTGTCACATAACCAAGCATGCACGGGATATTCCAATGTAATAATAAAGAATGGAATCGAAGTCAGAGCGTAATCAAGATTGCACGGATATTCCAACGTAATAATAAAGAATGGAATAACAACAAAATTCACCAGCATGCGATAGATCAAGACAAACAAAGTTATTCAATAGAATATTAAAGAATGGAATAACAACCCTTACAAGTATTGAAAGAAAATAACTCTCTTCATGAATACGAAAGAATAATACCCCTTACCTTAGAAAAATTGAATATTGGAGTAGTGAAGTAGCAGAATACTTTTCTTCTTTCTCTCTGTAGTTTCTCTCTCTAGAGTTTCAGTGAATTCGTAAGAAATAATGAAGGAATGAGCTTCTATTTATAGAAGAACTGAAAGTAGCTCTTGGTCTTAACGAATGGTCAAAATGACTCCTGATAATATTGAAGAGACAACAACTATTTGCGAAGGAGCAATTAACTCTTGAAAAACTGAAGGGACAAATAACTCTTGGAAACCCAGATTCCCCCCCCCCCCATTTTTCTTTCGTTGGCCCCACATATGGGCCCACCTTTTACGAAATTTCTACCGATTATTTTGAAAAATGGGTAAATGAGGGTGGTCTATAAAATAAGCAAAACTTCATAAAAATCATCTTAATAATTTTAACAACATTTATCACCATTCTTATAATTCACAATATTAATCGACCAGATCGTTCCCAGGAAAGAGGGGGCTTTCCAATAAGGATTTCTCCCTATTGACGCGCAATTAGGTGACCAAACCTCTCCTTGATAGAACTTCTAGACATCGTTAATATTGCAAATAATAATATTAATAACTTTATCGTCTCAATTATTGATTTAATAATATATAAATATTGACAATAATTGAATCAAATAACGTGAGATACTATGCAGCAATTACTGTAGCAATAATTGAACAAAACTGAGTGACTTCTCACGTAAGTATCAATAATCAATACCGTGTGCTACTATGCAACCACGCAGACATCTTGTATTTTTAACACCCGGTGTTTCAACAATTAATGGTAAAACTTCCATCGTTATTTTATATAAAAGATAATTTTGTCGTTTTAACTCGCATAATAATTTTTGTCAGGGTCCACTAATGATTATGTCGTTGTACTGAATATTCCTCTTAAAACGAATATTCCCCACCAATTCAATATTATATAACAACTTGCTTACTTTTTGCAAAAATTTTTAAATATTACCCACAACTATAACATTATAACAAATTCACACCTTAATATTCAAAATGATATTTATAGAAAATTCATCTTTATTCATAAAAGTTGGGGTATTACAACCTCCCTTCCTATGAAATTTCGCCCTCGAAATTAGGGTGCATTACCTAGTATGTTGAAGATGTAAGGATACCTTGATTTCATTTTAGATTCTAACTTCCGTGTCATTTCCTCAACATCGTGGTTTCTCCACAAAACTTTGACTTGAGGTATAACCTTGGAGCGTAAAATATGCTCCTTTTTATCTAAGATTTTAACAGAACCTCTTCATACGTTAAATCTTCTGCTATTTCGTCCGGTTCTAACTCAATAATGTGGTGCGGGTCTTTCATATATTTACGTAACATAGATATGTGAAAAACGTTATGAACACGAGACATACTTGGCGGTAAAGTGAGTCTATAGCCATTCGTTCCTACTCGATCGAGGATTAAAATGAGCCAATAAATCGAGGATTGAGCTTTCCTCTCTTTCTAAATCTCGTAACTCCTTTCCATGGAGCAACACGTAACAACACATGATCTCCAATATCAAATTCTACGTCCTTTCGATGAAGATCAAGATAACTCTTTTTGTCGATCTTGTGAGATTTTTATCGTTATCGGATCGTTTGAATCTTTTCCGTAGTCATCGCACTCAACTCGGTCCCAACAATGTTGCTTCACCCACCTCATCCCAAAGATACTGTAGAAACGACACTTTCTTCCATACAACGCCTCGAATGGAGCCATTTTGCCAATACTTACTTGATAATCTGTTGTTGTAGGAAAACTCCACCAATGGTAAGAACTTGTCCCAACTTCCCTTGAAGTCAAGGACACGTAGTCTTAATAGATCTTCAAGAGTTTGAATAGTCCTCTCCGATCGCCCGACCAATCTCGAGGATGATATGCCGAGCTAAATCAGAATTGCGCCATAGCTTTCTGTAAACTAACCCAAAATTATGAAGTGAATCTTGGGGCTCGATCAAAAACTATGGATACTGGCATACCATGCAATCTTATAATCTCATTTATGTATATACGAGAAAGACGCTCAAGTGTATAAGTTTCTCTAGGTAAGAAATGAGCTGACTTGGTCAATCTATCAATAATGACCCAAATCGCATCTATGCCTTGAGAAACCTTGGGAAGACCAGGCATGCGATAGACCGCACAGACAGGTTATTCCAACAGAATAATAATGAATGGAATAACAACCTTTACAGGTATTGAAAGAAAATAACTCTCTTCATGAATACGAAAGAATAATACCCCTTACCTTAGAAAAACTGAATACTGGAGTAGTGAAGTAGCAGAATACTTTTCCTTCTTTCTCTCTATAGTTTCTCTCTATAGAGTTTTAGTGAATTCATAAGAAATAATGAAGGAATGAGCTTCTATTTATAGAAGAACTGAAAGTAGCTCTTGGTCTTAACGAATGGTCAAAATGACTCCTGATAATATTGAAGAGACAACAACTATTTGCGAAGGAGCAATTAACTCTTGAAAACGGAAGGGACAAATAACTCTTGAAACCCAGCTTCCCCATTTTTTCTTTCGTGGGCCCCACATATGGGCCCACCTTTTAAGAAATTTCTACCGATTATTTTGAAAAATGGGTAAATGAGGGTGGTCTATAAAATAAGCAAAACTTCATAAAAATCATCTTAATAATTTTAACAACATTTATCACCATTCTTATAATTCACAATATTAATCGACCAGGTCGTTCCCAGGAAAGAGGGGGCTTTCCAATAAGGATTTCTCCCTATTGACGCGCAATTAGGTGACCAAACCTCTCCTTGATAGAACTTCTAGACATCGTTAATATTGCAAATAATAATATTAATAACTTTATCGTCTCAATTATTGATTTAATAATATATAAATATTGACAATAATTGAATCAAATAATGTGAGATACTATGCAGCAATTACTGTAGCAATAATTGAACATAACTGAGTGACTTCTCACGTAAGTATCAATAATCAATACCGTGTGCTACTATGCAACCATGCGTAGACATCGTATTTTTTTAACACCGGTGTTTCAAATAGCTTAATGGTAAAACTTCCATCGTTATTTTTATAAAAGATAATTTTGTCGTTTTCTTAACTCGCATAATAATTTACATTGAGGTCCACCAATGATTGTGCCGTTGTACGAATATTCCCTATTAAAACGAATATTTCTCGACCAATCGAATATTATATAACAACTTGCTTACTTTGCAAAATTTATAAATATTACCCACAACTATAACATTATAACAAATTCACACCTTAATATTCAAAAATGATATTTATAGAAAATTCATCTTTATTCATAAAAGTTGGGGTCTTACACTATTGTTATTCCATTCTTTATTATTATGTTGGAATAACCTGTCTATGCGAAGTACCGCATACATGGTGAAATTCTTCTGTTATTCCATTCTTTATTATTATGTTGGAATAACCTGTCTATGCGAAGTACGGCATACATGGTGAAATTTTTATGTTATTCCATTCTTTATTATTCTGTTGGAATATCCTGTCTGTGCGAATTACGCATGACCTGGTTCCATTCTTTATTATTCTGTTGAAATATCCTGTCTGTGCATATTACGCATGACCTGGTTCTGTTCTTTATTATTCTGTTGGAATAAATTGTATGTGCGGTCTATCGCATGCATGATGAATTCTTCTATTATTGCATTCTTTATTAATCTGTTGGAATAACCTGTCGGTGTGGACTACCGCATGCATGGTGAATGATCATTTGTATTCATTCCTTATTAAATTATGGAAATGATCCGCTCACGTGGATTCCGTATGGCGTGGTGAAAATTCATTCGTAGCTTCATATATTCTATTATACTCGTATGAGATATCATTTCTTTTTGTACTCGCCATGAAATATCATTTTATTTGGTATTTTATTTATGAGTTACTATTCACGGGTTACTATTCACCCTAAGCATTATTCACTAGTATTATTCACTCGAGGTATTCGGCACTTTTCGTGTTTTGAGTACTATTCACGAGTTACTATTCACGCAAGTTACTATTCATTCGAATATTATTCACTCGGTATTTGTCGTACTTTTCATGTTCGGGTACTATTCACTTATATACTATTATTCAAGTACTATTAACAAAGATACTATTCATGTGGTATTATTTATTTCGAAAAATATATTTCTTTTATGTCCAAATTATTTTTGGTACATGAATATTATTCTTAATTTTACTCTACAAAGCAAAGATCATGTCGATAATTTGAACGTTATTGATTTTCGGATAAATTAAATTATAAATCTTAAAATTTATCCTTGAACTTGTTTTATTGAATTATTATGTCATTATCATCACTTCATGCTTATATTGTGATGAAAGTCATCTTCGCCTTCTGCGTGTAAAGATGGACTTGGTATGATTATGACCTGTGGATTTTTCAGTATAATCATGACCGTAATGTGACGAATGATGTGGTGAAAGTCCTCATTAGCTTGCAGTAGTTCATTGATGGACAGTTGTTGGTATGATTATGACCGTGGATTATTCTAAGTATAATCTTGACTATTGATGATTACATGAATATCCTGGCCGTAGTGCGAGGATGATTTGATTTTATTTATTAAGTCGGGTCTCAAATGATAAAGTTGATGAAAACTTTTTTAAATCATAGAAGATAGTAGATTTTATGCTCTCTTCGACTCTTCTAATAGATTGTTTATTCCACCGCAGCTTGTTGATCTAAAACTTGTTGTCTATTATATTCTATCAATTGTTATATCGTTGAAGACTAAGGAAAATTTATTCGCATTATCTTAGTCATAATATTTCTTCTTGGGCTAGTTGAGCTCACCCTTCCTTTCATTGTTCTCTCGGAAAATGAGAATATAGCTAGGATTTAGCCTGGGAATGCAGTTGATGATCCAAAGATAAGTGGTTTTAGTAGTCCTCACTATTTCTACGGAATAATGTGATAATAATTGTAATGAGGACTCCATTGAGTGTGGATATTGTCTAGATGACAATATTCTTGTTTAAACTCTCGCCTATGTTTTGTCGTATTTTTTTACATTTCATCGTTGTCTAATTAAGTTGTATTTGAATTTACGTACCATGTATCTGGAAACTCAAAATGGGTGATGTATACCTGTTTTGGGGGCGTCACAGATTATGTATCGATTATACGGACCTGAACAAGGCATGCCCAAATGATTTCTATCATTTGCCCAATATAGACCAGTTGATTGACGCCACTTCAAGATATGGCATGCTGAGTTTTATGGATGCCTTTTTGGGGTACCATCAGATCTCAATGAGCAAGGAGGACATCCCGAAGACCAGTTTTATAACGCATCAGGATATTTATGCGTATTGGAAGATGACCTTATGGCTGTTAAACGCAGGGGCGACGTATCAGCGAATGATGAACTTCGTGTTCACAAGGCAGTTAGGCCGAAACATGGAGGTCTATGTGGACGACATGATTGTAAAAAGCATGTCAGTCCGAGACCATCTCGAAGACCTGAAAAGATGCTTTGAAACAGTCAGGAGACATAAGCTGCGTTTAAACCCGACCAAGTGTACCTTCGGATTGGGATCTGGAAATTTTCTAGGGTATCTGGTCAGCAAAAGGGGAATCAAAGTGAACACGAAGAAGATTCAGGCGGTCTTAGATATGAAATCCCCTAAATCTTACAAGGATGTTCAGAGGTTGACAGGTCGGATTGCTTCCCTTCGGAGGTTTGTGTCAAAATCAGCAGAGAGATGCCTGTTATTCTTTGATACTTTAAAGGGGCCAAAAAATGAGAAGAGTTTTCAGTGGACGTCGGAGTGTAAAGATGCGTCCCAAGGGATTAAATGATATCTGTCATGAGCACCATTATTGATGAAGTCGATCCCTTCGGAACCATTATACCTATATTTGGCTGCAAGCTCGATGGCAGTGGGTGCTGCACTGGTACGGGACAAAGGGAGAAAGCAGTTCCCAGTATATTACGTTAGCCACGTTTTTTGAGATGTAGAGACCCAACATCCGAACCTGGAAAAATTCTCCTTCGCCTTAATCATTGCAAGCAGGAAGCTTCGGCATTATTTCTAGGGTCGGTTGGTGGTGGTGTATACTGGATCGCCCATCAAGAAGAAAATCGTGACAAGCCGTAAGTCTCTGTCGGCATTTCCGTACGGGCGATGGAATTAACACAGTTTGCTTTAGAATATCATCCTCGAATAGCAATCAAAGGACAGGTTTTGGCAGACTTCATAGTAGAATGTTCATTCACATAGCCGGATGTGGGATCATTTACTGAAACACAACAGGTGCAAACGTCATGGACTTTCTATGTGGATGGGTCAGCAACTTTAGACATCAGCGGAGCAGGGGTTATTCTGACAAGTCCCAAAGGGTTCAAAGTCTAGCAAGCCATTCGATTTCAGTTCAAAGCCATAAACAACGAAGCAGAATATGAAACCATTCTAGCTGAACTTCAGTTGGTTCGAAGCTTGGAGGTTCAGAAGTTAGTTATCTACAGCGATTCTCAACTGGTGGTCAAGTAGATATCTAGGGAATATGAGGCTCGGGGGACAAGAATGACAAGATACCTAGCCGAGTTAAAGGAACAACTCGCATACTTCGCTTCGCATAGTTTCCAGGGAGTTGATCGGTCAGATAACACAGTAGTAGATGCTTTGGCCCGATTGGAAACAACCGAAGCGAGTTCCTTCAATGGTTTAGTATATCTAGAAGTGTTAGAACACCCCAACATCCCGAAGGTGGATGTCTTAGCTTTGGATCGGCTGGACTGCTGGCTCACCCCATACATCTCATACCTAGCTGATGGGGTCCTACCTTCAGATCGCATCTATGCGAAAACGATCAAGCATAGGAGCTTAAATGTGAGACCCCGAATTTTATGAAATAAAAGTATTTAAATTTTTTTCTATTTTGGTAAATAGCACGGTATTGATTATTGATGCTTATGTGATAAGTCACCGCTTTTGTTTTATTGGTATTATTAATGTAATAAAATGTAAAAGCTTTTATATATAAAATGTAATACTTTTATAAAGTTATTCTACAAATAGAATATATTATATTCTATTGTGCATAGTGTTTTGCATAATAAAATCTTTTTATATAAAATGTAATACTTTTATAAAGTTATACATTTTATTAGACAATAATTAGAATATATTATATTTTATTATGCATAGTGTTTGCATAGTACCTGATAGTGTTTGCATAGTAAAATCTTTTATAAAGTTATTCGTTTTATTAGATTATAAATAGAATATATTATATTTTATTTAAAAGATTTTGCTTTAAATATGGATCGTCAGATTAAAGTAAATCAATCTGGACCATGAGTTAGTTATTATGCAGTCTATTTTTCTATAAATAGAATTTCATTCCTTCATTATTTCTAACGAATTCACTGAAACTCTAGAGAGATAAACTATAGAGAGAAAGAAGAAAAGTATTCTCGCTACTTCACTACTCATATATCCAAGATTTTCTTCTTAAGGTAGGGATATTATTTGTTATACTCATATAAGGGGTATTCTTTTCTTTCTTATTCATGAAGATAACTTCGTTATTCCATTTTTTATTATTCTCATTGGAATAACTTTGTATCTGCTGGATACCCTATACTTGGTGAAATTCTTTCATTATTCCATTCTTTATTATTATGTTGAATAACATGTTTATGGCACCGCATATACATGGTGAAATTCTTCTAATATTTCGTTCTTTATTATTCGCTTTAATATCCTATTCGTATGCTTACGCCTTGGGATTCGGTTCCATTCTTTATTATTCTGTTGGAATATCCTGCTCGTGCATTTTACGTCGGACTGGTTCCGTTATTTATTATTCGTTGAATATCTCGTCAGTCGTATTATTACCGACCGGGTTCCGTTATTTAGTATTCTCGTTGAATAACTCGCTCATGCTAAGTACCGCATGCATGGTGATTTTTGTTATTAATCCATTTTTATTATTCTGTTGGAACATCCTCGCATGCGTAATTTCACTCGACCTAGTTCCGTTATTATTATTCTGTTGAATAACTTTATGCCTATGGCAATACCGCATGCATGGTGATTTCTTTTGTTATTCTATTCTTTATTATACTCAACAAGTTAAAGTTTTGACTTATATACTCCATGAAATTAGTGGAATATCCTTGATATTTGCGCTTCATCCAAAGATTCTTTTCATGAAAATATTCTTTCCGAGCATTCTTGAATTTTACTCCACAAAGAAATATCATGTTGACAATTTGGACGTTATTAGTTCCTGGATAAATTAATTCTTGAACTTGTTTTATTGAATTCTTATATCATTGTCATCATCCTCATGTTTATATTATGTTGAAAGTCATCTGTATTCTGTAGTGCATAGATGGACTTGGTATGATTATGACCGTGGATTATTCGGTATATAATCATGACCGTAATGTTACAAAATGATGTGAAAAAAATCCTCATTAGCCCATAAAGTGCATTGATGGACGCTTTTGGTATGATTATGGCTATGGATTCTCTTCTACCAAAGGTGCAAAGATGAATTATTTTATGACATGATCAGATCAGTTGATGAAAACACGATTATCTTTGGCCCGTAGTGCATGGATAATTCGTGGTCGGATACTAATGAATATCCTTGGCCCAGTAAAGCGTGGATGATTCGATGATGTGGATTAATTATCGAGCTAAGTCTCAGCGATGAAATATTAATTCATGGATGTGATAATAATGAATATCTTTGGCCGTAGTGCACGGATAATTCGAAGATGTGGATTATTTATTAAGCTGAGTCTCAGCGATAAAATATTGGTTATACACTTTTAATTTGTAGAAGATAGTAGATTCATGTTCTACTTGACTTTTCTAAAATACAGTTGTATGTCTTTGACTTGTAATGCAAAGATGAATTGTTAATGAATATATTTGGCCGTAGTGCAAAGATGAATTTATTAGTATGATTATGAACAAGAATTGTGATTTGGTATAACCATAATTTTTGATGTTTCAGGTGAAGATAGGTGATGAAAATTATCTTCGTCTTGGGTACAAATAGGAATTTAGAATCACAATTGTGATTATGAGTTATTCACATGATCGTAGACGGGAATTGTTGATTGATGTTACAGGGATAAAACATTATTGGTGGACTTTTAACATAGAGAAGATAATAGACCTTATGGTCTATTTGACTCTTCTAATGGATTGCTCGTTCCGCTGCAACTATGGTTAAAAAGTTTTATCATCTACCATATGTTCTAAATCTCTGATTTATTATTGATGAAAGCTATTGATAATTTAATTATCTTTAGTCATAATATTCTTTACTCATTAGTTGTGCTCACCCTTCCCCGCTTCACAATTCCTTTCTGTGTAATAAGAGTTGTTGCTTAGTAAAGAGTGTTGTCGGGTCGAGCGGGAATAACAGGGAATAGAGTGTTGGTCTCTAGTCATGGAGGTTCTCCCTAAACAAGTATAGAAAAGTGTGTTGTATTCTATACAACATTTAGTAGTTATATTTGGTGAATCAAATAGGGTGAGGTGAACCCAACTTTGGAAGGGTGTTTTGCCACTATCATACAAGATGTCTAATGACATACAACCTCGTGTTATCATAAAATAGGGTTGTGCGCATCCACTTGCTGAGTATATCTACGGGCACTACCTATATGATCTTGGAGTTTCTTTGAAATATAATATTCACTTGGAGATAGTGGAGATAGTCATATGTCAAGAGAAGACTCACCATTGGAAAGAAGATGATAGTAATCTTCTCGTTTTTCTTTGGGGTCTATTGGGTCAACCAAGGATAATTCTGTGGCCATATGATATCTATTATAACCTAGATGTATGGCCTCCCATGTACGAAGGTTTCCTTGAGCACTTCCCAAAGATTTTAATTTCTAAAACAGTTTTTGACTATACTTTTATGTAAAGTACCATTGTAAGGTTGTGGTCAAGGCACCATGAGAGTTACATACATTTGTATTAAAACTCATAGTTAACTGTGGTCGTATTCTACATGACAGCTCAACAGTTGTATAAATGAAGTTGTATTTGAATTTTTTACCATGTATCTGACGACTCAGAATGGGTGATGTATACCTAATTTTGGGGGCGTCACATTAAATTTCATCCTTATCGACGGAGACTTATACCGAAGGGCTTCTAGTTCTCCACTCCTCAAGTGATTAACACCTTCAGAAGTAGAGTATACACTTCGGGAAGTACATAAAGGGATTTGTGGAGATCACATTGGGGCCAAATCATTGGCATACAAAATTTTGAGGCAGGGATACTATTGGCCAACCATCTTTCAGGAAGCCAAAGATTTCATCAAAAAATGTTCTAAATGTCAACTGAATAGTTCCATCCCTCATCAGCCCCCCGAAGAGTTGTATTCGATTTTATTCCCTATTCCATTTGATATATGGGGGATCGATATCTTGGGGCCACTGCCGAAAGCCAAAGGGCAAGTCAGTTTCGTGATCATAGCCATTGACTATATGACCAAATGGGTCGAAGCTAAACCTCTACAGAAGATCACCGAACAAGAATGTCTCAATTTTTTTAAAGAAGGTGTTGTTTATCGGTTCGGCATCCCGATAGCTTTGGTCTCAGATAACGGAAGAAAATTCGTGGGGTCAAAGTTTAAAACTTTTTGGAAGGAGTTGGGGATTCAACACAGAAAGACTTCAGTTGCTCACCCTCAGTCCAATGGTCAAGTAAAAGTCACCAATCGAATTCTCCTCAACGGTATCAAGATAAGATTGGAGGAATTGAAGGGTCGATGGCCTGAGGAATTGCTCAGTGTTTTGTGGGTCTATTGGACTACTCCGAGGATGACAACTGAGGATTCACAGTTCAGATTGGCCTACGAGACTGATGCAGAACCTCTTGAGATCGGGTCTCCTACACTTTGGGTCAGTCAGTACAAAGAGTTATACAATGATAACGGCCAAAGACTAAATCTGGATCTCCTGGAGGAGGTTCGGGAGTCAGCTCTGGTACGGTTAGCTATTTATCAGAAGCGCACTACCCGACATTATAACTAGAAGGTCAAATAAAGAAGGTTCGAGACTAGAGATTTGGTGCTTCGAGAGTCAGAGGCATCTACCCCCCAGAATACGGGCAAGCTGATGCCGAACTGGGAGGGGCCTTATGAAGTAGTAGAGGTGTCGAAGCCATGTACTTACCGGCTTTGAGCAATGGATGGATCGAAAGTAAAGAATACATGACATGCTGGAAGACTTAGAAAAGATTACCAGTAAAAGTTATGTCATTCTTTCCTTCATTTATGTAAATCATGCTATTTATCAATGAAATAAATGAGAATTTCTCTTCGGGAAAACTTTGTACTTCATTTATAATCATAAGCTTTTACAAATCCGATCAGACAAGCTTTGGATAAAAACCGATCAGAAAGTTAGAAATAACATAACTGATCGGTAAAAAATACGAGCATAACTGATCAAGAAAATTACAGACAAAGAAAAGTTATGTACTTCATATATCCATAAGTTTTTATAATTCCGATCAGACAAGCTTCGAACTAAACCGATCAGAAAGTTAGAAACAACATAACTAATCGGTAAAAGTTTCAAGCATAACTGATCGAGAAGGTTACAAACAAAGGAATGAAAAAGGATTACAAAAATTACAAGTAAAAAACCTAAAAGAAAACTACTCTTTAGGACCCCCATCTTCAGCTTCAGATTCCTCGTCAGAAGAATCAAGAACGCCAGCATCGAGCCCAGCGGCTTTCATCTTCGCCCAGCGGCTTCAGCAAACTAAAACATGATCTTCTCGGTCAAGGCTGGGGATTCTTCGTACTCTTCGATGGCACGCTGCTTGACTTCGGCACATTCTTTCCCTAAGGTGTTGTTTTCCTGAATCCAGTGCATCATCTTGCTGTGCATTTCGATAAACTTGTTCTCAAGGGCATGAATGGCCTTCTCATGATCCTTGTTTTCTTCTGACAAGATATCTTTCTCTTGGATAAGTTTTTTGGCATGATTGTCAAGACTGACGAACTCCTGTTGTAGAAGGGAATACTGCTCCTTGAGCTCATCGGTCTGATGTTCAGCCTTAGTCACATTATTTTGGGTATCGGCATGAAGATCCCTTTCCTTCTTCAAGTCCGACTTCAGACCCCGAACCTCGACTCCGAGAAATTCCACATTAGTCTTCAATTGAACCTTTTTTTTAGTGGAATGGGCCAGAGGCGGAACGGCTCGAGCGAGGATAGAATTGGCCTACAGTTAAGTGAAAGAATGCATCAGTCATGATGAACAAAGGATTATTAAAGGAAATGTTTTAGTTTATCGGGTTTACCTGACACTGGGCCTTGATGTACACCACTAGATATTCTTCAGATGAATACCCCCTTAAACCGCTTATCATCTCCGGGTAGTTTAAAGTGTTTGAGCTGGGCAAAGGGGAAGACCTCCGAAGGACTCCTCGGCCAAAAGGCCTTCGGTGTCCCTGGTGAAGAGCTCAATTCAGTTGCCTTGGAAGTGGGTGTCGAAGTTGGTAGAGGATCGGCCTCCACGATTGGCAGTTTGGGCTCTTCGATTAGATGCGCCCTTTTGGATTGAGGTCCGAGAGTGTCCTCTTCTGTCTCCTTTGAATCCCCAAGGACTGTCACTGGTACAGGAGCAGGACGGGTCGGCTTCAGAGCGACCGAAGAAGATGGCTTGGAGGGGCCCTTGGTGGGAGGAGGCCTCTTCTTAGTCTTCTTCAACAAATCCATCTTCTCCGCCCAATCCATCTTTAGCAAATTTTTATTGGCAGGTGTGGCGGTGGAGGTGTTCGGAGGGGCTGGACCCGATGCAGAACCATTTGAGGGTTCTGCAATCGGGATGGTCTCTTCGTCAGGACAATCGTCTGTGGCCAAGGCTTAATGGGCTCGACGGGACCAAGGCAGAGGCACCAGGATCCAAGAAATTTCTGCTTGAAAAATTGTTACTACAAGACAGATAAGATAGTCAATAAAGAATAATAGAAGAAAAAGTTAAGGCATGAAAGGGTTTGGAGGTTATAACTTATGGCATGTTTGTAGAGCCAGGCCTCTTTGGATACGACCCCAAACCCCAGTCAGTCTTCTGCAGGAGTTTGTAAAATCTCTTGAAGGCGTAGACCCGATCTGTCGAGAATTTGAACACCTTTGAAATGGGATCTTCGGGGCTGGCCCAGTTTGGCAAGAGTTTGAGGTCGGTCCCCTTCATGAAGAACCACTGCGGATGCCACCCTTTGTTGCTGGAAGGGGTCTTCATAAAGGTGGCTCGGCCGGCCACACGATTAAGTTGCCGAAGGCCAGGTTCCTTGGACTTGACAACGGTGAACAAAATAAAGAAAAAGTCCAGGCCAGGGGTGATGCTAGCCTCCTGACACAGGGCTATAAAACTAATCAGGTGGATATACGAGTTTGGCACTAGTTGTGCGAACCCGATCCCCACGAAACAAAGAAATGATGAGATAAACTCCTTAGTTCCCAGTAGGCACAATATAGATATAGAAGGGGGGTTGAATAGATCCTTTTAATTTAAAATACTTTTCTCGTTTATTTTATATTGCTAATGATTTAGCATATGACAAACATAAGAATCTTTTCAAGCACAGCGGAATAAGTAAAAGATCCCCTTCATTGATATATTCATAATCATACATACATTGTTCTTAGAGTTAGTTCGGTTATAAGCAATTAAAACATACATAGCAGTTATAGCAGTTAATATACATAATGTAAATGATATAAAGTAAAAGACACAGGGGATTTTAAGTGGTTCAGAGACTCAAGCTCCTAATCCACTCTTCTGCTTTCAACTAGCAGGATTTCTACTAAGGAAGGGCACCACCCTGAATCACTAAGATTCCTTCAAGGCCAGTATCCTTGGGACTTCAGTTCACTAAGAACTCTTCAGCCAGTAGCCTCGGAACTTCTCTTGTTCCCTAGGAACTCTTCAAGCCCAGCAGGCTTAGAACTTCATTTAGTCCCTCCGGACAAGGACCCCTCAGGCCCTGGCTTCTTGTTATTGTTGTTTGTTGTTGTTGTTGGTGCTGAGCTACTAAGATGTCTTTAAGCTTGATCATCTTTTGTAATTAGCATCTTGATGTGGTCCTCTTTGCATTCTGCTTTGAGTCTGGACCACATCTTCTTTGGTGCAGCTGATCTTCTTCTGTTCTGCTCATCTTCATATAGTATCAGATGTGCACCATCACCATTTCATGAACATTTCTTAACATGTTGGCAGACATGGTTATGCACTTGCTCTGGTTCAGCTTTAGGTTCATGGTGAATCGTAGAGTGGCTCTCAGGATCTTCCTTGTGCTTTGCCACTCTTCTGAATGTTATCTTCTTGTTCTTCTCGGCTCTTAGCTTAGATGCCAATTCAAGTGGCATTCTCATCTTTATTGAGTGAAGCTTTGGTATGTTCAAGTCCTTCTTCAAAGCTGCTTCACTTCCTCCTTCGTAATATCACTGTCACTGAGACTTGTTCTGTTAAACTCAGGTGGAACTCGTAAAGTCAACGTTAGCATTCTACCAACTCAACAAATCTATAACATAGCAATGATCAGCAACTCTTGATCTTTGAAACTCTGTTGATTTATACTCCTTCCCAATCTTCCCGTTGCAAAGTAGCCATTGAAAGCTCTTTGATTTTCTTCGCAGATCTCGAGTTATTTGGTGTAGACTGCAGATGTTACATGACATCCCCTTTTCTGACTTTCTGACACTGTAGTCTACTGTTTCACTTACCCCGTCAGAGATGTCACTCTGATGTCTTGGGCAGCTCAACGACTTTATTTCCTCATTCAGATTTCTTGATCAGAGGTTGTCCTTTTGCATCGATGCTCTCAATAAGCTATTATTCGAATCCCAACCTTTAGATTGAACTGTTGCCAATGCTTCAATCTTCGGATGACTAAACTCTATGATTCTGATGCATGCTTTCTTAGACCTGATCGTAGTGTCTTGTTTATTGCCCATTTGACATGTAGAGAACGATCTTTGAATAGTGTTCCATTGATCTTCAGTGTAGAACACCTCTTTCTTCTATTGTGCAGTGCTTCAACAATTTTATTTTCTTTGACTGCTCTCAGATACTGATGGCTTGACTCCTTGTTCTGGCCCCTTCTGAATTGCAAGACACTTCAGATTTGTGGTATGTCCAGCTCACTTTCTCCTTGTGATCTCCCATTCACTTATCATCAATGGACTGACCCAATTCTTAATTAATTTAGCCTTGTTCTTCAGAAGCTAACTAGTATCTCTATGTACACTCCATCAAATCTTTCTTTGTTTGGAAAACACTAAGATCCTGGTTGCTTTCAAGATCGTCGTCTTCTATTTACTTGATAGCCACTGCACTTACTGACTTTCCTTAGTCAGATACTAAAGTCTTCTTCTGTTCAACTTGTGGAAGACTTCATCTCAAACGGCTTCACGACTCAATCTGGATGTTGATTGAGTTGGTGCTTAGATCTTCTGTTAGCCTACATGTCATTCGTTGAGTACTTTCTGGTTTTCTTTAGGTGGGATGTATCTTTGCAGTACCAACCAGAGGCTTCATTCCTTTGGATATTCTGGGAGTGCTCATTTGTTGAGAATCGTATTTACTCTATGATTCTTGCCTTGGCATTATGAGCACATCTGTTGAGGTCTTAGTTCTGCACTCTATGATTCAGCTTCAGCTGTGCAGACACTACGACTCCGAGATCAGATCTTGACACTCTATGATTTCAGTCGTTGTACTTGTTGTCTTCATCTGATCTTGCTCGACTACGATCTCTGCCTCTGATACGATTAGTAGACTTTACGACTCCGAGTGTAGTCTATGATTCTTTACTTGACTTCCGCAAATGCTCGGTCGGCTCGTAGGCAGACTGTCTCTACGATTCTGAACATGACTTCCTCAAACAGACTACTATCCAGAGAAAGTTCTACTCGACACCACGATCCTTCCTCATCTCTCCCGATAGCTCATTTAACTCCGAGATCTACTATCTTGCATACTACAATTTCGCTACCGATAGCTCTTTAGTTTTCTTCGACTCTCTCAGGCGGACTCACGATTTCAGTGCAAAGGTTTGACGATCAGACAAGCCTATCTATTACATCATTAGATCAACCTAACATACTTGATCTTTCTATATTTATAGTCCTTATACATCATTTCTTTTAAAGGACTTTACAAAGCTGTTTTGCTTATGTAGGATCAACCTAATATTTTTGATCAATTTATTCTAAGTCCTTGTACATATGTTTCTATTATCTATCAAAGGACTTTACAGCTTTTCTTAATGCAAGCATACTTGCATATTCATTCATATATATCATAATCAAATCATATATAAATAGGAATATCATTCACATGTTTATTCCTGACAATCTCCCCCTATTTGATTATGACAAAAACAATAAGTGCATATGCATGTTATGAATGAATCTTATATATAGTGAGCAGCTGTATTTCTAAAACAGATAATCATGAATGCCATTTATAATAATATGGATTTTAATACACTATGACATTTCTACATCCTGGATCCAGAACATACCTAATGATTAGAGATATACCTCTTTGGCTCCATGTGTGTTTCCAGGATGTCTGTTGATCAACTATTCATCTCTTTGATCTTCTTGCACTTGCTCACCCTGGGATGTTAACTTCATTTCTTTTGTCTGCTCCCCCTCAGATGTATTCTTCTCTTCTTCTTCTTCTGGCTCTCCCTCAGCCTTTGCAAACACAGGCTCATCATCCTTTGGTTCCCCCTCAGATGATGACCCAGCTTCTTTTTCAAATGTCTTCTTCTCTTGTTTCCTTCTGCTCTTCTTGCCCTTTCTTGAATGCCTCTTACTGTGCCTCTTTTTCTCCCCCTTTTTGTCATTAATCACTTGAGAGAGTTGTTCAATGTTGGACATAAGTTGCTCCATCAGATAAGAGGAGTTAGCAACTTCAATCTTGAGTTCTTGTTGGCTCAGCTCAAGTTGCACGGAGAAAGACTGATTCATGTTGTCAATCTTATCAGAGAGGATTTGGAGTTTCTCTCCATTGGGCTTTTGTGCTCGTAGAGCTTCTGCCTTCTGATCATTTATGGCCTTCAGATAGATGTGATCTCTCTCTTTGATTTTGAGAGATACATCAGCCATGGTGGCTTAAAGTCTGTCTTGAACTGAGTTATCTCCTGTTGCTGATAACCTCTTTGACTCTTCATTAATTAGAGATATTTTCTCAATCAGCTCATCCAAATTCTTCATCAGCTCCTGCTCTATAGGAATTTGGTCATCTGGTTGGGCAGCCTCTTGTTGAACACCAGATTAGACTCTACGATTTTCATCCTTGGATAGATTTTCGAAAGTGTTGAGAATCTGAAAAATCGTTGAGTACCAATCGTTATTGGAGGATGAAGGAATATAGGGCAGCAGTGTTTGAGCAGATGGAGGCTTCTGATTTTGGATTTGAACACCATCAGTAGTAGAGTAAACAGACTCTACGATTATCTCCTTGGTTATGATCCTTCTTCCTTCAGAGTCCACTCTACTATCATAAGAAATATAGTGGTTGCCAGCATGTCTGTAGACTTTGTAGTGGGGCTGGTCTTTGATCATCATTGTTTCATAACTCTTCAACTTTGGGAAGTTCTGAGCCACCAGGTCTAGGCTTAGAATTTCTGGAAGTACTTCTGGTGGTTCATTCGAGGCTTCCACTTCTATTCTTCTATTACTCCCAACTGGAGAGATGACATGATAGTATTTTGGTTCCTCTGATTCCTGATGTGCAGAATCAGAATCTTTCTCTATTTTTTCTCTTTCTGAGCCTGAATCATTCTGATCAGATTCATCAGTGAATCCTTCTTGTTGATTTTCATTACCTGAACCTTCTTCAGCAATATCTTCCTTGGATCCATCCTCTTCATCACTAGTCCCACCTTCAGCACTTTCTTCCTTTGATTCAGATTCATCATCACTTACTTCAATGACTGCAGTAGAGTAATCACTTTTCTTCTTGGAGGCAAATTGAGCAAGTAATCTATAGCTCTTCCTTCTTCTTGGGGGTTCAGCTATGGGAGAGTTAGACTCTTCTTCTTCTTTAGACTTTGAGGCCTTTAAATCATCAGGCAAACTTCCTTGATGTTTATCATTGGCAGGGGCAGGTCCTTCTTCTTCCGAATCAACATCATTTGACCCATCATCTTGGCTTATTGGAGCATTTGCATTTGGAGATGCAGTTGGGTCATCTTGTACCTTTTCTTCATCATCAGAGTGAATGCTCTAAAAGTTAGCCACAGGGCTTGTGCATTCTTCTTCATCAGCAGATTCTGCATTTTCTTCCATGAGTCCAGCTTCAATTTCATTGCTGGATTCGTTCTTTGGGGATTCAGTCTTGAGACCATCATTTCCCTTCTCTTCTTCTGACTCTACATTCTCTTCTTCGTCAGATGTACTTTCTTGGGAAACTAGGGCATGCTTGTTTACCACCTTAGCTTTCTTCCCTGATGGCCCTTGAAGCAGTCTGTTACTTCTTCTCTTTGTGGTCTCTGGTGAAGTTAAGACCTTTTCACCTTCATCTTTGTCTTCGATGGAGAGACTTCTTAGTGGGGCCTCAATTTTCTTCACACCCTGGATCTCTTCCTTTCTGGTGTGGCTTCCACTGATGCAAAGTCACCAGACTCAGAACTCCCCACCTCTTTCGCTTTCCTCTTCTTTATAGAGACCTTGCTTCTGCTCGCAGTTGTTGTTAGCCTCCTGTTTTCCATTGGGTTCTTCTTCTAGTTCACGAACAGTTGTGGAGACATCACTTTATGAATATTTAGAGGCTCTCATTCATCATCCTTGATTTTGCCTCCCAGCTTCTTCTTCATCACAATACTCAGCAGTCTTCCATGAAAGACCTTTGTCAGGGGTCTGTCTGTAGACTTCTTCATCTCAGCCTTTTCTACCCATTTGGAGATCTGATCGAACAAGATAGCTCCAAAGTTGATTCACTTTTGTAGAACTATTGTAGACATAATCTTCAACTGCTGATCAAGCATAGTGTCATGTGCAGTGTCCTTGCATAGTATACATTTTCCCACTATCTCAGCAAAGAAATCAAATTCCTCAGGAAACTCCTTTTTCTTCATGTCCTTCAGATTAGGGTTTCTTTGGTACCCCATAATCTCCTTTGCTCGCTCAGTGTCGATCTCATCAAAGTTTTCCAGTCCTATGTCAGGAAAAACTAAGCATTGATTGATATCAGATGATTTCAGCTTTGGAGACTGATCTTTAACCTTGGTTGAAAGGGTTCCGGTATTTATGGATTCATTTGAGTAAAACTCTTTAACAAGTTCAGTATGTACTCGAGTGCTTGCCTCAAGACAATCTGAGAATCCAGCTTTCTTCACAAGTTCAAGAATATCTCTGAACTTCTTTTTGGATTTCTCAAATAACTTGGTTCCGAGCTGAATGCCAGTGATTACTCGCCAATCTTCCATTTGACTGATTCGAGGAATATGGGTATTGATTCAGAGAGATTTATAAGAGATAGCTGATTGTGATTTTGGCAGGGCTCTGGAGGTTTAATTGATTTTGGCTTCTAAAAGGATTCTAGGGTTTGAAAATGTGAGGGAGAAAGATTGGATAGTTTTTGGTAACTGGCTAAACATTTTGAATTTATCTTTATGGCAGTTCCTTCTGATTCTGTATAATCAGTGATGTGTAAACCAACCATTGGTTGCACGATGTCCAATAATGAGCTGTAACTCCCCATAAACTTTTCAGTTATATATTTCTTTTAAGAGAATAGACTTTTAATTGACGTGGATTGACCGTTGACCTTTTTGGTCGTAGAGTAGCTTGGTGAGATAGCTATGGACTCTACGTTTTCTTTGTTGACTCAACGATCTACTTCTGAGAGATGCTGTAGTGGATGGTTTTGGCAATAATCCTCATCTTGAAACTGCATAGCTTGACCACTGTTGTATCCAATACCAGTTTGGGCACTTAAGTTTTGAGGTGCATTTGTATGATATCTTTCCAAGCTGTATTCGAACTTATCTCCTCTTAATCTGAATGGTTGAGCAATTTTCCGGTTCTTCCAAGCTCCTCATGAGCTAGAGTATCCTTTGGTAAGACTGCAATTGTTGAGTCTGCTTCCATGATCGCTGAGGTTTCACTACGATCGTTGAGGTTGCATCACGATCATTGAGTTCTCTTCAAACTCTACACTACAATCGTTGACTGTCTTGGTCCTTGAGATAAACTTGATCAAGCAATCCTTCTGGGTTAAGGTAGCTCAGGAAGGGCCAACCTCTTAGAGTGAGCTAAGGGTCAGGTTTGTCCCTGAGGCGCTTTCTAGATGAAATACTTTAGAAGCGATTTGCACGGATATCTCATTTAACCTTTTCTGGTGGGGAGGTCCTCTACCAACTTAAGACAATTGCATTTGTTGTAATCGTGGTGTCCTCCTGCTTTTACACTACGATCAGATGTTTGATCGTAGGCACTCCATGATTTTGAGTTGGGTGGCTGATAGGTTATCAGTAGTACATTTTGAGACGTTCCTACTGATTATGGATCTTTATTTTGTTCATCAGCCACAAAGTTTTGGGACTCTGTAGCTGGTAAATTTCTTCATAGTATATCTCAGTGATGTTGTTCCTTAACAGATCATTGATTCCCCATGTTTATACTGTCTTCTCAGTGAGGAGTGATTTCCTCTTCTTCATGTGCATTAGAAGGCATCTTTACATGTCTCTTTCTAACTGGAATCACCACTGACAATTAAATTTGTTTACATCGTAGACATGGATATCTCCAGGACTGATCATTCTACGATCATTTGACAACTGTGACGCTCCCAAAATAGGTATACATCACCCATCTTGAGTCGCCAAATACATAGTACATAATTTAAATACAAACTTTTTTGATATAGTACGATAAAACGTAGCTGAGAGTTTCAACACGGATAATGTCTCATAGAGAGTATACAAACTCAAATAAAGTCCTCATTACAATTATTATCATACTATTTCACATAATAGTGAGGACTACTATAGCCACCTATCTGGACCATCACTCTGTTCCCCGACTAGTCCCATCTATATTCTCATTTTCTAAAGAGAACAATGAAAGCAAAGGGTGAGCTCAACTAGCCCAGTAAGAAATATTATGACTAAGATAATGCAGAATAAATTATCGTTAGCCTTCAATAGTGTTAAACTAATAAAATACAATAAACACCAAGTTTAACTGCAGCGGAAAAAGCAATCCATTAGAAGAGTCAAGTAGAGCATGATATCTACTATCTTCTATGATTTAAAAAGTTTATCATCAGCTTTTATCATTTGAGACTCATTAAATAAATAATCCACATCATCGAATTATATACACTTTTCTACTACCAAGGATATTCATTAGTATCACCAATGGTCATGATCATACCAACAACTGTCCATCAATGCACTACGGGCCAATGAGGACTTTTACCACATCATTTATAACATTTTGAGTCATAATTATACCGAATGATCCCTGGTCATAATCATACCAATCAACAGTCCATCTATGCACTATGGCCAAAGATGACTTTCATCATAATATAAGCATGAGGATGATGACAATGATATAAGAATTCAATTAAACAAGAGCAAGGATAAATTTTAAAGATTTATAATTCAATTTATCCAGAATTCAATAATGTCCAAATTATCAACATGATACTGCTTTATGGAGTAAAATTCAAAAATAATATTGTATCAAAAATAATTTGGATAGAAAAGAAATCAATTTTTGTCATGAATAGTACCCCGTGAATAGTACTTCGTGAATAGTACCTCGTGAATAGTACTTTGTGAATAGTACCCCGTGAATAGTACTCCGGCATGAAAAGATTAAACTTTAACAAGAATGTTCATAAAAATATCCTTGTGAATCGATACTAGATGAAGCACAAATATCAAGGATATTCTACTAATTTCAAGGAGTATAGAAGTAATACTTAACAACATGAGTGTAGAATTCAGAATCTGAAACGAAATAATATTACTTACATACTACAGAGTATGGAAGAAAATATTATTTCATACGAATATTGAACAAAAATAATATCCCTATATGAATACGAAAGAAATAATAACCCTTATCTTAGTAGAAAATTGGCTACTGGAATAGTGTAGTAACAGGATACTCTTCTTCTTTCTCTCTGATTCTCTCTCTATAGAATTCTCTTGTGAGTCGTAGTGAATTGGTGAGAATGAAAGAAGAATTAAGCTTCTATTTATAGAAGATTTCTAGTTTAGCCCTTGCAATATGAAAAGGCAAGTGGCTTGACGATTGGTGATGTGAAAAGAAAAGTGGTTTGACACATGTAGTGTGAAACAACAAGTGGTTTGATGCCTATAATGTGAAACAACAAGTGGTTCGACGCCTGTAATGTGGAACGACAATTGGTTCGACGCCTGTAATGTGAAACGACAATTGGTTTGACGCCTGTAATGTGAAACGACAATTGGTTTGACGTCTGGTAAAGGCAATTACTATTGACGAAAGTGACTCTTAGATGATGACATATGGGCCCCCATAAAATAAACCAAACTTACCCCAAACGTCTCATAACAGACTTCTTATTTATAACAAGGTTTGAATAAATATTACCACAAATTATTTTATCTTCAATCAACACATATTTAATCTTTTAATAATTATTCATCATTAATATTATAACTCACAATATTTAACAACCAGATCATTCCCGTGAAAGAGGGGCTTTCCGATAATGATTTCTCCTATTGGCGGCAGTAATTAGGTGACCAAACCTCTCCTCGACAGTAACTTTCTAGACATCGCCTATATTGCAAATAATAATATGAATAACTTTGTCGTCTCAATTATTGATTTAATAATATAAAATATTATACAGATGATACTGTGATAATAATTGAATCAATAATATGAGATACTATGCAGAATTATTGTAGCAATAATTGAGTATAATTGATTGGCTTCTTCACGTAAGATCAATAATCAATACCGTGTGCTACTATGCAACCACGCCAGACATCGTATTTTTACCACCAGATATTTCAACAGATAACGGTAAAACTTTCGCCGTTATTTTTATAAAAAAGATATTTTTTATCGTTTTCTAACTCCGACAATAATTATATTGTGGGGTCCACAAATGATTGTGTCATCGTACGAATATTCTTCGACAAAAAGAATATTCCCCGACCAAACGAATATTTTATAACAACTTGCTTACTTTGCAAAATCTATAAATATTACCCACAACTATAACATTATATCAAATCCACACCATAATATTCAAAATGATATTTAGAGAAAAATAATCTTTATTTATGAAAGTTGGGGTCTTACAACCTCCCCTTCTTATGAAATTTTTTCCTCGAAATTAGGGTACATACCTGGTATATCGAATAGGTGAGGATACCTTGACTTCATTTCTGATTCTAACTCCCAGGTCATTTCCTTAACATCGTGGTTTCTCCACAAAACTTTGACTTGAGGTATAACCTTGGAGCATAGAATATGTTCCTTCTTATCCAAGATTTTAATAGGTACCTCTTCGTACATTAAATCTTCCGCTATTTCGTCTAGTTCTAACTCAATAATGTGGTTCGGGTCTTCCACATATTTACGTAACATGGATATGTGAAAAACGTTATGAACACGAGACATACTTGGAGGTAAGGCGAGTCTATAAGCCACAATTCCTACTCGATCAAGAATTTCAAATGGGCCAATGAATCGAGGATTGAGCTTTCCTCATTTTCCAAATCTTGTAACTCCTTTCCATGGAGCAACACGTAACAACACATGTTCTCCAACATTGAATTCTACGCCCTTTCGATGAAGATCAAGATAACTCTTTTCTCGATCTTGTGAGGTCTTTATACGTTGTCGGATTATTTTAATCTTTTCTATAGTCATACGCATCAATTCGGTCCCAACAACGTTGTTTTCGCCCACCTCATCCCAAAGATACCGAGAAGCGACACTTTCTTCCATACAAGGCCTCGAACGGAGCCATGTCGATATTTGCTTGATAACTTTTGTTGTAGGAGAATTCCACCAATGGCAAGAACTTATCCCAACTTCCTCTCAAGTCAAGGACATGAGTCTTAATAGATCTTCCGAGTTTGAATAGTCCTCTCCGACTGCCGTCCGTTTGAGGATGATATGCCGAACTAAATCGTAAATCTGTGCCCATAGCTTTTTGTAAATTTACCCAAAACCGTGAAGTGAATCATGGGTCTCGATCAGAAACTATGGATACTGGCATACCATGCAGTCTTACAATCTCATTTATGTACATATGAGCAAGACGTTCAAGTGTATAAGTTTCTTATATGGATATGAAATGAGCAGACTTGGTCAATCTATCAACAATGACACAAATTGCATCTATGCCTTAAGAAACCTTGGGAAGACCCCAGAATAAAATCTATGGTAATGTGCTCCCACTTCCATTCGGAATTTCAAGTGCTTGCAATGGACCTTTTGGCACTTGATGCTCGTTCGCACACACGTTGACACATTAGACACCTTGAGATAAACTCGTTATCTCTCTCTTCATATTGCTCCACCAAAATGTATGTCGAATATCATGATACATTTTGGTACTCCCTGTGATGGATTGCAAATGGTGTGTTGTGCACCTCCATCATGATTTTATACTTTAAATCGTGGTCGTTAGAACACAAAGTCCGGAGTCGACTCAAGTATTCCTTCTTCATCAATTCTTGACGCTCGGTAAAGGCAATTACTATCGATTTAAAGTGACTCTTAGATGATGACATATGGGCCCCATAAAATAAACCAAACTTACCACGTATCGCCTCATAATGCACTTCTTATTTATAACAAGGTTTGAATAAATATTACCACAAATTATTTTATCTTCAATCAACACATATTTAATCTTTTAATAATTATTCATCATTAATATTATAACTCGCAATATTTAACAACCGGATCATTCCCGTGAAAGAGGGCTTTCCGATAAGGATTTTCTCCCTATTGGCGCCGCAATTAGGTGACCAAACCTCTCCTCGATGTAACTTTCTAGACATCGCCTATATTGCAAATAATAATATGAATAACTTTGTCGCCTCAATTATTGATTTAATAATATAAAATATTATATGAGATGATACCGTGATAATAATTGAATCAATAATATGAGATACTATGCAAGAATTATCGTGAAGTAATAATTGAGTATAATTGATTGGCTTCTTTACGTAAGCATCAATAATCAATACCGTGTGCTACTATGCAACCACGCCAGACATCGTATTTTTACCACCAGATATTTCAACAGCTTAACAGTAAAACTTTCGCCGTTATTTTTATAAAAAGATATTTTTATCGTTTTTTAACTCCGATAATAATTATGTTGTGGGGTCCACAAATGATTGTGAAGTCATCGTATTAAATATTCTTGACAAAAAGAATATTCCCCACCACCAAACTAATATTTTATAACAACTTGCTTACTTTGCAAAATCTATAAATATTACCCACAACTATAACATTATATCAAATCCACACCATAATATTCAAAATGATATTTAGAGAAAATAATCTTTATTTATGAAAGTTGGGGTCTTACAACCTCCCTTCTTATGAAATTTTTCCTCGAAATTAGGTACATACCGGTATATCGAATAGGTGAGGATACCTTGACTTCATTTTCGATTCTAACTCCCTGTGTCATTTCCTTAACATCGTGGTTTCTCCACAAAACTTTGACTTGAGGTATAACCTTGGAGCATAGAATATGTTCCTTCTTATCCAAGATTTTAATAGTACCTCTTCAGTACATTAAATCTTCCGCTATTTCGCCTAGTTCTAACTCAATAATGTGGTTCGGGTCTTCCACATATTTACGTAACATGGATATGTGAAAAACGTTATGAACACGAGACATACTTGGAGGTAAAAGTAGTCTATAAGCCACAATTCCTACTCGATCAAGAATTTCAAATGGGCCAATGAATCGAGGATTGAGCTTTCCTCATTTTCCAAATCTTGTAACTCCTTTCCATGGAGCAACACGTAACAACACATGTTCTCCAACATTGAATTCTACGTCCTTTCGATGAAGATCAGCATAACTCTTTTCTCGATCTTGTGAGGTCTTTATACGTTGTCGGATTATTTTAATCTTTTCTATAGTCATACGTACCAATTCTGGTCCCAACAACGTTGCTTCGCCCACCTCATCCCAGCATACTGGAGAACGACACTTTCTTCCATACAAGGCCTCGAACGGAGCCATGTCGATACTTGCTTGATAACTTTTGTTGTAGGAGAATTCCACCAATGGCAAGAACTTATCCCAACTTCCTCTGAAGTCAAGGACACAGAGTCTTAATAGATCTTCCAGAGTTTGAATAGTCCTCTCCGACTGCCGTCCGTTTGAGGATGATATGCCGAACTAAATCGTAAATCTGTGCCCATAGCTTTTTGTAAATTTACCCAAAACCGTGAAGTGAATCATGGGTCTCGATCAGAAACTATGGATACTGGCATACCATGCAGTCTTACAATCTCATTTATGTACATATGAGCAAGACGCTCAAGTGTATAAGTTTCTTATATGGATATGAAATGAGCAGACTTGGTCAATCTATCAACAATGACACAAATTGCATCTACGCCTTTAAGAAACCCTTGGGAAGACCCCAGAACAAAATCTATGGTAATGTGCTCCCACTTCCATTCGGAATTTCAAGTGCTTGCAATGGACCTTTTGGCACTTGATGCTCCGCCTTGACACGTTGACACATTAGACACCTTGAGATAAACTCGTGTATCTCTCTCTTCATATTGCTCCACCAAAATGTATGTCGAATATCATGATACATTTTGGTACTCCCAGATGGATTGCAAATGGTGTGTTGTGCACCTCCATCATGATTTTATACTTTAAATCGTGGTCGTTAGAACACAAAGTCCGGAGTTGACTCAAGTATTCCTTCTTCATCAATTCTTGACGTCTGCAAAGGCAATTACTATCGATTTAAAGTGACTCTTAGATGATGACATATGGGCCCCATAAAATAAACCAAACTTACCACGACGCCCCATAATGTACTTCTTATTTATAACAAGGTTTGAATAAATATTACCACAAATTATTTTATCTTCAATCAACACATATTTAATCTTTTAATAATTATTCATCATTAATATTATAACTCGCAATATTTAACAACCAGATCATTCCTGTGAAAGAGGGCTTTCCGATAAGGATTTCTCCCTATATGGCGCCGCAATTAGGTGACCAAACCTCTCCTCGACGTAACTTTCTAGACATCGCCTATATTGCAAATAATAATATGAATAACTTTGTCGCCTCAATTATTGATTTAATAATATAAAATATTATATGAGATGATACCGTGATAATAATTGAATCAATAATATGAGATACTATGCAAGAATTATCAGAGTAATAATTGAGTATAATTGATTGGCTTCACGTAAGCATCAATAATCAATACCGTGTGCTACTATGCAACCACGCCAGACATCGTATTTTTACCACCGGATATTTCAATAAAGTTAACTCAGAAAACTTTCGCCGTTATTTTTATAAAAAGATATTTTTATCGCTTTCTAACTCAAATAATAATTATGTTGTAGGGTCCATAAATGATTTGTGTCATCGCATTTAATATTCTTCGACAAAAAGAATATTCCCCACCAAACTAATATTTTATAACAACTTGCTTACTTTTGCAAAATCTATAAATATTACCCACAACTATAACATTATATCAAATCCACACCATAATATTCAAAATGATATTTAGAGAAAAATAATCTTTATTTATGAAAGTTGGGGTCTTACAACCTCCCTTCTTATGAAATTTTTTTCCTCAAATTAGGGTACATACACCGGTATATCGAATAGGTGAGGATACCTTGACTTCATTTTCGATTCTAACTCCTGTGTCATTTCCTTAACATCGTGGTTTCTCCACAAAACTTTGACTTGAGGTATAACCTTGGAGCATAGAATATGTTCCTTCTTATCCAAGATTTTAATAGTACCTCTTCGTGACATTAAATCTTCCGCTATTTCGTCTAGTTCTAACTCAATAATGTGGTTCGGGTCTTCCACATATTTACGTAACATGGATATGTGAAAACGTTATGAACACGAGACATACTTGGAGGTGGCGAGTCTATAAGCCACAATTCCTACTCGATCAAGAATTTCAAATGGGCCAATGAATCGAGGATTGAGCTTTCCTCATTTTCCAAATCTTGTAACTCCTTTCCATGGAGCAACACGTAACAACACATGTTCTCCAACATTGAATTCTACGTCCTTTCGATGAAGATCAGCATAACTCTTTTCTCGATCTTGTGAGGTCTTTATACGTTGTCGGATTATTTTAATCTTTTCTATAGTCATACGTACCAATTCTGGTCCCAACAACGTTTTTCATTTAATTTCATCCCAAAGATACCGGAGAACGACACTTTCTTCCATACAAGGCCTCGAACGGAGCCATGTCGATACTTGCTTGATAACTTTTGTTGTAGGAGAATTCCACCAATGGCAAGAACTTATCCCAACTTCCTCTGAAGTCAAGGACATGAGTCTTAATAGATCTTCCAGAGTTTGAATAGTCCCTCCGATCGCCGTCCGCTTTGAGGATGATATGCCGAACTAAATCGTAAATCTGCGCTCATAGCTTTTTGTAAATTTACCCAAAACCGTGAAGTGAATCATGGGTCTCGATCGTAAACTATGGATATCGGCATACCATGATCTTACAATCTCATTTATGTACATACGAGCAAGACGTTCAAGTGTATAAGTTTTTTATATGGATATGAAATGAGCAGACTTGGTCAATCTATCAACAATGACACAAATTGCATCTATGCCTTAAGAAACCTTGGGAAGACCCCAGAACAAAATCTATGGTAATGTGCTCCCACTTCCATTCGGAATTTCAAGTGCTTGCAATGGACCTTTTGGCACTTGATGTCCACCGACACGCTGACACATTAGACACCTTGAGATAAACTCAGTATCTCTCTCTTCATATTGCTCCACCAAAATGTATGTCTAATATCATGATACATTTTGGTACTCCTGAGATGGATTGCAAATGGTGTGTTGTGCACCTCCATCATGATTTTATACTTTAAATCGTGGTCGTTAGAACATTAAAGTCCGGAGTTGACTCAAGTATTCCTTCTTCATCAATTCTTGACGCCCGGTAAAGGCAATTACTATTGATTTAAAGTGACTCTTAGATGATGACATATGGGCCCCTATAAAATAAACCAAACTTACCACGTATCGCGTCTCATAACAGCATTTCTTATTTATAACAAGGTTTGAATAAATATTACCACAAATTATTTTATCTTCAATCAACACATATTTAATCTTTTAATAATTATTCATCATTAATATTATAACTCGCAATATTTAACAAACAGATCATTCCTGTGAAAGAGGGGCTTTCCGATAAGGATTTCTCCCTATCATGCCGCAATTAGGTGACCAAACCTCTCCTCGATGTAACTTTCAGACATCGCCTATATTGCAAATAATAATATGAATAACTTTGTCGTCTCAATTATTGATTTAATAATATAAAATATTATACGATGATAATCGTGATAATAATTGAATCAATAATATGAGATACTATGCAAGAATTATCGTAGTAATAATTGAGTATAATTGATTGCTTCTTACGTAAGATCAATAATCAATACCGGTGCTACTATGCAACCACGCCGTACATCAGTATTTTTACCACCGAGATATTTCAATGATTAACGGTAAAACTTTCGCTGTTATTTTTATAAAAAGATATTTTTATCGTTTTCTAACTCCGACAATAATTATGTTGTGGGGTCCACAAATGATTGTGTCATCGTACGAATATTCTTCGACAAAAAGAATATTCCCCGACCAAACGAATATTTTATAACAACTTGCTTACTTTGCAAAATCTATAAATATTACCCACAACTATAACATTATATCAAATCCACACCATAATATTCAAAATGATATTTAGAGAAAAATAATCTTTATTTATGAAAGTTGGGGTCTTACAACCTCCCCTTCTTATGAAATTTTTTCCTCGAAATTAGGGTACATACCGGTATATCGAATAGGTGAGGATACCTTGACTTCATTTTCGATTCTAACTCCCGTGTCATTTCTTAACATCGTGGTTTCTCCACAAAACTTTGACTTGAGGTATAACCTGGAGCATAGAATATGTTCCTTCTTATCCAAGATTTTAATAGGTACCTCTTCGTGTACATTAAATCTTCCGCTATTTTCGCCTAGTTCTAACTCAATAATGTGGTTCGGGTCTTCCACATATTTACGTAATATGGATATGTGAAAACGTTATGAACATTTAGACATACTTGAGGTAAGGCGAGTCTATAAGCCACAATTCCTACTCGATCAAGAATTTCAAATGGGCCAATGAATCGAGGATTGAGCTTTCCTCATTTTCCAAATCTTGTAACTCCTTTCCATGGAGCAACACGTAACAACACATGTTCTCCAACATTGAATTCTACGTCCTTTCGATGAAGATCAGCATAACTCTTTTCTCGATCTTGTGAGGTCTTTATACGTTGTCGGATTATTTTAATCTTTTCTATAGTCATACGTACCAATTCTGGTCCCAACAACGTTGCTTCGCCCACCTCATCCCAACATACGAGAACGACACTTTCTTCCATACAAGGCCTCGAACGGAGCCATGTCGATACTTGCTTGATAACTTTTGTTGTAGGAGAATTCCACCAATGGCAAGAACTTATCCCAACTTCCTCTGAAGTCAAGGACACAGAGTCTTAATAGATCTTCCAGAGTTTGAATAGTCCTCTCCGACTGCCGTCCGTTTGAGGATGATATGTATTAACTAAATCGTAAATCTGTGCCCATAGCTTTTTGTAAATTTACCCAAAACCGTGAAGTGAATCATGGGTCTCGATCAGAAACTATGGATACTGGCATACCATGCAGTCTTACAATCTCATTTATGTACATATGAGCAAGACGTTCAAGTGTATAAGTTTCTTATATGGATATGAAATGAGCAGACTTGGTCAATCTATCAACAATGACACAAATTGCATCTATGCCTTAAGAAACCTTGGGAAGACCGGTAACAAAATCTATGGTAATGTGCTCCCACTTCCATTCTGGAATTTCAAGTGCTTGCAATGGACCTTTTGGCACTCGATGCTCCGCCCGACACGTTGACACATTAGACACCTTGAGATAAACTCTGTTATCTCTCTCTTCATATTGCTCCACCAAAATGTATGTCGAATATCATGATACATTTTGGTACTCCCAGGATGGATTGCAAATGGTGTGTTGTGCACCTCCATCATGATTTTATACTTTAAATCAGGGTCGTTAGGAACACAAAGTCTGGAGTTGACTCGAAGTATTCCTTCTTCATCAATTCTTGACGTCTGGTAAAGGCAATTACTATTGACGAAAGTGACTCTTAGATGATGACATATGGGCCCCCATAAAATAAACCAAACTTACCACAGACGCCTCATAATGACTTCTTATTTATAACAAGGTTTGAATAAATATTACCACAAATTATTTTATCTTCAATCAACACATATTTAATCTTTTAATAATTATTCATCATTAATATTATAACTCGCAATATTTAACAACCAGGATCATTCCCGGAAAGAGGGGCTTTCGATATGATTTCTCCCTATTGGCGCCGCAATTAGGTGACCAAACCTCTCCTCGACGTAACTTTCTAGACATCGCTCATATTGCAAATAATAATATGAATAACTTTGTCGCCTCAATTATTGATTTAATAATATAAAATATTATATGATGATAATCGTGATAATAATTGAATCAATAATATGAGATACTATGCAAAGAATTATCAGTAGTAATAATTGAGTATAATTGATTGGCTTCTTCACGTAAAGCATCAATAATCAATACCGTGTGCTACTATGCAACCACGCCAGACATCGATTTTTACCACCGGATATTTCAATAATTAAGCGGTAAAACTTTCGCCGTTATTTTTATAAAAAGATATTTTTATCGCTTTTAACTCCGACAATAATTATGTTGTGGGGTCCACAAATGATTGTGTCATCGCATTTAATATTCTTCGACAAAAGAATATTCCCCACCAAACTAATATTTTATAACAACTTGCTTACTTTGCAAAATCTATAAATATTACCCACAACTATAACATTATATCAAATCCACACCATAATATTCAAAATGATATTTAGAGAAAAATAATCTTTATTTATGAAAGTTGGGGTCTTACAACCTCCCTTCTTATGAAATTTTTTCCTCGAAATTAGGTACATACCGTATATCGAATAGGTGAGGATACCTTGACTTCATTTCGATTCTAACTCCTGTGTCATTTCCTTAACATCGTGGTTTCTCCACAAAACTTTGACTTGAGGTATAACCTTGGAGCATAGAATATGTTCCTTCTTATCCAAGATTTTAATAGGTACCTCTTCAATACATTAAATCTTCCGCTATTTCGCTCTAGTTCTAACTCAATAATGTGGTTCGGTCTTCCACATATTTACGTAACATGGATATGTGAAAAACGTTATGAACATTTAGACATACTTGGAGGTAAAAAGCGTAGTCTATAAGCCACAATTCCTACTCGATCAAGAATTTCAAATGGGCCAATGAATCGAGGATTGAGCTTTCCTCATTTTCCAAATCTTGTAACTCCTTTCCATGGAGCAACACGTAACAACACATGTTCTCCAACATTGAATTCTACGCCCTTTCGATGAAGATCAAAGATAACTCTTTTCTCGATCTTGTGAGGTCTTTATACGTTGTCGGATTATTTTAATCTTTTCTATAGTCATACGCATTCAATTACGGTCCCAACAACAACGTTGCTTCGCCCACCTCATCCCAAAGATAATGGAGAACGACACTTTCTTCCATACAAGGCCTCGAACTTGACCATGTCGATATTTCTGTTTTGATAACTTTTGTTGTAGGAGAATTCCACCAATGGCAAGAACTTATCCCAACTTCCTCCGAAGTCAAGGACACATGAGTCTTAATAGATCTTCCAGAGTTTGAATAGTCCTCTCCGACTGCCGTCCGTTTGAGGATGATATGCCGAACTAAATCGTAAATCTGTGCCCATAGCTTTTTGTAAATTTACCCAAAACCGTGAAGTGAATCATGGGTCTCGATCAGAAACTATGGATACTGGCATACCATGCAGTCTTACAATCTCATTTATGTACATATGAGCAAGACGTTCAAGTGTATAAGTTTCTTATATGGATATGAAATGAGCAGACTTGGTCAATCTATCAACAATGACACAAATTGCATCTATGCCTTAAGAAACCTTGGGAAGACCGGTAACAAAATCTATGGTAATGTGCTCCCACTTCCATTCTGGAATTTCAAGTGCTTGCAATGGACCTTTTGGCACTTGATGCTCTACTTTTGACACGTTTGACATTAGACACCTTGAGATAAACTCGTATATCTCTCTTCATATTGCTCCACCAAAATGTATGTCGAATATCATGATACATTTTGGTACTCCCAGGATGGATTGCAAATGGTGTGTTGTGCACCTCCATCATGATTTTATACTTTAAATCAGGGTCGTTAGGAACACAAAGTCTGGAGTTGACTCAAGTATTCTTCTTCATCAATTCTTGACGTCCCGGTAAAAGGCAATTACTATTGACGAAAGTGACTCTTAGATGATGACATATGGGCCCCCATAAAATAAACCAAACTTACCACGACGCCTCATAAATGCACTTCTTATTTATAACAAGGTTTGAATAAATATTACCACAAATTATTTTATCTTCAATCAACACATATTTAATCTTTTAATAATTATTCATCATTAATATTATAACTCTAATATTTAACAACCGGATCATTCCTGTGAAAGAGGGGCTTTCCGATAAGGATTTCTCCCTATTGGCGGCGGCAATTAGGTGACCAAACCTCTCCTCGATGTAACTTTCTAGACACATCGCCTATATTGCAAATAATAATATGAATAACTTTGTCGTCTCAATTATTGATTTAATAATATAAAATATTATACAGATGATACTGTGATAATAATTGAATCAATAATATGAGATACTATGCGAGAATTATCGAAGTAATAATTGAGTATAATTGATTGGCTTCTTACGTAAGCATCAATAATCAATACCGTGTGCTACTATGCAACCACGCGTATTACTGTATTTTTACCACCAGATATTTCAACAGTTAACGGTAAAACTTTCGCCGTTATTTTTATAAAAAAGATATTTTTTATCGTTTTCTAACTCCGACAATAATTATGTTGTGGGGTCCACAAATGATTGTGTCATCGTACGAATATTCTTCGACAAAAAGAATATTCCCCGACCAAACGAATATTTTATAACAACTTGCTTACTTTGCAAAATCTATAAATATTACCCACAACTATAACATTATATCAAATCCACACCATAATATTCAAAATGATATTTAGAGAAAAATAATCTTTATTTATGAAAGTTGGGGTCTTACAACCTCCCCTTCTTATGAAATTTTTTCCTCGAAATTAGGGTACATACCTGGTATATCGAATAGGTGAGGATACCTTGACTTCATTTCGATTCTAACTCCTGTGTCATTTCCTTAACATCGTGGTTTCTCCACAAAACTTTGACTTGAGGTATAACCTTGGAGCATAGAATATGTTCCTTCTTATCCAAGATTTTAATAGGTACCTCTTCGTACATTAAATCTTCCGCTATTTTCGTCTAGTTCTAACTCAATAATGTGGTTCGGGTCTTCCACATATTTACGTAACATGGATATGTGAAAAACGTTATGAACACGAGACATACTTGGAGGTAAAAGTAGTCTATAAGCCACAATTCCTACTCGATCAAGAATTTCAAATGGGCCAATGAATCGAGGATTGAGCTTTCCTCATTTTCCAAATCTTGTAACTCCTTTCCATGGAGCAACACGTAACAACACATGTTCTCCAACATTGAATTCCACGTCCTTTCGATGAAGATCAAGATAACTCTTTTCTCGATCTTGTGAGGTCTTTTATCGTTGTCGGATTATTTTAATCTTTTCTATAGTCATACGTACTCAATTCTCGTCCCAACAACGTTGCTTCATCGCCCACCTCATCCCAAAGATATCGAGAACGACACTTTCTTCCATACAAGGCCTCTAAGCGGAGCCATGTCGATATTTTGTTTGATAACTTTTGTTGTAGGAGAATTCCACCAATGGCAAGAACTTATCCCAACTTCCTCTCAAGTCAAGGACACAGAGTCTTAATAGATCTTCCAGAGTTTGAATAGTCCTCTCCATCGCCGTCCGTTTGAGGATGATATGCTTAACTAAATCGTAAATCTGCGCTCATAGCTTTTTGTAAATTTACCCAAAACCGTGAAGTGAATCATGGGTCTCGATCGAAACTATGGATCTTTGGCATACCATGCGTCTTACAACTCATTTATGTACATATGAGCAAGACGTTCAAGTGTATAAGTTTCTTATATGGATATGAAATGAGCGGACTTGGTCAATCTATCAACAATGACACAAATTGCATCTATGCCTTAAGAAACCTTGGGAAGACCTAAGAATAAAATCTATGGTAATGTGCTCCCACTTCCATTCTCGGAATTTCAAGTGCTTGCAATGGACCTTTTGGCACTTGATGCTCCGCCTTGACACGTTGACACATTAGACACCTTGAGATAAACTCTCATATCTCTCTCTTCATATTGCTCCACCAAAATGTATGTCGAATATCATGATACATTTTGGTACTCCGAGATGGATTGCAAATGGTGTGTTGTGCACCTCCATCATGATTTTATACTTTAAATCGTGGTCGTTAGGAACATTAAAGTCCGAGTTGACTCAAGTATTCCTTCTTCATCAATTCTTGACGTCTGTAAAGGCAATTACTATCGAATGAAAGTGACTCTTAGATGATGACATATGGGCCCCCATAAAATAAACCAAACTTACCACGTATCGCCCTCATAATAAGACTTCTTATTTATAACAAGGTTTGAATAAATATTACCACAAATTATTTTATCTTCAATCAACACATATTTAATCTTTTAATAATTATTCATCATTAATATTATAACTCGCAATATTTAACAACCGGATCATTCCTGTGAAAGAGGGGCTTCCGATAAGGATTTCTCCCTATTGGCGCGCCAATTAGGTGACAAACCTCTCCTCGATGTAACTTTCTAGACATCGCTCTATATTGCAAATAATAATATGAATAACTTTGTCGTCTCAATTATTGATTTAATAATATAAAATATTATATGAGATGATAATTGTGATAATAATTGAATCAATAATATGAGATACTATGCAAAGAATTATCAGTAGTAATAATTGAGTATAATTGATTGGCTTTCTTACGTAAGCATCAATAATCAATACCGTGTGCTACTATGCAACCACGCAGTATTCGTATTTTTACCACCGAGATATTTCAACAGCTTAACGGTAAAACTTTACTGTTATTTTTATAAAAAGATATTTTTATCGTTTTTCTAACTCCGACAATAATTATGTCAGGGTCCACAAATGATTGTGTCATCGCATTTAATATTCTTCGACAAAAAAGAATATTCCCACCAAAACGAATATTTTATAACAACTTGCTTACTTTTGCAAAATCTATAAATATTACCCACAACTATAACATTATATCAAATCCACACCATAATATTCAAAATGATATTTAGAGAAAATAATCTTTATTTATGAAAGTTGGGGTCTTACAACCTCCCTTCTTATGAAATTTTTTCCTCGAAATTAGGGTACATACCTGGTATATCGAATAGGTGAGGATACCTTGACTTCATTTCTGATTCTAACTCCCAGGTCATTTCCTTAACATCGTGGTTTCTCCACAAAACTTTGACTTGAGGTATAACCTTGGAGCATAGAATATGTTCTTCTTATCCAAGATTTTAATAGGTACCTCTTCGTACATTAAATCTTCCGCTATTTCGTCTAGTTCTAACTCAATAATGTGGTTCGGGTCTTCCACATATTTACGTAACATGGATATGTGAAAAACGTTATGAACACGAGACATACTTGGAGGTAAGGCGAGTCTATAAGCCACAATTCCTACTCGATCAAGAATTTCAAATGGGCCAATGAATCGAGGATTGAGCTTTCCTCATTTTCCAAATCTTGTAACTCCTTTCCATGGAGCAACACGTAACAACACATGTTCTCCAACATTGAATTCTACGTCCTTTCGATGAAGATCAGCATAACTCTTTTCTCGATCTTGTGAGGTCTTTATACGTTGTCGGATTATTTTAATCTTTTCTATAGTCATACGTACCAATTCTGGTCCCAACAACGTTGCTTCGCCCACCTCATCCCAGCATACTGGAGAACGACACTTTCTTCCATACAAGGCCTCGAACGGAGCCCATGTCGATATTTGCTTGATAACTTTTGTTGTAGGAGAATTCCACCAATGGCAAGAACTTATCCCAACTTCCTCTCAAGTCAAGGACACGAGTCTTAATAGATCTTCCGAGTTTGAATAGTCCTCTCCGATCGCCGTCCGCTTGAGGATGATATGTCGAACTAAATCGTAAATCTGTGCCCATAGCTTTTTGTAAATTTACCCAAAACCGTGAAGTGAATCATGGGTCTCGATCGAAACTATGGATCTTTGGCATACCATGCAGTCTTACAATCTCATTTATGTACATATGAGCAAGACGTTCAAGTGTATAAGTTTCTTATATGGATATGAAATGAGCAGACTTGGTCAATCTATCAACAATGACACAAATTGCATCTATGCCTTAAGAAACCTTGGGAAGACCGGTAACAAAATCTATGGTAATGTGCTCCCACTTCCATTCCGGAATTTCAAGTGCTTGCAATGGACCTTTTGGCACTTGATGCTCACTTGACACGTTGACACATTAGACACCTTGAGATAAACTCTCATCTCTCTCTCTTCATATTGCTCCACCAAAATGTATGTCGAATATCATGATACATTTTGGTACTCCTGAGATGGATTGCAAATGGTGTGTTGTGCACCTCCATCATGATTTTATACTTTAAATCGGTCGTTAGAACACAAAAATGAGTTGACTCAAGTATTCCTTCTTCATCAATTCTTGACGCCCGGTAAAGGCAATTACTATTGATTTAAAGTGACTCTTAGATGATGACATATGGGCCCCCATAAAATAAACCAAACTTACCACAGACGTCTCATAATGAGACTTCTTATTTATAACAAGGTTTGAATAAATATTACCACAAATTATTTTATCTTCAATCAACACATATTTAATCTTTTAATAATTATTCATCATTAATATTATAACTCGCAATATTTAACAACGAGATCATTCCTGAGAAGAGGGGCTTTCCGATAAGGATTTCTCCCTATTGGCGTAGCGCAATTAGGTGACCAAACCTCTCCTCGATGTAACTTTCTAGACATCGCCTACATATTGCAAATAATAATATGAATAACTTTGTCGTCTCAATTATTGATTTAATAATATAAAATATTATATGATGATCATCGTGATAATAATTGAATCAATAATATGAGATACTATCGCAAATAATCTTGTAGTAATAATTGAGTATAATTGATTGGCTTTACGTAAGCATCAATAATCAATACTGTAAAGCTACTTATGCAACCACGCCAGATATCTTGTATTTTTACCACCAGATATTTCAACAGTTAACTTGTAAAACTTTCGCTGTTATTTTTATAAAAAGATATTTTTATCGTTTTCTAACTCCGACAATAATTATGTTGTGGGGTCCACAAATGATTGTGTCATCGTACGAATATTCTTCGACAAAAAGAATATTCCCCGACCAAACGAATATTTTATAACAACTTGCTTACTTTGCAAAATCTATAAATATTACCCACAACTATAACATTATATCAAATCCACACCATAATATTCAAAATGATATTTAGAGAAAAATAATCTTTATTTATGAAAGTTGGGGTCTTACAACCTCCCTTCTTATGAAATTTTTCCTCTAAAATTAGGGTACATACCGGTATATCGAATAGGTGAGGATACCTTGACTTCATTTCTGATTCTAACTCCCAGGTCATTTCCTTAACATCGTGGTTTCTCCACAAAACTTTGACTTGAGGTATAACCTTGGAGCATAGAATATGTTCCTTCTTATCCAAGATTTTAATAGGTACCTCTTCGTACATTAAATCTTCCGCTATTTAAATCTAGTTCTAACTCAATAATGTGGTTCGGGTCTTCCACATATTTACGTAACATGGATATGTGAAAAACGTTATGAACACGAGACATACTTGGAGGTAAGGCGAGTCTATAAGCCACAATTCCTACTCGATCAAGAATTTCAAATGGGCCAATGAATCGAGGATTGAGCTTTCCTCATTTTCCAAATCTTGTAACTCCTTTCCATGGAGCAACACGTAATAAACACATGTTCTCCAACATTGAATTCTACGTCCTTTCGATGAAGATCAAAGATAACTCTTTTCTCGATCTTGTGAGGTCTTTATACGTTGTCGGATTATTTTAATCTTTTCTATAGTCATATGCATTCAATTACGGTCCCAACAACGTTGTTTCTCGCCCAACCTCATCCCAAAGATATCGGAGAGCGACACTTTCTTCCATACAAGGCCTCCGAAGCGGAGCCATGTCGACATTTCTGCTTGATAACTTTTTTGTTGTAGGAGAATTCCACCAATGGCAAGAACTTATCCCAACTTCCTCCAAGTCAAGGACACAGAGTCTTAATAGATCTTCCGAGTTTGAATAGTCCTCTCCGATTGCCGTCCGTTTGAGGATGATATCTTAGAACTAAATCGTAAATCTGCGCTCATAGCTTTTTGTAAATTTACCCAAAACCGTGAAGTGAATCATGGGTCTCGATCGAAACTATGGATCTTGGCATACCATGCGGTCTTACAATCTCATTTATGTACATATGAGCAAGGCGTTCAAGTGTATAAGTTTCTTATATGGATATGAAATGAGCGGACTTGGTCAATCTATCAACAATACACAAATTGCATCTATGCCTTAAGAAACCTTGGGAAGGCCGTTAATAAAATCTATGGTAATGTGCTCCCACTTCCATTCTCGAATTTCAAGTGCTTGCAATGGACCTTTTGGCACTTGATGTTCGCCTTTGACACGTTGACACATTAGACACCTTGAGATAAACTCTGTTATCTCTCTCTTCATATTGCTCCACCAAAATGTATGTCGAATATCATGATACATTTTGGTACTCCCAGGATGGATTGCAAATGGTGTGTTGTGCACCTCCATCATGATTTTATACTTTAAATCAGGGTCGTTAGGAACACAAAGTCTGGAGTTGACTCGAAGTATTCCTTCTTCATCAATTCTTGACGTCTGGTAAAGGCAATTACTATTGACGAAAGTGACTCTTAGATGATGACATATGGGCCCCCATAAAATAAACCAAACTTACCACAGACGTCTCATAACAGACTTCTTATTTATAACAAGGTTTGAATAAATATTACCACAAATTATTTTATCTTCAATCAACACATATTTAATCTTTTAATAATTATTCATCATTAATATTATAACTCGCAATATTTAACAACCAGATCATTCCCAGGAAAGAGGGGGCTTTCCGATAAGGATTTCTCCCTATTGGCGCGCAATTAGGTGACCAAACCTCTCCTCGACAGAACTTTCTAGACATCGTCTATATTGCAAATAATAATATGAATAACTTTGTCGTCTCAATTATTGATTTAATAATATAAAATATTATACAGATGATACTGTGATAATAATTGAATCAATAATATGAGATACTATGCAGTAATTACTGTAGCAATAATTGAGTATAATTGATTGGCTTCTTACGTAAGCATCAATAATCAATACCGTGTGCTACTATGCAACTAACGCCAGACATCGTATTTTTACCACCGTGATATTTCAGCAGATTAACGGTAAAACTTTCGTTGTTATTTTTATAAAAAGATATTTTTATCGCTTTTCTAACTCAAATAATAATTATGTTGTGGGGTCCACAAATGATTGTGTCATCGTACGAATATTCTTCGACAAAAAGAATATTCCCCGACCAAACGAATATTTTATAACAACTTGCTTACTTTGCAAAATCTATAAATATTACCCACAACTATAACATTATATCAAATCCACCATAATATTCAAAATGATATTTAGAGAAAAATAATCTTTATTTATGAAAGTTGGGGTCTTACAACCTCCCTTCTTATGAAATTTTTTCCTCGAAATTAGGGTACATATACGGTATATCGAATAGGTGAGGATACCTTGACTTCATTTCTGATTCTAACTCCCAGGTCATTTCCTTAACATCGTGGTTTCTCCACAAAACTTTGACTTGAGGTATAACCTTGGAGCATAGAATATGTTCCTTCTTATCCAAGATTTTAATAGGTACCTCTTCGTACATTAAATCTTCCGCTATTTCGTCTAGTTCTAACTCAATAATGTGGTTCGGGTCTTCCACATATTTACGTAACATGGATATGTGAAAAACGTTATGAACACGAGACATACTTGGAGGTAAGGCGAGTCTATAAGCCACAATTCCTACTCGATCAAGAATTTCAAATGGGCCAATGAATCGAGGATTGAGCTTTCCTCATTTTCCAAATCTTGTAACTCCTTTCCATGGAGCAACACGTAACAACACATGTTCTCCAACATTGAATTCGTCCTTTCGATGAAGATCAGCATAACTCTTTTCTCGATCTTGTGAGGTCTTTATACGTTGTCGGATTATTTTAATCTTTTCTATAGTCATACGTACCAATTCTGGTCCCAACAACGTTGCTTCGCCCACCTCATCCCAGCATACTGGAGAACGACACTTTCTTCCATACAAGGCCTCGAACGGAGCCATGTCGATACTTGCTTGATAACTTTTGTTGTAGGAGAATTCCACCAATGGCAAGAACTTATCCCAACTTCCTCTGAAGTCAAGGACACAGAGTCTTAATAGATCTTCCAGAGTTTGAATAGTCATCTCCGACTGCCGTCCGTTTGAGGATGATATGCCGAACTAAATCGTAAATCTGTGCCCATAGCTTTTTGTAAATTTACCCAAAACCGTGAAGTGAATCATGGGTCTCGATCAGAAACTATGGATACTGGCATACCATGCAGTCTTACAATCTCATTTATGTACATATGAGCAAGACGTTCAAGTGTATAAGTTTCTTATATGGATATGAAATGAGCAGACTTGGTCAATCTATCAACAATGACACAAATTGCATCTATGCCTTAAGAAACCTTGGGAAGACCGGTAACAAAATCTATGGTAATGTGCTCCCACTTCCATTCTGGAATTTCAAGTGCTTGCAATGGACCTTTTGGCACTTGATGCTCCGCCTTGACACGTTGACACATTAGACACCTTGAGATAAACTCTGTTATCTCTCTCTTCATATTGCTCCACCAAAATGTATGTCGAATATCATGATACATTTGGGTACTCGAAGATGGATTGCAAATGGTGTGTTGTGCACCTCCATCATGATTTTATACTTTAAATCGTGGTCGTTAGGAACACAAAGTCCTGGAGTTGACTCAAGTATTCCTTCTTCATCAATTCTTGACGCCGGTAAAGGCAATTACTATCGATTTAAAGTGACTCTTAGATGATGACATATGGGGCCCCATAAAATAAACCAAACTTACCATGACGTCTCATAATGAGACTTCTTATTTATAACAAGGTTTGAATAAATATTACCACAAATTATTTTATCTTCAATCAACACATATTTAATCTTTTAATAATTATTCATCATTAATATTATAACTCGCAATATTTAACAACCAGATCATTCCCAGGAAAGAGGGGGCTTTCCGATAAGGATTTCTCCCTATTGGCGCGCAATTAGGTGACCAAACCTCTCCTCGACAGAACTTTCTAGACATCGTCTATATTGCAAATAATAATATGAATAATCGTAGTCGTCTCAATTATTGATTTAATAATATAAAATATTATATGAGATGATCTTGTGATAATAATTGAATCAATAATATGAGATACTATGCGAGAATTATCGTAGCAATAATTGAGTATAATTGATTGGCTTAACTACGTAAGCATCAATAATCAATACCGTGCTGCTACTATGCAACCACGCCAGACATCGTATTTTTACCACCGAGATATTTCAACGATTAACGGTAAAACTTTCGCCGTTATTTTTATAAAAAAGATATTTTTTATCGTTTTCTAACTCCGACAATAATTATGTTGTGGGGTCCACAAATGATTGTGTCATCGTACGAATATTCTTCGACAAAAAGAATATTCCCCACCAAACTAATAATATTTTATAACAACTTGCTTACTTTGCAAAATCTATAAATATTACCCACAACTATAACATTATATCAAATCCACACCATAATATTCAAAATGATATTTAGAAAAAAATAATCTTTATTTATGAAAGTTGGGGTCTTACAACCTCCCTTCTTATGAAATTTTTCCTCGAAATTAGGTACATACCTGGTATATCGAATAGGTGAGGATACCTTGACTTCATTTCTGATTCTAACTCCCAGGTCATTTCCTTAACATCGTGGTTTCTCCACAAAACTTTGACTTGAGGTATAACCTTGGAGCATAGAATATGTTCCTTCTTATCCAAGGATTTAATAGGTACCTCTTCGTACATTAAATCTTCCGCTATTTAAATCTAGTTCTAACTCAATAATGTGGTTGGGTCTTCCACATATTTACGTAACATGGATATGTGAAAAACGTTATGAACACGAGACATACTTGGAGGTAAGGCGAGTCTATAAGCCACAATTCCTACTCGATCAAGAATTTCAAATGGGCCAATGAATCGAGGATTGAGCTTTCCTCATTTTCCAAATCTTGTAACTCCTTTCCATGGAGCAACACGTAACAACACATGTTCTCCAACATTGAATTCTACGTCCTTTCGATGAAGATCAGCATAACTCTTTTCTCGATCTTGTGAGGTCTTTATACGTTGTCGGATTATTTTAATCTTTTCTATAGTCATACGTACCAATTCTGGTCCCAACAACGTTGCTTTCGCCCACCTCATCCCAAAGATCTTCGAGAAGCGACACTTTCTTTCCATACAAGGCCTCGAACGGCGAGCCATGCCGATACTTGCTTGATAACTTTTGTTGTAGGAGAATTCCACCAATGGCAAGAACTTATCCCAACTTCCTCTCAAGTCAAGGACACAGAGTCTTAATAGATCTTCCGGAGTTTGAATAGTCCTCCCATCGCCGTCTGGTTTGAGGATGATATGCGAACTAAATCGTAAATCTGTGCCCATAGCTTTTTGTAAATTTACCCAAAACCGTGAAGTGAATCATGGGTCTCGATCGAAACTATGGATATTTGGCATACCATGCAGTCTTACAATCTCATTTATGTACATATGAGCAAGACGTTCAAGTGTATAAGTTTCTTATATGGATATGAAATGAGCAGACTTGGTCAATCTATCAACAATGACACAAATTGCATCTATGCCTTAAGAAACCTTGGGAAGACCGGTAACAAAATCTATGGTAATGTGCTCCCACTTCCATTCTGGAATTTCAAGTGCTTGCAATGGACCTTTTGGCACTTGATGCTCCGCCTTGACACGTTGACACATTAGACACCTTGAGATAAACTCTGTTATCTCTCTCTTCATATTGCTCCACCAAAATGTATGTCGAATATCATGATACATTTTGGTACTCCCAGGATGGATTGCAAATGGTGTGTTGTGCACCTCCATCATGATTTTATACTTTAAATCAGGGTCGTTAGGAACACAAAGTCTGGAGTTGACTCGAAGTATTCCTTCTTCATCAATTCTTGACGTCCCGGTAAAAGCAATTCTATTGGCGAAAGTGACTCTTAGATGATGACATATGGGCCCCATAAAATAAACCAAACTTACCACGTATCGTCTCATAACAGACTTTTATTTAAAACAAGGTTTGAATAAATATTACCACAAATTATTTTATCTTCAATCAACACATATTTAATCTTTTAATAATTATTCATCATTAATATTATAACTCGCAATATTTAACAACCAGATCATTCCTGGAAAGAGGGGCTTTCCGATATGATTTCTCCTATCATGGCGCAAGCAATTAGGTGACCAAACCTCTCCTCGACAGAACTTTCTAGACATCGTCTATATTGCAAATAATAATATGAATAACTTTGTCGTCTCAATTATTGATTTAATAATATAAAATATTATACAGATGATACTGTGATAATAATTGAATCAATAATATGAGATACTATGCAGTAATTACTGTAGCAATAATTGAGTATAATTGATTGGCTTCTTACGTAAGCATCAATAATCAATACCGTGTGCTACTATGCAACCACGCGTATTACTGTATTTTTACCACCAGATATTTCAACAGTTAACGGTAAAACTTTCGTAGTTATTTTTATAAAAAGATATTTTTATCGCTTTTTAACTCAAATAATAATTATGTTGTGGGGTCCATAAATGATTGTGTCATCGCATTTAATATTCTTGACAAAAAGAATATTCCCAGACCAAACGAATATTTTATAACAACTTGCTTACTTTGCAAAATCTATAAATATTACCCACAACTATAACATTATATCAAATCCACACCATAATATTCAAAATGATATTTAGAGAAAAATAATCTTTATTTATGAAAGTTGGGGTCTTACAACCTCCCCTTCTTATGAAATTTTTCCTCGAAATTAGGGTACATACCGTATATCGAATAGGTGAGGATACCTTGACTTCATTTCTGATTCTAACTCCCAGGTCATTTCCTTAACATCGTGGTTTCTCCACAAAACTTTGACTTGAGGTATAACCTTGGAGCATAGAATATGTTCCTTCTTATCCAAGATTTTAATAGGTACCTCTTCGTACATTAAATCTTCCGCTATTTCGTCTAGTTCTAACTCAATAATGTGGTTCGGGTCTTCCACATATTTACGTAACATGGATATGTGAAAAACGTTATGAACACGAGACATACTTGGAGGTAAGGCGAGTCTATAAGCCACAATTCCTACTCGATCAAGAATTTCAAATGGGCCAATGAATCGAGGATTGAGCTTTCCTCATTTTCCAAATCTTGTAACTCCTTTCCATGGAGCAACACGTAACAACACATGTTCTCCAACATTGAATTCTAATCCTTTCGATGAAGATCAAGATAACTCTTTTCTCGATCTTGTGAGGTCTTTATCGTTGTCGGATTATTTTAATCTTTTCTATAGTCATACGTACCAACCTCGGTCCCAACAACGTTGTTTCAATTTCACCTCATCCCAAAGATCTTCGGAGAAGCGACACTTTCTTCCATACAAGGCCTCGAGCAGAGCCATGTCGATACTTGCTTGATAACTTTTTTGTCAGGAGAATTCCACCAATGGCAAGAACTTATCCCAACTTCCTCTCTCAAGTCAAGGACACGAGTCTTAATAGATCTTCCGTAGTTTGAATAGTCCTCTCCACCGCCGTCTGTTTGAGGATGATATCTTAACTAAATCGTAAATCTGTGCCCATAGCTTTTTGTAAATTTACCCAAAACCGTGAAGTGAATCATGGGTCTCGATCAGAAACTATGGATACTGGCATACCATGCAGTCTTACAATCTCATTTATGTACATATGAGCAAGACGTTCAAGTGTATAAGTTTCTTATATGGATATGAAATGAGCAGACTTGGTCAATCTATCAACAATGACACAAATTGCATCTATGCCTTAAGAAACCTTGGGAAGACCGGTAACAAAATCTATGGTAATGTGCTCCCACTTCCATTCTGGAATTTCAAGTGCTTGCAATGGACCTTTTGGCACTCGATGCTCGCTACCGACACGTTGACACATTAGACACCTTGAGATAAACTCTGTTATCTCTCTCTTCATATTGCTCCACCAAAATGTATGTCGAATATCATGATACATTTTGGTACTCCCAGGATGGATTGCAAATGGTGTGTTGTGCACCTCCATCATGATTTTATACTTTAAATCGAGTGGTCGTTAGAACTGAAAGTCCGGAGTTGACTCAAGTATTCCTTCTTCATCAATTCTTCGACGTCGGTAAAGGCAATTACTATTGACGAAAGTGACTCTTAGATGATGACATATGGGCCCCATAAAATAAACCAAACTTACCACGGACGCCTCATAATGACTTCTTATTTAAAAACAAGGTTTGAATAAATATTACCACAAATTATTTTATCTTCAATCAACACATATTTAATCTTTTAATAATTATTCATCATTAATATTATAACTCGCAATATTTAACAACCGGATCATTCCTGTGAAAGAGGGGCTTTCCGATAAGATTTCTCCCTATTGGCGCAGCAATTAGGTGACCAAACCTCTCCTCGATGTAACTTTCTAGACGCCATACATATTGCAAATAATAATATGAATAACTTTGTCGTCTCAATTATTGATTTAATAATATAAAATATTATCTGAGATGATACCGTGATAATAATTGAATCAATAATATGAGATACTTTGCACGAATTATCAGAAAGTAATAATTGAGTATAATTGATTGGCTTCACGTAAGCATCAATAATCAATACCGTAGCTACTATGCAACCATGCCAGACATCGTATTTTTACCACCGGATATTTCAACAGTTAACGGTAAAACTTTCCGTTATTTTTATAAAAAGATATTTTTATCGTTTTCTAACTTCGATAATAATTATGTTGTGGGGTCCATAAATGATTGTGTCATCGCATTGCGAATATTCTCGACAAAAAAAGAATATTCCCCACCAAACGAATATTTTATAACAACTTGCTTACTTTTGCAAAATCTATAAATATTACCCACAACTATAACATTATATCAAATCCACACCATAATATTCAAAATGATATTTAGAGAAAATAATCTTTATTTATGAAAGTTGGGGTCTTACAACCTCCCTTCTTATGAAATTTTTTCCTCGAAATTAGGGTACATACACGGTATATCGAATAGGTGAGGATACCTTGACTTCATTTCGATTCTAACTCCTGTGTCATTTCCTTAACATCGTGGTTTCTCCACAAAACTTTCGACTTGAGGTATAACCTTGGAGCATAGAATATGTTCCTTCTTATCCAAGATTTTAATAGGTACCTCTTCGTACATTAAATCTTCCGCTATTTCGTCTAGTTCTAACTCAATAATGTGGTTCGGGTCTTCCACATATTTACGTAACATGGATATGTGAAAAACGTTATGAACACGAGACATACTTGGAGGTAAGGCGAGTCTATAAGCCACAATTCCTACTCGATCAAGAATTTCAAATGGGCCAATGAATCGAGGATTGAGCTTTCCTCATTTTCCAAATCTTGTAACTCCTTTCCATGGAGCAACACGTAACAACACATGTTCTCCAACATTGAATTCTACGTCCTTTCGATGAAGATCAGCATAACTCTTTTCTCGATCTTGTGAGGTCTTTATACGTTGTCGGATTATTTTAATCTTTTCTATAGTCATACGTACCCATTCTGGTCCCAACAACGTTGCTTCGCCCACCTCATCCCAAAGATACCGAGAAGCGACACTTTCTTCCATACAAGGCCTCGAACGGAGCCATGTCGATACTTGCTTGATAACTTTTGTTGTAGGAGAATTCCACCAATGGCAAGAACTTATCCCAACTTCCTCTGAAGTCAAGGACACAGAGTCTTAATAGATCTTCCAGAGTTTGAATAGTCCTCCGATCGCCGTCCGTTTGAGGATGATATGCCGAACTAAATCGTAAATCTGTGCCCATAGCTTTTTGTAAATTTACCCAAAACCGTGAAGTGAATCATGGGTCTCGATCAGAAACTATGGATACTGGCATACCATGCAGTCTTACAATCTCATTTATGTACATATGAGCAAGACGTTCAAGTGTATAAGTTTTTATATGGATATGAAATGAAAAGACTTGGTCAATCTATCAACAATGACACAAATTGCATCTATGCCTTAAGAAACCTTGGGAAGACCGGTAACAAAATCTATGGTAATGTGCTCCCACTTCCATTCTGGAATTTCAAGTGCTTGCAATGGACCTTTTGGCACTTGATGCTCCGCTTGACACGTTGACACATTAGACACCTTGAGATAAACTCGTTATCTCTCTCTTCATATTGCTCCACCAAAATGTATGTCGAATATCATGATACATTTTGGTACTCCTGTGATGGATTGCAAATGGTGTGTTGTGCACCTCCATCATGATTTTATACTTTAAATCGTGGTCGTTAGAACACAAAGTCCGGAGTTGACTCAAGTATTCCTTCTTCATCAATTCTTGACGTCTGTAAAGGCAATTACTATTGACGAAAGTGACTCTTAGATGATGACATACGGGCCCCATAAAATAAACTAAACTTACCACAGACGCCCTCATAACAGACTTCTTATTTAAAACAAGGTTTGAATAAATATTACCACAAATTATTTTATCTTCAATCAACACATATTTAATCTTTTAATAATTATTCATCATTAATATTATAACTCGCAATATTTAACAACGGATCATTCCCGTGAAAGAGGGGCTTTCCGATAGGATTTCTCCCTATTGCCGCAATTAGGTGACCAAACCTCTCCTCGATGTAACTTTCTAGACATCGATACATATTGCAAATAATAATATGAATAACTTTGTCGCCTCAATTATTGATTTAATAATATAAAATATTATACAGATGATACTGTGATAATAATTGAATCAATAATATGAGATACTATGCAGTAATTACTGTAGCAATAATTGAGTATAATTGATTGGCTTCTTACGTAAGCATCAATAATCAATACCGTGTGCTACTATGCAACCACGCCAGACATCGTATTTTTACCACCGAGATATTTCAACAGAGTAATTCGGTAAAACTTTCGTTGTTATTTTTATAAAAAGATATTTTTATTGTTTTCTAACTCCGACAATAATTATGTTGTGGGGTCCACAAATGATTGTGTCATCGTACGAATATTCTTCGACAAAAAGAATATTCCCCGACCAAACGAATATTTTATAACAACTTGCTTACTTTGCAAAATCTATAAATATTACCCACAACTATAACATTATATCAAATCCACACCATAATATTCAAAATGATATTTAGAGAAAAATAATCTTTATTTATGAAAGTTGGGGTCTTACAACCTCCCCTTCTTATGAAATTTTTTCCTCGAAATTAGGGTACATACCTGGTATATCGAATAGGTGAGGATACCTTGACTTCATTTCTGATTCTAACTCCCAGGTCATTTTCTTAACATCGTGGTTTCTCCACAAAACTTTGACTTGAGGTATAACCTTGGAGCATAGAATATGTTCCTTCTTATCCAAGATTTTAATAGGTACCTCTTCGTACATTAAATCTTCCGCTATTTAAATCTAGTTCTAACTCAATAATGTGGTTCGGGTCTTCCACATATTTACGTAACATGGATATGTGAAAACGTTATGAACACGGTAGACATACTTGGAGGTAAGGCGAGTCTATAAGCCACAATTCCTACTCGATCAAGAATTTCAAATGGGCCAATGAATCGAGGATTGAGCTTTCCTCATTTTCCAAATCTTGTAACTCCTTTCCATGGAGCAACACGTAACAACACATGTTCTCCAACATTGAATTCTACGTCCTTTCGATGAAGATCAAAGATAACTCTTTTCTCGATCTTGTGAGGTCTTTATACGTTGTCGGATTATTTTAATCTTTTCTATAGTCACACGTACCAATTACGGTCCCAACAACGTTGCTTACCACCTCATCCCAAAGATCTTTGGAGAAGCGACACTTTCTTCCATACAAGGCCTCGAACGAGCCATGCCGATATTGCTTGATAACTTTTGTTGTAGGAGAATTCCACCAATGGCAAGAACTTATCCCAACTTCCTCTCAAGTCAAGGACACGAGTCTTAATAGATCTTCCGAGTTTGAATAGTCCTCTCCGATCGCCGTCCGTTTGAGGATGATATGCTTAGAACTAAATCGTAAATCTGTGCCCATAGCTTTTTGTAAATTTACCCAAAACCGTGAAGTGAATCATGGGTCTCGATCGAAACTATGGATCTTGGCATACCATGCGATCTTACAATCTCATTTATGTACATATGAGCAAGACGTTCAAGTGTATAAGTTTTTATATGGATATGAAATGAGTGAGACTTGGTCAATCTATCAACAATGACACAAATTGCATCTATGCCTTAAGAAACCTTGGGAAGACTAGGTAACAAAATCTATGGTAATGTGCTCCCACTTCCATTACGGAATTTCAAGTGCTTGCAATGGACCTTTTGGCACTTGATGTCTACTTGACACGTTGACACATTAGACACCTTGAGATAAACTCATATCTCTCTCTTCATATTGCTCCACCAAAATGTATGTCGAATATCATGATACATTTTGGTACTCCTGAGATGGATTGCAAATGGTGTGTTGTGCACCTCCATCATGATTTTATACTTTAAATCAGGTCGTTAGAACATTAAAGTCCGGAGTTGACTCAAGTATTCCTTCTTCATCAATTCGACGTCGGTAAAGGCAATTACTATCGTGAAAGTGACTCTTAGATGATGACATATGGGCCCCATAAAATAAACCAAACTTACCATGATACGTCTCATAATAGACTTCTTATTTATAACAAGGTTTGAATAAATATTACCACAAATTATTTTATCTTCAATCAACACATATTTAATCTTTTAATAATTATTCATCATTAATATTATAACTCGCAATATTTAACAACCAGATCATTCCCAGGAAAGAGGGGCTTTCCGATAAGGATTTCTCCTATTGGCGCCGCAATTAGGTGACCAAACCTCTCCTCGACAGAACTTTCTAGACATCGTCTATATTGCAAATAATAATATGAATAACTTTGTCGTCTCAATTATTGATTTAATAATATAAAATATTATACAGATGATACTGTGATAATAATTGAATCAATAATATGAGATACTATGCAGTAATTACTGTAGCAATAATTGAGTATAATTGATTGGCTTCTTACGTAAGCATCAATAATCAATACCGTGTGCTACTATGCAACCACGCGTATTACTGTATTTTTACCACCAGATATTTCAACAGTTAACGGTAAAACTTTCGCCGTTATTTTTATAAAAAAGATATTTTTTATCGTTTTCTAACTCCGACAATAATTATGTTGTGGGGTCCACAAATGATTGTGTCATCGTACGAATATTCTTCGACAAAAAGAATATTCCCCGACCAAACGAATATTTTATAACAACTTGCTTACTTTGCAAAATCTATAAATATTACCCACAACTATAACATTATATCAAATCCACACCATAATATTCAAAATGATATTTAGAGAAAAATAATCTTTATTTATGAAAGTTGGGGTCTTACAACCTCCCTTCTTATGAAATTTTTCCTCGAAATTAGGGTACATACACCGGTATATCGAATAGGTGAGGATACCTTGACTTCATTTCGATTCTAACTCCCAGGTCATTTTCTTAACATCGTGGTTTCTCCACAAAACTTTGACTTGAGGTATAACCTTGGAGCATAGAATATGTTCCTTCTTATCCAAGATTTTAATAGGTACCTCTTCGTACATTAAATCTTCCGCTATTTCGTCTAGTTCTAACTCAATAATGTGGTTCGGGTCTTCCACATATTTACGTAACATGGATATGTGAAAAACGTTATGAACACGAGACATACTTGGAGGTAAGGTGAGTCTATAAGCCACAATTCCTACTCGATCAAGAATTTCAAATGGGCCAATGAATCGAGGATTGAGCTTTCCTCATTTTCCAAATCTTGTAACTCCTTTCCATGGAGCAACACGTAACAACACATGTTCTCCAACATTGAATTCTACGTCCTTTCGATGAAGATCAGCATAACTCTTTTCTCGATCTTGTGAGGTCTTTATACGTTGTCGGATTATTTTAATCTTTTCTATAGTCATACGTACCAATTCTGGTCCCAACAACGTTGCTTCTCCCACCTCATCCCAGCATACTGGAGAACGACACTTTCTTCCATACAAGGCCTCGAACGGAGCCATGTCGATATTTCTGCTTGATAACTTTTGTTGTAGGAGAATTCCACCAATGGCAAGAACTTATCCCAACTTCCTCTGAAGTCAAGGACACAGAGTCTTAATAGATCTTCCAGAGTTTGAATAGTCCTCTCCGACTGCCGTCCGTTTGAGGATGATATGCCGAACTAAATCGTAAATCTGTGCCCATAGCTTTTTGTAAATTTACCCAAAACCGTGAAGTGAATCATGGGTCTCGATCAGAAACTATGGATACTGGCATACCATGCAGTCTTACAATCTCATTTATGTACATATGAGCAAGACGTTCAAGTGTATAAGTTTCTTATATGGATATGAAATGAGCAGACTTGGTCAATCTATCAACAATGACACAAATTGCATCTATGCCTTAAGAAACCTTGGGAAGACCGGTAACAAAATCTATGGTAATGTGCTCCCACTTCCATTCTGGAATTTCAAGTGGTTGCAATGGACCTTTTGGCACTTGATGCTCCGCCTTGACACGTTGACACATTAGACACCTTGAGATAAACTCTGTTATCTCTCTCTTCATATTGCTCCACCAAAATGTATGTCGAATATCATGATACATTTTGGTACTCCCAGGATGGATTGCAAATGGTGTGTTGTGTGCCTCCATCATGATTTTATACTTTAAATCAGGGTCGTTAGGAACACAAAGTCTGGAGTTGACTCGAAGTATTCCTTCTTCATCAATTCTTGCTTCTGGAATAGCACCTTCTTGCACTTTCTTCTTTATGCGCATCAGCTCCAGGTCCGTAGCTTGAGCAACTTTAACTTTATCGATTAAAGTCGGTTCTACTTGTATATTTTCCATCATCACGTGGGTCCCTGGAGCCTTTATCTCTATCTCCATCCTTTATAAGTTATACAAAATGGGCCTTTGCGTTGACAATATCACACTCGTACTCGCATATGATCTTCTACTCAATGCGTCAGCTACCACGTTCGCTTTTCCAGGATGGTATTGAATAGTATGATCATAATCTTTCAATAGTTCAAGCCAACGTCGTTGCCACATGTTGAGTTCCTTTTGAGTGAAGAAATATTTGAGGCTTTTATGATCCGTAAAGATCTCCACCTTCTCCCCATACAGGTAATGCCTCCAGATTTTAAGTGTGAAAACGACAGCTGCCAACTCTAGATCATGAGTAGGATAATTCCTCTCATATTCTTTAAGTTTTTGCGAGGCATAAGCTATGTCCCATGTTGCATGAGAACACATCCTAAACTCTTGCCTGAAGCATCACTGTAGATGACATATCCCTCCGTACGAGATGGTATTGTCAGAACAGGTGCTGAAATGAGTCTCCTCTTGAGTTCTTGAAAACTCTTCTCACATTCTTCGCTCCAACCGAATTTTGTATCTTTTTGAGTCGTCTGAGTTAATGGAGTAACGATTCGAGAAAATCCTTCCACGAATCTCCGATAATAACCAAATTTAAGCCCGTAAAAGCTACGCACTTGAGAATCGACTTAGGTTACTCCCAGCTTTGAATTGCTTCAATCTTTGCCAGGTCAACAGATATTCCATGATTTGATATCACGTGCCCAAGGAATGCTACTTCCTCAAGCCAGAACTCGCATTTCTTCAACTTGGCATATAGCTTGTTTTCACGAAGATTTTGGAGTATTAGCCTCAAGTGTTGCTCATGATCTTCACGGCTATTGGAGTATATGAGGATGTCATCAATAAAGACAACAACAAAATGATCCAAATATTCCTTGAATACTCGGTTCATCATATCCATGAAGGCCGCAGGAGCATTAGTCAATCCAAAAGACATGACTAGGAATTCGTAATGCCCGTACCGAGTTCTGAAAGCAGTCTTTGGAATGTCATCAGTTTTAACTTTTAATTGATGATATCCGAAACGAAGATCGATCTTAGAAAAGAATTTAGCGCTCTGTAACTGGTCAAACAGGTCATCAATTCGAGGTAACGGGTATCTATTTTTGACGGTGACATGATTCAACTCCCAGTAGTCAATATAAAGTCCCATACTTCCATCTTTCTTCTTTACGAATAGAATAGGAGCACCCCAAGGAGACGTACTAGGACGAATGAAACCGATGTCTAACAATTCCGTGTAGTTGGGTTTTTAACTCCTGAAGTTCAATAGGAGCCATTCGATATGGGGCTTTAGAAATGGATTTTATATCGGGTTCAAGGTTGATACAAAATTTTATTTCTCACTCTGGGGGTAGGCCAGGAAGTTCTTCAGGGAATACGTCAGAAAATTTATTAACAATAGAAATATCATTCAAAACTAACGTATTTTTGTTTAAATCCGTGACATGAGCTAAGAAAGCTTGACATTCGTTTTTCAATAAACGAATAGCTTTATGACTTGAGATGACAGTGATTGATTTTAATGGTTTGGTTGCTTGAATTCGCATAATAGGTTGGTTAGGAATATGAAAGCTAACAACCTTACGAAAATAATCAATTTTTGCATGATGAGTAGTTAACCAATCAATTCCTAGAATTACGTCAAATGCAAGTATTTTCAATGAAATAAAATCGCCAGGTAATGTGAGGGTACCGATTTGAACCAAACAAGACATATAAATAGTGGATATAATGAAGGTTTCTCCCAACGGAGTCTCAACAGATAAGTCAAAGTCTAATTTATCCGGGGTCAAATTTAAACGTTGAGCGCAAGTAGGAGAAATAAAAGAATGGGTAAAACCGGTATCAAATAAGGTATAGACTTCGCTAGAGTTTATGATTAGCTTACCCATGATCACCTCATTTGGATTCCTCGCTTTTTGGGAGGTTACAACAAACGCTCTCCCTTGAACTACCGGTTTTGTCTTGTCTGGGATGGCCTTTGATACCTCCATCCCAGCTGGACTTGAATTTGGTGCACGACAAAATCGGGTTAGGTGACCTTCTCTTCCACAATTGTAACATGCTTTGGACTGCTGCGTACAGTTTGGACTAATGTGTCCCTCCCCTCCGCATTTGTAACATACAATCGGCGATCGTTCTTCTTCCTTAACAACAGGTGATGGTGCTGACGTCTTTCCATCATTATTGAATTTCCTCTTCTTGAAATTTCCACTTCTATTATCTTGGCCATGACTACCACCGAAGTGGTTTCCATTTCTGGCATGTTGATTCCCTCCACGTCTGTTGTCACCACTTCGATGACTGCTACCACTGGTATTATCGATTTGTCGGCTGCTTTCTCTTGGTTGGGTTAACTCATTATCGTGCTCCAATAATTGAGCCCTATTTACAACATCTAAATACAAACACAGTTTGTGAGAAATTAGATATTGACGTATCGCAGGTTTCAAACCTCTTAGAAAAATCCGCGTCATTCTCTCTTTATTATCAACCAAGTGGGGCGCAAACCAGGACAACTCGGTAAACTTAGCTTCGTATTGTGACACGGTCATATTGTTTTGCTCTAGCTTAAAGAACTCTACCTCTTTCATGTGATGAATACTTTCGGGAAAGTACTTATCGTTGAACAGTTCTTGGAACTTTTCCCAAGCCATCTTCAGTTCGGTAGGTTGGGTACTTTTTATGGATTTCCACCAGTAATCTGCCTCTCCTCGCAACATGAAGATGGCAAAGGGAACCTTTTGCTCCTCGTAGCATCCCAAGACATCAAATATCTTGGTGATCTACTTTATCCATGCCTCCGCCTTAAGTGGTTTTGGCTCTCCAATAAACTTCGGTGGTCCTAGCTCCTTGAACTGCTTAGCAGTGACCGTTCGAGAGTTACCAGTGTTTCCACCTGCATTTTGGACATGAGTCTCTCTCGCCTGATGTTGCATGAATTGTAGAAAGTCCCTAAACATTCCATCGTTCATTATTTGGTTGGTGTTATTGTTTGCATGAGGATTGTTGCCTTCCTGATTAACATTTTCCTGGTTATTGATCGTTGGTGATTCAACGATCTCATGTGCTCCATTGCTATTCTCAACATTCTCGGATGTCATTTTCAAATACTGCAACAAAACAAGGGTTATTTGACATGCCACATATTATCCCTATATTCTGACCGACCAAATAAATAACAAATAAACTTAGGTAGGTCATACTAGTGAAGGAATTACCTGTCTCTCCCCTCCTATTTCTAGTCTCACATCTCAGCTAGGGATCATATCCCTAAGCTTTGATACCAATTGTGACGCCCCCAAAATAGGTATACATTACCCATCTTGAGTCGCCAAATACATGGTACAGAATTTAAATACAAACGTTTTTGTTACAGTACGACAAAACGTAGCTGAGAGTTTCAACACGGATAATGTCTCGTAGAGAGTATATAAACTCAAATAAAGTCCTCATTACAATTATTATCACACTTTTTCACATAATAGTGAGGACTACTATAGCCACCTATCTGGACCATCACACCATTCCCCGACTAGTCTCAACTATATTCTCATTTCCTGAAGAGAACAATGAAAGCAAAGGGTGAGCTCAACTAGCCCAGTAAGAAATATTATGACTAAGATAATGCAGAATAAATTATCGTTAGCCTTCAATAGTGTTAAACTGATAAAATACAATGAACACCAAGTTTAACTGCAGCGGAACAAGTAATCCATTAGAAGAGTCAAGTAGAGCATGATATCTACTATCTTCTATGATTTAAAAAGTTTATCAACAGTTTTATCGCTGAGACTCGGCTAAATAAATAAACCACATCATCGAATTATCCCTGCACTATGGCCAAGGATATTCATTAGTATCACCAATGGTCATGATCATACCAACAACTGTCCATCAATGCACTACGGGCCAATGAGGACTTTTACCACATCATTTGTAACATTTCGGGTCATGATTATACTGAATGATCCATGGTCATAATCATACCAATCAACAGTCCATCTATGCACTACGGCCAAAGATGACTTTCATCATAATATAAGCATGAGGATGAAGACAATAATATAAGAATTCAATTAAACGAGAGTAAGGATAAATTTTAAAGATTTATAATTCAATTTATCCAGAATTCAATAATGTCCAAGTTATCAACATGATACTGCTTTGTAGAGTAAAATTCAAGAATAATATTGTATCAAAAATAATTTGGACAGAAAAGAAATCAATTTTTGTCATGAATAGTATCCCGTGAATAGTACTCCGGCATAAAAAGATTAAACTTTAACAAGAATGTTCAAACAAATATCCTTGTGAAACGATACTAGATGAATTGCAAATATCATGGATATTCTACTAATTTCAAGGAGTATAGAAGTAATACTTAACAACATGAGTGTATAATTCAGAATCTGAAACGAAATATTATTACTTACATACTACAGAGTATGGAAGAAAACATTATTTCATACGAATATTGAACAAAAATAATATCCCTATATGAATACGAAAGAAATAATACCCCTTACCTTAGTAGAAAATTGGCTACTGAAATAGTGTAGTAACAGAATACTCTTCTTCTTTCTCTCTGATTCTCTCTCTATAGAATTCTCTTGTGAATCATAGTGAATTAGTGAGAATGAAAGAAGAATTAAGCTTCTATATATAGAAGATTTCTAGTTTAGCCCTTGCAATATGAAAAGGCAAGTGGCTTGACGACTGGTGATGTGAAAAGAAAAGTGGTTTGACGCCTGTAGTGTGAAACAACAAGTGGTTTGACACCTGTAATGTGAAATAACAAGTGGTTCGACGCCTATAATGTGAAACGACAATTGGTTCAACGCCTATAATGTGAAACGACAATTGGTTTGACGCATGTAATGTGAAACGACAATTGGTTCGACGCCTGTAATGTTAAACGACAATTGGTTTGAGGCCTGTAATGTGAAACGACAATTGGTTCGACGCCTGTAATGTGAAACGACAATTGGTTAGACGCCTGTAATGTGAAACGACAATTAGTTCAACGCTTGTAATGTGAAACGATAATTGGTTTGACGTCTGGTAAAGGCAATTACTACTGACAAAGTGGCTCTTAGATGATGACATATGGGCCCCCATAAAATAAACCAAACTTACCACAGACGTCTCATAACAGACTTCTTATTTATAACAAGGTTTGAATAAATATTATCATAAATCATTTTATCTTCAATCAACACATATTTAATCTTTCAACAATTATTCATCATTAATATTATAACTCACAATATTTAACAACCAGATCATTCCCGGGAAAGAGGGGGCTTTCCGATAAAGATTTCTCCCTATTGGCGCGCAATTAGGTGACCAAACCTCTCCTCGACAGAACTTTCTAGACATCGTCAATATTGTAAATAATAATATGAATAACTTTGTAGTCTCAATTATTGATTTAATAATATAAAATATTATGAGATGATAATTGTGATAATAATTGAATCAATAATATAAGATACTATCAAAGAATTATTGTAGCAATAATTAAGTATAAGCGAGTGGCTTTTACGTAAGCATCAATAATCAATATCGTGTGCTACTATGCAACCATGCGTATGACATTGTATTTTTACCACGGGTATTTCAATAGTTAACGGTAAAACTTTCGCCGTTATTTTTATAAAAAGATATTTTTGTCGTTTTCTAACTCCGACAATAATTCTGTTGTGGGGTCCACCAATGATTGTGTCATCGTACGAATATTCTCCGACAAAAAGAATATTCCCCGACCAAATGAATATTTTATAACAACTTGCTTACTTTGCAAAATCTATAAATATTACCAACAACTATAACATTATATCAAATCTACACCATAATATTCAAAATAATATTTAGAGAAAAATAATCTTTATTTATGAAAGTTGGGGTCTTACAACAGCACTACGAACGTAGTCTTCTTTTACAGTTTATACTTATGGAGTTCTGCTCCCATAATGAGTTCCTCATGTTTGATGCTCGATGATCCTCTGGTGAGCTTCCTTGAGGACAAGCTTTGCATGCTTGAGCATCTAAGACCCTTTTCATCTTTGGTTGAATGGCCTGCTTTCATATAAAGATCAGCAACCATATGAGCTTCATTCAGATTATCTCAGAGGGTCTTCAAGGACAGGCTTTGACATATAGGAATTTTGTTAGAATTATTTCGAATGCCTTAAGCCTTCTGCTGGGTCAATCTTTTCTTTCGATCAAGCCTTCGCTTCAAAGATTCCTTAGTGTGGTCAGATAGACCAAGTACCTGCAGGTTAGATATATTTCTATTTTGGTACCCATAATTAAATGGGTCCTGCTAGGTAAGTCTTCAGACTCCCTGTTCCTCATATATTAGAATCAACATCATATTGATCACCAGCAATCATATTTATGCATGTATCCAGTTTAGATATGACATTTTAATATGCATGATGATGAGTGTGTATAAGATTTTCCATTTTAATAAAACACCCTTTTCCTTTGATGGTTTCATCATTTGCTTGGTTATGTTCACAGAGTTTAAATGGTCTCAGAGTGAGAATCAACACTATTGCTTAGTGTATCTGGTTGAATCATAGAGGTGATCAGTTTCTACGACTCTTCAAGATACTCTTGTAGAACTGATCATACTCTGAGTGTTATCAAACACTTAGAACATAGGTTTGTACATACATACTAACTCATCAGCCAAGATTACTCCACATAGAATAAATTTACCCTTTGATATGCTTATGACTTATTTCAGATTTCTTTCAAAATGTCATCTTTAACCTAAAACTTGGATGGAGAGAAAGTTTGTAAGCATTTGAGTTTCCAACCTCAGTGTACTTTCTCTCTTCACCTTTTTATGTAGATTATGATTTCTTGAAAGAATACTGTTGTAGTTCATAAGGAGGAGCAACATGATGTACACAATTATATTAGTGAGGAATTTTACCTTTCTGTTGTCAATTTCTTAACAGTCGTTTATCTTAGATATACTGAGTTTAGGCATTGATGTGCATAGTTTCTCATTTGCTTCTGACAGCTTGTTGCTCCATTTGACCTTCAATCAATCAGTCGTGGTCTTGAAGATGCAAGCTAAGAGAATCTCACCATCTTTAGTTCTTTGACATCCTTGAGTTTACAAAGTTTGCACCCAACTGCTGGTTGGCCAGACACATGTTTGAGAAGTTCTTCTTTCTTCTCTAGATAAGCAATTCTTAGTATGTATGGCATTTTCATCTTTCAGGCTGGTGGATGCTTGACTCTTTGTTTTTGATGTCTCTTGAGCTTTCTCGCCTGGTCTTCAGACTACAAGATTGACTGCAGGCAAAGATTGGTCTTGTTGATATAACAATCGAGAACATAGACCAATCTGAGCAGCTTCAGGTGTATATACACATTTACATGTACACAATATTTCTAACGTGTGAGCTCATCTGCATGTAACAAGGGACTTACTACTAAACTAAGTTTAGAATAAATTTTGTGCCTAAGATCAGACTCAAAGCGATTAGCTTTTGAATATAGCATAAGAACCTGCTCTGATACCAATTGTTAGTTCCCAGTAGGCACAATATAGATCTAGAAGGGGGGTTGAATAGATCCTTTTAATTTCAAATATTTTTCTCGTTTATTTTATATTGCTAATGATTTAGCATATGACAAACATAAAAATCTTTTCAAGCACAGTGGAATAAGTAAAAGATCCCCTTCATTGATATATTCATAATCATACATATATTGTTCTTAGAGTTAGTTCGGTTGTAAGCAGTTAAAACATACATAGCAGTTATAGCAGTTAATGTACACAATGTAAATGACATAAAGTAAAAGACACAGGGGATTTTAAGTGGTTCAGAGACTCAAGCTCCTAATCCACTCTTCTGCTTTCAACTAGCAGGATTTCCACCAAGGAAGGGCAAAGACTCGAATCACTAAGATTCCTTCAAGGTCAAGACCTTGGGACTTTAGTTCACTAAGAACTCTTTCAAGGCCAAAGCACCTTTGAACTCTCTAGTTCCCTAGGAACTCTTCTTCAAGCCCAGCAGATTTGGAAATTCATTTAGTCCTCCTCGAATAAGGACCCTCAGAATCCCGGGCTTGTTGTTGTTGTTTGTTGTTGTTGGTGGTGCTGAGCTGCTAAGATGTCTTTAAGCTTGATCATATTTTGTACTTAGTAGCTTGGTGTGGTCCTTTTTGCATTCTTCTTCAAGTCTGGACCACATCTTCTTTGGTGCAGCTGATCTTCTTCTGTTCTGCTCATCTTCATATAGTATCAGCTATGCACCATCACTATTTCGTGAACCCTTCTTAACATGTTCGTAGACATGGTTCTGCACTTACTCTGGTTCAGCTTTAGGTTCATGGTGAATCGTAGAGTGGCTCCCAGGATCTGCCTTGTGCTTTGCCACTCTTCTGAATGTTATCTTCTTGTCCTTCTCGGCTCTCAGCTTAGATGCCAATTCAAGTGGCACTCTCATCTTTGTTGAGTGAAGCTTTGGTATGTTCAAGTCCTTCTTCAAAGCTGCTTCATTTCCACCTTCGTAGTCTCAATGTCACTAAGACTTGTTCTGTTAAGCTCAGGTGGAACTCGTAGAGTCAACGTTAGCATTCTACCAAATCAACAATTCTGCAATATAGCAATAATCAACAACTCTTGATCTTTGAAGCTCTGTTGATTTATACTCCTTCCCAATCTCCCGTTGGAAAGTAGTCGTTGAAAGCTCTTTGATTTGCTTCGCAGATCTTGAATTATTTGGTGTAGACTGCAAATGTGACATAACATCCCCTTTTCTGACTTTCTGACATTACAGTCTACTATTTCACCTACCCCGTCAGAGATTTCACTCTGATGTCTTGGGCAGGTCGACGACTTTATTTCCTCCTTCTAATTTCTTGATCAGAGGTTGTCCTTTTGCATCGATGCTCTCAATAAGCTCTTGTCTGAATCCCAACCTTTAGATTGAACCGTTTTCAATGCTTCAATCTTCGGATGATTGAACTCTATGATTCTGATGCATGCTTTCTTGGACCTGATCGTAGTGTCTTGTTGACTGTTGCCCATTTGACATGTAGAGACAACACTACGATCTTTGAAGAGTGTTCCTTTGATCTTCAGTGTAGAACACCTCTTCCTTCTATTGTGCAGTGCTTCAACACTTTTGTTTGCTTCGACTACTCTTAGATACTGATGGCTTGACTCCTTGTTATGGCCCCTTCTGAATAGCAAGACACTTCAGATTTGTGGCGTGTCCAGCTCACTTTCTCCTTGTGATCTCCCGTTCATTTATCTTCAATGGACTGACCCAATGCTTAATCACTTTAGCCTTGTTCTTCAGAAGGTAACCAGTATGTCTGTGTACACTCAATTAGTTTTTTCTTTGTTTGGCAAACACTACGATCCTGGTTGCTTTCAAGATCGTCGTCTTCTATTTACTTGATAGTTAATCGACGATCGATCGACTTTTCCTTAGTCGCCATCAAGTCTTCTTCTGATCAACTTGTGGAAGACTTCATCTTGAACTGCTTCACAACTCAATTTGGATGTTGATTGAGTTGGTGCTTAGATCTTCTGTTAGCTTACATGTCGTTCGTTGAGTGCTCTCTGGTTTTCTTTAGGGGGCATGTATCTTTGTAGGACCAACCTGAGGCTTCGTTCCTTTAGATATTCTGGGAGTGCTCATTTGTTGAGAATCTTATTTACTCTACGATTCTTGCCTTGGCATTGTGAGTACATCTGTTGAGGTCTTAGTTCTACACTCTACGATTCAGCTTCGGCTGTACAGACACTACGACTCTAAGATCAGATCTTGACACTCTACGATTTTAGTCGTTGTGCTTGTTGTCTTCATCTGATCTTGCTCGACGACGATCTTTGCCTCTGATATGATTAGTAGACTCTACGACTCCGAGTGTAGTCTACGATTCTCGACTTAGCTTCATAGCAGATGCCTACGGCTCTTAGGAAAGTCGCCTCTCACGATTTTGAACATGACTTCCTCAGCAGACTACTACTCCGAGGAAGTTCTACTCTACACACTACGATCCTTCCTCGCTCTCCCCGATACCATTTAACTCCGAGATCTACTATCTTGCAGACTACGATTCTGCCTCGATAGCTCTTGAGTTTTCCTTGACTCTCCTAGAAGACTACAATTTCTGGTGCAGTTCTCGACGATCAGACATGCCTATCTATTACATCATTAGATCAACCTAACATACTTGATCTTTCTATATTTATAGTTCTTGTACATCATTTCTTTTAAAGGACTTTACAAAGCTATTTTGCTTATATAGGATCAACCTAACATTTTTTGATCAATTCATTCTAAGTCCTTGTACATATGTTTCTATTATCTATCAAATGACTTTACAGCTTTTCTTAATGCAAGCATACTTGCATATTCATTCATATATATAATAATCAAATCATATATAAATAGGAATATCATTCATGTGATGCCCCTAAAATAGGTATACATCACCCAACCCATTATGAGTCGCCAAATACATGGTACAGAAAATAACTACAACTTAATTGTCGTGCAAAATGCAACAACACATATGTTGTGAGTTTTGATTCAAATATATACCAACTGTGACTCTCATCCCAACATTTGATAGCACATCACAATAGCACCTTACATAAAGGCACAGTCAATAACTTTTTTAGAAATTAAAATCTTCGGAAAATGTTCAAGGAAACATTCGTACATGGGAGGCCATGTATTTAAGTTATAATAGATATCATAAGACTGGAGAATTAACCTTGGTTGACCCAATAGACCCCAAAGAAAAATGAGAAGATTGCTATCATATTCTTTCCAATGGTGAGTCTTCTCTTGACATACGCTCATCATTTATGATCCACGGCTCGCTCAATTAGAGCACTAAAACTACTTCAAAGGAATTCATTCCAAAGACGCTTTTAATCGCCTCCATTGAACGATCCGGTCGAGAGGTTGTCCAAATATCCTTGGTGAGGAATTTCGCTATGCCACCACCGACCTTACATCTGTGAGTATCGCCGAGCAAAGCCAACGGAAGATCACCCCAAAGGCTCAATCTAGGTCCATCCAGTCGGTCAGTTGATAGTTTGATCGAGGGCATGAAGGCTAAGGTACCTTCCTAAACTGAGATTTCAATCTCAAAAGTGTTTATCCCCCGACCCCGCACCATCACTATCACTAGCAAAAAGCAAAGTCAGAGCTCATGATCTTGTTTGACCCTCCATTCCATCGAGCCTAACCACGAAAGATTTTCTAAAAGACATGGTTTTCAGCTCGTAAAGCGCGATTCTTATCCGCGGATGGGATCACTATTCTAATCGATTAAAGGGATTATATCCATTGTCTCTAATTGAGAATTATATTTCATCCAAACTCCAAGATTATATAGGTAGCGCTCGTAGATATACTTAGCAAGTGGATGTGCACAACCCTGTCTTATGATAACACAAAGTCGCATGTCATTAGACATCTTGTATGATAGTGGCAAAACACCCTTTCAACGTTAGGTTCGCCTCACCCTATTTGATTCACCAAATATAACTACTAAATGATGTATAAAATACATCACATTATTCTAAAGTTGTGACACCCCCAAATCCGGGTACTTCATTTCCACCTAATTTGGTGCTCACTATCAAAATAATTACATCTAACTACCCATAATAAAGGATAAAACATTAAATAAATATCTTAAACAATAATCTCTCCCATTAAAGGGTTACATCATAATCTCAAAATAAATCCCAGGTTATCTACCTTAAAATTATTACATCAGTTTGCGGAATACATTATAAAATAAAACAAGTCATAAAACTTCAAGCATTTAAATAAACTTTAACTAATTCTCCATCACTTAGACATCTTTCCCTTTCCCTTGCTAGTAGATGGATCATCACCTCTTTCAACTTTAGAATTTGCATTGTTTAATTGCAAGAGTAAGCAAACAATTGCTCACCGACATAAAGATAGTATAATTACAAACATGAGAGTGAACAACTAATCTTTGAATAATAAAGAACTTTTTCATTTAATCAAAATAGAAAACAAGTTCGAACTTTAATTATCTGAGGGTCTTATGACCACTTAACTATGTCCACTAGTGTTTAGGTATTATTACTCTTAACCTCAGCGGTCATTAGACCGCATGAATCTTCTTAATGTACTGGGGATCACCCCTTTGTACCATGTATTGTGCACAAACATCTAAACGTTACACCTACAAAATCCCTATGTTAGGTTGTTTCGTCTTCGCTTGAATTTAGATTTTCCAAGACTAAAGAAAGTTTAGTTTCGAACTAGCTTATCGTTGTTTCTAGAATTTTAGAACACTTATTCAATTTCCATCAATAAAGGTTTAATGCAAGAATGTATAACTAACAAGGCTATCAAAGTCAAAGATCGGATATCAACAATATATAACTGAATAAGCATGATATATATGCAAAGTATTATATTCAAGGAGTTAAAACAATCTCCCTTGAATCAATGTGTTAGAACAATATATGTTTTGAATACTAATATCAAGAAATAAAAATGTGAAACTCATTCGATGTAACGAATTAGGTTACATGAGCTTATTCAATTATTCATCAGAATAGAATCAATAGTCTTGCTCAATAACAAAGATAAGGTTTAGAAACTTGCACAATTATTATAAGAGTAGGGTTAAAGAACTTGCCTTGTTTGTAAGCTACACAAGTGTAAAATAATCTCCAATTATCCTACATACATCATTAAAACCGTAACAACAATTAGTTGTATGAACATTAGCTTTAAGGATTTAAACCATCATTTAGGTCCTAACCTTAACTTAGCATCTAACCATATAGGTTAACACACTTATCTAATCAAATCTCAACCATCATTTTGGTTTCATTTTATAACTTATTTAACAATTATTTAAAAATCTTTTACACTTTGTATTACAACGCATGACAACCCATTATTGTAGTTTATATTGTGTCTTAACATTATTAACATGCATGTTAAACCAATACAAGTCTCATATACATGATCTGCAATAAAGATCAAGATCGCCATAGCTCAGTAGGGTATGGTGTAAATTGCTACCATACTTTAAGTTGAATCAGCAAGTAATCACATGGCAAGTAACCGCTGGCCTCAAGATCGCACACATTGTATAAGTGTACGACAGAGGCGTAAAACAAGCAAAGGAATGAAAGAAATTTAATTTTAGGCCAACAAACACCTAATTTCACCCCCCACCAAACAAAGGAAATTAACATCTACAATTGGTATGCACTATTGCAAAACATGTTTCTTTAACATTTACAACCAATTAACATAATTTATCATCAACTAAAACTAGTTTAATTTCTCAAAATTCCATGTTTTCATATAAAACTCCATTTTTGAACTTCTTACACAAAAATCATCAACGACATCTCAAAACTTGGCCAAAACACTTAATTCAAATTACGTTATGCTCAAGCATTTAATAAGCTAGCATAAACAAGACTCACTTTACAGTTAGGCATACGAATTGGCCACTAGAATTGGTACTATTCACAAGCCATATGGAAAAATATATACTGTCATTTATTTTTCTTCCTTTAAACCAATTTCTCACGAATTTGACAAACAAGTATCCAGTATTCATGATGATTAACAGATTTTGCAACACCATATACTAATATAATTCACATGATTTCCAAATCATATCAAATATATATATACATATACACCACCAAAACTACAAGTAACAAAATAATAGGAGTAGTTTTAGTTTATACCTTAATCTTTGATGGTATGATAGCAAAATTATGAGAAATACTTTCCCAAAGCCCTTCTTCTCCAACCCTCAATATCACTGTTTTTCTCTCTTGCAAATTCTTTGTATTTCTTCTTCTCTCCCAAACCCTCTATGAACTTGGCTTAAAATAAAAGACGCTTAAAACAAATAAACTGAAGACTCCCCACTTCATCGCTAAAAAAATAAAAAGCGCCATTGAAAAAAAACCAAAGGCCACAAGGCCATGTTCGCTAACTACATAATTCCCAAAACCAAATTATTTTAATATTATTATATTATATAGTTACTTTGTGTCACACCCTAATTTAGTTAGCCTAGATAACTTTAGTTTAAAAATCTTATTATCATTATACTTATAATTAATAAATAATTATATATCTAATTTAATTAATAAATTAGAAACATCACTTTATTTAATTTATTTATTTCCATTAAATTAAATAATTCATTTATTTTAATTATTCTCTTAAATATTAAACAATTGATTTAATTTAATTATTTCCTTAAATTAAATCCTTCAATAAAATTATCATTATTCAATTTAATTACTAAATTAATTCACCACAATTATCAATTATTTATTTTTCTTAATAAATAAATTATTTAAAATATTTATTTAATTCAATAAATATTTAAATTAAATTATAAATTTCTCGATCGTTACATCCTTCCCTCCTTAAAAGGATTATGTCCCCAGAATCACAACTCGAAAAATTCATTCATTACATTATTCCCTCCTTAACAAGATTTTGTCCCCAGAATCGCTATACAAAATCAAGCAAACAAGTGAGGATAATTCTTCATCATAACATCTTCAAGTTCCCACGTAGCTTTCTCAGATTGTGGTTCCTCCAGATTACCTTTAATGTAAGGTATCACCTTATTCCTCAGTACTTGCTTTTTTCTGTCAACAATTTGAACAGGGACTTCTTCATATGTTAAGTCTTTTTCAAAATGCAACGGCTCATATTCTATAACATGTTTATAATCAGGTTTATACGGTCTCAATACCGAGATATGAAAAATATTATGCATATGCACCAATTCTGGAGGTAAAGTTACCTCATACGCTATTTCACCAACTCAGCGAAGCACTTCAAAAGGTCCTATAAATCTAGGGCTCAATTTCTCTTTCTTGCCAAATCGAATTTTTCCCTTCCAGTGAGATACTTTTAAGAAAACATAACTACCAACATCGAATTCCCGATTTTGTCAGTGCTGATCGGCATATTTCTTCTGTCTATCTTGTGCAGCTATCAATCTTGCTTGAATCACCTTGATGATTTTGATGGTTTGTTGCACCAACTCTGGACCCAATAGCTGATGTTCTCCTACCTCATCCCAGCACAACAGAGTTCTGCATTTTCTCTACCGTATAACGCTTCGTAAGGCGGCATGCCAATACTCGCGTGATAACTATTATTATATAAAAATTCAACCAACGGTAAATGATCATCCTAATTTTCCTTGAAATCCATAATACATGCTCTGAGCATATCTTCTAGTGGTTGGATAGTTCTCTCACTTTGTCCGTCGGTTTGAGGATGGTACGCTGTGCTCATTCTCAGCTGTGTTCCTAAACATTCTTGCAATCGTTTCCAGAAATTTGATGTGAAACGTGGATCTCTGTCTGATATAATGGACACAGGTACACCGTGTCTTGAAATGATTTCCTTCACGTACAGTTTTGCTAACCGATCTAGGGTAAATCGAATCTTAATTGGCAAAAAGTGAGCCGACTTCGTCAATCGATCTATAATCACCCAAATAGCATCGTAACCTTGTTGAGTCGTTGGAAGACCTACCACGAAATCCATTGTGATATGCTCCCATTTCCACTCTGGTATCTCCAACGGTTGTAACAATCCGCTTGGCCTTTGATGTTCAAATTTTAACCTTCCGACACGCTCAAAGATTTTGCCACACACTCAGCCACATCCTTCTTCATATTCGGCCACCAAAAATGATGTCTAAGATCCTGGTACATTTTCGTACTTCCAGGGTGAATCGAATATCGTGAGTTGTGAGCTTCACTCAAAATTTCCTCTTTAATTTCTGGTACTGGCGGAACCCAAATTCTCCCTTCGAATCGAAGTAACCCTTCCGAATCAATTTTGAATTTGTTTTCCTCACCTTCAGATATCTTCTGTTTTATTTTTTTGCTTTCCTCATCCTGAAGTTGTGCATTCTTCACTTTATCTACCAATGTTGAATTATTTCCTATCTGGAACAACTTTTCATCGGATTCTGTCGGATATTTAATTTCCAACTCCATCTTAGCCATTTCCGACACTAGCTTCTCTTGAGCAGTCAATAACATTAACTTCTCTCGCCCCTTCCCGCTTAAAGCATCAAGAACAACATTCGCCTTTTCGTGATGATAGAAAATCTCGCAATCATAATCTTTGATTAGTTCCAACCATCTTCTTTGTCGCATGTTTAAGTCTTTTGTGTAAAGATATACTTGACTTTTATGGTCAAGATATATCTCACACTCTCTCCGTAAAGATAATGTCTCCAAATCTTCGTGGCAAACACTATCAGCCTAACTCTAAGTTATGAATCGGATACCCTTTTCATAATCTTTTAATTGATGTGATGCATATGCAATAACTCGTTGCTCGCATAAGCACACGCCTCTAGTCCTTTATGCGATGCATCACTATACACTACAAAATTCTCAGATTATCAGCAATGACAACACATGTGTCAGACTTAACCTCTTCTTCAATTCATGAAAACTTTCCTCACACCTCTCCTTCCAAACAAACTTAATCGCCTTCCCCGTTAAATTCAATCTAACCGGTCGCGATCTTGGAAAAGTCCTGAATAAAACGCCTATAATAACCTGCCAATCCTAAGAAACTCCTTATCTTTGACGGTGTCTTCGGCTGATCCCAGTTTACTACAGCTTCAACTTTTGATGGATCTACCGAAATTTCGTCTTTATCAATAACATGCCCGAGAAACTGTACACGTTCCACCAAAACTCACATTTTGAAAATTTTGCGTACAACTTCTCCTTTCTATATGTCTCCAACGTCACTCTTAAATGTTCAACATGTTCTTCCTTGGTTTTAAAATACACCAGGATATCATCAATAAACACCACAACAAATTTGTCTAGGAATTGTTTAAACACCTTGTTCATCAAATCCATGAACGATGCAGGTGCATTGGTTAAACCAAATGACATAACCAGAAACTCGTAATGACCATACCGAGTTCTTAATGCCGTCTTCGGTATGTCTTTTGGCCTCACCTTCAATTGATGATAACCACTCCTCAAGTCTATCTTCGAAAAATACCTCGCACTCTTCAGTTGATCAAACAGGTCGTCTATTCTTGGTAACGGATACATATTTTTAATCGTGACCTTATTTAATTCTCTGTAATCAATGCAGAGCCGCATCGATCCATCTTTCTTCTTAACAAATAACATTGGCGCTCCCCATAGCGATACACACTCTACCGATATACTTCTTTGTCGAAAGCAATTCTTGCAGATTGCACCATCAACTCTTTCATCACTACGGGGCCATTCTCAGATGGTGCCTTAGATATCTCGGATTCGCTCTCGGTACTAAATCAATCACAAAATCAATTTGTCGATCCGGCGGAAGACCGCAAATCGTCCAAAATACGTCCGCAAAATCTCTTATGATCTCCAGATCTCTTTAACTTCGTGACTTTTCTTTCCGGTATCAACCATGTAGGCTAAGTATCCTATACATCCTTGTCTTAACAACTTCTTGGCTTGCATCACCATCAGACAACTTACTTGTCGAGGTGATTTGCTGCCATAGTACACAACCTTTGACGGAGTCATAAGGTTAACACATTTTCTTTGGCAGTCAATCACTACTCCGTGATTGAATAACCAATCCATTCCCAGTATAACATCAAACTCCCCCAGTCTAATGGGTATCAAGTCTATCCTCATCTCTTGACCCTTTATAACCACTTTACAATTCTTATATATGAACCTAACAGGAATCACTTCCCTATTCGCAATCTCTATGCTCAAGGGATAATCTAATTCTTCCTGAGGCAATCCTAAGTTTTGAGCAAATTCATCAGATATAAATGAACAAGTAGCACCCGAATCAAATAGTACATAAGCATTAATACCATTAATCGGAATGATACCTGACACCACATCCTTAGACCTAACAAAGATCCCGCATACCATATTGAAAGTTCTTGCGAGAGGGTTTTAATCGAAATTGGTCCAAGAATAGTCAATGCACCACCACCATTGTTGTTTCCTTTTCCTTCACTTGCACTCCACGCTGGCTTTTTAGGACAATCACGAGCCATGTGATCCTTCGAACCGCAGGTAAAACATGCTCCTTTCTTCAGACTAAAATAGTTCGGTGCAATGTGTCCCTCCTGACCACAGTTGAAACACACCCACTTTCCATTCAAACATACCCCAGTATGGTTCTTTCTGCAAGTAGCATAAGCTTCAAACTTTTTCTTCTGTTAACTTCCTTATTGTCCTCCCGTAGTCGAATTATCGTTCCATTTCCTCTTCTGATTATTACTTCCAACATTACTTCCACTAGCCTTATTCTCGTTATCATTCTTCTTCTTCTTCTGATCTTGGTTATACTTGGTCAAGGCATCGCTTCCACCTTCTGCGATGATTGCCTTTTCCAGTACAACCGTAAATGTATTTAATAGGAACATTGAAACTTTGCTGTAAAGCCAGGGTTTCAATCCTTGTTCGAACCTTCTCGCCTTACGCTCATCTGTATTGACTTGATAAGTGGCAAACCTTGCCAACTCGTTAAACTTCGCAACATATTCTGGCACCGTCATAGTTCCTTGCTTAAGCTCAAGAAATTGTACCTCCAACTGGTTCTGAGAACTCGCTGAAAAGTACATTTCAAAGAACATCTCCTTAAATATATCCCATGCTACCACTCTTTGTCCTCCACAAACTTTATTTGCTTGCCACCAGTAGCTAGCTTTGGACTTAAGCATAAACTTCGCGAACGCAGTCTTCTGATCTTCGTTAACTCTAGCAACGTCAAACACCTTCTCCATTTCTATGATCCAGTTTGGGCTTCCACCGGATTCATAGACCCTTGAAATCTCGGCAAATCCGACCGCTTTTGAACTCTTGAAAGTCGAAACTTGAGCTTACTGTTGATTCGTAAAAGCTTCATTAACAAAGCTACCAAATGTCGAACTGGATTAGCATTGGTCTCATTGTTATTGTTAGTAGACCCTCGTGGAGGTACTCACGACGTGGTTGTCTTCTTCAGGAGGCATTTTCGTTAAGATATACGCTTATTAGCTCATAACTCAACTTCTTGGGTATTTAAAGTTTAACTTAAACATTTCAAGATTGAAGCTTTAACACATAACATTTCAAACTCTAATATTTTATTCATTCATAAAGTTTTAAACATACTAAAGATAGCATATCTGCTATAAACATTCACTTTCCTGAATTAAACCAGTTTCAGGATTACATACTCATACTATCCCTTTATTTATCTCAAAATAAGGGATTTAAAACTTTATTTAGTCACATAATTAATCACATATTATTATCACTCTTATTCTATCTAGGCATATTAAGACGTCGTATGGCCTCTCGACGCTCTTCCTCCATGATACGACACGTCCCCACGATCCATCACAAACCACGGCATGAGTCTTCAAACCGAGGTGGGTAATAATGGACTCGATCTCGGCCCTATCAATCGCCAATTAAAAGCATAATCCATCTCCTTCATCTTGGCTTTTTTACTTGGACCTTAGCCTCAAAGACGCATCACCGTACATTGAGTCGCCTTCATACAAGCATCCTCTCCGCTTCTTGACGCTTTAGTTGTTTCCTCTTTGAAGTCATCTTTCAGCTTCTCCATGTCAGTCTTCATCTTCTCATTCATTGCTAACAAGTCTTCATGCTGACCCTTGGTATGAACTAGATCCCATTCCGTGTTTCCAAGTTTTGAGTCAAGTTCCTGAATCTCTACTTCCTTCTGTTCCAACGCAATGTGATGCATCTCAACCATCTCCTTCAACTCCTCAACATTATCCTGTAACTCTATGTTACGGTCATACAGAGTGTCATACATCTCAGCCGATACGGAGTTTGGTAGAAACTCCTTAGGATCCTCCTCATCATCATCCTCTTCTATCTCCTCAGGACTATCCTCCTCGGGATCGGTCATAGGCTCATCCTCCTGGATCAACTATTCCTGCACTACGTGAATATCCCGGGGTTCATCATCTCTAGGTACCTGAGGTATCACCTCCCTAGCTGGACTGGACCCTCCTTCGTTAGACATCTTGTCAACAAAATATTTTAAGTTTTACTTAACATTATCGATACTCGCGAGCACATAAGTTATTAACACATAGCACATAATGTCTTTTATTGTTTAGTTTCAATGGATGCCTTAATCCATTTCTTAAAACCCGATAAGAGTTAATCACCTCTATGTTTTCTGACTTCTTAAAGGCTACTTCCTAAGGTTTTCCCCACCTAAGGTTCATAACCTAAGGCTTTGATACCAACCTGTGACACCCCCAAATCTGGGTACTTCATTTCCACCGAATTTAGTGCTCACTATCAAAATAATTACATCTAACTACCTATAATAAAGGATAAAATATTAAATAAATATCTTAAATGTGACGCCCCAAAACAGGTATACAACACCCATTCTGAGTTGTCAAAATACATGGTACAGAAACAACTACAACTTTATTAATAAAACATAAAAACTGTGAGTTTAAATACAAATATTGTCATCTAGACAATATCCACAACGATCAAATAAGTCCTCATTTCAATTATTGATACATTATTTTACAAAATGGTGAGGACTACTAAAATAACTTCTAGAACCATCATTCCATACCCCACTAGTACGCTTACATTCTCGCCTCCCGAGAAGAAAAAATGGAACAAAAAGAAAAGGGTGAGCTCAACTAGCCCAAAGAAAGAACATTACGACTAAGATAATATAGAACAAATTATTGTTAGTCTTCAACAGGAAAAATCTAATAGAATACAATAGACAACCGCTTTTAAATCAATCTTCAGTAGCAATGAAATAATAATTCATTGAAGAGTTAAGTAGAGAATGCAAACTACTATCTTCTATATATGAATTTAAAAGTTCATCGTCGATATTTTATCCTTGTAACATCAATTAATATATATCCGAATTAAATATTTATCTTTGCACTACATGCCAAAGATATTCATTAATGGTCATTTTCATCTAAACACATGTTCATCTTTGCACTATGTGCCAAAGATATTCATCGAAATCATTCATCTTTGCACCACATGTGCCAAAGATATTCAAGAATATCATCATTTAGGACCGAGGATGATGAAAATATTTTAAAGAAAACGAATCCAGTGAGTGACAAAAAGAACAAGTATTAAGCATTCATACTTTAAATAACTCAAGTTCGAAAATACTTCATAAATAACCGTAGTGGAGTAAAATTCAAGAATGAAGACCAAAACATAGATCCAATCAAAGATAGGAACTATAATGTATAATCTTGGACATAGTAAAAGAAAATTTAATTTTTCGTGAATAGTGTCGTATTCATGAATAAGTGTCAGATACGTGAATAAGGCCGTGACACGTGAATAGTAACTCCGACACCAAAAGATAGAAATTTCACAAAAAACATCATCACGCTTCGTGAATAGTACTCGTGAATAAGAACTCGTGAATAAGAACTCATGAATAAGAACTCGTGAATAGTAACTCGTGAATAAGAACTCATACATAGTAACCCGGCATGAAAAATTCCAAATTTGATAAAAGTTCCCACCAATATTTTAAAAGATAATGATATGAAGAAATAATATCATTTTTGAATAAAATAACATCCCTTACCTCAGAAAGAATAGTACTTCTGACTGGAATACTGGATATAGTGCGAAAGAACTTACACCGTATAGTAATACTCAAAGTACTAAAATACTCGCAAAATATGCTCGATATTATAGAAAGAGAAAGGGAGAGAAATCTGTAGTTTCTAGTGTGATTTTCAATTCTAACCTAAGCACCCTATTAATGCTTAGAACACCAAAGCAGAAAATTTAATAAATTAATATTATTTATTTTTCCACATCTTCCTACGCATTCAAGAATCAATTCAAATTTCTAAAGACATGTTAATGATGCCTCCACACATTCCAAAAACGTTTTTGTTATTTAAAATAATTAAAACTTTCAAAAATCAATTATTTCGGAACTTCAATAATTCATAATAAATAGCTCTTTTATCAGAAAATTCGAATCTCGCGACTTTTTATAGGAAATTCAATTCTCTACAACTTTGCAGAACAAAGTTTTTCCAAATTCCAAACAGAGATTGACCAAAATCCATAAACGGGCGATTTACAGGTTATAATCAAATTTCAGTCAAGAAATGGGCCCACAGACATGTTTAACATGTTTTAAACAACTTTTGCAATAAAAATACTCTTCCTCCTCATATACTCATATATCCCACATTCATTGTAAAAAATATCATCATTATTATATAATATAATAAAATATTATTTATCAGAAAAGATAAAATATCAATCTTTAACAATTGTCACTTTAAAAATTTTCTCCATCTATAATCACATAAAATCAATATTTCCTCATCATATAAATCAATAATTAATTATTCACAAATAATATTACAGAATCACAGTACTGGCAACCAGGCCGTTCCCAAGAAAGATGGGGCTTTCCAATAAGTATTTCTCCTTATTGGCGCGCAATTAGGTGACCAAACCTCTCCTTAGACAGAACTTTCTAGACATTGCCAATAATGTTTTCTAATAATATTATTCAGATAATATGAATTATTTCTTCGATAATGGAAAATACTGTGTAGTGATAATTATTGAAACAACAGTAATATAAAATATCAACGCAGCAATTATTGAATCAATAAAATAAAATACATCAAGAGAATTCACCGTAACAATTATTGAGTAAGGTCTTCTTTACGTAAGAATCAATAATTGGTGCAATACCGCAGCTACTATGCAACAACGCCAGACATCGCGTGTTTTAACCAACCGTATTCCAACAAAGATAATTGGTAATAAATCGCTACCGTTATTTATAAACAACTTATACACCTGCTGCTTTCTTCATCCAATCGCTTTCGTTATGGGGCCCATAAAGAAAGGCTACATTGCATTTAATATTCCCCGACAAAGAAGAATATTCCACGACCAAACAAATATTCCCCGACAATAATGAATATTTTATAACCACCGGTTATTTGAAATATTTATGATATTTTACCCATAACTCAACCACAAGAATCAATTCAACCCTTAATATTTCAAAATAATAAATAGAGGAAATTAAATTTCATTTATTAATAATTTGGGGTTTTACATTAAACAATAATCTCTATATCCCTAAGTTAGTACTATTCCCGATCTCCGCAGAGACCTATATCCCTAAGCTCGATACTCAACTCATGACGCCCCCCAAAACAGTATACAACACCCATTCGAGTTGTCAAAATACATGGATACGTAAATAACTACAACTTTATTAATATAACATAAAAACTGTGAGTTTAAATACAAATATTGTCATCTAGACAATATCCACACTCAAATAAGTCCTCATTTCAATTATTGATACATTATTTTACAAAAATGGGGAGGACAACTAAAATAACTTCTAGAACCATCATTCCATACCCCGACTAGTACTCGCTACATTCTTGCCTCCTAAGAAGAAAAATGGAACAAAAAGGAAAAGGGTGAGCTTAACTAGAATACAATAGACAACCAGTTTTAAATCAATCTTCGCAGCGGAAATAATAATTCATTAGAAGAGTTAAGTAGAGAATGCAAACTACTATCTTCTATATATGAATTTAAAAGTTCATCATCGATATTTTATCCCAAAGAACATCAATCAATATATATCTGAATTAAATATTTATCTTTTGCACTATGTGCCAAAGATATTCATCACCGGGTCATGTTCATCTAAACACTTGTTCATCTTTTGCACTACAGCCAAAGATATTCATCGAAATCATTCATCTTTGCACTAAAGTGCCAAAGATATTCAAGAATATCATCATTTAGGAGTGAGGATGATGAAAAATATTTTAAAGAAAATGAATCCAGTGAAACAAAAGAACAAGTATTAAGCATTCATACTTTAAATAACTCAAGTTCGAAAATACTTCATAAATAACCAGAGTGGAGTAAAATTCGAGAATGAAGACCAAAACATAGATCCAATCAAAGATAGGAACTATAACAGACAATCTTGGACATAGAAAAGAAAATTTAATTTTTCTGTGAATAGTGTCGTATTCGTGAATAGTGTCGTATACGTGAATAGTGCCGTATACGTGAATAGTAACTCCGACACCAAAAGATAGAAATTTCACAAAAAACATCATCATGCTTCGTGAATAGTACTCGTGAATAGTAACTCGTGAATAGTAACTCATGAATAGTAACTCGTGAATAGTAACTCGTGAATAGTAACTCATACATAGTAACCCCGACATGAAAAATTCCAAATTTGATAAAAGTTCCCACCAATATTTCGGCATAATGATATTGAAGAAATAATATCATTTTTGAATAAAATAACATCCCTTACCTCAGAAAGAATAGTACTTCTGACTGGAATACTGGATATAGTGCTGAAAGAACTTACACCGTATAGTAATACTCAAAGTACTAAAATACTCGCAAAATATGCTCGATATTATAGAAAGAGAAAGGGAGAGAAATCTGTAGTTTCTAGTGTGATTTTCAATTCTAACCTAAGCACCCTATTAATGCTTAGAACACCAAAGCAGAAAATTTAATAAATTAATATTATTTATTTTTCCACATCTTCCTACGATTCAAGAATCAATTCAAATTTCAAAGACATGTTAATGATGCCTCCACACATTCCAAAAACGTTTTTGTTATTTAAAATAATTAAAACTTTCAAAAATCAATTATTTCGTAACTTCAATAATTCATAATAAATAGCTCTTTTATCAGAAAATTCAATCTCGCGACTTTTTATAGGAAATTAATTTCTACAACTTTGCGAACAAAGTTTTCCAAATTCCAAACAGAGATTGACCAAAATCCATAAACCAAGCGATTTTACGTGTTATAATCAAATTTCACCAAGAAATGGGCCCATGTATACATGTTTAACATGTTTTAAACAACTTTTGCAATAAAAATACTCTTCCTCCCTCATATACTCATATATCCCACATTCATTGTAAAAATATCATCATTATTATATAATATAATAAAATATTATTTATCGAAAAGATAAAATATCAATCTTTAACAATTGTCACTTTAAATTTTCTCCATCTATAATCACATAAAATCAATATTTCCTCATCATATAAATCAATAATTAATTATTCACAAATAATATTACAGAATCACAAAGATCGCAACCGTGCCGCTCCTAAGAAAGACGGGCTTTCTAATAAGTATTTCTCCTTATAGCGCAATTAGTGACCAAACCTCTCCTTGTATGTAACTTTCTAGACATTGCCAATAATGTTTTCTAATAATATTATTCAGATAATATGAATTATTTCTTCGATAATGGAAAATCGTGTAGTGATAATTATTGAAACAACAAAGAATATAAAATATCAACGCAAAGAATTATTGAATCAATAAAATAAAATATCAAGAGAATTCATTGTAATAATTATCGAGTAAAGGTCTTCACGTAAGAATCAATAATTGGTGCAATACTGCAGTGCTACTATGCAACAACGCCAGACATCGTGTGTTTTAACCAACGGTATTCCAACAAGATTAATTCAGAATAATCGCTACGGCCAATTATTTATAAACAACTTATACCTGCTGTTTTCTTCATCCAATCGCTTTCAGTTATGGGGCCCATAAAAGATCATCTAAATTGCATTTAATATTCCCCGAGCAAAAAGAATATTCCACGACCAAACAAATATTCCTAATAATAATGAATATTTTATAACCACCGCTTATTTGAAATATTTATGATTTTACCCATAACTAACCACAAGAATCAATTCAACCCTTAATATTTCAAAATAATAAATAGAGGAAATTAAATTTCATTTATTAATAATTTGGGGTTTTACATTAAACAATAATCTCTATATCCCTAAGCTAGTACTATTCCCGATCTCCATGAGAATTATATCCCTAAGCTCGATACCTAACCGTGACGCCTCAAAAAAGTGTATACAACACCCATTCTGAGTTGTCAAAATACATGGTACAGAAATAACTACAACTTTATTAATATAACATAAAAACTGTGAGTTTAAATACAAATATTGTCATCTAGACAATATCCACACTCAAATAAGTCCTCATTTCAATTATTGATACATTATTTTACAAAAATGGGGAGGACAACTAAAATAACTTCTAGAACCATCATTCCATACCCCGACTAGTACTCGCTACATTCTTGCCTCCTAAGAAGAAAAATGGAACAAAATGAAAAGGGTGAGCTTAACTAGAATACAATAGACAAATCAGCTTTTAAATCAATCTTCGCAATGAAATAATAATTCATTAGAAGAGTTAAGTAGAGAATGCAAACTACTATCTTCTATATATGAATTTAAAAGTTCATCATCGATATTTTATCCCAAAGAACATCAATCAATATATATCTCGAATTAAATATTTATCTTTTGCACTATGTGCCAAAGATATTCATCACCGGGTCATGTTCATCTAAACACTTGTTCATCTTGCACTACTGTGCCAAAGATATTCATCGAAATCATTCATCTGCACTACAAAGCCAAAGATATTCAAGAATATCATCATTTAGGACCGAGGATGATGAAAATATTTTAAAGAAAATGAATCCAAGGTGAAACAAAAGAACAAGTATTAAGCATTCATACTTTAAATAACTCAAGTTCGAAAATACTTCATAAATAACCGTGTAGTGGAGTAAAATTCGAGAATGAAGACCAAAACATAGATCCAATCAAAGATAGGAACTATAATGCATAATCTTGGACATAGAAAAGAAAATTTAATTTTTCCGTGAATAGTGTCGTATTCGTGAATAGTTGTCGATACGTGAATAGCCGTACACGTGAATAAGTAACTCGACACCAAAAGATAGAAATTTCACAAAAACATCATCATGCTTCGTGAATAGTACTCGTGAATAGTAACTCGTGAATAGTAACTCATGAATAGTAACTCGTGAATAGTAACTCGTGAATAGTAACTCATACATAGTAACCCCGACATGAAAAATTCCAAATTTGATAAAAGTTCCCACCAATATTTCGGCATAATGATATTGAAGAAATAATATCATTTTTGAATAAAATAACATCCCTTACCTCAGAAAGAATAGTACTTCTGACTGGAATACTGGATATAGTGCTGAAAGAACTTACACCGTATAGTAATACTCAAAGTACTAAAATACTCGCAAAATATGCTCGATATTAGAAAGAGAAAGGAGAGAAATCAGAAGTTTCTAAAGGTGATTTTCAATTCTAACCTAAGCACCCTATTAATGCTTAGAACACCAAAGCAGAAAATTTAATAAATTAATATTATTTATTTTTCCACATCTTCCTACGCATTCAAGAATCTGAATTCAGCCCCTAGCACATGTTAATGATGCCTCCACACATTCCAAAAACGTTTTTGTTATTTAAAATAATTAAAACTTTCAAAAATCAATTATTTCGGAACTTCAATAATTCATAATAAATAGCTCTTTTATCAGAAAATTCGAATCTCGCGACTTTTTATAGGAAATTCAATTCTCTACAACTTTGCAGAACAAAGTTTTTCCAAATTCCAAACAGAGATTGACCAAAATCCATAAACGGGCGATTTACAGGTTATAATCAAATTTCAGTCAAGAAATGGGCCCACAGACATGTTTAACATGTTTTAAACAACTTTTGCAATAAAAATACTCTTCCTCCTCATATACTCATATATCCCACATTCATTGTAAAAAATATCATCATTATTATATAATATAATAAAATATTATTTATCAGAAAAGATAAAATATCAATCTTTAACAATTGTCACTTTAAAAATTTTCTCCATCTATAATCACATAAAATCAATATTTCCTCATCATATAAATCAATAATTAATTATTCACAAATAATATTCTGGAATCACAAGATCGCAACCAGCCGCTCCCAAGAAAGATGGGCTTTCTAATAAGTATTTCTCCTTATTGGCGCAATGATTAGGTGACCAAACCTCTCCTAGAGATGTAACTTTCTAGACATTGCCAATAATGTTTTCTAATAATATTATTCAGATAATATGAATTATTTCTTCGATAATGGAAAATCTTGTGTAGTGATAATTATTGAAACAATGATAATATAAAATATCAACAAAGAATTATTGAATCAATAAAATAAAATAATCGAAGAGTAACTCATCGTAACAATTATTGAGTAGTGTCTTCTTCACGTAAGAATCAATAATTGGTGCAATACTGCGTGTGCTACTATGCAACAACGCCAGACATCGTGTTTTAACCAACGGGTATTCCAACAAAGATAATTGGTGAATAATCTGTGGCCGTTATTTATAAACAACTTATACCGCCGTTTTCTTCATCCAATCGCTTTCGTTATGGGGCCCATAAAGATCAGCCGTCGTGCATTTAATATTCCCTGACAAAGCAAGAATATTCCACGACCAAACAAATATTCCCAACAATAATGAATATTTTATAACCACCTGCTTATTTGAAATATTTGCGTATTTTACCCATAACTAACCACAGTAATCAATTCAACCCTTAATATTTCAAAATAATAAATAGAGGAAATTAAATTTCATTTATTAATAATTTGGGGTTTTACATTAAACAATAATCTCTATATCCCTAAGCTAGTACTATTCCCCGATCTCCGCCAGAGACCATATCCCTAAGCTCTGATACCAACTGTGACGCCCCAAAACAGGTATACAACACCCATTCTGAGTTGTCAAAATACATGGTACAGAAATAACTACAACTTTATTAATATAACATAAAAACTGTGAGTTTAAATACAAATATTGTCATCTAGACAATATCCACACTCAAATAAGTCCTCATTTCAATTATTGATACATTATTTTACAAAAATGGGGAGGACAACTAAAATAACTTCTAGAACCATCATTCCATACCCCGACTAGTACTCGCTACATTCTTGCCTCCTAAGAAGAAAAATGGAACAAAAAGGAAAAGGGTGAGCTTAACTAGAATACAATAGACAACCAGTTTTAAATCAATCTTCGCAGCGGAAATAATAATTCATTAGAAGAGTTAAGTAGAGAATGCAAACTACTATCTTCTATATATGAATTTAAAAGTTCATCATCGATATTTTATCCCAGTAACATCAATCAATATATATCTGGAATTAAATATTTATCTTTTTGCACTGGTGCCAAAGATATTCATCATTGGTCATGTTCATCTAAACACTTGTTCATCTTTGCACCACAAACAGCCAAAGATATTCATCGAAATCATTCATCTTTTGCACTACGGTGCCAAAGATATTCAAAGAATATCATCATTTAGGGTGAGGATGATGAAAAATATTTTTAAAGAAAATGAATCCAAAGTGAAACAAAAGAACAAGTATTAAGCATTCATACTTTAAATAACTCAAGTTCAAAAATACTTCATAAATAAACAGGTGGAGTAAAATTCGAGAATGAAGACCAAAACATAGATCCAATCAAAGATAGGAACTATAATGCATAATCTTGGACATAGAAAAGAAAATTTAATTTTTCCGTGAATAAGGTCGATTCGTGAATAGTGTCGTAGATCGTGAATAAAGGCCGTATACGTGAATAGTAACTCAAACACCAAAAGATAGAAATTTCACAAAAAACATCATCACGCTTTCGTGAATAGTATCGTGAATAAGAACTCGTGAATAAGTAACTCATGAATAAGAACTCGTGAATAGTAACTCGTGAATAGTAACTCATACATAAGTAACCCAGACATGAAAAATTCCAAATTTGATAAAAGTTCCCACCAATATTTTAAGATAATGATATTGAAGAAATAATATCATTTTTGAATAAAATAACATCCCTTACCTCGAAAAAGAATAGTTTTCGATCGAATATCGGATATAGTCTTTGAAAGAACTTACAATCAGATAGTAATACTCAAAGTACTAAAATACTCGCAAAATATGCTCGATATTATAGAAGAGAAAGGAGAGAAATCGTAGTTTCTAAGTGTGATTTTCAATTCTAACCTAAGCACCCTATTAATGCTTAGAACACCAGCGAGAAAATTTAATAAATTAATATTATTTATTTTTCCACATCTTCCCACGCATTCAAGAATCAATTCAAATTTCAAAGCACATGTTAATGATGCCTCCACACATTCCAAAAACGTTTTTGTTATTTAAAATAATTAAAACTTTCAAAATCAATTATTTTGAACTTCAATAATTCATAATAAATAGCTCTTTTATCAGTAAAATTGAATCTCATGACTTTTTATAGGAAATTCAATTCTCTACAACTTTGCGAACAAAGTTTTCCAAATTCAAAAGTAGATTGACCAAAATTCATAAAGCAGGCGATTTAAAAAGTTATAATCAAATTTCAGTCAAGAAATGGGCCCACTGACATGTTTAACATGTTTTAAACAACTTTTGCAATAAAAATACTCTTCCTCCTCATATACTCATATATCCCACATTCATTGTAAAAAATATCATCATTATTATATAATATAATAAAATATTATTTATCAGAAAAGATAAAATATCAATCTTTAACAATTGTCACTTTAAAAATTTTCTCCATCTATAATCACATAAAATCAATATTTCCTCATCATATAAATCAATAATTAATTATTCACAAATAATATTACAGAATCACAAAGATCGCAACTGGTAGCTCCCAAGAAAGATGACGGGCTTTCCAATAAGTATTTCTCTTATCGGCGTATAATTAGGTGACCAAACCTCTCCTTGTATGTAACTTTCTAGACATTGCCAATAATGTTTTCTAATAATATTATTCAGGATAATATGAATTATTTCTTCGATAATGGAAAATAATGTGTAGTGATAATTATTGAAACAACAAGAATATAAAATATCAACGCTAAAAAGCAATTATTGAATCAATAAACTACAACTTTATTAATACAACATAAAAGCTGTGAGTTTAAATACAAATATTGTCATCTAGACAATATCCACACTCAAATAAGTCCTCATTTCAATTATTGATACATTTATTTTACAAAATGGTGAGGACTACTAAAATAACTTCTAGAACCATCATTCCATATCCCAGCTAGTACTAGTTACATTACATTCTACGCCTCACGAGAAGAAAAATGGAACAAAAAGGAAAAGGGTGAGCTCAACTAGCCCGATAAAGAACATTATGACTAAGATAGATACTGAAAACAATTATATCGTTAGTCTTGACGAGGAAAAATCTAATAGAATACAATAGGACAACAGTTTTTTTAAATCAATATTACATGGCGAAAATAATAATAATTCATTAGAAGAGTTAAGTAGAGAATGAAATCTACTATCTTCTTATATATATGAATATAAAAGTTCATCATCTATATTTTATCCTGTAACATCAATCAATATATATACGGAATCAAATATTCATCTTTGCACTCTGGGCCAAAGATATTCATCGATTAGTCATATTCATCTAAACACTTGTTCATCTTTGCACTTCTGGGCCCGAAGATATTCAGAAATCATTCATCTTTGCACTTCTGGGCCAAAGATATTTGATTATATCATCATTTAGGGTGAGGATGATGAAAAATATTTAAAAAAAAGCGAATCGGTGAAACAAAGAACAAGTATTAAGGATTCATACTTTAAATAATTCGAGTTCGAAAATACTTCATAAATAACCAGTGGAGGAGTAAAATTGAGAATGAAGACCAAAACATAGATCGATCAAAGATAGGAACTATAACGAGACAATCTTGGACATAGAAAAGAAAATTTAATTTTTTTTGTGAATAGTGTCGTATAAGTGAATAGTGTAAGTATCGTGAATAGTATAGTATCGTGAATAGTAACTCGACACCAAAAGATAGAAATTTCACAAAAAAAATCATCATCATGCTTCGTGAATAGTACTCGTGAATAGTAACTCGTGAATAGTAACTCATGAATAGTAACTCGTGAACTAACTTCGTGAATAGTAACTCGTGAATGAATCATAATAGTAACCCTGACATGAAAAAGTTCCAAATTTGATAAAAAGTTTCAACCAATATTTTTGGCATAATGATATTGAAGAAATAATATCATTTTTGAATAAAATAACATCCCTTACCTCGAAAAGAATAGTACTTACATTTGGAATCTTTGGATATAGTCTTTGAAAGAACTTGCTTAGTATAGCAATACTCAAAGTACTAAAATACTCACAAAAAAAATCGCTCGATATATAGAGAGAAAGAGAGAAATCTTTAGTTTACGGTGTGATTTTCAATTCTAACCTAAGCACCTATTTATAGGAAAATGCTTAGAACACCAAAGCGAGAAAATTTAATATAATATAATATATATATTATTTTTCCACATCTTTCTACGCATTCAAGAATGAATTGAAAACATTTAGCACATGTTAATGATGCCTCCACAAACAAAAAAAAACGTTTTTGTTATTTAAAATAATTAAAACTTTCAAAAATCAATTATTTGAACTTGAACTTCAATAATTCATAATAAATAGCCCTTTTATCGGAAAATTTGAATCTTGCGACTTTTTATAGGAAATTCAATTCTCTACAACTTTGCGAAGAAAAGTTTTTCCAAATTCAAGCAGAAATTGGCCAAAATCCATAAGCAGGCGATTTTGAATTTATAATCAAATTTCGATCGAGAAATGGGCCCTGAGACATGTTTAACATGTTTTAAACAACTTTTGCAACAAAAATACTCTTCCTCCTCATATACTCATATATCCCACATTCATTGTAAAAATATCATCATTATTATATTATATAATATAATAAAATATTATTTTATCGAGAAAAGATAAAATATCAATTTTTAACAATTGTCACTTTAAAAATTTTCTCCATCTATATCCACATAAAATCAATATTTTCCTCATCATATAAATCAATAATTAATTATTCACAAATAATATTACTGAGAATCACGATCTTGTGACGGTAGTTCGAGGAAAGAGGGGCTTTCGATAAAATTTCTCCTTCTTTGGTATGATTAGGTGACCAAACCTCTCCTTGAGCGAACTTTCTAGACATTGCCAATAATGTTTTCTAATAATATTATTAGGATAATATGAATTATTGCTTCGATAATGGAAAATCTTGTGTAGTGACAATTATTGAAACAACGATAATATAAAATATCAATATGACAATTATTGAATCGATAAAATAAAATCTTTGAGCGGTAACTCTTTGTAACAATTATTGAGTAGTGCCTTCTTACGTAAGAATCAATAATTGGTGCAATCAAAGTAATCTTCTTGTGCTGACAGCAGCGTATTCTTGTGTTTTAACCATAGGGTATTCCAACGGTATTACTTGGTAACAACTTCTAGATTATTTATAAACAACTTATACTTGTCGTTTTCTTCATCAATCGCTTTTTCGTTATGGGGCCCACAAAAAAGGCTTGCGTCGTAAATGCGAATATTCCAAGCAATGAGAATATTCCACGACCAAACGAATATTCCCAAACAACAATGAATATTTTATAACCACCTTATTTTAAAATATTTGCGCATTTTACCCATAACTAACCACATTAATCAATTCAACCCTTACTATTTCAAAATAATAAATAGAAATTAAATTTCATTTATTAATAATTTGGGGTCTTTGACCTCCCCTCCTTATGAAATTTCGTCCTCGAAATTGGCGTACGTACACAGTGTTTGAAAAGATGAGGATACCTCGCTTTCATTTCCGTTTCAACTCCGGTCATTTCCTCGATAGCATGGTTTCTCCACAAAACTTTAACTTGTGGTATGACGCCCGTCGTAGGACATGCTCTTTCTATCAAGATCTTGTGGTACCTCTTAAATGAGTTAAGTCTTGACTATCTAAATCGGTTCTAACTTCGATAGCGTGGTTTGGGTCTTTCACATATTTCTGAAGCACGGATATATGAAAAACATTATGAACACGAGACATACTTGGAGGTGCAGCGAGTCTATAGGCCACATTTCCTACTCGTTCAAGAATCTGAAATGGACCCAATAAATCGTGGATTGAGCTTTCCTCTCTTCCCGAATCTTGTAACTCCCTTCCATGGAGCCCACATGACAATACATGATCCCCGATACTAAATTCCACGTCCTTTCGATGAAGATCGCATAACTCTTTTATCGATCTGTGCTTGGTTTGTATCGTTGTCGAATCATTTGGATCTTTTACGTAGTCATTACGTACCAACTCGGGTCCCAACAATGTTGCTTCACCCACCTCATCCCAACATATTGGAAGCGACACTTTTCGTCCATACAATGCTTCAAATGGAGCCACACTATACTTGCACGATAAGCTGTTGTTGTAGGAGAAATCCACCGATGGTAAATACTTATCCCAACTCCTTTGAAGTCTAGGACACGAGTCTTAATAGATCTTCAAGAGTTTGAATAGTCCTCTCGATTGTCCGTCCGTTTGAGGATGGTGGTATGCGAACTAAATAAATAAATCCGTGCCCATAGCTTTTTGCAAGCTAACCCAAAATCTTGAAGTGAATCTTGGGTCACGATCCGAAACTATGGATCTTGGCATGCCATGCAATCTTACAATCTCATTTACGTACATACTAGCAAGGCGTTCGAGGAATAAGTCTCCGTATAGGCAAGAAATGGGGTGACTTGGTTAATCTATCAACAATAACCCAAATCGCATTATGCCTTGAGAAACCTTGGGAAGACCATATATGAAATCCATGGTAATGTGTTCCCACTTCCATTTTGGAATCTCAAGTGGTTTGCAATGGACCCTTTGGTACTTGATGCTCGCCTTTACGTTGACAAGTTAAACACATCGAGATAAACTTTGCAATCTCTCTCTTCGTATTGTTCCACCAAAATGTATGTCGAAGATCACGATACATTTTGGTACTTCGAGATGGATTGCAAATGGTGTATTGTGTGCCTCCATCATGATCTTGTACTTCAAATCGAGAATCGTTAGGAACACAAAGTGCGGGTGGACTCGAAGTATTCCTTCTTCATCGATTCTTGCTTACGGAATAGCACCTTTGCACTTTCTTTCTTCTTCATACGCATCGGCTCAAGATTACGTGGCTTGAGCAACTTTAACTTTTTCGATTAAAGTTGGTTCTATCGTATATTTGACATCATCCTTTTCGTTCTGCATATGATCTTCTACTCAACGCGTCGGCTACCACGTTTTGCTTTTCGAGGATGGTATTGAATAGTGTGGTCGTAATCTTTCAATAGCTCGAGCCAGCGTCGTTTGCCGCATGTTGAGTTTCTTTTGAGTGAAGAAATATTTGAGGCTTTTATGGTGCGAATATATCTCCACTTTCTCCCCATATAGATAGTGCCTCCGGATCTTTTAAGTAAAAGCTTGCTTTGCTATGACTCTAGATCATGAGTAGGATAATTCCTCTCATATTCTTTAAGTTGTCGCGAGGCATAGGCTATGACTTTCCCCGTTGCATGAGAACACATCCTAACCCTTTGCTGAAGCATCATTTGTAGATAACAAATCCATCAAGAACCGGATGGTATTGTCAAAGCAGTGCGAAATGAGTCTCCTCTTGAGATCTTGGAAACTCTTCTCGCATTCCTCGCTCCATCACAATTTTGTATCTTTCTGAGTCAATTTGAGTTAGCGAGAGTAGCGATTCTAGAAAATCCTTCCACAAATCTCGATAATAACCGACTAAGCCCAAAAAGCTCGTACTTGGTCACAAGTCTTTGGTTGCTCCCAACTTTGTATTGCTTGATCTTGGCGGGTCAGCAGACACTCCATGTTTTGACACCATGTGCCCGAGGAATGCTACTTCCTCAAGCGAACTTCGCATTTCTTGACTTGGCATATAGCTTGTTATCACGAAGCCTTTGCGATTACCGACTTCAAATGGCGCTCATGATCTTCACGGCTTTTGGAATAGATGAGGATGTCATCGATAAAACAACAACGGCCTGATCAAATATTCCTTGAATACTCGGTTCATCATATCCATGAAAGCGGCGGGAGCATTAGTCGATCAAAAGACATGACTAAGAATTCATAATGCCGTCTGGGGAGTTACGAAAGCGGTCTTTGGAATATCCTCGGTTTAACCTTGGTGATGATATCGAGCGAAGATCGATCTTTGAAAAGAATTGTGCTCCTTATATTTGGTCAAGCAGGTCATCAATACGAGGTAGCGGATACCTATTCTTGATAGTGACATGGTTTAATTTCGATGTCGATACAAAGTCGCATACTCCGTCTTTCTTCTTTACAAATAAAGCAGGAGCACCCCGAGGAGATGTCTAGGGGCGAATGAAGCCGATGTCCAACAACTCTGTAGTTGGACCTTTAACTCTGAAGTTCAATAGGAGCCATTCGATATGGGGTTTTAGAAATGGGCTTTGTATGCGGGTTCAAGGTCGATAAAAAGAATTCAACTTCACGTTACGGGGGTAGGCAAGGAAGTTCTTGAAATCGTCGGGAAAGTCGATAACAACGGGAATATTATTCAAATCGGCGTGTCTTTATTCAAATCCATAACATGGGCTAAGAAAGCTTGACATCCGTTTTTCAATAAGCGAATAGCTTTATGACTTGATATAGCGGTGATTGATTTTAATGGTTTAGTTGCTTGAATTCGAACAACGGGTTGATTAGGAATATGAAAACTAATGACCTTACGAAAACAATCAATTTTGGCATGATGAGTAGTTAACGATCAATCCTAAAATCACATCAAAAGCAAGTATCTTTAAAGAGATAAGGTCAGCGGGTAATGTGATGGTGCCAACTTGGATCAAACAAGATTTATAAGCGAGTGGATGTGATGAAAGTTTCTCTAGCGGAGTTTCCACGAGATAGGTCGAAGTCTAATTTCTCGGTCAAGTTTAAGCGTTGAGCACAAGCGGAGAGATAAATGAATGGGTAGCACCGGTATCAAGTAATGTATAAACCGCATGAATTTATGATTAGCTTACCGTGATCACCTCGTTTGGGTTCTCGCATGTTGACCCGATCACGACAAAGCGCTCTTTCGAGGCAGATTGACTTTGACTTTTACGGGATGACCTTTTGAGTCACCATCCCATTTGGACTTGGTTTCGCTTCTGATGCTGATCTCGGCGATATGTCCTTCCTTTCCACAGTTATAACATACCTTAAAGCTGTTGTGGGCGGTTTGGGTGATATATCCCTCTTTTCGCACTTATAGCATATGGCCGGTGGTCGTTCTCCTCCCCTTGGAACCGATTCTTCTTTGGTCTTTGGCGTCTTCACATTGTCATTGTTGAATCTCCTCTTTTAAAATCTCCCCAGTCGCTTCTTCTATTTTCATGGCCACGATTACCACGGAGTGGTTCAGCTTTTAATCTGAATGTTTTTCTCCCATTTGGTTTTCATTGCTCAGATGGCTTGCCTGCCGGTATGACCACAGTTGCGGTCCCTTGGTTGAGCGTACTTTCATTATCTCGCTCTAATAATTGAGCCACATTGACAACATCTGAATATAAAGAAAATTTATGAGAGATAAGATATTTTAGAATCTCGGGTTTTAAACCTCTCGAAACATCCTCGTCATTCGTTCCTCATTCTCTACCAAATGAGGTGCAAACTGGATAACTCTGCGAACCGCCTCGTATTGGGACACCGTCGTATTTGTTTTGTTCTAGTCTAATAAACTCTACCTCCTTCGTATGGCGAATACTTTCGGGAAAGTATTTTTCGTTGAAAAAGTTTACGAAAGCGTTTCCCCAAGACATCTTGAGTGCGGTGGCGGTGAGTCGTTTCACTGAGACTCCCACCGATAATGCCTTTCGCCACGGAACATAAAGGTGGCGAATGGAACTTTTGTTCCTCGTGCATCCCAAGACATCGAATATCTTGGTAATTTGCTTGACCCACGTTTTCCGCCATGATCGGATCGGCTTTCCCTTAAATTACGGTGGTCCCGACTCTTTGAATTTGCTTGTGCGTGACAAGCCGCGCGTTCTATCATTTCCACCCGTGTATGTATACGAGTCTCCTCAAATGCGGTTTTGCATGAGCGCAAAAAGCTCCTAAACATCCGTCGTTCATAAATACGCTTTCGGTGGTGTTGTTTACGGGAGGAATATTGCCTTCTGTTTGCGTTCCACAGGTGGTGATTAAAGGTGTTTCCACGGTCTCATTAACTCCACGTTAATATTCTCATTGCCATTCTTAAATCTTGCCATAAAACAAGGGTTAATTAAACAAATTAACATATCACATATTAACCATATACTTTGTTGACCAACAAATAAGCTTAGGTATGACACCTTTAGCGAAGGATTACTCGTCTCTCCCTCTAGTACTATTCCCGATCTCATGGAGACCATATCCCTAAGCTACGATATACAATTTGTGGCGCCCCAAAATAGGTATCTGACACCCATTACGAGTCGTCAAAATACATGAGTGCGAAACAACTACAACTTTATTAATAATACACATAAAAGCGTGAGTTTAAATACAAATATTGTCATCTAGACAATATCCACACTCAAATAAGTCCTCATTTCAATTATTGATACATTATTTTACAAAAATGGTGAGGACTACTAAAATAACTTCTAGAACCATCATTCCCACCCAAGCTAGTACTCATTACATTCTCGCCTCTCGAGAAGAAAAATGGAACAAAAGGAAAAGGGTGAGCTCAACTAGCCCGATAAAGAACATTATGACTAAGATAATCTAGAACAAATTATCGTTAGTCTTGACGAGGGAAAAATCTAATAGAATACAATAGACAACAAGTTTTAAATCAATATTATGCGTGAAATAATAATTCATTAGAAGAGTTAAGTAGAGAATGAAATCTACTATCTTACATATATGAATTTAAAAGTTCATAAATCTATCTTTTATCTGTAACATCAATCGATATATATACGGAATCAAATATTCATCTTTACTTCTGAGGCCGAAGATATTCATCGATTAGTCGTATTCATCTAAACACACTGTTCATCTTTTTGCACTCTGGGCCGAAGATATTCATCGAGAAATCATTCATCTTTGCACTACGGGCCAAAGATATTGATTAATATCATCATTTAGGGAGTGAGGATGATGAAAAATATTTTAAAGAAAAGCGAATCGGTGAAACAAAAGAACAAGTATTAAGGATTCATACTTTAAATAACTTTCGAGTTGAAAATACTTCATAAATAACGAGTGGAGTAAAATTGAGAATGAAGACCAAAACATAGATCGATCAAAGATAGGAACTATAACGAGACAATCTTGGACATAGAAAAGAAAATTTAATTTTTACATGAATAGTGTAAATGATTAAGTGAATAGTAATAGTATCGTGAATAGTGTAAGTATCGTGAATAGTAACTCGACACCAAAAGATAGAAATTTCACAAAAAATCATCATGCTTAGCCGTGAATAGTTCGTGAATAGTACTTCGTGAATAGTAACTCATGAATAGTAACTCATGAATAGTAACTCGTGAATAGTAACTCATGAATAGTAACCCAGAGCATGAAAAAGTTCAAATTTGATAAAAAGTTCCAACCAATATTTGGCATAATGATATTGAAGAAATAATATCATTTTTGAATAAAATAACATCCACTTACCTCTCAAAAAAAGATAGTACTTACATTTGGAATCTTTGGATATAGTCTTTGAAAGAACTTGCAAGTATAGCAATACTCAAAGTACTAAAATACTCACAAAAATCGCTCGATATATAGAGAGAAAAGAGAGAAATCTTTAGTTTACGGTGTGATTTTCAATTCTAACCTAAGCACCTATTTATAGGAAAATGCTTAGAACACCCAAGCGAGAAAATTTAATATAATATTAATATATATATATATATTTTTCACATCTTACCTTACGCATTCAAGAATTGAATTGACCACACATGTTAATGATGCCTCCACACAAAAAAAGCGTTTTTGTTATTTAAAATAATTAAAACTTTCAAAAATCAATTATTTGAACTTGAACTTCAATAATTCATAATAAATAGCCCTTTTATCGGAAATTTGAATCTTGCGATTTTTTTATAGGAAATTCAATTCTCTACAACTTTGCGAGAAGAAAGTTTTCCAAATTTCAAGCAGAAATTGGCCAAGAAATCCATAAGCAGGCGATTTTACAAAATTTATAATCAAATTTCGATCGAGAAATGGCCCCTGAGACATGTTTAACATGTTTTAAACAACTTTTGCAACAAAAATACTCTTCCTCCTCATATACTCATATATCCCACATTCATTGTAAAAATATCATCATTATATTATATAATATAATAAAATATTATTTTATCGAGAAAAGATAAAATATCGATTTTTAACAATTGTCACTTTAAAAATTTTCTCCATCTATATCCACATAAAATCAATATTTTCCTCATCATATAAATCAATAATTAATTATTCACAAATAATATTCTAGAATCACGATCTTTGTGACGAGTAGGTTTCGAGGAAAGAGGGGCTTTCGATAAAATTTCTCTTCTTGGTAGCATGATTAGGTGACCAAACCTCTCCTTGGCAGAACTTTCTAGACATTGCCAATAATGTTTTCTAATAATATTATTAGGATAATATGAATTATTAGCCGATAATGGAAAATCTTGTGTAGTGACAATTATTGAAACAACGGTAATATAAAATATCATATGACAATTATTGAATCGATAAAATAAAATCTTTGAGCGATAATTCTTGTAACAATTATTGAGTAGTGCCTTCTTACGTAAGAATCAATAATTGGTGCAATCTGGTATCTTCTTGTCTGACAATAGCGTATTCTTGTGTTTTAACCATAGGGTATTCAACGAGTATTACTTGGTAACAACTTCGTAGATTATTTATAAACAACTTATACTTGTCGTTTTCTTCATCAATCGCTTTTTAGTTATGGGGCCCACAAAAGGCTGCTTAATATTTCAAAATGTCGTAAATACGAATATTCCCAAGCGACAAGAATATTCCCGACCAAACGAATATTCCAACACAACAATGAATATTTTATAACCACACTGCTTATTTAAAATATTTGCGCATTTTACCCATAACTAACCACATTAATCAATTCAACCCTTACTATTTCAAAATAATAAATAGAGAAATTAAATTTCATTTATTAATAATTTGGGGTACTTCATAAATAAATAGCAGTGGAGTAAAATTCGAGAATGAAGACCAAAACATAGATCCAATCAAAGATAGGAACTATAACGAGACAATCTTGGACATAGAAAAGAAAATTTAATTTTTACGTGAATAGTGTCGATTCGTGAATAGTGTCGTATATCGTGAATAGTGCATATATCGTGAATAGTAACTCAGACACCAAAAGATAGAAATTTCACAAAAAACATCATCATGCTTCGTGAATAGTACTCGTGAATAGTAACTCGTGAATAGTAACTCATGAATAGTAACTCGTGAATAGTAACTCGTGAATAGTAACTCATACATACATAGTAACCCGAGCATGAAAAAATTCCAAATTTGATAAAAGTTCCCACCAATATTTCTAAGATAATGATATTGAAGAAATAATATCATTTTGAATAAAATAACATCCTTTACCTCAGAAAGAATAGTACTTACTGTGGAATATCTGGATATAGTCGCTGAAAGAACTTACACCGTATAGTAATACTCAAAGTACTAAAATACTCGCAAAATATGCTCGATATTATAGAAAGAGAAAGGGAGAGAAATCTGTAGTTTCTAGTGTGATTTTCAATTCTAACCTAAGCACCATATTAATGCTTAGAACACCAAAGCAGAAAATTTAATAAATTAATATTATTTATTTTTCCACATCTTCCTACGCATTCAAGAATGAATTCATTTCTAGCACATGTTAATGATGCCTCCACACATTCAAAAACGTTTTGTTATTTAAAATAATTAAAACTTTCAAAAATCAATTTATTTGAACTTCAATAATTCATAATAAATAGCTCTTTTATCAGAAAATTGAATCTCGCATGACTTTTTATAGGAAATTAATTCTCTACAACTTTGCAGAACAAAGTTTTCCAAATTCAAACAGAGATTGACCAAAATCCATAAACGGGCGATTTACAGGTTATAATCAAATTTCAGTCAAGAAATGGGCCCACAGACATGTTTAACATGTTTTAAACAACTTTTGCAATAAAAATACTCTTCCTCCTCATATACTCATATATCCCACATTCATTGTAAAAATATCATCATTATTATATAATATAATAAAATATTATTTATCAGAAAAGATAAAATATCAATCTTTAACAATTGTCACTTTAAAAATTTTCTCCATCTATAATCACATAAAATCAATATTTCCTCATCATATAAATCAATAATTAATTATTCACAAATAATATTACAGAATCATGATCTTGCAACCAGTAGTTCCTAAGAAGAAAGATGGGGGCTTTCAATAAGTATTTCTCCTTGTTAGTAGCAATGATTAGGTGACCAAACCTCTCCTTAGATGAACTTTCTAGACATTGCCAATAATGTTTTCTAATAATATTATTAGGATAATATGAATTATTTCTTCGATAATGGAAAATCTTGTGTAGTGATAATTATTGAAACAATGAAGTAATATAAAATATCAACGCAAAGAATTATTGAATCGATAAAATAAAATCTTTGAAGAGTAATTCATCGTAACAATTATTGAGTAGTGTCTTCTTACGTAAGAATCAATAATTGGTGCAATACTGGTGTCTTCTTATGCAACAACGCCAGACATCTTGTGTTTTAACCCATAAAGGGTATTCCAACATTATTAATGGTAACAATCGCTGGCCGTTATTTATAAACAACTTATACACTGCTGTTTTCTTCATCCAATCGCTTTCCGTTATGGGGCCCATAAAAGACTGCGCCGTCGTACGAATATTCCCCGACAGCAAGAATATTCCACGACCAAACAAATATTCCCCGACAATAATGAATATTTTATAACCACCTGCTTATTTGAAATATTTGCGTATTTTACCCATAACTAACCACAGTAATCAATTCAACCCTTAATATTTCAAAATAATAAATAGAGGAAATTAAATTTCATTTATTAATAATTTGGGGTTTTACATTAAACAATAATCTCTCCCATTAAAGGGTTACATCATAATCTCAAAATAAATCCCAAGTAATCTACCTTAAAATTATTACATCAGTATGCGGAATACATTATAAAATAAAACAAGTCATAAAACTTCAAGCATTTAAATAAACTTTAACTAATTCTCCATCACTTAGACATCTTGCCCTTTCCCTTGCTAGTAGATAGATCATCACCTCTTTCAACTTTAGCTGCATTGTTTAATTGCAAGAGTGAGCAAACAATTGCTCACTGACATAAAGATAGTATAATTACAACATGAGAGTGAACAACGAATACTGAATAATAAAGAACTTGTTCTACGAATCAAAATAGAAAACAAGTTCGAACTTTAATTATCTGAGGGTCTTATGACCACGAACTATGTCCACGGTGTTTAGGTATTATTACCTTAACCTCAGTCAGTCATTAAAGCATGCATGATTCTTCTTAACGCATTTAGGGGATCGTACCCTTTGTACCATGTATTGTGCACAAACATCTAAGCGTTACACGACAAAATCCCCTATGTTAGGGTTGTTCGTCTCAGTTTGAATTTAGAATTTTCGCACTAAAGAAAGTTTAGTTTGGAACTAGTTTATCAGTGTTTCTAGAATTTTAGAACACTTATTCAATTTCCATTAATAAAGGTTTAATGTAAGAATGTATAACTTAACAAGGTTATCAAAGTCAAAGATCGGAAATCAACAATATATAACTGAATAAGCATGATATATATGCAAAGTATTATATTCAAGGAATTAAAACAATCTCCCTTGAATCAATGTGTTAGAACAATATATGTTTTGAATACTAATATCAAGAAATGAAAATGTGAAACTCATTCGATGTAACGAATTAGGTTACATGACCTTATTCAATTATTCATCAGAATAGAATCAATAGTCTTGCTTAATGACAAAGATAAGGTTTAGAAACTTGCACAATTATTATATGAGTAGGGTTAAAGAACTTGCCTTGTTTGTAAGCTACACAAGTGTAAAATAATCTCCAATTATCCTACATACATCATTAAAACCGTAACAACAATTAGTTGTATGAACATTAGCTTTAAGGATTTAAACCATCATTTAGGTCCTAACCTTAACTTAGCATCTAACCATATAGGTTAACACACTTAACGAATCTGAAATCTCAACCATCATTTTGGTTTCATTTTATAACTTATTTAACAATTATTAAAAAATCTTTTACACTTTGTATTACAACGCATGACAACTCGTTATTGTAGTCTATATTGTGTCTTAACATTATTAACATGCATGCTAAACCAATACAAGTCTCATTATTACATGATCTCTGATTAAGCATCATGACCTCATTATTAGTTGAGTAGGTATGGTAGCGATTCTATACTTAAGCTTTGAACCGCGGCAATCTTATTGGTTCACGAAGACAGAGGCGTAAATGGCAGTGAATAAAAGAGAACTTTTAGCCCAATAAACACGAATTTCACCCACCAAATAGTGAAATTAACATCTACAATTGGTACAGACTATTGCAAACATGTTTGCTAACATTTACAACCAATTAACATAATTTATCATCAACTAAAACTAGTTTAATTTCTCAAAATTTCATGTTTTCATATAAAACTCCATTTTTGAACTTCTTACACAAAAATCATCACTGGCATCTCAAAACTTGGCCAAAACACTTAATTCAAATTACGTTATGCTCGTTACTTAATAAGCTAGCATAAACAAGACTCACTTTACAGTTAGGCATACGAATTGGCCACTAGAATTGGTACTATTCACAAGCCATATGGAAAAATATATACTGTCATTTATTTTTCTTCCTTTAAACCAATTTCTCACGAATTTGACAAACAAGTATCCAGTATTCATGATGATTAACAGATTTTGCAACACCATATACTAATATAATTCACATGATTTCCAAATCATATCAAATATATATATTCATATACACCACCAAAACTATAAGTAACAAAATAATAGGAGTAGTTTTAGTTTATACCTTAATCTTTGATGGTATGATAGCAAAATTATGAGAAATACTTTCCCAAAGCCCTTCTTCTCCAACCCTCAATATCACTGTTTTTCTCTCTTGCAAATTCTCTGTATTTCTTCTTCTCTCCCAAACCCTCTATGAACTTGGCTTAAAATAAAAGACGCTTAAAACAAATAAACTGAAGACTCCCCACTTCATCGGTTAAAAAATAAAAAGGCGTCAGTTGGAAAAAAACCAAAGGCCACAAGGCCATGTTTGGTTAACCACATAATTCTCAAACCAAATTATTTTAATATTATTATATTATATAGTTACTTTGTGTCACACCCTAATTTAGTTAACCTAGATAACTTTAGTTTAAAAATCTTATTATCATTATACTTATAATTAATAAATAATTATATATCTAATTTAATTAATAAATTAGAAACATCATTTTATTTAATTTATTTATTTCCATTAAATTAAATAATTCATTTAGTTTAATTATTCTCTTAAATATTAAATAATTGATTTAATTTAATTATTTCCTTAAATTAAATTCTTCAATAAAATTATCATTATTCAATTTAATTACTAAATTAATTCACCACAATTATCAATTATTTATTTTTCTTAATAAATAAATTATTTAAAATATTTATTTAATTCAATAAATATTTAAATTAAATTACAAATTTCTCGATCGTTACAAAAGTTCTCAATAAAATTATTTCCATACTGTTTTGGGAGAACTCCATTTAGAGACCATGATTCTATTCCCATGTTACCTGGCTTCAACTCCCTATTACACTCTTATTACACGAAGGAATTATGAAAAAAGGGTGAGCACAACTAGTCCAGTAAAGAATATCATGACTAAAGATAATTAAATTATCAATAGCCTTCGTCATTAATGAATCAGAGATTTAGAACATATGGTAGATGATAAAAAATTTAAATCATAGTTGCAGCGGAACGAGCAATCCATTAAAAGAGTCAAATAGACCATAAAGTCTATTATTTTCTCCATGTTAAAAGTCCATCAATAATGTTTTATCCATGTAACATCAATCAACAATTCTAGTCCACAATCATATGAATAACTCATAATCATAATTGTGGTTCTAAATTCCTCTTCTCATCCAGAACGAAGATAATTTTCATCACCTATCTTTACCTGAAACATCAAAGATCATGATTATATTAAATCACAGTTCATGTTCATAATCATACTAATAAATTCATCTTTGCACTACGGGCCAAAGATATTTGTCAACAGTTCATCTTTGCACTACTGGCCAAAGATATTCAACAACATGTCATCTTTGCACTACAGGCCAAAGATATTCAACAACTGATCATCTTTGCACTACAGACCAAAGATATTCAACAACTGATCATCTTTGCACTACAGGCCAAAGATATTAATATGTCAAAGAAATATATAATCATTTCAGAACAATAATTATAATCATGTTAATCAATTCACCTTTGCACTTAAGCTGATATTCAATTATAAATTCAATGGTCATGATCATCCCAGTCACCAATTCATCTTTGTACTACTGGACAAAGGGAACCTATAGTCACGATCATACCAATAATCTACTCATCTTTACACTTAAGTCAAAGAGAAATTTCATCACAAGGATTATAAAAATGTTATATATGAAAATAAAAATAATATGATCAACAACTGCAATTAATTTCAAGAGTAAGATTCATAAATCAACGATAATTTGGTCAGAAAAAGAAACCAATTTTATCGAGAATAGTAACTCGTGAATAGTAACTCGTGAATAGTAACCCGTATTCATACATAGTACCGTATACGTAAATAATGTCATATATGTAAATAGTGTCATATACATGAATAGTGTCGTATATGTGAATAGTGTTGTATACGTGAATAATAACCTCGACACGAAAAGGTAAAAATTTCACAATAAAATTCATATCAATATTTCAGTATAATGATATCAAAAGATATAATATCATTTACGAAGAAAATACCATCCCTTACTATCCCTTACCTCAAAAGAATAGTACTTCTGGCTGGAATTTCGGATGTAATGCCGAAGGAAACTTGCACTGAATAGCAACTCTCAAGGTATCTAAATACTCACAAAATACACTCGATAATATAGAGAGAAAAAAAAACTTAGTTCTGGTGTGATTTTCAATTCTAACTAAGCACTATATTTATAGGAAAATGCTAGAACGCCATTGTAGACTAAAATTTAATAAATTAATATTTTATTACAAAAATTTTATGCCCACCATCTTTGCCCAAATAATCAGCCACCACAAGTGCGGCCCGCCAATTCAGCACTTTTCCAAAAAATACAAAAGTGGGGCCCACCCATATTTTTAATAAAAATATTTATTTTTTAAAACTTCAATAATTCATAATAAATAGCCCTTTTATCAGAAAAATACAAATGTTATGTCCATTCCATAGAAAATTAAATTCTCTACAACTTTGTAAGTTTAAGTTTTTCCAAATTCCAAACGAAAAATGACTGAAATCCACATACGGACGATTTTCAACACCTTTTAAAATTCATAACAAATCATACGTTAATTTTTAACGGTTCAAAATTTGTGAACATATACTCAACTTATATATGTATAACATATCCAAAAATCACAACGATCCAACGGTCAGATTAAAATTATAAACTCTCATGATAGAGCTTTAAGAACATCGATTTGATTTTGGATTTATAAGTCCCTCGCATCGATTTCACTCAAACAGTCACCATGAAAAATCCACAAAGAATATTTGGGTGATTCAAATTTCTACGATTAGTTTACTTCCAGGGTTTTCTTTTGATATATGGCTCATCTCCTAACTCATTATACACAAAGAGTTGTGGATTTTACAAAATCAAGTAATAAACTAATTTTTCTAAAAATCCCATATTTTGTTCTTCTTTTGATTTCTAGATTTCTCTCATTTGACTCATGCACTGTGAATTTAGTGTGAAAATATCACCATTATTATATTACTATATAACCACATTATACATTTATAATGTAAGATAAAAAATCAATTTTCAACAATTGACACTTTTCTAAGAATTCCTCCATTCCGACAAAATACTAATAAAACACCTCAGCATTAATTCCTTCATTTATATCCACACAAAATAAATATTTCCTTATCCATCATTTATATCCACATAAAATAAATATTTCCTTATCATATAAATCAATAATTAATTATTCACAAATAATATTACAGAATCACAATTATGACAACCAGGTCATTCCTAGGAAAGAGGGGGCTTTCCGATATAGATTTCTCCTTATTGGCGCGCAATTAGGTGATCAAACCCCTTTCATGGACAGAACTTCCTTAGACATTGTCAATAATGCTATCTAACAATGTTATTCAAATAATATGAATTATTGATCTGATAATGGAGATACTGTGCAGTGACAATTATTGAAACAACAATAATATAAAATATCAACGTAGCAATTATTGAATCAATAAAATAAAATAAAATATTGAACAGTAATTACTGTAACAATTATTGAGTAGTGCCTTCTTACGTAAGAATCAATAATTCAAAAATATTGTGCAATACCAAAGCATGCTCTTTATGCAACCACACGCCAGACATCGTATTTTAACCACCGGTATTCCAATAGTGTTAATTCAGAATAACTACTGACGTAATTTGTAAGAACTTAAACTTGTCGTTTTCTTCATCCGACAGTTATTCTGTTATGGGGCCCACAAATGGTTGCGCCGTCGTTCGAATATTCTTCCACAGTAAGAATATTCCACGACCAAACGAATATTCCCCGACAACAATGAGTATTTTATAACCACTTGCTTATTTAAAATATTTACATATATCACCCTTAACTTTAACCTTTTATCAATTTAACCATTTACTGAATAGTAATTATAAGAAAAATTGAATACTTTTATTTCATAAAATTCGGGGTCTTACAATTCACTTATTTATTCCTGACAGAACTCATGTATGGGAAACCGAACCCCATACTTTAAGGCGTAGAGAGGGATGACAACCCAATCACCTTCTGGTCGCCAGAACATTCGCTCGTGGGACTCTGGTACCCGAAGCTTGTACTCCTTCGGGATATTGAAGAGGGTTTGGATGTTAGAAAGTTGGGGTGAGGTGATCGTAGACTTGGTGTTGACGTAGGAAAAGTCAGTTTTGGAAGCATAGACGCTTCGAATTTTGGATTCAACACTATCTGTGGTGGTATCAGTAGGAGCTGTCGGTAAATCGACCGGAATCAGATCCCCGACGGCAATGGTGATGGTGGTAACAGTTGGGGGAACTTGCTCAGTGGCAGGAGGAATGTTAGAATCTTCCATTTGAGACGAATGAGGTATGAATGTGAAGTTTTAGAAGCAAAAACAAACAAAGAGGAGCTTAAATCAGAGAAGACTCGAGAGAAAGATTTGAAATGAAGGAAGACTAGAAAAGGTGACAGTGACAAACGGATGGGGGTTTTTATAGGGAGACTGCACGAATCCCAAGGGTGACTATTTATGGCAGGTGGGGCCCGGTCCAGGGAAGACGTGTAATGTTTCAAAGAATGAGGGAAAATTGTTTGGGTTCCCAAGACGACTCATCATTTCCTGTCGCGACTCTTCAAAGTCTCTAATTTTAAATATATTATAACAAGAGACTGGGGGGCAATGTTCGGGAGCATTTTACCGACCCTCATATAGGCTGAAGGTCTGGGCTGAGGTCGAGGAGATTGAGCTTATTGGGCCGAAGCCGTTAAAGATATTGAAGATGTTCGGGTTCGAACATCCAAGCCCTCTGGGCTGGAGTCCTGTTCTAAGTGGTGATGTTCAGGGTCGGGCATCCAAGTCCATTGGGCCGGAGCCCAGACTAGTTTACGTGGTTCGGTTGGATTGCGCCTATACAGTGGGTTGGCCCTTGTATGGAGTCCGGAGTGTAAGGGCTCTAAATGGTTAAGCATCCTAATCCTAACCATATTTAAATAAGGTAACTCCAAAGGTAGTGTTTGGATTGTATCCAACTTGCACCTTTTAAGGAGATTGTGTTGGACCCAAATAATGGCAACTACTATATTTAGGAGTCCTAATCTGACTCGGAAGTAGACTCTAAGGTGACGAGAATGGCTATAAATACAAGGCTAGACTACAATTAACATGTAATATCATTTTGAGCACTAAACACTAAAGCCTCCATTGTTAAACCTTGTAACGGCATGTACTCATTCTTACACCGGAGCTATCACCCGATGGCACAAGCCGTCAAGCTTCGTGTGTGATCTGTTACTGTGCAGGATTCAGAGCGTGGATTTGGTGATTGGACACGTCGACGAAACTTGGTGTTAACAACTGGGTTTCAAGCAACTTAGCAGCATCTCAAACATCACTATTTCTTAGAGATTGTACTGGTCTTAGTGACCTATCGGTACCAAGTTTTAGTGACTTGAAGACTGTAACCATGTCATAATGACTTAAAGGAATCTTTGTTATTCATTTGTTGTAACTTTTTCGTGTGGACATATTTTAGTGATCAGTACCCCATCCTTAGTGGATTATACCTAATCAAGGATTAGAAGGGTGAACTAGGAGATCTTTGTGCTCCGAACCACTTAAAATATTGTGTCTTATTTAATTTATGTATTAATTTTCGGTCAAGTTATTTATTCTATCTATGATTTCGTTCCACTTTGGTTGCTAAATTTAGAACTCTATAATCTTTGAAAGGGTTCTTACAAATTATCATTCCGTTGTGCAAAACTTACAAATTATCATTCCGTTGTGCAAAACCATTTAATTAACTTGCTTAATATTAATATTAGTAATAATTTTTTAAAAGTAAATTTTTTACAAAAATCTATTAAACCCTCTTCTACTAGATCTGTCAGTGTCTTTGGAAAATAACAAATTCTCTTAAGTAGTCAAGTCCTAGCTCAGAACTCCTCCATTTAGAAGTCGAAAAATATTTATGGAATAAGTAATTCGAGTTACTAAATTCAACCAAAGAAACCCATTCATGCCAAGGTCATCTTAACTATGGTTATGTTGAAGGAACTAATAATATTACAGTAAAATCTCTAGGAATAGACTTGGACCAAACTATTTGTATTCTAATTGAGAGGTTATTACTGAATAGAGGTATTGATACAAAATATTTTCCGAACACCCAAAAATATCCACTTTAACAAAAATATCAATAACAAAAATAATTCAAAAAATATTTATGCAAAGTAGTCTTTTATAAAAAAAATATGGTCTTTTATAGGAAATGTAGTCTTTTATAAGAAAATATAGTCCTTTATAGGAAATATAGTCTTTTATAGGAAAATGTAGTTCTTTATAGGAAATGTAGTCTTTTATAGAAAATGTAATCTTTTAAAATTAATATTATCTCTCTCTCTCTCTCTCTCATATATATATATATATATATATATATATATATATATATATATATATATATATATATGAAATTATTACTATATAGAGGTATAGTTTCTTAATACGGGACTTAAAAAATATATAACATATTACAATTTAGAGGTTATTCCTATTTATACCTGGCCCAAATTTGTACCAAATTTTTTTATAATATTATAGAGATTATTCTTAAATAGAGTATTCCTAAATAGAGGTTTTACTGTAGTAGTTGTTTAGTGTTATAGATATGTACGAGTCTTTCAACTTCATAGTTTTGTTTTGTCATGCTTATATACAAGTTATGATAAGTTTTTATTGTTTCTTTTGTTTTCTCAGAATTTTTTTTGCCTTTTTTCACAAGTCCTTAAAATTTAAAAGTATAATCAAGGGATGATAATTTATACGAGGACCAGCCTAATATCAAAAGATAAAAGGCAACTAATTTGACAATAAGTAATGCTAAATACACAATTTATTCTATAAATATTTTATAATTTGATGATGTGACATACTCCATCTTAGCATATTGATGAATAAATTATTTCAATGTAGTCTTCAATCTCTACATAAAAAGTTTGAGGTGGAATATATACATCAAAGATATCAGAAATGTTAATAGAATAAGTTGTATCTTTTGCATTATTCTTTCACAATATGCCTTCATCTTTGTTTCTTTTTAATTATTTTCGTACCGCACGTCTACATTTGTAAAGGTTTAACATTTTATTTATGTATTTATTTATTAAGATATGATGGGTTAATAAGGAGGAGAAAAAAAGGCTTTGCCCTAAGCACAAAATCTCTATCTGTAAAGTTAGCTTTATTGGGCTTTTCTCATGACAAAACATTGGTTTGAGAATTTAAATGGGATGGGCCGTTGCGAAAAAGAGACCTCACCAAAGGCCACAACTACAATATTTCTCCCATAGAAACAATTATACAAACACTTTGCCTGCAATTTCTTCCCTCTCTACAATTACCACTATTCTCTTCCACTTCCTTAGCTCTGTAAAAATCAAAACTTTGCTAAATTATGGATATGGTGTTTCCCCTAAAACCCCATTATTTCAATTCTAAAGTACTACACAAACAACTTTTAAGCTCACCTTCTTCCTTTTTCTCTTCGCCACTTCAATTCAAAGCCTCTAATCCCCAGTCTTTTAAACCGCAATTCGCCGCCAAACAAATTAGGGTTTTATCTGAGTTCGATTCCAGAGTCAATGGCGTCCTCTCGGGTGACTTAGACCCTCGTTTTCTTGACCGGGTACGATTTCTGTATATATATATATATATATATATATATGTATGTATTTTATGTATTTATGCATATTTGTGTATGGGTATGTTTACGAATAATCTTTTCCAAGCTTCATTTTATGAGTTTTTCTTAATATCTTGCCCTTGCTGCAAAAGAACAGTAGTGTAGAGGTGGAGTTGTTGCCTATTGATTTTAGGAAAATCCTACTTTTTCTGGGATGTTTAATATATTTGAAAGTCATTGGTACAGTGGAGGGATTTCTTTTAACATAATATTAATGCAAGATAGTGAATATTTCCCTTCTGCCTACTGGTAGCAGTGAAACATTCAACTGATTCGTCTAAAGTATTTTGCCAGTTCTCATCATAGTTATCCGAATCATACTATACATGATACATATCGTATGATACGATGAAATACAGACACAATTCAATAGTATCGCAAAGTGAATCGAAAATGACACTATATCATACGATTCAATTACGACACAATACAATGCATGATACTTTTAAAGTTAGCAACTAACTTGAAATGTTTTTATGTAGATCCAAAAGAGAAAGCAAAATTTTTGAGTCTTCTATTTCAAATGAAGAGGTTTTCTGGCGTTAACATATTCTATATCGCTTGATAAGCCTTTAATCGCTTTTAGAATCTTCTTTTACAGATTGTCATTTTATTTTTCTCACGTCACTTTCCACAAGTAGAAACATAAATCTCCACTTGTTAATTTGAATTATTCTCCTTTTTAAAAAATAATATCTCATAAATCAATTTAGAGAATTTTGGCTACTATTTAACTTTAAATTTATTTTTAGTCTATAATAATAGTTACTTAAGTTTATTTCATAGTAAAGCTAATATTCTTGATTGTCTAATAAATTGTGTGTTTTATATATTTAAATATATATTACCACATTTTTTCTTTTGTTTTCGTATCGTATAATATGATTCACGATACGATACATGAAACACGATACGAAGGTTTTCGATACACGATACGATTCATGATTTAACAACTATAATTCTCATAAGTAGAGGCTGTTTTGTGGAGACAAAGTTGTAAAGAAAGATGATTTAGTTCCCCATAATACTAGCCTTATCTAAGTAAGTTGGACAATGCAGTTTGAAAGGAGATACATTGTTGCTGATCAGTTCCCTAATTTCTGGATTTGGTCAATACCTTTATCTTGAGAGGGTAATGAAATTCTATTAGAGACGTATATGTACTGCCCTAATCTTACATCAGAACATGTGCGATGAACTAAATTGTGTATAAAGTAATAACTTTACTACCAAGAGTACCAATAACTTAGACCAAAGTTGATAGTCTAGTGGTAAAGTATTATGCAAGGTTATAGGCTCGAGTCTATCCCTCAGTAAGAAATCATCATTCAACATGCACTACAAAAGATTAAAGTTAAGTTTCCCCTAATTCGAAGTAATTCTTCCAAGGCTTCCTCCAAAGAGGTTAATTTTTTTTCATTGTTATTTGAATATTCTGCGGGGTATAGAGGTGTTGGACATGAATTTGGATATGAATAGCAGTTGGGAGATGAATATGGATCATGGTTATGGTAAGTTGGAAAACATTGATTTACCCGGTTGTGCATTGAAATTTTCATAAGAGTCTTGATTCTAGGAAATATTATTATTCCCACCAAAGTAAGATTTCATACTTGCACAAATCACTAAACAGATTAGCAACTAACCAACAAGCCACCAAAAAAATAGAATAGAATAAAATAAATCTTAATTTTATGGTTAATCTAAATAAAATCTAGACGACTCTAAACTGTTTCAAGTTACACCTTAAGGTCAACCAAATTCAAAATGAATCACATCACTAGTCAGGAGCACGGTGACTAATTGAATAACCACACGTTCTTGAGGTGTTTGATTAATTTAAAATCTAGCCTCCTCTTGGAATCCCTTGTCCTAATCGAACACAGAAGTCCTAGGGGCTAACGTCTACTTGATTTTATTAAGTCAAGGTTATGCAAAATGCAAGTTAGGCTATTTGTGGGCCAATGAAGGGTAATGAAATCCTCACCTAATCTTGTTACAAGTTTTTGCTCTTAATGTTAGATTAAAGATAAAAATAAACAAATAAAAAAAATTGTAAACAAATAAAATGTCCTAAAATTGTGAATTACAAAAGAAAGAGAAATTTGATGTACATCAATCCTCCGGCAATCACCACATTTTATATTTGACAAAACATAAATAAAATAAATACCTAATAAGGATGTGCTCTACGTGAGTAAATGCATGAATGCGACAATTAGTTTTTAAATAAAAATAAAAATAAACTAAACTACTATTTTTTGTTTTAAAATATGGAGATACAAAGTACCAGGAAAAAGTGCATCACAAAATCTTTATCTTTTCGCTCCTTCAATCCGATTTGATAATCCTGAAAAAAAACATTAGAACTAAAAAAAAACTAATTCGAAGAAATAAAAATTAAGGCATACAAAATTAAATTTAGTCACCGGCAACGGTGCTAAAAACTTGATGTGTTAAAATTATGTACTGCAAGTGCACAACGTCTATTGTAGACTTGGCAAATACAAGTCAAACCACAAACACTTAACCATCAAATCCTTAATTTATATTCCAGAAAAATTAGAAATAAAAAAATAGTGGAGATGATTAATTAACTAATAATGCAAATTAAAAATTAATAATGAAAACTAGTAATGAAAAAAAATTACCTAGGAATTCGAATCCACTAAATACTAACATAATAATTAAGTTCTTCTTTTTCGAATTAATCCCTAATTTAAATTTTGCCTTCCCCTTTAAAAATAATGATTCATCTAATTAATATAGACAAGCATAAGTTATGAAAAATTCACAAAGTAACCGTAACTTATCAAAACCTCGTAATTATTATAAGAACTACAATGAATTTTGCGAGAAGGTAAAAATGAAGGCGTAAACAATTAAGCATTAATATCGGAACGGAAAGAAAATATTAATATGTAATACCTGGTAGGTATTAAAATTTTAGTTAGCCATATAATTAATATGAATTAAAAGAGAAGATTATTAATATTATTCCTATTTATGTGAACAAAGAAGTAACAATTAAAAATTTAAAGATTAAATATTAATTAAACATGAACTATCTAATACAGGACGTTGAATAAGAAAACTAACTTTATTGATACTGCTAAGCCAATTCAAAGGAAAGGAAATAATGTTGAAAGTTTAAAACTACCACTACACTTGATCATAAAAGGAACTTGGAAGTTAAAAGCATTTGGAAAAGAAAAAGGTACTGCTCCCTCCTTGTCCAACCGAAAGTACTGAAGAAAAAAGAAAATAAAAATTTTAACCCCCTTTCTCTAAAACAAGAGACCTATTTATAGGGGAAAATAAATTTTAACCTAAAATAGGGTACATTGAACTTGGTCTTCTTTTTTTCTTTTCTCTTTAAACCTCTTCTTAACAATCTTCCAAGAGTCCCATGTTATCTTTAAAAGCTGGATATTAATCCTTTATTTGCTCCCCAAATAAATAAATGTTAATTCCTACAAAACAATATAAAAAATCATTTGTTAAATTAAATAGACACATAAAATAATAAATATGGGATTATTAAAATGCAAAAATATGTTTCAATCACTGATCATCATCTAGCTCAACTAAGTCCAAAAGTAACCCTCTAGCTTAGTGTTTCTTGCTGTGTTGTCATCAACTGGATGACGGAGAGAAATAATGTGATGTATAAGGAGCATGAATATTTACCCGTATATAGTAGTTTTAAAATCATACAGTTATACTGTGACATTTGTTGTGTGGCCCTCTTTTTTGTTCTCATCAAATACAAACAGCATTTTATTTTCTTTGCAATGAAGTTTTTAAGTCATCTGACTGATTCTTATTGACAAGTGTAAAACTGCTGACAAAGTACTCAGAATTGACATGACCATTCTTTGTTCCAGCAAAAAGCATTGGAAGCGGCAATGAATGATATAAATAACTCATTTGGGAAAGGAAGTGTTACAAGATTAGGCAGCGCTGGCGGAGCTCTGGTGTATGTGTCTCTCACCATGTTCACTATTCTCGAAAATCTCATCCCTTTCTTTCAATGTGTATATAAGTATATCATTTATTAATTTGCTTGTTTTAATGTGACCTTTTCTTTATTGAGGTTGAAAAAGAAAATAAGTTTACAGTTTCAGTTCACCCTCATAAGCTGCAACATTCTTCTTTTTAGGCTTCTTAAATTTTGTTTATTGCAGTGAAACTTTTCCAAGTGGCTGTTTGACATTGGACTTTGCTTTGGGTGGTGGCCTTCCTAAGGGAAGAATTGTTGAGGTATGTAATCTTTTTGTACTTGCATCTTTATCTTTTATTGGTGCTGATTGCTCATGTATTTTTTATTGATTTATCATTTTATCGTATTTTAAAAATCTGGTTTACTTTTTGATGCATTGAGTTTAACTTGCGTGGATTTGGTAAGTGTGTTACTGTGTTTGCTATTTCTATTTGTCTAACACATTTTAAGAGTCGATGAACATAGCATATTATTCATTAGTAACTTGGGAGCGTCTTAACTCTTAACATGTGCATACCAGTCATGGTGGTGGAGCTAACCCTTATCCCACCAAAATCATTAGCCAGATGTTGTGGTCATGCCAAATAGACTCTATAGGATCAAGACCTGCAGTGGAGTGCAAAGAAGCTTCTGGATAGATTAAATTCCTTATATTATCTGGGGTTGAGTAGTAGGGCTGTGATAAACATAGTATACTCTTCATTGATACTCATGTGCATTGTTCAAATTGGATAGCTCATCTGCATCCTTCAGAGGTCTAAATACGTTCCTGGTTTTTCTTTTCAGGTATATGGACCAGAAAGTAGTGGTAAGACCACCCTGGCACTCCACGCGATTGCGGAAGTGCAGGTATTGTTTGTGTCTGGTTTTAATGTGCTGGTGAACCCTCACCTTTTGATGGGACTACTTACAAGGTTTCGTATCTGTTTTCATACTAATAAGCAATCTTTTCTATGTTGAGCATGCAGAGGTTAGGAGGCAATGCCATGCTTGTCGACGCTGAGCATGCCTTTGATCCATCATATTCAAAAGCATTGGGAGTAGATGTAGAAAATTTGATTGTCTGTCAACCTGATAACGGGGAGATGGCGCTAGAGAGTAAAAACTTCTTGTTTGCTCCCTTGTCTTGCATAGACATTGTTTTGAATAAGAACTTTGTGCCACTCATGCAATAATGAATAAAGAAAGACACTAACCTCTTAACTTAAATGTGATAAATTGTATTTTTAATTGCATTTATTATATGGATTTTTTTTTGCTAAATTATTATTTGGATTTATCTCACCTCTTTTTTTTCTTCAGTTGCAGATCGTATGTGTAGATCTGGTGCCATTGATCTCATTTGTGTTGACTCTGTCTCTGCACTTACTCCTCGAGCTGAGATTGAAGTAAGTTAAAAGTTTATGTATTTAATTTGGATTGAGAAAATTCACAAGATTGCTATTGTTCGACTCTTCTTTGTGTATTTGTTTGTTTGTTTGTTTCTTTTTTCTTTAAATACATAGGGGGAAATAGGAATGCAGCAAATGGGTTTGCAAGCACGTCTTATGAGCCAAGCATTGCGAGCAAAATGTCAGGCAATGCCTCCAAAGCTGGATGCACTCTTATGTTCCTAAATCAAATAAGACATAAGGTATTTATTTTTATGTGTATAATTTTCTCTATGGTCTACAATCTACATGGGAGAGACAATATATATAACATTCATTGAAGGGGCCTCAGGTGTCTGGCTCAATATAGTTCATTGGAAATCTGACTTATATTGCTTATTTTGGTTTAATGATTAATCAGATTGGTGTATATTATGGAAATCCTGAAGTCACCAGCGGAGGAATTGCTTTAAAGTTTTTCGCATCAGTTCGACTTGAGATACGTCCAACAGGGAAGATAAAGTCTGTAAGCACTTGATCTTCTCAGTCTTCCCTTGCTCAATGTTCAGTTAAAATGCAATGCGCAAGGAATTCATAACGTAATCTTCCTCATTGCTTTAGGTCAAAGGAGATGAGGACATTGGGATTAAAGTTCGTGTAAGAGTTCAAAAGAGTAAGGTAAAAGAACAAAGTATGTAATGTGTAATAAATTTGCTTATAAGATTCTAATTACTTCTCATTTCTCTGCACACCAGTTTTATTCAGCATCTGGCATGGTATTTTATCATGATGTATATTATTATTTTTATTTTCATGCTAACAACATGAATAAGAAATTATGATCTTTGGTGGCGGTGTATGTTGTTGGTGGTGCTAGATCCGGTGGTATCATGGTGGTTCCTCTCTTCTGTCTCTGTGTTCCTTCTTTTGTGGAGGTGGATTGACTTGGTGATGTTACAGGAATATAGAAAATTGATTAATGTGTATCTAGGGTTCTTCTAAGTAATTAAAGAGGGGGAAACAGGATGTAGCTTAGGAAGATTCCTGAAAGTTATGCATTACTAATATTCCTAGCCTCGTGGTCAAGCAAACTCTCTAAATTTATGACAATTTTTTCAGCGATGAACATGACGTTTTCCTGAGAGGGGCGAAAGGCAAATATAAATAGAAAGAAACAAGATGCTATGCTTTAACTCTTCAGCCTTATCCTTAGACCTAATAATGGAGTATCAGATGAATACAACTCATAGACACACAGCTGCACTGCTTATGTACCCTTCTTGCTACTAAGGTTTATACTAATATCATTTCGACCTAGACATATATATTTGTACAACCTATGATTTTCCTTTATTTTATTGTCTTTTCTTTTGTGGTGGTTGATGGGAGTGGGTGAAGGTGTAGGTGGCAATAGTCATATACAATATACATGTCATATGGGAGAAACAAGGTTCCTGAGATCTAGTACCTAACTGTTTCCATGAAGCTCATATAAATTCTTGAACAAATCAACTCCAATATGTCTTGTTAATACTAAACTCTCTGATGTATCATTATAGGTATCAAGACCATACAAGCAAGCGGAGTTTGAAATTATATTTGGAGAAGGAGTCAGCAAACTGGTCCGTGGTGCTTTCGCAATGCTCTTACTTTTGCAATGACTGAAATTTCACCTTTCTGGTCTAATTCTAGTTGATATGCAGGGATGCATTTTGGATTGTGCTGAAATGATGGATGTTGTATTGAAGAAGGGATCTTGGTATAGTTACGCAGATCAAAGGTTTGTCTTTTGCGCATACTGTTTGCATAGTAATAAGCGGTCTATCCCCCAACACTGCAATTGTTTTCTTTTGGTTAGGTGTGAAAAAGGTCTAATACTTTTTTCTGCTCGTATAACTATCTTGCAACTGTCTGCTCTTATTATTATATTGTGTCACAGAATGTAGGTCGACTCATGTCATTTAATTGGCCCATTTCCATCAATATGATGCATTACCAATTGCTATGACTTGCAAAATGTGCCTCCATTGCTATGACAAATGCTCTTTGTTTCAATAGTTGGTGTGAGATTTGGCTATTCATTTGCGAGGTGACTTGTGGAAAAAAGAAGTGAAAATAATAGGTAGGAAGCATGGGCATATTATATCCTACTGGGTGATACAAAAAATCAGTATTCTTTGATCACCACAGCCCCAGGATATATCCTGGTAATTGACAGATGTGTGTTTCCCAGCCCATCCTGGTAATTGAAGGTGTGTTTCCCACGACCGACATGTCCAAAGTAAATTAGGCGGTCCTCTAGGAGATCCAGCCAAATTAATATATCTCATTTACCTTGATCAGCAGTAGGTTACTGAAATTCCTATTAAATATATAGCCGCAATTTAAGTTTCTCAGATATGGTTTGCTCAAAAGCTTAGGGGGTGAGATGACTTGTAAGAAGGACCTTATAGCTAAGACATCAGAAAAGTAGACTAATGTTTTGCCAGGGGGGTAGTATTATCAGCAACAACAGACTAGTGTGACCTTGAGTTTCTATTCTCTTACCTGTTACTGGGGAAGCATACACTCTCAAAGAATTTGACATGTTGTCTTTGTAAGTTTTCTCTAGTTTCAATGCAATTCTTCTGTCGTGATTGAATAGTAAATGGGGTCACGTCTAATTAGCAACACATATCAGTGCATCAATAACACCATTTATTTTTCTTGGAATCTTCTCTGATTTCTATATTAGATCATGTAATATGTATAGATACTTCTGGCTTATTGTCATTGTTTTTCTTTTCTTTTCTTATATTTGATCAATAAAGGTTGGGACAAGGAAGAGACAAAGCATTGCAGCACTTGAAAGAAAACCCTCTTCTTTCTGCTGAAATAGAGAAGGTATTCCCGTCCCTCTTGTATGCATACACACATACTCGGATATATATATATATATATATATATATATATATATATGTATAGCTACTAATAAAATAGCAACAATAAAAATTAGTTTGCAATGATACTTCTTCATAGTTGGCTGAAAATAATATATCCGCCATCCTGGTCTTATCTTATTATGCCTATTGTCTAGGATGGAAATTAAAACAAAAAAAGAAGTTGCATTTCATACTTTTAAACTTCTTATCAGAGCGCCAAACATCTTTAAATTGGGTTGGCGTTTCATAATATTCAAGAAATTTCTAACATTACTTCACTTTCTCTTTTTGCCTTCAAATTAGATCTGAATACATGTCAGTATGCTTGCTTTATTCCCTGATATTATAAGGGAGGTTTCTGGTAATATCCCCAAATTATTAACAGAACAAACTTTGATTTGCATCTACAGATTGTTCGATCCACAATGATAGAGGGAACTGGACAAATAGGCTCCTTTCAAACAAGGTCCTTGCCACTGCAGCATCAGGAGGAAGACATTGTTGAAGAGTATCAATAACATGGAATAAATTGCTCCACGGCAAGATTGGCAGTATTAGGAACTGGATTGCCAAATGGGTTAATTTATGGAGTATTCATCATTGATCTCTTGGGAAAATTTTGGAAAATTTATGTTCTTTTTGTATTATTGAGTTGCTGCTACGAATTCAAATAGCAAGCACTCATGTTGTACCAATGATCCTTTTAATGGATAGCGAGTGAAAAATTAGAATCGTGGAGGGGAAATGACGAGTTTCAGCTTTGTAGAGTTACATCAACTAAAAATGTGATACTGGGGCATTTATTATCCCCTTCTATTTTCACAAGTTTTGTGTAAAAACTTGAGTTTGCTATAAAATATCTGGATGCAGGTGACCATTTGCAGCATCTTCATCACGTTTTATCATTCTACTTTGTTGCTCATTTGTGAATTCTAAACAGAATATTGGATCCAGGTGCGGTAAATGGTTAGTTTTATGGTGCAAACATCTCCTCTGAGAACCACACCATTTTCCTCGTTTTTTGTGACTGCATATCCTGAAGACTTATGCCTCAGCTAACAGGTTTATGTCATATGTTCTTGCCTATGTTAACAGGTTATTCTATTTTAACTGGCTGATGAGCTTCATGGGCTGTGGATGCAACCGAAGAATGTCCGGGATTATGTGTTGTGGCTTCGGGGATTACTGCTTACAACTAATAAGCAAAAAGTATTAACATCTCGAGCATAACAGGTTTGTCTTACAGAACCATACCAACTCGATACACACTAGATATGACTCCTAAATACTTGAAATATTTTTTAATTGTTGATCTGGATAATTACTTGGTACATACTGAAGAGAGAACAATAGACTAAATAAAGCAGTAGGGTTTAACTTTCCAAAGCACTTTTACTATAAACAAGTAGAGCACCCCCTCCAAGAAGGTTTGTCTTACAGAACCATACAAACTCAATCCACACTAGATACAACTTATAAATACATGAAATATTTTGTAATGTTGATCTGGATAATTACTTTGTACATACTGAAGACAGAACAGTAGACTAAATAGAACAGTAGGGTTTAACTTCCCAAAGCACTTGTGCTATAAACAAGTAGAGCACCCCCTCCAAGAATAGCAGCTAGGGTCACTGCCCATATCAATAAGCCAGTTGTACCTGCATTTGCAAGCAAGTTAATTTTATTTTATTTTTTTAATTCATTTTTCTGCTATTTAGAATTAGAGAATTCATATTTCAAAAATTATCAGATAGTTTATTACCTCCGGCATAGCTATCACCAGATGAAGACCAATCATCAGGGTCGTAGATAGGACTGTATTCAAATCATCAAAATAAATTCTTTTAATAATTCATTATCATATTTTGCTATAATAAATTATTATGTTACATATTATATCATTCTAATATCTTTATTATATTTCAAATTAGTGCAATTTCTACCTGTATCCATCCACATTAGCACCATATTTGTCAACAAATTGATAGACACCCTTTCCCTAAATCAATATAAAAAGTAGGAAATCAATAATAAAAGATTATATAGAAACAATGAATTAGTTGAGAAAGTTATGAAACTCTTGTATGATTATGGAAGTTATTAATTTTCTTTCTTTTTTATTTAATATTATTATTTTGTAGAATTAAGAAACCAAACCAAACCACTGGCTTAAATTAAGCAGAAAAACTAACCTTTGGCTTCCTTCCAGAGGCATCTTTACCATCCCTCAAGTTCATGCCACCATTAGGTCCTAGTGCAACATTGAAATTTCAGAAACAGTCTAAACATGCTCTTTTCCTTTCTTTACTCTTTTCTAATATGTTGACTTTCGATTTAATATGATTTGTTAAAATTTACAAAACCATAAATATGATCATTAGTAGTGCTTTTTAGATAGCTTACACTATTCATTATCGTACTTAAAATTAAATAATTCTATGTCAATTTTTCAGGTCGAAAATGTTACAAATTGACTTAAAATAGTCTATAGTGATTTTATATTTTGGAAATGAGTGTTGCTATGGATGTATTGAACATGTGTGGATTATAGGGATATTCAGGTATAAAGAAAGATTCACATATTATTGTTCTATTTTGACCGATCACATTTTTATGTAAGTCGTAATTCACATTTTATTCAATAAAAAATTGGTGTGACATGTAAAATCATTTTTCATAAACTAATAGAGAGCTAGAAAAGCAGAAGAAATACTAACCATAAGGGGTAGCAGTCTTGATTTTGCCTCCCTTGGCCTGGATCTTCAAGGAAGAAGGCCTTGCAAGAGAAGGAAGGCCTTTGACTGTTTTTTTCTCAATTGTGAATGAAGGTTTGAGGCTCAAAGAACTCATCAATGGAGTTGCCATTTTTTTTTATTTTCTTTATCTTCTTTCTTTTCTGATGCCCCCCTCCTAATTATATCAACACTTAAATCCAAGAATGGCTTATTGACAGGTTGACACGTGGCATCTTACATTTGGTTTGGTTCTGGATTTTGGATTACAACTTTATCAAAATGGATTAGCCTGATCAAATCCTTGAAAGACACATGGGGAAATAGTATAGGTTGTAATTGATCCATCAAAATTGGAACCAAAAAAGAAAACACTAGAAGAAAAGGATCCTTTTTTTTTCTCATGTCCAAAATATATATATATATATATATATATATATATATATATATATATATATATATATATATATATATATATATATATATGTGTGTGTGTGTGTGTGTATGGATAGTGATCGATAGCAAATGATTGTTATATTATTTCAGACCATTAATTAAGAGATTTAACGACCCAAAATGATGGGTTTATATTGTCTGCCGCTACTAAGAGTAGTTGTATGAGAAAAAAAGTAAATACATGTCTCTACTCTTAGTGATTGGATGAGTAATGTCTTAAATATCTTTATTTTATTTAGATTTAAATAGCTCTAATATATTTATTTGTAATGTAATTAACATTAATTAATCAAATTGTATTACAATATAGAGTTTAAATGTTAAATAATTAAATTGTCACAATAATTGATAATGTTAAATTTTGTTACTTTAAAAAAATATTTGTGCAAATTATTTATATAAATAAATACATTGAATATAATTGACAATGTTAAATTTTATTACTTAAGAAATTATTTATACAAATAAATACATTAAATATAATTGATAATTTTAAATTTTATTATTTTAAAAATTATTTATAAAAATAAATACATTAAATATAATTGACGATATTAATTTTAAATCTAACTAAATGAGAATATTTAGAATATTACTCATACAACTACTCTTTAGTAACGTCAAGCAATATAAGCCCATCTTATTTTTAGTAGTTAGATCTCGTAGTGGATGGTTGTAAGATGCATTTGTTGGAATAGTGTTCAAAGTAACCATGTGATATATATATATATATATATATATATATATATATATTATAGAAGAAATGGATGCTTTTGTTTTGTAATTGATCCATCAAAATTGGAACCAAAAAGGATACTTTTGTTTTGTTCCCCCACCCAATGTCGTTCACAATTAGATGGGAAGATAATTACTACTTAATTTAACCTAAAAAAAATTTTCTTTAAAAAAAAGCAACCACAAAAAATGGAGGATTTATTTTACAAGGACAAAGGATAGTTCAAGATGTAAAAAGACAATATTTTTAAAATTAAGTTATACTCCATTACAAAATATTTTTTTCTTGTATTTTAATAATTTCTTCATTCTTGTGGAGTTTATTTTTCCCTTTTATGGGATTTATTTTCTCCATGATATAATTAATTTCTCTTCTTTTTTTGTGAGAGGATTTCATTATCGTCTCTTCGAAGTTTATTCAGATTTAGGTGTGGCATTATCATGGCAGCTGATTATTGCTTTATTTGTATTGAAGAACTACTTAGAGCATTCGTAACAGTTTCTTTATCTTTATCTCTACTCTGCAGTGTTATTGGGTCATTTGCAAAATAGAAATTCAATTTTTTCAATATGTACCCAACAGGTTCCTTATATTGATTCCTTAAATAATGAAATTTAAAATTTAAAAGTTAAAAGTTAAAATTTCCAATAGTCAAAATATCAAATTAATAATAATCTTATAATTTATAAAGAGAGAGTATAATTTATCAATTATATTTCAATCGTAAAATAATATTTATTTTATTTTATATTTTAAGTAATTTATGAAGTCAAGATTGAATGGATTGTAGTTGCAAATGTACATAAGATTAATATTAACTTTTAAAAGTTAATTTGTGATATTTTTAAATTTAAATTTAATATGATTCATTTAAAATTTGAAAATAATAAAAAATTTATAATTATTATTACGTTTATAATATTTATAATTATATTGACATAAATTAAATAAATTTATATCAGTTTTAAATTTGAATATGTTTGAAATTAATTTTTAAAATATAAGTCAATATTAAGTTTATAATTTGAAAATAAAGTAGTAAAAAAATGTCAAGATGTGTATGATTGATGAGTTGTCCACTTAAATGAGGGTGTGAACTGTCATTTTGTATATATAGAGAATGGTCTTTTGACTCCCTCATTCCGGAGAATAAAATCCTATATAAGGATTAAAATAGAGAGTCAAACAAGGATAAGGAAGTTGTTGGATAATGATTTGTTGATGCATTCTTCAAAATTGGGGATAAAGAGTTAATTAAGGAAACTGTTGTTAATGCTCTTAGATTTGCATATTTTGTTATTACTTGCTACGATTGAATTTTTTCTTGATTATCTGTTATTATGTTTGAAAAGATTATCATTGTATTATATTTTTTTCATTGTTTGTAACAGTTTAAACTTTAAAACTTTAATATATTTCAGTCAATTAGATTGTTTGATCTAAAAAACCACAAGAATCTGTTTGACTTTTTGTAGTTAAATTAGTACGTTTCAAATTCAAAATTAGTGTGATTCATTTAGGTGGTGTTTGTTTGGGTCTTAAAGTCTCTTAATAGATGTACCTCTGATTCGATCAGAGGCACAACTTGTTTTGTAAAAAAAAATTATGCCTCTTAATCGGTAAGATTCAAAAATAATTCTAAACCATTTAGAGTCTCATCTGAATGAATTTAAATTTTTTTGGACAAAAATAACATCAACAATATTACAAAATCTTTCCTTTATCCCCAATACATAACTCTTACTTCTTCTTAAAGAAAGCACGGTCGAGTGACTGAGTAGATTGATCGTAGAGAAGCTCAAAGCTGTTGAAGATCTCAACGGTTCGTCTTCTCTGCACGCCGATCACGCAACTGAAAACACTAGGCGTAGGAGAAGGCGGCGATGCGGCAACGTCGTCGTTGGCATGAGGGAAAAGGCCTTGAGACTGAGACTTGACCCGTGTAGTGATCTGATATGTTTACCATAACTAGTGGGTGGAAGAAGATGGGTCATTGGGGGAAGATACAAAGATGAGTGAGTATTTTTCAAGATTGGCATAAATTACATCCAAATTTCTAGATTCTATCTAAAATTCTCAAACTTTCTCAAAATGGGCTAAACACCAATCCAATGGGCGTTTGAATTTGAAAATCAAATCAGACGCCAATTCAAGTGGCATTGGACCGTTGAAAATTAATAAATTAACTTCATCAAATTATTATATTAACTTAACTAATTTTTTTTAAAATAAAAAATTATCCTAATTTTTTTTTAAAACGATTTTTTTTAAAAGGCGTAAATGCCAGTTCAACTGGCGTTGGTTAGAATTTTTTTGTATTTATTTATTAAGCAAATTTGAAAAAGAAGAAAGCTGGTGTCAAAGGGAATTTTACATACAGAAAGTATGTGCAGTTATTTAGTTTAGAAGGGTATAATTAATGGAACTGGACAAAAACAGGGTTTATTCCTATCCAAACCAACTAGTGACAAAATTGGATTGTAAAATTTGGTCCTGGCCCAACATACATGGTTATAGGAGTGAGCAAAAGTAAAGCAAGTGGGTGGAACCTCCAATTCTGATGTCTTTGCTAGATAAAACACTGACAACTCGTAAGTTACACCCTTTACCCACCCACCCACCCACCCCACGCATCCCACTCCACCCCACCCCACCCAACCCCTCACCCCACCTCCACCCCCACCCCACCTTCACCCCACCCCCACCCCCAAACCCAAACCCAAACCCAAAAAAATTAATATTATGTGATTAATGTATACACCGGTGATAAAATAATGAAAACAGTTAATGAATTACATTTAAAATTAAGCATTTTCTCCCTGCTAACTAGCCAATGCTGCACAAACACATACCTTTGTCTAGAACGTCCTGGCTTGCTGCTATCATAGAATGCCATGCTCAGAACTTTAGAATTGTTGAATGAAAATCCTTTAACTGGTATCTGGATCATCAAATTTTGATGTAAGAAATAATATGTGCAACAAAAACAGTATGATTTTTTTGTTAAGTCTAGTAGGCATAGACATTCCTCATAATCCCCGGAAATATAAGTATATTGGCTTTGCGGGCAGAAAAATTATGCAAAAAAGGGTAGTACATAATCCCAACTTCAACCAAACAAAGTGTGTGTAGCAGTCCCAATTGATGAAGGTTGAGGTCGGACGTGGGGAGTGCTGGTGAGGGTGTGGAGAAAGATAGCAGGAAAGCCAAAATCCTGAAAAATCATAAAGCAATATTCAAAAATGCAAATCTTACCAAAGACAAAGGCTTTTCAAATGCTGCCATAAGACCAAAACATGGACTAACAGGAACTTCTTTGATCTTCAAGGCCAACTCAGGAACCACATTCAGATCTGTATGAACGCTAGCAACAGCTTACATGGTTTCCACACAAACATTTGGTGTTCTAACAAGTGGATACATAATTTGTCTGACATCACCAAACATTAAGATTGTGACGCCCCCAAAATTAGGTATACATCACCCATCTTGGGTCGCCAGATACATGGTACAGAATTCAAATACAACTTACTAATACAACTGTCGTGTACAATACGACAAAACATAAACTGTGAGTTTGAATACAATTATTGTCTACTAGAGATTGTACAAACTCAAAAGGAGTCCTCATTACAATTATTATCACACTATTTCACAAAATAGTGAGGACTACTAATGCTATCCTCTGGACCATCACTCCGTTCCCCGACTCGTCCCAACTATATTCTCATTTCCGAAAAGAACAATGAAAGAAAGGGGTGAGCTCAACTAGCCCAAGAAGAAATATTATGACTAAGATAATGCAGGAATAAATTATCATTAGTCTCCAACAATGTTAAACTGATAAAATACAATAGACATCAAGTTTAACTGCAATTTGAACAAGCAATCCATTAAAAGAGTCAAGTAAAGAATAGAATCTACTATCTTTTATGATTAAAAAGGTTTTTCATCACTTTTATCACGAGACTCTACCAATAAATAATCCACATCATTAAATCATTCCCGCACTATGTGCCAAAGATATTATTTAATATCACGCACCACGTAATTATCCATGCACTACGGGCCAAAGATAATCGTGTTTTCAACGGTCCCGATCATGCCATAAAACAATTCATCTTTGCACCCATGGTCAAGAGAATCCATAGCCATAATCATACCAAAACCTGGCCCATCAATGCACTAAGGGCCAATGAGGACTTTTTAATTTCACATCATTTGTAACATTACGGCCAGGATTATACCAATAATCCTCGGTCATAATCATACCAAGTCCATCTACGCACTACAGGCCATGAGATGACTTTCAACATAACATAAACATGAGGATGATGACAATGATATAAGTATTCAATTAAACAAGTTCAAGAATTAATTTGTCCAGAACCAATAACGCCCAAATTGTCAACACGATACTTCTTTGTAGAATAAAATTCAAGAATGCTCGAAGAATATTTCCATGAAAAATATGGATGAAGCGCAAATATCAAGGATATTCCACTAATTTCATGGAGTATAAGTCAAAATTTTAATCAATCGAGTATAATACCGAATGGAATAACAAAAGATATCACCACGCACGCGGTAGATTAGATGTATTTTGTTATTCCAACAGAATAATAATAACGGAACCGTGTCGTGAAATTCACAATCGATGTGGATGTTCCAATGTAATAATAAATGCGTAATAATAAATGATAAACCAGTCCGGCCAGATAAAGATGTATGTGATATTCCGACGTAATAATAAAGACGGAATAATAAAATGGAACCAGTCCTGCCAGATAAGATGTATACATGATATTCGGCTGTATCAATAATAGAAGAATGTCACCAAGTATAGGGTAACCCACGATACAAAGTTATTCCAAATGAACAATAAAGAAATAGAATAATGTAAGTTCTCTCTTGAATACAAAAGAATAATATCTCTTACCGTAAAATAATACTTTGATATAAGAGTAGTGAAGTAGCGTAAAACTTTTCTTCTATCTCTATAGTTTCTCTCAGAGTTCAAATGAATTCGTAAGAAAATAATGAAGGAATGAGCTTCTATTTATAGGAAAATAGAATGCATAAGAATCTAATCCATGAACGGTCCAGATTGATTTACTTTTTAATCTAACGGTCCATATTTAAAGAAAATCTTTTAAATAAAATATAATATAATCTATTTATATAAAAAGATTTTTACTATGCAAACACTATGCGGGCACTATATTTCTATTTTATTACGTTAATAATACAAATAAAACAAAACTTCTAAATCAACAATAATTGAATCAAATAATGTGAGATACTACGCAACAACTATTGTAGCAATAATTGAACAAAACCGGAGTGATTTCACATAAATATCAATAATCAATCATGTGGTGCTACTACGCAACAACGCCAGACATCAGTATTTTTTACTACCGAGTAGTTCAACAAAGATTAACTCAGTAAAACTTCCGCCGTTATTTTCAATAAAATATTTGTCGCTTTCTCAATCCGACAATAATTCCGCTATGGGGTCCACTAATGATTGTGCCATTGCATTTAATATTTCCTCGTTTAAAACGAATATTCCCACCAATCGAATATAATATGACAACTTGCATACTTTGCAAAATTTATAAATATTACCCACAACTATAACATTATCTCAAATTCACACCATAATATAAAAAAAAATATTTCGAGAAAATTAAATCTTTATTCATAAAATTTGGGGTCTCACAAAGATAAAGTAGCAAATCACTGAAAGTTATTGAACGCCAAGGGGGTTGAGACTTGAGGCCAATTTAAATTCAGTGTCCCATGAAATTCAAATTTCAAGCAAGTATGTCCACAGATAGGATACCGGCTTCAAACTGATATCTGAAGACCAAATTTACATATTTGTAAATATTTCAAGGTCAAAACTGTGGTGGCAAGTTGCTACTTCACCCTGACCTAAATTTTTAATGCCAAAATGATTGATACATGCTGTGATCTAACAGATTAAGTCTTTAACTTCAATAGGGTTCTGCCACCAAATTCAATAATATTAAATTATTAGTTTAATAGAACCAAAATACTGCCAATATTATACGAGGTGCAATTGCTCTTATTTAGCAGGAAAAAAGAAGAAAAAGAGGTGCAATTGCTCTTGCCCATAATGTCATCCTCTACCAAGTTTAAAAGTATGTCATGGACTGCATCACAGACATGGATTTCGCCCACTAAGGTTTATGGATGCTTCTAGTTTTGCCATGAAATAAAAAACAAGTTGGGTTTATTATCTTATTGTCATCAACATTACCTAATCCAATGATAGATGTTGTAATCATATAATGACTAAGAATGAATTTATCGAATTCACATTATCCTTACTTCAACCTCTTTCAAATCTTCAACATATCAAATCAAAGTTTTGCTTATTTAAGATCAATGATGAGCCACTTATACATGGTCATATAAAGTAAAAACTGTTACCCCATATGCATGAAAGTCCATACCCTTAACTTATGCACAAACAGCAGAATATAAAAAAGTCATCATACCAAGAGGAGGAGGTGGTCATCCTGTTACATTTGTAAGCCTCGGAGAAACAACATTTTTATCAGACGCCACCACTCCCTTGAAATGACCAAGATTTTGTCCATCTAGTCCAGTTAATGACCAAGTATCCTCATCCTCCAACCACTCCAACTTCCCAATACCCACCCCGAACTTACTTTCCACGCCTGAAGAAAATGCAAACAGACAAAGAAAACAATCCACTACGTTAGGATCCAAAGTCTAACTATAGCACTTCAAATGAGAAAATAAAGATATCAGTAATTCAGAGCATACCAGGCTCTTGGCTTAATGCTCTACAAATAGAATTCATTCTTGGGACGCCAACATATTTCTTGCTTGATCCATCCTATATTGACTGATATTTAAAGAACTACTGTTTGACAGAAACAGATCTACAAAATTGTTTTCATGTGCGAGGTCTTTAAATAAAAATTTTGACTTGAAATTTCTTGTTCAACATCTATTTAGATCAAAAGATTGTGAGCCTACTATGAACATTTAACGAGAGTAACGGAAATTTCTTTACATGGTGGGGAGAACATATGGATGATTCATTTATAAAATTTAAGATTTTAAACAAAGACGCTGTTTATAGAAATCATGGTGGGGATGGCATGCATTTAGAAATCATACATATTTAAATCATATTTTCGCTCTGTTTCTGAGTTTTAAAATGGACAGAAAAGAAATGAAATGAACGGAAAATTTAAGTTTTTTTTCCAATTCTTATGTTTCTGAGTTTTTTAATAAACGGAAAAGAAAAGAAATAGATAGAAAACTTGGACACTTTTTCTGCCAAAATTTTCCGTTCAAAATTGGCCTGATTTGGACGGAAAAAAAATTAGAATAAGTAATATTTTTATAATTCCCATTTTATCCTCAACTTTTAATATAATAAATTTTAAATTACAACTCATGTCCTCAATTTTAAATTTTCTATTCTTTTTTATTAAAAACTCAAAAACAACACAAAGGAAAAATTCAAATTTTCTATTCTTTTCTTTTCTGTTCTAATTTAAGTTTTCTATTCTTTTCTTTTCGGTTCAAATTCAGAAACAGAGTGTTTGTGTAAATTCTACGAGTGTGATAGTAAATATATTATATAGGATTAAATATGAATTAGTACCCTAAACTATAGGTCATATTCCACTTCGGTGATTCACCTTTCAATTTTGTCAATTAGATGATTAAACTATTAATTTTTTTCAATTGCAACAATTGAATACGCCACGCCGTAAATCATTGACGCCATTAATGTGGGCCTTAAAAAGCTGATGTGACAAAAAAAACTATTTTTTAATCATTAAATAAACAAATCTATTTAAATAAGGGGCAAAATGGTCAAAACATAATTTAACATTTCTAATTAAAAGAAAATAAACATTAAACAGAGGAACAAATAGTTCGTCGGCTTGACATGAGCGAGCTTGACATCGACTTGAAAGTCCCGGCATGGTTCGTCGCCGTGCTGAAGTGCAAGATCGGCTCGCCGGCGGCAAGATCTACAACCATCACCACTGCCATATTACACCACCATGATCAACTACCATACCATCACCACTAAATCTACCCAACCAACCACCACCGCACCCAACCACCACCACTAAATCTCAAACGATGCACAAAATCATGGTCAAATCGAAAAAATAAACAGGATACGAGATGAGAGAGAAGAGATTACCCTCAATTGAACAGAACCGTCGCATCCACTTCTCCACCTCCGTTGTCCGACTCATCATCAGCTCCGCCTCCGCCGTCAAGGACGGAGATGGGAGACCCTAGCATAGTGAATTCAGGGGACGTCGTTTCGCCTAATGCTAGTACTGAAGTGGCCGATCTGAAATGGCGGATATGCGCCGGTGTTGTGGCGGTTGATTACATACCATGCTTTGGTAATTTTAAGGTTATTAAGGCACTGAAATCGAGGCGGCGCATGGAGCACAGGGAGCGGCATTGCCCTCACCCCAGTCCTCGGTGTTTGATTCCGCTTCCCCGAGGGTATAAAGTTCGGGTGGGACATGGTGAGATAAGATTGATAGTTTGGTAAGATTTGTGTCTTGTTATTATTGATTCTGAAAAACAAAAATGTCATATGTCTATGAGTGCCACACTGATCAACTGGAGCATTAAAACCCTCAATTGAACTGAACGGAACGGAGGTTGGTGGTGGTGTGTGGCGGAGGTGGGTTGAGGGTCGATGGTGAGGAGAGAGAAAGAGACAAGTGAATTTTTGCTGGACCATTTTATCCTCTATTATATCAATTTGTTTAATTTTTAATTAAAAAACTATTTTGTTTAGCCACATCAGCTTCTTATGCCCTACATAAATAGCCACGTCATCAATTTCTGACGTGGCAGATTCAATTTGTTACAATTGGAAAAAATTAATAGTTCAATTATCTAATTGACAAAATCGAAAGCGATCACCGTTTTAATACTACTTATAGCTATGATTAATTCATATTTATGCCTATTATATATGCCAACAATTATTCATAAAAGTTATAAGAAGGCAAATAAAAACTTGAAGTGCATCACAAAGTTTGAGGAAATGAACACCTTTTCAATGTGGACAAATGTTTTAGAGATCGAATCAAAAGACCCGAAATTCTCTTTCCACTCAGCAACAAGACGTCTAGCTTCCCGATCCCCGATAACTCCCAGCACAGCAGTATTAGTGGTAGTGAAGTATGGAGCCCCATGATCAAACACCAGTTCCTTCCCGTCCTCGATCGGTGTGGTTTCTCTGATAATTTTATTCCCCAAAAAAAGGAATGAAAAACATTAATACCATGCGCTACTCGTATACTTCCCCCACACCAAAAAAAAAAAGGAGTTTTATGCATAACTGCGCGCTTGGACCGAATTCTTTTTAATTTCAATATTTTTACCCGAAAGAATAAATCACTTTTTGGTCACTTTTTTTGTCACTGTACTAAGGTGTACCGAAATTTTTTTTATTACAATCGAATAATTGTACTCTCAAAAATTATAAAATAATTATTCTTACGATTTCCGTTCAAAAAACCAACGGAAGTGCTGAGTTGGCGATTTAACTCCATTTTTTTTGCTGATGTGTATATGGTTTTGTCATGCGTAAAAATAATTGTATCTTAATAATAATTTAAAAATAATAATAATAAAAATAATATTATTAAGAATAAAATAATAATAATAATAATAATATTAAGAATAATAAAAATAATAATAATAATTTTTAAATAATAATAATAACAATAATAATAATAATAATTTTTAATTAATAAAAATAATAATAATAACAATAATTTTACAATAATAATTTCCTATTAAGAATAATAAAATAAAATAATTGTATCTTAATAATAATTTAAAAATAATAATAATAAAAATAATATTATTAAGAATAATAAAATAATAATAATAATATTAAGAATAATAAAATAATTTCAAAATAATAATAATAATAATAATAATAATAATTTTAATTAATAAAATTAATAATAATTACAAAATAATAACAATAATTTTACAATAATAATTTCCTATTAAGAATAATAAAAATTAAAATAATTGTATCTTAATAATAATTTAAAAATAATAATAATAAAAATAATATTATTAAGAATAATAAAAATAATATCAGTCTGCTTCAACATATCCCCACTGTTCTGATCCATCTGGGGTTTTTCTAACAGCCATGGCTATTCCTCCTCCATGAAAAATTGGAACAAGGTACAGAACAGAGACAAGCAAGAAAACAACAAGATGGGACTTTCCCATTTTCAAAAAGAAAAAAATTCAAACACCTACTTCACAGATTTAAAAGCCGTGCGTAAAAATGAAAGTAAGAGAAGTATTTATAGAAAATGAATGTGGAGGGATTTGGTCCATGTGTACTTCTTGCGGTCTGCAACAGAAATAACAAAAATATGGCAGCACTGATATTATTATTTTTGGGTTAAATACATATTTTCCACTCTACTCGACCTCGGTTTACATATACATTACTGAAATGAATTTTTTTACGGTCAACTCATTGAACTATAATTTTTTTACAAAAATTTTAAAAATCGTCTATTCCGTTAAAAACTTAACAGAAAGTCTACATGACACTATATGGTCATGCTTACGTGGAAATGTAAGACCCACCTTGAATTTTTTTTTTTAATAATAATAACAAAATAACTTTAATTTATTTTTTTCAATTTTCAAACTTCCACTCTCTCTTTTTTTTTTAAAATAAAAAATAATTAAATTAATTAACTAAAATAATAGGTAAATATATTAATTAAATAAATTAATAATAAATATATTAATATATAATTATAACAAATGTAATTATATAAAATTAATGAATTCATATTATTTTTTAGTTTTTAAATATTTTAGTTCATTTTAAAAATATAAATTATATATTATTTTGAAATAAAAGATTATTATTTTAATATTTAAAAATAAATTTCTACCAAAATAATCAGTATATTTTACAAAACAAATTAATTTAAAATTTTAAAACAAGTTAGGAATAATATTTAAAACTAAATTACTACCAAAATTAGAAAGAAATTAAAATCAAACTAAAAGAAAAAAAATTAAAGAACATATTATCCGATCATATTAAAACACATGAAGGTAAGAGACCTAATCGAAATCAAAACCAAAATCAAAACTAATAAAGCCAATTCACGAATAATTGAAATCAAATCAAAACACAAAAAAAAAACAACCCAAATCAGAAATTAAATGCACAAATATCTGCTCCATATCAGTACACCCAGATCGGAACACAATATCCACTACCGAACACAACCAAATCGGAAATTAAAGGTCGGTAATGGCGCCGGACACTGAAATCGGAACACAATATCCAAACCAGATCTATATTCTTCCAACCAAATCCAATAAAATATAGAGAACTTAGAAAAGAAATAAGTAAAACACTGAAATCCCAACTAGAAATCAAAGACCCAGATTAGAGAAACGAGTATTTTTCTGGAACATGTTCTTTGGTGGCGGAATGAGCGTTCAACTGGAGAGCGAGAGCGACGTTGTAGGCGAGAGAGTGTGCGTGTAGGTGAGGGAGTCGTTCGGAGATATCAGGGGGAGGGAGCCTCAGGCGTAAATCTTGGATTGAACGGGAGAGGGAAGAAACAAAGAAACACTTGAAGAAACAGATTTGATCCTCTGGTTTGAAGAAACTAATTTCGGCTAACTAATAAAATTGATCCTCTATTTCAAAACAAAAAAAATATTTGAATTCATTAATTTTATATAAATATATTTGTAAAAATTACACATTAATATATTTTATTATTAATTACTTTAATTAATATATTTTATTTAATTACTTTACTTATTTGTTAATATATTTTAATTAATTTAATTATTTATTAAGATATTTAATATTTAATATTTTTTAATGATTTCATAATATAAATAATAACTATATTAGTTTTCAAAAATAAAAATAATAATTAATTTTTAAAATTTTAATTATATTTTTGAAGTTTGAATTTATTTTATAAATTTTAATTTTTAATTTGTGCTTATTATAAAATACTTATGAATAATGTTAAAGACATTACTCAAATTCAAAATTTATCCAAAATTTTCTTATTTTAATAATATATCTTAATACAATAACATGTTCGGACATTTTTATGTTATATTACTAATTTTAATTTTATCGAAGAGAGGTTAATTAAATTAATGAATTTAATGAGTTATTTAAATTAAAAGAAAATTATATATTTATATGTAATTTATATAATTTATTTAAAATTGTACAAATATTAATGATTAAAATAAAATTTAAAAAATTATTTTTATTGTACATTTATTTTGAATGCATTATTTTATTTTATTTATTTGATTTTAGATTAATTTAGCATTAAATTTATACAAATTTCCATCTAGGCATGCCACAAACAAAAATATCTGACATGTAGGATTTCTCTCTCTTACGTGGCAACTCATATAATTTTTCCGTCCAAAGTCAAACAATTTAACGTAATTTGTAACGGTTTGTAAAAAATTGTAGTTCAGTGAGTCGAATGAAAAAAAATTCAGTTCAATGATTCATTTGTAAACCGAGGTCGAGTAGAATGAGAAAAAGTGTATTTAACCCTATTATTTTTATTCTTAATACTATTATTTTTATTATTATTATTTTTAAATTATTATTAAGATACAATTATTTTTATTTTTATTATTCTTAATAGGAAATTATTATTGTAAAATTATTGTAATTATTTTTATTTTTATTAATTAAAAATTATTATTATTATTGTTATTATTATTTTTATTATTCTTAATAATATTATTTTTATTATTATTATTTTTAAATTATTATTAAGATACAATTATTTTTACACATGACAAAACCATTACACATCAGCAAAAAAAACGGAGTCAAGTCGCCAAATCAACACTTCCGTTCGCCAACTCAGCACTTCCGTCCGTTTTTTGGATGGAAATCGTAAGGAATAACCATTTTTGTAATTTTTGAGAGTACAGTTATTTGATTGTAATAAAAAAAATCGGTAACCATAATGAAAATCGGACCCTAATACAGTGACCAAAAAGTAATTTATCCCTTACTCTTTTAGTTCCAAGTTAGAGACCTTTTCATTTTTAGTGTATTATATATTTCTAGTTTTAAATTATATAAAGTGATATGAAATTTCTAATACTCCGTATATCGTTCATTAAAGGCGGATCTAGGGGATGCAAAGGTATGAACTAGGGGCTAAGCAAGGCAGTTGACCCCGTGAGGAAGACCCCGATCTAGGTGGAACAGGGGGTTGGAGCGGTGAGGGCAGGTTCGGTGCTCGTCGATCCTTGACGACCTCAGAGGGAGGCCAGGTCCAGTGAACAGGAGAGGGGTCAGGGTTTGGGGAGGCGTGCGGTGATTGTTCGGTCATTGTTTAAAATTTTGACCCCCCTACAAAATCGTTCTGGTTCCGCCACCGAGGACAGGGAGATCAAAAATAAATTTTTGTTGTTTTCAATACTTCAACTACTATCAATTTAGGATTTCGCGAATTAACTTTAAAAAATTAACATTTATATCAACTTTTGGAATTGAGGTAGTATTAAATTCTTAACGTTCATATCTTATACTACATTGGTCACTATAATACTCTTTGTCTCTCGGTTTTTCGTCCAATGACTTGACCTAATTCTTCCCACTAGTTCGACTTTAGAAAAATATTCATTATGTTGTATTTTTTTTATTTATAATTTCACAAATTTAGAAATTACTTTGAGATTTTTTATAATTACTTGCGGTTTTTTTTTTTGTAATTGCTTGTGGATTTTTGTAACTACTAAAAATGAGATTATCATACAACAATTTTAAGTAATGAGGTCTCGAAAAGTGTTACTATAAATAATTTTTGAACATTATTTAATTTTGTAATTTATTTTACTATATTTTTTTTTATTTATGGAAATTTGTTTATTTCAAATTTAACCTCATTGACCTAAGAGGCTGGATCCGCCCCAAACAATACTTATATTCCCTCCGTCCTAACTATAATATATGACGTTTTAAAATTGTGCACAAGAATTAAAGAAATAATCGTATAGCATTAAATATAGTATCAATCTATAAAAACATTTACCATATTTATCTCATACTCTCATCTGTAACCGTTTCCCATGAGGGGTAATTTTAGAAAGATTATAACTAATTCTTCTAAATTATATAAAACGTCAAATAATTTAGAAAAAAAATAAAATTATCTAAAACGTTATATATATATATATATATATTATAAGATTCAGGGAGTATTGTACATAGGTGCATTGAGTACATCACCACTATTACACTTGTAACTTAAGGATATGTTTAGAAAAATTAGATTTTATGTTAAAGGATATTTTTAGAAAAATAAATTTTATTTTAAAATCAATTGTTTAAGAGCCCGTTTAGCGACGACTTATTTTAAAATGATTTAAAATTAAAATACAACTTAACTTATAAATTATTTTAAGTTGTGATTTATAAGTAAAAGCGTTTGACATCAATTGGACTTATAAGTCAAAAATTAAGTTGAAACAAGTTATGAATGTGTTTGAAAAATCAAATGTAAAGATTATTAAAAAAGACATTAATAAAAAGATACTAATTCAATATCATATCATAACAATCATCCACAATTTAATTAAATAAACACTAAACAAATTCTCTAAGCATTTCAACTGCAATCTTATCCCAAGTTAGAAATTTTTAATGCAATATTATCTCTTTTGCTTGCATAATTAAACCAGCCGAAATAGATCCAACCCAATGTACAACATTGTCATCACCACCACCAATAAGATCAGTTTATGAGTTTCCATTTCACTTGATGAATTAAAATAATCAAGTAGAATCAATTTATTAGATTGTACGACATGCATGATGCATGCATCCAAATGAAACGAGAGTACATGGATACACCTTATAAACCTCAAGCAATTTGAATCCAGCTACTCTAATCAACAACGTAATTAACTGTTGATCCAATAGCCAATATGAAGCACCAATAATGGCCAATGAGAAATAAGAAAACCTGGTTAGTGTTCTGAAAGAATGATTAGAAGAAACAAGATATATGCTTAAAACAAGATATATCCACGTAATGATAATTCATATCAACAATAGTTAGAAGGATCCAAAAACCATATTCCTCGAAAGAGCAGAAGGAAATATATCCATATTCTTAGAACAAAGATTCAACAATACTAGATCGGATTACTTGGAAAATCCAAAACCATATTTCTCAAAAGAATAAAGCAGTAATAACATATAAATGAACTCACATGGTAAACAGTACTCAAATTCCTTCACATGATCTATCTTTATGTGCAGCAAACTCAAACCGGTTAACCAAATAACTCAAACTAAAGCTCACTATAAGAATCTAAAGACTAGTCATTAAGAGTAATGTGAAAAAAACTAACTACCATAAATCATGGGAGGAGTGAAATCTACTCAACAAAATGCCTTTAAATGAATGATAAAATATTTCTGGATATCATACCTAAGCTTAAACAAATGATGTAGGACAAAAGTTATAAATACAGCACTGTACATGACAGTACAACCCTGTAAGCACTTGTTTAGAGAAAAATGTTACAGGTATTTATGTGATTATGTCCTCCCTTGAACATGCAAACTAGTATTATTTGTCTGGACCAAAATATAACTACATTAACTCATAATAAGACATAAAACCCTCGTCTGGAATAAAGGTAAAATGCACTTAATTTCTGAACAGCAGTGTGGGGTCAATGTCACCACAAGATACTATGTCGAAGAGGAGAAAGTATGTGGTGAAAACATGCTCTGTGTGCATATGACTACCGAGAACGTATATCATTCGCAAACGAGTACTTCACTGTATATTACATGATTCAAATTAACCCTTCCATTTTGCTCAGCTCTTGTAACATACTGCTTTTGTCCTCATTTATCATACTCCTTTTTGTCCTCATTTATCAGAAATATCATAGACTACTTCTTTAAGTTTCAAAGTATTAGACTAGATTAAACTCTTACTTGTTCAACTTCCTCTTGGGATATCCTAATCTAATCCAAACATAGAATTACCAACCGAAGTTAACGAACTAGATAATATAATAAGAGAAGTTAAACACAATTAATAATTCTATACCTTTGGATGATTTGACAGAATTATGGCATGCAATGACATCTATAAACTATAAAAAACTAACATTTACTTTTTAGATTGACCTCTTATAATCCTTGATCTGATTTTTAGAAATAGTTTTTAAAAAAATTCACATAACTCATGCATAATAATGTGTCAGTTCAATCGAATTTGAAAAAAAAATCTTAATCAACCATGCAAACAAATGATAGTCGAAACATTGATTAAATTTTGTCATATACTTAACATTTTGAACACACAAATCTTGTTTCAAACAGAGTTTGGTCCAAATACTAAAATGATATTTTTATACATAGATTACACAGCAAAAGTATCATGCAAAAACATCATTATCACTTGTTAAGTCCATCAGCCAATAAGATAGAATTTCAAACCCTCAACTTGCATTTTTTATTTTTAGTATAATTATTAATTTTCATTCGATGTTGATCATATATATCTCTCTGTGACTTTATTTTTACAGGTTACTGAGAGCATGTATAGTGCAAAAATATAATTTTGCACAAATATATTTATATTCAATTGTTAAGCAGAACACTGGTTAAATCTATATAAACAAAACCCAAGTTACAGAAAATTACTAAAATTATGTTGTTCACATATTCCTAATTAAGGACAACTTAGTATACAACAATTCATTCAATCAAATATTCGAACTACATAAATTAACAAAAAAATAGAATTGAATAGAAACTCACATACTCTGAAACTACATTAAAAATTAAAGAGGTAAAGAAGAAGAAAATCACATGCCAAAGATTCAAACATAACATCATACAAACACACACATATATATATATATCAAATATTTGGTCTACCTAAGGAGTAGTAGCAATCGAAGGAATAGAAGTATTAACAACCTATTGATTAATTACTCCTAGAAAATTACAGTCTATTATATTGTTTGAACTCCAAATTTTATAGTCAGACAGTTTCCATTTAATCCATGTTCAATGACTTATAAGTTGTTGAAACCAATTTTTATAAGTCATTTGCCACTGTTGAGTTGTTTGACAAAGATTTATTTTTTAAATTATAAGTAAAAAGTAACAATTTGATACTCATTTAAAAACAATTTATTAATAAATTAGTTTGACTAATTATAATGTATAATTTACCCTCACCTATTTTATTAAATTACATCTTTACCCGCTCCAACATAAAAAAAGCTGATCTCTTGATTCTCTTCTAACGTAAAAACACAACGCTCCTTCCCTCCGCGGCTGCTCTCTGTCTGCGATCGATCCGTTAATTTCTTGGCTTCTCCCTCCTTCCCTCCGCGGCCACTCCTTCGATTGCTGTTAGGTACCAAACCCTAGACCACATGTTTGATGAATTCCACATTTATCTTGACTTTGTATTACGGTTTTGGCTTAGGTTAATGTTTCTTCGGATTGGTTTATACATGGTTTATTGTTTCAGCATAACAGAAATTTTATTTTTTAAGTATTTAAACACTCCTCAATTAAATATGAATCTTTGGCTTGTGGTTTTTCTTCTAGTTTACCTCTTTAATTTTTACTGTAGTTTCAGAGTATGCGGGTTTCGATTCAATTTTTGTTTTTGTTGATTGATTGAATAAATGGTTGTATAAATGTTTGATTGATTGATTGAGCAACAATTTTTAATTTTCAGTAACTTGGGTTCTGTTTATATAGATTTAAGTGTGTTCTGCTTAACAATTGGATATGAATATATTGGTGCAAAATATATATTTTGTACTCTGACAAGGTGTAAACATATATATATAAATATATATATATATATATATATATATATGATCAACACAGAATGAAAATTAATAATTATACTAAAAAGAAAAAAAAATGCAAGTTGAGGGTTTGGAATTCTATTTGGCTGATGGATTGTTATTTATGGTGATTGCTTCTTTGGAGCTTTACAAGTGATTATGATGTTTTTGCGTGATACTTTTGCTTTGTAATCTAGATATAAAAATATCATTTTAGTATTTTGGACCAAACTATGTTTGGAACAAGATTTGTGTGTTCAAAATGTTAAGTATGTGACAAAATTTAATGTTTCGACTATCATTTGTTTGCATGGTTGATTAAGATTTTTCTTGTTCAAATTCGATTGAACCGACACATTATGTATGAGCTATATGATTTTTTTAAAAAACTATTTCTAAAAATCAGATTTAAGGATTATAAGAGGCCAATCTAAAAAGTAAATGTTAGTTCTTGTTTATGGATGTCATTGCATGTCATAATTCTGCCAAATCATCCAAAGGTATGAAATTATTAATTGTGTTTAACTTCTCTTATTATATTATCTGGTTCGGTAACTTCGATTGGTAATTCTATGTTTCGATTAAATTAGGATATCCCAAGAGGAAGTTGAACAATTAAGAGTTCAATCTAGTCTAATACTTTAAACTTTAAAGAAGTAGTCTATCATATTTTTGATAAATGAGGACAAAAGGAGTATGTTACAAGAGCTGAGCAAAAATGGAAGGGTTAATTTGAATCATCATATAATGTAATATACAGTGAAGCACTCATTTGTTTGCGAATGATATACGTTCTCGGTAGTCATATGGGCAGCACCCATTGCCTATGTTATGTGAATCTATGCACACAAAGCATGTTTTCACCACATATTTTCCCCTCTTCGACATAGTATCTTGAGGTGACATCGACCCCCACACTGCTGTCCAAAAATTAAATGCATTTTAACTTTATTCAGTTAATCTAGTTACATTTTGGTCTAGACAAATAATACTAGTTTGCATGTTCAAGGGAGGACATAAATACCTGTAACATTTTGCCTCTAAACAGGTTCTTACAGGTTGTACTGCTGTACAGTGCTGTATTTATAACTTTTGTCCTGCATCATTTGTTTAAGCTTAAGTATGTTATCCAGAAATATTTTATCATTCATTTAAAGACATTTTGTCAAGTAGATTTCACTCCTCCTATGATTTTGTGGTAGTTAATTTTTTTCACATTACTCTTAATGACTAGTCTTTAGATGATCTTATACTGAGCTTTGGTTTGAGTTCTTTGGTTAACCGGGTTGAGTTTGCTGCATGGATGGTTTAAAACACATGAAGATAGATTGTGTGAAGAAATTTGAGTACTGTTTACCATGTGAGTTCATTTGCATTTTTGTTTCAGGTATGATGCTACATTGTTGTTTGTTGTTCCTGGATTTTTTAGTACTTTGATAATAGAAATTTGAGTACTGTTTACTGGATTTTTGTTCATTTTGAGTACTTTAGATTCCTTGTTCCGGAGCATTTGATTCTTTATGCTTAACATATATGTGTTTATCTGTTATTACTGGTTTTGGATTACCCAAGTAATCTGATCTAGTATTGTTGAATCTTTGTTCTAAGAATTGGATATATTTCCTTCTGCTCTTTCGAGGAATATGGTTTTTGGATTCTTCTGAGGTATTGTTGATATGAATTATCATTACGTAGTTATGTGGCATCTACACCATTCATGTTTGTGTGCCTCTAGAGGAATTTCTGCATGCCAGGTTTAGTTTTAGGAAATAGTAAAAGAATTTTAAATAGAAAGAACATTGTTGTTTGAGAAAAAAAATCGTTTTTAAGCATATATCTTGTTTCTTCTAATCATTCTTTCAGAACACTAACCAGGTTTTCTTATTTCTCATTGGCCTTTATTAGTGCTTCATATTGGCTATTGGATCAACAATTAATATGATTGTTTTCTCTTAATTTGTTGATTAGAGTAGCTGGATTCAAATTGCTTGCTAATTATAGGCTTATAAGGTGTATCCATGTATTGTCATTTCATATGGATGCATCATGCATGTCGTACAATCTGATAAATTGATTCTACTTTGTTATTTTCATTTAACAAGTTTAATGGAAACTCATAAACTGATGTTATTGGTGGTGGTGATGACAATGTTGTACATTGGGGTGGATCTACTTCAGTTAGTAATGGTCTAATTATGCAAGCAAAGAGAGATAATACCGCATTAATAATCTCTAACTTGGAATAAGATTGTAGTTGATATGTTTAGAGAATTTGTTTAGTGTTTTATTTAATGAAATTGTGGATGATTGTTATGATATGATATTGAATCAATGTATCTTTTTATTTTCTTTTTAGTAATATTTACATTTGATTTTAACTTATAAGTCATTATCACTCGAACACCTTCATAACTTATTTTAACTTAATTTTTGACTTATAAGTCAAATTGATGCCGAACGCTTTTATTTATAAGTCGGAACTTAAATAATTTATAAGTCAACTTATATTTTAACTTTAAGTCATTTTAAAATAAGTCGTTGCCGAACGGGCTATTTGTATGTTTCTTTACCGATTCTTTGCACAAGTACTCTTATTCTTTTTTCCTACCCCGTCCTACATCATTTAGGGTTATTGAATCGTGAAAGTATCTATCATCTTGATGTTCCGAATCAATTTTAAAATGTTTTCTTTTTCATTTAGATTTTTTATTTCTCTGTTCAATGTTTGATTGCCATTTGTTTATGTCTGGAAAGATATAGATATGTATTAATGTTCTCTTTTTAAAAAAATGATTTTTTGTTTGCAGATTAGAGTAAAATCATGGCTGACGAAGAAAATCTCAATGACGTGAAGGAAGAGGTGAAGGAAGATGCGGCAGATGTAAGTCTCTTTTTTTGTGATGATTTGCCCCATATGGGTGATAGTTGGTCCATGTGGGTGAAAGGTTTCTTGAACTCTTTGATTTTCAAACTATAATTTGAGTTGTTAGATATGAACCGAGTTAGTTTAGTTGTGTTGTATAAGCTGACATCTGGACTACTCATCCTCTTGTTTGCCTTAAAAAGGCTCCCCATTTTTGTTGACGTTTTGTTTTATTTTATTTTGATACATTCAATCTCTCTTGTTTGAAGTTGTAAAAACCTCCAGCACAATTGATTCTTTAGAGACCCATGTAATTGGTGTTGCTATATGTGCAAAACCCGTCATAGCTCTTGATTCATTATTCCAATGTAGATTGCACCATTTGATCCTACTAAGAAGAAGAAAAAAAAGAAGGTTGTGATTCAAGATCCCACTGATGAGCCTGTGGACCAGTTAGTGGAGAAAACTGAAAGTTTAGCAGGTATCTAAATCTGCAACGAACTTTCTGTCAACTTATTTAATGTGCCTTTCCTGATGTATAGTTTGTTTTTACATTTATAAGAGATTTTTAATTTTCTTGAGTTTATGCATACATTCATCCTGCAGTAACTGATGGACTTGACACTGCCTTTTCTGGTTTGAAAAAGAAGAAGAAAAAACAGGTTATTTTTTATGTTATCGATGATATATTGTTAAAATAGAAACTTAGTGCATATATTTATTGGAAGCCGTTGAACTGAACCTTTTGGAATTGCAGGCGCAGACTGATCTCTTAGAGGGCGAGAAAGAAAATGCGGTCGATGATTTGGATGGTAAGTTGTTCTGCTAAATATTTTTACCGAGGCAGAGGTTCAATTTGAATTATAGTCATATATATATATAGATGTATATGTATGGTACTATCATGGCATTTTTTCACAAACTGTGTGACGCTACTTTCACATTTTTTCACAAACTGTGACTCTACTTTCACTCAACTCTTCAGAGAGCTATGGAGAAGATGAAGAAGGAGAAGGCATCGTACTGCAACAGCGTTTACCATGGGAAGGGACTGATCGAGATTATGAATACGAAGAGGTATGTTTAGAGTAGATATTTGGGTGGTAATGTTTTTAGTAGACTATGCTGTCATGCAAACTTAGAGAAGAGTTTTTATTATTATTGTAGTTTTGTTTGTAATATCTGATCTGATAAGACTTTTGAGATTTACGCTTCTACTCTGTGATCTATGGGCTTTTTATACTTCTTTGAAATTTTCGATTTCAAGGATGCTACTTAGTATGTCGTTTAAGGTTAATGTCAAGTAGGGTATTAATGTCATATTTCAAAAATTCACTAATTGCTGAACAAAACATCTTTGTTGTAGCATTCTTGTTTCTGCCCTGTTATTTTGAAGTTTCTTCATTTGCTATCTCTTAGTGGATTATACTGATAGATAGGAATCTCCATCAGTGTTTTGTTCGTTATCAAGTGTTGGATATTATTTGTTCTGGTGTCTGACCCTTAAATTATTTATTTTGCAGCTTCTGGGCCGAGTATTTAATATTCTTCGTGAGCATAATCCTGAACTTGCAGGAGATAGACGTAGAACGGTTATGAGGCCTCCACAAGTTCTTCGTGAAGGGACTAAGAAAACTGTTTTTGTCAACTTTATGGATCTCTGCAAAACGTATGGCTAGATCTTTTAATGTCCTTATTTTCATTTAATGCTGGCCGAGTTTTTGCTAGATTTCTGCATCTGGCTTATCACGTGTTCTGATCTTCAAGATTTGATGTAATTTGACTGTTTGAATTGCCTGTTTGACTTGTGGGTTGGCTTAAGTTGCTTAGAAATGAATTTCTTTTCATTCTGTTGATTGCATTGTCCATTATATGGTTTAGTGTTAAATTTTTTTCCTTCATCTTTTGTTCCTTTCACCAGAATGCATAGGCAGCTGGAGCATGTAATGACATTCTTGCTGGCTGAATTGGGTACAAGCGGGTCGCTTGATGGACAACAAAGATTGATAGTTAAGGGAAGATTTGCACCGAAAAATTTTGAAGGGATTCTGCGGCGATATGTCAGTAAGTTCCTTCACCATATTTTTACAGTATATGTGGAATCCCCAGGATACTCGTCTCAAGTGTTCTTTTGAATTTATTTGAGTTGTTCCCTTGCTATATTTTCTGTTTGGTTTCGAGAGGTTAACCATATGCCCAGATATGAAGGTGAGAGTTCATCAAATCAAATGAATAGATATTTGTGGTCAAACTATTATCAAGAATTAAAGTAAATAAATGCTGAATATAAGATGTTGAAAATTCATCTCGAGTTCATTTGTGTTTGGTGGGGGGTCTGTCTTCTGCGTCTATGCTTGTCCTTTTTTGCATATTCCTTCTTTAGCTCGATCCTTTATAATTCGAATTTCTATTGATATTGTTATATGATTTCCATCAGATGAATATGTTATTTGTAATGGCTGCAAAAGTCCAGATACAATTCTTTCGAAGGAGAATCGTCTCTTCTTTCTTCGATGTGAGAAGGTATATTTCCAATTACACTGAATTTTCCCTTTACCTTCTTCTCCCTTGTGTTCACATTTCTATCAGTCTCCCTGTATGATTTCCATGATATTTGGTGATATCTCGTGATTTTTTTTTTCTTAGATGAATGTTGTTTTATTACTTTCAATTGAGGAGAAAACAATGAAAAATTCTCATACTTCCTAGGACACCTCTGCTTCCGCCTAGGCCCGTGATGATCTAAAGATTTGCCTACATTGTCTGATTTTTTTGAACCGACAGAGAAATCTTAAATTTCTGAGGCCTTAAAATATTGCCATCGTGATTTTTTTTCTGAATTCAAACTTCTTAGATGAATGTTGTTTTATTTTTTCCTATTATACCCAAACATTAAATATCTCATACTTTTCTTATTCTAATTCTCTCTCCATATTTAATAAGTATAATTAGTTATGTGTTGAAAATATTTTGAATTGAAAAATTAGAATTGGAAATGATTAATGAAATATTATTATGGACAATTTTGTCATTTTATTTCTCTTCTTAATATGCGTGAAAAGTCCACTGGGATTTTTATCCTGGAACGGAGGGAGTACTTTCAATTGAGGAGAAAACAATGAAAAATTCTCATACTTCCTAGGCCACCTCTGCTTCTGCCTAGGCCCGTGACGATCTAAAGATTTGCCTACATTGTCTGATTTTTTTGAACTGACAGAGAAATCTTAAATTTCCGAGGCCTTAAAATATTGCCATCGTGATTTTTTTCTGAATTCAAACTTCTTAGATGAATGTTGTTTTATTACTTTCAATTGAGGAGAAAACAATGAAAAATTATCATGCTTCCTAGGCCACCTCTGCTTCTGCCTAGGCCCGTGATGATCTAAAGATTTGCCTACATTGTCTGATTTTTTTGAACTGACACAGAAATCTTAAATTTCTGAGGCCTTAAAATATTGCCACCCTTTTTTCATATTTTGATAGAAGTTCATATCGACTTTAGTTTGGCTGTGTCCATTAGTAGTTTTTTCTCTTATATTGACTTTAGTTTCGCTGTCCTTTTCTGTTTGCTTGCAGTGTGGCTCTGGCAGGTCCGTAGCTCAAATCAAAGCTGGTTTTGTTGCTCGTGTTGGCCGTCGGAAGGCTGGAACTTAATTGGCTTGTATTTTCTTTTTTCGTATTTAGGTTTTTGTCTCATAGTCTAGACTTGAGAGTCCTCTCCTCTTATTTGACTATTGTGTTTACGTTAGTTGGATGTTAAATAATATGAATGCAATGCAATTGGTTTCAAATTTATTTCGATTGAGATGTATAATTATGATATAATTATAATAAAATAAGATTTTTATCCATTATCATAATTATATCTTTATGACTTGGCTATTAAACATTAAATAAATTTATGGTTAAAATATAAAACAAAACTATATGTTATACTTTATATATCTTCTTGAAAATGGAGAGTTGATTTCTTATTTTTTTGGAATGGAGATGTTTTGGAGGATTAGCATACCAAGGTTGTATAATTAGTTCTATAATTTATAAAAATATTAAAATTTATTTGTAAAAATATTAATTTTTTTTGTTATTGAAGTTATTATCTCACTTGTATTATTCATTAATTAAGTAGGTATGGTAACGGATTGGATCAGATGAGATGTACTCAATTTTATTGTGTTTGAGTAATACGTGTTGGATTTTATAATGCTATGTTTAAAATGAAAGAATAAAATGAGATAAGAAAAGAAATAAAAAATAATGTATTGATGATTATTTGGATGGATAAACTATTCTCATGAAATAAAATACGTATAAATCTATTGTTATTTAATTTTAAAATTAATTCTTTGTTAAGATAAGAAGTTTAAAGTGTCAAATTTTTATTTTTAATTTTAAAATTAATTAGTGTTAAAAAGTATAGTTTAAGATTCTATCGAAATTTAAGTTACTCAAAAAATAACTTCACGCTTAACCGAAAACTAAGACCAAAATATATAACACTAACAAAGTATACACATTCACACGCTAACTAAGACCACCCATACATATATAACACTAACAAAGTATAGACATTCATACGTAAAATGGACTTACTTTCTGGGTTTGAAGTTGAATACAGGAGAATCATTCACTTCCATCATATCTGCTGCACAAGGGCTAACATATTATCAAATCTTCTCTTTTTTTGAGAGCTTAACGGTGAATTGAGAAAAAAACCCAAAACTAATTAATTAATTTAAAGAAAATTTTCAAGAATTTCTCACTCCTCTCTCTCTCTCTAGCGTAATGTACAAATTACAAATTTTCATTGATAAATGAAGGAAAGAGCCCTAAAATGATGAACAATGAAAATTGTATGAAGGAATAAATCAGTACTACTACTCTTTATAGTGAGAATATAGTATACAACAACCAATTTCTGTGGGGTTTAAATGCATGACAGAATTTTTTGCCAAACAAATTAAATTACTTTTAATGGGAAAAAAGGAAAAAATAATTATAATAAAGGAAAAAGGTGAATTAGGTTGTAATTCAAAGTTTAGAATATACTCCCTACGTTCCAAAGAGAGACATATTGAAATTTAAAATTAATACAACTTATTAAATTTTAGAATGAAATAAATTTTGTGATTACTACTTTTTGTTATATACTATACATACATTATACAATTATAATAATAAAAATTTAGAATGAAATAAATTTGTGAATAATAATTTTTATTATATACTATACAATTATAATAATTGTATCAATTAAAATTAAATAAATTCATATCAATTTGAAGTTTAATATGTCATCGGCTGACCTCAAAAATCATATTGCATCTCTAATTTTAGAACGAATGTAGTACAACTCGTTGTAAGATCCATAATTTTATAAATTTTAATGAATCATCTCAATTTTAAATTTTATGTCTCAAGTTGACTTTTAAAAGGTCAATAATATTATTAATTGGAATCATTATGACATGAATACAAACAAAACCATGTATTCTTGTTTCTCAAGTTTCTTGTATTCTTTCTTTCTTGATATTACATTTGAGAATAAATTACATAAGAATTGTCCTTACGAGAAATCAAGGAATTTGAATTTTTTTAATATGTTGTGTAATTACTTAAGGGATTAGATAAAAACTTATTGTTTAGACTATATTACCCTTACCACTAATAACAAAGAAATCATATTCTTAGTAGTTTGAATATAAATGGATAAAACATCCGTCATTTTAAATAAAAATAAAAGTTAATTTTGTCCACCATTTTTTCATCATTTGGGATTATAATATCTGGTTGGACATGGTATTAAAAAGTGTCCTCTTTCAAGTCACTAATAGTCTCAAGTCTAATTTATAGAACAAAAATGGGACTTGGAATAATACAAGTGTTATCTGTTGGGCATGATTATTTGGGCCCAAAACATGTGATGGTTCAAAATCCACGTGGAAATATTTAACGAATATGTTTTGGGCAATTCAATATTTTAAGATATTTTAAGGAATCAAATATTTTTAATTAGATTTAATTTAAGGAAAGTTAGAGATTCTGTTTTATCATTAAGGTAAGAATGAGGAATCCTAATTCTATATGGGAAAGGAGGTGCAATCACCATAAATACATGCTGTACTTAATTTCAAGGTACACAATTCATTATATTTTAGCACTAGAATAAAACCTCCATTGTTAATCCTTACGCCCTTGGGTGATTGTTTTTTTTTTCTTTTCGTTTAGATTTTTTATTTCTTTGTTCAATGTTTGATTGCCATTTGTGTATCTGTCTAGAAAGATATAGATACGCATTAATGTTATCTTTTTTAAAAAATGATTTTTTGTTTGCAGATTAGAGTAAAATCATGGCTGACGAAGAAAATCTCAATGAAGTGAAAGAAGAGGTGAAGGAAGATGCGGCAGATGTAAGTCTTTTTTTTTTTTTTTTGTGATAGTTGGTCCATGTGGGTGAAAGGTTTCTTGAACTCTTTGATTTTCAAACTATAATTTGAGTTGTTAGATATGAACTGAGTTAATAGTTTAGTTGTGTTGTATAAGCTGACATATGAACTGAGTTAGTTTAGTTTTAATTGTTCAAACACAATTCATTGATTCTTTAGAGACCCATGTAATTGGTGTGGCTATCTGTGCAAAACCTGTCATAGCTCTTGATTCATTATTCCAATGTAGATTGCACCATTTGATCCTACTAAAAAGAAGAAAAAGAAGAAGGTTGTGATTCAAGATCCCACCGATGAGCCTGTGGACCAGCTAGTGGAGAAAACTGAAAGTTTAGCAGGTATCTAAATCTGCAACGATCTTTCTGTCAACTTATTTAATGTGCCTTTCCTGATGTATAGTTTGTTTTTACATTTATAAGAGATTTTTAATCATCCCGAGTTTATGCATACATTCATCCTGCAGTAACTGATGGACTTGACACTGCCTTTTCCGGTTTGGAAAAGAAGAAGAAGAAGAAACAGGTTTTTTTTATGCTGTCAATGATATGTTGTTAAAATAGAAACTTAGTGCATATATTTCTTGGAATTGCAGGCGCAGACTGATCTGTTAGAAGACGAGAAAGAAAATGCGGTCGATGATTTGGATGGTAAGTCGTTCTGCTAACGATTTTTACCCAGACAGAGGTTCAATTTGAATTAGAATCATATATATATATATATATATATATATATATATATATATATATATATATATAGATGGTACTATCATGGCATTTTTTCACAAACTGTGTGTGACGCTACTTTCAGTCAACTCTTCAGAGAGTTTTGGAGAAGATGAAGAAGGAGAAGGCAACGTACTGCAACAGCCTTTACCATGGGAAGGGACTGATCGAGATTATGAGTACGAGGAGGTATGTTTAGAGTAGATATTTGGGTGGTAATGTTGTAGTAGATGCAAACTCATGAAAACTTAAAGTTTTATTATTATTATTTTAGTTTTGTTTGTAATATCTGATCTGATAAGACTTTTGTATGCTTCTATTTATGATCCATGGTTAATGTGGTTTAAGGTTAATGTCAAGTATTATTAATGATATATATTTCAAAAATTCACTAATTGCTGAAAAATACATCTTTGTTGTAGCATTCTTGGTGGATTATAAGCTATACTGATAGATAGGAACCTCCATCAGTGTTTTGTTCGTTCTCAAAGTGTTGGGTATTCTTTGTTCCGGTGTCTGACCCTTAAATTATTTGTTTGGCAGCTTCTGGGCCGAGTATTTAATATTCTTCGTGGCCATAATCCTGAACTTGCAGGAGACAGACGTAGAATGGTTTTGAGGCCTCCACAAGTTCTTCGTGAAGGGACAAAGAAAACTGTTTTTGTCAACTTTATGGATCACTGCAGAACGTATGGCTAGAACTTTTAATGTCCTTATTTTCATTTAATACTGGCCGACTTTTTGCTAGATTTCTGCATCTGGCTTATCACGTCTTCTGATCTTTAAGATTTGATGTAGTTTGAATTGCCTGTTTGGCTTGTGGGTTGGCTTAAGTTGCTTAGAAATGAATTTCTTTTCATTCTGTTGACTGCATTGTCCATTATATGGTTTAGTGTTAAATTTGTTTTCCTTCGTCTTTTGTTCCTTTCACCAGAATGCATAGGCAGCCAGAGCATGCAATGACATTCTTGCTGGCTGAATTGGGTACAAGCGGTTCGCTTGATGGACAACAGAGATTGGTAGTTAAGGGAAGATTTGCACCGAAAATTTTTGAAGGGATTCTGCGGCGATATGCCAGTAAGTTCCTTCCCCATATTTTTACGGTATATGTGGAATCCCCAGGATACTCGTCTCAAGTGTTCTTTTGAATTTATTTGAGTTGTTCCCTTGCTATATTTTCTGTTTGGGTTCGAGAGGTTAACCATATGCCCAGATATGAAGGTGATATTGTTTGGGTTCTAGAATTTGTATTGATATTGTTATGTGATTTCCATCAGATGAATATGTTATTTGTAATGGCTGCAAAAGTCCAGATACAATTCTTTCCAAGGAGAATCGTCTCGTCTTTCTTCGATGTGAGAAGGTATATATATTTCCAATCACACTGAATTTTCCCTTTACCTCCTCCTTCTCCCTTGTGTTCACATTTATATCAGTCTCCTGTATGATTTCCTTGATATCTCAGTGATTTTTTCTCTTATATTTTCTTCTTGTTTGCTCTCTTTAATAATAATAATAATAATCTATTCTGTTTGCTTGAAGTGTGGCTCTGGCAGGTCCGTAGCTCAAGTCAAAGCTGGTTTTGTTGCTCGTGTTGGCCGTCGAAAGGCTGAAACTTAATTTGCTTGTATTTACTTTATTCGTAGTGAGGTTTTTGTCTCATAGTTGAGACTTTTGAGAGTCCTCTTCTCTTATTTGTGTTTGAGTAACTTGATTGTGTTTACGTTACTTGGATGTTTTAAATAATATGAATGCAATTGGCTTCTTCTTGTTGAAAAGTCCATTGGTGGAGGAGAAACGATGCAAAATACAAGCAGCAGAGGTGCGTGTATTTAATAACTACCTACATAGAAAGTAGAACCGAGTCGAGCCGAGTATTGAGCTGCTCAGATTTGGTTCACAAAATTTATCGAGTATAGAATAAGGTTTGATTGAGGCTCATTTAGCTACCAAGTCAAGCACGATTCCGAATCGAGCTCGAGCAGTTTGAACTTTTTGAACGAATATGATCCGAGTATCAATAGAAAATTATAATTTAAAGAGGTTCGAGTAATTTATCGAACTTTAAAATTTGCTCATATTTGACTCATTTATATTTCGAGTTGAGCTCGAATCGAACTTTTAGTCGAGCGAGTACGAATCGAACCTGAATCGAATTGAATCCGAACTGTTTGCTCATTTTACATCCTTAGGCCTAAGCGATGGCTTCTTCAAACTGTAAAGAAATTTCACTTCTAGTTTTATAGACATCTTCCCAAAAAAGATGGCAAATGGCAGTGGATGCTATGGGACATGCAGGGGCGAAGCTACGCAAAAAATGTGGGGTCAATTGACCCCACTCAATTTTTGAAAGCACTTAAATTTTTTTTTACTCAGCAATTTTGACCCCCAATTTTGACCCCACTCGTAATTTTTTTTTTTAATTAGAGACAGCCTATCTTAAATCTCATACATCAATAGCAAAAGGCAAAAGCCAAATCGCAAAAGGCAAAAGCCAAACCGTGAACCATCAAAGCCTTTCATGAGTAGTCTGGATGCAGTCTTGGTGACTGCTTGAGTCAGCGAGTGTGGAGGCTGAGTCGCGACTTTATTCTACTGTGACTCTCTTGCAACCTTGCAGAAATTACTCTTTCTTCAATTTCTCCAATCTCAGTTTTATTTTCAGAAATCAATTATAATTTCTTCCTTTTGTTAGTATTATTAAATTGAATATTTGGAGTTACTCGAAATATAAAGTATTAATGCTGATCTTGATATTCCCAATTTTTTTTATAACTTACTAATAATTTTGTCCCATTGATATACCTTCCTGGCTTTGCCACTGGAGACATGGCCACCATAAGCAAATGGCAGCGGATTATGTAGGCACTGAGAGAGGATCAGAAATCATACAAAAAATTGGGTATAATGGAACTAACAGAAAGGCACTCACTAGATTTGTTGGGATATATGCTTGATCAAAGTTCAAGTTACTTTCAAATAAAAACTTTTCTATCTAAAGTTTTGGATTGTCATCTAGTTCAGGTTTCTATAGGCATTCTACCTGAGAACACTTTAGCCTTTAGTGTTCTTTACATGCTCTTTCCGCTCCTATCTCTTCCCAAATTGTTCCCCTGGATCAGAATACTGATATTTTACTTGCAGAAGGTATGTGCAGTTCTGAATTTTAGAAGGGTATAATTACTGGAACTGGACAAAAACAGGGTTGATATTCCTATCCAAACAAACTAGTAGACCTGGCAAAAAAATAGGTTTGGGTTAGTTTTGGGTTATATAAAATAGGTTTGGGTTAGTTTTGGAACCAAATCATATTACCTATATTTAATATGAGTTATGTGATTTAGATTTAAATGGTTATGGATCGAATCAAGGTCGACCTATTTTTCAAATTATAGTTTCACTAAAATCTTAATTTCTATTATATTTAAAGCGTCTTATTTTAATTTTTTATACCCTAGTCTGAAATTAAAAATTTTAATTGATGCGACTAATTTGAGTATTAAAAACATTAATTTTGTGATTATAAGCACTTTCAAATTTTTTTTTTACATTAATAATTATATGTTAATTAAAATTAATAAAATTATTGAGAATTTTATAACAATAATCAATAAATATTTTTTTTTGGAGTGTATATATAATCAGTAAATATTATTTTTTTGTGTGAGAAAAGGCGTGGGTGTATACATAATCAATAAATAATACTTTTGTTGGAGGGTGAGGGGATAAAAGTGAGTGGGGTAGGGGGTGGAGTGTATACATAATCAATAAATATTATTTTTTGGTGGGGGGGGGGGGGGGCGGTGTGGGGTGGGGGTGTATACATAATTAATAAATAAATTTTTTTGGGGGAGGGGTGAGGAGGGGGTGTGAGGGTGGGGGTGGGGTGGAGGAAATTAAATTAAATTATATAATATAATATAAAACAATTTATGGAGAGAGAAATTGAATTTAATTGTATAATTTAAATGAGTTATTTTAATTAATTAAGGGAGGAGATATTAATTATTTAAATTAGTAATTGCGTTACACTAAAACTGTTAACTTTATTATGGATTAATTTCATAATTAGTGAAATGGTTTTTATACATAATTAAAAAAGTATGTAATATGTATAATGTATATGTATTATATAAGAATGTAATGTAATAATGCATACATGTTGATATATTAGCTCTACAAAGTGAAAAAATTATTATAGACTAACATGACTAAAAACTAGTTAAACTAGATCCGACCCATATTATATTTGTAATAATAATATGGGTCCAAAACCAAACCAATCCATCACCTAAAAATTAGTTAATCAACCCAATAGATTCAAGTGGTTTTAGTTAATAGTTTTCAACTTAAATTACCAGGTCTACCAACCAGTGACCAACGGGTTTGTAAAATTTGGCCCTGGTCCAACATTCATGGTTCTAGGAGTGAGCACAAGCAAACCAAGTGGGCGGAACCTCCAATTCTGATATCTTTGCTAGATAACACACTGGAAAATAGTAAGTAATGAAAGCTTTAGTTCAGATACTGAGCATCTATGAGCTTTCTTAAAAGATGGCTGAGGAATATTGAGCCCAGTATTTTGAAATTCTTGAAATAGTTCATCAGCTACTTTAGCCAATGTTGCAGCTGGGAGCTTTCTGAAGTCCAGTTTGAGCTATAATGTTCTCTGCATATTCCGTTGTAGAATGCAAAACCCAATTCTCACTGTGCATTAAAGAAACAAAACTGTAAATTTATAGTAACAAACTAATTTTCCTTTTCTTCTTCTTTATTTTTATCTTTTATTTCATTTTTTTTGGGAGGGGGGAGGGGTTAGTGTAGCATCAATTAACAGTTTACATGGTGGAGTGGTTATGCTCAACTGACACCAATAGAATAATGATATAACAGTTGATGAATTATACATTAAAAAGTAATCTCCCTGCTAACTGGCTGGCTGGTAATGCACAAACATGTACCTTTGTCTAGAATGCTCTGGCTTGCTGCTATCATAAAATGCCCGGCTCAGAACTTTAGAATTTTTTGAATGAGAATCCTTTAACTGGTATCTGGATCACCAAATTTTGATGCAAGCAACAGTGTGCAACAAAACAGTATGATTTTTTATCAAGTCCATTAGGTATCAAAGACGAATCACAACTTCAATCAAAGTGCCAGTAATTAAGTAGTCCCAATCGATGGAAGGTTGAGGTCGGAGGCTAGACGTTGGGTGTGTAGATGAGGGTGCGGGTGAGGGAAGGAGGATAAATCAATAAGCAATATGGAAAGCCAAGATATTGGAAAAAACATAAAGCAATATTCAAAAATGCAAATCTTACCAAAGACAAAGGCTTTTCAACTGCAGCCATAAGAGCAAAACATGGACTAACACATACACATACTTCTTTGATCTTCAAGGCCAACTCAGGAATCACATTCAGGTCTGCATGAAAACTAGCAACAGCTTATATGGTTTCGACGAAAACATTTGGTGTTCTAACAAGTAGATACGTAATCCGTCTGACATCACCAAAATTTAAGATAAAAAAAGTAGAAAAACACTACATCAAGGGCAGAGCCGGTCCTGGTTTTCTAAGGCCCAGGGCAAAAAATTTCAAATGTGCCCCTTTATAAAAAATAAAATAAATAAATAAATTATCAACTAATTATTTTTATTAAAATTATAAGAATTTACAAAAGATAAAGAAGAACATTTTAAAATGTCATCGAAGCAAAGAATCATCACTTGTACTTGTGAAACTCCAGATTTTATGAATAAAGAATTAATTTTCTCGAAATAATTTTTTTTATATTATGGTGTGAATTTGAGATAATGTTATAGTTGTGAGTAATATTTATAAATTTTGCAAAGTATGCAAGTTGTCATATTATATTCGATTGGTGGGAATATTCGTTTTAAAATGCGAAATATTAAATACGACCGGCACAATCATTAGTGGACCCTAATAATGTAATTATTGCCGGATTGAGAAAACGACAAAATATTTTATTGAAAATAACGGCGGAAGTTTTTGGTTGATCTTTGTTGAACTACTCGGTAGTAAAGTACAAAGATGTCTGGCGTTGTTGCATAGAGTTATTACCAGTATTGATTATTGATATTTATGTGAGAAGTCACCGGTTTTGTTCAATTATTGCTACAATAGTTCTTTGCATAGTATCTCACATTATTTGATTCAATTATTGTTGATTTAGAAGTTTTGTTTTATTCATATTATTAACGTAATAAAATAGAAAAATCTTTTTATATAAAATGAATACTTTTATAAAGTTATATCATTTTATTGAATAATAATTAAAATATATTATATTTTATTATGCATAGTATTTGCATAGTACTTGCATAAGTATTTGCATAGTAAAATCTTTTATAAAGTTATTCGTTTTATTAGATTATAAATAGAATATATTATATTTTTATTTAAAAGATTTTTCTTTAAATATGGACCGTCGATTAAAGTAAATCAATCTGGACCGTTCATGGATTAATTCTTATGCATTCCATTTTCCTATAAATAGAAGCTCATTCCTTCATTATTTTCTTACTTAATTCAACCGAACTCTAGAGAGAAACTATAGAGAGAGAGACTATATAGAGATAGAAGAAAAGTTTTCTGCTACTTCACTACTCTTATATCAAGTATTATTTTACTGAAGGAATATTATTTCTTTTGTATTCATGAAGAGAACTTACATTATTCCATTCTTTATTATTCTCATTGGAATAACAAAGATATCTGTGGACTACCTTATACTTGGTGACATTCTTCTATTATTTTGTGAATATCATGCTCGTGCTTATCTGTGGGACTGGTTCCATTTTATTATTCCGTCTTTATTATTTTCGTCGGAATATCCGCGCGGTCTTATCTGGCAGGATTCGGGTTCTATCATTTATTATTCCGCATTTATTATTACGTTGGAACATCCCTGCGATTGAATTTCACACGATTGGTTCCGATTATTTATTATACATTGGAATAACCAAATCATGCTAATTACCGCATGCATGATGATATCTTTTGTTATTTCATTCGATATTATACCGGTTGATTAAAATTTTGACTTCTATACTCCATGAAATTAGTGGAATATCCTTGATATTTGCGCGCTTCATCCATAGATTTTCATGGAAATATTCTTCCGAGCATTCTTGAATTTTATTCTACAAAGAAGTATCATGTTGACAATTTGGACGTTATTGGTTCTGGACAAATTAATTCTTGAACTTGTTTAATTGAATTCTTATATCATTGTCATCATCCTCATGTTTATGTTATGTTGAAAGTCATACGTGGCTTTTGTAGTGCATAGATGGACTTGGTATGATTATGACGAGGGGATTATTAAGGTATAATCATGACCGTAATGTTACAAATGATGTGAAAATTAAAAGTCCTCATTGGCCGTAGTGCATTGATGGACGATTTTTGGTATGATTATGGCTATGGATTCTCTTGACCAAGGGAGCAAAGATGAATTGTTTTATGGCATGATCGGGGACCGTTGATAAAAAACACGATTATCTTTGGCACGTAGTGCATGGATAATTCGTGGTCGTGATACTAAAGAATATCCTTGGCCTGTAGTGCAGGGATGATTTAATGATGTGGATTATTTATTTAGCTGAGTCTCAGCGATAATAGTGATGAAAAACCTTTTAAATCATAAAAGATAGTAGATTTTATTTTCTACTTGACTCTTTTAATGGATTGCATTGTTCATTTGTAGATTAAACTTGATGTCTATTATATTTTATCGGTTTAACATTGTTGGAGACTAATGATAATTTATACGCATTATCTTAGTCATAATATTTTTTCTTGGGCTAGTTGAGCTCACCCTTTCTTTCTTTGTTCTCTTGAGGAAATGAGAGCGTGGCGAGGGACTAGTCGGGGAACAGAGTGATGGTCCTAGATGGTGCATTAGTAGTCCTCACCATTACGTGAAATAGTGTGATAATAATTGTAATGAGGACTCCTTTTGAGTTTGTATAATCTCTAGTGAGACAATATTTGTATTCAAACTCACGATTTATGTTTTGTCGTATTATACATGATGTGATTGTATTATTAAGTTGTATTTGAATTTTGTACCATGTATCTGGCGACTCAAGATGGGTGATGTATACCTAATTTTGGGGGTGTCACACTATATTTTATGAAACTCTACTCATTTTATGAAGAAAAAAAAGTTTCTAATATTTTTTACTTAAAATAATAATAATTTTTATAAATATTTAAAATAATTATTTTTAATTATTTTGATGGGGTAATTTAAAAAATTAAAAGTTCAATAGTGTAATCAGTAAAATGTGCCAACTACAGTGGGTAATTCATTAGTTTTGTAGATAAAAAATTAACGTTCGTTTATTTTTTTTAACGGAATGACCCAATTTCAAAATAATAATTAGTTTAGTGGTGTAATTTGTAATCAGTAAAACCTACCAACTATAGTGAATATTTCTTTAGTTTTGCCCAATGAAATTTAAACCATAAAACATCATTTAAAATGTCTTCTTGTTGCACTTTTAGATGCAAAATCATCAATTATACTATCATATTTAATGTTTTCTAACATATCATTTTTAATGCATAATATCGTTAATTTTTTTATTATTTTTTTATACACATAAATACATAAGCTTATAAAAAAATTTGGGTCCCTCTTAACTATGGGCCTTGGGCGGTTGCCCCGGTGACCCTTGCCCAGGGCCGGCTCTGATCAAGGGGGTTGAGACTTGAGACCAATTCAATTGAGTTCCACGAAATTCAAATTTCAAGTAAGTCTGTCCATAGATAAGAACATAGGATACCAGCTTCAAACTGATATATGAAAAAACAAATTTATATATTTGTACAGATTTTAATGCCAGAACTATGATGGCAAGTCCAAGCTACATCACCCTGACCTAGATTTAACAGATTAATCATTTAAGTTCAATAGGGTTCCGCCAACAAATTCAGTACTATTAAATTATTACATTGTTAGAACCAAAATAATGCCAATACTATACAGGGTGCAATTGCTCTTGCTTGTAACATCATCGGCTTTCCAACTTCTAAAGTACTAGCCGTACTACCCGTGCCTCCGGCACTACGTACGAAGGAGATGAGAGATTGCCGGCGCTAGAGAATGGAAGAGGCAGAGGGGGAGCGGGAGGAGGAAGAACGGAGGAAGATCTGAGAGTGAGAGATAACAATTTTTTATCCTTTGAAGTTAAAAAGATACAATGGACGGTGAGATTTATCCCAAACTTTGGACGGTTTTGATAGTTTATTAAGGTGAGCGGGAAATTCAAAATCAGTTGTGTTTTGTTAATTAGATTTCATGGTTTGCATCAGCATCACAGACATGAATTTCACCCTCTAAGATTGAATACTTAAAACACCAACAGGTGTACGTGCACACATTTGATAACTTATCAGTGTGGATAAGAATAATGAAATCATAGGTTCATATTTGTGTAATGATAATAATCCATGACTTATTTAATGCACAAACAGCAAAAGATAAAAGGCCATCATACGAAAACGAGGTGGCCGTCCTGTTACATTTGTAAACCTTGGAGAAATAACATTTTTATCAGACGCCACAACTCCCTTGAAATGACCAATTAAGATATTGTTCATCTAATCCAGTTTTCTTTTGACTTGGAAGTTTAAGGCGACTTTAAATTTTTTGTTCAACATCTATATATTCAGATCAAAAGACTGAGCCTACTACCAACATTTAACGAGAATAACGGAAAATTTCTTTCGACGGTGGGGAAAATATATGGATTATTCATTTATAAATTTGAAAATTGAGAATAAAGAAGCTGCTTATAGAAATCATGGTGTCTTAAGTTTGGGGATGGCATGTAAGAAATGATACATAATTAAATCTTGTGTGAATTCTACTAAATGTGATAACTATTCTACACTTCATCTTTTTCACAAATTACATCTAATCTCTCTCCCTCCTTTTTTCTCCCCCTCCATCTATTTTTTATTTTAACTTTTTAATTCATATTTAAATTTAAAAATAATAATTCAATATACATTCATTAGGATAATTCTTTTCTCAATATTTATTTAAATTTTGTCTTCTTTCAACTATTTTGAGTTTTGCAAGTCTTAAAATGTGAAACAAAAAGAGAATAATACTATATCAAAATATCTAAAAGAATAGTAATAATAATAATATTATTAACTAATAACTCATGGATATTATGTCCAAAAAGGACAATAATAAAACTCACTTACAATTTGGTACCCGAAGTGAAAAAAGTTACAAACTGGTGATCGTACTCGAAAATTGTTGCAATCCGTTAAATAGTAGGGTTTCATCCTTATTCCGTTTGAAAATTTGACAGGTCAGATGCAAAGGATGACATGGCGATGACTGGGCAACAAAGTTGAATTGATGTGTATTTCCCATTTATAAAGGCTGATTAACAAAAAACAAAGAGATCGATATTTGGGAAAAAAAACCCTAGGGTTCTATACTTTCGTCCTTCTTCTTCTCTCATTCTTCTTGTCTCGATTCTCCATTGATTACTGGTTCCCATATATTTATTAAAGGGTTTTTAGTGTTTAATTGAAAGGATGAGCTCGTCTTGCAGTGGAATCATTAATGAAATCGGGGAAGAAGATTGTAGTTTATGCAACAAAAATAAATGGATTACACCAGACTTCCCAAGTCGGTGCCACTGTGGAGCAATGGTGCAAATATGGGAGGCAAAAAAAGATGGAACAAAACATCGAGGAAGGCGATTCATTGGGTGTATTAATTATCGGGTAAGATTTTGGAAAGATATTTTTTTATTTCTTTTCATATGATTGCTTATGTTAATGGTTGGTGTGTTGCTGTGTAATAGGACAGGAGAGCTTACTGCTGTTTCTTTAAATGGTACGATCCACCATTGCCTAATTGAGCAAAAGATGTTATTGAAGATTTGACATTAAAGTTGAAGATGAGTAGAGAGATGTTGGATAAATTGAAGAATAAAAATAGTGAGAAGACCAAGGATTGGAAAGAGTTGGCAGAACTTGATTCAGTGAAGACATTGGAGAAGGAGGTTAAAACGCTAAAGAAGATTAATGTCAAAGCTCAACAAAAGAAATTTTTTTATTGTTTCTTTTAATTTTCTCATGGATGTTAGTTGGCTGGTGTTGTTGGTGTTAGAATTTGAATGAATGATGCTCTGTTTCAATGTATTAGTTAGCTTGAAGGTTTGTTTCTGGTGGTGTTTTAATGGATTTTGATGTTTGGTGTTGTTTGGTGTTTCAATGAATGAATGATGTTGTTGTTTCAATGAATGAATAATGTTGCTGTTTCAATGAATGAATGATGCTCTGTTTTAATTAATGAATGAATGGCATGCTCTGTTTCTTGTCTTTCTAGTTTTTTGCTGTCATATAGGATTCATCTCCATCCTAACCCAACTAGTTTAATTGCTGAAGTTGAGTTGAGTTGCCTTGCCTATTTTTCTTCATTGTAAGCTTTCCTTATAACTGTTTTTATTTTTTGGTTTTATTGTTCTGATATTCCACCTCTCTTTCAGATAGTTAGCCTTTTGCTGAGCTATAAAACTGCCATCATTCAATCCAACCATTTCAATGAAAATAACTACCATTAACAATATCCAAGATAAAAATGTCATCATTCAATCCAACCATAAAAATGAAAAGGATTCAATCCAACCATAAAAATGAAAACTGAGATTGTCAACATTTCATAAAAATGAATAAAGCTGCCATCATTCAATATCCAACCATTTCAATGAACACACTGTCCAAACTTGATATTAAATAAAGGTCATAAATATTAAACAAAGTTCATAAATATTAAACAAAGTTCTTAAAAATTAAGCATTGATATCTCATGTTCCTACTGGCTTCCAACTTAATCTCTCATGTTCTCCAATTGACTTGACTAATTAAGTGTTTCCGTTGTGCTTGAAGTTGGTGGATTGTTGCTTGATGTAAGTGGGGTTCTATACATTCTTGTAGCAGGAGGTGTGTTATTTCTGCTTGATCCATCTTGATATATGAATTCTCCTGGAGTTGGCATCTGCATTTGACATAACCAAGCACAAGTATGGTTACATATAAAAAATGTCAAATAAAAGTAACATAAATACTTGCAATTTAAAAAAAGTTGTAACTCACAAAAACTAAGCCAGAGTTGTGTCCATTCATATTATTTATTACAGCTCCCTCAGGACTAACATAAACACCAAATCCTGCTGCTACTTTAGCGCGGGTCTTTATCCTCTTAACTTGCAACTTTGGTCTAGTATTAGTATGTAGATTTACATATATATATATATATATATATATATATATATATATATATATATAACTACTATTCATCCCCAAATAAATATATCAAATTCATGAAGTTATGATATAACAATACCTTGTTAGAATTACCAGACTGCACCATGTTATTGTTATATTTCTGTTTTGGATCTGCTGATGCAGTGCAACTTTTCCTCTTGACCTGCCTACTTGCGTGACACAGAGAATTAATAATATTTAACTCAACTAAACAAAACTGTTACATAAAAATAATGTTGGAATGCTATAATACTTACATTGCTTGACTGAAGTTCATCTGTTTGGCCACTGATGGTAGGACAGTTACCCTTATTGTGCCCTGTCTGTCTACATTTTGAGCAATGCATTTTCCTTCCCTTCCTTGTTATCCTTGTAGGATTTTTTGGATTCTCCCATCCTTCTTTCCTTCTCATTTTCTTAGATCTTCCCTTGACTTTATTACATATTGGAGGAGGTAACATCTTCTGAAAACTTTTTTCACCCCAAAAACTGCTTATAACCTCTAACATGTGTGTGTAGGCTTTTAGGTATGTTTCCTTCTTGTACCAATGAGCAAGATAAGTTTTAGGCTCTTCCTCCTTGAAATATATTGCTGAAATTGCATGAACACATGGAATCCCTGTCAAATCCCACTTTCTGCAAGTGCATGTCTTCTGGTCACATTTAACAACATATGTGTTTCCTCTCATCTTAACCTGAAACTGATTCCCTCCACCCCATATAGCTGAACAATAACTAGACTCATCAATAGCTTTATCAAGCATTTTTCTGATCCTAGGACATATACTATCACTTGACTTCTTCATTACATCCCTTTTAGGGTGGAGCCTAATCATAACCTGGCTCCTTATTTCTTCTAACATATCAATACAATTCATCCATCTTGCTTTCACAATCCAAGCGTTAAAGCATTCTGATATATTATTCTCCACCACATCTGATTTGCATACAGTCTTAAAAAAATCCTTGCTCCATACCTTAGGATTTAGTTCTTGCAGTTTATCATGTGCATCCTTGTTGAGTCTATTCACCTCTTTCATGTTTCTCTTGAACTCGACTTCATATGTTGACATTGATGTTACCCAAAATGCGTTCCTTAATGCTAAGGATGATAACTTTTTCCTGAAATTTGCGTATATGTGTCTTGAACAATTCCTATGCTCAGCAAAAGGAAGAACATCGTATGTAAGACCCCAACTTTTATAAATAAAGATGAATTTTCTATAAATATCATTTTTGAATATTATGGAGTAAATTTGATATAATGTTATAGTTGTGGGTAATATTTATAAATTTTGCAAAGTACGCAAGTTGTTATATAATATTCGATTGGTCGGGGAATATTCGTTTTAACAGTAATATTATATGCAACGGCACAATCATTGGTGGACCCCTAATGTAATTATTGTCGGATTGAGAAAAGCGACAAAAATACTTTTTTATGAAAATAACGGTGGAAGTTTTTACCGTTAATCTGTTGAAACACCCGGTGTTAAAAGAAATGCGAATGTCATGGTGGTTGCATAGTAGCGCACGGTATTGATTATTGATGCTTACGTGAGAAGTCACTCGCTTTTGTTCAATTATTGCTACAAGAATTCTTTGCATAGTATCTCACGTTATTTGATTCAATTATTGTCAATATTTTATATATTATTAAATCAATAATTGAGACGACAAAGTTATTAATATTATTATTTGTAATATTAATGATGTCTAGAAGTTCTGTCAAGGAGAGGTTTGGTCACCTAATTGCGCGCCAATAGGGAGAAATCCTTATTGGAAAGCCCCCTCATTCCTGGGAACGACCTGGTCGATTAATATTGTGAATTATGATAATGGTGATAAAGTTTGTTTTATTATTTTTATAAATATAATAAAACATAAAACTATTTATATAAAACAGAATACTTTTATAAAATTATTTGTTTTATTAGACTATAAATAGAATATATTATATTCTATTATGCATAGTGTTTCATAGTGCTGCATAGTATTTGTATACTAAAATCTTTTTATATAAAACAAAATACTTTTATAAAGTTATTTATTTTATTAGACTATAAATATAATATATTATATTCTATTATGCATAGTGTTTTGCAGATAAGGCTCTAGATAGTGTTTGCAGATAGTAAAATCTTTTTTATATAAAAATGTAATACTTTTATAAAGTTATTTGTTTTATTAGATTTTAAATAATATATATATATATATATATATATATATATTTTATAAATATAATATATTATATTTTATTGCATAGTATCCTTTCTATTTTTCCTATAAATAGGATTATTAGTTAGAATTGAAAACACACCAGAAGTTCAGAGAATTCTTCTTCTATAATCTTGAGCGTATTTCTTTAGAGTTTAAGAAAGCTTTGAGCGTAGTGCAAGTTTTCTTCAAGTATATTCCCACCCTACCCGTCGGAGTACTCTTCTTTATAAGGTAAGGGGTATTATTTCTTTCTTATTCATGAAGAGAACTTCTGTTATTCCATTCTTTATTATTCTGTTGGAATAACCTGTATACGCGAGCTACCCTATACTTGGTAAAATTCTTTTGTTATTCCATTCTTTATCATTATGTTGGAATAACCTGTCTATGCGAAGTACCGCATACATGGTAAAATTCTTCTGTTATTCCATTATTTATTATTTCATTGGAACATCTATCTCACGTATGCTTTTACATGACTGGTTCCATTATTTATTATTACATTGGAATATCCGTCTCGCATGCGTTTACGCATGACACGGTTCCATTATTTATTATTCGTTGGAACATCTTATGCGTGCGTTTACGCATGACTTTGGTTCCGTTATTTATTATTCTCGTTAGAATAACTTTGGCTATGCTTGATTACTCTATCGCATGCTCGGTGATTTCTTTTGTTATTCCATTCTTTATTATACTCGGTTGATTAAAGTTTTAACTTCTATACTCCATGAAATTAGTGGAATATCCTTGATATTTGCGCTTACATCGATATCTTTTCATGAAAATATTCTTACGAGCATTCTTGAATTTTACTCTATAAAGCGTTATCATGTTGACAATTTGGATGTTATTGAATTACGGATAAATTAATTCTTGAACTTGTTTTATTGAATTCTTATATCATTGTCATCATCCTCATGTTTATATTATGTTGAAAGTCATCATGGCCTATTGTGCATAGATGGACTTGGTATGATTATGACCGAGGATTATTAGGGTATAATCATAACCGTAATGTTACAAATGATGTGGTAAAAGTCATCATTGGCCCGTAGTGCATTGATGGACGAGTTGTTGGCATGATCATGACCATTGATGAATACACGAATATCCTTGGCCCGTAGTGCATGGATAATTTATGGTTGTGATCTTAATGAATATCCTCGTCAGTAGTAGTGTGGGGATGAGGTGGATTATTTATTATGCTGAGTCCCATCGATAAAAGTGATGAAAAATCTTTTAAATCATAAAAGATAATAGATTTTATTTTCTACTTGACTCTTTTAATGGATTGCTTGTTCCGCTACAGTTAAACTTGATGTTTGTTATATTGTATCAGTTTAACACTATTGAAGGCTAACGATAATTTATTCTGCATTATCTTAGTCATAATATTTCTTATTGGGCTAGTTGAGCTCACCTTTTACTTTCATTATTCTCTTCAGGAAATGAGAAGCGTGGCGAGGACTAGTCGGGGAGCGGAGTGTGGTCCGGATGATAGCATTAGTAGTCCTCACTATTCTATGAAATAGTGTGATAATAAATGTATTGAGGACTTATTTTGAGTTTGAATACTGTCTAGAAGATAATATTTGTATTAAAACTCAAAGCTCATCTTGTATATTTAAGATTATATTTGTATTCTGTACCATGTATTTGGCGACTCAGAATAGGTGATGTATACCTATTTTGGGGGCGTCACAGTTGGTATCAAAGCTTAGGATATGATCCCGATCGAAATATGAGATAAGAACTAGAGGGGAGGCGGAATTCTTTTGCACAAGATGACCTACCAAAGTTTATTTGGTATTTAATTGGTCGGTCGAGTATAGGGATAATATGTGATATGTTAATTAACCCTTGTTTTGTGGCGGCAAGATTTGAAAATGACATCCGAGATTGTTGAGAACATCAATGGAGCATGAGGAGACCGTTGAGTCTCCACAAATCAATAATCAGGATAATGTGCATCAGGAAGGCGACAATCCTCAGGCAAATAACACTGACCAGATGATGAACGATGGAAAGTTTAGAGGCTTTATGCAATTCATGTAACATTAGGCAAGAGTAGCTCTCTGTCCAAAATGCGTGTGGAAACACTTAAAAACTGACGGCCACCGCTAAAGCAGATTCAAGGCTGGGTCCACCGGAGTTTATTGGAGAGCCAAAACCACTTAAGGCGAAAAGCGTGGATAAAGCAGATCACCAAGATATTTGATGTCTTGGGATGCTCGAGAGAGCAAAAGGTGCCCTTGCCACCTTTATGTTACGAGGAGAGGCGATTCTTGGTGGAAATTCCAAAAAGCGTACTCAACTGCCGCCACTAAAGATGTCTTGGGAGAAGTTCCAAGAACTATTCAACGACAAGTATTTTCCGAAAGTATTCGTCACATGAAAGAGGTAGAGTTTATCAATTCGAGCGAGTAACAACATGGCCGTGTCGCGAAGACGAAGCCAAGTTTGCTTGAAAGTTATCTGGGTTCGTCCCACTTAGTTGATAATGAGGAGGAATTTCGTGGATGTTTCTAAGAGGTTTGAAACCCGAGATACGTCAATACCTTATCTCTCATAAACTGTGTTTGTATTTAGATGTTATGAATAGGGCTCAGTTATTGGAGCGCGATAACGAGTTAACCCAACCAAGAGAAATCAGCCGGCAAAATGATAATACCAATGGTAGCAGTCCTCGAAGCGGTGACAACAAACGTGGAGGGAATCAACATGCCGAAAATGGTAACCACTTTGGTGGTAATCATGGCCAAGACAATAAGAGTGGACATTTCAAGAAGAAGAGATTCAAAAATGATGGAAAGACGTCAGCACCAACACCCGTTGTTAAGGAAGGAGAACGACCTCTTATCATATGCTTCAAATGCGTAGGGGAGGGACACATCAGTCCAAACTGCGTGATGCCGTCCAAAGCATGTTATAATTGTGGAGGAGAGGGTCACCTAGCCCGATTTTGTCGTGCACCGAAGACAAGTCCAGCTGGGATGGCGGCACCAAAGGCCGTCCCAGAAAAGGCAAAGCCGGTAGTTCAAGGGAGAGCATTTGTTGTGACCTCCCAAAAAGCAAGGAATCCGAATGAGGTCATTACGGATAAGCTTATCATAAACTCTAGCGAAGTCTATACCTTATTTGATACCGGTTCTACCCATTCTTTTATTTCTCCTACTTGCGCTCAACGTTTAAATTTGACTCCAGAGAAATTAGACTTTGACTTATCTGTGGAAACTCCGTTGGGAGAAACCTTCATTACATCCACCGTTTATAAGTCTTGTTTGGTTCAAATTGGTACCCTCACATTACCTGTCGATCTTATTTCATTGAAAATACTTGCATTTGGCGTGATTCTAGGGATTGATTGGTTAACTACTCATCATGCAAAAATTGATTATTTTCGTAAGGTTGTTAGCTTTCATATTCCTAACCAACCTATTATGCGAATTTAAGCAACCGAACCATTAAAATCAATCACTGTCATCTCAAGCCTTAAAGCTATTCGTTTATTAAAAAACGGGTGTCAAGCTTTCTTAGCTCATGTCACGGATCTAAACAAAAATACGTCAGTTTTGAATGATATTTCTATTGTTAATAAATTTCTTGACGTATTCCCTGAAGAACTTCCTGGCCTACCCCCAGAGCGAGACATTGAATTTTTTATCGACCTTGAACCTGATATAAAACCCCTTTCCAAAGCCCCATATCGAATGGCTCCTGTTGAACTTCAGGAGTTAAAGACCCAATTGCAGGAATTATTAGACATCGGTTTTATTCGTCCTAGTACGTCTCCTTGGGGTGCTCCTGTTCTCTTTGTGAAGAAGAAAGATGGGAGTATGTGACTTTATATTGATTATCGGGAGTTGAATCATGTCACCATCAAAAATAGGTACCCATTGCCGCGTATTGATGACCTGTTTGACCAGTTGCAAGGAGCCAAATTCTTTTCAAAGATTGATCTTCCTTTTGGATACCACCAATTGAAGATTAGAACCGATGAAATTCCAAAGACGGCTTTCAGAACTCGGTACGGGCATTATGAATTCCTAGTCATGTCTTTTGGATTGACTAATGCTCCTGCTGCCTTCATGGATATGATGAACCGAGTATTCAAGGAATATTTGGATCACTTTGTGGTCGTCTTTATTGATGACATCCTTATTTATTCCAAAAGCCGTGAAGATCATGAGAAAAACTTGAGGCTGATACTCCAAAAGCTTCGTGAAAACAAACTTTATGCCAAGCTGAAGAAATGCGAGTTCTGGCTTGAGGAAGTAGCATTTCTTAGGCACGTATTATCAAGTCATGGAATATCTATTGACCCGGCAAAGATTGAAGCTATTCAAAGCTGGGAACAACCTAAATCAGTGACCGAAGTACGTAGCTTTCTCGGTTTAGCTGGTTATTATCGGAGATTCGTAGAAGGGTTTTCTCGAATCGCTACTCCATTAACTCAGCTGACTCGGAAAGATATAAATTCGGTTAGAGCGAGGAATGTGAGAAGAGTTTTCAAGAACTCAAGAGGAGACTCATTTCAGCACCTGTTCTGACAATACCATCTGGCTCGGAGGATTTGTCATCTCATGGTGATGCTTGAGCAAAGGTTAGGATGTGTTCTCATGCAACATGGGAAAGTCATAGCCTATGCATCACGACAACTCAAAGAATATGAGAGGAATTATCTTACTCATGATCTAGAGTTGGCAGCAGTCGTTTTCGCACTTAAAATTTGGAGGATTACCTGTATGGAGAGAAGGTCTCCATCTTTACAGATCATAAAAGCCTCAAATATTTCTTCACTCAAAAGGAACTCAACATGCGACAACGACGTTGGCAGGCTCATTGAAAGATTATGATCATACCATCCAATACCATCTTGGAAAAGCGAACGTGGTAGCTGACGCATTGAGTAGAAGATCATATGCGTGTACGAGTGCGATATTATCAACGCAAAGGCCCATTTTGTGTGACTTGCAAAGGATGGAGATAGAGTTAAAGACTCCAGGGACCCATGTGATGATGGCGAATATATGAGTAGAACCGACTTTAATTGATAAAGTTAAAGATGCTCAAACTATAGACCTGGAGCTGATGCGTATGAGAAAGAAAGTGCAAGAAGGTGCTATGCCGGAAGCAAGAATTGATAAAGAAGGAATACTTCGAGTCAACTCCAGACTTTGTGTTCCTAACGACCCTGATTTAAAGTATAAAATCATGATGGAGGCGCACAACACACCGTTTGCAATCCATCCTGGGAGTACCAAAATGTATCGTGATCTTCGTTATACATTTTGGTGGAACAATGTGAAGAGAGAGATAGCGCTGATTATCTCAAGGTGTCTAACTTGTCAACGAGTCAAGGCGGAGCATCAAGTACCAAAAGGTCCATTGGAACCACTTAAAATTCTAGAATGGAAGTGGAAAAACATTACCATGGATTTTGTTATTGATCTTTACAAGGTTTCTCAAGGCATAGATGTAATTTGGGTCATTGTTGATAGATTGACCAAGTCTGCTCACTTCTTACCAATACGAGAAACTTATACACTTGAACGTCTTTCTCGTATGTACATAAACAAGATTGTAAGACAGCATGGTATGCCAGTATCCATAATTGCTGATCGAGACCCAAGATTCACTTCAAGATTTTGGGTTAGTTTGCAAAAAGCTATGGGCACGGATTTAGGATTTAGTTCGGCATATCATCCTCAAACGGACGGACAATCAGAGAGGACTATTCAAACTCCTAAAGATTTATTAAGACTCTGTGTCCTTGACTTCAAGGGGAGTTGGGACAAGTTCTCACCGTTGGTGGAGTTTTCCTACAATAACAACTATCAAGCAAGTATTGGCATGGCTCCATTTGAGGTATTGTATGGAAGAAAGTGTCGTTCTCCAGTATGTTGGGATGAGGTGGGAGAATCAACGTTGTTGGGACCGAAGTTGGTACGTATGACTACGAAAAAGATTCAAACGATCCGGCAACGTATAAAAATCTCACAAGATCGACAAAAGAGTTATGCTGATCTTCATCGAAAGGACGTGGAATTCGATATTGGAGATCATGTGTTGTTACGTGTTGCTCCATGGAAAGGAGTTACGAGATTTGGAAAGAGAGAAAAGCTCAATCCTTGATTCATTGGCCCATTTTTAATCCTCGATCGAGTAGGAACTGTGGCCTATAGACTCGCTTTACCGCTAAGTATGTCTCATGTTTATAACACTTTTCATATATCCATGCTACGTAAATATGTGAAAGACCCGAACCACATTATCGAGTTAGAATCGGACGAAATAGAGGAAGATTTAACGTATGAAGATATTCTTGTTCAAATCTTGGATAACAAGGAACATATTCTACGCTCCAAGGTTATACCTCAAGTCAAAGTTTTGTGGAGAAACCACGATGTTGAGGAAATGACCTGGGAGTTAGAATCTGAAATGAAATCAAGGTATCCTTACCTGTTCTGTGACGCCCCCAAAATAGGTCCATTCCACCCAACCCATTCTGAGTCGTCAATAACATGGTACAAAATAACTACAACTTTATTAATACATTTGTCGTGCAAAATACGACAACCTATATACTATGAGTTTAAATACAAATATTGTCTTCTAGACAATATCCACACTCAAATAAATCCTCATTATTGATACAGTATTTACAGAATAGTGAGGACTACTAAAAGCATTTATCTAGAACCATCACTCCACACCCCGAACTAGTTCTCGCTATAATCTCGCCTCGAGAAAAAAAATGGAACAAAAGGAAAGGGTGAGCTCAACTAGCCGAAGAAAGAATGTTATGACTAAGATAATGTACAACAAATTATCGTTAGTCTTCAACGAGGAAAAATCGATAGAATACAATGAAACAACAAGATTCGAGATCAATATTCGCGAATGAAATAATAATTCATAGAAGAGTTACGTAGAGAATGAAATCTACTATAATCTATGAATTTAACAGTCCATCATCAATATTTTATCCCTGTAACATCAATCAATATTCATCTCAAATCAAATATTCATCTTTGCACTACAGGCCAAAGATATTCATAAGTCGGTCATGTTCATCTCAACACCTGTTCATCTTTGCACTAAAGGCCAAAGATATTCATCAGTCGGTCATGTTTATCTCAACACCTGTTCATCTTTGCACTACGGGCCAAAGATATTCATAAGAAAATCAACCTTCTTTACAAGCCAAAGATATTCAGTAACATCATCATTTAGGGGTGAGGATGATGAAAATAATTTTAAAAAAAAGCGAATCCGATTGAAACAAAAGAATAAGTATTATGGATTCGTACTTTAAACAATCCGAAAGTTCAAAAATACTTCATAAATAATCATCATCAAGTAAAATTCAAGAATGATCAAAACATGGATACAATCAAAGCTAGTATCCATAATAGATATTTTAGACGAAAAGGAAAAATTTAATTTTACGTGAATAGTCTTGAGATATCGTGAATAGTGCCGTATATACGTGAATATAACTCGACACCAAAAGATAGAAATTTCACAAAAAATATCATCATGCTTCATGAATAGTACTCGTGAATAGTAACTCATGAATAGTAACTCATGAATAGTAACTCGTGAATAGTAACTCATGAATAGTAATCCCGACATGAAAAAGTTCCAAATTTGATAAAAATTTTCAACCAATATTTCGGCATAATGATATTGAAGAAATAATATCATTTACGAATAAAATAACATCCATTACCTCGAAAGACAGTACTTCTAGTTGAAACACCGGATATAGGCTATGACTTGAACTTGCACCGTATATCAACACTCAAAGTATACTCACAAGAATACGCTCAAAATATCGAGAGAGAAATAGAGGGTTTCTGGTGTGATTTTCAATTCTAACCTAAGCTCCCTATTTATAGGAAAATGCTTAGAACACCAAAGTAGAAAATTGAATATAATAATATTATTTATAAACAAAATTCCTTAGCCCACCTTTGAAATCGATTTCAAAGCCATAAGCACATGTTAAATGAGGTTCACAAACTCACCAAAAACGTTTTTCTCAAAATAATTAATTAAAACTCCCAAAAATCAATTATTTCGAAACTCTGAAACTTCAATAATTCATAATAAATAGCCCTTTTATCAGAAAATTTGAATCTAGCGAGTTTTTATAGGAAATTCAATTCTCTACAACTTTACAGAAGAAGTTTTTCCAAATTCCAAACAGAAATTGACCGAAATCCACAAACGAACGATTTTACAGGCTATAATCAAATTTCAGTCAAGAAATGGGGTCCAACGACACACAAAACATGTGTTAATCATTTAATGCAACAAAAATACTCTTCCACCTCTAATACTCATATATCTCACATTCATTGTAAAAATATCACCATTAATATATTATTAAAATAATATATTTAAATAAATTATTTTATCAGAAAAAGATAAAATATTAATTTTCAACAATTGTCACATTAAAAATTTTCTCCATCTATATATCCTCATAAAATCAATATTTTCTCATCATATAAATCAATAATTAATTATTCACAAATAATATTTGAGAATCACATTACTTAACAACTGTGACGGTTCCGGAAAGTGGGGGCTTTCAATAAGGATCTCTCTTTCTTTGTAGCATGATTAGATGACCAAACCTCTCCTAGGCAGAACTTTCTAGACATTGCCAATAATGTTATCTAATAATATTATTCGGATAATATGAATTATTGTTAGATAATAGAAAATACTGTGCAGTGACAATTATTAAAACAACAGTAATATAAAATATCAACACAACAATTATTGAATCAATAAAATAAAATACTGAACAGTAATTACCGTAACAATTATTGAGTAGTGCCTTCTTACGTAAGAATCAATAATTGGTGTAATACTGCAGTGTCTTCTTGTGATTTAACCACTTTGGGTATTCAATCAAGATTAATTAGCAGTAACAACTGTAGATTATTTTTTAAACAACTTATTCTCATCGTTTTTCTTTCCTCCAATCGCTTTTTCCGCTATGGGGCCACATTAAGGTTGCGCCGTCGTTAACGAATATTCTCGATAAAGCATTCGAATATTCCACGACCAAACGAATATTCCCAAACAACAATGAATATTTTATAACCACATGCTTATTTAAAATATTTAGCAAGATTTTACCCATAACTTTCCACATTAATCAAATCAACCCTTACTATTTTAACATAATAAATAAAGGAAATTCCATTTATTTAAAAAAAAATTAAGGGTCTTACATCTTCTACGACATAGGTGGGTATGTACCCTAATTTGAGGGCTAAATTTCATTAGAAGGGAGGTTGTAAGACCCCAACTTTTATAAATAAAGATGAATTTTCTATAAATATTATTTTTGAATATTATGGAGTAAATTTGATATAATGTTATAGTTGTGGGTAATATTTATAAATTTTGCAAAGTCATGAAGTTGTTATATAATATTCGATTGGTGGGAATATTCATTTTAACGAGGAATATTCGTATAACGCAAGACAATCATTGGTGTGACCCCACAACGGAATTATTGTAGGATCGAGAAAACAACAAAAATACTTTTATGAAAATAACAGTGGAAGAAGTTTTACCGTTAACTATATGAAACACCGGTGTTAAAAGTACGATAATACTACGTGGTTGTATAATAGCACACGATATTGATTATTGATGCTTACGTGAGAAGTCACTCAGTTTTGTTCAATTATTGCTACAGTAATTGTCGCATAGTATCTCACGTTATTTGATTCAATTATTGTCAATATTATATATATTATTAAATCAATAATTGAGACGACAAAGTTATTAATATTATTATTTGCAATATTAAAGATGTCTAGAAGTTCTGTCAAGGAGAGGTTTGGTCACCTAATTGCGCGCCAATATGGAGAAATCCTTATTGGAAAGCCCCCTCTTTCTTGGAAACGACCTGGTCGATTAATATTGTGAATTATGATAATGGTGATAAAGTTTGTTTTATTATTTTTATAAATATAATAAAATAGAAAACTTTTTATATAAAACAAAATACTTTTATAATAAAAGTATTCTGTTTTATTAGAGTATAAATAGAATATATTATATTCTATTATGCATAGTGTTTGCATAGTGCCTGCATAGTGTTTGCATAGTAAAATCTTTTTATATAAAAATGAATACTTTTATAAAGTTATTTATTTTATTAGACTATAAATAGAATATATTATATTCTATTATGCATAGTATTATTTGCATAGTAAAATCTTTTTATATAAAATAGAATACTTTTATAAAGTTATTTGTTTTATTAGATTTTAAATAATATATATATATATATTTTATAAATAGAATATATTATATTTTATTGCATAGTATCCTTTCTATTTTCCTATAAATAGGATGCTTAGTTAGAATTGAAAACACACCGTAAGTTCGGAGAATTCTTCTTCTATAATCTTGAAGCGTATTTCTTTAAAGTTTAAGAAAGCTTTTTGGCGTAGTGCAAGTTTTCTTCAAGTATATTCGCTTCTACCCGTCGTAGAGTACTCTTCTTTATAAGGTAAAGGATATTATTTCTTTCTTATTCATGAAGAGAACTTCATTATTCCATTCTTTATTATTACGTTGAATAACTCAGATATGTGAGCTACCCTATACTTGGTGAAATTCTTACATTAATCCATTCTTTATCATTATGTTGGAATAACACATACATCCAAATACCGCATACATGGTGAAATTCTTACATTATTCCATTATTTATTATTACATTGGAACATCACATCATATGCGTTTAAGCATGACACTGGTTCTATTATTTATTATTACATTGGAATATCCTTTACAATGCGTTTACACATGACTGGTTCCATTATTTATTATTACATTTGGAACATCCCATGCATGCGTTTACGCATGACCCGTTAGATTATTTATTATTCTGTTGGAATAACTTGGTATGCGGTCTATCGCATGCCCGGTGATTTCTTTTGTTATTCCATTCTTTATTATTATACCGGTTGGTTAAAGTTTTGACTTCTATACTCCATGAAATTAGTGGAATATCCTTGATATTTGCGCTTCATCCAGTATCTTTTCATGGAAATAGAGCATTCTTGAATTTTACTCTACAAAGCAGTATCATGTTGACAATTTGGATTTTATTGAATTCTAGATAAATTAATTCTTGAACTAGTTTTATTGAATTCTTATATCATTGTCATCATCCTCATGTTTATATTATGTTGAAAGTCATCCGTGGCCTGTTGTGTATAGATGGACTTGGTATGATTATGACAAGGAATTATTTAAGTATAATCATAATAGTAATGTTACAAATGATGTGGTAAAAGTCATCATTGACCCGTAGTGCATTGATGGACGATTGTTGGCATGATCATGACCATTGATGAATAATACGAATATCCTTGGCCCGTAGTGCATGGATAATTTGTGGTTGTAATACTAATGAATATCCTTGGCCGTAGTAGTGCGAGGATGAGGTGGATTATTTATTAAAGTCGAGTCCCAATGATAAAAGTGATGAAAAACCTTTTAAATCATAAAAGATAGTAGATTTTATTCTCTGTTTGACTCTTTTAATGGATTTGCTTGTTCATTTTGTAGTTAAACTTGATGTTTGTTATATTGTATCGGTTTAACCTTTGTTGAAGGCTAACGATAATTTATTCGCATTATCTTAGTCATAATATTTCTTCTTGGGCTAGTTGAGCTCACCCTTTTACTTTCATTATTCTCTTGTGAAATTAGAGCGTAGCGAGGGACTAGTCGGGGAGCGGAGAGTGACGGTCCAGATGATAGAATTAGTAGTCCTCACTATTCTATGAAATAGTGTGATAATAAATGTATTGAGAACTTATTTTGAGTTTGAATACTGTCTAGAAGACAGTATTTGTATTCTGTAACATGTATTTGGCGACTCAGAATAGGTGATGTATACCTATTTTGGGGGCGTCACACTATTCTATGAAATAGTGTGATAATAATGGTAATGAGGATTCTATTTGAGTTTGGATATTGTCTACGAGACAATATTCGTGTTAAAACTCTCAACTATGTTTTGTCGTATTTTACACGATAGTTGTATAATTAAGTTGTATTTGATCTCTGTACCATGTATTTGGTGACTCAGAATGGGTGATGTATACCTATTTTGGGGGCATCACACATGTCTCCTCAATTTCTTATCCTTAACAGGGGATTTGACCACTACCTTTTTCCCCTGCTTTGGGGACTTTACCACACTAGCCTTCACCTTCACATATTTCTTCACATTCTTAACATAATAATCATCCCTAATTCTTTTCCTCTTCCCATCATTCTTCTTATCAACCATTCCCTCAACATTCTTCCTCGTAGAAACCATCTTATACAAAATCGGAAGAAATCGCAAAGGGCGAAAACCAGTAAAGAAGCATACCAACACCAGCGACAAACAGAAAATAGGAAAGACGAAACGCCGACGCACTACCAGAGGGAACGTACCACAACACACTGAACTACCAGAGGGAACGACGACGCACTACCTGAAGGAATGACAGACTGAACTTAGAAGAAAAGAAGTTTAGTTACAATGTTCCCAAATTATAAAATAAGATTTTCCAATTGAAAGAGAGAGAAATGTCAAATGGTATATACATGCAATTAAAATTAATACACATTATGCACAAAAACCAGGAACAATTATATATTTGAAAAACTGATTTACCACATCAGCATCTCATTAAAATACTCAACTAAATTAAAGGAAAACCAAATTCACTAATTGTGTAAATAAAATATTTAAAATGCGTTAATTTTGTAAATATTTTAGGGATGCACTTTTGTTGTAATTATTTTAAAATTTGTACTAAAAAGTGTAAATATCCCAACAATTTAAAACAAGTCCAAACCAAAATAGGCGAATAAGCCCAAACTAAAATAGGAAAAGAAGATTTGAAGAAGCCCAAACCAAAATAGGAAGAGAGAAGATTTGAAGATGCACAAACTAAAATAGAAAAAGAAAAAAAGATTTGAAGAAGCTCAAATATGGTTCAGTGGTGATGGATGACCTATGGCCATCTTTTTCACATGGGTTTGTACTTAGCTAAAATGTAGCAACCTAAATAAGGAACCAAAGAGGAGAGAAAGTGGTTGTGAATGTAGATCAATTCCAACTTCCCATGGGGAGAGAAAATGGCGGTGCACATACTTCCTAAAGAAATGGACAAATATTTTATTATTACACTGAAGCACAAAGATGCTCATGTATAAATATTGATTTATATATTCGATTTATACTTAATAGCATATCGAGTATATGAAAATAGCTCATGGATAGTATTTGCAGGTGTTTCACCTGTCACATTGTATAATCTACATTCACGGATTCTTATACTGGTAGTCGAAACTTTGTTGATAAATGAGGAATTTCGATAAATAAACTATCATTAATTGAATTGGAACAATGTTCCAGTTGAGGAAAATCATAAAGGATTACTAGAGCCCTCCTAATCTTGTTCTAGATGTTGTGGGAAATTTTTTGATTTTATGTGATGTTAGATAAGACACTGATATTGATCTCCAAGAGTGTGATCTCCAAGATGTTCAATCCCGAAGAAAGCATCCAAGGTCAAAGATGAGTTTGTAGGAATACAAAACCTATGGGAAAAATATCAAATATACTCCCCATTACAAATCTAGGTGATTCAACTTTTACATTACTTAATAAATTTGAATTGGATGCCTACGGATGCAGTCCGTTTGGTCATCGTTGTCATACGCCCACCACTGATCTCGAAGAAAAAATTAGTGGAATTGGAGTATGAAGATGGAGGGAGAATGACGAACGATCGAAAGACACAGGAGGCTTTGGCCGAAAAAGCACGAAAGCCTAATGCCATAAAGACCCAGGCCGAAAAGATAAAGATTTAGGCCAAAAAGAGGCAAATGGCCCAACAAAATAGGGGCATACAAGAAAGGACTGAGAGCACGAAAGGTTGTTGACAAGGTAACGAGATAGTATACATTATTATTTCTTTTATGTGTAGTTTTTTGTGGTTTTATCTATGAAATGTTTACGACACTATGAACATAGTGTATACTTTTTATGAATTGAGTTTTATGATATAGGCGAAGCGCATTGGGTCGCATCGAAGTGAGGCGCACATTTAGAATTGGCAATGACTTATTTTAAAATGACTTATAAGTTAAAATTTACAATTAATTATAAGCTATTTTCAATTATGACTTATAATCAAAAGGGTTTGACACTAATTTGACTAATAAGTTAAAAATTAAATTAAAACTAATTATGAAGGTATTTGGCTGATAATGATTTATAAGGTAAATAAATTTAAAAGATTACTAAAATGGACATTAATAAAAAAAATATATGTTGATTAAACATTTTATCATACAAATTAGGGTTGAAAATCATTTCGTGTTAGGAAAATTAGTGTCGTGTCAATTCATAAGTATTATACTAAATAGGTGAATACTAACCCTTCCTATTTATTTAACCGTGTCAAGATGTTCAACACTAATACTAACCTATTTATTAATATTGTCTGTATTCCACTAGAAGTATGAACCAGCAACTTCGACTATCATGTTAGTACAATCAAAGGTTTTATCACCTCTAGATTTCAGTTCTGATTCATGTTCATCCAACCAAGTTTTTCCATGATAGATCCATGTCGTATAACCCTGCTTGAACTCATACGCAAATAAGTCGCACATGACATCACTCATTTCCTTCCACATTTCATTCACACACCTCTTACAAGGACATCTGATCTCATCGCCGCTGACTTGCTCAAACGTGAAGTTGAGAAACTGTTCAACCCCACTACTGTGATGCCCCCAAATTCGGGTATCTTCCAACCCGACAGATGGTGCAACACGGTGCTACAGTTCACAGAAATATTCAATTGAAATGCCTTAAAAGAACGAATATGTCTTATATATATTCAAAATAATATTAACATTCCCTCAAGTTCTTTATAACCGGTACTTTTGTCTTTGTCATAAGATATAATATTATCATTACAAAATCTATACTATTAAATAAGTAATCTACGGGTTCGCCTTAGCCTTCCCTTTATCCTTGCCGGATCCATCGGTCCGTTCGATCTTAGCTGCATTCATATGGTTTAAGCAAGAGTGAGCCTAACGAGCTCAGCAAGTACAATAATTATAGTAAAATAGCATGCTTGAAACATAGGAATAATATATCTTCAATAACTGAATAATAGTTACGAAGTACTAGCGATAATTCAAAATAGCACCTCTTCTCATTCAAAACGTTTTACAACAACAATATTCAGTAAAACATTAATTCCGATCCAAGACCATGAGCATTTCATAAGTACTTTGAAAAGGACATCCCGGCACGAAGTCCGTAAGTCTGGCATAGCTTACAAGCACGTCTAGGTGATCAGCCTATAGTACTCTATGTTAATTAACACTACATTCATTAAACGTGTATACGTTTAAGTTGTAGCATCCTCACGTGCCTGTCGTTTGACGACAAAACAATTTAGCATACTCAGTCTCCATTTGAAAACCACGCAATATTAGTTTGGTAAATCCTTGTCAATACTTAAAAGATTATAAACATATCATAAGTCTAGCCGAAAGAATTGGCATCGACTTATTCAGACATTAACTCATGCGTAAGAATACATGAATCACAAAGCTTGTCCAGATTGAACTGAAACAAGGGTTAGAATACTTGCCTTTAGCGTCTGCTTACAGATATAACACGTGCACTTTAAATCCTTAAGTCTCTACAGTAGATGATAACATCACATAGCATATTAGGTCATGAATAAGCATACATGTTTTCCTAAAGAATCTTACCCTTCTTCTCAATCTAATTATGCATTAGATTTTTTATTATTGGTTCCGACTTTTCGTTATGTCATCCTTAGGTTTATATGCAATTGACTTTCTTTAACCCTAAGTGATAATACTTAAGGCGTAAATATGTCTCCATAATGTTACATTAAGATCCTTAATTAAGTGTTCATCAATTACCATTTAGGCTCAACATAAAAACATTCTTTACTATCTAAGTTTTAAAATCAAGATGCGATGCATACGGCTATTCCTCATCAGGTGCCTCATTGCGGCGTCACACATGGGCTAAGAAAGACCAGGACTCGTATTTGCATGAGTCCCTTCATTACGCGTCGTAGCTATGATCTGAGAGTCTCCGATGAGGTTATGGCCATTTTGGCACTGCGACGCCGACTATTTGGCTTGGAGTCGCATCGCGGCGCGGACTCTGTGCCACAGATAATTTTGACAAAATTTTCAACTTGTTAGATTCTCAGACTCGTAACTTCTTCGTTATAAGTCGGAATTGGCTCGTTCAAGAGCCTACGGTTCACAAATCACATACTCTACATGTTCATGCAAGAATTTTATCTATTTAACTTCGTTTACTAAAAATTCACCTATTAGTCTATTTTTAACGGAAACGATAAACGTTCGTGAACGTTCAGCGCTCGTTTCTTCGTTCTAGGTCAGAATCCGGTCATTTTCGAGACCGCAACTCTATAATGCCGATTAAGACTTGTCTCCATCGAAAAACAATGTTTTCGAGTTCAAACAGAAAATTCAACTTTGATTCCGAGAATTTCACGAATTCGACGATTTTTATCCAATCTTGTGAATTTCGGCAAAACTTCATTACTAACGATTTGATCATCATTCCAAATGGATTCATTTCATTAACTAAACATCTCAACCTATATATTACAATAACTTATATTCAAATTAGGTTATGGCTTATTTCTTATAAGTTCATAACTTAACAATTTCTTAAATACAAGATTTTCATTCCCTTATAACTTATTCTTGAATTAAGTCCTTTATACAACATTCTTGTATCTTATGAATCATACTAACTCTTTTAAGGTAACAAATGACAAGTTCATCATTTTCTTAAGTTTATAGCTTATTTAGGTTTGAATTGCTTATTCCTTACTTATTCGGCTTAAGTCCATTGATTAACTATCTTGATAAGTTATTAACATACATGATCATCACTTCTCTATCAAACTATCATGGTAGAGATAGAAGAATATAGAACAAGAGTCTTACCCTTGATGAACTAGTTCTTCTTCTTCTTAACCCAAATAAGGAAGTTTGGCTTACAAGTGCTTATTCTCTCTAACAAATAAGTTGCTTTGTAAAGGAAAATGTGTTGGCTAAATTTGAACAATTAAACAAAGAATCCAAGCTTGGTATTTATAGACTTCCCAAAGTTAGGGCAATTAGGTCATTAGGACATCCACCTCCTTAATAACCTCCTTACTATTCCTAACTTAAGCCCTAAGTAATTTTGCTAGTCACTCATCTTTCTTGTCCACCACATAAAGTTCTTGGTCATCAATTCACCCATGGGTTGCCCCATGGATCAAACCTTACCCATTGGATCATTAATTGGGCTTAGCGTTAATTAGTTTAACTTATACTTTGGGCTTATCTTTAATTTACTATAGCTTCATATTAACCAACTCTTGGGCTAAACATTACTACCTTTTGGGCTTTTCCCTTAATACTTAATGGACTTGCACTTCATACAAGATCCACTCTTCTATTTCATTAGATTTTTAAATCTTAACGTTCTTAATTATTAAGTTCGCATGCGAAATATTGTGTTTTCCATAATTGAATTATTATTACTTAATCCATCTCACATTTATATTATAATGTTACGTATTTCTCGGAAGTTCAAAAATAATTCCTGAGCGGTATACGATGAATAGTGTTTTTCAGAAAATTTCTCAGAAAACTTTTATTTTCGTCTTGGAAATTCAAACACTTTAATTCCTTCACGTAGTTAAAATACTACGATGTTTCGACCTTTCTAGGTTATAGAACGACGTACATCTTATTAACAGATAATAATACGAAATAATATTATTTTATTCATTATTTAATTCTTTCAAGTATTTTACAAAGGATCCGAATTTCTTGGTCGTTACATTCTTCCCCCCTTATAAAGATTTTGTCCCCAGAATCTCGCCTTACATTACACAAACAAATGAGGGTACTCCTTTATCTTTTCTTCCAATTCCCACGTTGCTTCTTCGACATCGTGGTTCTTCCATAACACCTTTACCAACGATATGAACTTGTTTCACAGAACTTGCTCTTTTCTATCGATGATTTGAATTGGCATCTCTTCGTATGTTAAGTCCTTCTCGAGTTGAATAGGCTCAAACTCTATTACGTGTTTATAATCTGGTTTGTAAGGACGTAACACTGATACATGAAATACGTTATGTATTCGTTCTATGTCTGGAGGTAACTCTACCATATACGCTACCTCACCTACCCATTTTAGTACCTCAAAAGGTCCTATAAACCTTGGGCTTAGTTTCCCCTTCTTTCCAGAGCGTGTCTTTCCTTTCCAGGGAGATACCTTTAGAAATACGTATGAGCCTACCTCAAACTCCTTATTTTCTAGATGTAAGTCTGCGTACTTCTTCTGTCTATCTTGAGCTACTACGAGACACATTCGTATCAACTTCACTACATCTACTGTTTGTTGCACCAATTCTGGTCCTAGCATTCGATGTTCTCCCACTTCATCCCTATACAATGGTGTTCTGCATTTCCTTCCATACAAGGCTTCATAAGGCGGCATACCTATGCTTGCATGATAACTGTTATTATACGCAAACTCTACTAATGGTAGATGATCATCCCAACTACCCTTGAAATCCATGACGCAAGATCTTAACATATCTTCTAACGTCTGAATTATTCTCTCGCTTTGCCCATCAGTTTATGGATGATATGTCGTACTTATCTTCAACTGCGTCCCCAACTGCTCTTGCAGACTTCTCCAAAAGTTTGACGTGAATCGTGGGTCACGATCTGACACAATCAAAACTGGTGCTCCATGTCTGGAAATAATTTCCTTAACATAAAGTTTCGTTAATTGATCTAAGTTATACTTGACCCAAATTGGCAAAAAGTGAGCTGACTTTGTCAACCGGTCCACTATCACCCAAATCGCGTCATACCCTTTCTGAGTAATCGGAAGTCCCACCACAAAGTCTATCGTGATATGCTCCCACTTCCACTCCGGAATCTCCAATGACTGTAACAAGCCACTTGGTCGTTGATGTTCGGCCTTAACTTTCTGACAAGTCAAGCACCTACTCACATACTCGGCTATTTCTCTCTTCATGTTCGGCCACCAAAAACTCTGTCGAAGGTCTTGATACATCTTAGTGCTACCAGGATGAATCGAGTACCTCGAACTGTGAGCCTCTTATAACACTTTCTCCTTTAATTCCGTCTCATTCGGAACCCAAATTCTTCCTTCAAATCTTAATAATCCCTCATTATCAAGACTAAACTTAATATCTTTTTCATTGGTCAACCGCTTCTTCATCTGGTCACACTCATCAGTTTTGAGTTGTACTTCCTTGACTCTCTCTACGATGGTAGATTGGATCTTCATCGCAAATAGTCTCTGATCTGCTTCACTTGGCGATTTCACCTCTATCTCCATCCTAGCCATCTCTGTTATTAACTCAGTTTGAGCCATTAACATAGACAACTTTTCCCGACCCTTTCTACTTAAGGCGTCACCAACTACATTGGCTTTTTCAGGGTGATACAGGATTTCATAGTCATAATCCTTTATCAACTCCAGCTATCTCCTCTGCCTCATATTTAACTCTTTATGTGTGAAGATATATTTTAGACTCTTGTGGTCCGTGTATATCTCACATTTTTCTTCGTAAAGATTATGTCGCCATATCTTTAAGGCAAACACTACCGCGGCCAGTTCCAGGTCATGAGTAGGGTAAACTTTCTCATAATCCTTCAACTGCCGTGAAGCATACGCAATGACCTTGCCATGCTGCATGAGCACGCAACCCAGTCCTTTATGCGAAGCATCGCTATATACTACAAAATTTCCTGTGTCATCGGGTAATGACAAGACAGGCGCTTCACTTAATCTTTTCTTCAATTCTTGAAAACTGTCCTCGCATTTCTCAGTACATACGTACTTCACTGTCTTCCTTGTCAAGTTAGTCAACGGAGTTGCTATCTTCGAAAAATCCTGAATGAATCTTCGATAGTAACCCGCTAACCCTAGGAAAATCCGCACCTCAGTCGGCATTTTTGGTTTCTCCCAATTCATCACGGCTTCCACCTTCGCTGGATCTACTGAAATCCCTTCATGGTCAATGACATGACCTAAAAATGGTACCCTCTCTAACCAAAATTCAAACTTAGTGAACTTCGCGTATAACTTCTCCTTTCTTAGTGTCTCCAACACTATTCTTAGGTGTTCAGCATGATCTTCTGGCATCTTAGAATAGACTAAAATATCATCGATAAACACCACAACGAACTTGTCCAAATATTGTTTGAACACTCTGTTCATCATATCCATAAATGCAGCTGGTGCATTAGTCAACCCAAATGACATCACCAGAAACTTGTAATGACCATAACGAGTTCTGAATGCTGTCTTTGGTACGTCTTCATTTCTAACCTTGAACTGATGATACCTCATCCTTAAATCTATTTTAGAAAAATACTTTGCCCCTTTCAACTGATCAAAAAGATCATTGATCTTGGGCAATGGGTACTTATTCTTTATTATTAATTTGTTTAACTCACGATAGTCGATATACAGTCTTAACGATCCATCCTTCTTTTTGAAAAATAGTACTGGTGCTCCCCATGGTGAAACACTCAGTTGTATGTACTTTCTATCCAATAGTTCCTGCAATTGTATCATCAACTCCTTCATCTCCACTGGCGCCATACGATACGGTGCCCTGGAAACTGGTGCCGCTCCTGGCACAATGTCTATTACGAACTCGGTCTCCCTATCCGGCGGAAGACCCGTCAATTAACTTGGAAATACATCCATGAATTCACTCTCTATAGGTATTTGTTCTATGGTCGCTCCCACTCTCTGGGTATCAACAACATGGCACAAATAACCTACACACTCTTTTCTTAATAGTTTCCTAGTTTGTGTCATGGTAAGACAACACGAACGTCCTGGCGATTTATTACCATAAAATACTATTTGAGGTTGTTTTAACGTTCTCATATTTATGCATTTCTTTTGACAATCTATAATTGCCCCATGGTTCACCAACCAATCCATTCCGAGAATTACGTCGAATTCTCCTATCTTTATTGGGATCAGATCTACCGATAATTTACAACCCCGTATGTTTACACAACAACTCCTATGAATATTTTTGACAAGATATTACCTCTTCGTTTGCTACCTTAATATTTAAAGGTATAGGCAACTTTCGGGAAGTAATCCTAATCGTCTAGCAAAATCACATGCGATAAATAAGCAGGTAGCACTTAATCAAAGCAAGACGTATGCATTTAGATCGTTGATCAGAATATATAATACCTGCGACTACGTCCCCTGAGGCCATCGCATCTTGGACGGTCATGTTAAAAGTACGGGCCATCGGTCTACCCGGCTGCGTTGGACCCCAATAGTTAACTTACCACTATTGGCGCCCTTATTCCCATTCGTCCCCTTCTTCGAGCAGTTCTTTGCCATGTGGTCAGTTGACCCACACACAAAGCATCTGTGGTTCTTCTTCGAACTCGGACAGTTAGGCGCAATGTGCCCCTCCTGTCCACAATTGTAACACATGGCCTTACCCTTGAGACAGACTCCTAAATGAGTTTTCCCACAGGTCTTGCAGACCTCCATCCTCTTCTTCAGGTCCCTTAGTTTCACTCCGGTATTCCCAGAGCTAATCACCTTCCGTTTGTACCCTTCGTCACTCCCGCTGGCTCCCTCGATCTTCACTCCCCCGTCTACTTTCCCCTTATTCTTCTTGTCTTTGTGGTACTGGCTCAATGCCTCACCACCTTCGACGATTATCGCCTTCTCTAATATGATTCCAAAGGAAGTACTTTGGAACACCGATATGCGATTATAGAGCCAGGGTTTCAAGCCCTGCTCGAACCATCGCGTGGAGCGAACCTCGCCAGTTCATTAAACTTGGCAGCGTATTGGGGAACTGTCATGTCCCCTTCCTTTAATTCCAGAAACCGCATCTCCATACTTCCTTGCATTCTCGTGGGAAAGAAATTCTAGAAAAATATCTCTTTGAACCTCGCCCACGTTAGACCCTCTATCCTGGCCCTAGCTTGATTGGACTCCCACTAAAAGTTGGCCTCTCCCTTCATCATGTAGGTTGCAAAGGCAACCTTCTGGGCCTCGTCGACATTTGCTATCACAAATGCCTTCTCGATTTCCTTCACCCACGTTTGGGCTTCGATAGGGTCCGTAGTTCCTTTGAACTCCGACGGACCCACGCTTTTAAAATCTATAAATGTAGTAGCTTGTGCTACACCAGGATTTACGGGGAGGTTAGCCCCAGTTCTATTAAACGCTGCGGTTAAAAGATTTACAAACACTTGCATGGGGTTAACCGGAGCTCCCTCCGATTGATTTGTGTTAGCGCCTTGATTATGTGGTACTCTTCTTGACGACATTTTGCTGTTACAATAAACAACATATTTCGTTATTATTCATTTGCTGTTAATTATTTTTCAATTTGTAAACAATAACTCAAACATTCATTACTTAACATATTCCGAAAAAAACTTATATTGATTCATTGTAGTATAACACTACATCAGTTACATTACACAGCCTAAGCTGATTACATTACTTTCCCGCAATTGCTTTTCAAAAATTGGGATTTACAAAAGACTACCCTTTGTTATACAAAAGAGGGTTTTACATCACTACTAGATACAAAATATTTACATATCTAAACTACTCTAGCCACTACTAGATCAGTTACTAATAGTGTAACGACCCCAAAATAGGTCCATTCCATCCAACCCATTCTGAGTCGCCAAATACATGGTACAGAAAACAACTACAACTTTATTACAACAATTGTCTTGCAAAATACAACAACACATATGTTGTGAGTTTGGATTCAAATATATATCAACTGTGACTCATGTCCCAACCGTGGACAGCAGCTTATAATGACACCTTACATAAAGGTATAGTCGAAAATTGTTTTAAAATTAGAATCTTTGGGAAGTGCTCAAGGAAACCTTCGTATATGGGAGGCCATGCATTATAGGTTATGATAGATATCATATGGCCCACGTAATTATCCTTGGTTGACCCAATAGACCCCAAAGAAAAATGAGAAGATTACTATCATATTCTTCCCAATGGTGAGTCTTCTCTTGACATATCATTATCTCCACTGTCTCTAATTGGGTATTATACTCCAAACAAACACCAAGATTATATAGGTAGTGCTGGTAGATATACTCAGCAAGTGGATGAGCACAATCCTGTCTTATGATGACTCGAGGTTGTATGTCATTAAACATCTTGTATAATAGTGACAAAACACCCTTCCAAAGTTGAATTCACCTCACCCTCAACATCTATAGACCACCGTTCTATTCCCTTGTTATTCCCCGCTTGTCCCAGCTACACTTTTATTACCTGAAAGGAATTGTGAAGCAAAACGGTGAGCACAACTAGCTCAGTAAAAATATCATGACTAAAGATAAATAAATTATCAATAGACTTCAACAGTAATAAATCAGAGATTTAGAACATATGGTAGATGATAAAACTTTTCAACCATAGTTGCAGCGGAACGAACAATCCATTAGAAGAGTCAAATAGACTATAAAGTCTATTATCTTCTCTATGTTAAAAGTCCACCAACAATGTTTTATCCCTGTGACACCAATCAACAATTCCTGTCCACAATCACATGTATAACTCATAATCGTAATTATAGTTCTAAATTCCTTTTCTCATTCAGGACGAAGATAATTTTCATCACTTGTCTTTACCTGAAACATCAATGATCATGGTTATACCAAATCACAGTTCCTGTTCATAATCATACTAATAAATTTATCTTTGCACTACGGGCCAAAGATATTCATCAACAGTTTATCTTTGCACTACAGGCCAAAGATATTCATCAACAATTCATCTTTGCACTACATGCCAAAGATATTCCTCAACAGTTCATATTTGTATTATAGGCCAAATATATTAATATCTCAAAGAAATATATAATCATTTCAGAATTTATATAAACAATAATTATAACCATGTTGATCAATTCACCTTTGCACTTAAGCTAAAGATATTCAATTATAAATTCAATGGTCATTATCATACCAGTCACAATTCAACTTTTTCCTACTGGCCAAAGAGAACCCTAGTCACGATCATACCAATAATCTATCCATCTTTACACTCAAGTCAAAGAGAAATATCATCATTAGGGTTATAAGAATGTTAAATATGATAATAAAAATAATATAATCAATATATATATTTAATCTTAAGAGTAAGATTCATAAATCAATGATCTCATAACACCTTAATCAAAATGTTATAAATCACTTAATAATCTCATAATCTAATATTATTAATACTACCACAATATTTTAATCATTTTTTAAACTTATAAACAATTTATTTTAATTGTTTACACTTTACTAATAAATGCATTTAATCATCTTAAAATGCCAAACTCATAAGATCTCATCACCAATAACCAAAACCCTCATCAAAAATCTGCATATACCTCATATATGATTTTCAAGCTATAAAATCATATTTTCTAATTTTCTTACTTCACAAAACATATTTAATTCATTTACTCATAACTAGAACATTTTCATGAAAAATATCAAATCCATTCCAAAAATATTTATTTTCTGGGATTTAGCATAATATAGTTCCATATTGAACATATATTTTTCTCAGAATTTTTAAAATTCATTTACTATTTTTCACATGGCCAAAACCACCGAATATTCATACATTTATCATAAATTGTACTTTTATCCAAAAATTCTGAAATTTACACGGTATACTGATATTATATAGATGTACTCCCAATAAAAATTTCATCAATTTTGGAGTTAATCACAAGGAGTTATAAGAGTTTTCTTTTAAAATAGTCTTTCCTCATAAAATTCATAACTCTTAATCTATACATCCAAAAATCGCCATTTTTGGACACAATCTACAAAACTCATCAAAATATCATTTCAAATTTTTCCAGAATTTTTTAAGATTCAAAAGAATTTCGAAATAATAACCCTTAAAATCCCTTATTATCCCTTACCTCAAAAGAGCAGTACTTACATTTGGAATAACTTATTTGAAACGAACTTGCAAGTATAGAAATACTCAAAGTATACTCAAAATACTCACAAGAATACGCTCGATAATATAGAAAGAGAAAACTTCAATTTCTGGTGCGATTTTCAATTATAACCTAAACACCCTATTTATAGGAAATTACTTAGAACACCAAAGCAGAAAAATTTAATATAATAATAATATATATAATAAATCTTCTACGCACACTTGAAATCTGATTTCAGTTCAATAACCACATGCCACCTTCTAGAAAAAGTAATAAAAAACGTTTTTCTAATTTAAACTTCCAAAAATCAATTATTTCGTAGCTTCGGAAATTCAATAATTCACAATAAATAGCCTTTTTGTCAGAAAATTTGAATCTTGCGAGTTTTTATAGGAAATTCAATTCTCTACAACTTTGCGAGAAAAAAGTTTTCCAAATTCCAAACATAAATTGGAATGAAATCCACAAGCGGGTGATTTTAGAAATTTATAATCAAATTTCGGTCAATAAATGGGGTCCATTGACATGTTTAACATGTTTTAAACATTTATTGCAACAAAAATACTCTTCCTCCTCAGATACTCATATATCCCACATTCGTTGTAAAAATATCACCATTATTATATTATTAAAATATAATAATATATATATTTAAATGAATTATTTCATCGAGAAAAAGATAAAATTTCAATTTTCAACAATTTTCACATTAAAATTTTCTCCATCTATATCCACATAAAATGAATATTTTTCTCATCATAAAAATCAATAATTAATTATTCACAAATAATATTATATAATCACAATATTGACAACCGAGCAGGTTCAGGAAATAGGGGGCTTTCAATAAGAATTTCTCCTTCTTGGCCTTGATTAGGTGACCAAACCTCTCCTTAGAGCGTAACTTTCTAGACATTGCCAATAATGTTATCCAATAATATTATTCGGAAAATATGAATTATTGCTCGATAATGGAAAATACCGTGTAATGACAATTTATTGAAACAACAAAGTAATATAAAATATCAATGCAAAGCAATTATTGAATCAATAAAATAAAATATTGAGCGATAATTCATCGTAACAATTATTGAGTAGTGTCTTCTTACGTAAGAATCAATAATTGGTGCAATACCGTATGCTACCGTGTTTTTAACCATCGAGTATTTTAACAAAGATTACTTGTGAATAACTACTGGCGTCATTTATAAACAACTTATATTTGTCGTTTTCTTCATCTAATCGCTTTTACATTATGGGGCCCACAAAAGATGGCAAATCATACGAATATTCCCCGACAATGAAGAATATTCCACGACCAAACGAATATTCCCCCAACAACAATGAATATTTTATAGCCACTTGCGTATTTTGTAAAATTTGCATAATTCACCCATAACTTTAAACTTTTATCAATTTAACCATTTACTGAATAATAATTATAAGAAAAAATTGAATAATTTTATTTCATAAAATTCGGGGTCTTACAAATAGTATGCCGTGCCTGCCCTGTTTCTACGGGATAACCATCTACTTGCTGCTAGAAGTCCGTATGAGAACTCCTATAGATATAGGACATTCTCCCTATCTTCTGTTTCTTGGTCTTTAGCTCCCCCTTAAGCTCAAAGACCTTCTGTTTCAGCTCATGGACCTTGTCCTTGGCCAAATTCCTCTCATCATGCTCTTGCTCCCACATGGACTCCACGTCCGTCTTATCTTCTTTTACCGCCTGGAGCTCTGCTTTCAGCTCCTTAACCTCTTGACAGTAGTGGATGTTTCTATCCAATACTGACATGAAAAATGACATCATTGACTCCCCCGGAGCCATCTCTGCTGCTATAGCTATTGGGTTGAAGGAAACCACATCCACCTCTTCCTCAAGCATGTCGTCGAACACGGACATGAGGTCTAAACTCTCTGAGTCTCCAGACTCAACCACTACTATCTCGGTTTGTCTTCGCTAGGGGGTTAAATTATGATCTCTATCGATTCACAGAGCCCTTCACCGACTACACCATGACGTCTCTATTTTCTCCTGACATCGACAACAACAGAAAAAGTTTGATTAGTACACGTCAGTAGAATAATAAAAACACATAACATATATAATGCATTTTTATAAGGTTAATTTACATCTTTTATTCTTTGACTTTTCTTAAGGTTATGACTTAAGGTTTAAATCCCCCCTTAAGTTTTATAACCTAATGCTACGATACCAACCTATGATGCCCCCAAATCCGGGTATCTTCCAACCCGACAGATGGTGTTACACGGTACTACAGTTCACACAAACATTTAATTTAAATGCCTTAAAAGAACGAATATGTCTTATATATATTCAAATAATATTAATATTCCTCAGGTTCTTTATAACCGTTACATTTGTCTTTGTCATAAGATATAATATTATCATTACAAAACCTATACTATTACATAAGTAATCTACGGGTTTGCCTTAGCCTTCCCTTTATCCTTGCCGGATCCATCGGTCCGTTCGATCTTAGCTGCATTCATATGGTTCAAGCAAGAGTGAGCCTAATGAGCTCAACAAGTACAACAATTCTAGTAAAATAGCATGCTTGAAACATAGGAATAATATATCTTCAATAATTGAACAATAGTTACGAAGTACTATTGATAATTCAAAATAGCACCTCTTTTCATTTACAACGTTTTACAACAACAATATTCAGTAAAACATTAATTCCGGTCCAAGACCATGAGCATTTCATAAGTACTTTGAAAAGGACATCCCGGCACGAAGTCCGTATGTCCGGCATAGCTTACGAGTACGTCTAGGTGATCAGCCAATAGTACTCTATGTTGATCAACACTACATTCATTAAACGTGTATACGTTTAAGTTGTGGCATCCTCACGTGCCTGTCATATGACGACAAAACAATTTAGCATACTCAGTCTCCGTTTGAAAACCACACAATATTAGTTTGGTAAATCCTTGTCAATACTTGAAAGATTATAAGCATATCATAAGTCTAGCCGAAAGAATTGGCATTGACTTCTTCAGACATTAACTCATGCGTAAGAATACATGAATCACAAAGCTTGTTCAGATTGAACTGGAACAAGGGTTAGAATACTTGCCTTTAGCGTCTGCTTACAGATATAACACGTGCACTTTAAATCCTTAAGTCTCTACAGTAGATGATAACATCACATAGCATATTAGGTCATGAATAAGCATACATGCTTTCCTAAAGAATCTTACCCTTCTTCTCAATCTAATTATACATTAGATATGTTATTATTTGTTCTGGCTTTTCTTTATGTCATCCTTATGTTTACATGCAATTGACTTTCTTTAACCCTAAGTGATCATACTTAAGGTGTAAATATGTCTCAATAATGTTACATTAAGATCCTTAATTAAGTGTTCATCAATTACCATTTAGGCTCAACATAAAAACATTATTTACTATCTAAGTTTTAAAAATTTCATGGCCACGGCTTATTCCTCTTGTCTTGGCGTTGCGGCGTCACACATAGGCTAGAAAGACCAGGACTCATGCTACGTGACGTGAGTCCCTTCGTTACGAGTCGTGCTGCGGCGTTAGTCTCTAGTAGGTTATGGCCATTTTGGTGTCTGTGCAGACCGGCTATTTGGCTTGAGTCTTGAGTGTATGCTACGCGGACTCTGTGCCACAGATAATTTTGACAGATTTTTCAACTTGTGAGATTCCTGGACTCATAACTTCTTCGTTATAAGTCCGAATTGGCTCGTTCAAGAGCCTACTGTTCATAAATCACATACTCTACGTGTTCATGTAAGAATTTTATCTATTTAACTTTGTTTACTAAAAATTCACCTATTAGTCCATTTTTAACGGAAACGATAAATGTTTGTGAACGTTCAACGCTCGTTTCTTCGTTCTAGGTCAGAATTCAATCATTTTCGAGTCCGTAACTCTATAATGCCGATTAAGACTTGTCTCCATCGAAAAACAATGTTTCCGAGTTCAAACACAAAATTCGATTTCGATTCCGAGAATTTCACGAATTCGACGATTATCGTCCAATCGTGTGAATTCCGGCAAAACTTTATTACTAACTATTTGATCATCATTCCAAATGGATTCATTTAAACATCTCAACCTATATATTACAATAACTTATATTCAAATTAGGTTATGGCTTATTTCTTATAAGTTCATAACTTAACAGTTTCTTAAATACCAGATTTTCATTCCTTCTTAAGTTCATAGCTTATTTAGGTTTGAATTGTTTATTCCTTACTTATTCGACTTAAGTCCATTGATTAACTATCTTGATAAGTTATTAACATACATAATCATCACTTCTCTATCAAACTATCATGGTAGAGATAGAAGAATATAGAACAAGAGTCTTACCCTTGATGAACTAGTTCTTCTTCTTCTTAACCCAAATAAGGAAGTTTAGCTTACAAGTCTTATTCTCTCTAACAAATAAGTTGCTTTGTAAAGGAAAATGTGTTGGCTAAATTTGAACAACTAAACAAAGAATCCAAGCTTGGTATTTATAGACTTCCCAAAGTAATTAGAGCAATTAGGTCATTAGGACATCCACCTCCGTAATAACCTCCTTACTATTCCTAACTTAAGCCCTAAGTAATCTTGTTAGTCACTCATCTTTCTTGCCCACCACATAAAGTTCTTGGTCACCAATTCACCCATGGGTTACCCCATGGATCAAACCTTACCCATTGGATCATTAATTGGGCTTAGTGTTAATTAGTTTAACTTATACTTTGGGCTTATCTTTAATTTACTATAGCTTCATATTAACCAACTCTTAGGCTAAACATTACTACCTCTTGGGCTTGTCCCTTAATACTTAATGGACTTGCACTTCATACAAGATCCACTCTTCCATTTCATTAGTTTTTTAAATCTTAACGTTCTTAATTATTAAGTCCATATGTGAAATATTGCGTTTTCCATAATTGAATTATTATTACGTAATCCATCTCACATTGATATTATAACGTTACGTATTTCTCGAAAGTTCAAAAATAATTCCCGAGCGGTATACGATGAATAGTGTTTTTCAAAAAATTTCTCGAAAAGCTTTTATTTTTGTCTTGGAAATTCAAACACTTTAATTCCCTCATGTAGTTAAAATACTACGATGTTCCGACTTTTCTAGGTTATAGAACGACGTATGTCTTATTAACAGATAATAATAACAAATAATATTATTTTATTCATTATTTAATTCTTTCAAGAATTTTACAAAGGATCCGAATTTCTTGGTCATTACAACTACGATACTCAGAGCTAAGCCCACTCCTATCAGTGGCTACCCTATGTTCCATCCAACTTCGATCAACAGACATCTTGGACAACTGTTTGCTATATATATGGAAAGTTAGACAAACACAATAGAGTCTCCAAGTTAATGTATATATGCAAGCTTATAAGTTTCCTAACTTCATCTCCCACTCTAACGGGTCAGGCTTCTATACCATTCCTGGATGTGTCGCCTCACTGATGCCAACAACTTGAACACGTCTTTAAATTTTTCAAAAATTTTGGCAGCACTTCCCCATGGTCTTCAAGTACACGAAATAGACTAACACATCATAGTCTAAATATGCACCCGAAGAACATCATGAGATATACACTGACCGAAAATTCCAAAAAATATAAAGACGTGCTCAAGTTATTAACACCGACCTAAGTGAGATCGAAACATACTGAAACATTTCAAAGCGGGGACTATTTGAGATTCACTCCTACTAAGTGAATCTCAAACGGGTTTCTAAGCTTCCTAAACTATATGAAAATATGCACATGTGAAAGTATAATGACAAAAATTTTTGACCCACCCTCGCATAGGAAAAAAACAAATAAATTAAGAATTAGAAGATCCTATACAATTTGAGGATCCTAACCAGGATAAATTGTTAGGTAAAATCCAAAAGGATTACATTAAATCTAGCAATGTATCGACATTATATTTCTCATAATCCAAAATTACCAGAAAACAAAGTGAATTTGTGTTTTAATGTCTATTAGGGTGGGTCAAAGCATGTTCTGAATTATTTAGCTTACAGTGAAGAGGGTTGACAATATAAATATAGATTATAAATTAAAAGACAATGATGATCTAATCAAAGTAAATATAAACGTAAATATGTACTGTTTTGTTTAATTATAAAATTCTTAAAATGAAAGTCAGGCTTTAGCAATAACTTGTTCCAATGAAAGCATTTTCAGAAATTCATTTTGCAATTTTAGCTTACTAATAGATTGCATTGCCCAGAACCATTTCCAGGCATGTACAGAGATGTTCATGCCCATGACTAGTTCCATGGAGAGCATGTTTCCTCCATTCTCCTTCAGTTACAAGGACTTTGAAGAGAATTGCTTGAAAAACATGGAGCTAAGCCCAGACCACACTATATCACAACCGAATTTGGTGGAAGTGTTAGTTTGAAAAACTATTTCGATTATGAGAAATATAATGTCGATGCATTGCTAGATTCAAAAAGGCTATCCAAATTTCAAAGGAACCTTTACTTTCCCCCAAATCTCCCCCGTATATATACACGTACGCATTAGATCATAGTAATTAATTACTGAAGAAAAAAAGACAAAGTTCTTCAAACGAGATTATAATCAATATATTCACCAAATTGAGCAATACCCAATTATTACCTCAAACACAGGCATACACGCAAAAATAGAAAATGGGTTCAAAATAAACAAACGATTAGATTGAAATAGATGAAAAAATTACAGTGAAAAATAATGCCCTTAATTGCATCTCTTCAATAACCCAATACACAAACCAGATTTTGAATTCAGAATGGAAAAGCCTAATTTCATACATTGGCATAAAAATTAAAAATAACCAAACAAAAATGGTCCATTACTTAGCCTTACAACACATACAAGCAACATATTAAAGTAGCAATGAGAAAAGAGAGAGATGGAGATGCACTTACAAGCACCCGATAGTCCTCCCAAATTAGCAGCAACTAGTCCATTAAACAACAAAGAAAATAAATTTTACTTCTAGACAACTACTGTAATTCAAGTATTCAACATCACTTGCATACTAAAGGAAGAAATTGTTACACTCTTACAAATTAAAGCAGTTGTGCGAATTCAAGTACTTAGCTCAGAACATATAATAGAAAAAATAAAATCATACCTATTGCAAGTTGAGCGAAACCACGAGTAAAGAAGAAAGAAGGAGAGGTGGAGCGCCGTACATGGTGGCCGGAGTATGGCAGGAGGGGGAGGCTCATCGGCGCCGGTGATATGGGAGGAGGGGGAGCTGACGACCTTGACGATATCAGTAGCAAAGCAGAGGAAGAGGGAGGGATATCAGTAGCAGAGCAGAGGAAGAGGGAGGGAAAAGAAAGTAGTCGTTCTCGTCGTGGGTAGGGCTTTTCAAAAGACTCATTCTTGACGGCACAGCCGTCGTTATTGAGTCGTTTACGATGGCACTCCCGTCGCCTTTATAATTTTAAGCCGTCACCTATGACTTTCCCTCTCCCGCGAAAAAAAGCCCACCAAATTTAAGACCGGGAAAGGTTATTATCGACGGGACTCATTGACAATGGTTAGGCCGTCTCTAATGAGGTCATTCTCGACGGGACTATCGCCGTCGCCATTACCCCTGTCGCCTATGACCCAATTTCTTGCAGTGGACCCATTTAACCATTTAGTATACAAATTAAAATTTTAAAATATAACAAATACAATGTCATCCACTTATTTATTGAATAATAATGCTATTTATTCATTACAACAATATATATTTAACAAATACAAGATAACATGTTTAGAAAAGTTTTTATCAAAAAAAAATGTTTAGAAAAGTAACTAAAAAAGAAAAAAAAATCAATATTTAAGGTAAATTATAATTCCTAATCTTATATATTTTTAATTATTTTAAATAAACGTGTCAATCCGTTAATATCCCGCATCTAACACATTTAAATTTCGTGTTTAACGTGTTAATCACCATTTATACTCAAAACTAACCCTCTTATTACATGTCGTGCTTATGCCGTGTTGAAAATTGCCGGCCCTAATAAGAATCATCATTCCAACATTAATAAAACATTAAAATGAACCATAACTCAATAGCCATGAGTTTTATTATTGTCCTTTTTGGACATAATATCCATTAGTTAAAGTTAATAATATTGTGACAATCCAAGATTTTAGTAATTGTAATTTAAAATATTTATTAAATGAAATAAATATTTTATTGATGTGGTTATTATTAGTAAATATTTATGACTAGATAATATTCTAAATTAAATTAATTTATAATTTAGAGATTTGTAATATAACATGAGATTTTATATTGTTGTTTTAATTTAATAATTTAAGATGGTATGATAAGTTATTAAATAAAAATTATAATGAGATTATAATTTTGTGATATTTGTTTAAGTAGAATATTTATTTTAAATATAGTATGTGTAATTAATTTATTTGATTATTATTGGATATGGGAATCCAAATAAATAATATGTGATTATAAATTATAAACTAAATTATTTATTAAAATAAATTAATGGAGTTTAATTTAGTTTTTGCCAAACATAGCTTAAAATATTAAGCCTTTAATATTTAAAGGGTTTTGCCAAACAAAGCCTTATGACTTTTGAATTTTTGATTTTTGAATTTTAAATAAAATAAATAATAAATAAAATGTAATTATAACCTAAGCGTTATATTTGTAACTGATGTTATAATAAGTATACGCCTATCAGTTTTTTTTATGTTGGCGCTTGAGAATTAGTTGGCTTTACGTGATACTGAGTAAGAGAAGAAAATATAGAGAACATGAGAGAATTGAGAGAAAACCTAAAGATTTTCAAAGCAATTTCCAGTGATTTAAGTAGGGATTACAAGCTAATTGAATGTATTTTCATAACCTTAGTATTACATATACATATACGTTTTAATATGTTGTACGTCGTGTATTTTCTAGCCTCTGTGAATTTAAATTCTCTCGAATTGTTGTAAAAAACTGAGTTGTTGCAATTGTAAGTAATTATAATGCCAAACCTTATGTTTAGTTAGGGAAATTGTATGCGAATTTCGTTCAAAAGTAAAAAAAAATAATGACAATGAATATTTTTCTCATATGTCTTGTAAAAGTACCAATTTTAGTGGTCAATTTATATGTTAAACTGTAAATTGAGTTTTGACTATGCTAGTTCGTTAAGAAATGAAGATAACGTAGGTTGAACGAAGTGATTCAGTGTAGAATTGTAATCACAGTGATGATTTTTGTAAAAGATGTTAAAAATGGAGTTTTCATATGAAAATATGGAATTTGAGAAATTAAACTAGTTTAAGTTGTTGTTAAATTATTCTAATTGGTTGAATATGTTAGCAATCATGTTTGTGATAATTCTATACCAATTGTATATGTTAATATTACTGTTTTGTGGGTGAAATTCGTGTTAGTTGGCTTGAGAACAGTGCCGAAATCACATTTTGCAAAACTAAAATCTGTGCGTAATGGGCGGGTTTTGAGTTTTTATTTATGGCGCATGCCATGATAACCTAAGGTAATATTGGCGCGTAGTGCTATAGTAGTCGAACACAGACAGTGAAGTCTCGCTACTCACAGACTTTGGACATTCAATGTAACTTAGCTTAATGTTATGTTAATGTGTCAAATGTGTAATGACAAGGTTAAAACAGAATAGTATCATGTGGTTAGTAACTCTAAAATGTAAAGTTAGTAAGTTGTAAAAATGATATGTATGATTTAAGAAATTTAATGAACAATGAATAAGTGTTGTGAAATGTACACTTGTGATTCTGAAATATGTATGGTAAGATAAAACGTGTTCTCAAATTTAACAAGTTTAGCTAGAAATGGGTTTAATATAAAACCAATAATGATTCCTAGCAATATTTAAACACTTGAATGAACTTCGTGTATGAAATATAGTGAGATATAAGTCAAAAGTTAAAACAATTAAATTAAACATTATGTATTGATTAATAAGAAGGGTTATGGGATGTAGAGTAAAGTTTAAATTACAACTACTCTGCATTGTTATGTGACTAATAGTTGATGTGTATGATTATATAATTATGTAGGGCACGTGAAGTGCAGATAACTGTAAGCTGTTAAACTGTTATTGGTAAACAACGATCAAGGCAAGTCTTTCAGTTCCTATTTGCTATGTGAACTTGATGATTAGCTGTTTTCAATCTTTATTGCAAAGAGCATGATGTGTTATATATATGTTGAATGTATGAAATATTAAAGTCAACTTATGACTACGTTGATTGAGTAAAGCATGTTGATTGAGTAAGGAACTCAATCTTTATACTTGTTATATGAACTGTAGCATGTATGTTATGTTAGTCCAATGTTTATGAGATATATGTTGAGCATGTTATTATGTGCTATGTGATGCATGAAAAATGTTAGATTTTACTGGGCTGTCGAGCTCAACCTTGCAAATAACCATTTTTTGCAGGTTAAGGATTGAAGGTAAAGTTATGTGTTACTTGAAAGACATGAATCAGATGTGATACTTGAAGATTTCTACACTTTGGTTGTGTTATTATTATTTGAACCATGTTTAAGGTTCCGAATAATGTATTAATATTGAATTGTAATATCGTTTTGTGATGTAAACTTTTGTAGTATTAAAATGATTCTGAAATAGTTAGATGTAAAGGTTGAAGGTTTTGGGAACGAGAATAGTTTGTAATAGAAAATTTTAATTATTCTGCAAATTTCAATGGTTGTATTATCATTTAATGATATAAAATTAGAGGTTGAATGTATTGCTAACGATCGAGGTCGAGAATTAAATTGTATGAATTCTTGGGTCGTTACAAATATTATTATTATTACTATTCTTTTAGAGATTTTGATATAGTATTATTTTCTTTTTGTTTCACATTTTGAGACTTGCAAAACTCAAAATAGTTGAAAGAAGACAAAATTTAAATAAATATTGAGAAAATAATTATCCTAATGAATGTATATTGAATTATTATTTTTAAAATTTAAATATGAATTAAAAAGTTAAAATAAAAAATAGATGGAGGGGGAGAAAAAAAGGATGGAGAGAGATTACATGTAATTTGTGAAAAAGATGAAATGTAGAATAGTTATCACATTTCGTAGAATTCACACAAGATTTAATTATGTATCATTTCTTACATGCCATCCCCAAACTTAAGACACCATGATTTCTATAAGCAGCTTCTTTATTCGCAATTTTCAAATTTATAAATGAATAATCCATATATTTTCCCCACCGTCAAAAGAAATTTAACGTTATTCTCGTTAAATGTTGGTAGTAGGTTCAGTCTTTTGATCTGAATATATAGATGTTGAACAAGAAATTTAAAGTCTGTCTGGCCTTAAACTTCCAAGTCAAAAGAAAACTAGATTAGATGAACAAAATCTTAATTGGTCATTTCAAGGGAGTTGTGGCGTCTGATAAAAATGTTGTTTCTCCGAGGTTTACAAATGTAACAGGACGGCCACCTCGTCTTGGTATGATGGCCTTTTATCTTTTGCTTTTTTGTGCATTAAATAAGGGGATAAATCAACTTTTGGTACATGTACTGGGACACGACTTACAATTTGGTACCCGAAGTGAAAAAAGTTACAAACTGGTGATTGTACTCGAAAATTATTGAAATCTGGTGCTTGTACTTTCCAATTTTAAAATAATCGTTAAAATTGACTAACGGAGTAGATGGAAAATTCTGACGTGGCTTCCTCATCTGACATGGAAAATGATATGTATATGGGAACATGACACATCAGTTTTGGAGGGAATTATACTTCTCACGTGACCAAGTGAGGAAGAAAAGGGTTAGGGAGAAAGATCCAACGGGAGAGACAAAATACAGAGAGAAGCGCTTCGAAGTCGACGCGAAGAGATTCAAGCCTTACAATGGATTCAGCCAGATTTATCCCCAAATTTGTTCGACAACAAAAAGTAAGCACCCAAACCATTTTGAGTAAGCACCCAAACCCTTATTTTGAGTGTTAAAGATTTCTTCTGTGCACTCGATTTTGAACCTATTCTTTGTTTATGCTTACTTATGTGGTTAATGCCCACCTTGTTGGATGTTTGTGGTCGTTTTCCCCAAAATTTGTGCTCTTGTGTTGAATTAATGATATGTGTTGAATCTGCAAACAAGAACACCTCTTGTGCTCTTGTGCATAACTTCAATAAAACTGTTCTTGATGAGTTGAATTATATCATTCATTTATATATTAGTTTTCTGTTTTGGAGAATTAGACTTGACATTTTGTCGGATTGCTTACTTAATCTCTCATTGCTTACTCTATGTTATTTTTTTGTTTTATTTACAGTGACAGATATGATTTCATTAATTATGCACTATGGTGGAGAGTTTGTCACTGAGCCCAAAGAACATTATGTAGGAGGGTTAAAAAAGGTTGCCCCTAGTGATCCTGATTTCTTGTGCACTACACGTATAAATGAACAAATGGCTCATATATTAGGGTACCATACTACTGCTAAGGTTTTCTTTAAATATGGTGAAGGGTTTAGATTAATTCATGATGTTGATTAGATTAGAGATTTAATTAAAGCTTCTGCAAAAGATATGAATGTAGAAGTTTTTGTGGATCATAAACTTGACAAGGATCACCATGATTATCTGAAGAACCTTGATCTACTTAGTAAGCTCGAAGAAAATGAAAATGAGGAGAACAATGAGGTGAATGCTGAGGGGAACAATGCTGTGAATGGTGACTTCACTAGTGATGAAAGTTCTGAGGACTCTGATGCTGACTTGACTGGTGATGATTGGGAGCTGTCGTTTACACTCCTAAATTAACCTCACTTTCACTTTACAAATTTAAACAATTAGCACAATAGTAAGCAAGGATCGATCCCACAGAGAGTGATTTGTTTTATATTTATCCTATGATTTCTAATGAAAAGGGGATTTTGAATTAATTAATTAAATTAACAATAATAAACTAATAAGAATAAACAATGAATAAAAGCTTGATTCTTTGATTCAAGATCACCTTTTATAATAATAGATTAATCAAGTGTAACATTATTTACCCTTCAATGAAACTAATAGCCCTAGGTAACAACAAGCTCGCTTTGCCAAACACCCCTTAGATTGTCACTCAATGAAACAAGCTCTTCATTAAGATTCTAACAATTATATAACCTAGAATAAGCTCTCTAGATTTAATATAATAGCGACATTAAGAACTAGGGAATTAGACTATTCCAAGCAACAAACACATAAGCTCGGATTATTTAACTTGTCTTCTGATAATCATAGCAATACTCAAAAGCTTGTCCACAATCAGGTATTACTAATTACTACATGTGATTAGAAATAATATCAATTACACGTAATATTATTCCTTGATCTAGCATATGATATTTGTTAACCAACTCAATCCTGCAAAAATCAAATCAGTTAAGCCAAATAGCATTCAAAAATTAAATCAGATTATCAAGAATGAATTTCATGTGAGAAGGAATAAATAATGAATACTCAATTAACCATTAATTATAAATAAGGATCAACATCCCTTAGAACTGAATAAAAAGAACTTAGCTCATTTCTTCAATCCTCCAATATTGTAGATGAAAGAATGTAGTAGATGATTAAATGTATAAAACCCTGACTAGCATCCTCTATTTATAGTGCGAGACAAAGTCCTAAATCCTATAGGAAGTAGAAATCCAAATCCTAAAAGGAATTACAAATCATAACTAGTTTCTATAAAGAAATAGAATCCAATTTGGAAATAAATCTTAGTCTAAAGATATCCTAATTCTAATAGAAATATCAATCCAATTCCATGTAGAAATCTGTCAAAATATGCTTTTAGAAACTTTCCAAAAATCCAAGATTTCCCAATTTTCCCGCTCAAATTCGCTGGGGCGAATTTTCATTTTCTGCTGCGACGTCCTTTGGTAAAACAAGCATAACTTTTGATCTGAGAGGTGTTACGGGGCCTGCTACCTATCAAAACAAAGATATCGACGATATCCACAACTTTCATTCTTTGAGAATTGATAGATTCTGGCTGCATCAAGGTCGAAATCAGGCTATAAGTGACTGCTGTGTAAATTGCAACTTCCAAACTTTGAGGTTCAACGTTCGTTTAGTAAAAAGATCACAACTTTTTCATATGAACTACGATTGGGACGGTTCAAAATGTTCCGGAAAGCTAAAGAAGAGCTCTACAATAAAAATTCAAGTCCCAAGCCTAGACCATGCATCCAACTTAATGCTAAAAACCCTGCAATTTTCTCTTTTTCCTCATTTCAGCTCCAATTCTTCCTGAAATCATTAAACACCTTAATAAGCTTATATACACATGAAACATGCAATAAAACTAAATATAATGGAATCAAAATAAATGAATAATATGCACTCATCAATGATGAACAATTAAGCAGTGATTAAGAGTACCAAAATGCAAGAACAAAATTTAAGGAGTATACTAAACAAATGAGAGAGGTTGGAGATCATGATGATGCTGGTGGTATTGATCTACATGAGTTGCAAGAGGAGGGATAAAATGAGGCTAAAAATGAGACTAATGTACAGATAAGTACACAGGAAGATGAGACTAATCTACACTCAGGTACACAGGAAAATGTTCAGCAACAACATACTGCAAATTCTGATGATGATGGAAAAGATACACACATCACTGATAAGGAGTGGTCACCTAGTGAATATGAAGATTCAGATCAGTTGAGGTCTATAGATGTAGACAGTGATGAAGAGAGTGAAGATGCTGAAGAAGTACATCAACCAGATAGGCTAAGTAGGAAAAAGAATGTTGAAAGAGTAAAGATAACATTTGACCCCCTGACCAAGAGGAAAGATAATGACTTCTGTGTTGGAATGATGTTTAGTGGACCTCGTGAATTCAGAGAGGCTATTAGAGGATATTGTTTGGGAAAAGGAAAAAATGTCAAGTACCTTAGAAATACTTGGAAAAAGTTTCAGCTTAAGTGTAAAAACCCAAAATGTCATTGGGAGCTATTTGTAAGCAGAATGGATGACTCATCTAAGACACTGCAGGTTAAGACATACCAGAAAAAACATACTTGTAGCAGGACTTTCAAAAACAGGAAGGGATCAGTCAAATTCACGGCTGAGTTTTATGGCAACAGAATTAGAAAAAACCCACAGTGGAAGTTAAAAGACATGTAAGATGAGATAAAGAGGAAGTTTCAGTTGGACATTACTATATGCAAATGTTCTAGGATTAGAAGCAGGGCTTTAAGCAATGTATGGGATTTACTAGTGGAACACTATGAAAAAAAATTGGGATTATGCCACAACAAAACATAGTTGAGAGTTTTAACACGAATATTGTCTCGTAGACAATATCCAAACTCAAATAGAATCCTCATTACCATTATTATCACACTATTTCATAGAATAGTGTGACGCCCCCAAAATAGGTATACATCACCTATTCTGAGTCGCCAAATACATGGTACAGAATACAAATACAATCTTAAATATATAATATGAAATTTGTGAGTTTTAATACAAATGTTGTCTTCAGGCAAAGTATTCAAACTCAAAATAAGTTATCAATACATTTATTATCACACTATTTCATGTAGAATAAGTGAGGACTACTAATGCTATCATACGGACCGTCACTCCGGTTCCCGACTAGTCCCTCGCTACGTTCTAATTTCTCAAGAGAATAATGAAAGTAAAAGGGTGAGTTCAACTAACTTTTGATAAAAAATATTATGACTAAGATAATGCAGAATAAATTATCGTTAGCCTTCAATAGTGTTAAACTGATATAATATAACAAACATCAAGTTTAACTGTAGCGGAACAAGCAATCTATTAAAAGAGTCAAGTAGAAAATAAAATCTATTATCTTTTATGATTTAAAAGATTTTTCATCACTTTTATAGATGGGACTCAGCATAATAAATAATCCACCTCATCCCTGCACTACGGCCAAGGATATTCATTAGTATCACAACCATAAATTATCCATGCACTACGGGCCAAGGATATTCGTGTATTCATCAATGGTCATGATCATGCCAACAACTGTCCATCAATGCACTATGGGCCAATGAGAACTTTTACCACATCATTTGTAACATTACAGTCAAGATTATACCGAATAATCCCTGGTCATAATCATACCAAGTCCATCTATGAACAACAGGCCACATATGACTTTCAACATAATATAAACATGAGGATGATGACAATGATATAAGAATTCAATAAAATAAGTTCAAGAATTAATTTATCCAGAATTCAATAACGTCCAAATTGTCAACATGATACTACTTTATAGAGTAAAATTCAAGAATGCTCAGAAGAATATTTCCATGAAAAGATACTGGATGAAGCGTAAATATCAAGGATATTCCACTAATTTCATGGAGTATAGAAGTCAAAACTTTAACCAACCGAGTATAATAAAGAATGGAATAACAAAAGAAATCACTAGGCATGCGATGAGAATCGCACAACCAAAGTTATTCCAACGAGAATAATAAATAATCGGAACCAGTCACGCGTAACGCATACAGACAAGATGTTCCAATGAATAATAAATAATGGAACCGTGTCATGCGTAAATGCATGCATGTGATATTCCAACAGAATAATAAATAATGGAACTAGGTCATGCCAGAACGCATGCAGACGTGATGTTCCAATGTAATAATAAATAATGGAATAACAGAAGAATTTTATAATGTATGCGGTACTTCGCATAGATAGGTTATTCCAACATAATGATAAAGAATGGAATAACAGAAGAATTTGACCAAGTATAGGGTAGCCCGCGTATACAGGTTATTCCAACCGAATAATAAAAAATGGAATAACAAAAGTTCTCTTCATAAATAAGAAAGAAATAATACCCCTTACCTTATAAAGAAGAGTACTCCGACGGGTAGGGCGGGAATATACTTGAAGAAAACTTGCACTACGCTCAAAGCTTTCTTAAACTCTAAAGAAATACGCTCAAGATTATAGAAGAAGAATTCTCTGAACTTCTGGTGTGTTTTCAATTCTAACTAAGCATCCTATTTATAGGAAAAATAGAAAGGATACTATGCAATAAAATATAATATATTCTATTTATAATATATATATATATATATATATATTATTTAAAATCTAATAAAACAAATAACTTTATAAAAGTATTCTGTTTTATATAAAAAGATTTTACTATACAAACACTATGCATACTATACAAACACTATGCATAATAGAATATAATATATTCTATTTATAGTCTAATAAAATAAATAACTTTATAAAAGTTTTCATTTTATTATATTTATAAAAATAATAAAACAAACTTTATCACCATTATTATAATTAACAATATTAATCGACTGTGTCGTTCCGAAAGAGGGGCTTTTAATAAGGATTTCTCCTATATGGCAATGCAATTAGGTGACCAAACCTCTCCTTGATAGAACTTCTAGACATCGTTAATATTGCAAATAATAATATTAATAACTTTGTCGTCTCAATTATTGATTTAATAATATATAAAATATTGACAATAATTGAATCAAATAACGTGGGATACTATGCAGCAATTACTGTAGCAATAATTGAACAAAATTGAGTGACTTCTCACGTAAGCATCAATAATCAATACCGTGGTGCTATTATGCACCCACGGTTATTCTGTACTTTTAACACCGGGTGTTTCAACAGTTAACGGTAAAACTTCCGCCGTTATTTTCATAAAGTATTTTTGTCATTTTCTCAATCCGACAATAATTCTGTTGTGGGGTCCACCAATGATTGTGCCATTGTACTAATATTCCCTGTTAAAATGAATATTCCCCGACCAATCGAATATTATATTACAACTTGCGTACTTTGAAAAATTTATAAATATTACCCACAACTATAACATTATATCAAATTTACTCCATAATATTCAAAAATGATATTTATAGAAAATTCATCTTTATTTATAAAAGTTGGGGTCTTACAAATAGTGAGGACTACTATAGCCGCCATCTCGGACCATCACTCCGTTTCCCGACTAGTCCCAACTATATTCTCATTTCCTGAAGAGAACAATGAAAGCAAAGGGCTAGCTCAACTAGCCTAGTAAAGAATATTATGACTAAGATAATGCAAAATAAATTATCATTAGCCTTCAACAGTATTAAACTGATAGAATACAATAGAAAACAAGTTTAACTGCAGCGGAACAAACAATCCATTAGAAGAGTTAAGTAGAGCATGATATCTACTATCTTCTATGATTTAAAAGTTTATCATCAATTTTATCATTGAGACTCATATCAATAAATAATCCACATCACTGAATTTTCCATGCACTACGGGCAACGGATATTCATTAGTATCACATCCACGAATTTTCCATGCACTGCGGGCCAAGGATATTTGTTATTATAACCAATGGTCATGATCATGCCAACAACTGTCCATCAATGCACTACCTACCAATGAGGACTTTTATCACATCATTTGTAACATTACAGGTCATGATTATATCGATACATAATTCCTGGTCATAATCATACCAATCAATAGTCCATCTATGCACTACAGGCCAAAGATGACTTTCATCACAATATAAGCATGTGGATGATGACAATGATATAAGAATTCAATCAAACGAGATCAAGGATAAATATTAAAGATTTAAATTTTAGTTTATCCAGGGTTCAAGAATGTCCAAATTGTCAACACGATACTGCTTTGTGGAGTAAAATTTAAGAATAATATTCATATATCAAAAATAATTTAGACAGAAAAGAAATCAATTTTTTGGGTGAATAGTACCCTATGAATAGTACTTCATGAATAGTGTCGTATGTATGAATAATATCGTACGTATGAATAGTGCCATACATATGAATAATGCCGTATATATGAATAATACACATGAATAGTACTCTAACATGAAAAGCTTAAAATTTAACAAGAATGTTCAGAAAAATATTCTTGTAAAACGATACTCGATGAATCGTAAATTTCAAGGATATTCTACTAATTTCAAGGAGTATAGAAGCAATACTTTAACAAAATGAGTGTAGAATTCGGAATCTGAAACGAAATAATATTACTTACATACTACAAAGTATGAAAGAAAATATTATTTCTTACGAATATTGAACAAAAATAATATCCCTTACGAATATTGAACGAAAATAATATTCCTTACGGATATTAAACGAGGATAATATTCCTTACAAATATTGAACGAAAAAAATACTCCTTACGAATATTAAACGAAAATAAAATTCATTACGAATACGAAAAATAATATCGTAAACGAATATGAAATAAATAATACCCCTTACATAATATGGAGTATGAAAGAAAATAATATTTTTTACGAGTATTGCAATAAAATAATATCCTTTACCTTAGTAGAAACTTGATTTGATTGGAATATCGGATATTATTATGAGAAAATCATGCACAAAAAGATACACTCAAAGTATCCTTATACTTAAGAAAAATACTCACAATATTATAGAATAAGAATTTCTGATATTGAAGGTGTGTTTTAGGAAGGAGGGGTTACCCCCTATTTATAGTGCAACACGGTGTAAGGAAACAACACAATTCGCCTAACTTTTCATTTTTTTTTCTGTGCCTAATTTTTGCCTAACTCCTCTCAATTTCATATGGGAGAGGACCCACCTATTTGAAAAACTTAGTTTGCAGGCAATGTCTCACCAACCCACTTTTATCACACACACACAGACACACACACACACACACACACACATATATATATATATATATATATTATAATATTAGTATTATTTAAAATTTTTATAATATATTATAATAATATATTTGACTGAATATTTTATCGGAGAAAATAATTGCCAAACTTTCAACAAATATGTCATGCTAAATTCCTTCATTTATATCAAAATTGAATGAATATCCACCACATAATAATTATTCATAAATAATATAATAAGCTCACAATATTAACAACCAGATCATTCCCAGGAAAGATGGGGCTTTCCAATAAGGACTTCTCTTTATTGGCACGCAATTAGGTGACCAAACCTCTTTCCTCGACAGAACTTTTTAGACATTGCCAATAATTCTAACTAATAATATGAATAATTGTGTCGCGTAAATTATTAATTTAATAATATAAAATATTGTGCAGATGATACTGTGACTGTGACGCCCCGAAAATAGGTATACATTACCTATTCTGAGTCGCCAAATACATGATACAGAAACAAATATAACTTCAGTAATACAATTGTCGTGCAAAATACGACAACACATATACTGTGAGTTTGAATATAAATATTGTCTAATAGACAGTATACAAACTCAAAAGGAGTCCTCATTACAATTATTGATACACTATTTTACAAAATAGTGAGGACTACTAAAACAACTATCCTGAACCATCACTCTATACCCCGGCTAGTTCCTGCTATGTTATCACCTCCTGAGAAGAAAAATGGAAGAAAAATAAAAAGGGTGAGTTCAACTAGCCCAGTAAAGAATATTATGACTAAGATAATATACAATAAATTATCATTAGTCTTCAACAGGGAAAAATCTGATAGAACATAATAGACAACATGTTTTAGATCAACAACTGCAGCGGAAACAACAATCCATTAGAAGAGTCAAGTAGAGAGTGAATTCTACTATCTTCTAAGATTTAAAAGTCCATCATCAAAATTTTATCCCTGTAACATCAATCAATATACATCTTGAATCAAATATTCATCTTTGCACTCTGTGCCAATGATATTCATTTGTATCACCCGGTTGGTCATGTTCATCTCAACACTGCTCATCTTTGCACTACTACTGGCCAAAGATATTCATCGATTAATCATTCATCTTTGCACTCTGAGCCAAAGATATTCAGTAATATCATCATTTAGGACCGAGGATGATGAAAATATCTTAAAGAAAGCGAATCCCGGTGAGACAAAAGGAAAAATATTAGGGATTCAGACACGGTTTATCCAAGTTCAATAATACTCCATAATAACCAATTGTGAAGCGGAATTCAAAATAAAGATCAAAACATGGATACAATCAAAGATAGTAACCATAATAGACATCTTGGACAAAAAGGAGAAAATTTTATTTTTCGATGAATAGTGCTGTATACGTGAATAGTGCCGTATACGTGAATAGTGCCGTATACGTGAATAATAACCCCAACACAAAAAGGTAGAAATTCCATAATAAAATTCATACCAATATTTCGGTATAATGATATTGAAAGAATATCATTATGAAGAAAATAACATCCCTTACCTCAAAATAACAGTACTTCTGATCGGAATATCGGATGTAAAGCCGAAAGAAACTTGCACTGAATAACAACTCACAAAGTATCTAAATACTCACAAAATACGCTCGATAATATATATAGAGAGAGAAAACTTATTTCTGGTGTGATTTTCAACTCTAACTAAGCACCCTATTTATAGGAAAATGCTAGAACGACAAAGGAGACTAAATTAATAAAATAACAATATATTTTTCTCCTTCTACGCCACCTACCAAGACCAGCCACCAGCATGCCATTTCTGGAAAAATTTTGCAGCCCACATGTTTAAAACAAAAGTGGGTCCCACTTATAATTTTAATAAAAAATTTAATTTCCGAAACTTCAATAATTCATAATAAATAGCCATTTTATCAGAAAAATATGAATTTTATGTCCATTTCATAGGAAATCGAATTCTCTACAACTTTACAGAAGAATGTTTTTTCAAATTCCAAACAAAAAGTGTCCGAAATCCACATACGGATGATTTTTAATACATTCATTCTGAAAAAATACTGATAAAATACCTCAACATTAATTCCTTCAATTATATTCACATAAAAATAAATATTTCATTCATTTATATCCATATAAAATAAATATTTCCTTATCATAAAAATCAATAAATAATTATTCAGAAATAATATTATAGAATCACAATAATGACAACCAGACCGTTCCCAAGAAAGAGGGAGCTTTCTAATAAGGATTTCTCCTTACTGGCGCGCAATTAGGTGACCAAACCTCTCCTTGACAGAACTTTCTAGACATTCCTAATAATGCTATCTAATAATATTATTCAAATAATATGAATTATTGATCTGATAATGGAAAATATTGTGCAGTGACAATTATTGAAACAACAATTATATAAAATATCAATACAGCAATTATTGAACCAATAAAATAAAATATTGAACAGTAATTATTGTAACAATTATTGAGTAGTGCCTTCTTACGTAAGAATCAATAATTTCAAAATATTGCATACAATCACCGGTGCTACCGTGCAACCACGCCAGACATCGTATTTTAACCACCATGTATTCCAACAGTGCTAATGGTAATAATCACGCCGTTATTTATAAAAACTCAAACTTATCATTTTCTTCATCCGACCATTTTTCGTTATGGGGCCCCATAAATGGCTGCGCCATCGTATGAATATTCCCCGATAGAAAGAATATTCCACGACCAAATGAATATTTCCCGACACAATGAATATTTTATAACCACTTACTTCTTTTGCAAAATTTGCACATTTCACCCATAACCAAAGCATTTTATCAAATTAACACCTTATTAATTCAAAATAATGAATAGAGGAAATTTAATTTTATTTATAATAAGTTGGGGTCTTACAACCTCCCATCCTTATGAAATTTCGTCCTCAAAATTGACGTACGTACCTGGTGTTTCGAAAAGGTGAGGATACCTCGCTTTCATTTCTGATTCCAACTCCTAGGTCATTTCTTCAATGGCATGGTTCCTCCACAAAAGCTTAACTTGTGGTATAACCTTGGTGCGTAGGACATGCTCTTTCTTATCCAAGATATTAACATATACCTCCTTGTACGTTAAATCTTCGGCTATCTCATCTAGTTCTAACTCAATAATGTGGTTCAGTTCTTTCACATATTTACGAAGCATAGATATGTGAAAAACATTATGAACACGAGACATGCTTGGAGGTAATGCGAGTCCAAAGGCCACATTTCCTATTCGGTCAAGAATTTCAAATGGACCAACAAATCTTGGATTGAACTTTCCTCTCTTCCAAAATCTTGTAACTCCCTTCCATGGAGCAATACGTAACAATACATGATCCCCAATATTAAATTCCACGTCCTTTCGATGAAGATCCGCAAAACTTTTTTGTCGATCTTGTGTCGTTTGTATACGTTGTCGAATCGTTTGGATTTTTTCTGTAGTCATTCGTACCAACTCTGGTCCCAACAATGTTGCTTCACCCACCTCGTCCCAGCATACTAGAGAATGACATTTTCTTCCATACAACGCCTCGAATGGAGCCACACCTATACTTGCCTGATAACTGTTGTTGTAGGAGAATTCCACCAATGGTAGGTACTTATCCCAACTCCCTTTAAAATCTAGGACACAGATTCTTAATAGATCTTCAAGAGTTTGAATAGTCCTCTCGATTTCCGTCCGTTTGAGGATGGTATGCTAAAGCCGAATCAGAATCCGTGCCCATAGCTTTCTGCAAGCTAACCCAAAATCGTGAAGTGAATCTTGGGTTAAGATCCGAAACTATGGATACTGGCATGCCATGCAATCTCATAATCTCATTCATGTACATATGAGCAAGACGTTTAAGGGAATAAGTCTCCCGTATAGGTAAGAAATGAGCAGACTTAGTAATCTATCAACAATAACTCAAATCGAATCTATGCCTTGAGAAACCTTGGGAAGACCTGTAACGAAATCCATAGTAATGTGTTCCCACTTACATTTTGAAATCTCAAGTGGTTGCAATGGACCCTTTGGCACTTGATGTTCCGCCTTTGCACGTTGACAAGTTAAACACCTCGAGATAAACTCCGCGATCTCTCTCTTCATATTATTCCACCAAAATGTATGTCGAAGATCATGATACATTTTGGTACTCCCAGGATGGATTGCAAATGGTGTATTATGTGCCTCCATCATGATTCTATACTTCAAGTCATAATTGTTAGGAACGAAAAGTCTGGAGTTAACTTGAAGTATTCGTTTTTCATCGATTCCTACTTCTGGAATAGAACCTTCTTGCACTTTCTTCTTCATACACATCAACCCTAGGTCCGTAGCTTGAGCAGCTTTAACTTTATCGATTAAAGTCGATTCTACTCGTATGTTTGATATCATCACGTGGGTACTTGGAGCCTTTAACTCTATCTCCATCTTTTGCAAGTCATACAAAATGGACCTTTGTATTAACAACATTGCACTCGTACTCGCATATGATATTCTACTCAATGCGTCAGCTACTACGTTTGCTTTTCCAGGATGATATTGGATGGTATGATCGTAATCTTTCAACAGCTCGAGCCAACGTCGTGCCGCATGTTGAGTTCCTTTTGGGTGAAGAAATATTTGAGGCTTTTATTGTAAGACCCCAAATTTTATGAAATAAAAGTATTCAATTTTTCTATTCAGTAAATGGTTAAATTGATAAAAGTTAAAGTTAAGGGTGATATATGAATTTTTTTCAAAATACGTAAGTGGTTATAAAGTATTCATTATTGTCGGGGAATATTCGTTTGGTCGTGGAATATTCTTTCTGTCATGGAATATTCGTATGACGGCGCAACTATTTGTGGGCCCCATAACGGCTAACTGTCGGAAGAAGAAAATGACAAAATTGAATAACGACGTAGTTATTTCCGTTAACACCTTTGTTGGAATACCGAATTGTGGTTATAATACGAGAATCTGGCGTTGCATAAGAGCTTTACCAGTATTGCACAAGATATTGTTGAATTATTGATCCTTACGTAAGAAGGCACTACTCAATAATTGTTAGAGTAATTCTTGTTCAATATTTTATTTTATTGATTCAATAATTCTTTGCGTTGATATTTTATATTATTGTTATTTCAATAATTGTCATCAAGATAGTATTTTCCATTATCGGATCAATAATTCATATTATTTGGAATAATATTATTAGATAGCATTATTGGCAATGTCTAGAAAATTTCACAAGGAGAGGTTTGGTCACCTAATTCAACGGCGCCAGAAGTGAGAAATCCTTATCGGAAAGCCCCTTTCCTAGTGAACGACACGGGTTGTCATAATTGTGATTCTGTAATATTATTTGTGAATAATTAATTATTGATTTATATGATAAGGAAATATTTATTTGATGTGTTTATAAATGAAGGAGTTAATGTTGAGGTGTTTTATCAGTATTTTGTCGGATTGGAGGTATTAAAAGATCAAATCGGTGTTATTACAGCTTTATTGTGTGAGTTATAATATTATTCCGACCGTTGGATCGTTGTAATTTTTGGATATGTTATACATATATAAGTTGAGTATATGTCCATAAATTTTGAACCGTTAAAAATGAGCGTATAATTTGTTATAAATTTTAAGAGGTGACTGATTCGGAAATTAGGTTTTAAATGATTTTGGTGGAAAATTCTAGAATTGGTGGGCCCCACTTTTGGTTGGTGAGAAATGTGCTCAATTGAATTTTCAAATGTGGTGGGTGGGAATAGTAAGAGTAAAGCCATCAAAGTTGCAGGAGTTAAGTCTTGCTTGCGTATAACATTTTCCTATAAAAAAGAGGGCTAAGTTAGAATTAAAAATTACACCAGAAACAAGTTTTCTCTCTTTCTCTCTCTAGATTATCGAGTGTATTTTATGAGTATTTAGATACTTGGTGAGTTGCTATTCTTCAGTGCAAGTTTCCTTCAGCGTTATATCCGATATCCAGTCAGAAGTACTGCTCTTTTGAGGTAAGGGATAGTAAGTGATTTTAAGGGATTGTAAGGGATAGTAAGGGATATTAAGGGATGTTATATTCTTCATAATGATGTTATTCTTTCAATATCATTATACTGACATATTGGTATGGATCTTATTGTGGAATTTCTACCTTTTTGAGTCGGGGTTACTATTCACGATATTTATTAATTATTTACGATATGCATTATTATTCATGTATATGGCACTATTTACATTATATGACATTATTTACGATATCTGAGATTACTATGTACGAATATAGAGTACTATTCATGAGTTACTATTTATGAGTTACTATTTACGAGTTACTATTCATGAGTTACTATTCACGAGTTACTATTCATGAGTTACTATTCACGAGTTACTATTCACGAGTTACTATTCATGAGTTACTATTCACAGGTACTATTCACGACAAAAAATAGTTTCTTTTTCTGACCAAATTATCTTTGATTTATGATTGTTGCTCTTAAAAATAAATGCAGTTGTTGATTATATTGTGTTTATTATCATATATAACATTTTTATAACCTTGATGTTGAATTTCTCTTTCACTTGAGTGTAAAGATGGGTAGATTATTGGTATGATCGTGACTATGGGTTCTCTTTGGCCAGTAGTGCAAAGATGAATTGTTAACTAGTATGATCATGACCATTGAATTTATAATTGAATATCTTTAGCTTAAGTGTAAAGATGAATTGATTAACATGGTTATAATTATTGTTTATATAAATTCTGAAATGATTATATATTTCTTTGAGATATGAATATATTTGGCCTGTAGTGCAAATATGAGCTGTTGATGAATATATTTGACCTGTAGTGCAAATATGAACTATTGTTAAATATCTTTGGTATGTAGTGCAAAGATGAATTATTGATGAATATCTTTAGCCCGTAGTGCAAAGATGACCTGTTGTTGAATATCTTTGGCCTGTAGCGCAAAGATGGTCTGTTGATGAATATCTTTAGCCCGTAGTGCAAAGATGAAATTGTTAGTATGATTATAAATAGGAACTGTGATTTGGTATAACCATGATCTTTGATGTTTCAGGTAAAGACATGTGATGAAAATTATCTTCGTCCTGGATGCGAAGAGGAATTTAGAATTACAATTATGATTATGAGTTATTCATATAATTGTGGAAAGGATAAAACATTGTTGGTGGACTTTTAATATGGAGAAGATAATAGACTTTATGGTCTATTTGACTCTTCTAATGGATTGCTCGTTCCGCTGCAACTATGGTTGAAAAGTTTTATCATCTATCATATGTTCTAAATCTCTGATTTATTACTAATGAAGGCTATTGATAATTTAATTATCTTTAGTCATGATATTCTTTACTAGGCTAGTTGTGCTCACCCTTTTGCTTCACAATTCCTTTTTAGGTAATAAGAGTGTAGCTGGGTCGAGCGAGGGTAACAGGGAAATAGAACGGTGGTCTCTAGCTGTGGAGGTTCTCCAAGCAAGATATAGAAAGGTGTTGTATACATCATTTAGTAGTTATATTTGGTGAATCAAATAGGGTGAAAGTAACCCAATGTTGGAAGGGTGTTTTTGCCACTATCATACAAGATGTCTAATGACATACAACCTCGTGTCATCATAAGATGTGGTTGTGCTCATCCACTTCTTTGAGTATATCTACTGAGCACTACCTATATAATCTTGGTGTTTGATTGAAGTATAACTCTCAATTAGAGACAGTGGAGATAATGATATGTCAAGAGAAGACTCACCATTGGAAAGATTATGATAGTAATCTTCTTATTTTTCTTTGGGGTCTATTAGGTCAACCAAGGATAATTCTGTGGACATATGATATCTATCATAACCTGAAAGCATGGCCTTCCATGTACGAAGGTTTCCTTGAGAACTTCCCAAAGATTCTAATTTCTAAATCAGTTTTTGACTATACCTTTATGTAGGTATCACTGTGAGGTGCTGTCCACTGATGGGACATTTGTCACATTACGGTTTGGACACGAGTCACAGTTGGTATATATTTGTATCCAAACTCACAGCATATGTGTTGTTTTATTTTGTACGACAATTGTTGTAATAAAGTTATAGTTGTTTTCTGTACCATGTATTTGGCGACTCAGAATGGGTTGGATGGAATGGACCTATTTTGGGGTTGTCACATTTATGATCTGTATAGATCTCCACTTTCTCCCCATACAGGTAGCGCGTCCAGATCTTCAACGCGAAAATGACTGCTGCCAACTGCAAATCATGAGTAGGATAATTCATCTCATATTCTTTGAGTTTTTGCGAGGCATAGGCTATGACTTTCCCATGTTGCATGAGAACACATCCTAACCCTTTTCCTGAAGCATCGCTATAGATAACAAATCCATCCGAACCAGATGGTATTGTCAGAACAGGTGCCAAAATGAGTCTCCTCTTGAGTTCTTAAAAACTCTCCTCACAATCCTCGCTCCAACTGAATTTTGTATCTTTACGAGTCAGTTGAGTTAACGGAGTAGCAATTCAAGAAAATCCTTCCACGAATCTCCGATAGTAACTAGCTAAGCCCAAAAAGTTACGTACTTCGGTCACCGACTTCGGTTGCTCCCAACTTTGTATGGCTTCAATCTTCGCCGGGTCGACAGATACTCCATGTTTTGACACCACGTGCCCAAGGAATGCTACTTCCTCAAGCCAGAACTCGCATTTCTTCAGCTTGACATATAGCTTGTTTTCACGAAGCCTTTGCAGTACCAGCTTCAAATGGCACTCATGATCTTCACGGCTTTTGGAATAGATGAGGATGTCATCAATAAAGATAACAATGAACTTATCCAAATATTCTTTGAACACACAGTTCATCATATCCATGAAAGTAGCAAAAGCATTAGTCAATCCAAAAGACATGACTAATAATTCATAATGACCGTACCTAGTTCTGAAGGCAGTCTTCGGAATATCCTCAGTTTTAATCTTCAGCTGATGATATCCAGAACGAAGATCGATCTTTGAAAAAAATTGTGCTCCTTGTAACTGGTCAAACAAGTCATCAATGCTAGGTATCGAATACCTATTCTTGATGGTGACATGGTTCAATTTTCGGTAGTCAATACAAAGTTGCATACTCCCGTCTTTCTTCTTTACGAATAACACAGGAGCACCCCAAGGAGATGTACTAGGACGAATAAAACCAATGTCCAACAACTCCTGTAGTTGGACCTTTAACTCTTGAACTTCAATAGGAGCCATATGATATGGGGTTTTAGAAATGGGATTTGTACCAGGTTCAAGGTCAATAAAGAATTCAACTTCACGTTCTGGGGGTAGACCGGGAAGTTCTTCAGGAAATACGTCAGGGAATTCACTAACAATAGAAATATTATTCAAATTTGATGTGTTTTTGTTCAAGTCTGTGACATGGGCTAAGAAATCTTAACATCCATTTTTCAATAAGCGAATAGCTTTATGGATTGATATGATAGTGATTGACTTTAGTGGTTTGGTTGTTTGAATTCACATAATAGGTTGGTAAGTAATATGAAAACTAACAACCTTACAAAAACAATCAATTTTAACATGATAAGTGGTTACCAATCAATCCCTAAAATCACATCAAATGCAAGTATTTTAAATGAAATAAGATCGGCGGTAATGTGATGGTTCCAACCTGAATCAAGCAAGATTTATAAACAGTAGATGTAATGAAAGTTTCTCCTAATGGAGTCTCAACAGGTAAGTCAAGGTCTAATTTCTCCAGAGTCAAGTTCAAACGTTGAGCATAAGCAGGAGAGATAAAAGAAGGAGTCAAGTTCAAACGTTAAGCATAAGCAGGAGAGATAAAAGAATGGGTAGAACCGGTATCTAATAAGGTATAAACTTCAAAAGAGTTTATTATTAGCTTACCCGTGATCACCTCGTTCGGATTCCTCGCATTTTGGGCAGTCACGATAAACGCCCTTACAGGAACCACCGACTTTGACTTGTCCAGGACAACCTTTGGAGTCACCATCCCCGTTAGACTTGGTTTTGCTACAAGACAATCTCTAGCTATATGACCTTCCTTTCCACAGTTATAACACACCTTGGATTGTTGTGGGCAGTTTAGGCTGATGTGTCCCTCTTTCCCGCATTTATAACAAATGACCGATGCTCGTTCTCCTCCCCTAGAAATAATGGATGTTGGTACTGACGTCTTCACGTTGTCATTGTTGTACCTTCTCTTTTTGAAATCTCCCCCGACTCACTTCTTCTACCATTATGGCCACGATTTCCACCATAGTGGTTACCACTTTTGTCCAAATGTTTTCCTCCACGCTGGTTGTTATTGCTCCGATGACCGCTGCCACCGGTATGACACTGGTTGTGTTCCTTAGTTGAACATACTAATTATCTCACTCTAATAATTGAGCCCTGTTTACAACATCTGAATATAAAGAAAATTTATGAGAGATAAGATATTGCCGAATCTCGGGTTTTAGACCTCTCGTAAACATCTCGTCTATTCGTTCTCATTCTCAACCAAATGAGGTGTAACACTCGATAACTCTGCGAACTTCGCCTCAGATTTGGACACCGCCATGTTGTTTTATTCGATCGATAAACTCTACCTCCTTCATATGATTGAATACTTTTAGGAAAGTACTTGTTATTAAATGATTTCAAATGTTTCCCAAGACATGTTGAAAGGGCGGGCCGTAGTACGCTTCACAGACTCCCACCAAGAGTTCACCTCACCACGAAACATAAAGGTGGCGAAAAGGAACCTACATTTCCGTGCATCGCATGAAGACATTGAATATCTTGGTAATTTGCTTGACCCACGTTTCCGCCTTGATCGGATCCAGCTTTCCCGCAAATTCTAGTGGTCCCAACTCTTTGAACTGCTTAGCTGTGACAAGCCGCGCATTGCTATCATTTCCACCCATATTTTGTACACGAGTCTCCCTCGTCTGATTTTGCATAAACTTCAAAAAGCTTCTAAACATCCCATCAATCATCATTTATTCAGTAGTGTTGTTTACAGGAGGAATATTGCCTTCCTGTTGCACGTTCTCCTGGGTGGTGATTAAAGGTGTCTCCACGGTTTCATTCACTCCATTGTTAATATTTTCAGCTGCCATTCTCAAATACTGCCACAAAACAAGGGTTAATTAACAAATTAACGTATCATATATTAACCATATGCTCCGACTGACCAACCAAATAAACTTAGGTATAACACACTAGCGAAGGATTACTCGTCTCTCCCCTCCTAGTTCTATTCCCCGATCTCCGCCAGAGACCATATCCCTAAGCTTTGATAGCAACTGTGACTCCCCCAAAATAGGTATACATCACCTATTCTGAGTCGCCAAATACATGATACAGAAACAAATACAACTTCAGTAATACAATTGTCGTGCAAAATACGACAACACATATACTGTGAGTTTGAATATAAATATTGTCTAATAGACAGTATACAAACTCAAAAGGAGTCCTCATTACAATTATTGATACACTATTTTATAAAATAGTGAGGACTACTAAAACAACTATCCTGAACCATCACTCTATACCCCGGCTAGTTGCTGCTATGTTATCACCTCCTGAGAAGAAAAATGGAAGAAAAATAAAAAGGGTGAGTTCAACTAGCCCAGTAAAGAATATTATGACTAAGATAATATACAATAAATTATCATTAGTCTTCAACAGGAAAAAATCTGATAGAACATAATAGACAACAAGTTTTAGATCAACAACTGCAGTGGAAACAACAATCCATTAGAAGAGTCAAGTAGAGAATGAATTCTACTATCTTCTAAGATTTAAAAGTCCATCATCAAAATTTTATCCCTGTAACATCAATCAATATACATCTTGAATCAAATATTCATCTTTGCAAAGATAAAGCCAATGATATTCATTTTGTATCACCGGTTGGTCATGTTCATCTCAACACCTGCTCATCTTTGCACTACGGGCCAAAGATATTCATCAGTTAATCATTCATCTTTGCACTATAGGCCAAAGATATTCAGTACATGGGAGGCCATGCGTCTAGGTTATAATAGATATCCTATGGCCACAGAATTATCCTTGGTTGACCCAATAGACCCCAAAGAGATTACTATCATATTCTTTCCAATGGTGAGTCTTCTCTTGACATATCATTATCTCCATTGTCTCTAATTTAGAATTATACTTCAAACAAACACCAAGATTATATATGTAGTGCTCGTAGATATACTCAGCAAATGGATGTGCACAACCCTGGCTTATGATGACACGAGGTTGTATGTCATTAGACATCTTGTATGATAGTGGCAAAACACCTTTCCAACATTGGGTTCTCCTCAACCTATTTGATTCACCAAATATAACTACTAAATGATGACCACCGTTCTATTCCCCTGTTATCCCCGCTCCACCCAGCTACACTCTTATTACTTGAAAGGAATTGTAAAACAGAAGGGTGAGCACAACTAGCCCAGTAAAGAATATCATGACTAAAGATAATTAAATTATCAATAGCCTTCATCAGTAATAAATCAGAGATTTAGAACATATGGTAGATGATAAAATTTTTCAACCATAGTTGCAGCGGAACGAGCAATCCATTAGAAGAGTCAAATAGACCATAAAATCTATTATCTTCTCCATGTTAAAAGTCCACCAACAATGTTTTATCCCTGTAACATCAATCAACAATTCCTGTCCACAATCACATGTATAACTCATAATCGTAATTGTAGTTCTAAATTCCTTTTCTCATCTAGGACAAAGATAATTTTCATCACCTAAAACATCAAAGATCATGGGTATACCAAATCACATTTCATGTTCATAATCATACTAATAAATTTATTTTTGCACTACGGGCCAAAGATATTCATCAATAAGTCATCTTTGCACTACAGGCCAAAGATATTCAACAACAGGTCATCTTTGCACTACGGGCCAAAGATATTCATCAACAAGTCATCTTTGCACCACGGTGCCAAAGATATTCAACAACAAGTCATCTTTGCATTACGAGCCAAAGATATTCATCAACAAATCATCTTTGCACCACAAAGCCAAAGATATTCAACAACAAGTCATCTTTTGCACCACAGCCAAAGATATTCAACAATGTGTCATCTTTGCACTCACGGCCAAAGATATTCATCAATAATTCATCTTTGCACCACAGCCAAAGATATTCCTCAATAGTTCATATTTGCACTACAAAGCCAAATATATTCATATCTCAAAGAAATATATAATCATTTCAGAATTTATATAAACAATAATTATAACCATGTTAATCAATTCATCTTTACACTTAAGCTAAAGATATTCAATTATAAATTCAATGGTCATGATCATACCAATTAACAATTCATCTTTGCACTACTGGCCAAAGAGAACCCATAGTCACGATCATACCAATAATCTACCCATCTTTACACTCAAGTGAAAGAGAAATTCAACATCAAGGTTATAAAAATGTTATATATGATAATAAAATCAATATAATCAACATATAGATTTAATCTCAAGAGTAATATTCATAAATCAACTATAATTTGGTTAGAAAAAGAAACTACTTTTGTCATGAATAGTACCCATGAATAGTAACTCGTGAATAGTAACTCGTGAATAGTAACTTATAACTAGTAACTCGTGAATAGTACTCCGTACATAGTACCGTATACATAAATAATGTCATATATGTAAATAGTGCCATATACATGAATAGTGCCGTATACGTGAATAGTGTCGTATATGTGAATAGTAACCCCAACTCAAAAAGGTAGAAATTCCACAATAAGATATATACCAATATGTCAGTATAATGATATTGAAAGAATAACATCATTATGAAGAATATAACCTCCTTTAATATCCCTTACTATCCCGTACCTCAAAAGAAAGCAAAAGATTTACATTGGATATAGGATATGATGTCAAGGAAACTGCAGACCGATGAATAACAACTCACCAAGTATCTAAATACTCACAAAATACACTCGATAATCTTGAGAGAAAAAGAGAGAAAACTTATGAATTCTGGTGTGATTTTCAATTCTAACTTAGCCCTCTATTTATAGGAAAATGTTAGCACGCCGAAGTAGACTTGACCTGCTACCTGATGGCTTTACCTGCTACTATTTCACCCACCAAAAATCAGCCATCTTCCCCAACAATCAAAAGTAGGGCCCACCCATTTCTAGAATTTTCCACCAAAATCGTTTATAAACCTAATTTCCGAATCAATCACCTCTTAAAATTCATAACAAATCATTCGTTCATTTTTAATGGTTCAAAATTTATAAACATATACTCAACTTATATATGTATAACATATCCAAAAATCACAACGATCCATTGTCAGATTAAAATTATAACTCACAATAAAAGTCGTAAGAACACCGATTTGATCTTTTAATACCTCCAATCCGGCAAAATCTTGATAAAATACCTCAACGTTAATTCCTTCATTTATAACCACATAAATAAATCCATCATTTATATCCACATCAAATAAATATTTCATTATCATATAAATTAATAATTAATTATTCACAAATAATATTCTGAGAATCACAATAATAATGACAAATGAGCGGTTTACAGGAAAGTGGGGGCTTTAGATAAGGATTTCCTTCTTTGAACGCAATGATTAGGTCACCAAACCTCTCCGATGAGAACTTTCTAGACATTGCCAATAATGCTATCTAATAATATTATTCAAATAATATGAATTATTGATCGATAATAGGAAATACTATGCGGTGACAATTATTGAAACAACAATAATATAAAATATCAACACAACAATTATTGAACCAATAAAATAAAATATTGAGCAAGATAATTACCGTAACAATTATTGAGTAGCGCCTTCTTACGTAAGAATTAATAATTTCAAAATCTTTGTGCAATACTGTGTATGCGCTCATGCAACCCACGCGTACATCGTATTTTAACCACTAGGTATTCAACAATTGTTAATGGTGAATAATTACGTAGTTATTTATAAAAACTCAAACTTATCATTTTCTTCATCCCACCGCTTTTCGTTATGGGACCCACAAATGGTACGTCATGTCGCATTTAATATTCTCTAAGACGTAAAGAATATTCCACTTACTTAATATTTCCCAAACAAAATGAATATTTTATAACCACTTACTTCTTTTGCAAAATTAACACATTTCACCCATAACCAAAACATTATATCAAATTATCACCTTATTAATTTAAAATAATGAATAGAGGAAATTCAATTTTATTTATAATAAGTTGGGGTCTTACAGTGACAATAATTGAATCAATAATATGAGATATTGTGCAACAAATATTGTGGAAATAATTAAATAAAATAGAGCGACTTCTTACGTAAGCATCAATAATTAAAGATACTATACAATACCGTAGTATAACTATGCACTATGCGACCACACATCTTGTACTTTTATCACCGTGTATTTCAACAGTTAACGGTAAAACTTTTGCCGTTATTTTTATAAAAAGTTATTTCTGTCATTTTCTAACTCCGACAGTAATTCCGTTGTGGGGTCCACCAATGATTGTGCCGTCGTACGAATATTCCCTGGTAAAATGAATATTCCCCGACCAATCAAATATTTTATAACAACTTGCTTACTTTGCAAAATTTATAAATATTACCCACAACTATAACATTATATCAAATCCACACTATAATATTCAAAAATAGTATTTAGAGAAAAATTAATCTTTATTCATAAAAGTCGGGGTCTTAAAACATGTTTCTAAGAAGGCTAAGAAATTGCTGGATTTGGAGTCTGATTTTGAAGATTCGCCAAACAAAGTTGGAAATGAGGTTGAAGATGATGCTTATAGCTAGAATATTATTCCACGCCAAAAATATCTTAAGGTGTGCTATTTTAATTATTTTTCAGAATTTGGAATCATTAGTTGTTTCTGGCTACTTGTGTATTTGTTTTGGTAATTGGTGTTGTCCTATTTGGTCAATGATTAATGTGTTTTTGTTAATATGGTTATATACCTTCATTATATTATGATTTGGTTACTATATACTTTTTGACAATACAGAGATTGATTAAATTGGTTTTGGTAACCTACTGATTGTGTTTGGTTATTAATGCTAATATATTTAGATACTGCTGATTTTATAGATGTTGAAATATGTTTTGTTTGTATAGAGTTTTAGTGTGATGACTATAAGACCCCAATTTTTTGTTAATGAATAAAATCGAATTTCCTCTATTTATTATTGTGAATAATAAGGTGTTAATTTGATATAATGCTTTGGTTATGGGTGAAATGTGCAAATTTTTTAAAATAAGCAAGTGGTTATAAAATATTCATTGTTGTCGGGGAATATTCGTTTGGTCGTGGAATATTCTTTCTGTCGGGGAATATTCGTACGACAGTGCAACCATTTGTGGGCCCCATAACAGAATAACTGTCGGATGAAGAAAATGACAAATTTGAATTTTTATAAATAATGGCGTAATCGTTATCAATTAACACTTTGTTGGAATACACAGTGGTTAAAATACGAGAATCTGCGTGGTTGCGAAGAAGATTACACGGTTTTGCACGAGATTGTTGAATTATTGATTCTTACGTAAGAAGGCACTACTCAATAATTGTTACAATAATTACTGTTCAATATTTTATTTTATTGATTCAATAATTGCTACGTTGATATTTTATATTATTATTGTTCAATAATTGTCACTGCACAGTATTTTCCATTATCAGATCAATAATTCATATTATTTAAATAATATTATGAGATAGTATTATTGGCAATGTCTAGAAAGTTACATCAAGGAGAGGTTTGGTCACCTAATTGCTTGGTGATGGCGAAATCCTTATCGGAAAGCCCCTCTTTCTTTGGGAGCTACTGGTTGTCATAATTGTGATTCTATAATATTATTTGTGAATAATTAATTATTGATTTATATGATAAGGAAATATTTATTTGATGCAGATTTAAATGATGGATTTATTTATGTGGTTATAAATGAAGGAATTAATGTTGAGGTATTTTATCGAAGATTTTGCCTGATTAGAGGTATTAAAAGATCAAATCTGTTCTTAAAGCTCTATTAAGTGAGTTATAATTTTAATCTGTAGTTGGATCGTTGTTATTTTGGATATGTTATACATATATAAGTTGTGTATATGTCCACAAATTTTGAACCGTTAAAAATGAAAGTATAATTTGTTATGAATTTTAAGAGGTGACTGATTCAGAAATTAGGTTTATAAATGATTTTGGTGGAAAATTCAAGAATTGAGTGGGCCCCACTTGTGGTTGGTGAATAAATGTGCTGAATTTCATTTCAAATGTGGTGGGTGGCAATAGTAGCAGGTAAAGCCATCAGGTAGCAGGTCAAGTTTGCTTCGGCGTACTAACATTTTCCCATAAATAGAGGGCTAAGTTAGAATTGAAAATCACACCAGAAACATAAGCTTTCTCTTTCTCTCTATATTATCGAGCATATTTTGTGAGTATTTAGATACTTTGTGAGTTTTTATTTATCGTTGAAAGTTTCCTTCGACTTTACATATTATATTCCTAAAGCATCGCTTTCTTTTGAGGTAAAAGAGATTTTAAGGGTTATTATGTTTTTTCGGTTTCAGTAATTTTTCCGACTCTCAAAAATTCTGGAAAAATTTGAAATGATAATTTGATGAGTTTTCTAGATTGTGTCCAAAAATGGCGATTTTTGGATGTATAGATTAGGAGTTATGAATTTTATGGGAAAAGACTATTTTAAAAGTAAACCCTTATAACTCCTTGTGGTTAACTCCAAAATTGGTAAAAGTTTTATTGGGAGTTCATGTATACAATAGAAGTATACTCTGTAAATTTTGGAATTTTTGGACAAAAGTACAATTTATGATAAATGTCTAAATATTCGGCAGTTTTGGCCATATGAAAAATAGTAAATGAATTTTAAAAATTCCGAGAAAAATATATGTTCAATATGGGACTATATTCTGATAAATCTCAGAAAAGAAATATTTTTGTAACTGATTTGGTATTTTTCATGAAAATGAACTAGTTATGAGTAAATGAATTAAATATGTTATGTGAGGTAAGAAAATTGGAAAATAGGATTTTATGGCTTGAGAATCATATATAAGGTATATGCAGATTTTTGATGAGAGTTTTGGTTACTGGTGATGAAATCTTATGAGTTTGGCATTTTAGGATGATTAAATGCATTAATTAGTAAAGGGTAAATAATTAAAATAAATTATTTATAAGTTTAAGAAATGTTATTCTTTTAATATCATTATACTGAAATATTTGTATGGATCTTATTGTGGAATTTCTATCTTTTTCATGTTGGGGTTACTATTCACGAGTTACTATTCATGAGTTACTATTTACGAGTTACTATTCATGAGTTACTATTCATGAGTTACTATTCACGAGTTACTATTCATAGGTACTATTCACAATAAAATTGGTTTCTTTTTATGACCAAATTATCATTAATTTATGAATCTTACTCTTGAGATTAAATCTATATGTTGATTATATTATTTTTATTATCATATAAAACATTTTTATAACCCTAATGATGATAATTCTCTTTGACTTGAGTGTAAAGATGTGTAGATTATTGGTATGATTGTGACTATGGGTTCTCTTTGGCCAGTAGTGCAAAAATGAATTGTTGACTAGTATGATCATGACTATTGAATTTATAATTGAATATCTTTAGCTTAAGTGCAATGGTGAATTGATCAACATGGTTATAATTATTGTTTATATAAATTCTGAAATGATTATATATTTCTTTGATATATTAATATCTTTGGCTTGTAGTGCAAAGATGATCTGTTGTTGAATATCTTTGGCCCGTAGTGCAAATATGTCATGTTGTTGAATATCTTTGGCCAGTAATGCAAAGATGAACTGTTGACGAATATCTTTGGCCCGTAGTGCAAAAATTAATTTATTAGTATGATTATGAACAGGAACTGTGATGTGGTATAACCATGATCTTTGATGTTTCAGGTAAAGATAGGTGATGAAAATTATCTTCGTCCTGGGTACGAAGAGGAATTTAGAATCACAATTATGATTATGAGTTATTCATATGATTGTGGAAAGGAACTGTTGATTAATGTTACAGGGATAAAACATTATTGGTGGACTTTTAACATGGAGAAGATAATAGATGTTATGGTCTATTTGACTCTTCTAATGGATTGCTCGTTCTGCTGCAACTATGGTTGAAATTTTTTATCATCTACCATATGTTCTAAATCTCTGATTTATTACTGTTGAAGGCTATTGATAATTTATTTATCTTTAGTCATGATATTTTTTACTGGGCTAGTTGAGCTCACCCTTTTGCTTCACAATTCCTTTTAGGTAATAAGAGTGTAGCTGGGTTGAGCAGGGGTAACAAGGGAATAGAACGGTGGTTTCTAGTTGTGGAGTTCTCCCTAAACAGTATAGAAGAGTGTGTTGTATTTTATACATCATTTAGTAGTTATATTTGGTGAATCAAATAGGGTGAGGCGAACCCAACGTTGGAAGGGTGTTTTGCCACTATCATACAAGATGTCCAATGACATACAATCTCGTGTTATCATAAGACAGGGTTGTATACATCCACTTGCTGAGTATATCTACGTGCACTACCTATATAATCTTGGAGTTTGGTTGGAGTATAATTCTTAATTAGAGATAGTGGAGATAATTATATATCAAGAGGAGACTCACCATTGGAATGAATATGATAGTAATCTTCTCGTTTTTCTTTGGGGTCTATTGGGTTAACCAAGGATAATTCTGTGGGCATATGATATCTATTATAACCTAGACGCATGGCCTCCCATGTACGAAGGTTTCCTTGAGCACTTCCCAAAGATTTTAATTTCTAAAACAGTTATTGATTGTACCTTTATATAAGGTGCCATTGTGACATGCTATCCAAGGTTGGGACATGAGTCACAGTTGGTATATATTTGTATCAAAACTCACAACATTTGTGTTGTTGTATGACAATTATGATAATGAAGTTATAGTTATTTTCTGTACCATGTATTTGGCGACTCAGAATAGGTTGGATGGATTGGACCTATTTTGGGGGCGTCACAATGACTGTTCAATTTATATTTGTTAAAATGGTTATGTACCCTCCAAGTGGAGGTTTGGTTACTATTATATTCTGATTTGGTTACTAGATACTTTTTGACATTACAGAGGTTGATTAATTTGATTTTGGTAACCTGTTGATTTTGTTTGGATACTAATCCTAATATATTTGGATACTACTGATTGTATAGTTGTTGAAATGGGTTTCGTTACTCTAGAGTTATAATGTGATGACTGTTCGATTCTGATTTGGTTAATGTGTACGTAATGTTAATGCAGATACTTATTATTGTTTTTTAGTAATGCAGTTTCGATTTGGTTATCTACTTTAATATGTTTGATTACTTTGGTTTAATTTGAGATCGTGAGTATATTGGTTGCGTCTCTATTATAATTTATTGTATTTATAGATTTGGGATCTATATTACCAGGAGCGCCATCGCAATTTCACTGCAAAAATCATTTATTGGTCTGATATGGAATTGCCTAGTGTTGTTAAGAATAAATTGACTGAAGATCAGTTGGAAAAGTTTAAACTGACTTATTTTGGGAAATTTGTAGATGTTGGGGAGCCCCAAATGTTTTCACAAATAATTCATCAGGCTTTGGTGAAAGAAGTTTATCAAATGGACAATGAGGAGATGTGGTTTTTGTTTGGTGAGAAAAGAGTAAGATTTGGATTGCCAGAATTTTGTTTAATTTTTGGTTTGAGTTGGCAATGAGATGAGGATATTTCTGAATTCAAGGGAGTGGAAAATCAGTTGGTGGAAAAGTTTTTTGGAGATGTGGTGTGGCCCGTTCTAGTATCGAGAGGATATATCGGAGTGCTGTATTTGATGATGATGATCATGAGGCGGTCAGGATGTCCTTTATATTCTTGGTTTGTAATTTTCTACTAGCTACTGTTTCAGATAATTATGTTGATGAGGCATTGATTAACTTTCTGTCTTATGGCGACCTTGATATTTATCCATGGGGGATATTTGCCTTTGAACATGGGAAAATTTTTTTATCGCTTACTGTGAAGGGACATTTAAAGAAGGGTATGAATGGGGGTGTTATATACAATTTTTACAAGGACAATTATTTTAAATCTTACAAGTTGAATATATTGCCCTATATTTTCCAAGTTTTCTTGTTTGAAACCATTCCTACACTGAAAGTTCGGGGTTTCTGTATTGATGATCATCTGTCAGAAGTTAGATTATTTAGATGGAAGGAATTAGGGAAGGCTCCTAAAAATGAGAATTTGAATGATTTAGTATTTGGTTTTGGACAGGAATGTTGGTTACCATTAACATTATATTTGGTTACCTTTATGTATACATCTGGTTACTAATTTTAATTTATTGTTTTTTGTGTACTATTTTGTTTCTTTTATTTTTTCAATGTTTTTGACATGATATATTTATTGTTATCAATCTATTTCAGTTGAGGATACAAAATCTCATTCTTACGGATGATGAGAAGGATTATTTGGATTTGGGTGGTTTTCACTTTTTTAGTGGAAATGATGGTGGCTCTAATGTTGTTGATATTAAAGTGGATAAAACCAGGAAGGGTAGAGACTTGGGATTTTCACTTTCTGATGTCAAAAATATTATCGATGCACGAGTGAGGCCTTTGGAAGAGAATGTGATTGAAGTTAAGAAAGAAATTGAGAAGTTGGAGGTTGATTTGAAGGATTAATTGCATGTTTTTCATATCGAGATTTGCGGGGACATAAGGAAGATTCTAAGAAAGCAACTACATGGTCGCCCTAATGCTAGTGAAGGTGGGAATGAAGATAATGATGATGGTTCGAAAGGTAATGAGATGGATGATGATGATGATGCTGGTAATGGTAATGAGTTAGATGATGATGTCACGTCTGATGAGTCCAATGTTGTAGGCAAAGGTTCGGATGCTGCAAACTAGTTTGATGGAAAAATTGATGATGATGTTAGTGGTATGGGTGGGGTTCACAATGATGAAGATGATGAAAAGGTTAAACATATATATATATATTTTTCTACGTGTTATATGTTTTTAGAATTAATGTTGATTATTTAATGTTTTTTATTTTTACAGATTGGAAATAACAATGAGAACCCAACTTTTGATAATTTAAGCCACACTCATTGGAAAGAAATTGTTGTTTTTACCCATAATGGGGTTCACATTGATGGGTATGATGAAAATGTTAAACATATTTATTTGTTTTTCTTGTGTTATATGGTGTTTTATATTGATCAATTAGTGTTTTTTATGTTTACAGATTGGCAAGAATAATAACATACCAAGTTTTGATATTTTAAGCCAGAATTCTAGAAAAGAGCTTGTTGTTTTTATCCCTACCGAGGTTCGTATTTTTTTCAATATTAGTTACCTTCATAGATTTTATTGGTTACTTCCTTATAGTATTTCTGTTACTGGTCAATCAGTTTAGATTTTGTAGTTGAAATTATAATTGTGTTTTGTGACATGTTTTGTCAATTGTTAAAGGGGGTAAAATAGAAGCAGTAGACATGTCGGTACTTGATGAAATGGTTTTAACTTCCCAGAATATAGTTCATTATGTTGAAGTAGAGAAAAGTGCTTCTAAACCCTCTGGTAGACCTGTTCGTGCATCTGCAAAGAGTGCTGTTTTGAGGAGTCCATATACACCGAAGTTTGGTGCTGCTGATTCATCTTCTTTTGTTGTAGTTCTTAGACAAATACGTAGAGGTCTTTATGCATTCCCCAATGTTTGTATGGGTATGCCATCCAAATTTGAAGATGTATTGTTTGATCAATGGTTTAAGATTGGCATAAATAATAGGAAAATGTATGTTATTTGTAGTTTAAAAATAATATAATTTTTTTTTTAAAATCATTTGTTCTCTTTTACCAATATGTTTTTATATTGAAGGATTGAAAATTTCTCTGGAGATAATGATAAGATTGAACCTGCATTCAGATTTGGGCCTGTCCCAATATCATCTAAAATGTGGTTCTACAAGTTAAAGACTCCTGGACAGTGGCTTGATGATGATGTGAGTTTATTTATTTTTTGAAATTCTGTTGTGTTAGTTATGGTTACCTTATTTAATTATTTTGGTCACTAGTTTTGACAGTGTTGGTTACCTTTATCAGAAAGTTTTAATTTTTGGCAATTGTTTACATCTTATGGATTTTGGTTTGTTTTTTGGTTCAACATATCAACATTTACTTATACTACTTTCGAAAATTGGCTAGGCACCCTGCCAATATTCAAATTAGGGTCACTAGTACAGATTGTTGGTTTCATATGAAGTTGTCTGCTTTGTATGGTGAATATTATCTTAAAAATGTAGATACGACTCTACTGTCGGGGGATAGTGATGTCGCTGAATACATTCGTGGGTTTTTAATGGATGTGAACACACCATGGGTTATTGTTGATTATGTTTTGTTTCCTATTCACATGACAATTCTAGAGCATTGGTTTTTGTTGATCTTTGATGTGCATCGTAGACTTCTAGTAGTTTACAATTCTCTTTAACCAAACAGGATAATCATGCGATCAAATATTATGGATGTTTGTGAGCCTTACATTTTCATTCTACCCATATTCTAAGTGTGGTTTTTGGAAGGGTAGGTCAGACATTGAGTTTTATAGTGAACCATATCGTCATTAGGGGGAACATAATATCATTGAACTTGAATTTGTAGAAGGGGTACCTGAACAAATTGAGGGGCAAGGTTTATATTGTTTCCATTTCTTTAATTATTCCATCTAGTATGATGTTTGGTTTGATTTATTTCCTATTTTGTTTGTTTTTGAAGTGATTGCGGTATATTCACGGTTTGTTTTGCTGAACATTTTCTTCACCAACAGTTTACTGAAATGCCTAATCCATTCCCCCATTATGCAATACCGGAAGAAATTATGCATTAACCTCTTCATGCATGCTAGGAACAAGCAAGTAGGGGGATACGATTCTGATACAGAATATCCAGGCAGATTCGTCCCAGAAGAATAGTTTGGATGTTAATGTATTCTCCTTGTAAAGTTTTTTTTATCTTGCTTTTTTTAATATTCATATGGTTATGGATTTTAACTGTTTTAGTGAATTTTCTAAAAATGGAATTATGTCTTTGTTTATTACCAGTAGTTTGACATTGTTTGTTGGTTCATATTGGGGTTTTTGGACTCTTTTTTTAGAGGTATCCAAATGCGTATTAGTGAGTGACATAACTTAATCATATTGGTTACCATTTACCTTTTGGTTATTTTAACACATTGAACATATTGAGGAATTCCATTATTAATTATTCAATTTATAATGTTTTCTGAATTTAACTTTGTAAGTATCCAGTTAAGGTATGTTGAAGTTCCCATGTATAATATTCCCAAAGTAGACAGCGCAATAACCATGTGACCAATGGTCTAATATGTAGTGACCAATAAATCGTATACCAAATGATCAATTTTATAGTGATGGTAATGTATATATAATTAATTTATTTCTTTATCAGAAGGTGTGGATGGTATCCGAAATGCCATGTAAGAGTTCCCAATTATGTAGCTGCTTCTTACTTATAAATAACTTTTAAATATAAATTAATTTTTAATATGGTACAATTGGTAGCCAAACATTCATACAAAAGTAACCATTTTAGTTTTTGTGGTTAACCAAATAATCATATATTTTTTTTAAAATAGTTAACCTGTGATGCCCCCAAAATAGGTATACATCACCCATCTTGAGTCGCCAAATACATGGTATAGAATTTAAATACAAACTTCTTTGATACAAAACGATCGTGTAAACGAAAAACAAAAATGTAGAGAGTTTCAATACAGATAATGTCTCGTAGAGAATATACAAACTCAAATAAAGTCCTCATTACATTTATTATCACACTATTTTATAGAATAGTGAGGACTACTAAAACAACCATTTGGCCCGTCAATCCGTCCCCCGACTCGTCCCAGCTATATTCTCATTTCTTGAAGAGAACAGTGAAAGAAAGGGTGAGCTCAACTAGCCCAGTAAGAAATATTATGACTAAGATAATGCAGAATAATTTATCGTTAGCCTTCAACAATGTTAAACTGATAAAATATAACCAACATCAAGTTTAACTACAGCGGAACAAGCAATCCATTAAAAGAGTCAAGTAGAGAATAAAATCTACTATCTTCTATGATTTAAAGGTTTTCATCACTTTTATCATTTGAGACTCGACTTAGTAAATAAACCACATCATCCCACACTTTCTGACCGATGATATTCATTAGTATCACGACCATAAATTATCCATGCACTACGGGCCGAGGATATTCGTGTATTCATCAATGGTCATAATCATGCCAACAAGCTGTCCATCGATGCACTACTGACTGATGAGGACTTTTACCACATCATTTGTAACATTACGGTCATGATTATCCGAATAATCACTGGTCATAATCATACCAAGTCCATCTATGCACTCTGTGCCCACATATGACTTTCAACATATTATAAACATGAGGATGATGACAATGATATAAGAATTCAATAAAACAAGTTCAAGGATAAATTTTAAAGATTTATAATTTAATTTATCCGAAATCAATAACGTCTCAAATTGTCAACATGATCTTTGTTTTGTGGAGTAAAATTCAAGAATGCTCGGAAGAATATTTTCATGAAAAGATCTTTGGATGAAGCGCAAATATCCAAGATATTCTACTAATTTCATGGAGTATAGAAGCCAAAACTTTAACTTATTTGAGTATAATAAATATATGAAAGCGCAAATGGATTTTTGCCGCCATACGGTAATCAACGTAAGCAGATCATTTCCACAATTTAATAAGGAATGAATCTGAAGGATCATTCACCATGCATCTGGTAGTCCACATAGGACGAGGTTATTCAAGCAGAATAATAAAGAATGGAATAATAAGAAGAATTCACCATGCATCGATAGACCCACATGCGAAATATTTTATTCCAAAGAATAATAAAGAATGGAATAACAAAAAGAATTCACCAAGCATGCGATAGCGCATGCAGATAGAGTTATTCAACAGAATAATAAAGAATGGAATAACAAAAGAATTCACCATGCATGCGATAGGCGCATGCAGAACGAGTTATTCAACGAATAATAAAGAATGGAATAACAACCCTTACAGTATTGAATGAAAATAACTCTCTTCATGAATCTGAAAAGAAATAATACCCTTACCTTAGAAGAAAAGCTGGATCTTTGGAATAGTGAGGTATGAGACTTCTCTTCTTCTTCTCTCTATAATTTCTCTCTATAATAATTGCTCTTATGAGACTTAGTGAATTGGTGAGAATGAAAGAAGAATGAGCTTTATTTATAGGAAAATATAGTTTTGATAATTGCACGTTTTGGGGCTCGAAATATTACGATTATAATACCTTCCTCTTTTTTTTCATTTTTAATTTAGTCCTGTAAGTATTATCAAACTTGCACCACCTCCCTAATAGTAAATAATGTGAATCAATAGTTCAATCATGTGAATCAATAGTATAATCATGTGAAAAAACTAATTACAATTATAGTACCTCCATCTATACCTCCATTTTAATTTAGTCTTTTACAATATTATCAATCTTGCACCACCACTCCCCTAATAGTACATGAATGTGAATCAATAGTACACACATGTGAACAAATAGTTATAAGCATGTGAAATAATAGCAATTAATTGCTCATTTATCCGATTAATTACCCGATTGGTCGATATAACCTCAGGACATCAATTATTATCGAAATAAATGTCGATTTTCATTAACACTAATAATCCCAACACAATGGAAATATCAATTTCATCTTTAATCAACACGAACTTATTCATCATTAATATTATAACTCACAATATTTAACAACGAGATCATTTCGAGGAAAGAGGGGCTTTCAGATAAGGATTTTCTCTTATTGGTAGTATGATTAGGTGACCAAACCTCTCCTTGACGAAGAACTTCTAGACATTGTCAATATTGCAAATAATAATATGAATAACTTTGTCGTCTCAATTATTGATTTAATAATAATAAATATTATGCGAGATGATCTTTGTGACAATAATTGAATCAATAATATGAGAGATATGATGCGATAATTCTTTGTAGCAATAATTGAGTATAAATGAGTGACTTCTCACGTAAGCATCGATAATCAATACTGGTGTGCTACTATGCAACCACAGCGTATTCTTGTACTTTTACTACTAGGGTAGTTCAACGGTTTAACGGTAAAACTTTTCGTAGATTATTTTTATAAAAGATAATTTTGTCATTTTCTAACTACGACAATACTTTCATTTGTGGGGTCCACCAATGATTAATGCGTAATACGAATATTTCTGTTAAAAGCGAATATTCCCAGACCAATCGAATATTATATAACCACTTGCTTTCTTTGCAAAATTTGTAAATAATACCCACAACTATAACATTATATCATATCCACACCATAATATTAAAAAATATATTTGAGAAAATTTAATCTTTATTTATAAAAGTTGGGGTCTTCTGACCTCCCTTCTTATGAAATTTCATCCTCGAAATTAGGGTGCATACACGGTATGTCGAAGAGGTGAGGATACCTTGATTTCATTTGATTCTAACTCCCGGGTCATTTCCTCAACATCGTGGTTTCTCCACAAAACTTTGACTTGAGGTATAACCTTGGAGGCGTAGAATATGATCCTTCTTATCAAAATTTTAACGGGTACCTCTTCATACATTAAATCTTCCTCTATCTCGTCTAGTTCTAATTTAATAATGTGGTTCGGGTCTTTCACATATTTACGTAACATAGATATGTGAAAAACGTTATGAACACGAGACATACTTGGCGGTAAAGGCGAGTCTATAGGCCTGATTCCTACTCGATCGAGGATTTAAAATGGGCCAATGAATCGAGGATTGAGCTTTCCTCTCTTTCCAAATCTCGTAACTCCTTTCCATGGAGCAACACGTAACAACACATGATCTCAATATTGAATTCCCGTCCTTTCGATGAAGATCAACATAACTCTTTTGTCGATCTTGTGAGGTTTTTATCGTTGTCGGATCGTTTGAATCTTTTCCATAGTCATACGTACCAACTCGGTCCCAACAACGTTGCTTCACCCACCTCATCCCAGCATCTTTGAAGAACGACACTTTCTTCCATCTACAGCGCCTCAAATGGAGCCATGCCGATACTTGCTTGATAAGCTGTTGTTGTAGGAAAACTCCACCGATGGTAAGAACTTGTCCCAACTTCCTTTGAAGTCAAGGACACATAGTCTTAATAAATCTTCAAGAGTTTGAATAGTCCTCTCCATTTGCCCGTCCAGGTTTGAGGATGATATGCGAACTAAATCGTAAATCCGTGCCCATAGCTTTTTGCAAACTAACCCAAAATCTTGAAGTGAATCTTGGGTCTCGATCGAAACTATGGATCTTGGCATACCATGCAATCTTACAATCTCGTTTATATACATACTAGCAAGGCGTTCAAGTGTATAAGTTTCTCGTATCGATAAGAAATGAGCAGACTTGGTTAATCTATCAAAAATGACCCAAATCGCATCTATGCCTTGAGAAACCTTAGGAAGGCCAGATACTTGAAATCCATGGTAATGTGCTCCCACTTCCATTTTGGAATTTCAAGTGGTTGCAATGGACCTTTTGGCACTTGATGCTCGCCTTGACTTCGTTGACAAGTTAGACACCTTGAGATAAACCCCGCTATCTCTCTTTTCATATTGCTCCACCAAAATATATGTCGAAGATCACGATACATTTTGGTACTCGAGATGGATTACAAGCGGTGTGTTGTGCGCCTCCATCATGATTTTATACTTTAAGTCGAGAATCGTTAGGAACACAAAGTCTAGAGTTGACTCAAGTATTCCTTCTTCATCGATTCTTGCTTCGAAATAGCACCTTCTTGCACTTTCTTCCTCATATACGCATCGGCTCCGGTACGTAGCTTGAGCGAGCTTTAACTTTATCGATTAAAAGTCGGTTCTACTCGTATATTTGCCATCATCACATGGGTCCACAGAGTCTTTAACTCTATCTCCATCCTTTATAAGTCATATAAAATGGGCCTTTGCGTTGACAATAATGCACTTTCGTGCCGTATATGATCTTACTACTCGATGCATCAGCTACTACGTTCGCTTTTCGAGGATGGTATTGAATGGTATGATCGTAATCTTTCAATAGCTCAAGCCATAAATCGTCGTTTATGCATGTTGAGTTCCTTTTGAGTGAAAAAATATTTGAGGCTTTTATGATCGTATAGATCTCCACCTTCTCTCCATACTGGGTAATGCCTCCAAATCTTAAGCTTAAAAACGGCATTTGCTGACTCTAGATCATGAGTAGGATAATTCCTCTCATATTTTTTGAGTTGTAAGTGTGAGGCATAGGCTATGACTTTCCCATGTTGCATGAGAACACATCCTAACCCTTTGCACGAAGCATCTTTGTAGATGACAAATCCCTCAAAAGGATGGTATTGTCGAGCAGTCTTTGAAATAAGCCTCCTCTTGAGTTCTTGAAAACTCTTCTCACATTCCTCGCTCGTGAATTTTGTATCTTTCCGAGTCAATTTGAGTTAATGGAGTAGTGATTAGAAAACCCTTCACTGAATCTCGATAATAACTTGACTAAGCCAGAAAGCTCGTACTTGATCCATTTGACTTAGGTTGCTCCGACTTTGAATTGCTTCAATCTTTCTTCGGGTCAACGGATATTCCATGATTTGATATCCGTGCCCAAGGAATGCTACTTCCTCGAGCGAACTCGCATTTCTTCAACTTGGCATATAACTTTATTTTCACGAAGCTTTTTTAGAGTATCGACCTCAAGTGTTGCTCATGATCTTCGGCTTTTGGAGTAAATGAGGATGTCATCAATAAAGGCGACCACAAAGTGATCCAAATATTCCTTGAATACTCGGTTCATCATATCCATGAAAGCGGCGGGAGCATTAGTCAATCAAAAGACATGACTAGGAATTCGTAATGCCCGTCTGTAGGAGTTCGAAAAGCAGTCTTTGGAATGTCATCGGTTTTAATCTTCAATTTGATGATATCGGAGCGAAATCGATCTTTGAAAAGAATTTGGCTCCTTTGCAATTTGGTCAAACAGGTCATCAATGCGGCAATGAGGTACCTATTTTTGATGGTGACATGATTTGACTCCAGATAATCAATACAAAGTCGCATACTTCCATCTTTCTTCTTCACGAATAGAGCAGAGCACCCCGAGGAGGCGTACTAGGATGAATGAAACCGATGTCTAACAATTCCTGTAGTTGGGTTTTTAACTCACGAAGTTCAATAGGAGCCATTCGATATGGGGCTTTGGAAATGGGTTTTGTCTGGGTTCAAGGTCGATACCAAACTTCGATTTCACGCTCGAGGGGTAGGCGGGAAGTTCTTGGGGAATCGTCGGGAATTTATTAACAATAGAAATATCATTCAAATCTGACGTATTTTTGTTTAAATCTGTGACATGAGCTAAGAAAGCTTGACATCCGTTTTTTAATAAACGAATAGCTTTATGGCTTGAGATGATCGTGATTGATTTTAATGGTTTGGTAGCTTGAATTTGCATAATAGGTTGGTTAACAATATGAAAGCTAACAACCTTACGAAAACAATCGATTTTAGCATGATGAGTAGTTAACCAATCAATCCCTAAAATCACATCAAATGCAAGTATTTTCAAGGAAATAAGATCGGCGAGTAGCGATGCGATTACCGATTTGAATCAAACAAGACTTATAAGCGAGTGGATGTAATGAAGGTTTCTCCCAGCGGAGTTTCAACGAGATAAGTCGAAGTCTAATTTCTTTGGAGTCAAATTTAAGCGTTGGCGCAAGTAGGAGAAATAAAAGAATGGGTAGAACCGGTATCAAATAAGGTATAGACTTCGTTAGAGTTTATGATAAGCTTACCCGTGATGACCTCGTTCGGGTTCCTTGCTTTTTGGGAGGTCATGACAAAACGCTCTCCCTTGAACTACCGGTTTTATCTTTTGGGGATGACCTTTGGTGCCTCCATCCATTTGGACTTGTCTTTGGTGCCACGACAAAATCAGGCTAGGTGACCTTCTCTTCCACAATTATAACACGTTTTGGATGGCATCGCATGCGGTTTGGTGATGTGTCCCTCCCCTCGCATTTTGAAGCATATGATAGGTGGTCGTTCTCCTTCCTTTAACAGCGGGTGTTGGTCTTTGGCGTCTTTCCATCATTGTTGAATCTCCTCTTCTTGAAATGTCCATTCTTATTGTCTTGGCCATGATTACCATCGAAGTGGTTACCATTTACGGCATGTTGATTCCTCCGTTTGTTTGTTGTCACCGCTTTGATGCTTTGCTACCTTTGGTATTATCATTTTTTAATTTGCTTTCTCTTGGTTGGGTTGACTCGTTATCGCGCTCAATAAGCGAGCCCTATTTACAACATCGAATACAAACACGGTTTATGAGAAATTAGATATTGGCGTATCTCGGGTTTCAAACCTCTTAGAAACATCGCGTCATTCTCTCCTCATTATCAACCAAGTGAGATGCAAATCGGGACAACTCGGCAAACTTAGCCCGTCTTTGCGACACGGTCATATTGTTACTGCTCCAACTTGATGAACTCTACCTCTTTCATGTGATGAATACTTTCGGGAAAGTACTTGTCGTTGAATAGTTCTTGGAACTTCTCCCAAGACATCTTGATCTTGGCGGGGTTGAGTCGCTTTTACCGAATTCCCACCGATAATCGCCTCTCCTACGCAACATAAAGGTGGCAAAGGAACCTTTTGCTCCTCGGAGCATCCCAAGACATCAAATATCTTGGTGATACGCTTTATCCACGCTTCCGCCTTAAGTGGTTTTGGCTCTCCAATAAACTCCGGTGGTCCCGGCTCCTTGAACTATTTAGCGGTGGACCGTCAGAGAGTTTCAATGTTTCCACCTATATTTTGGGCGAGAGCCGCTCTGCTTTGATGTTGCATGAATTGCATAAAGCCTCTGAACATTCCATCGTTCATCATTTGGTCAGTGTTGTTGTTTGCATGAGGATTGTCGCCTTCCTGATGCACATTATCCTGATTATTGATCTGTGGAGACTCAACGGTCTCCTGTGCTCCATTGCTATTCTCAACATTCTCGGATGTCATTTTCAAATACTGCCACAAAACAAGGGTTAATTGACATGCAACATATTATCCCTATACTCTGACCGACCAATTAAATACCAAATAAACTTAGGTAGGTCATACTAGCGAAGGAATTCCCCGTCTCTCCCCTCCTAGTTCTAGTCTCACATCTTAGCCAGGGATCATATCCCTAAGCTTTGATACCAACTGTGATGCCCCCAAAATAGGTATACATCACCCATCTTGAGTCGCCAAATACATGGTACAGAATTTAAATACAAAATTATCAGCGATGTGTAAAATATGACAAAACATAATCTAAGAGTTTTAATAAGAATATTGTCATCTAGACAATATCCAAACTCAAATAAAGTCCTCATTACATTTATTGTCACACTATTTTATAGAATAGTGAGGACTACTAAAACAACCATACAGACCAGTCAATCAGTTCCCAGGCTCGTCCCGGCTATATTCTCATTTCACGAAGAGAGCGGTGAAAGAAAGGGTGAGCTCAACTAGCCCGATAAGAAATATTATGACTAAGATAATGCGAGAATAATTTATCGTTAGCCTTCAACGATGTTAAATTGATAAAATATAACAAACATCAAGTTTAAGCTGCGGTGGAACAAGAAATCCATTAGAAGAGTCAAGTAGAGAATAAAATCTACTATCTTCTATGATTTAAAAGGTTTTTTCATCACTTTTATCATTTGAGACTCGACAATAAATAAACCACATCATCCACCTTTCTGACCGAGGATATTCATTAGTATCACGACCACAAATTATCCATGCACTACGGGCGAGGATATTCGTGTATTCATCGATGGTCATGATCATGCCAACAAGCTGTCCATCGATGCACTTCTGACAATGAGGACTTTTACCACATCATTTGTAACATTACGGTCATGATTATCCGAATAATCCTGGTCATAATCATACCAAGTCCATCTATGCACTACTGAGGCCACATATGACTTTCAACATATTATAAACATGAGGATGATGACAATGATATAAGAATTCAATAAAACAAGTTCAAGGATAAATTTTTAAAGATTTATAATTTAATTTATCCGAGAAATCAATAACGTCAAATTATCGACATGATCTTTGTTTTGTGGAGTAAAATTCAAGAATGCTCGGAAGAATATTTCCATGAAAAATCTTTGGATGAAGCGCAAATATCCGAGGATATTCTACTAATTTCATGGAGTATAGAAGCCAAAACTTTAACCAACTAAGTATAATAGAATATATGAAAGCGCAAATGGATTTTTTTCGCCATGCGGTAATCCGTGAGCGAGATCATTTCCACAATTTAATAAGGAATGAATACGAAGGATCATTCACCATGTATGCGGTAGTCCACATAGACAGGTTATTCCAACATAATAATAAAGAATGGAAAAATAGAAGAATTCACCATGCATGCGATAGACCGCACAGACAGGTTATTACAACAGAATAATAAAAGAATTCACCAGACATGCGATAGACCGCACAGACAGGTTATTCCAACAGAATAATAAAGAATGGAATAACAAAAGAATTCACCAGACATGCGATAGACCGCACAGACAGGTTATTCCAACAGAATAATAAAGAATGGAATAACAACCTTTACGAGTATTGAAAGAAAATAACTCTCTTCATGAATACGAAAGAAATAATACCCCTTACCTTAGAAGAAACTGGATACTGGAATAGTGAGGTAGCAAACTTCTCTTCTTCTTTCTCTCTATAATTTCTCTCTATAATAATTGCTCTTGTGAGATTTAGTAAATTGGTGAGAATGAAAGAAGAATGAGCTTCTATTTATAGAAAAATATAGTTTTGATAATTGCACGTTTTGGGGCTCGAAATATTACAGTATAATACCTTCCTCTTTTTCTTCATTTTTAATTTAGTCCTGCAAGATTATCAAACTTGCACCACCTCCCCTAATAGTAAATAATGTGAATCAATAGTTCAATCATGTGAATCAATAGTTATATCATGTGAAAAAACTAATTACGGTATAGTACCTTCATACTATACCTCCATTTTTAATTTAGTCATGCAAGTATTATCAATCTTGTACCACCTCCCTAATAGTACATGAATGTGAATCAATAGTAAACACATGTGAACAAATAGTTATAAGCATGTGAAATAATAGCAATTAATTGCTCATTTATCCGATTAATTACTGGATTGGTCGATATAACCTCCAGGACATCCATTATTATCGAAATAGATGTCGATTTCCATTAACACTAATAATCCCAACACAATGGAAATATCAAATTCATCTTTAATCAACACGAACTTATTCATCATTAATATTATAACTCACAATATTTAACAACAGTTATTCCCGGGAAAGAGGGGCTTTCAGATAAAGATTTCTCCTTATTGGCAGCGCATGATTAGGTGACCAAACCTCTCTTTGAGAACTTACTAGACATTGTCAATATTGCAAATAATAATATGAATAACTTTGTCGTCTCAATTATTGATTTAATAATATAAAATATTATATCACGGATGATCTTTGTGACAATAATTGAATCAATAATATGAGAGATATGATCAATTAATTATTCTGTAGCAATAATTGAGTATAAGCTGAGTGACTTCTCACGTAAGCATCAATAATCAATACCGTGTGCTACTATGAAACCACAGCGTATTCATTGTACTTTTACCACCGGGTAGTTCAACAGTTTAACGATAAAACTTTCGCCGTTATTTTTATAAAAAGATAATTTTGTCATTTTCTAACTACGACAATACTTTCGTTGTGGGGTCCACCAATGATTGTGTCGTCGTACGAATATTCCCTGTTAAAACAAATATTCCGCGACCAATCGAATATTATATAACCACTTGCTTACTTTGAAAAACTTGTAAATAATACCCACAACTATAACATTATATCATATCCACACCATAATATTCAAAAATATATTTTGAGAAAATTTAATCTTTATTTATAATAGTTGGGGTCATACATAACCAATTCTCACATGTATTTATTTTCTCTATATTGTTAAACCAATATAGAATCAGAGAGTGGTCGTGTGGTTTTTCTTTTACTTATTATAAAAAGAAAAAAATGTAAAATATTATTCAATATTATGCAAGATAAAATCGGTTACCTTACATCAATAAAAGAGTTACTGTAACAACCCAAAAATTCATACCATTCATCTCTCGACTTCGATCATTAATAATACATCTAACTTCTAATTTTACATCATTATTCGATATTAAACTTAATAAAATACGGAATAATTAAAAACTTTTTTGTCTTCTTACTTTGTTTATTTCCCTGAATTAAAACCTTTATTGTAAGACCCCGAATTTTATGAAATAAAAGTATTCAATTTTTTTTAATTATTATTCAATAAATTGTTAAATTGAAAAAAAGTTAAGGGTGATATATGAATTTTTTTTCAAAATAAGCATGTGGCTATAAAATACTCATTGTTGTCGGGGAATATTCGTTTGGTCATGGAATATTCTTACTGTCGGAGAATATTCGTACGACGGCGCAACCATTTGTGGGCCCCATAATAGAATAACTGTCAGATGAAGAAAACAACAAGTTTGAGTTTTTATAAATAACAACGTAATGGTTACCGTTAACACTGTTGGATTACCTGGTGGTTAAAATACGATAATACGCGTGGTTGAGCAGTTAAGATACCAGTATTGCACAATATTTTTGAATTATTGATTCTTACGTAAGAAGACACTACTCAATAATTGTTACAGTAATTACTGTTCAATATTTTTTTTATTGATTCAATAATTGCTACGATGATATTTTATATTATTGTTGTTTCAATAATTATCACTGTATAGTATTTCCCATTATCAGATCAATAATTCCTATTATTTTAATAATATTATTAGATAGCATTATTGGCAATGTCTAGAAAGTTCTGTCTAAGGAGAGGTATGGTCACCTAATTGCGGCGCCCAAGAAGGAGAAATTCTTATTGAAAGCCCCTCTTTCCTGGGAGCGGCACCAGTTGTCATTATTGTGATTCTGTAATATTATTTGTGAATAATTAATTATTGATTTATATGATAAGGAAAATATTTATTTATGTGGATATAAATGGAAGAATTTTTAGAAAAGTGATAATTGTTGAAAATTGATATTTTATCTTTTCTGATAAAATATATTATTATATTACAATAATATAATAATGATGATATTTTTATAATGAATGTGTGATATATGAATAAATGAGGAGGAAGAGTGTTTTTATTACAAAAAATATTTAACACATGTTTTGTGTGTTGGTGGACCCTATTTTTGACTGAAATTTGATTATAGCCTGCAAAATCGCTCGTATGTGGATTTCGGTCATTTTTCATTTGGAATTTGAAAAAAAATTCTTCTACAAAGTTGTAGAGAATTTAATTTTCTATAGAATGGACATAAAATTCATATTTTTCTGATAAAAGGACTATTTATTATGAATTATTGAAGTTCCAGAATATTGGGTCTAAATTGATTTTCTTGCATTAAATGATAAAAACATGTTTTTCATTTTGGTGGGCCCCACATGTGTGGTAAATCATCTGAAATCAGATTTTCAAGAAGTGGGTGTGAATTTTTTTTATAAATATAATATTTTATTAAATTTTCTGCTTTGGTGTTCTAAGCATTTTCCTATAAATAGGGTGCTTAGGTTAGAATTAAAAATCACACCAGAAACTGAAGTTTTCTCTCTCTATATTAACGAGCGTATTTTTTTGAGTATTTAGATATCTTGAGTGTTGCTATACGGTGCAAGTTCCTTCAACGTTATATCCGATATTCTAGTCAGAAGTACTTCTCTTTTGAGGTAATGGATAGTAAGGTATTATAAGGGATAGTAAGGGATGTTATTTTTTTCGTAAATGATATCATTATGCCGAAAATATTGATATGAATTTTATTGTGAAATTTCTACCTTTTCGTGTCGGGGTTACTATTCACGTATACGACATTATTCACATATACGACACTATTCACGTATATGACACTATTCATATATATGACACTATTTACGTATATGACATTATTTACGTATACAGTACTATGTACGAATACAGAGTACTATTCACGAGTTACTATTCATGAGTTACTATTCACGAGTTACTATTAACGAGTTACTATTCACGGGGTACTATTCATGGCAAAATTGGTTTCTTTTTCTGACCAAATTATCGTTGATTTATGAATCTTACTCTTGAAATTAAATGCAGTTGTTGATCATATTATTTTTATTATCATATATAACATTTTTATAATCCTGGTGATGAAATTTCTCTTTGACTTGAGTGTAAAGATGAGTAGATTATTGGTATGATTGTGACTATGAGTTCTCTTTGGCCAGTAGTGCAAAGTTGAATTGTTGACTGGTATGATCATGACCATTGAATTTACAATTGAATATATTTAGCTTAAATGCAAAGGTAAATTGATCAACATGGTTATAATTATGGTTTATATAAATTCTAAAATGATTATATATTTCTTTGAGATATTAATATATTTGGCCTGTAGTGCAAAGATGAATTATTTAGGAATATCTTTGGCCCGTAGTGCAAATATGACCTTTTGTTGAATATCTTTGGCCCGTAGTGCAAAGATGACATGTTGTTGAATATCTTTGGCCTATAGTGCAAAGATGAATTGTTGATGAATATCTTTGGCCCGTAGTACAAAGATGAATTTATTAGTATGATTATGAACAGGAACTGTGATTTGGTATAACCATGATCTTTGATGTTTCAGGTAAAGACATGTGATGAAAATTATCTTCGTCTTGGATGAGAAGAGGAATTTAGAACCACAATTATGATTATGAGTTATTCACATGATTGTGGACATGAACTGTTAATTGATGTTATAGGGATAAAACATTGTTGGTGGACTTTTAACATGGAGATGATAATAGACTTTATGGTCTATTTGACTCTTCTAATGGATTGCTCATTCCGCTGCAACTATGGTTAAAAAGTTTTATCATCTACTGTAAGACCCCAACTTTTATGAATAAAGATTAACTTTATCTAAATATCATTTTTGAATATTATGGAGTAATTTTGATATAATGTTATAGTTGTGGGTAATATTTATAAATTTTACAAAGTAAGTAAGTTGTTATAAAATATTCGTTTGGTTGGGAAATATTCTTTTTGTCAGGAAATATTCGTACAACGACACAATCATTGGTGGACCATAACAGAATTATTGTCGGAGTTAGAAAACGAAAAAATTATATTTTTATAAAAATAACGGCGGAAGTTTTACCGTTAACTGTTGAAATACCCGGTAATAAAGGTACAAGATACGCTGTGGTTTCATAGTAATACCAGTATTGATTATTGATGTTTACGTGAGAAGTCACTTTCAGTTATACTCAATTATTGCTACGATAATTCTTTGATCATATCTCTTATATTATTGATTCAATTATTGTCACAGTATCATCTGTATAATATGTTATATTATTAAATCAATAATTGAGACGACAAGTTATAATGATGAAAAATTGTTGAAAGATTAAATATGTGTTGATTAAAAATAAAATGATTTGTTGTAATATTTATTCAATCCCTGATGTATATAAGAAGTCTATTATGAGACGTTTGTGGTAAGTTTGGTTATTCTATGGGGGCCCATATGTCATCATCTAAGAGTCTCTTTCGCCAATAGTAATTACCTTTACCAGATGTCAAACCACTTGCCGTTTCATATTACAGGCATCGAACCAATTGTTGTTTCACATTACAGGCGTTGAACCAATTGTCGTTTCACATTACAGGCGTCGAACCACTTGTTGTTTCACATTACAGGCGTCAAACCACTTGGTGTTTCACATTACAAGCGTCAAACCACTTTTCTTTTCACATCACCAGTCGTCAAGCCGCTTGCCTTTTCACATTGCAAGGGCTAAGCTAGAAATCTTCTACAAATAGAGGCCTAGTTCTTCATTATTTTTCACGAATTCATTCAAGCTATATAGAAAAAGTATAGAGAGAATAAGAGAGAAAGAAGAAGAGTATTCTGTTACTACACTACTGCAGTATTCAATCTCCTACTAAGGTAAGGGGGTATTATTTCTTTCTTATTCATAAAGAGAACTTCTGTTATTCCATTCTTTATTATTTTGTTGGAATAACCTGTTTATGCGGGCTACCCTATACTTGGAGAAATTCTTCTGTTATTCCATTCTTTATTATTATGTTGGAACATCCTGTCTGTGCGTTTACGCATGACCTGGTTCAGTTATTTATTACTCTGTTGGAATATCTTGTATGCAATGCGTTTCACGCATGACACGGGTTCCATTATTTATTATTCATTGGAATATCACATGCATGCGGTTTATCGCATTCCTGGTGAATTCTTTTGTTATTCCATTCTTTATTATACTCAGTTGGTCAAAGTTTTGGCTTTTATACTCCATGAAATTAGTGGAATATCCTTGATATTTGCGCTTCATCCAGTATCTTTTCATGGAAATATTCTTCTGAGCATTCTTGAATTTTACTTTACAAAGCAATATAATGTTGACAATTTGGACGTTATTGAATTCTGGATAAATTAATTCTTGAACTTGTTTAATTGAATTCTTATATCATTGTCATCATCCTCATGCTTATAATATGTTGAAAGTCATCTATGGCCTGTAGTGCATAGATGGACTTGGTATGATTATGACCAGGGATTATTCGGTATAATAATGACCGTAATGTTACAAATGATGTGGTAAAAATCCTCATTGGTCAGTAGTGCATTGATGGATGATTGTTGGCATGATCATGACCATTGATGAATACACGAATATCCTTGGCCCGTAGTGTATGGATAATTTGTGGTCGTGATACTAATAAATATCCTTGGCCGTGGTGCAGGGATGATGTGGTTTATTTATTAAGCTGAGTCTCAGTGATAAAAGTGATGAAAAACCTTTTTAAATCATAGAAGATAGTAGATTTTATTCTCTACTTGACTCTTCTAATGGATTGCTTGTTCACCGCAGATTAAACTTGATGTTTGTTATATTTTATCGGTTTAACATCGTTGAAGGCTAACGATAAAATTATCCGTATTATCTTAGTCATAATATTTCTTCTTGGGCTAGTTGGGCTCACCTTTTGCTTTCATTGTTCTCTTCAGGAAATGAGAACGTGCAAGTCTGAAGTCGGTGAATGGAGTGATGGTCCGAGATGGTGTCATATAGTAGTCCTCACTATTCTATAAAATAGTGTGATAATAAATATAATGAAGACTCCATTGAGTGTGGATATTGTCTAGATGACAATATTTGTATTAAAACTCATAGCATATGTTTTGTCGTATTTTACACGACAGTTGTATAATTAAGTTTTTATTTGTATTTTGTACCACGTATTTGGCGACTCAAGATGGGTGATGTATACCTGTTTTGGGGGCGTCACATCTACCATATGTTCTAAATCTCTGATTTATTACTGTGACAACCCGAGAATTTGGAATATTTTTATAATTTTTATTAATTTATTTAAGGTTCAAAATTAGAACCTAGACAGAAAATAAGTGTATGCGTTTGATATTTTTAAGATAGAATTTTGAGGATTTCAAAATTCTGTGAAGGATTTAGATGAATTATTCAGGATTAATTATATACGTGTTTATGTTCTGTGTATATGGTTATTTATGTGTTCAGTATGTGGTTAAGGGTCAAGGGTTGACCAGATAAATGATATCTGTAACAAACCCTAATATTATATTAAGAACGTCAACGTTCGGTTAGAAAACCCTAACGATTAACAAAATACACTAAAACCGGTTCTGAAAACCCTAATTTCAGTTCCGGAAATTTGAAACCCTAATTCGGTGCATGAAACCCTAAATTGGGAACTTAATGGCGTTAGTGTAAATAATTATACGATTAATTAGGGTTAATCTTAACAAATTGGTTAAAAAAACCCTAATTTCAAAATTTAAAACCCTAATTTCTGGTTAAGGAATCCTAATTTATAAATAGGGAAAAACCTAAGTGTTAATTAAATAATTTTAATGTTAATTAGGAAATATTAATCCTAATTTTCAAATTTTAAGTAATTAGAAAACCCTAATCTAATTACGAAATCTAATTTTTAAATTAGAAAATTATTTTTCTATTAGAAACCCTAATTAGTGGTTTATAAGCCCTAATGACCATTTTGACCCTAATTGCTTAATTAGCAATTTTAATTAGGAAATACTAATCTTAATTAGCAAGATTTAAATTATGATTAAGAAATTTTAATATAATTAGAAAATTCTAATTATAATTTAGAAATATTAATTTTCTATTTTGAAAACCTAATTTGGAAATTCTAGATTTTATTTTTCTAAACCGTAAAGGTTTCCAAACTCTAAACCCTAATGTTTCCAAACCCTAAACCCTAAACCCTAAGGGTTTGGACAATGTCCATCATACCATTAAATCTAGAATGCAAATGACCATTTTGCCCTTTTTGTATTTTTTATAAGTTAGCTTGCAAATATTGCCAAATCAATAGCTGGTGAGCAACTCAATGGACTTTGTGACTTCTATATCTCAGCCAAATCTGATATGAGAGGACATCTAGCAACATAAGGTTCAATGGATCAAAAAATAAGAGAGTTAAAGTAAGAAAATACTTACTTTATTTCTCATTATTGTCTAGCCCATTCTCTCTCTTCATTCTCGGGATTTAGAGAGAGAGAGAGTGAGAAACAAAACCATTATCAGCCCTTAGCCTTCCAAGAAACAGATTAAGGATCAGGAAATCAAAGATCAAGCATAAAGGTATAAAACCCTAGCCTTATCAAAATCATGTGATTTCATGGTTGATGTTGTTGTTTGTTGTATAGGGTGGTGTATAAGGATGTTATTTAGTGATCTATGATGTTACATCATAGATACATAACATCTAGAAGCCAGAAAATGTATTTTTAAAAATGACCCAAGAACCCTAATTTTAAGGCCTGACAACCGAATGTCAGGGCCTGTAAATCCTTCTTCGATTTTGATTTGTGTTATTTTATGTTATAATTGTGTTCTATGTCATGTGGACTTTGATCTGCAACTTGAATCATGGTTAGGTCAGGTCTATATTGCAAGTTATTAGTGGTCAAAGATCGTTGACCGACCATGACCGAACGAATCTGGGTAACCCAGATTACCCAGAAATGTCTGACAACCATTTTGAAGACTCTGATCTTCCAGTCATTTGATCTTTTGGACATGTTTTTGTTTTAGTATTGTAGCCTGACATTTATACTACACATCTAAGCCATTATACCCACCAGATCGTTCATAGGATCAAAGATATATGTGGTCAAAAAGGGTTGACCGTTCACGAAACTGGAAATCTGGGCAGCCCAGATTTGCCCAGATTTGTCTGACAAGATTTTCTGAGCCTCAAATCTTGTTGTGTGTTAGTATTTAGTTTATGTTGCTGTGTTTAACTTGTATCCTGGTATGGTTAATGCCCATACATGTCTTTATAACCCTTTGATACATAACAGGATTAAATCTATTGCTGGTCAAAGTAGCATTGACCGTCTGTTTTGTAAATTTTCTGGAAAACCCAGAAAGTTCAAGAACAACTTTTGACCCCTACTTTGACCGGCCTGAATCTTGTGCTTTTGTTGATATTACACTGATATTATGTTATATAATTCTTCCCGGACATCCCCAGTTCATGACTGAATAAATAAAACATACAAATAAAGCCCAGATTGCAAGTTATAAGGATTTGAAAGTGGGTACCTCGACTGTTCTTCAATTCTGAAAAACCCAGAAATTGAAGAACATGTCTGACAGTGAATTGATGAGCTTAGATCTCACTGATTTGTTGTTGGATGGCCATGATATTGATTGATAATCCTAGTATTGCATGTATACTATAATCTTAGCACATTAACCAACCCTGCTAACATTCAGAACATGAAGATTTTTGTGGTCAAAGTGGTAACCTCGAGCACTGACAAGAAATCTGGGTTTAGGCTGATGAACACCAAGAACACTCGCTATAGGGCTATTTTAATAATTATTAAATTCTGAAAATAATTATTTTAATTAAATAAATTGAATTAAATAGTTTTTAATTATTAAAAATACATAATAAATTATGAAAAATTATTTTAAAGTCTGAAAAATAATTTAATTATTTTGAGTATATTTCAAAAATATTTAATATTTTTGGAATATAAAGGTTTTTATTTATTTAATTATAATATTAAATAAATTGTTTAAATAGTTTTAATTCATGAAAAATCATGAAAAATTATATTATGGTAAAAGAAAATATTTTAAGTTATTTTTAGTGACTTTTAATATTTGTGATAAATTTCACTAATTAATTAATATTAATGGTAATTAATTTATTTAATAAATATATTAAATAAATTAAGAAAAAATAGAATTAATGATTTAAAAATCATATAAAAATGATTTAAGTGTTATAAAAATGATTTAAGTGTTATAAAAATATTTTAAGTTATAAAATATAACTCTTGATATTTTGTCATAAAAATATTAATATTTTAATATTAATATCAATTAGAGGATAATGAATTTAATTATTTAAAAATCATATAAAGGTGATTTTAAAGTATTAAAAATACTTTGATATATTATAAATATATTATAATATTATGATTTATTTTCATTAATATTGATTATAAATAAATATTAATGATAATAGAATTATGTGGTATTTAATTCATTTAAATACGTTTTTAATGATTGAAAATTCGTGATAAATAGTAATAATTATTTAAAAATTATTACGACTTTACGAAAAATATTTTGACTGTTAATAAATTATCGTAGATAATAGTTAAGTGTTTAGACAGAGTTTAATTGAACTTAAACTCGAAATTTTGTCTGACTAGACCATCGGGACGTTAGAATTTTGTCGAAGTCAAGTCAGATTCAAATAATTTGACTTGATACCGAGTCTTCCGTGTGTTATAAACTGATAGGGTTGTGTTATGTGTTTAGGTTATTCTATGTATATCAATATATATAATAATATTATATTATGATGATATTATTCTAATATTGGAGATCTATATTACTAATATTAAGTCTTCGGATAAAGCGATATAAATTGCGTAGCGGTAATCAGCGGTTGATACAAGTTTATTTTTACTTAACTCTACTAAGAGTTGTTTCATTCGGATAAGCTTATGGTTAATCATTGTTGGTTGCCATGAATTGTACTCTGTACATATTGTATGAATAAGTTATGTATGAAAGGCTGATCACCTTCATTACCAGTTGGTCCAGATATATTTATTCATATATAATACTTGTTCAATCAAAAGTTTGTTCCTGCTAGTTCACAATTATATTGTTGAATAATAGCCAGCTTATTATTCAGATTCTTTCAATCATGATATATCGTTATATTATTGAATTTAAACTTGCTGGGCAATTCTTATGCTCACCCTTGCTATATCATGATAAAACATTGCAGATAAGGCGAATGCGTTCGGATACAGGAAAAGAATAATGCCAAGTTCAACTTTGGATAAAATGTGTAGCTAATTTGTAATAGAATAGTTTGATAATAACGTTATATGTTAGATAGTTTATGAATTGTGTATAGGTTAAGGTTTCTCGACCTTGGGGAAAAGTATGTAAGTTTAATGTATAAATAAGTTATGTTTATATCTTCCGCAAATAGTAATAGAAATAGTATACCAGATCAGTGGTGATTTGGGACCCAAATTTGGGGGTTACTACAATTACTGACGAAGGCTATGGATAATTTAATTATCTTTAGTTATGATATTCTTTACTGGGCTAGTTGTGCTCACCCTTTTGCTTCACAATTCCTTTCAGGTAATAAGAGTGTAGCTGGGTCGAGCAGGGGGAATAGAACGGTGGTCTTTGGCTGTGGAGGTTCTCCCTAAACAGTATGAAAATAATTTTATTAAGAATTTGAGATAAGTGTGTCGTATTTTATACATCATTTAGTAGTTATATTTGGTGAATCAAATAGGGTGAGGCAAACCCAACTTTGGAAGGGTGTTTTGCCACTATCATACAAGATGTCTAATGACATACAACCTCGTGTCATCATAAGGCAAGGTTGTGCACATCCACTTGCTGAGTATATCTACGAGCACTACCTATATAATCTTGGAGTTTGGTTGAAATATAATTTTCAATTACGAACAGTACGTGGAGATAGTTATATGTCAAGAGAAGACTCACCATTGGAAAGGACATGATAGTAATCTTCTCATTTTTCTTTGGGGTCTATTGGGTCAACCAAGGATAATTATGTGGACATATGATATATATCATAACCTAAATGCATGGCCTCCCATGTATGAAGGTTTCCTTGAGCACTTTCCAAAGATTTTAATTTCTAAAACAGTTATTGACTGTACCTTTATGTAAGGTGTCATTGTGACGTGCTATCCAAGGTTAGGATGAGAGTCACAGTTGGTATATATTTGTATCAAAACTCACAACATATGTGTTATTGTATTTTGCACGACAATTGTAGTAATAAAGTTGTAGTTGTTTTCTGTACCATATTTTTGGCGACTCAAAATAGGTTGGATGGATTGGACATATTTTGGGGGCGTCACATTTATCATCTATACATCTCTGAATCAAATTATTTTATAATTCGTTTAATCAAAGTTATTATATAAAATCTTACATTTCAATCTGATAACCTTTACATATCAGATAACTCAAACTTTACAATTTATTATTACATAATTATTGTGATTTATCAAGTACATTTTTCAAAACCTTTATCTTTACCTACCTTTGAACCATACTTAGTTGATTACTCACTTTATCAGAGTTAATAGATAAAACTTATATCCAGGTTCAATACCCTTTATACAACGGACAAATCTTAAACTCTATAACTCAACATCCATTAAACATCATACATTATCTGGAACCTTAAACATGGTTCAAATAATAACAACTTTGCCAAAGTATATAAATCTTCATACATTACATCTGGTTCATGTCTTTCAACTAACACATAACGTTAATTTGAATCCTTAACCTGCAAAAGTGGTTATTTGCAAGGTTGAGCTCGACAGCCCAGCAAAATCTAACAATTTTCATGCATCATGTAACATATAATAACATGCTCAACATACATCTCATAAATATTGGACTAACATAACATACATGCTGCAGTTCATATAAGAAGTATAAAGATTGAGTTCCTTAGTCAATCAACATTCTTTACTCAATCAACGTAGTCATAAATTGACTTTAACGTTTCATACTTTTAACATATATAACACATCATTCTCTTTGAAATAAAGATTTAAAACAATTTATCATCAAGTTCACATAACAAATAGGAACTGAAAGACTTGCCTTGATCGTTGTTTACCAATAACAGTTTAACAGCTTACATCTGTAATATCCGAGATTTTCTATGTAATTTAATAATTATCAATAAACGAACTTATGTGAAACTCTTGTGTGATTTCATTTATTAGATGTATATGTGTTATGTTAAGATATGTGATGAGATGTATTTAAATGGTTGGTTTAGTTTTATTTAACTATTTAAATTGATTAAGTGGGGAATTAATTCTTTTTATTACGTGGGTTGGTATTAAATCATGAGCTGGAGTTCAGAGCGAAATTTAGAGACGCGGACCGCGAATTCGAGTCTGGAACGTCGAAATTAGTCAGGTTAGACTGTAACCACAAAAATGTGTCACGGTTGACTTTTTGGTCAAAGTCAACTGGTTGACTTTTTCAGGGAAAAGTCAACCACGAATTTTGGAGATGATTTTGACGAAACAGATAGTCCCATGACGTCCGAAACTTTGACTTTTATAGGAATCGATATAAGTATCGAACAAGTTTGGCCACAGAGGGTAAAATAGTCAAATAGCTTATTAATTGATTAATTAATTAAAATAATAATATTTTTTTAAAATAGAAATTTGATGGAACCCATGAGACTATTAATTTGGGATAAAATGGAGGAGTATATTACGTGTATTACCAAATTGAAGAAGAGGGAGTATTTCATTTTCTTTAAACCCAAAATCTCTTCATTTTCTCAACTCCCACTTTCTTTTTATTAAGTGATGAAACTATGAATGGGATTAAATTGGATGCAATTGATGAGTTGGAGATTCAAAGGGTGGGGGTTTATATGTTAGTAATTTCTATAAGTACTCCCCACTCAAAACACCATTTCTTTTTGCTAAAAAACTTCTTAACCGATAGAAAATTATGGGCTTAAGAGAGTTAGTACGAATTCTGGAGGATTACTAAGGATTTGACAAGCGAAGAGAAGAAGCATCAGATTAAACCAAGAAGGAATTCATCAAAAGGTAATTCATTAACCCATTTTTTTATAAGAAAAATGAGAAAAAAAAATGCATATAGAATTGGTAAATGATTTGTTGTGGCTTTGTGTTACCATGTTACTGTTGTTTGATGATTATAGATCGTTAACAACAAAAGTTCTGGGTTAATCATGCATCAAATTCATAGAAAATCAAAGAATTAAGCAATGCATGCTCTATGTTTGATAAAATGCCTCTAAGATGCTAAATTAATCAAAAAGTGGAAATTTGTTAAAGTTTGATGTTGTAAAATGTGAAAACATGTGAGAGTAGATAACCTGGATAGTAGGAATCGAATCTATGCATGCTAGAATGAAAATCATGATTTTTTGTCAAAGTTGGTTAAAAAGTGTAATCTGTGATTTTTTGATTTTTTGGAGCCTTGGATTCATGGTTTCTATGACCCGATTAGTGTATGTAATAATTTTATAAAATAATATGTAGCATGAGGTACAACCTGTCTAAATTTCATAAGAAAAGGAGTTAAATTGAGCAAGTTATGAAAATCGTAAGCATGCATGTTGGAAATAAAAATCTGCAGAATTCTGGAAATTTCTAGAATTTTTCTAAGTATAGAACCAGTACTGGCATGCTTTTCTAGGCATCCAGTTTGTGGTCTTATTGTGTTAATTTCATGAATGTTATATTTTTGTAAATACCTTGTTATATGAAGTTTATTGTGTCCAAGTATCTTGGTCATATCATCTGTAGATTAGTGGGAATAAAATCACAAAAGTGGCTGCAAGGAACGAAAATTTGATGTTTTTCTTGGGACTATTTTGGATCAGTTTGTCTTTGGGGCATTTTCGTCCATGTTTCTGTACTTTATAAATTCTAAAAAAATTTGGAGTGTTAATATAAGAAGTTATGAAGGTCTTGTAAAAATTTGAAAATTTTTGGTCATACGGTTTGAGAGTTATGGATTTTACGGCTAAGGACACTATTTGAAAAGATACCCGAATAACTCTCTGTGTATAATTCCAAATATTACGAAATTGTTTTTGGAAGTACATGTATATAACAGGAGCTAACTTTGAAAATTTCAGAATATTTGGAGCTAATCTCGATATATGAAAAATATGAGAATATTTGGCTATTATGGATTATTTAAAAATAGTAGATGAATTTTAAAAATTCCGAGAATAATATATGTTCAATGCGGGACTATATTCTGCAAAATCTCAGGAAAGAAATATTTTTGGGGCTGATTTGCTATTTTTCATATAAATGATATTATATGGATAAATGAGTTTAATTAAATATGTGATGTCAAAAATATGAAAAATAAGGTTTTTCGACTTGAGACCCTTAAGCATGTTTTATGCAGATTTTTGATGGAGGTTTGGGTCCGAAAAATGTCAAAAATTTATGTTTCCCATATTCTTTTATTGAACCACGTGGCTTATACGAAGCAACATGTTATGTAATTGAATTGTATTTGAATACGTGCGAGTTTAATCATCTTATTAAAATAAAAAGGGAACCATTATACTTCGAAGTGGTGTTCGAAAACCTAATTGCTTAATGTGACACATGTGAATAGGTTACGTGAAGGGCTAGTAGATAGCGGTAAATTGTAGAAGACGATTGCAAGTTTCCTAACCCTAAGTTTCTATTGAGCAATTATTCAATCCTTACTCATTGTTATCAAGGTGAGGGTTAGTAATGATTTGTGCTATTTACTTTTTTCGTACAAGTTCCTTTGTCGTAAAGTTATATAACAACAATTTCTTTGCAATCGTTATTGATGATTACTCAGTTATTATTACAACTGCTATACTTTAAAGTTCTACTTCTTTAACGAACTGTTTCCAAGGATGTTTTATGGCTTTTTATTTCGGCTAGATGTTATTGATGATAAATGATATAACATTTGAACAATTCAAATCCTTTGAAGCTATTTAATGTTTATCAATCCAAATTGCTTTGATGAGGTCCCGCATGAAAACTAAAATGAACAACCCGAATAATCTGGAAAACAGATATCGGGCATATAGTCCCATTTATGCTTATGCAGTTAAACTTTATACTTGTGCACAATGTAGGAAACGATAAAGGTGATCACCGAGTACTTGCAGAGGTATTTATAATCTATTTGATTGTTAAACCTTCTGATGGTTTTTGATGAAATAAAGTAATGTTCAGGGTATCTAACACCCCTTAGTATGCTATTGAGAATTTCAGAACTCTTATCTTGATATTCATGTTTATCTCTTGATATTTATTCCAACTGTTGAGAAATATTCATACAAATGCTTTTACTCCCGATGTATGTTTTCAAACTACTTTATATACTTGCTGGGCAATTTGTGCTCATTCTTGCTTAAACCTTTCAGTTAAGGATGAAAACGCTAAGGGCTCGGGCAAGGACAAGGGGAAGTCTAAGATGAAATGATGAGAGTTTTTTATGTAATAAGTTATATTTCTGCATATGATGTAATGTAGCGATAAACGCTAAGTTTAAGTTTCAGTTTATTTAAGATTGTAAAGACTTGGGATTTTATTTGAATGGGTATGTAATAGTTATTATTTTCGGAGTTTATGTAGTTAGATGATTATGTATGTTGTATCATGAGAACCATGTCCTGTAATCGATGTTATACGGATTTGGGGGCGTCACAGGTTGGTATCAAAGCTGTAGGTTATAAACCTTAGGTGGGGAACCTTAGACTATAACCTTAGAGAGAGTTAGTGGAGATGATAAGGAGATGAACTCACATAGAGTTCTAGGGCTGTGTCAAATCTATTTTTCTAAAAACAAAAACATCTATTTTAAACTACTAACCGAGTTATTTTGTCTTGTTTGAAGGATGTCAGGAGAAGAAGAGGTTAGAGATATTCACGTTGTGAGCGAGCAATTGGTGATGGATGTACCTAAGCCTATAGCTGAGGCAGCAGTTGAGTCAGACCCAGAGGAGTATCCTGAAGAGGAAGAGGAGCCCGAGGAGGACTCCGAAGAAGAACCTAAGGATACTTTGTTGGATGAGCTGATGAATAGGATTACAGAGTTGGACGACAGAGTCCATGAGTTGGAGGAGTTGTATCAGGGGGAGCAGTAAGCTGCAGCATTGCTTGAGGTATTGGTGCACCACATGATAATTAGGAATGGGGATCTGGCTGATAAGCTATGGGCATCAGACCAGAAGGCGGATAGGTTGGAGGATGAGAAAGAAGCTATTAGGACCCACTTGGGGCATACCATTAATGGGTTAGAGTCGAGCATACAGAGTCTTCAAAATGACAAGCAGATCATCACCACAGTCTGGGGAGATGAGAGGAGAGACCGTGTTAGGGCCGAGAAGCTATCTGGCGAGTTAGAAGAAGAGGTGAGAGATAAGAAAGTTAAGATAGACAAAATGAAGTACGCATTTAAGTTACCACATGGAAGGTTCCAGCATAGGGTGAATCACTTTCCAAGTGAGGAGCACCGGTCTAGACGTGTTATAAGTCGAGGGCTGGTACTGGAGATAGCGGATGAAGAGCATGAAGATGCCGTTAGGTGGGGCTTTTAGTTTATTATGATGAACTTTTACTACTAGCATATAGAACGCTAATCTATGAATAAAAAGCTTGGTTTCAGTTTTTACCAAGTATGTTGGTTTAAAGTGATGTAAATGGCTTAATGCCATAAGACAATGAAATACCTTGGGTGCTATGTTTATAAATAAATATACTTTTATTTAAGTACATGATGTGATGATTAAGTTCTCTTCTTATGAATGATATATTCTGTAGAGTAAGTTATAAGATAATAACATTAAGTTCATTTTAAACAGATAGATGGCTAGAGGAAGACGTCATCTGTAATACCCGGAAAAATATTAAATAATAAAATTATTTTGCTTTAAAACATATTAATTGGACTTTGTATTTTATTTGGGTCAAAGTGGTCATTTAATTTATATAGGCTAATAAATATTAATAAGTGATGGGTAAATTAAATTGGTAAAATTGGGCTTTAAACTAAGTGGGTCTAATTTATAATTGTGTAATTTTAAAATCCTATTAAAATTTTGAGAGTTAATAAATATATTAATAAAATATGTTTTAAGTGAATAAATACTAAAACCTAATCTCCTTAACATATCTAATACAAATCGAGGGAAAAGAAGAAGAGGTAGCGGCGACATCAAGAAAAAAAAAGAAAGAAGAGAAGAAACAAAAAGGTACTGTAATTTTACTATTTATTATGAGTTGTTTGGAATTGTTTCCTAATTGGTGTGTTAAAATATGTATATATATATATATATATATATATATATATATATATATATATATATATATATATATATATATATATATGGAATTGTCAATTTGTCAGGCATGCATGTGTAGAGTCTAGTATGGTTTCATAGGGTTACGTGTGAGTGTGAAGCTTTTAAATAATTGCAAGTTAGGCAAATTGTGTATTCTAAAGTATGCATAAAATATTAATATAATAATAATAATGAGAGTACTTTTCAAAGTAACTTTTCCACCAAAAGTATATGCTAACACTTGCTGGGATACTACTACTTTATATACTACTACTTGCTGAGATCTTTATATATATATATATATATATATATATATATATGCACGCCTTCCACCAAAATGGCACATTAGTACAACAGTAGTTCACAATTATTAAAAGTTGTAATATAAATACTCTGCTAGATTAATATTTTAAAATTTGCAGAAACATAATAATAATAGTATGAGTTTTAAATAAAATAACAATAAAAATATACGTTAGTAATTAGTAATTTAATGCGTAGTTTATTAATTTATTTTATTAATTTATGTAATTAGTTCGAATGGAGAGAATTTAAGGAGTTACAATTTGGAATATAATTTCGGGTGTTACATTGCTTAATCCAGGTACGGATTTTGCACTCTTTCAGCGAGACTATTTTGTTTTTAATTTGTTCATTTCGTTATTCGTTTCGAAATTTAGTATTGCCTCTCATAATTATTCCTTGTCAATTTATTGTGATAGTCTATTTTGGCGTTTATATTAGAACTCCTATTTGTACTCTTTAGACTAGTATATCATGTCTACTTATTTATTTTGATCTTGTAGTAATGTACATGTTAGTATATTTCTAGAGACTTGTGTTGATGATTTGATTCAATTTAACATGTACATTTTAGAATCCCTTTGTGTTGATATTTTGTCGCATGTGTTGTGACATTATATTTTTGTTAGAATACCATAGGGTATACCTGAGCTATAACCACCTGTGGGGGTACCACAGGCATGTCCTCTTGGCACCGAGGCATGACACATTCCGTGGCGGTGTGATCTGTCCACGGCTTCTCCGTTTTGTGCTCTGGTGGGAGTTGGCCATTTGGTGTTTTATTATGGGAGGCGTATGGGTCGACCCTAGTTTTCTGTTCTGTCCTGCGGATTGGTGATGTTTGAGCCAAACACAGCTTCTGATTTTACGTGTATTAGATTCGCGGTCCAATGTGTGTGACTTGCCTGTGTGGCATTATTTGATTTACCTATGTGGCATTATTTGACTTGCCTGTGTGGCATTATTTGACTTGCCAGTGTGGCAAGGTATATTTTATTTTATTCTGAGCTCGGTATGAAATAACACCCAGCCATTTGATTCAGCCTATTATTTCATTATGTTAGTTTTGTTCATTACGTTTCATTTCAGTTCGTTTCATTTCATTTCAGTTAATTAAGTTAGTTATTTCGGTTCATTATTTGTATTCTATATCCGTACTGGGCATTTGGCTCATGCTATGTTTTTCTTCTGGCAGGTAATCAGGGGGATCAAGGGCAAGTGTGACGAGAGCTCCTTTCTATCCAATAGTTTTGATATATTTTGTTAGGTTATGATACATTCATTTATTTAGAGTTGTAATAGTTATTTCAGATTATGGTTTGAGCCAGTGTGGCGTTTATTATGGTAGACTTGTGGTATTTATTAGATATTAAGACTATTCTTTTGTGGCTTCGAGCCTTGTTATTAAATTCATTAGTTTTGTTATGTTTTGAGTAACCTCTCTTTCTATTTCGGAAAAGGGGTGTTACAGAGTTGGTATCAAAGCCAGGTTCTTTCTTGTCGAAAACCTATTTAGGTTTGACCTATGAGTTATGGGTAGACTTCTAGGTTAGATTTTTGTTTTGTTTGATTTTCTGTTTAGCTATCATATCAGCTATGTTCGAATTTGTCTCTAATCTGCTTTGTTTATGTTCATGATCTCTTTCTTAGATGGCTCGTAGATCTGCCAGAGTTGCTGGGAGGCGAGGTAACAATAGGGGAAGAGGTGAGGGTCAGCCCAATGAGCAACTTAATAATCAGATAAATACTCAATTGGCTACCTTGGTGAATTAGGCGGTGAATCAGGCTTTACCTCAGTTGGTGGCACAGATTGTACAGGCAATGCAGCAGCAGCCACAAGAAATTCTTGAGCAATGGAATCCGGGAAATAATGGTCAGCAAGCAAATGTTGAAGAAGTGAATACAGATGGTCTTGATCAGCAGGTGGTTCCGATGTATGTATGGTTGGAGAGGTTTCAGAAGCAGAAACCACATGCATTCAGTTCAACTCCGACTCCAATCGATGCAGAGAATTGGATTGCTCACCTAGAGAAGATCTTTGATGTGTTGGGGTGCTCAGATAATCAGAAAGTGTTACTTGCAACTTACAAGCTAAAAGGGGATGCACAGAGGTGGTGGAAAGCGATGAAAGTAACAAAGGGTGATGGTTATGTGGAGGCACTTAGTTGGGCAGAGTTGTGACGCCCCCAAAATAGGTATACAACACTCATTCTGAGTCGCCAAATAAATGGTACAGAAACAACTACAACTTTATTAATACAATTATCGTGCAAAATACGACAACACATAAACTGTGAGTTAAAAATACAAATATTGTCTTCTAGACAATATCCACACTCAAATTAGTCCTCATCACAATTATTGATACACTATTTTACAAAATAGTGAGGACTACTATAACAACTGCCTTGGAACATTACTCCACACCCCGACTACTCCCCGTTATATTCTCGCTTCCTAAGAAAAATGGAACAAAAAAGAAAAGGGTGAGCTCAACTAGCCCAGTAAAGAATATTATGACTAAGATAATATAGAACAAATTATCGTTAGTCCTCAACAGGGAAAAAATCTAATAGAATACAATAGACAACAAGTTTTAAATCAATATTCGCAGCGAAAATAATAATTCATTAGAAGAGTTAAGTAGAGAATAAAATCTACTATCTTCTATATATGAATTAAAAGTTCATCATCAATATTTTATCCCTGTAACATCAATTAATATATATCTGGAATCAAATATTCATCTTTGCACTACAGGCCAAAGATATTCATCAGTTGGTCATGTTCATCTAAACACATGTTCATCTTTGCACTACGGGCCAAAGATATTCATCGAAAATCATTCATCTTTGCACTACAGGCCAAAGATAATTCAGTTATATCATCATTTAGGACTGAGGATGATGAAAAATATTTTAAGGAAAACGAATCCAGTGAAACAAAAGAACAAATATTAATGATTCGTACTTTAAACAATCCAACTTCGAAAATACTTCATAAATAACCATAGTGGAATAAAATTTAAGAATGAAGATCAAAACATGAATACAATCAAAGCTAGTATCCATAATAGATATCTTGAACAAAAAAAGAAATTTTATTTTTTTTGTGAATAGTGTCGTATTCGTGAATAGTGTCGTATACGTGAATAGTAACCCCGACACTAAAAGACAAGAATTTTACAAGAAAAATCTTACCAATATTCCGGCATAATGATATTGAAAGAAATAATATCATTTAAAAAAAAATAACATCCCTTACCTCGAAAAGAGAGTACTTCTGACTGGAATACTGGATATAATGCTGAAGGAACTTGCACCATATAGCAACACTCAAAGTATCAAAATACTCACAAAAATATACTCGATATTATAGAGAGAGAAAACTTTAGTTTCTGGTGTGATTTCTAATTCTAACCTAAGCACCCTATTTATAGGAAAATGCTTAGAACACCAAAGCAGAAATTTAATATAATATTAATATAATTATATAAATTTCCTACGCACACCAAGAAATCTGAATTCAGCATCTAACATGTGCAAGTGGAGCCCACCCAATGGAAAAAACGTTTTTATTAAAAAATATATTTAAAACTTCAAAAATTAATTATTCCGGAACTTCAATAATTCATAATAAATAGCCCTTTTATCAGAAAAATTCGACTCTTATGTCCTTTCCATAGGAAATTCAATTCTCTACAACTTTGCAGAAGAAAGTTTTTCCAAATTCCAAACAAAAATTGACCGAAATCCATATACGGACGATTTTACAGGCTATAATCAGATTTCAGTCAAGAAATAGGGCCCACAAACATGTTTAACATGTTTTAAACATTTTTAACAACAAAAAATACTCTTCCTCATTTATTCATATATCCCACATTCATTGTAAAAATATCACAATTCTTATATTATTATAATATAATAATATATTTAAATAAAGTATTTTATCAGAAAAGATAAAATATCAATTTTCAATAATTGTCACATTAAAATTTTTCCATCTATATCCACATAAAATGAATATTTTCCTTATCATATATAAATCAATAATTAATTATCCACAAATAATATTACTGTAATCACAATATCGACAACTGTGCCGCTCCTCAGAATGAGGGGCTTTCCAATAAGGATTTCTCTTCATCGGGCGCCGCAATTAGGTGACCAAACCTCTCCTTAGATGTAACTTTCTAGACATTGCGTAATAATGCTATCTAATAATATTATTCAAATAATATGAATTATTAACTCGATAATGGAAAAATATCGTGTAGTGACAATTATTGAAACAACAATAATATAAAATATCAACGTAGCAATTATTGAATCAATAAAATAAAATATTGAGCAAGAATTACTATAACAATTATCGAGTAAGTGCCTTCTTACTTAAGAATCAATAATTGGTGAAATACCGTGTGCTACTATGTTTTAACCACCGGGTATTCCAACAGTATTAACGGTAACAACTACACTGTTATTCATAAACAACTTATACTTGTCATTTTCTTCATCCAATCGCTTTCCATTATGGGGCCTACATATTGTTGTCACGGCCATTGTCATTTAATATTCCCTACAGCAAAGAATATTCCCAAACAACAATGAATATTTTATAACCACTTGCTTATTTGAAATATTTGCGCATTTTACCCATAACTAACCACATTAATCAAATCAACCCTTACTATTTCAAAATAATAAATAGAATAAATTCAATTTCATTAATAATAAGTTGGGGTCCTCCCCTCCTTATGAAATTTTATCCTCGAAATTGACGTACGTACCTGGTGTTTCGAAAAGGTGAGGATACCTCGCTTTCATTTCCGTTTCCAACTCCCAGGTCATTTCCTCAATAACATGGTTTCTCCACAAAACTTTGACTTATGGTATGACCTTTGTACGTAAGACATACTCCTTCCTATCCAAGATCTTGACAGGTACCTCCTCATACGTTAAGTCTTTGGCTATCTCGTCTGGTTCTAACTCAATAACGTGGTTCGGGTCTTTCACATATTTACGAAGCACAGATATGTGAAAAACATTATGAACACGAGACATGCTTGGAGGTAACGCGAGTCTATTGGCCACATTTCCTACTCAGTCAAGAATCTGAAATGGACCAATAAATCGTGGATTGAGCTTTCTTCTTTTCCCAAATATTGTAACTCCTTTCCATGGAGCAACACGCAATAATACATGATCCCCAATATTAAATTCTACGTCCTTTCGATGAAGATCCGCATAACTCTTTTGTCGATCTTGTGCCATTTGTATACGTTGTCGAATCATTTGGATCTTTTCTGTAGTCATACATACCAACTCTGGTCCCAACAATGTTGCTTCACCCACGTCATCCCAACATATTGGAGAACGACACTTTCGTCTATACAATGCTTCGAATGGAGCCACACCTATACTTGCCTGATAACTGTTGTTGTAGGAGAATTTTACCAATGGTAAATACTTATCCCAACTCCCTTTGAAGTCTAGGACACAAAGTCTTAATAGATCTTCAACAGTTTGAATAGTCCTCTCTGATTGTCCGTCCATTTGAGGATGGTATGCGAACTAAATCAGAATTGCGCCCATAGCTTTTTGAAGCTAACCCAAATCGTGAAGTGAATCTTGGGTCACGATCCGAAACTATGGATACTGGCATGCCATGCAATCTCATAATCTCATTTACATACATATGAGCAAGATGTTCAAGGGAATAAGTCTCCTGTTGTTGGGTAAAATGTATATACGCACAACACGCAAGTATACGTGGTCAACAAGTAATAAAGTGATAAGTAGAGTATCGTTCCCACAGAGACAATTTAATAAGAAACTTAACTTCACAATTATCAATTTCTTATTAATCCTAATTTTATTAAACTATCCAATTCAATGATTAAAAATAATTATTCTAAATTAAAAAGTAATTAAACTATCACAATCCAATCACAAATATCAAAATCTGGAATTTCAAACAATTAATGGAAAATTAGACTTATGACTTCACCCTAAGCTTCACTCTGATTTTAACACTTATATTCCAATTCAATGCATTATCCGAGTTTATTAATCAAGAACACGAACGTAGTATTAACCACCTCTTGATGCACTAATACCGTATTAACGTCAATCCACAATTAAGATAGAAATCTGTTAAACACCTTAAGCAACTAACTCACTATATCTCTATGTGAATTACAATTGAAGAAGGTTGTCAGATTACAAGCGGTGTCAAGCATATCTCTACCTTAACACTCATCAAGTTTAAGCTACTAACAAAATCCTGAACACATGCTATATCAACTAGGTCTATATTTGAATATCCTCTATCGATTCCATCCAACTCCACAAAGAATTGTTGATCAGGCAATTCATAGATTCAAGCTCAAATTAATATAAATAAACTGGAAATAGCTTATTAAATTGGAAATCAAAGTTTACAAAATCATAGATTCACTCAAAGATCCATCATAAGCCTAAAAAGTGAATTAGTTCATTATAAACGAAATAAACACTGAATAAATCATGGAAATCATTCTTTCAATTAGAAATAATAGTCTAAGATGAAGAATATTGAAATACACCCTTCACGTAGCCTAGAATCGCAATCGTCTCGAAAATTTCCTTGAAATACTCCTCCAACGCTTGCTTAGAAAAACTGAGATTAATCTTTGTACTTTGCCTTGTGTCTTTTTAATATCAGTGTTTTTTGCTAATTATACACTTCAACATGTATTTAGATTAAAATTTCATGCCAAAACGAGTCCCAAGTCATCACCATCACTAAAACTCCACACTTGTAGCACTAGAAACCAACTAGGAGACTTCAAAATCGAGTATGCAAGCCCCAGCTGGATGTTTTGCTTTGTATAAGCCAGTCCCGACTTGCTCCCCTTCTACTATTGCTGCCCAGACCCCCAACCCCGGCTGGATCATAAAGCACAAAAGGTCCAGCCCCGGCTTGCCCCCAATCTGCCAATTATTTTTCCTCCTGGAACCTCCTCTGCTAAAACTGCCATAACTTTTAAACTGGAAGGAGTTACGGGGCCCGCCACCTATCAAATTAAATCTATCGACGATATCTACAACTTTCATTCTTTCAGTTTTCAGAAATAACAAACAGATGACTATCGAAATTGCATTGGAAGCAGCTGCTGCTGTGTAATGACAACCGACACAACTCTTAACTTTGTCTTTGTTGCTAGAAAGCCATACTATCGCATCCGAACTTCTGAATAGAATGATGCAAGACGTTACGGAATGCCAAGAAAGAGTTCCTTAACATAATCCAAGTTCCACGCCACGAACATGAAATGCACATAAAATGAACATGAAAACCCAAACTATATCCGGAATTGCTTTTCCTTGCAAATTTTATACCAATAGTTACTCACTCCGCTTCCAAGCATATAATCTACAAAATGGAAACAAAATGCATGAAAAGTAACTAAGAAACACGAGATTAAGTAAATAATTCAAGTAATAGATGCCAGATAAGTAGGTATAAAATCGACTTATCAAATACCCACAAACTTATACATTTGCTTGTCCTCAAGCAAAAACAAAACAAAGATGCAATACAATAAAATAAAATGGAATTAATTTATATGCCTACGAATCCAGCAGTATTGATAAACACAAGACTTTTCGCCCAGCTTCAGAGAAATCAAGTAAACATGATAATACATCATATCAAAACTCATCAGTAATTTACCGATCAATCATCAAATCTTAGACTGTTATTACTGATATAGTACGTGTGTGCTCAACAACAATGCTAACTAATATAAAATCAAATTTAACACATAACAAGTCTCTTTGAAGGCATCATACAGTGTAAACTCAAGAAATCCAAAAATAAGCTAGATCCAACTAAAACCAAATAATTACCAATATCGAGGGTCAACATGGGATACTTATGCTTTATTTTCATCTACGGGGCCTTTTTTTTTAGATCCCGTTTTATTCTCTTTTTTTTATATACACATAGCTATGCAATGTCTTATTCCCTTAGACTTTTCAATGCTACCTTAACGAGATTTCACCAACGACTCCCTGCACCATTAAGACCTTAGGGCGCTTAGGTGTAAAGACAATCCTTCGAGCCACTTACTCAAGTAACAAAGGCCACAAAACTAGACAAGCATGCCACGAGTAGTATATATATATATATATATATATATATATATATATATTACTATATAGCTTATATACCCTAAATATTCCCCCAAACTTAGGTTCTTGTCTAACTTTAACCATCACTACTTATTCTTGTCATTCTTTCATTCAAACTAGCATTATCCTTTAGAATCCCGTTATGTATCAATTTAAACTCAATCAATCAACAAGTTGTTTCTAACGTGCTAACCTTATTATACCGGTTTCAAACAGAAAAAGATTCAATTCATAACAAGAAATCACATCAAAGCTCTAATAATCAGTATTATACTTGTCTATCCAATCGCATTCTCATCATTGGCCAAAATAGACTGTAACTATCAAACAGTTGGACTCATACAAGATGAACATATTAATTAACTATTATTTTTGAATTTTTAATTTTAATTTTTTTAGATGTGGTAAACATAACATGATTGCAAAGATAAATAAAAACTATTTACATTCCTAAGCTACTATACAACTACATGATTACCTGAATGCAACATTAAATAATCCTAAACATAAACCATGAACTAACATATGCAACCTAGCTAATGAATTTAAATATGCAACATGTAACATGTAACTCAATCCCCCAAACTTGAAAATTACAATGTCCTCATTGTATAGATAAAGAAATAAATAAGAAAGGATTTCCCTATAATCGCCTAAGTCTGGGTTGGTGGTGGTTGTTGTTCTTCATCGAAATCGCAGGGTGGGAACCTTGGCATTGGTGCTGGTTGCTAGTATGGGAATTGGGCAGTAGGATTGAAACTCTGGAGCGTAGTGTTCAATTAGGCGAAAGATACATTCATGGCCTCAAACATGTGGTCCTGCCTTGCTGCTAGTCTCCGTAATTCTATCCGTGCCTCCTTGTTGTGCTCATCCACTTGTCGTTGAAGGTTGAGGAATTAAGGGCTAGATATTACTCCGGGCTGTTGTGATGTCTCTCCCATTGCCGCATTCCCCTAAAACTCATTGTCATCCGAGGTGTCCTCAGCGTCAGCCTCATCCTCTGAGGCTGAGGGAAATACAAATCCTACTCCTCTCGGGTGTGACTCGCCTCCGAGCCACACAGCATATCTTGCAATCATTCTCGAGTCGAGTGTCTACATCGGCATCTAGGTTATCTTATCATCTGACCAATGCACTCCTGTGACAACCCCAAAATAGGTCCATTCCATTCAACCCATTCTGAGTCGCCAAATACATGGTACAGAAAACAACTACAACTTTATTACAACAATTGTCGTGCAAAATACAATAACACATATGCTGTGAGTTTTGATACAAATATATACCAACTGTGACTCACATCCCAACCTTGGATAACACGTCACAATGGCACCTTACATAAAGGTATAGTCAAAAACTATTTTAGAAATTAAAATCTTTGGGAAGTGCTCAAGGAAACCTTCGTACATGGGAGGCCATGCGTCTAGGTTATGATAGATATCATATGGCCATATAATTATCCTTGGTTGACCCAATAGACCCCAAAGAAAAATGAGAAGATTACTATCATATTCTTTTCAATGGTGAGTCTTCTCTTGACATATCATTATCTCCACTGTCTCTAATTGAGAGTTATACTTCAACCAAACACCAAGATTATATAGGTAGTGCTCGTAAATATACTCAAAGAAGTGGATGAGCACAACTCGCCTTATGATGACACGAGGTTGTATGTCATTAGACATCTTGTATGATAGTGGCAAAACACCCTTCCAACATTGGGTTCACCTCACCCTAGTTGATTCACCAAATATAACTACTAAATGATGACCACCGTTTCTATTCCTGTTACTTCCCGCTTCAACCCGGCTACACTCTTTATTACCGAAAGGAATTGTGAAGCAAAAGGGTGAGCATAACTAGCTTCAAAGAAAGAATATCATGACTAAAGATAATTAAATTATCAATATCCTTCATCAATAATAAATCAGAGATTTAGAAACATATGGTAGATGATAAAACTTTTCAACCATAGTTTGCGGTGAACGAGCAATCCATTAGAAGTGTCAAATAGACCATAAAATCTATTATCTTCTCCATGTTAAAAGTCCACCAACAATGTTTTATCCTCGTAACATCAATCAACAATTTCATCCACAATCACATGTATAACTCATAATCGTAATTGTAGTTCTAAATTCCTCTTCTCATCCAGGACAAAGATAATTTTCATCACCTGAAACATCAAAGATCATGGTTATACCAAATCACAGTTCCTGTTCATAATCATACTAATAAATTCATCTTTGCACTACGGGCCAAAGATATTCATTAACAGTTCATCTTTGCACTACGGGCCAAAGATGTTCAACAACAGATCATCTTTGCACTACATGCCAAAGATATTCAACAACAGGTCATCTGTGCACTACGGGCTAAAGATATTCATCAATAATTCATCTTTGCACTACATGCGAAAGATATTAATATATCAAAGAAATACATAATCATTTCAGAATTTATATAACAATAATTATAACCATGTTGATCAATTCACCTTTGCACTTAAGCTAAAAATATTCAATTGTAAATTCAATGGTCATGATCATACCAGTCACAATTCAACTTTGCACTATTGGCTAAAGAGAACCCATAGTCACGATCATACCAATAATCTACCCATCTTTACACTCAAGTCAAAGAGAATTCCATCACCAAGGTTATAAAAATGTTATATATGATAACAAAAATAATATGATCAACAACTGCATTTATTTTCAAGAGCAACAATCATAAATAAACGATAATTTGGTCAGAAAAAGAAACCAATTTTTGTCGTGAATAGTACCTGTGAATAGTAACTCGTGAATAGTACTCCATGTTCGTACATAGTACCGTATACGTAAATAATGTCATATACATGAATAGTGCCGTATTCGTGAATAGTAACCCCGACTTAAAAAGGTAAAAATTCCACAATAAAATCCATACCAATATTTCAGTATAATGATATTGAAAGAATAACATCATTATGAAGAATATAACATCCCTTAATATCCCTTACTATCCCTTACAATCCCTTACCTCAAAAGAGCAGCACTTCTGACTGGATATCAGATATGACGCTGAAGGAAACTTGCACTGATGAATAGCAACTCACCAAGTATCTAAATACTCACAAAATACACTCGATAATCTAGAGAGAAAAGAGAGAAAACTTATGATTTCGGTGTGATTTTTAATTTAACTTAGCCTCTATTTATAGGAAAATGTTAAGACGTCAAGAAGACTTAACTTGCAACCTGATGGCTTTACCTGCTACTATTCCCACCCACCACATTTGAAAATTCAATTGAGCACATTTCTCACCAACCAAAAGTGGGGCCCACCAATTCTAGAATTTTCCACCAAAATCATTTATAACCTAATTTCCGAATCAGTCACCTCTTAAAATTCATAACAAATTATACGCTCATTTTTAACGATTCAAAATTTGCGGACATATACTTAACTTATATATGTATAACATACCCAAAAATCCCAACGATCCAACGGTCAGATTAAAAATTATAACTCACACAATAAAGCTGTAAGAACACTGATTTGATCTTTTAATACCTCTAATCCGACAAAACACTGATAAAATACCTCAACATTAATTCTTTCATTTATAACCACATAAATAAATCCATCATTTATATCCACATCAAATAAATATTTCATTATCATATAAATCAATAATTAATTATTCACAAATAATATTATGTAATCACAATAATGACAAACCGAGCGGTTCCCAAGAAAGAGGGGCTTTCGATAAGGATTCCTCTTCATGGCGTGCAATTAGGTGACCAAACCTCTCCTTGATGTAACTTTCTAGATATTGCCAATAATGCTATCTAATAATATTATTCCAAATAATATGAATTATTGATCCGATAATGAAAAATATCATGCAAATGACAATTATTGAAACAACAATAATATAAAATATCAACGCAAAGAATTATTGAATCAATAAAATAAAATATTGAACAAGAATTATCGTAATAATTATTGAGTAGTGCCTTTTCACGTAAGAATCAATAATTGAAAAAATAATGTGCAATACCGTGTGCTACTGTGCAACAACGCGTATTACTTTACTTTACCAACCGGGTATTCCAACAGTGTTAACGATAACAACTACGCCGTTATTTATAAAAATTCAAATTTGTCATTTTCTTCATCCGACAGTTATTACATTATGGGCCCATAAATGGTCGCTGGCCAGCATTTAATATTCCTCTACGTAAAGAATATTCCACGACTAAACGAATATTCCCCGATAACAATAAGAATTTTATAGCCACTTGCTTATTTTGACAAAAAAATTCATATAGCACCCTTAACTTTGCTTTTTATCAATTTAACCATTTACTGAATAGTAATTATAAGAAAAATTGAATACTTTTATTTCATAAAATCGGGGTCTTACAATCTCCCTCCTTATGAAATTTCGTCCGAAAATTTACGTACTGGTATTTCAAAGAGTTGAGAATACCTTGCTTTCATTTCAAATTCCATCTTCCACTGTCATCATGATTTCTCCATTGTTCATCTCTCCGTATTTGAGATATCATTCTAGAATCTGACTTCAAAACAAGGGTTAATTGAACAAATTAACATATCACATAATATCCCGATATTAAGATCGACCAACAAATAAGCTTAGGTAGGACACACTAGCGAAGGATTTACTCATCTCTCCCTCCTAGTTCTATTCCCAGATCTCCGCGGAGATCATATCCCTAAGCTCTGATACAAAATGTGACAACCCCAAAATAGGTCCATCCCATCCAACCCATTCTGAGTCGCCAAATACATGGTACGAGAAAACAACTACAACTTTATTACAACAATTGTCGTGCAAAATACAATAACACATATGTTTGAGTTTTTGATACAAATATATACCAAGCTGTGACTCACATCCCAACCTTGGATAACACGTCACAATGGCACCTTACATAAAGGTATAGTCAAAAAGCTGTTTTAGAAATTAAAATCTTTGGGAAGTGCTCAAGGAAACCTTCGTACATGGGAGGCCGTGCGTACAGGTTATGATAGATATCATATGGCCACATAATTATCCTTGGTCAATTTAATAGACCCCAAAGAAAAATGAGAAGATTACTATCATATTCTTTTCAATGGTGAGTCTTCTCTCGACATATCATTATCTCCACTGTCTCTAATTGAGAGTTATACTTCAACCAAACACCAAGATTATATAGCGGTGCTTTCAGTAAATGTATGACCCGAATCAGGGTCCCGAATCATGCGGATCCGGTTCATTATTTCTATTTGTTTATGAAGATATAAATATAGATTGTTTATACATTAAACTTTACACATTTCCCAAAATCGAGTAACCTTCACTTATACACAATCATGAACTATCTAAAGCACATGACAATACTATTCTTTAACATACTTTACAACTTAACTTCACATTTTGTACCAAAGTTGAACTTGGCATTATCTTTTTTTACGTATTCTGGTAGTATTAGCTTTTATCTGCGATGTTTTATCATGATATAGCAAGGGTGAGCATGAAAGTTGCTTGACAAGTTTAAAAAAAAACAAGGTAAAGATATATCATGATTGAAAGAGTTTGAATAATAAAAGTGGCTATCCTTCATGATGTAGTTGTGAATTAAGCATGAACAAAATTTCAAAATTTGAATGAACATTGAAAATGAACATAACAATTATATCTGGTATTTGGTAATGAAGGTGATCGACCTTTCATACGATGAATACATCTGATATGTACAAAGTACAATTCATAAGCATCTCTCATGCGAAACCACTCTTAAAAGAGTTTAAGTAAAAAGAACTTGAAAAACTTTTCGAACCATTGATTCACAAGTAACGCAATATAATAAGCTTCTCTCCTCAAGACCTAATATTAATAATATAGATCTCAATATTAGAATAATATCATCATTGTTATAAAATAACTTAAACATATTTCCACATACTCTATCGGTCTCTTATACACATACGACATAGCATCGCGTCCGGATTTATTCGGTCAGAAGTTGAAATCGGTACAATTCTATCATCCCGAAGCGGTTACAGTCGGACAATTTAAGGAGTCTAAGTTTAATTAAACTACTTTAAACACTTGATGATATCACGAGATAATTTTCTTATCGATCTAAATGATTTTCATAAGCTCGAAATATTTTTCGGATAATTAATATCATTTATCTAAATTTTCGATCATTAATAACGTATTTAAATGAATTAAATACCACATAATTCTTTAATCATTAATATCTATTTAATATCAAATATTAATGAAAATCATTACATAATATTATAATATAATTTATAATATATCACGATATTTTAATACCTTAAAATCACATTTATATGATTTTTAAACACTTAAATCCATTATCCAATAAGCGATATTAATAATAAAATATTAACATTTTCATGCCAAAATATCAAAAGTTATAGTTTATAACTTAGAATATTTTTATAACACATAAATTATTTTTTATATGATTTTTAAAGCATTAATTCCATTTTTCCATAATTTATTTAATATATTTATTAAATAAACTAATTATCATTAATATTGATTAATTAATGAATTTCATCACAAAATATTAAAAGTTATCAAAAATAACTTCAAATATTTCCTAATATCATAATATAATTTTTCATGATTTTTCATGAATTAAAACTATTTTAAATAATTTATTTAATATTATAATTAAATAAATAAATACCTTTTATATTCCAAAAATATTAAATATTTATGAAATATACTCAAAATAATAAAAACTATTTTTCAGTGCTTTAAAATAATTTTTCATAATTTATTATGTATTTTTAATAATTAAAACCATTTTATCTATTTTCTAATTAAAATAATTAATTTTGAAATTAAGTGTCGCTAAAAGGGCCTATATGACAGGCGAAATCATTATAGGTGTTCTTGAGCCCAAACCCGAAATTTAAATGGGACATCGACATACGAGGTTTGATTTGGATCTAACTTCTTGTTCTTTTGTATTTCTGGGCTTCTAATTTGGTTAGAATTATAGTACTAGTGTAATAATAAAATCACCAACTTGTTTCATGACCATAAAACATCAAATCAAAGAGATTTAAGCCCTCAAAATCGTTGTCAGGCGCTGTTCTTCGCTTTCTGGATTTTCCGAATTAAGCGATACCTACTTTGGTTGCTTTTATTTTGCGTTACGTGTTAGCTTTATGGGATCTAGTGGTTGAATCAAAGTAGTAGAAATGTCGGGGCTTCATTTCTATAATAAAAGATGAGTATTAAATCAACTAATTTACAAGATTCAATCTGGTCAAAGTTACTGTCAGACTAGTGTTCTTGAGAAATGCAGGTTTTCGCATTTCTTCCCGTGAGCGATTAGTCAACTCTAGTTTGACCGTTAATCTCTAATGTTCTGTTCATTATCTGAGGGATATACAAGCTTGATGTTGTAGTTCTTATACCAGGCTAAAAGTATCAATTAACAACATAACAAAAAACATCAAATACCAGCAAGATCAGAAGCCATGAATATCTTGTCAGGCGATATTGAAAATCTGGGTTTGGCCAGATTCTAGAAACCATGCTCGGTCAACGAGGTTTGACCCACAATAACCCTCAATCAACAATGATATGGACTTGATTATTTTTGAATCGTAAAGACCACATAACATACTACATGTTACAAGCTTTAAACATCAAAAAACACATAATACACACGGATTCAGAGCCTCGACATATGGGCATCGGACGAAAATTTTTCCATTTTTCGAGTTGCTAAAATTTGAAATCGTGCACTTTGATGTTATGGGTCATGGATTTAACAACCCGGATCATCAATTGACACCTATTACAAAACTTTAACAAATCAATTGCAACAAATAACATACGATCGAAGGATTTCTAAGTTTAGGGTTTTAATACCTTTTGAGCTTTGATTCTTGATTTACATCTTTGTGATCGATTCTTGGAAAACTATGAACCGATTATGGCTCAATATTTCACCTCTCTCACTCTATAATTCGGATTCTAGAAGAGGAAGTGCTTTGGTTAAAATGAGAAATAAAGTAGCCATTTCTCTCTTTTTAATCTTGTAAATAATTGAAGCAAGTTGGAATTGAAGCAATCTGAGAAATTTGGTTTCTTTGGTATTGTAGTCCCTTTTAGTTGGCAATTATTAGCTTTGCAAGACATCATAGGATTCTCTAGGAATAATTTATCAACTAAGACAAAAGGGTAAAATGGTAATTTCCATACCAATAATTGATTTCTTCCTTTAATAATGCAAGAGGCATTTTAGACTTCTCATTTCTATCATGAAGGGCATTTTAGACATTGGCCACAACCCTTAGGGTTTAGGGTTTAGCATTTTAGGGTTTAACCCTAGAGATTTAACAATTAAAATTCTAAGATTTTCTAATTAGATTTTAAAAATAGAAAATCATGATTTTAAAATTATAATTAGGGATTCTAATTATTTTATAACTTCTCAATCACATTATGACTTTAATAGATAAGGATTAATATTTCTAATTAAATATTGCTAATTTAACAATTAATTCCATAACCGTAAATTAGGGTTCAAAAATTCTGAAATTAAGGGTTTGCTAATTAATTAAGCTTTACCCTAATTACTATTATAATTAATAGCACTTAATCATTATATCTATCCGATAATTTCTCAGATTAGGGTTTCAAATATTTAGGGTTTGATTCGGAACTGAAATTAGGGTTTCGAGCCGATTTCTAGGGTTTCTTATGAATCATGATAATTTTATATAGCGAGCGTGGGCGTTCTTAATATATCTGATTAGGGTTTAACACGAGTTTAATTTATCGGTCAACCCTTGACCCTTAACCACATTACTGTACACATATCTAGTAATCTGAATAATTCACTAAAAGAAATTTTAAATCCTCAAAATTCCTTTACGAAAACATCAAACACTGCACTTATTTTACATGCAGGTCATTATTTGACCTTAAACCAATCATTTAAGATTTTAATAATTTTCTAATTTCTCGGGTTGTCACAAGAATATATTTCAAGCAAGTGGATGAGCACAATCCTGTCTTATGATGACACGAGGTTGTATGTCATTAGACATCTTGTATGATAGTGGCAAAACACCCTTCCAATATTGGGTTCACCTCACCCTAGTTGATTCACCAAATATAACTACTAAATGATGACCAATTCTATTCCCTGTTATTCTCCCGCTTCAACCAAATTTACACTCTTATTACCTGAAAGGAATTGTGAAGCAAAAGGGTGAGCATAACTAGCCCAGTAAAGAATATCATGACTAAAGATAATTAAATTATCAATATCCTTCATCAATAATAAATCAGAGATTTAGAACATATGGTAGATGATAAAACTTTTCAACCATAGTTGCAGCGGAACGAGTAATCCATTAGAAGTGTCAAATAGACCATAAAATCTATTATCTTCTCCATGTTAAAAGTCCACCAACAATGTTTTATCCCTGTAACATCAATCAACAATTCCTGTCCACAATCACATGTATAACTCATAATTGTAATTGTAGTTCTAAATTCTTCTTCTCATCCAGGACAAAGATAATTTTCATCACCTGAAACATCAAAGATCATGGTTATACCAAATCACAGTTCCTGTTCATAATCATACTAATAAATTCATCTTTGCACTACGGGCCAAAGATATTCAACAACAGATCATCTTTGCACTACATGCCAAAGATATTCAACAACAGGTCATCTGTGCACTACGGGCTAAAGATATTCATCAATAATTCATCTTTGCACTACATGCCAAAGATATTAATATATCAAAAAAATACATAATCATTTCAGAATTTATATAACAATAATTATAACCATGTTGATCAATTCACCTTTGCACTTAAGCTAAAAATATTCAATTGTAAATTCAATGGTCATGATCATACCAGTCACAATTCAACTTTGCACTACTGGCCAAAGAGAACCCATAGTCACGATCATACCAATAATCTACCCATCTTTACACTCAAGTCAAAGAGAATTCCATCACCAAGGTTATAAAAATGTTATATATGATAACAAAAACAATATGATCAATAACTGCATTTATTTTCAAGAGCAACAATCATAAATCAACGATAATTTGGTCAGAAAAAGAAACCAATTTTTGTCGTGAATAGTACCTATGAATAGTAACTCGTGAATAGTACTCCATGTTCGTACATAGTACCGTATACGTAAATAATGTCATATACATGAATAGTGCCGTATTCGTGAATAGTAATCCCGCCTTAAAAAGGTAAAAATTCCACAATAAAATCCATACCAATATTTCAAGATAATGATATTGAAAGAATAACATCATTATGAAGAATATAACATCCCTTAATATCCCTTACTATCCCTTACAATCCTTTTACCTCAAAAGAGAAAGACTTCCGATTGGATATCGGATGACTATGAAGGAAACTCAGACCGATGAATAGCAACTCACCAAGTATCTAAATACTCACAAAATACACTCGATAATCTAGAGAGAAAAGAGAGAAAACTTATGAATTCCGGTGTGATTTTCAATTTAACTTAGCCCTCTATTTATAGGAAAATGTTAAGACCTCAAGAAGACTTAACTTGCAACCTGATGGCTTTACCTGCTACTATTCCCACCCACCACATTTGAAAATTCAATTGAGCACATTTCTCACCAACCAAAAGTGGGGCCCACCAATTCTAGAATTTTCCACCAAAATCATTTATAACCTAATTTCTGAATTAGTCACCTCTTAAAATTCATAACAAATTATACGCTCATTTTTAACGATTCAAAATTTGTGGACATATACTTAACTTATATATGTATAACATATCCAAAAATCCAACGATCATCCAACTACGATTAAAAATTATAACTCACACAATAAAGTCGTAAGAACACTGATTTGATCTTTTAATACCTCTAATCCGACAAAATACTGATAAAATACCTCAACATTAATTCTTTCATTTATAACCACATAAATAAATCCATCATTTATATCCACATCAAATAAATATTTCATTATCATATAAATCAATAATTAATTATTCACAAATAATATTACGAATCACAATAATGACAACCAGGGCAGTTCCCAAGAAAGAGGGCTTCGATAAGGATTTCCTCCTTCTTGGTAGCCGCAATTAGGTGACCAAACCGCTCCTTGACAGAACTTTCTAGATATTGCCAATAATGCTATCTAATAATATTATTCCAAATAATATGAATTATTGATCTGATAATGGAAAATATCAGGTAAGTTGACAATTATTGAAACAACAATAATATAAAATATCAACGCAAACAATTATTGAATCAATAAAATAAAATATTGAATAAAGAATTATCGTAACAATTATTGAGTAGTGCCTTTTCACGTAAGAATCAATAATTGAAAAAATAATGTGCAATACTGGTGTAAAGCATCGCAAGCAACAACGTATTACATTTTACTTTACCAACCGTGTATTCCAATGTTGTTAACGATAACAACTACGCCAATTATTTATAAAAATTCAAATTTGTCATTTTCTTCATCCGACAGCTTATTCATTATGGGGCCACAAATGGTCAGCGCTACTGTCGCATTTAATATTCCTCACGTAGAAAGAATATTCCACGACTAAACGAATATTCCCCGATAACAATAAGTATTTTATAGCCACTTGCTTATTTTGAAAAAAAAAATTCATATAGCACCCTTAACTTTGCTTTTTATCAATTTAACCATTTACTGAATAGTAATTATAAGAAAAATTAAATACTTTTATTTCATAAAATTCGGGGTCTTACAATCTCCCCTCCTTATGAAATTTCGTCCCCGAAATTTACGTACCTGGTATTTCAAAGAGTTGAGAATTCCTTGCTTTCATTTCAAATTCCATCTTCCATGTCATCATGATTTCTCCATTGTTCATCTCCTGTATTTCAGATATCATTCTAGAATACAGCTTCAAAACAAGGGTTAATTGAACAAATTAACATATCACATAATATCCCGATATTAAGACTGACCAACAAATAAGCTTAGGTAGGACACACTAGCGAAGGATTTACTCATCTCTCCCCTCCTAGTTCTATTCCCCGATCTCCGCCAGAGATCATATCCCTAAGCTCTGATACAAAATGTGACAACCCCAAAATAGGTCCATCCCATCCAACCCATTCTGAGTCGCCAAATACATGGTACAGAAAACAACTACAACTTTATTACAACAATTGTCGTGCAAAATACAATAACACATATGCTGTGAGTTTTGATACAAATATATACCAACTGTGACTCACATCCCAACCTTGGATAACACGTCACAATGGCACCTTACATAAAGGTATAGTCAAAAACTGTTTTAGAAATTAAAATCTTTGGGAAGTGCTCAAGGAAACCTTCGTACATGGGAGGCCATGCGTCTAGGTTATGATAGATATCATATGGACACATAATTATCCTTGGTTGACCCAATAGACCCCAAAGAAAAACGAGAAGATTACTATCATATTCTTTTCAATGGTGAGTCTTCTCTTGACATATCATTATCTCCCTTGCCTCTAATTGAGAGTTATACTTCAACCAAACACCAAGATTATATAGGTAGTGCTCAGAATATACTCAAAGAAAGTGGATGAGCACAATCTCGTCTTATGATGACACGAGGTCAGTATGTCATTAGACATCTTGTATGATGATAGTGGCAAAACACCCTTCCAACATTGGGTTCACCTCACCTTAGTTGATTCACCAAATATAACTACTAAATGATGACCACCGTTCTATTCCCTATTATTCTTCTGGCTCGACCCAAATACACTCTTATTATTACTAAAGGAATTGTGAAAAAAAGGGTGAGCATAACTAGCCCAAAGAAAGAATATCATGACTAAAGATAATTAAATTATCAATATCCTTCATCAATAATAAATCAGAGATTTAGAACATATGGTAGATGATAAAACTTTTCAACCATAGTTGCAGCGGAACGAGCAATCCATTAGAAGAGTCAAATAGACCATAACATCTATTATCTTCTCTATGTTAAAAGTCCACCAACAATGTTTTATCCCTGTAACATCAATCAACAATTCCTGTCCACAATTACATGTATAACTCATAATCGTAATTGTAGTTCTAAACTCCTCTTCTCATACAGGACAAAGATAATTTTCATCACCTGAAACATCAAAGATCATGGTTATACCAAATCACAGTTCCTGTTCATAATCATACTAATAAATTCCTCTTTGCACTACGGGCCAAAGATATTCATTAACAGTTCATCTTTGCACTACGGGCCAAAAATATTCAACAACAGATCATCTTTGCACTACATGCCAAAGATATTCAAAAACAGGTCATCTGTGCACTACAGCCCAAAGATATTCATCAATAATTTATCTTTGCACTACAGGCCAAAGATATTAATATATCAAAGAAATATATAATCATTTCAGAATTTATATAACAATAATTATAACCATGTTGATCAATTCACCTTTGCACTTAAGCTAAAAATATTCAATTGTAAATTCAATGGTCATGATCATACCAGTCACAATTCAACTTTGCACTACTGGCCAAAGAGAACCCATAGTCACGATCATACCAATAATCTACCCATCTTTACACTCAAGTCAAAGAGAATTCCATCACCAAGGTTATAAAAATGTTATATATGATAACAAAAACAGTATGATCAACAACTGCATTTATTTTCAAGTGCAACAATCATAAATCAACAATAATTTGGTCAAAAAAAGAAACTAATTTTTGTCGTGAATAGTATCTGTGAATAGTAACTCATGAACGGTAACTCGTGAATAGTAACTCATGAATAGTAACTCATGGATAGTACTCCATATTCATACATAGTATCGTATACGTAAATAATGTCATATACATGAATAGTGCCGTATACGTGAATAGTAACCCCAACTCAAAAAGGTAAAAATTCTACAATAAAATCCATACTAATATTTCAGTATAATGATATTGAAAGAATAACATCATTATGAAGAATATAACATCCCTTAATATCCCTTACCTCAAAAGAGCAACACTTCTGACTGGATATCAGATATGACGCTGAAGGAAACTTGCATTGATGAATAACAACTCACCAAGTATCTAAATACTCACAAAATACACTCGATAATCTAGAGAGAAAAAAAGAGAAAACTTATGAATTCTGGTGTGATTTTCAATTCTAACTTAGCCCTCTATTTATAGGAAAATGTTAGCACGCCGAAGCAGACTTAACCTGCAACCTGATGGCTTTACCTGCTACTATTCCCACCCACCACATTTGAAAATTCAATTGAGCACATTTTCTCACCAACCAAAAGTGGGGCCCACCAATTCTAGAATTTTCCACCAAAATCATTTATAACCTAATTTCTGAAGCAGTCACCTCTTAAAATTCATAACAAATTATACGCTCATTTTTAACGGTTCAAAATTTGTGGACATATACTTAACTTATATATGTATAACATATCCAAAAATCCCAACGATCCAACGGTCAGATTAAAAATTATAACTCACACAATAAAGCAGTAAAAACACTGATTTGATCTTTTAATACCTCCAATCCGACAAAATACTGATAAAATACCTCAACATTAATTCCTTCATTTATAACCACATAAATAAATCCATCATTTATATCCACATCAAATAAATATTTTATTATCATATAAATTAATAATTAATTATTCACAAATAATATTACAGAATCACAATAATGACAACCAGCAGGTTCCGTGAAAGATGGGGCTTTCGATAAGGATTCCTCCTCATCTGGCGCGCGCAATTAGGTGACCAAACCTCTCCTTGACAGAACTTTCTAGACATTGCCAATAATGTTATCTAATAATATTATTCCAAATAATATGAATTATTGATCTGATAATGGAAAATACTGTACAGTGACAATTATTGAAACAAAAATAATATAAAATATCAACGCAACAATTATTGAATCAATAAAATAAAATATTGAACAAGAATTACTTGTAATAATTATTGAGTAGTGCACATTCACGTAAGAATCAATAATTGAAAAATAATGTACTACTCTGGTGTGCTCTTTGCAACAACGCGTGTGATTACTTTACTTTACCAATAGGGTATTCTAACAGTTGTTAGCAGTAATAACTACTATTTATTATTTATAAAACTCAAATTTGTCGCTTTTCTTCATCCAAGCGAGTTATTACATTATGGGGCCCATAATGGTCGCTTTGGCATTGCATTTAATATTCCCCAAATGAAAAGAATATTCCACGACTAAACAAATATTCCCCGACAACAATAAGTATTTTATAGCCACTTGCTTATTTTAAAAAAAAAATTCATATAGCACCCTTAACTTTGCTTTTTATCAATTTAACCGTTTACTGAATAGTAATTATAAGAAAACTTGAATACTTTTATTTCATAAAATTTGGGGTCTTACAACTCCCGCCTGTATACACAACCCACAAATGAGTGATGGGTGTGGTAATCCGCCATAGTATGGTCCTCGAAGGCATCTTTGAATTGAAAAGTTAATTATAGCCCCTATGTCGATGATGAAATCTTGTACCATAGCATATAATAGCACTGCCTTATCCTTAGACACATCTGACGTGTGTGTAGATAGAAAGGCGTACCATATCTTCCCATACCGACTGAGATCCTTACTGCAAAAGGCAGTGCCTCCATGATTTGAATTTTTCCATGAGGTACCCGGCTTTGTCATTTCCTGCATAATAGCCTCATAATCTGGATCATTATCACGTAAAGTGTCTCAGACCGCAATGTCTCGGTGCTCAGAATCGATAATGCGTGTTGATGGCTTAAGATCGAAAAGCGCACTTAACCTACCTCGTATAAAAGCATTGAAGGGCCTTATCCTCGGCGTTAGCGAGAATTCTTTGACCACACTTACAATCTATGGCCTCCAGGCTCACCGCGTGAATTTATTCCAACCTTTTGATATATTTGTTGCATCATTTCACCATCCCATGTGCTCGGTGCCAACCCCCATCAGTGTTAAAGATTTTGTCACCATATAGTCGTAGAATTGATCGTGGCATGCAGACTTATGAATTTTTGCCTATCAAAGGTTCGTGTTGGTCGTGTGGTCCCTGAACTCTCTCTTCGTTGCCTCTTTGATGCTGGTTTTGGTGCCATTGATTTGGAATTGAAGAGTTTTTCCCCCAAACTTTACTTAAGCAATTTGTCGAACACTTGGTGTGCGAGGCTTGAAATTCCCACAAACTTGGTTATTTGGCTTGAACTATGGTGATAGAAGATGAGGAATTAGAAAACCAACTTCTTACTTTCAAAATGTGTTGAATTTGGTTGTAGAGATCTGCACAAATCATATCATTGAACTTCCAATTGGTGTGAATTTAGGTTGTTAGATTGTGTGGTAAATGGGTGAAATTATATAGAGGAGTTTATGGAAGTGGGTAGTGGGTGACTAGGTGGGAGGAGTGGGGTTGTGTTTAATTGTTGTGAGGAGATGGGAAGTTATGTGAAGGTTGTGGGTGTATGTTGTGTAGGAGTTGGTTTGTAAGAAGTTGAAGTAGAATGGAAGTGGGAGACAATACATGACCAACTGCCGAACTGCTCTATAAAATTGCACACTGAAAATTCCTTTGGATGTGTTGAATGTGATGGGCCACCCTACCTGGGGTATTCTCGCTAAGGTAAAAGGGGTCCGACCCCCTACCGGATGTTTTGTTCTGCAAGGGGCTAGCCTAGGCTTGCTAGTGGATTTGTTAAAGAGAAAGGGAAATGCTAATGCACGCTTTTTCTTACGCTAACTTCATGTGTATCCCATAGCTTCTTCTTTGAATACCTGAACACATGAAAAACATACTTATGAGTGAATGTTGAGCAAATTAAAGCATGGAGGGTAAGCTTATTTAGCTATCAAATATACTTTAATTACTACATGACTAAATTCTAAACCACATAGTATTCTAAACTACCATTTCACTAGCATGGATAAAATTACGGGAAAAAAAATGAAGAAAAAGCATAAAAAAAAAAAATTGGGTTGCCTTCCAGTGAGCGCTTGATTTTAAGTCGTTCAACCTGACTACTCCCTGTTTATGGTGCGTCTGCAAGTGTGATAGCTATGATGTCCGCGTTAGACTCGCCACCCCAATAGTGCTTTAATCTGTGGCCGTTGACCTTAAAAGTTTCTAAAGGATTTCGACTGTAGATTTCAACGGTGCCATGTGAGAACACCCTTTTTATTGTAAATGGTCCTGACCATCTTGACTTAAGCTTGCCTGGGAACAATCTCAACCGTGAGTTGAACAAAAGGACTGATTGCCCTGGCTCGAAAGTTCTTTGCATAATTTTCTGGTCGTGCCTTCTTTTCACGTTTTCCTTGTATAACTTGGAGTTCTCATAGGCTTGAAGACGAAATTCGTCGAGCTCATTTAATTGCAGTAATCGCTTTTCCCCTACAGCTGCTTGATAAAAATTGAGTTTCTGAATCGCTCAATAAGCCTTATATTGTAATTCGACCGGTAAGTGACAAGCCTTTCCGTACAGTAGTTGATATGGTGACATCCCGATCAGTTTTTTATATGCAGTCTGATAAGCCCATAATGCATCATCTAACCTGAGCGACCAATCCTTTCGATTCGGGTTCACCACTTTTTCTAAGATTCTCTTTACTTCCCTGTTCGAGACCTCAACTTGTCCACTGGTTTGGGGATGATATGTTGTAGCGACCTTATGGTTGACCCCATACTTTGCCAATAGAGCTGTGAATGACTTGTTGCAAAAGTGACTACCTTCGTCATCGATAATTGCCCTTAGCGTACAAACCTTGTGAAAATGTTCTTTTATAGGAATTTGAGGACCACCTTGGCATCGTTTGTTGGTAATTGCGGCACCTTCAACCCATTTTGATCGTAGTCCACTGCAAGTAGAATATATTGATTGGTCAGGGAATGGCCCCATGAAATCAATGCCCCATACATCAAAAATTTCAACTTCAAGAATCGTTTGTAGAGGCATCTCATTCCGTTTTGAAATGTTGCCCACCCTTTGACATCTATCACATGTTTTAACAAAATGGTGGGCGTCCTTGAATAGTGTAGGCCAATAAAACCCAGATTGCAACACCTTTGCTGCTGTCCTCTCACTCACATAATGTCTGCCATATGCAGAGGAGTGACACTCATGTAGAATGTTCTTTACTTTACTGTAAGGCACACATCTTCTAATCATCTTGTCGGTGCACTGTTTGAACAAGTAAGGGTCATCCCACATGTACCATTTCACGTCATGCAGAAACTTCTTTTTCTGTTGTCTTGTGAGATCAGGTGGAAGTACGTTGCTCACAAGATAATTCGCATAATCCACATACCAAGGAAATTCTGCATTTAGTGTAAACAGTTGTTCATCCGGGAATGATTTATTGATTTCACATTTGTCCTCTTTCAATTTCCCTTGATTTTCCAGTCTAGACAAGTGATCGGCTACCTGATTCTCCGTCCCTTTTCTATCTTTTATTTCTAGATCAAACTCTTGAAGTAGGAGAATCCATTGGATAAGGCGTGGCTTAGCATCCTTTTTCGCTATCAAATACCAAATAGCCGCATGATCCATGTAGACTATCACCTTTGTTCCGATCAAGTAGGCCCGGAATTTATCAAATGCGTACACTACTGTAAGTAATTCTTTTTCTGTAGTTGTGTAGTTCAATTGAGTGTCTGTGAGTGTTTTACTTGTATAGTAGATAGCATGAAATATCTTGTCTCGGCGTTGACCCAAAACAGCCCCAACTGCATAATCACTTGTATCACACATTAGTTCAAATGGCATATTCCAATCTGGAGCGACGATCACAGAAGTTGTAGTCAACTTTTTCTTCAACAACTCGAAGGCCAACTTACACTCCTCATCAAAGTTGAATACCGAATCCTTCTCTAGAAGACTGCACAAGGGTTTTGTCATTTTAGAAAAATCCTTTATGAATCTCCTATAGAACCCAGCATGTCCTAGAAAGCTTCTAATTCCTTTGACTGAACTTGGCGGAGACAACTTCTCAATTGTTTCCAGCTTTGCTTTATCGACCTCCAATCCTTGCGCCGAGACTTTGTGTCCCAAGATTATACCTTCTTCCACCATAAAGTGGCATTTTTCCCAATTAAGGACCAAATTTGTGTCGGTGCATCTTTTTAAGACCATTACAAAATTTTCCAAACACGCGTCAAAATTATCTCCATAGACAGAGAAATTGTCCATGAAGACTTCCACATTCTTTTCCACCATATCTGAGAAGATGGCCATCATGCACCGCTGGAAAGTAGCAGGTGCATTACACAATCCGAATGACAACCTCCTGAATGCGAACGTACCATATGGGCATGTAAATGTAGTCTTCTCTTGATCCTCAGGAGCGATGATGATTTGATTGTAGCCCGAGTATCCATCCAGTAAGCAATAATACGCATGTCCCGCCAATCTGTCCAACATTTGATCGATAAAAGGTAGAGGGAAGTGATCTTTGCGGGTTGCTTTATTCAATTTTCTGTAGTCTATACAAACCCTCCAGCCAGTCACTGTCCTTGTTGGAATCAGCTCATTGTTATCGTTTTGCACCACAGTCATTCCTCCTTTTTTCTGCACGCATTACACTGGACTCACCCATTTGCTGTCGGAAATCGGGTAGATGATGTCGGCATCTAACCACTTTAAGATTTCTTTCTTCACAAATTCCTTCATAATCGGGTTAAGTCGCCATTGTTGCTCCACTGTCGGTTTTGCCTCATCTTCCATTAAGATCTTATGCATGCAAAAAATGAAGGGTTGATTCCCTTTATATCTGCAATTATCCACCCGATCGCTGATTTGTGTTCCCTAAGCACCCTCAGTAGCTTTTCTTTCTGTAATTCGTTAAGTGCAGCAGAAATAATAACAGGTAAAGAATTTGAATTGCCTAAATACGCATACCTGAGATGTTTAGGGAGTGGCTTAAGTTCCAACTTTGATGGCTCTTCCATTGATGGTTTCAATTTTTCTGCGGCTACTTCCTCCGCGTGCAATGGTTCAAACGGTGTTCTAAATCTGGAAACTCATGGCAATGAGTCTAGTATTTGTAAGTACTCCACCAATTCTGGATCATCGACCTCTTCATCCCCCAATAACATTGTTTCTAACGGATCGTGAACCAAACCCTTGCTCATATCTTCACCGATGATTTGCTCAATTAAATCCATTCGAAAACATTCTTCCTCATCCGTGGGAAATTTCATGGCCTTAAACACATTAAATTTAACTTCTTGATCTTGGATCCTCATAGTGAGTTCTCCCTTTTGTACGTCTATGAGTGTCCTTCTCATGGCCAAAAATGGCCTCCATAGGATAATTGGGATGTTCTTGTCCTCCTCAAAATCTAGAATGATAAAGTCCCCAGGGAATATAAACTTATCCACTTTCACTAGAATGTCCTCCACTATACCTCTCGGATATGTGGTGACCTATCCTTGTTGTAATGTGATGTTCAGTAGGCCTTTAGTGCGAGCAAACCCAATTCTAAGTATACTGACAATGGCATAAGGTTTACACTCGCCCCCAAATCACATAAACACTTCATGAAATGCATATCTTTAATTGTGCATGGAATAGTAAAGCTCCCCGAATCCTTGAGTTTTGGTGGTAATTTCTGCTGTAATGCCGCACTACACTCCTCTGTTAGTGCCACGGTCTCAAAATCTTCCCATTTCTTTTTCCTTGACAGAATCCCTTTCATAAATTTTGTGTAGCTCGGCATTTTCTCTAGGGCCTCTGCAAACGGTATGTTGATTTGAAGTTTCTTGAAAATTTCCAAAAATTTTGAAAATTTCTTGTCTAATTTTTGTTTTTGGACCCTTTGTTGAAATGGTGGTGGTGGATAAACAATTGGCTTATTGTTCATACTTTTTTCCTCACTCTGTTTATCCTCACCCTTGCTTACTTCAATTTGTCTGCTATCATCAACTTTTTCATCCAGAGTCACTGAATTTTTTGCATTAGTACCCTCAAGTTGTTTCCCACTCCGCAATGTGATTGCTTGACACTGTTCATGATTACCCTTAGGATTTCTCTCGGTGTCACTTGGTAATGTCCCTTGTGGTCTATTATTCAATGCCAACGCCATTTGACCTATCTGATTCTCTAGATTCTTAATCGCCCTATCTTGTGATTTCATAGTCATGGCGTGATCTTTTATAGCCAACTCAGTGGTAGTCATGAATTTTCCCAATTTTTCCTCCAGATCGGGTTTCCTTTCTTGATATTGAGCTGGTTGTTGCTAGTTCTGAAATCCTGGTGGATATGATTGTCGTGAAGCTTGATTTTGCTGGTTGTTGCTCCATGAGAAATTTGGATGATTCCTATTTCCTTGATTGTATGTGTTTCGATATGTATTTTTGGAATTACATTGTAATTGTCGATGAACCGGACATTCTTTGGATTAATCGCGATTGCTCCATTGGGTGCTCTCCGCGCATGACTTCGTATATTATTGCCATTTCTTTGTACTTCTTTGTGTTTGTTGTGCTTGTTGTGTTTGTGTTGCTTTCACCAACTCCAACATCTTTGAAAGTGCAGATATATGTGCTTGCATCATTTGTCATGTTATCTACTTAACACCCAAATTTGCGCTTTGTGTCATTCTTACTATGGGCCACTGGTAGTTATTAGCCGCCATGGTTTCAATTAATTCGTATGCTTCCTCGTAACTCTTAGCCATGAATGCTCGCCTGAGCAACGCATCAATACTTGTCACGAGATTCCCATGTAGTCCATTGTAAAAGGTGTTCATTTGTAGCCACTGGGGCAATCCATGATGTGGGCATTTTCTGAGCAGTTCTTTGTATCTCTACCAAGCCTCATATAATGACTCCCCATGTTGTTGTTCAAACATCGTAATCTCGTTCCTCATCTTTGCAATTTTCGCCGGTGGAAAGAATTTTGCGAGGAATTTCTGAGCTAAACCTCCCATGTTGTTATCGAACTGGACGGTAGCGAATGCAACCAACTCTTCGCCTTGTCCCATAAAGAGAATGGGAACAATCAAAGTCTCACCGCCTCATCCGAAACCCCATTGAACCTAAAAGTGTCGCACATTTCCAAAAAGCTGACCAGATACTCATTCGCATTGTCATTTGTAAATCCCCCAAACTGAACTGAATTCTGAATCATTTGTATCATCCCAGGCTTAATTTCGAACGTATTTGCTGCTATTTTTGGCCTAGTGATGCTTGACTGTAGTTAAGTCACCTTGGGTGTTGCGAAATCCCTTAATGCTTTTCAATCTTCGGCTGCCATTGTTGTTACCTCTTCTTTTTCAGATATTTCAAATTCTTGATTCGTTTCCTTGATCCACTTACTCAACTTCTGAAACCTTTTCTCAATGTCGTCCTCAAAAGGCAACAAGTCTGGATTTTTGGACCGAGTTTGCATAAACTACTTTCACACCTGAAATAAAAGAAACAATACAAAAATAAAAATGTCTAAGTAAAACTGGATTAATTAAACTGATATTGTAAAACTATTAAGAATTATACTAAATAGTCCCTGGCAACGGAGCCAAAAACTTGTTGGGTAAAATGTATATACGCACAACATACAAGTATACGTGGTCAACAAGTAATAAAGTGATAGGTAGAGTATCGTTCCCATAGAGATAATTTAATAAGAAACTTAACTTCACAATTATCAATTTCCTATTAATCCTAATTTTATTAAACTATCCAATTCAATGATTAAAAATAATTATTCTAAATTAAAAAGTAATTAAACTATCACAAACCAATCACAAATATCAAAATCTGGAATTTCAAACAATTAATGGAAAATTAGACTTATGACTTCACCCTAAGCTTCACTCTGATTTTAACACTTATATTCCAATTCAATGCACTATCCCAGTTTATTAATCAAGAACACGAACGTAGTATTAACCACCTCTCGATGCACTAATACTGTATTAACGTCAATCCACAATTAAGATAGAAATCTGTCAAACACCTTAAGCAACTAACTCACTATATCTCTATGTGAATTACAATTGAAGAAGGTTGATGAATAAACATTCAAGATTTTTAAATGTAAGTTATAAATATTTATTGATTTATATAAATATTTATTGGATGTGTTTATTATTGAATAAGTAATTGTTCAATTTGATTGAGATGTTTTAGTTAATTATTTATTTGTTAAATAATTAATGTGTTATGTGGATCGAAAGTTATGTTATTAAGTGATTTATTTAATAAATTGTTATTACATAAAAGTGACAAATAACTATTTGATAAAGAGTTATTAAAATAAATTAAAGTAAATTTTAATTTAGTTTTGCCAAACAAGGTTTAAGTATTAATCCTTTAATTTTAAATGGTTTGCCAAACAAAGCCTTATGGCTTTTGGATTTCTTTTTGAATTTAAATTATTAATTAAATAAATAAAATATATATAATATATATTATTTTGGGTAATCGCTAAATTAATAATGATCATTAGTTGAGCGCCGCTTTTATACATTTTAGTTTTAAAGGTAAAGTTTGGTTTTTAGTTAATATTACGATATGCTATTTTGGCTTAAAGCCTAATCAAAATTTGAAGTTTGTTCGAGATAGTGAGAGAGAGAGAGACAGAGAGAGGAAAGCTCGAGATTATCATTATCAATTGAACAACAAAGTTTTTAAAATCAACAAAAGGTAGGTGCTTATAACCTTAATTTATGTGTATGTAATCATATATGTTTCACGCTATATACTTTATTGTGAATTTGATAGTCTCGTGTTCTTCAACTTTCTCATGTATAAGTTTTTTTACAAAATTTTGTAAACTATGTTTGGTAATTGTTATACTAGCATGTATATATATATTTGTATATAATTGTATGCTTAATATATAAATATGATGGTATGCTAAATTACGTATTCAAGAAATTGGTTTTTTTTACAAATGAAAACATGTGAGTAACGAACTTGAGTGTAGAATTTATCAAAGGTATATATATATATATATATATATATATATAATATATATATATATATATATATTTGTATGCTAATCGAGAAAATGGGACTATACATATTAATTGGGATATATAGTATATTGTATTTCAAAGGAATCAAAATTCAGATATCATCAATGTAAATTTTGATTCGTAAATTGATATTTCATCAATGGAGTTTTTAAGTTTTTTAAAAAAATGTTGTTTTCAAAGAATTAGTCTATGATATTGTTGTTTTTTGTGTAAAATTTGTATATAAATGTTTCATAACTTTTATGTGTAATTTATATGAAGTTATACACATGTTATTGGGTGAATCATTGTTAAATTTAAGACAAGAGCTTTGGCTATTTTTTTCGTTTAGTTTCGTGAGTTTTGGCGCGGCAAATACAAAATTCACGCCCAAATATCAAGTTTCGCTACGCCTTGCCAAAATCAAATTTCTTCACCAGATTCATCAGTCAAGTCAAGTCAAACATTGAGCCGGACTTCAATAGCCGCAAATGCCGAGTCCTCAGATAAGTCTCACAGAGCGATATGTCAATACAAGCTGCAAGTACGCAACCCACAGTTAAATCTGTAGCCATGATTACCACTTAATGTAAAGTTTAGAAATGACTTTTTTTCTTGCACAAAAGTCTCGATATTTTAATGAAATGTTATATGATAAATATTGAGTATGTATTTTAGTATTATAGTATATTAATACTATGAGTGAACATGGAATTACTAATTAACAAATATTGTTATTAGTTTTAATGGATAGAATTTGATTATACAATTTATAATCAAAGCATACGTGATGTAGAGATATAGTATGTTGTTATCGATCGATTATGTCATGTTAACATATGTATATAGGATAATTGTGATTTGGATTATAACGGTTTAATCTACGCTGCAAGGCAAGTTTCTAAACCTATTTTACATTAACAAGTTCTCTAACTCCATACTCGCTGAGTTAGTTGTGTTTATACAAGTTTTCTAATCCTAAAGCTTCGTTATGCAAATTTCATATGCTATACTTTATCGAGTAAAGTATTTCCATTAAGCAACTTAATTGTATCCAGCTATTCATGATGATACAAGCTTCCCATCTCCACACTTTCGCTGAGATAGTTATTATGATTATGCAAGTTTTTCCTAACTCTAAACTTGTTATATTAGCATGCAAGTATCGTTATTCGTTGAATCGCTTTATTGTTCAAGTTATTATTTGTTGTGCATGCTTGATATTAAATTTAAGATGTAACCTTAGCTTAATATTGTTCAAAGCAAGGTATGATGTGTTATTCAATAGTTATGCTATTAGATTATTCCTAAAGCATGAACTTAGAAACTAAATGTTTATTCGCTTATGATTATTCAATAACATAGTGTTATTATCTTTATTCAACTAATCCTTAGTTGATGTCCGCTGAATTCCAAATTACCTTGAAGTGTATCCAAACCAAACTATCTTTGGGGCGTGACTTGTACTCAAAATATCGAGATGAACAACCCTATTTATAGGGGTTACGCTTAGTTTTGTACTTTTATGCCTAAAATGTTTGTATACAATACATGTACGAAGGGTTGATCCCCTAAGTACCTTAAAGTCATTATGGTCGTATTTGACCGTAAAAGTTTAAGTTGAAAGATTACTTATAATGTGGACAAGGTTCGTGGGTCATTAGACCCTCGTTGAATGTTTAAAATGTTAATAGAACTCATTGTTCAGCTTCTATTGAGCCCTCGAATGGGCAAGGGATGTTAAGATGTTAATAGGACTTATTATTTAGTTCTATTGAGCCCTCGAATGGGCAAGGAATGTTTAAGATGTTAATAGAATCTATTGTTCAGCTTCTATTGAGCCCCCGAATGGGCAAGTAGAATGTAAAAGTTATTCATTGTTATTTCAAGTGAGCCTTGTTTGCTCACTCTTGCCTCGTAAAATCCTTACAACTAAAGATGGAAAGGGTGACGTACCTAGCACCAAAGAAAGGAAAGGGAAAGATGAACAAGTATCAAGACTTGTAATAGTTTTGATAGTTTTATTATCGATTTGGTTTAAAGATTGTAATGAAGTTTATTTAAATTTTCCGCATGAATGATTGTTTGTAAAGGTTAGATAACCGGGAGATATTATTTTATGTAATTCCAGATGTAAGGTGTTTATTATTCAATTTTATTTATGATTGGGTAGTTTTAAATGAATGTTTTGATTACGTGAACACCAAATCTTGAGGTAATGAAGTACCTAGATTTGGGGTGTCACAAGTTGGTATCAAAGCTTTAGGTTATGAACCTTAGGTGGGGGAAAAGCCTTAGGAAGTAACCTTTGAAAAGATAGTGGAGATAACTCTTATCGAAGTTTTAAGGAAGAAGTAATAAAACACTTATGTGCTTATGTGTTTATAACTTATGTGCTCACGAGAGTGTCGAAAGTAGAATGATTAATAACTAAAACTTTAAAATTTTGTTGTTGTGGATGACTAATGTCTGAGAATCCAACAAAGTTAGGGAGGAGGGACCTCAAATGCCTATAGAGGAGGAGCCTCATGACATTCAAAGTTGTTTGGGAAACAACCATCGCCACGGAGTCACTCTGCTGGTCACAAAAAGGGTTGAAGATGAGGATGATGATGTGGAGACGGATGAGGAGGATCCCGTGGAGTTGCCACAGGAGGATGAGGATAACGAGGACGAGGAGGAGAGAGACTCCACTAACCTCGATGGTCGTCAGATGTATGATGAAGTCTACGATCGTAACGTGGAACTTCGTGACACAGCTTGAGGAGTTGCAGGAGATAGTAGTGAACAATGATCGCAATGACATGAATGGGACGACGACATCCGTGATCGAGATGAACGCCTAACTAATGTCAAGAGAAGCCGATGCGCATCAAGGAGAGAAGGAACAATCGATCGAGATGGTCGTGGGAATCAAGAACAAGTCAAGGAAGAAGCTACCAAGAGGGCGTAGAGTCAAGACGATACGAGGAAGCTTATCAACGAACCGGAAGAGCAAAGAAGGGACGACAAGCAAAGAGGATGAAGATGGAAGAGATGGATAAAGTATTCAATACCGTGATCAATCGAGCTCAAGATCGGGTCATGGGTTATCCAATTCAGTACCGAAACTCGCCATCATACGTGTTAGATCGCCAACCATGTTCCCAAGTTATGGAAGAAGAGCGCCAAAAGGCTACCGAGTATCTTAATAGATCATCGAGGAAATGTGTGCTCTATTATGCAAGTAATAAGTGTTAAATAATGTAAACTCTTAGTGTTAAGTAACCATGGATATGAGAATGATGATGTTGTCCTCGAACTTTTGTAGTTCAGAAAGAAATGTAAATAGCAAAGTGATGCTATTATTTTTATGTTTTCAAGAGATGATGAATAAATAAAAGTTATTATTTTATTCAAAAGTGTTATGTGGTTATTTCTTTTATGGAGGCAAGTTAATTAGAAAATACTTAAAGAAGTTGGGTAATAGTCTAATAGATGTTTTTTTTTTTTAATGTAAAATGCCTCCCTGACGTGAACCACCCCGCCAGAGAACCAATGCGAGAACTAACAATAACGATGTTGAGGATAATTCCGCCCAACAACTAAGTGACATTACTAACAGAGCGCTGCAGTAATCAACCTCAAAACCAAGGCACAACGTTTAAGGAGTTTAAGGCGTTGGACCACCAATTTGTGGTCAACGAATCCGGCCGAGGCAACGCACTGGATTATGGAAATAGAGAAAGATATTTGAAGTCGCTAGGTAGTGGATGAATGAAGACCGCTTTTGCAACATTTATGTTGAAAGCGTAAGGTTAGTTATTGGTGGCAAGCCAATAAAACCCGGAAGGACCAGAGTGATGACTTGGGATAGGTTTAAGGAGTTATTCTTCGAGACCTACTTCCCAGAGAGTTCGAAGAGTCAGTTAGAGGTTCAGTTTTTGGAACTCAAGCAGGGAGCGATGACGGTGTCTCGAGTATGCCGTGAAATTCAAACGAATTGGCGAGGTTTCATGCCATATCAAGTCAAAGACATGACGAGCGTAAGGCAAAGAGGTTCGAACAGGATCAAGCCCGGTCAGACAAAGAGGGTTTCCCTGCTCCAGCTTGAAGACGTTTGCAAAGAAGTTGATGGAGAAGGTCAGACTACCAAGGTGGAGGCGAGGCAAAGGACAAAATTCAATCAAGAGAAGAAAGAAGAAGAAGAATGAGGTGGAAGTGAAGAATGGTAATGAGGCAATGGAAATGGCAACAACAACAACAACAACAACAACTTCAAGAGGAAATGGAACGGAAATGGGGGTACTGGAAACTAGCAGAGTAACCAATATTTTAGGAATTTTGAAGCATGTGCTACATGCAGGAGGTTTCATAAGGGTGTGTGCTTAATGGGGAAACGTGCATGTTTCAACTGTGGCCAGGAGGGTCACATCGCCTCAAATTGCACCCAACCCAAGAAGAATGTCTATTTTACATGTGGATCCAAGGATCATTTTGCTCGTGAATGCCCTCGTAAGAAGGTCTGAGAAATAATAAGAAGTAAAGGAGGAAGAATGGAGGTACTTTGGGCCATCATCGGACCTACAACATCAAACAAACCCCACAAACCTGTAACTTTCAACATGACTCTGCAAGATGTCAGGCAATCAAAAGATGTGGTGTCGTATTATCCCAATCAACGATATTAATGCTTATGTATTATTTGATTCGGGTGCTACTTGTTCGCTTATATCTGGATGAATTTGCTAAGAGGTTAGAATTGCTTAGAGAAGAATCAATTTCCTTTGAACATAGAAATTATGAATAGGAGGTGATTCTCTGTTAGGTTCAGATACAAGAACCGAGAGTGAACATTAAAGGAATATAATGATGGTAGATTTAATTCGATTAGACTTGGGAATTTGATGTAATTTTGGGAATGGATTGGTTGCTCAAATATGGAGCAAAGAATTGATTGTCACAAGAAAGTGTAAACCTTATGACTCCGCCAAAGGTAGTTTTCATGGTAGCAAATCGCCTAGACAAATGAAATGTCCGACGATTATGCAGCAAGAAGTTGTTAAGTAAAGGTTGTGTGGGTTATTTAGCTTATATAGTCGATACTCGTAAGAAGGTGTGAAACCGGAGGAGATACCAAAGTGGTTAGAGAATTCAGAGATGTATTTCGAAGATTTTCCGTGACTTCCACCGATAGAGAGATTGAGTTCAGAATCGATTTAGCGCCGTGAATCGCACCGATATCAAGGCCCCGCATGTAATGGCTCCTAGAGAAATGAAGGAACCGATGGTGCAACCGCAAGATCGCCGGACAAGAAGTATATTCAACCAAGCGTATCACCGTGGGGAGCGCCAGATATTATTCGTGAAGAAGAAGGATGGATCAATGCGCTTTGCATTGATTATAGGAGTTAAACAAGGTCACTATTAAGAATAGGTATCCGTACTCAGAATAGATGACTTGTTTGATCAACAAGGGTGCTAAGTATTTCTCAAAAATAGATTTGAGAAGTGGGTATCACCAATTGAAGGTAAGAAAGGAGGATATACCTAGAATAAACATTCGTAACTCCTGCATGACGACATTACGAAGTTTTTCGTGATGTCTTTTGGTTTAACAAATGCCCCCGCCAAGGCTCATGGATTTGATGAATGTGGTATTTAAACCATTCTTAGACAAGTTCAGTAGTGGTGTTTATCGATTTACATTTCGTGTATTCCAAAACTCAAGAAGAACACGTGGAACATTTACGCTTGACATTGGAGACACTAAGAAAGGAAAAGTTGTACGTAAAATTTCTAAGTGTGAATTTTGGCTCGATCGTACAATTTTTGGGTCATGTGATCGACAAAGATGGGATTTCAAAGGATCCATCAAAAGTGGAAGTCAGAATAAATTGGGAACAACCAAGGACACCTTCTGAGGTGAGGAGTTTCTTGGGACCGGCTGTTATTATAGAAGATTTATACAAGATTTTTCCAAGATAGTTACTCCGCTAACAAATTTGACACGAAAAGTCGTGGAAATTTGCTTCGACGGAGAAATGTGAAGAGAGCTTCCAAGATTTGAAGAAGAAGTTAAGTGTGGCACCCGTGTTAACTCCTCGCCGGATAATACAGAAATTTTGTGGTGTATAGTGATGCCTCACACAAAGGATTGGGTTGTGTTCTTATGCAAAAATGGCAAAGTTATTGCCTATGCATCAAGACAATCAAGGATTATGAGAAAGGTTATCCGACTCATGATTTGGAATTGGTCGCAGTAGTATTTGCTCTCAAGATATGGAGACACTATCTCAGTATGGAGAGAAATGTGAGATCTACATGCACCACAAAAGTCTCAAGTATATTTTCACTCGTAAGGACCTCGAACACGCGCCGTAGAAGATGGATGGAATTGATAAAAGATTACGATTGTGAGATCTTTTATCATCCGTGCAAAGTTAATGTGGTTGGTTGCAGATGCTTTTAAGCAGAAAGGTCTGGAGAAATTGATGCCGATAACAACTCAGAGGAGCTCATTTCAAAGAATGACAAAGTTAGAGCCGGAAATCAAATTTCCACAAGAACTGAATGAACGACTATTTCAGCTTAGAAGGTGTCCAACTTTATCGGACAAGGTGAAGAACGCCGCCATAAGATGAAGAATGTGGAAAGATAAAAGAGAATATGGGTGATGGTAGCGATATTAAATACAAGGTCGATAATCAAGGATTACTACTAAGACGAGGGAAGAATCTGGGTTCCAAAGAACACAGAATCGAAAAGACAAAATCTTGATCAAGCTCATAGCTCAAGATATTCGATTCATCCAGAAGCACGTAAGATGTATCAAGATTTACGCCGACATTTTGGTGGTCGAATATGAAAAGGGATGTTGCAGTAACGCGTGGCTAAATGTTTGACATGTCAAAGAGTAAAAGTCGAACATCAAAGACCCAATGGATTACTTCAACCGCTGGAAATACCGAATGGAAGTGGGAACACATCACGATGGATTTTGTGGTGGGTCTTCCAACTACTCGTAGAGGATGCGATGCAATTTGGGTGATAGTGGATGATCGATTTAAATCAACGCAAGACTTTTACCAATAAAGATTAGGTTCAATCTTGATGGCTTGGCAAGATTGTACATCAAAGAGATCGCTTTGAGACATGGAGTGCCAAAGGTCAATTGTGTCCGATAGAGACCCGCGATTCACTTCAAATTTCGAAGAGACTACAAGAATGCATGGGAACTCAATCAGAATGAGTACGGCTTATCATCCACAAACAGATGGCCAAAGCGAACGAACGATCCAGACATTGGAAGATATGCCGAGAGCATGCGCCATGGATTTCAAAGGAAGTCGGAAGAACAATTACCGCTGTGGAATTCGCCACAATAATAGTTATCACGCGAGCATCGCAAGATGCCGCCACGTAAGTTGCTATACGGCAGAAAAGTGCGTAACCCCACCAGGCCGGGATGAAGTTGGTGAACGCCAACGCTAGGACCGTAACTAGTGCAACAAACCACCGAGGTTATCAAACTCATCAGACAAGATTGGTAGCAACTCAAGACCGATGTAAGAAGTATGTCGATCAACACAGCAAGATCGCATTTGACGTAGGAAGCTATGTATTCCTAAAAGTTTCTCCTCGAAGGGAAAATTCATTTTGTAAGAAGGGAAAACTAAGCCCGAGGTTTATTGGACCCTTTGAAGTGTCATGAAAAGTTGGAGAGGTAGCTTACGAGGTAGCTCTACCTCCGTGAGTTGGAAAACATTCATAATGTTTTTCATATTTCAAAGTTGTTACGACCATATAAACCCGATTACAATCACGTGATCGAGTACGTAACCGCTGTAGCTCGAGAAAGATTTGTCTTATGAAGAGGTTCCTATCCAGATAGTCGATGTGAAAGAACAAGTGCTCAGAATAAAGTGATACCTTCGTGAAGGTGATATGGAGAAACCACAATACTTCAAGAAGCAACGGGAACTCAAGAGAAAATGATGAAAGAGTACCCGAAGTTATTTGTTTAATCTATGTCTTCGATTCTCGGGGATGTAATCTTTATAAGTAGGGAAGAAATGTAATGTAATGTGTTGTTTGAGTTCAGGATTCGGGGATGTAATCCTTATAAGAGGGGAATGATGTAACATTCCCATTTTTAAATGTAAGTTATAAATATTTATTGATTTATATAAATATTTATTGGACGTGTTTATTATTGAATAAGTAATTGTTCAATTTGATTGAGATGTTTTAGTTAATTATTTATTTGTTAAATAATTAATGTGTTATGTGGATTGAGTTATGTTATTAAGTGATTTATTTAATAAATTGTTATTACATAAAGTGTGACAAATAACTATGTGATAAAGAGTTATTAAAATAAATTAAAGTAAATTTTAATTTAGTTTTGCCAAACAAGGTTTAAGTATATTAATCCTTTAATTTTAAATGGTTTACAAACAAAGCCTTATGCTTTTTGGATTTCTTTTGAATTTAAATTATTAATTAAATAAATAAAATATATATAATATATATTATTTTGGGTAATCGCTAAATTAATACGATCATTAGTCGAGCGCCGCTTTTTATACATTTTAGTTTTAAAGGTAAGCGTTGGTTTTAGTTAATATTACGATATGCTATTTTGGCTTAAGCCTCAATCAAAATTTGAAGTTTGTTCGAGATAGTTGAGAGAGAGAGAGACAGAGAGAAAGCTCGAGATTATTATCATTATCAAGTGAACAACAAAGTTTTCTAAAATCAACAAAAAGGTAGGTGCTTATAACCTTAATTTATGTGTATGTGTATCATATATGTTTCACGCTATATACTTAATGTGAATTTGATAGTGTCTGTGTTCTTCAACTTCATTGTGTATAATTTTTTTTTACAAAACTCTTTTGTAAACTATGTTTTGGTAATTGTTATACTAGCATATATATATATATTTGTATATAATTATATGCTTAATATATAAAATATGATGGTATGCTAAATTGTTATTCAAGAAATTGGTTTTTTTTTACAAAGGAAGAAACATGTTTGAACGTAAAATGAGTATAGAATGTATCAATATAATTTGTATATATATATATAAATATATATATATATATGTATGCTAATCAAGAATTTAACTATACATGTTAATTTGATATATATGTTGGTATACTTGTATTTCAAAGGAATCAAATTTGGTTGATATAAGTATGGAAATTACGCTTCATTGTAGAAATCAATATATCAACAATGGAGTTTTTAAAGTTTGGTTTTAAAGGAAACGTTGTTTTCAAAGAATTAGTTATGATATTGTTGTTTAGTTGTTGGTAATTTGTACATAAATGATCATAACTATTATGTGTAATTTATATTAGTTATACATGTTATTGGGTGAATTGTTGTTAAAAGTTAAGATAAAGAGCTTTGGGCTCTATTCTTCGCTTTGGTTCTGTGAGTTTCTTGGCTACCAAACACAAAATTCACGCCCAAATATTAAGTTTCGCAGCCTTAGCGCTAAAAGTCGTCACTTCACCAGATTCAAGTCAACAACAAAGTCAAGTCAATGACGTTCATTGACTTCAGTCGCAGCACCGAGTCCCTCAGATAAGTCTCACACGAGCATGTCATGTCAAGATCAAGAAATACGCATCCATAGTTCAAATCTGGAAATATGCAATACCACTTAATAGTAAAATGTTTCGTAAATGACTTTTTGTCTTGCACAAAAGTCCGATATTTTAATGAAATGTTATATGATAAATATTGAGTATGTATTTTAGTATTATAGTATATTAATACTATGAGTGAACATAGAATTACTAATTAACAAATATTGTTATTAGTTTTAATGGATAGAATTTGATAATACAATTTATAATCAAAGCATACGTGATGTAGAGATATAGTATGTTGTTATCGACGATTATGTCATGTTAACATATGTATATAGGATAATTGTGATTTGGATTATAACGGTTTAATCTACGCAAGGCAAGTTTCTAAACTATCTTTTACATTAACAAGTTCTCTAACTCCATACTCTCGCTGAAAGTTAGTTTGTTGTTTATACAAGTTTTCTAATCCTAAAGCTTCGTTATGCAAATTTCATATGCTATACTTTATCGAGTAAAGTATTTCCATTAAGCAACTTTAATTGTATCCAGTTATTCATGATGATACAAGCTTCCCATCTCCACACTTTCGCTGAGATAGTTATTATGATTATGCAAGTTTTTCCTAACTCTAAACTTGTTATATTAGCATGCAAGTATCGTTATATTCGTTGAATCGCTTTATTGTTCAAGTTATTATTTGTTGTGCATGCTTGATATTAAATTTTAAGATGTAACCTTAGCTTAATGTTGTTCAAAGCAAGGTATGATGTGTTATTCAATAGTTATGCTATTAGATTATTCCTAAAGCATGAACTTAGAAACTAAATATTTATTCAGCTTATGATTATTCAATAACATAGTGTTATTATCTTTTATTCAACTAATCCTTAGTTGATGTCCGTTGAATTCCAAATTACCTTGAAGTGTATCCAAACCAAACTATCTTTGGGAAGTGACTTGTACTCAAAAAATATCGAGATGAACAACCCTATTTATAGGGGTTACGCTTAGTTTTGTACTTTTGCGCTTAAAATGTTTGTATACAATACATGTACGAAGGGTTGATCCCCTAAGTACCTTAAAGTCATTATGGTCGTAATGACCGTAAAAGTTTAAGTTGAAAGATTACTTATAATCGTGGACAAGGTTCGTGGTCATTAGATCCTCAAATGAATGTTTAAAATGTTAATAGAACTCATTGTTCGGGCTTCTATTGAGCCCCGAATGGGCAAGGGATGTTAAGATGTTAATAGGACTTATTATTTAGTTCTATTGAGCCCTCGAATGGGCAAGGAATGTTTAAGATGTTAATAGAATCTATTGTTCGCTTCTATTGAGCCCTCGAATGGGCGTAGAGAATGTAAAAGTTATTCATTGTTATTTCAAGTGAGCCTTGTTTGCTCACTCTTGCCTACAAAATTTAAAGAAAATCCTTACAGCACTAAAGATGAAAAAGGGTGACGTACTCCGGATTTTGTTTTAAAGCACCAAAGAAGGAAAGGGAAAGATGAACAAGTAATCAAGACTTGTAATAGTTTTGATAGTTTTATTATCGATTTTTGTTTAAAGAATTGTAATGAAGTTTATTTAAATTTTCCGAAATGAATGATTGTTTGTAAAGGTTAGATAATAAGCCTAAAAAGAGATATTATTTTATGTAATTAAATCATGGAAATCATTCTTCAATTACAAAGGTGTTTATTATTCAATTTTATTTATGATTGGGTAGTTATAAATGAATGTTTTGATTACGTGAACACCAAATATTGATTAAAATTCGAGGTAATGAAGCACACTTTAGATTTGGGGTGTCAATGAGAATGATGAAAATATTTTAAAGAAAGCGAATCCAAAGAAACAAAAGAACAAATATTAATGATTCGTACTTTAAACAATCCAACTTCGAAAATACTTCATAAATAACCATAGTGGAATAAAATTCAAGAATGAAGATCAAAACATGAATACAATCAAAGCTAGTATCCATAATAGACATCTTGAACAAAAAACGAAATTTTAATTTTTTTGTGAATAGTGCCGTATACGTGAATAGTAACCCCGACCCTAAAAGACAAGAATTTCACAAGAAAAATCTTACCAATATTCTGGCATGATGATATTGAAAGAAATAATATCATTTTAAAAAAAATAACATCCCTTACCTCGAAAAGAGAGTACTTCTGACTGGAATACTAGATATATTGCTGAAGGAACTTGCACCGTATAGCAATACTCAAAGTATCAAAATACTCACAAAAATACACTCGATATTATAGAGAGAGAAAACTTTAGTTTCTGGTGTGATTTCTAATTCTAATCTAAGCACCCTATTTATAGGAAAATGCTTAGAACACCAAAGTAGAAAATTTAATATAATATTAATATAATTATATAAATTTCCTACGCAGACCAAGAAATCTGAATTCAGCATCTAACATGTGCAAGTGGGGCCCACCCAATGGAAAAAACGTTTTTATTAAAAAATATATTTAAAACTTCAAAAATTAATTATTCCGGAACTTCAATAATTCATAATAAATAGCCCTTTTATCAGAAAAATTCGAATCTTATGTCTTTTCCATAGGAAATTCAATTCTCTACAACTTTGCAGAAGAAAGTTTTTCCAAATTCCAAACAAAAATTGACCGAAATCCATATACGGACGATTTTACATGCTATAATCAGATTTCAGTCAAGAAATAGGGCCCACAAACATGTTTAACATGTTTTAAATATTTTTAGCAACAAAAATATTCTTCCTCCTCACTTATTCATATATCCCACATTCATTGTAAAAATATCACAATTCTTATATTATTATAATATAATAATATATTTAAATAAATTATTTTATCAGAAAAGATAAAATATCAATTTTCAACAATTGTCACATTAGAAATTTTCTCCATCTATATCCACATAAAATGAATATTTTTCTTATCATATATAAATCAATAATTAATTATCTATAAATAATATTACAGAATCACAATCTCGATAATCGGTAGTTCCCAGGAGAGTAGGGCTTTCAATAAGGATTTCTCCTTACTGGCGCGCAATTAGGTGACCAAACCTCTCATTAGATAGAACTTTCTAGACATTGCCAATAATGCTATCTAATAATATTATTCAAATAATATGAATTATTGATCTGATAATGAAAAAATACTGTGTAGTGACAATTATTGAAACAACAATAATATAAAATATCAACGTAGCAATTATTGAATCAATAAAATAAAATATTGAACAAGAATTACCGTAACAATTATCGAGTAAAGTGCCTTCACGTAAGAATCAATAATTGGTGCAATACCGTAATCTTCTTGTGTTTTAACCACCAAGTATTCCAACAGTATTAACGGTAACAACTACGCCGTTATTCATAAACAACTTATACTTGTCGTTTTCTTCATCCAATCGCTTTCGTTATGGGGCCCACACAAGGCTGCGCCGTCGTACGAATATTCCCCGGCAGCAAGAATATTCCCCGACAACAATGAATATTTTATAACCACTTACTTATTTGAAATATTTGCGCATTTACCCATAACTAACCACATTAATCAAATCAACCCTTACTATTTCAAAATAATAAATAGAGGAAATTCAATTTCATTAATAATAAGTTGGGGTCTTACAAGAGTTTTGTGAGGTCTTTTAACAGCAGTACTTCCCAGCTACGGATAAAGAAGCCCATGCTAGAGAGTATTTGTCGATTTGGCAGAAAGATGATGAGTCCATCACGGATTTTATGACGAGGTTCACCAAGTTTGCAGGCTTTGCGGGAACCTCAGCAGGGACGGCAGCAGAACAGGCAGAGAAGTTCATGTGGAGGATTCATTATAGGTATCGCCAATATCTTATAAATAACAAGTTTGCAGATGTGTCGGCTGTAGCAAATGCGGCCAAAAATATTGAGATGGAACGACAGGACTTTCGGTCTTCTAAACCGGAAGGAGTCGAAGAGGACGAGATGACCATGTGGTCAAACTTGATTTAGCATGGGAGAAGTCGGGGTGGTCGATGGAATAGAAGCCGTGGTGGTCAGCGTAAGGCGATGGCGTGGCCAGAATCAAAATAGGGGTTATCAGCAGATGCCTCAGTAAGGGTAGAATCGTCAACTCTGACTACCTAGGAATGGTCGAGAATTATGCGTTGGCGGAATCGCAGCGCGTAATCGCCGTGAGGATGTAATCAGTCGTTATCCAAGGACCCGGTGGTGGGGTAACCCAAATCTTATCCTGATAGCTCCTTGTGCTACTTGTGGGGCTAATCATCCGGGGAGGCAGTGCCACAGACTCACAGGTGCATGCTTCTTATGTGGACAGTGGGTCATATTGTTAGGGATTATACCGATCCACGTGGTAATGGTGGAGGTGGTGATAATGGTGGCAATGGAGGTGAGCGTCAGGGTGGTCGAGTGTTTGCCTTGACATATAACTTGCAGACAATGTGCATTGTATTATTTTTTGGCACTCTTTTAGTTGGTAATCGTGAGGCTTCTATTTTGTTTGATACGAATTTTACTCATTTCGTTGTTGCTCAGTCTTTTGTTCGGCACCTAGGTGTGCCATCTCAGTTATTAGATTCTGTTATGTCTATTGCTACCCCGATGGGGACTTTTGTTGTTATTTTTGATCTATATTGAGGGTGTGCGATCAGTTTTGGGGATAAGATTCGTAGGGCTAATCTTCTTCTGGTGAGTATGCACGATTTCGATGTCATTCTTGGGATGGAATGGTTGGATAAGCACCAGGCCACTATCGATTGTCAGGCGAAGAAGGTTATATTTGGAGATGTGAAGTCTACAGAATTCGTGTTTCAAGGTTCACAGCCGAGTAAAGTAGTGTAGCTAATTTCAGCTTTGAAGGCTAGAAAGTTGGTGGCAAAGGGTTGTGAGGGGTATTTGGCGTTTATAAAGGATACCTCTAAGGGTGAGTCCCGTATTGAGGATGTTCCAATTGTTCATGATTTTTTCGATGTGTTTCTTGAGGAGTTGTCAGGGTTTCCACCGCAGCGGGAAGTGGAGTTTTCTATTAAGTTTGTTCCTGGTGCGGAGCCTATCTCTAAGGCGTCGTATCGGATGGCTCCGTTGGAGTTGCAGGAGTTGAAGGAGCAGTTGCAGGAATTGTTAGATCGTGGCGTGATTCGATAAGTGTTTTCACGTGGGTGCTCCAGTTTTGTTTGTGAAGAAGAAGGATGGGTCTATGAGGCTGTGTATAGAATACAGGGAGTTGAACAAGATCACCATTAGGAATTGGTATCCATTGTCGAGGATTGATGACTTATTTAACTAACTTCAAGGGGCAAAGTATTTTCCGAAGATAGACTTGAGGTCGGGCTATCATCAGTTGAGGGTGAGGGATAAGGATATCCCTAAGATGGCTTTTCGTACTCAATATGGGCATTACGAGTTTCTGGTGATGCCATTCGGGTTGACTAATGCTCCGGCGATGTTTATGGATTTGATGAATCGAGTGTACAGGGAGTACTTAGACCAATTTGTTATTTTCTTTATTGATAACATTTTGGTTTACTCCAAGTCTAAGGAAGAGCATGAGGAGCATCTTCGTACAGTGTTGGGGATTTTGCAGAAAGAGAAGTTGGAGAAGGTCGCATTTTTGGGACATGTTGTTTCTGCTGAAGGCATTAAGGTGGACCCTGTGAAGGTTGAGGCTATCACTAAATGGCCAAGACCTACTACGGTGACAGAGATTAGGAGTTTCTTGGGTTTGGTAGGGTATTATAGGCGATTTGTGGAAGGGTTTTCATTGCTTGCCTTACCATTAACCCAGTTGATGAGAAAGGGCGTGAAGTTTGTGTGGAATGAAGAGCGTGAGAAGACTTTTGAGGAGTTGAAGAAACGGCTTGTGACGGCTCCTATACTTACATTACCGTCGGAGACAAGAGGTTACCAGATTTATAGTGATGCTTCTAAGAAGGGTTTGGGGTGTGTTTTAATGCAACACGGTAAGGTGATTGCTTATGCTTCTAGACAGCTTAAACCTTACAAGGTGAACTACCCCACTCATGATTTGGAGTTGGCAACGGTGATCTTTGCCCTAAATATTTGGAGGCATTATTTGTATAGAGAGACTTGTGATATCTTCACTCAGAAGGAGAACATCTTTAGTACTTTTTTCCATCCGCAAACTGATGGGCAATCCGAATGAACTATTCAGACGTTGGAAAACATGTTGAGGTCTTGTGCACTTGAATGGTTGGGTAATTGGGATGATTACTTGAGCCTAGTTGAGTTTTCTTACAACAACAGCTGGCATGAAAGTATTGGGATGGCTCCGTTTGAGGCATTGTATGGTAGGAAGTGTCGAGCACCAACTTGTTGGGATGAGGTTGGCGAAAGGGCCATAGAAGGGCCTGAGTTAGTTCAAATCACTACGGAGAAGGTAGCAGTAGCTAAGGAGAAATTAAAACCGGCTCGATCACGGCAGAAGTGTTATGCTGATAAACATAGGAGGACTTTAGAGTTTGAACTTGGGGAGCTGTTTCTAAAAGTTTCTCCTTGGAAGGGCATTCAGCGATTTAGGTTGAAAGGAAAGCTTAGTCCACGTTATATCGGCCCATTTGAGATTTTGGAGAGAGTTGGTGATGTTGCATATCGGTTAGCTTTGCCTCCACAGCTAGCTCATGTGCACAATGTGTTCAATGTGTCGGTGTTGAGGAGTTATCATTATCATCCGTTGCATGTGGTGCAATATCCATTCGATAAGATTCTTGAGGATCTTACTTGTGATGAGCAAGCTGAGGCGATTTTGGATCGTCAAGAGCGGATTATGAGGAGGAAGACTATTTCGTTTATTAAGGTTTTGTGGAGAAATCATTCGGAGCGGGAGGCTACATGGGAGATGGAGGAGTCTATTCGAGCTGAGTATCCGCATCTCTTTGAAAATTAGGTGTGTTCCATTCTTTTGATTCCGGGGACGGAATCCTTTTTAAGGGGTAGGTGATGTAATACCCGGAAAAAAAAATTAAATAATAAAATTATTTTGTTTTAAAACATATTAATTGGACTTTGTATTTTATTTGGGTCAAAGTGGTCATTTAATTTATATGGGCTAATAAATATTAATAAGTGATGGGTAAATTAAATTGGTAAAATTGGGCTTTAAACTAAGTGGGTCTAATTTATAATTGTGTAATTTTAAAATCCTATTAAAAATTGGAGAGTTAATAAATATATTAATAAAATATGTTTTAAGTGAATAAATACTAAAACCTAATCTCCTTAACATATCTGATACAAATCGAGGGAAAAGAAGAAGAAAAAGAATGCAAGATCAAGAAAAAAAAAGAAAGAAGAGAAGAAACAAAAAGGTACTGTAATTTTACCATTTATTATAAGTTGTTTGGAATTGTTTCCGAATTGGTGTGTTAAAAATATGTATATAACATATATATATATATATATATATATATATATATATATATATATATATGTATGGAATTGTCAATTTGTCGGGCATGCATGTGTAGAGTCTAAGTATGGTTTTATAGGGTTGCGTGTGAGTGAGAAGCTTTTAAATAATTGCAAGTTAGGAAAATTGTGTATTCTAAAGTATGCATAAAATGTTAATATAATAATAATAATGAGAGTACTTTTCAAAGTAACTTTTCCACCAAAATTATATGCTAACACTTGTTGGGATACTACTACTTTATATACTACTACTTGCTGAGATCTTTATATATATATATATATATATATATATATATATGCACGCCTTCCACCAAAATGGCACATTAGTACAACATTAGTTCACAATTATTAAAAGTTGTAATATAAATAATCTGCTAGATTAATATTTTAAAATTTGCAGAAACATAATAATAATAGTATGAGTTTTAAATAAAATAACAATAAAAATATACGTTAGTAATTAGTAATTTAATGCGTAGTTTATTAATTTATTTTATTAATTTGTGTAATTAGTTCGAACGGAGAGAATCTAAGGAGTTACAATTTGGAATATAATTTCGGGTGTTACATTGCTTAATCCAGGTACGGATTTCGTACTCTTTCAGCGAGACTCTTTTGTTTATAATTTGTTCATCAAAATTTAGTATTGCCTCTCATAATTATTTCTTGTCAATTTATTGTGATAGTCTGTTTTGGCGTTTATATTAGAACTCATATTTGTACTCTTTAGACTAGTATATCATGTCTATTTATTTATTTTGATCTTGTAGTAATGTACATGTTAGTATATTTCTAGAGACTTGTGTTGATGATTTGATTCAGTTTAACATGTACATTTTAGAACCCCTTTGTGTTGATATTTTGTCACATGTGTTGTGACATTATATTTTTGTTAGAATATCGTAGGGTATACCTGAGCTATAACCACTTGTGGGGGTACCACAGGCATGTCCTCTTGGCACCGAGGCATGACACCTTCCGTGGCGGTGTGATCAGTCCACGGCGTCTCCGTTTTGTGCTCCGGTGGGAGTTAGCCATTTGGTGTTTTGTTGTGGGAGGCGTATGGGTCGACCCTAGTTTTCTGTTCTGTTCTGCGGATTGGTGATGTTTGTGCCAAACACATCTTCTGATTTTACGTGCATTGGATTCGCGGTCCAATGTGTGTGACTTGCCTGTGTGGCATTATTTGATTTGCATGTGTGGCTTTATTTGATTTGCCTGTGTGGCATTATTTGACTTGCTTGTGTGTCATTATTTGACTTGCCTGTGTGGCAAGGTATATTCTATTTTATTTTGAGCTCGGTATGAAATAACACCCAACCATTTGATTCAGCCTATTATTTCGTTGTGTTAGTTTTGTTCGTTTCATTTCATTTCAGTTCGTTTCATTTCATTTCAGTTAATTGAGTTAGTTATTTCGGTTCATTATGCGTATTCTATATCCGTACTGGGCATTTGACTCATGCTATGTTTTTCTTCCGGCAGGTAATCAGAGGGATCAAGGACAAGTGTGACGAGAGCTCCCTTCTATCCAATAGTTTTGATATATTTTGTTAGGTTATGATACATTGATTTATTTAGAGTTGTAATAGTTATTTCAGATTGTGGTAGGAGTCAGTGTGGCATTTATTATGGTAGACTTGTGGTATTTATTAGATATTAAGACTATTCTTTTGTGGCTTTGAGCCTTGTTATTAAATTCATCAGTTTTATTATGTTTTGAGTAACCTCTCTTTCTATTTCGGAAAGGGGTGTTACATCATCAAACACCCGAGGGGTCAGGCGGTAATGCTGGGGATCCACCAAACCCTATGCAGCAATTTATAGACATGTTAGTGGGGGCACTTCAGAATCGAACCCCGAATGCCAATAACCTTCCAGTTGCCCAAGTGCCACACTTTAAGGACTTCAAGAGCGCGGGACCCCCTGAGTTAAAAAGAACCACTGAACCCATCGAAGCTCAAACTTGGGTCAAGGAAATCGAAAAGGTGTTCGCTATCGCCCGAGTAGGTGATGATCAAAAAACAATCTTCGCCACTTAAATGTTGAAGGGTGAAGACGACTTCTGGTGGGAGGCAAACCAGACCAGGGCTGGAGAAGGTGTGATACCTTGGGAAGGGTTTAAGAAAATCTTTTTTCGAGAACTATTTTTCGATTAGTATATAGAGTCGCATGGAGATGTGATTCCTGGAGCTGAAGCAAGAAGACATGACGGTACCTCAATATGTCGCAAAATTTAACGAGCTAGCGAGGTTTGCGCCTCACCAGGTTGACACTGAGGAGAGAAAAATGAGGAGGTTTGAGCAGGGTCTCAAACCATGGCTATATAGCAAACTCTCGATGTTATAGATGAATAGCTTCACGACTCTCCTGGAGAAAGCTATAATCACTGAGGGCGGAAGTGAGGCCCTGATGAAATTTAACAAGGAGAAAAAAAAAGAAGAATGAAGGAGGGAATCGTGGGGAAGGTAGCAGCAGTAGTGGTGCAAATAAGAGGAAGTGGAATAATAACAATGATGGCAAACAACAATTTCAAATCGGGAAACTCTGGGGGAAAACCAGGGGAAGCAAAGAAGAGAACTGAGGCATGCAAAGAGTATGGGAGGAATCACTCGGGGGCATGTCTAAAAGGGAAGAATGTCTGTTTCAACTGTGTGCAGGAGGGGCACATCTCTCCCAATTGCTCTGCACCAAAGAGAAATGGATGCTTCAACTGTGGAGCATTGGATCATCAGGCAAGGAATTGCCCAAAGAAGAACTCAGCACAAGGAAATGGAGGAAGGGGACCAAGCGGTGCAAATCTCATGATTAGTGGACCACCAACTCAGAATCGACCCACAGCTAGGACTTTCAACATGCCGGTTCAGGATGCGGTCGCATCCAAGGACGTGGTTTCAGGTATTATTCCGATCAATGATATATCTGCTTACATATTATTTGATTCGGGTGCTACTTGTTCCTTTGTATCGCATGAATTCTCCCAACGATTAAACTTACCCCAGGAAGAATTAGAATATCCTATGAACATAGAAGTTGCTAATAAGGAAATAATTCTCATTAGCCATGTCTATAGAAATTGTGTTGTAGACATCAGAGGATATAAGTTACCTATGGATTTAATTCCAATTCAATTAGGAGAATTTGATGTAATTCTAGGAATGGATTGATTATTTAACCATGGAGAGATGATAGATTGCCAGAAGAAGTGTATAAACCTTAGGACTCCAGATCATTCTAAGGTAGCGTTCTATGGAAGTAGGTCACCGAGACACTCAAGTTGTCTGACGATGATGCAAGCGAGGAAGTTACTAAGAAAGGGATGTATAGGATATTTGGCCTATATCGTCGATACGCAGAAATCAAGGATAGAGATGGGACAGATACCAGTAGTGAACGAATTTCCGAAGGAATTGCTAGGACTTCCGCCGGATCGGGAGGTCGAATTCATTATAGATTTAGTACCGAGAACGACACCGATTTCGAAAGCCCCTTATAGAATGGCACTGGCATAAATGAAGGAGCTGATAGTACAGTTGCATGAGTGATAAGTGGATTTTATATACACGAATCTCTATTCATTTCAAGTTCAAATTCGTAGTTATCTTCGTGTTTTGTGTTCGTTTTTACTTATTTCATGTTATTTTATGTGTAGGGTGGTCATGGATGCAATTGGTGAGGATAGGCGGTCTTTTTGGAGCAAAAGTGGGAAAAAGTGGAAGTAAGAAAATCTTGAAGTCAGTAGCCTTACCCGGCCGGGGTCCCATTTTCAATTTATCTGTTTGGTTTTGACCACATTCATAGAGCTCGGTTTGTGGGATTGGGATGATGCGTTCGGACTCTAATAAAAGAAGAACTCGGCCAGAAGAGAGGAAATCTTTCTATTACGTAGAAAAACAACAATCTTACAACACACAAGGCAAGAATTCAAAAGCGATTTCAAGGATTGAAGAGCGAATGTTGGAGGAGTAATTTTCAGATATTATCACGACGGTTGCGAATCAAGGCTACGTGAAGGGGTTTTCTTTATTCTTCTTCTCTTTAGTCTTATTTGTAATTAGGATGATGTTTTCAACAAAGTATTCAGTTTTTAATTCATTCGTTATGAACTAATTTACTTCTTAGACTTGTGATGGATCTTTGGGCGAAACGATGATTCTATAACTTTGATTTCCAATTCAATAAGATATTTTCAGTTTATCTATGTTAATTTGAGCATAAATTTATGAATTGCCTGATCAACAGTTCTTTGTGGATTTGAAAGGAATCGAGAGAGGAGATTCGAATCTAGACCTAGTTAATATAACATGTGTCATGAATTTTGTCGATAGCAGATTTGTGATTATTGTTAAGGTAGAGATACGCTTGACATCACATGTAATCGTATAGAGAGCTTAAACTTAAACCTTCTTTGATTGCAGTTCACATAGAGATATAGTGAGTTGGTTAATTTAGGTGTTTAGCGGATTTCTATCTAAATTATGGATTGATGTTAATATGGTATTAGTGCATCGAGAGGTGGCTCTTACTACGTTCGTGTTCTTGATTAATAAACTGGAATATTGAATTAAGTTGGAATAAAGGTTGGAAAATCATAGGGAAGCTCAGGGTGAAATCATAAGTCTAATTCTCCATTAATTGTTTGAAATTCCGGATTTCGTTATTGGTGACTGTTTTGTGATAGTTTATTTCTTTATTAATTTAGTTTTTTAATATATAATTTAAAACCATTGAATTGATTAGTTTAATAAAATTAGGGTTAATACAAAATTGATAATTGTGAAGTTAAGATTCTTGATATTTTATCCTCGTGGGAACGATACTTATTCAGTACTATATTACTTGTTGACCACGTGCACTTGCGTGTTTATTAAGCGTATTAATTTTCACCAATAATGAGTTATTGGATAGGAAGTATATTCAATCGAGTATGTCTCCTTGGGGAACACCAGTTTTATTTGTGAAAAAGAAGGACGGATCGATGAGACTATGTATCGACTATCGAGAGTTGAACAAGGTGATGATTAAGAACAAGTACCCATTACCTAGGGTAGATGATCTGTTTGATTAGTTGAAGGGAGGGAAATATTTTTCCAAGATCGACTTGAGGATGGAATATTAGCAGTTAAAGGTGAGGAAGGAGTATGTACATAAGACAGCGTTCAGGACTCGTTACGGTCACTACGAGTTCCTGGTGATGTCGTTCGGGTTAACAAATGTGCCAGCTACGTTTATGGAGATGATGAATCGGGTATTGAAGCAATACTTAGATAAATTCGTAGTTATGTTCATAGATGATATCCTGATCTATTCCAAGACTCAGGAAGATCATGCTGAACACTTAAGGTTAGTGTTGGGGGTATTGAGGAAGGATAAGTTATATGCAAAATTCTCGAAGTGTGAGTTCTGGTTGGAGAAAGTTCAATTTTTGGGTCACGTGATCGACAATGACAAAATTTCTGTGGATCCAACGAAGGTGGAAGCGGTTCAGAATTGGGAACAACCAAAGTCACCGACTGAAGTAAGAAGTTTCTTAGGACTGGTAGGCTATTACAGACGATTTATCCATGGTTTTTCAAAGATAGCGGGAACGTTGACGAATTTAACGAAGAAGTCGGTAAAATTTGTCTGGATGGAGAAGTGTGAAGAGAGTTTTAAGGAACTCAAGAAAAGACTGAGTGAAGCACCAGTGTTGTCTTTACCCGATGATACAAATGACTTCGTGATTTTCAGTGATGCGTCACACAAAGGAATAGGTTGTGTGCTTATGCAACATGGTAAAGTTATTGCATACGCATCGCGTCAATTGAAGGATTACGAGAAGGGATATCCTACCTATGACCTGGAATTGGTAGCGGTAGTATTTGCCCTAAAGATATGGAGGCAGTATTTATATGGTGTAAGATGTGAAATATACACGGACCATAAAAGTCTGAAGTATATCTTCACACAGAAGGAGTTGAACATGAGACAGAGAAGATGGTTGGAGCTTATAAAGGATTACGATTGCGACATCTTATATCATCCAGGAAAAGCTAACGTGGTAGTGGATGCGCTAAGCAGAAAAGGCAGTGGTAGGTTGGAAAAGCTAACAGCTCAAAAGGAGTTAATTAAGGAGATGGCTAGATTGGAACTCGAGATAAAAAGTCCGAAGGAGCCAGAGGGGAAATTGTTCACAATGGAGGCTCATCCGACTCTATTGGAAAAAATCAAGGAAGCACAAGGCAGCGATGAGGAATGCGAGAAGGTTATGAAAAGAATTTCAGATAGAGTAGAGCTTAAATTCAGTATGGGTGGTGATGGACTATTAAGATTTGAGAAGAGAATTTGGGTGTCAACTGTGACGCCCCCAAAACAGGTATACATCACCCATCTTGAGTCGCCAAATACATGGTACAAAATACAAATAAAAACTTCTTTGATACAATACGACAAAACGTAGCTGAGAATTTCAACACGGATAATGTCTCGTAGAGAGTATACAAACTCAAATAAAGTCCTCATTACATTTATTGTCACACTATTATATAGAATAGTGAGGACTACTAAAACAACCATTTGGACCGTCAATCCGTTCCCCGACTCGTCCCATCTATATTCTCATTTCAAGAGAACAAGTGAAAGAAAGGGTGAGCTCAACTAGCCCAAGAAGAAATATTATGACTAAGATAATGCAGGATAAATTATCCTTAGCCTTCAACAGATAACAACCGATAGAATATAATAGACAACAAGTTTTAGATCAACAAATGCGCAGTGGATAAGCAATCCATTAGAAGAGTCAGTAGAGCATAAAATCTACTATCTTCTATGATTTAAAAGTTTTTCATCAACTTTATCACGAGACTCGACTTAATAAATAAACCACATCATCCCCCAAGACTACGGCCAAGGATATTCATTAGTATCACGACCACAAATTATTCATGCACTACGGGCCAAAGATATTCGTGTATTCATCAATGGTCATGATCATGCCAACAACTGTCCATCAATGAACTACGGCCAATGAGGACTTTTACCAAATCATTTGTAACATTACGGTCATGATTATATCGAATAATCACTGGTCATAATCATACCAAGTCCATCTATGCACTACAGGCTACAGATGACTTTCAACATATTATAAACATGAGGATGATGACAATGATATAATAATTCAATAAAACAAGTTCAAGGATAAATTTTAAAGATTTATAATTTAATTTATCCAGAAATCAATAATGTCCAAATTGTCAACATAATACTATTTTGTGGAGTAAAATTCAAAAATGCTCAGAAGAATATTTCCATGAAAAGATACTGGATGAAACGCAAATATCCAGGATATTCTACTAATTTCATGGAGTATAGAAGCCAAAATTTTAACCAACAGAGTATAATAGAATATATGAAAGCTGCAAATGGATTTTCACGCCATGCAGTAAAGAATCAACGTGAGCAGATCATTTCCACAATTTAATAAGGAATGAATACAAAGGATCATTCACCATGCATGTGGTAATCCACATAGGCGAGTTATTCCAATGAATAATAAAGAATGGAATAACAAAAGAATTCACGTGCACGCATGCGATCGCGCATGCACGAGTTATTCCAATGAGAATAATAAAGAATGGAACTGAAGTCGTGCGTAGAATCCTTACAGACGGGATATTCAAATGAATAATAAAAGACGGAACTGGGTCATGCGTAATCCGCATGCACGAGGATATTCCAAAAGAATAATAAAGAATGGAATAACAATGAAGAATTCACCAGAATGCGATAGACCGCATGCGACGAGTTATTCCAATAGAATAATAAAGAATGGAATAATGTAAGAATTTCACTATATATGCTAGACTTGACAGAAAAGTTATTCAACATAATAATAAAGAATGAAATAAAAACCCTTACGAGTATTGAAAGAAAATAACTCTCTTCATGAATACGAAGGAATAATACCCCTTACCTTTAGAAGAAAACTGGATACTAAAATAGTGAGGTAGCATACTTCTTTTCTTCTTTCTCTCTATAATTTCTCTCTATAATAATTGCTCTATAGCTTTAGTGAATTGGTGAGAAATGAAGAAAGAATGAGCTTCTGTATATAGGAAAATATAGTTTCGATAATTGCACGTTTTGGGGCTCAAAATATTACAGTATAATACCTTCCTTTTTTTCATCATTTTTAATTTAGTCTTGCAAGTATTATCAAACTTGCACCACCTCCCCTAATAGTAAATCATGTGAATTAATAGTTCATTCATGTGACTCAATAGTATAATCATGTGAAAAAACTAATTACAGTATAGTACCTTCAACTATACCTCCATTTCTAATTTAGTCATATAAGTATTATCAATCTTGCATCAACTCCCCTAATAGTAAATCATGTGAATCAATAGTACACATATGTGAACACATAGTTATAAGCATGTGAATTAATAGCAATTAATTGCTCATTTATCCGGTTAATTACCCGATTGGTCAATATAACCTCCAGATATCAATTATTATCGAAATAAATATCGATTTTCACTAACACTATAATTCCAACACAATGGAACTATTAATTTCATCTTTAATCAACACGAACTTATTCATCATTAATATTATAACTCACAATATTTAACAACCTGATCGTTCCCAGAAAAGAGGGGGCTTTTCGATAAGGATTTCTCCTTATTGGCGCGTAATTAGGTGACCAAACCTCTCCTTGACAGAACTTCTAGACATTGTCAATATTGCAAATAATAATATGAATAACTTTGCCGTCTCAATTATTGATTTAATAATATAACATATTATGCAGATGATATTGTGACAATAATTGAATCAATAATATGAGAGATATGACAAACAATTCTTGTAGCAATAATTGAGTATAACCGGAAGTGACTTTCGTGCGTAAGCATCAATAATTAATACGATTGTAATACTATGCAACCACGCCGTATTCTTGTACTTTTACTACCGGAGTAGTTCAACGGTTTTAACAGTAACACTTTCGCCGTTATTTTTATAAAAAGATAATTCTGTCGTTTTCTAATTACGATAATACTTCCGTTGTGGGGTCCACCAATGATTGTGTCATCGTACGAATATTCCCCGACAAGAAGAATATTCCCCAACCAAACGAATATTTTATAACAACTTGCATACTTTGCAAAATTTTCACATATCACCCTTAACTTTAACTTTTTATTAATTTAACCATTTACGAAATAAAATAATAATTATAAGAAAATTGAATAGTTTCATTTCATAAAATTCGGGGTCTTACAACCTCCCCTCCTTATGAAATTTTGCCCTCGAAATTTATGTACGTACCTGGTATGCTGAAGAGGTGAGGATACCTTGACTTCATTTCATATTCCAACTCTTGAGGTCTAACCTTTGAGTGTGGAATATGACCCTTCTTGTAAGACCCCGAATTTTATGAAATAAAAGTATTCAATTTTTCTATTCAGTAAATGGTTAAATTGATAAAAGTTAAAGTTAAGGGTGATATATGGATTTTTTTTTCAAAATACGCAAGTGGTTATAAAGTATTCATTATTGTCGGGGAATATTCGTTTGGTCGTGGAATATTCTTTCTGTCGGGGAATATTCATACGACGGCGCATCTATTTTTGGGCCCCATAACAGAATAACTGTCGGATGAAGATAATGACAAAATTTAGTTTTTATAAATAACGGCGTAGTTGTTACCATTAACACTGTTGGAATACCCGGTGGTTAAAATACGATGGTTGCATAAAGACACTGTATTACACAAAGATTGTTGAATTATTGATTCTTACGTAAGAAGGCACTACTCAATAATTGTTACAGTAATTACTGTTCAATATTTTATTGATTCAATAATTGTTACGTTGATATTTTATATTATTGTTGCTCAATAATTTTCACTGCACAGTATCTGCATTATCAGATCAATAATTCATATTATTTGAATAATATTATTAGATAGCGTTATTGGCAATGTCTAGAAAGTTACATCGAGGAGAGGTTTGGTCACCTAATTGCGGCGCCATGAAGGAGAAATTCTTATTGAAAGCCCCTCTTTCACGAGGAACCGCACAGTTGTCATTATTGTGATTACGTAATATTATTTGTGAATAATTAATTATTGATTTATATGATAAGAAAATATTTATTTGATGTGGATATAAATGATGGGTTTATTTATGTGGTTATAAATGAAGGAGTTAATGTTGAGGTGTTTTATTAGTATTTTGTCGGATTGGAGGTATTAAAAGATCAAATCGATGTTATTACAGCTTTATTGTGTGAGTTATAATATTTAATCCAACCGTTGGATCGTTGTAATTTTTGGATATGTCCACAAATTTTGAACCGTTAAAAATGAGCGTATAATTTGTTATGAATTTTAAGAGGTGACTGATTCGTAAATTAGGTTATAAATGATTTTGGTGGAAAATTCTAGAATTGGTGGGCCCCACTTTTGGTTAGTGAGAAATGTGCTCAATTGAATTTCAAATGTGGTGGGTGGGAATAGTAGCAGGTAAAGCCATCAGGTTGCAGGTCAAGTCTGCTTCGGCGTGCTAACATTTTCCTATAAATAGAGGGCTAAGTTAGAATTGAAAATCACACCAGAATTCATAAGTTTTCTCTCTTTTTCTCTCTAGATTATTGAGTGTATTTTGTGAGTATTTAGATACTTGGTGAGTTGATATTCATCAGTGCAAGTTTCCTTCAGCGTCATATATCAGATATCCGAATGGAAGTCTTTGCTTTCTTTTGAGGTAAGGGATAGTAAGGGATTTTAAGGGTTGTTATGTTTTTTTTAAGTAATTTTCCGACTTTCAAAAATTCTGGAAAAATTTGAAATGATATTTTGATGAGTTTTATTGATTGTGTCCAAAAATGGTGATTTTTGGATGTATAGATTTTTATGAGAAAAAAAACTATTTTAAAAGTACCGCTTATAATTCCTTGTGGTTAACTCTAAAATTGATGAAATTTTTATTGGGAGTACATCTATATAATATTAGTGTACTCTATGAATTTCAAAATTTTTGGATAAAAGTACAATTTATGATAAATGTCTAAATATTCGGCGGTTTTGGCCATATGAAAATAGTAAATGAATTTTAAAAATTCGAGAAAAATATATGTTCACTATGGGACTATATTATGCTAAATCGAGAAAAGAAATATTTTTGGGCTGATTTGGTATTTTTCATGAAAATGGACTAGTTATGAATAAATGAATTAAATATGTTATGTGAAGGAAGAAAATTGAAAAATAGGATTTTATGGCTTGATAATCCTATATGAGGTATATGCAGATTTTTTATGAGGGTTTTGGTTATTGGTGATGAAAACTTATGAGTTTGGCATTTTAGGTTGATTAAATGTATATTTAGTAAAGTGTAAACAATTAAAATAAATTGTTTATAAGTTTAAGAAATGTTATTCTTTCAATATCATTATACCGAAATATTGGTATGGATTTTATTGTGGAATTTCTATCTTTTTGAGTTGGGGTTACTATTTACGAGTTACTATTCATGAGTTACTATTCACGAGTACTATTCACGACAAAGTTGGTTTCTTTTTCTGACCAAATTATCGTTGATTTATGAATATTGCTCTTAAGATTAAGTGCAGTTGTTGATCATATTATTTTTATTATCATATATAACATTTTTATAACCCTGATGTTGAAATTTTCTTTCACTTGAGTATAAAGATGGGTAGATTATTGGTATGATCATGATTAGGGTTCTCTTTGGCCAGTAGTGAAAAGTTGAATTGTGACTGGTATGATCATGACCATTGAATTTATAACTGAATATCTTTAGCTTAAGTGCAAAGGTGAAATAATCAACAAGGTTATAATTATTGTTTATATAAATTCTAAAATGATTATATATTTCTTTGAGATATTAATATATTTGGCCTGTAGTGCAAATATGAACTGTTGATGAATATATTTGGCCTGTAGTGCAAATATGAACTGTTAATGAATATATTTGGCCTGTAGTGCAAATATGAACTGTTGAGGAATACCTTTAGCCTGTAGTGCAATGGTTTGTTGATGAATATCTTTGGCCCGTAGTGCAAAGATGACATGTTGTTGAATATCTTTGGCCGTAGTGCAAAGATGGTCTGTTGACGAATATCTTTGGCCCGTAGTGCAAAGAGGAATTTATCAATATGATTATGAACAAGAAATGTGATTTGGTATAACCATGATCTTTGATGTTTCAGGTGAAGATAGGTTATGAAAATTATCTTCGTCTTGGATGAGAAGAGGAATTTAGAACCACAATTATGATTATGAGTTATTCATATGATTGGGGAAAGGAAGCTGTTGAGTGATGCTCTGAGGATAAAACATTGTTGAGGATTTTAACATGGAGAAGATAATAGACTTTTATGGTCTATTTGACTCTTCTAATGGATTGCTTGATTCCATTTGCAACTATGGTTGAAAAATTTTATCATCTACCATATGTTCTAAATCTACGATTTATTCTTGATGAAGGCTATTGATAATTTAATTATCTTTAGTCATGATATTCTTTCTCGAAGCTAGTTGTGCTCACCCTTTTTGCTTCACAATTCCTTTCGGGTAATAAAAGTGTAAATTTGGGTTGAGTGGGGATAACGAGGGGAATAGAACGGTGGTCCATAATTTGTTGAGGGTGAGGTGAACCCAACGTTGGAAGGGTGTTTTGTCAATATTATACAAGATGTCTAATGACATACAACCTCGTATCATCATAAAGACGAGGATGTGCTCATCCACTTCTTTGAGTATATATCGAGCACTACCTATATAATCTTGGTGTTTGTTTGAAGTATAATTCTCAATTAGAGGCGAGTGGAGATAATGATATGTCAGAGAAGACTTACTATTGGGAAGAATATGATAGTAATCTTCTTGTTTTTCTTTGGGGTCTATTGGATCAACCAAGGATAATACATTGCCCATATGATATCTATCATAACCTAGACGCATGGCCTCCCATGTGTACGAAGGTTTCCTTGAGCGGTTCCAAAGATTTTAATTTCTAAAATAGTTTTTGACTATACCTTTATGTAAAGGTGTCCTTTGTGAGGCATCTTGTCACGGTTGGGACATGTGTCACATTTGGTATATATTTGTATCCAAACTCACATCATATGTGTTGTTGTATTTTGTACGACAATTATTGTAATAAAGTTGTAGTTGTTTTCTGTACCATGTATTTGGCGACTCAGAATAGGTTGGATGGTATAGACCTATTTTGGGGTTGTCAGACTTCTTATCCAAGATTTTAACACGTATCTCATCATACGTTAAATCTTCTGCTATCTCGTCTAGTTCTAATTCAATAATGTGGTTCAGGTCGTCCACATAATTACGTAACATCGATACGTGAAAAATGTTATGAACACGCGACATACTTGGCGGTAAAACGAGTCTATAGGCCACAGTTCCTACTCGTTTGAGAATTATAAATGGGCCAATTAAATCGAGGGTTGAAATTTCCTCTATTCATCGACTCTTGCTTCTAGAATAACTCCCTCTTGAACCTTCTTCTTCACATTCATCAGCTCTGAGTATGTAGCTTGAGCGGCTTTAACTTTATCGATTAAAGTCGATTCTACTCGTATATTCGTTATCTTCACGTGGGTCCCCAAAGTCTTTAACTCTATCTTCATCATTTATAAGTTATACGAAATGGGTTTTTTGTGTTAACAACATCGCACTCGTAAATACATACGATCTTCTACTCAACGCATCAGCTACCACATTCGCTCTTCCACGATGATATTGAATGGTATAATCGTAATCTTCAATAGCTCGAGCCAACGTCTTTGGCGCATAATACGTTCGTTCTAGGTGAAGAAATGTTTAAGGGTTTTAGAAATGGGTTTTGTACTGGGGTCAATACAAAATTCGATTTCACATTCTGGGGTAGGCTAGGAAGTCTTCAAGAATACATCAGGAAATTTATTAACAATAGAAATATCATTCAAAACTGTGACTCTCATCCAAGACTTGGATAGTACATCACATTGATACCTATCAACTTGCCATCGTCATTCACGACGACGCCTACAAAAAGTCTGGCTTCGGTGCATTCCACACCAGGAAGTCACCAGCAAAAGGCTCGGGACTCTTTACTTATGGCTTGATATGACAGTGATTGACTTTAGTTGTTTGGTTGCTGGAATTCGCATAACAGGTTGGTTAGGAATATAAAAGTTAACAACCTTACGAAAAGCATGATGAGTAGTTAACCAATCGATTCCTAAAATCGCATCAAAGGCAAGTATTTTCAAAGAGATAAGATCGACAGGTAATGTGAAAGTGTCGATTTGAATCAAACAAGACTTATAAACAGTGGAGGTAACGAAGGTTTCTCTTAACCTAGTTTCAACCGATAAGTCAAAGTCTAATCTCTCCGGAGTCAAATTTAAACGTTGAGCGCAAGCAAGAGAGATAAAAGAATGGGTAGAACCAGTATCTAATAAGGTATAGACTTCGCAAGAATTTATAATTAACTAACCTGTGCTAACTCCGTTTGGGTTACTCGCTTTTTGAGAAGTCACGAAAAATGCTCTTCCTGAAACTACCGACTTTGTTTTGTCCGTATCCGCCTTTGGTGCCACCATCCCAGCTGGACTTGACTTTAGTGCATGACAAAATCGGGCTAGGTGACCTTCTTTTCCACAATTGTAACATGCTTTGGACTGCATCACGCAAGTTTGGACTAATATGTCCCTCCCTCCGTATTTGAAGCATATGATAGGTGGTCGTTCTCCTTCCTTAACAACGGGTGTTGGTGCTGACGTCTTTCCATCATTGTTGAATCTCCTCTTCTTGAAATGTCCATTCTTATTGTCTTGGCCATGATTACCACTGAAGTGGTTACCATTCTTGGCATGATAATTTCCCCCACGATGGTTATCATTGTTCCGATGGTCATTGCCACCGGTATGATTATTATCGTGTTGTTGGTCGTTACCATTTGTTTGTGCTGACTCATTATCGCGATCCAATAACTGAGCCCTATTCACAACATCGGAATATAAACAAAGTTGGTGAGAAATAAGGTATTGACGTATATCGGGTTTCAAACCTCTTAGAAACATTCGCGTCATTCGCTCCTCATTATTGTCCAAATGGGATGCAAACTGGGATAACTCCGCAAATTTAGCCTCGTATTGCGATACGGTCATATTTTTTTGCTCCAACTTGATAAACTCCACCTTCTTCATGTGACAAATACTTTCGGGAAAGTATTTGTCGTTGAACAGCTCTTGGAACTTCTCCCAAGACATCTTGAGAGGCCGTCGGTGGAGTGCGTTTATAGATTACCACCGATGAATCGCCTCTTCACGTAACATAAAGGTGGCAAAGGAACCTTTTGCTCCTCGGAGCATCCCAAGATATCAAATATCTTGGTGATACGCTTTAACCACGTCTCGCCTTAAGTGGTTACGGCTTTCCCAAAAACTCCGTGGTCCGGCTCCTTGAATCGCTTAGCGGTGACCATCCGAGAGTTGCTAGTGTTTCCACCTGCATTTTTAACAGGAGTCTCTCTCGCCTGGTGTTGTATGAATTGCATAAAGCCTCTGATCATCCCAGCGTTCATCATCTGATCGGTGTTGTGGTTTACCTGAGGATTATTGTCTTCATGTTGCACATTATCCTAGGTATTGATCGTTGGTGACTCAACGGTCTCATGTGCTTCATTACTTATCTCAATATTTACGGATGCCATTTTCAAATACTGCCACAAAACACGGGTTAATTAACATATCACATATTATCCCTATACTCTGACCGACCAATTAAATACCAAATAAACTTAGGTAGGTCATACTAGCGAAGGAATTCCCCGTCTCTCCCCTCCTAGCTCTTGTCTCATATCTCAGCCAGGGATCATATCCCTAAGCTTTGATACCAACTATGACGCCCCCAAAATAGCTATACATCACCCATCTTGAGTCGCCAAATACATAGTACAAAATACCAATAAAAACTTCTTTGATACAGTACGACAAAAAGTAGCTGAGAGTTTCAACACGGATAATGTCTCGTAGAGAGTATACAAACTCAAATATAATCCTCATTACATTTATTGTCACACTATTTTATAAAATAGTGAGGACTACTAAAACAACTATCTGGACCGTCAATCCGTTCCCCGAATCATCCCAGCTATATTCTCATTTCCTAAAGAGAACAGTGAAAGAAAGGGTGAGCTCAACTAGCCCAGTAAGAAATAATATGACTAAGATAATACAAAATAAATTATCCTTAGACTTCAACAATATAACAACTGATAGGATATAATAGACAACAAGTTTTAGATCAACAACTGCAGCGGAATAAGCAATCCATTTGAAGAATCAAGTAGAACATAAAATCTATTATCTTCTATGATTTAAAAAGTTTTTCGTCAACTTATCGATGAGGCTCAGCTTAATAAATAAACCACATCATCCCTGCACTACGGCCAAGGATATTCATTAGTATCACGACCACAAATTATCCATGCACTACAGGCCAAGGATATTCGTGTATTCATCAATGGTCATGATCATGCCAACAACTGTTCATCAATGCACTACGGCCAATGAGGACTTTTACCACATCATTTGTAACATTACGGTCATGATTATACCGAATAATCCCTAGTCATAATCATACCAAGTCCATCTATGCACTACAGGCCACAGATGACTTTCAACATATTATAAACATGAGGATGATGACAATGATATAATAATTCAATAAAACAAGTTCAAGGATAAATTTTAAAGATTTATAATTTAATTTATCCAGAAATCAGTAACGTCCAAATTGTCAACATGATACTGCTTTGTGGAGTAAAATTCAAAAATGCTCAGAAGAATATTTCCATGAAAAGATACTGGATGAAGCGCAAATATCCAGGATATTCTACTAATTTCATGGAGTATAGAAGACAAAACTTTAACCAACTGAGTATAATAGAATATATAAAACTTCAAATGGATTTTCGCCCGTCATGCAGTAATCCATGTAGACAGATCATTTCCACAATTTAATAAGGAATGAATACAAAGGATCATTTACCATGCATGTGGTAATCCACATAGACAGGTTATTTCAACATAATAATAAAGAATGGAATAACAAAAGAATTCATCAGGCATGCGATAGACCGCACAGACAGGTTATTCCAATAGAATAATAAAGAATGGAACGGGGTCATGCGTAATCCGCACAGACAGGATATTCCAACAGAATAATAAAGAACGGAACTAGGTCATGCGTAATCTACACGCATGTAGACATGATATTCCAACAGAATAATAAAGAATGAAATAACAATGAGAATTCACGGGCATGCGATGAGCCATAGCAGACGGAGTTATTCAGCAGAATAATAAAGAATGGAATAACGAGAAGAATTTTACCATGTATGCGGTACTTGATAGGATGAGTTATTCTAACATAATAATAAAGAATGGAATAACAACCCTTACGAGTATTGAAAGAAAATAACTCTCTTCATGAATACGAAGGAATAATACCCCTTACCTTTAGAAGAAAATTGGATACTAGAATAGTGAGGTAGCAGACTTCTCTTCTTCTTTTTTTCTATAATTTCTCTCTATAATAATTGCTCTATAGCTTTAGTGAATGGGTGAGAAATGAAGAAAGAATGAGCTTCTATTTATAGGAAAATATAGTTTCGATAATTGCACGTTTTGGGGCTCGAAATATTACAGTATAATACCTTCCTCTTTTTCTTCATTCACTACAAGAAAAAGCTTTATCGATGTGCTTTATCGGCGATCGCATACGGTCATGAGATAACCATCAAACATTTGCATACGATCATTGAAAAGGTGTCGCCTAAAATCTAGTCATTTGAGATGCACATCAGCGACCACTATTAGCGACCGATATATTTGCGACCAGAATGACAAATACGGTTGCTAAGCTGAGTCAGCATGGTCCAGGGCCAAAGCTGACGTGTTCCATGTGGCAGCGACCGGTATCAACGATCAGATGCAGTCGTTGTTGCCCACAAATAGTTATCCGTCACTATTACCTATCAGCGACCGCATGCGGTCGCTGATATGGAAAAATAAAAAAATAGAATCTTGCTATTTTGCAGAAATTCCAAAAACCTGTACCTATTTTGTACCTGTTTTATCCCAACACACATACCCAACAACAACATACACAACAATATAAACATCCATCATCCACCAACACATACACCAAACTAGTATATAAACCATTCAAAACCAATATGATTTTGAATAAATATAATAATATTTCAAAACTTGTTTAAGTAACATACAAACATCCTAAGAATGAATATACAAGTACAAACTTATACTATAACTATAAAACTAATCTAAAGCAGGTACATCAAGAATCACCGCCTCCTTGATCACCCTGTAATTAACAAAAGAATAAAAAAAGTTACAAATATATACTAATTATGTTAATATTGGTATATTACGACAATGTAGTCGTCGTTGTCCTTGACCTTTAATGTAGTTCTTCTTCACAACAGACGCCCTCTCCCACAACTCTTGATCGATAGACGGACGTGGAGTGCCTTCAGGATAACGCTTATTCAATAAACGCTTATAAGTGTCTTGTCATCATGTTAACAATTAAATAGTTAAAAATAAATTAATTCTGTAAGCATTAATTAAAGATCAAGTTGTTAAAATTTATTACCGCTATCTGGATAGCCTCAGGCAGACTCAAAACACTCATGGCTCATGTTGTGATCAGCCTTGATGTTAAGTAATGTCGCCACTACAGACAATGTAGTGTGTTTGGTGCAACCATGCCACAATGGCTCGCTACCCTCATCTAACAACTTAAAGAAGTCTTTGGCATCGGAATTCATAGGTTGCTTCTCGCTTTGCTCCCAATCAAAATCGGCCTGCAATATCATGAACCATTTCATTCATACGATGAGTAGTCTCTTTTGCCCGAATTGTGTACTTGTGTGATGCCACCATCTCTTCTCTGCCCATGTGCCCACCAGCATTCTTCGTAATTTCTCATGAACTCAGAAATAAGTAAATGATAGTTTACCATGTCTCTGTCCATATAATTTACATTCTTACACTTCAAACATGGACATCGATGCTCTGCGACTTACCATTCATACATTAGGGTGACTATCGCATACTCCAAAAACACTTGGCAACCAACACTAAATTCAGCTGTAGCACATATCTGGGCACTTGACTTTCGTCGTGCCATCCAACTACGGTCTGAATAGAGGTCCATGATTCCATGGTACCTACTACAGACAACATTATAAATGTTAATTAACATATGACTTGAGCATACTTGTAACCATATGACTTGAGCATACTTGTAAGCATGCATATGATTAACATTTTAGCATACTTGTAAGCATATGACTTGAGAGCATACTTGTAATCATATAACTTAAGAGCATACTTATAATCATATGACTTGAGACTTGTAACCATATGATTAATATTAAGCATACTTGATGTTAACGAATGATTGCAAATTAAAGCAGTATGAGAAACTTTAAATGTTATACAACTTTTGAGTATCTTGGAGATTCATTCATATCAACTAGTGTGTTAAGGCGCCTAACATGTTTTAAGATTATGCCCGTCACGGTCCCTTTCTATAATTTTCTATGTTTTAGGATAGTCACAACTTGGTTGAGCAATTTATAGCTTCTATAACATTTTGTAGCTTTATTATTATACACATAAGTGTTAAATACCCTTGTTAAAAAGATAAACAGTCTCTTTATTGACCATGTGTGTCTAGTTACCTTCTCTGTTGCACTAATAGTTCCCTAGCACTGCCTATTTTGGCTTAACAGCCCCCCAATAACTTACCATGCTAACAACCAAGCTTCGGTTGGCCCCGTGAGGCTTGGCTAAGCTTGTCGTGGCCTCAAGCCCAGCCCATCAACTCTAATAGCCCCTTAATAGGCTCTAGTGGATCAACAATAGGCTCGTTAATAGTATAAATGTTCACAACTACCCGACTAATACAAAAAATTCGCCAGTCTCCCCTATAATATGGACTAGCCACATGCACGACAGCATGTATATAAAGTCATTTCTAGGCACCCAAGACACAAACCAAGAGAAATATACAAATTCCCAATATAATAAGACCAAAACAATAACGATAAATCAGTATCAAGACTAGATAAACCAAATTACAGCTCTAGAAAACACACTAATAAACCAAATTACAGCTCTAGATCCAATCTAGGTTTGTGTCTATCAATGGGTAAAAACAAAGATCAAGACTAGATAAACCAAAGAAGTCTACGGGTTTTAGGAATGGAATTTATAGGAAGATTAGCGGGGAAGCTTGAGAATCGATACTTTGAAATAAAATCTAAAAATAATCCTACAAAATTTGCTATTGCAAAACAGAATAGGGAAACTAAAAGTTTAGGGATATACGTGTCAGGGCATGAAACTTAATTTCTACAAAATAGTAAATGGGAGATAAATGTTATTATTAAAGTATATATATCAAATATACACACTATACCTAAACATGCATAAACAAACCAAAAATTGATACATTCTTTTCTGTTCATACATTACATATCAAACTCAAATTTATACAAATTAAAACTTAATTGTAGAATATGTATTTGCACAAATCAAACACTAATTGCAGTATACAATACAGTAAATATCAAATCCAAATTTCCAACATATCAAACCCAAGTTGAATTCAGCCTCGATTAATATATAACAAATTAAACCCTAGATTAAATTTCAAAACTCAAATTGAACACTAATTCATTCGAGGATTCATCATTTTTATAACAAAATATATTAAAACCCTAAATTAAACACAAATTCTAGCTTGTTAAACAAACAAATTAAACCCAAAATTAGTTTACCGGTGTGGTGAAGTGGTGGTGCGGCGGTGGTGAAGTGGGTAGTGCAGCGGTGGTGCGGCAGTGCAGGTCCTCTCTTCCCCCTACTCCCTCTTCTCCCTCGTTTATCTCCCTCTCTTTTTTTCTTCTACTGATATCGCGAACCTGAGTCTGAATAAGTTTTAGTTGATCGTGATAAACATGACATAGCCCCTTTAGTATTTGCCAATCTGATTATTTGTGATATATATTGGTCGCAACAAATAAACGCGCCACCTTTTCGCACCAATTTTTGGGAGAGAAACTAATGTCGTGACCAAAGCAATGACCGCGTCGCGATCATTGATATCATAGCGACGACCGATTCAATTACGGTCGCTGATGTTGGTCGCTATAAATCTGCGACCAGATATGCGGTCGTTGATAGGCCTTTTTCTTGTAGTGATTTTTAATTTAGTCCTGCAAGTATTATCAAACTTGCACCACCTCCCCTAATAGTATATCATGTGAATTAATAGTTCATTCATGTGACTCAATAGTATAATCATGTGAAAAAACTAATTAAAGTAGAGTACCTTCAACTATACCTCCATTTCTAATTTAGTCATGCAAGTATTATCAATCTTATACCAACTCCCCTAATAGTAAATCATGTGAATCAATAGTACACACATGTGAACACATAGTTATAAGCATGTGAATTAATAGCAATTAATTGCTCATTTATCCGGTTAATTACCCGATTGGTCAATATAACCTCCAGACATCCATTATTATCGAAATAGATGTCGATTTCCATTAACACTAATAATTCCAACACAATGGAAATATCAAATTCATCTTTAATCAACACGAACTTATTCATCATTAATATTATAACTTATAATATTTAACAACCAGTCGTTCGAGAAAGAGGGGCTTTTCGATAAGGATTTCTCCTTATTGGTAGCCGCAATTAGGTGACCAAACCTCTACTTAATTGAACTTCTAAACATTGTCAATATTGCAAATAATAATATGAATAACTTTCTTTGTCTCAATTATTGATTTAATAATATAACATATTATGCGGATGATCTTTGTGACAATAATTGAATTAATAATATAAGAGATATGATGCGCAATTCTTTGTAGCAATAATTGAGTATAAGCTGAGTGACTTCTTACGTAAGCATCAATAATCAATACAGGTGTGCTAATATGCAACTAGCAGCCAGACACTGTATTTTTTACTACCGAGTAGTTCAACAATTTTAATGGTAACACTTTCGCCGTTATTTTTATAAAAAGATAATTCTGTTGTTTTCTAATTACGACAATACTTCCGTTGCGGGGTCCACCAAAGATTATGTCATCATACGGATATTCCTCGACAAAAAGAATATTCCCCGACCAAACGAATATTTTATAACAACTTGCATACTTTGCAAAATTTTTAAATATCACCCTTAACTTTAACATTTTATCAATTTAACCATTTACGAAATAAAATAATAATTATAAGAAAATTGAATACTTTTATTTCATAAAATGTGGGGTCTTACACCAACAGTGTCTGAATTAAAGGAAGAAATCTTGTAGGAAGCTCATAGCTCAAGTTACTCAATCCACCCAGGAAGTACAAAGATGTATCAGGATATTCGCCAACATTATTTGTTGCCCAATATGAAGAGAGAAGTCACAGAGTGTGTCAACAAGTGTTTAACATGCCAGTGAGTCAAGGCGGAACATCAGAAACCAAGCGGGTTACTTCAACCGTTAGAAATTCTAGAATTGAAGTGGGAGCATATTAAGATGGACTTCGTGGTAGGACTTCCAACTACGCAGAAGGTTTGCGATGTAGTATGGGTGATCGTTGATCGATTGACCAAGTCAACACATTTCTTACCAATCAGGATCAGATATACCTTGGATTAGTCGGCAAAACTTTACATCAAAGAGATCGTTTCCAGGCACGGATTACCTATATCAATTGTGTCAGATCGCAATTCGCGATTCATAGTAAATTTCTGAAAAAGGTTTTATGAACGTATGGGAACACAACTGAGGTTGGGCACCGCGTATCATCCTCAAAAAGATGAGCAGAGCGAGAGAACTATTCAAACGTTAGAGGACATGCTGAGAGCATGTGTTATGGATTTCAAAGGGAGCTGGGATGACCACCTACCATTAGTAGAATTTGCGTACAACAACAGTTATCACGCGAGCATCGATATGCCACCTTATGAAGCTTTATATGGAAGGAAATACAGAACACCATTGTACTGGGATGAAGTGGGAGAACGACAATTGCTAGGGCCAGAATTGGTGCAGCAAACTGCAGATGTGATCAAAATAATACGAGCGAGGCTAGTGACGGCTCAGGATCGACAGAAGAAATATACAAATCAACATCGGCAAAAATGAGACTTCGACGTCGGCACTTATGTGTTTTTGAAAGTGTTGCCTTGGAAAGGGAAAATGAAATTTGGGAAAAAGGGAAAACTTAGTCCCAGATTCATAGGACCCTTTGAAATGTTAAGGCGAGTCGGTGAGGTAGCTTATGAAATAGCTTTACCTCCGGAGTTAGAACATATACACAATGTGTTCCATGTTTCGGTCCTACGACCCTATAAGCAAGACTACAAGCATGTCATAGAGTATGAACCTATTCAATTTGAGAAGGACTTAACTTATGAAGAGGTTCCAGTACAGATAATTGATAGAAATGAACAAGTGTTAAGAAATAAGATAATACCTTCTGTTAAGTTAGTGTGGAGGAACCACAACGTCGAAGAGGCCACGTGGGAACTCGAGGAGAAAATAATAAAAAACTACCCTAATATTTTTGTGTGATGAGTAATGATTCTAGGGACGGAATCCTTATAAGGGAGGGTGAATGTAATATCTGAGATTTTCTATGTAATTTAATAATTATCAATAAACGAACTTATGTGAGACTCTTGTGTGATTTCATTTATTATATGTATATGTGTTATATTAAGATATGTGATGAGATGTATTTAAATGGTTGGTTTAGTTTTATTTAACTATTTAAATTGATTAAGTGGGGAATTAATTCTTTTTATTACGTGGGTTGGTATTAAATTATGAGCTGGAGTTCGGAGCGAATTTTGAGACACGGACTGCGTATTCGAGTTTGGAACGTCGAAATTAGTCAGGTTAGACTGTAACCACGAAAATGTGTCACGGTTGACTTTTTGGTCAAAGTCAACCAGTTGACTTTTTTAGGGAAAAGGCAACCACGAATTTCGAAGATGATTTTGACCAAACGGATAGTCCCATGACGTCCAGAACGTTGACTTTTGTAGGAATCGATATAAGTATCGAACATGTTTGGCTACGGAGGGTAAAATAGTCAAATAGCTTATTAATTGATTAATTGATTAAAATAATAATATTTTCTTAAATAGAAATCAGCTGAAATGATGGGACTCATGAGACTATTAATTTGGGACAAAATGGAGGAGTATATTACGTGTATTACCAAATTGAAGAAGGAGTATTTCATTTTCTTTAAACCCAAAATCTCTTCATTTTCTCAACTCCCACTTTCTTTTTATTAAGTGATGAAACTTATGAATGGGATTAAATTGGATGCAATTGATGACTTGGGGATTAAAAGGGTGGGGGTTTATATGTTAGTAATTTCTATAAGTACTCCCCACTCAAAACACCATTTCTTTTTGCTAAAAAACTTCTTAGCCGATAGAAAATTGTGAGCTTAAGAGAGTTAGTACGAATTCTGGAGGATTACTGAGGATTTGACAAGTGAAGAGAAGGAGCATCATATTAAACCAAGAAAGAATTCATCAAAAAGTAATCCATGAACCCATTTTTTTATAAGAAAAATGAGAAGAAAATGCATATAGAATTGGTAAATGATTTGTTGTGGCTTTGTGTTGCCATGTTACTGTTTTTTGATGATTATAGATCGTTAACAACAAAAGTTATGGGTTAATCATGCATCAAATTCATAGAAAATCAAAGAATTAAGCAATGCATGCTCTACGTTTGATAAAATGCCTCTAAGATGCTAAATTAATCAAAAAGTGGAAATTTGTTGAAGTTTGATGTTGTGAAATGTGAAAACATGTGAGAGTAGATGATCTGGACAGTAGGAATCGAATCCATGCATGCTAGAATCAAAATCATGATTTTTGTCAAAGTTGGTTAAAAAGTGTAATCTGTGATTTTTGGGTTTTTCGGAGCCTTGGATTCACAGTTTCTACAACCCGATTAGTGTATATAATAATTTTATAAAATAGTATGTAGCATGAGGTACAACCTGTCCAAATTTCATAAGAAAAAGAGTTAAATTTAGCAAGTTATGAAAATCGTAAGCATGCATGTTGGAAATAAAAATCTGCAGAATTCTGGAAATTTCCAGAATTTCTCTAAGTATAGAACCAGTGTTGGCACGCTTTTCTAGGCGACCGGTTTGTGGTCTTATTGTGTTAATTTCACGAATATTATATTTTTGTAAAATACCTTGCTGTATGAAGTTTATTGTGTCCAAGTATCATGGTCATATCATCTTTAGATTAGTGGGAATAAAATCACAAAAGTGGCTGCAAGAAACGAAAATTTGATGTCTTTCTTGGGATTATTTTGGATCAGTCTGTCTCGGGGACATTTTCGTCCACGTTTTTGTACTTATTAAATTCTAAAAAAATTTGGAGTGTTAATATAAGAAGATATGAAGGTCCTGTAAAAATTTGAAAATTTTTGGTCATACGGTTTGAGAGTTATGAATTTTACGGCTAAGGACACTATTTGAAAAGATACCTGAATAACTCTCTGGGTATAATTCCAAATATTACGAAATTGTTACAGGAACTACATGTATATAACAGGAGCTAACTCTGAAAATTTCAGAATATTTGGAGCTAATCTCGATATATGAAAAATATGACAATATTTGGCTATTATGGATTATTTAAAAATAGTAGATGAATTTTAAAAATTCCGAGAAAAATATATGTTCAATGTGGGACTATATTCTGAAAAATCCCAGGAAAGAAATATTTTTGGGGTTGATTTGCTATTTTTCATATAAATGATGTTATATGGATAAATGAGTTTAATTAAATATGTGATGTCAAAAATATGGAAAATAAGGTTTTCCGACTTGAGACCCTTAAGCATGTTTTATGCAGATTTTTGATGGAGGTTTGGGTCTGAAAAATGTCAGAAATTTATGTTTCCCATATTCTTTTATTGAACCACGTGGCCTATACGAAGCAACATGTTATGTAATTGAATTGTATTTGAATACGTGCGAGTTTAATCATCTTATTAAAATAAAAAGGGAACCATTATACTTCGAAGTGGTGTTCGAGAACCTAATTGCTTAATGTGACACATGTGAATAGGTTACGTGAAGGGCTAGTAGATAGCGGTAAATTATAGAAGACGTATCAGGCAAGTTTCCTAACCCTAAGTTTCTATTGAGCAATTATTCAATCCTTACTCATTGTTAATGCAGTGAGGGTTAGTAACGGACTTGTGCTATTTACTTTTTCGTACAAGTTCCTTTGTCGTAAAGTTATATAGCAGCATTTTCTTTGCAAGTGTTATTGATGATTACTCAGTTATTATTACAACTGCTATACTTTAAAGTTCTACTTCTTTAACGAACTGTTTCCAAGGATGTTTTATGGCTTTTTGTTTCGGCTAGATGTTATTGATGATAAATGATATAACATTTGAACAATTCAAATCCTTTGAAGCTATTTAATGTTTATCAATCCAAATTGCTTTGGTGAGGTCCCGCATGAATACTAAATTGAACAACCTGAATAATCGGGCAAACAGATGTCGGGCATATAGTCCCATTTATGCTTATGCAGTTAAACTTTATACTTGTGCACAATGTAGGGTACGATAGGCTGATCATGTGACGCCCCCAAAATACGTATACATCACCTATTTTGAGTCGCCAAATACATGGTACAAAATACAAATACAATCTTAAATATACAACATGAGCTGTGAGTTTTAATACAAATATTGTCTTCTAGATCGTATTCAAACTCAAAATAAGTCCTCAATACATTTATTATCACACTATTTTATATAATAGTGAGGACTACTAATGCTATCATCTGGACCGTCACTCCGTTCCCCGACTAGTCCCTTCTACGTTCTCATTTCCTTAAGAGAATAATGAAGGTAAAAGGGTGAGCTCAACTAGCCCAGTAAGAAATATTATGACTAAGATAATGCAGAATAAATTATTGTTAGCCTTCCTTGATTGTTAAGCCCGATACAATATAACAAACATCAAGTTTAACTGCAGCGGAACAAGTAATCCATTAAAAGAGTCAAGTAGAGAATAAAATCTACTATTTTTTATGATTTAAAAGGTTTTTCATCATTTTTATCGCTGGGACTCAGCTTAATAAATAATCCACCTCATCCCTGCACTATGGCCAAAGATATTCAATAGTATCACAACCACAGATTATCCATGCACTACGGACCAGGATATTTGTGTATTCATCAATGGTCATGATCATGACAACAACTGTCCATCAATGCACTCACAGGCAACGAGAGGACTTTTACCACATCATTTGTAACATTACAGTCATGATTATACCGAATAATCTCTGGTCATAATCATACCAAGTCCATCTATGCACAACAGGCCATAGATGACTTTCAACATAATATAAGCATGAGGATGATGACAATGATATAAGAATTCAATAAAACATGTTCAAGAATTAATTTATCCTGAATTCAATAACATCCAAATTGTCAACATGATACTGCTTTGCAGAGTAAAATTCAAGAATGCTCAGAAGAATATTTCCATAAAAAGATACTAGATGAAGCGCAAATATCTAGGATATGCCACTAATTTCATGGAGTATAGAAGTCAAAACATTAACCAACTGAGTATAATAGAATATATGAAACTGCAAATGGATTTTCGCCCACCATGCGGTAATCCACATAGACAGATCATTTCCATAAGTAATAAAGAATGGAACCAGGTCATGCGTAATTTGAACAGACAGGATATTCCAACAGAATAATAAAGAATGGAACCAGGTCATGCGTAATCCGCACAGACAGGATGTTCCAACAGAATAATAAAGAATGAACCCGAGTTGTATGTAATCCGCATGCATGGATGTTCCAATGAGAATAATAAAGAATGGAATGACAACAAAATTCACGGGCATGCGATAGATCTTGCAGATAAAAGTTATTCAACAAAATAATAAAGAATGGAATAATGAAGAATTTCACCATGTATGCGTATTGGCATAGATAAGTTATTCCAACATAATAATAAAGAATGGAATAACAACCCTTACGAGTATTGAAAGAAAATAACTATCTTCATGAATACAAAAGAATAATACCCCTTACCTTAGAAGAAACTGGATATAGGAGTAGTGAAGTAGCATAATACTTTTCTTCTTTCTCTCTATAGTTTCTCTCTCTAGAGTTTTAGTGAATTCGTAAGAAATAATGAAGGAATGAGCTTCTATTTATAGGAGAATGGACTGAATAGTAACTAATTCATGAACGGTCCAGATTGATTTACTTTTAAACGGACGGTCCATATTGATTTACTATGCAGTATTAATAAAATATTTTAATAAAACAAAAATTTTTAAATAAAATATAATATATTCTATTATAATCTAATAAAACGAATAACTTTATAAAAGTATTCTGTTTTATATAAAAAGATTTTACTATGCAAACACTATGCAGGCACTATGCAGACACTATACATAATAGAATATTATATTTATAGTCTAATAAAACAAATAACTTTATAAAAGTATTACATTTTTATATAAAAAAGATTTTACTATACAAATACTATGGACAATTATATGCAAATACTATGCATAATAGAATATTATATATTCTATTTATATTCTAATAAAACAAATAACTTTATAAAAGTATTCTGTTTTATATAAAAAGTTTTCTGTTTTATTAAATTTATAATAATAATAAAACAAAACTTATCACCTTTATTATAATTTACAATATTAATCGACCAGGTCGTTCCCAGGAAAGAGGGGGCTTTCCAATAAGGATTTCTCCCTATTGGCGCACAATTAGGTGACCAAACCTTTCCTTGATAGAACTTCTAGACATCGTTAATATTGCAAATAATAATATTAATAACTTCGTCGTCTCAATTATTGATTTAATAATATATAAAATATCGACAATAATTGAATCAAATAACGTGAGATACTATGCAGCAATTACTGTAGCAATAATTGAACAAAACTGAGTGACTTCTCACGTAAGCATCAATAATCAATACCGGTGTGCTACTATGAAACCCCGCGTATTCTGTACTTTTAACACTGGGTGTTTCAACAGTTAACGGTAAAACTTTCGTCGTTATTTTCATAAAATATTTTTGTTATTTTCTCAATCCGACAATAATTCCGCTATGGGGTCCACCAATGATTGTGTCGTTGTACGAATATTCCCTGTTAAAACGAATATTCCCCGACCAATCGAATATTATATACCAACTTGCGTATTTTGTAAAATTTATAAATATTACCCACAACTATAACATTATATCAAATTCATTCTATAATATTCAAAAATAATATTTATAAAAAAATCATATTTATTCATAAAATTTGGGCTCTTAAAGATCACCTGGAGTACTTGCAGAGACTGTTTACAATCTATTTGAGTGTTAAACCTTCTGATGGTTTTCGATGAAACAAAGTAATGTTCAGGGTATCTAACACCCCTTAGTATGCTATTGAGAATTTCAGAACTCTTACCTTGATATTCATGTTTATCTCTTGATATTTATTTCAACTGTTGAAAAATATTTATACAAATGCTTTTACTCCTGATGTATGTTTTCAAACTACTTTATATACTTGCTAGGCAATTTGTGCTCATTCTTGCCTAAACCTTTCAGTTAGGGCTGAGAACGCTAAGAGCTCGGGCAAGGACAAGGGGAAGTCTAAGATGAAATGATGAGAGTTATTTATGTAATAAGTTATATTTATGCATATGATGTAATGTAGCGATAAACACTAAGTTTTAGTTTTAGCTTATTTAAGGTTGTAAAGACTTGGGATTTTATTTGAATGGGTATGTAATAGTTATTATTTTCGGAGTTTATGTAGTTAGATAATTATGTATGTTGTATCGTGAGCACCATGTCCTGTAATCGATGTTATACGGATTTGGGGGCGTCACAACAACTATCTACACTTCACGTGCCTTATACAATTATATAATCATCCACATCAACTATTAGTCGCATAGCAACACATAGTAGTTGTAATGTAAACTTTACTCTACATCTCATAATCCTTCCTATTATCAATACACAATGTTCAATTTGATTGTGTTAACTTTCAACTTATATCTCACTATATTTCTTCTTAGGTCATACTCGAAGTTCATTCAAGTGTTTAAGTCTTGCTAGGACTCCTTATTGGTTTTATATTAATCCCATTCAATATCTTAAAATATTCATTTCAATTGAATTGAAACACTTTTTACGTTCATTAACACTTGTCACAGCGTTTCAACGTTCATTCGTCACACGCACGATTCGTCTCTCTTGTGTATGTTTAGTATGCTTATACAACTTATCTAATACATCATTTATTAATGTTAAGCATCATTATATTTCATAATATTCATGTTTTATAACTTAGAACAATATCTTTTATCGACAGAAGCACTACACTTGCATATGTGCATGCCCGACGTCCTACGATTGCCTCCGAATACACAGTAGTCCCAACGATGTCCATTTTTACCCATGTTTCCGACCACAAATCGGAAAATGTAAAGAACAAAAGTTGTAGGTCTATTCTTCCTCGTTCCGGATCATCTTGAATCGCCTCAATCAGAGTTCTTATGCAAACATTATGCCTATTTTACTAAACCAGGTCAAAACAGTCACACCTGACACACTATGGGCGCGACCGCGTCCATTTCCTTCACATTTGTAGTGCGCCCGCTGAAACAACCCGGGTCAAATCCTGAGTCCGAAATAAATCTTGGGTCAAATCCCAAGTCCGAATCGAATCAAATCCATCAGAATAAGGCCTCAAACTACTGGCTCAATAGTATCTTCTTGGGTCATCTTAGCCCACCACAGGCTCCCAAAAGGTCATGACTTGAAGGTACTATTGGTAGTAACTTATTTCCTTATATGCAGACAAATTTTTTCCCTATCTTTTGATGTGGGACTGGGGTGTTACAAACTCCCCCACTTCAATTTCTGATGTCCCCGTCAGAATCGATCACACACACGGGCCCAAAGATCTTTGCCTCTCTAGCCATTGTGGGATAATACCGGCTGGCTTCGTGTCCCCACCTCCGGACCTCCATCTCTCCATTGTGGGATAATACCACCAGCCTTCGTGTCCCCACCTCCGACAACCCGATCGGATGACCCGACCCGAGCTTTCGAGAGTCGGCTCTAATACCATATGAAACAACCCGGGTCAAATCCCGAGTTCGGAACAAATCTCGGGTCAAATCCCAAGTTCGAATTGAATCAAATCATTCAGAATAAGGCCTCAATCTACTGGCCCAATAGTATCTTCTTGGGTCATCTTAGCCCACCACAGGCTCCCAAAAGGTCATGACTTGAAGGTACTATTGGTAGTAACTTATTTCCTTATATGTAGACAAATTTTTCCCCTATCTTTCGATGTGGGACTGAGGTGTTACACCCGCTCTCTCTAGCAGCTCCTTGATGCGCGCCCGCGCTCGGCTTAGCCCAGATTACAGATTTTGCAATGTTTTTTATGCACATACTTCAAATTTTCATAGCTTCTTAATTTTAAGTCAGAATTAGTTGATTTTTGACTCTTTGAACTCGTTAAACTCTGAACTACTCATCTACAGAATATTATAACACTTCAAAAACATTAAAAATTAATTTTAAGGGTTCCAATTCAGTGTTCATGCTATATTTTCATGTTTTAAACATATTTAACGAATTCATGCACTACGAATTCATTTCATGACCAAAAAGATTCATTTCACTTGCATACTTTTCATTTCTCGATGTATTAACACAAACCATTATCAATTTACAGATTATCACAAGATTTAACTATTAATTTTGACTCTAAAACAATCCATGGTGTACATATTTAACCACAAATTTAATTTTTTTTTCTTCTAAAACAAGTTTTCATGGATTTGATGCTCCACAAATTGTTTAGAGATGATATTTAACATATTACAATCATCTATTAACACATATAACCTATTCCCTAACAAATTGTTCATCAAAACCATTTATAGAGAATAATTTAGAGAAATACATAAACTAAGAAATTAAGAAATTAAATTATTACCTTGACTCCTTCTAAGCTTATTTATATGATTAGAAAATTTTTGAACAATATCATTCTTCCTCTTGATTCTTCTCTTTGAAATCACTGAGTTCCTCTCTTTAAATTTTCACTTTCTCTAGACTCTCTTCTCTGCTCTTGCCACAAAATGAATGAAATAAACTGATAAAATAATAATACGTGATTTTAACTTGGTTATCAGTTATCATATGCTAAGAGTCTCAGCAGTTAAATTATGCCAAAGGTCATAACACCTCGTTTGGCTAGAACTAACTTAAGACCTTTTAATTTATTTCAATCTCTTCCTTATAATACAGTATATCTTTTTTTTCTAAGTGTCACACTTTAACTATGTTGCTAAACTATTTAGCTAACTGCATCGAATAATTATACAATTATAATTTGTATAATTATTACACTTATACATTATGAAATTATATTCATAAACACCTCCATTAAAATAATAAATATTTTCATTAAAATAGTTAATATTTATTCCATAATTATTTTAATTAACTCAAATGAATTATACAATTATTATATATAATCATTTCATTCCTTTTTCTCGCATAAATTGTCTCAATACAACTTATTTAATCCATACATCTAATCACCACTTAAATATTAATTCAATTTATTAATCTCTAACCAATAATTATTTATAGGTATATTGGTTTTTCTCCTCTCACCATCAATTTATATTTTATTAACATCATTCAAGATACTAAACATTTTTATATATTACCATGACATGTAATGTAAGACCCCGAATTTTATGAAATGAAAGTATTCAATTTTTTTATAATTATTATGTTATTTAGTAAATGGTTAAATTGATAAAAGGTTAAAGTTAAGGGTGATATGTGAAATTTTTTGCAAAGTAAGTTGTTATAAAATATTCGTTTAGTCGGAGAATATTCTTCTTGTCGGGGAATATCCGTACGACAGCACAATCATTGGTGGACCCCACAACGAAAGTATTGTCGTAGTAAGAAAACGACAGAATTATCATTTTATAAAAATAACGACGAAAGTTTTACCGTTAAACTGTTGAACTATCCAGTAGTAAAAGTACAGTAATACGCATGGTTGCATAGTAGCACACGGTATTGATTATTGATGCTTACGTAAGAAGTCACTCAATTATACTCAATTATTGCTACAGTAATTGCTGCCTAATTGCGCGCCAATATGGAGAAATCCTTATCGAAAATCCCCCTCTTTCCTAGGAATGATCTTCTTGTTAAATATTGTGAGTTATAATATTAATGATGAATAAGTTCGTGTTGATTAAAGATGAATTTGATATTTCCATTGTGTTGGGATTATTAGTGTTAATGGAAATCGACATCTATTTTGATAATAATGGATGTCTGGAGGTTATATTGACCAATCGGGTAATTCACCGGATAAATGAGCAATTAATTGCTATTAATTCACATGCTTATAACTATGTGTTCACATGTGTGTACTATTGATTCACATGATTTACTATTAGGGGAATTGGTGCAAGATTGATAATACTTGCATGACTAAATTAAAAATGGAGGTATAATTGAAGGTACTATACTATAATTAGTTATTTCACATGATTATACTACTGAGTCACATGAATGAACTATTAATTCACATGATTTACTATTAGGGGAGGTGGTGCAAGTTTGATAATACTTGCAGGACTAAATTAAAAATAAACGAAAAGATGAAGGTATTATACTGTAATTTTTTGAGCCCAAAAACGTGCAATTATCGAAACTATATTTTCCTATAAATAGAAGCTCATTCTTCCTTCATTTCTCACCAATTTATTAAGTCTCGCAAGACCAATTTTAAGAGAAGCTATAGAGAGAAAAAAAGAAGTGAAGTCTGCTACTTCACTATTCTAGTATCTAGTCTTCTTCTGAGGTAAGGGATATTATTTTGTTCAGTATTCATAGGAATAATATTTTCTTCTATACTCTGTAGTATGTGAGTAATATTATTTTGGCTCGTATTCCTGATTATACTCTCATCTTGTTAAAGTATTGCTTCTATACTTCGTGAAATTAGTAGAATATCCTTGAAATTTGCGCTTCATCTAGTATCGTTTCACAAGGATATTTTCTGCACATTCTTGTTAAATTTTAAGCTTTTCATGTCGGAGTACTGTCCATGAGTACTATACATTTATATGGTACTATTCACAAAAGTTTTATTCACGGGTACTATTCACAAAGTAATATTCATAAAGTACTATTCACGAGGTACTATTCATGAGTACTATTCACGGGGTACTATTCCCGAAGTACTATTCATGGGATACTATTCATCCGAGTACTATTCACCCACAGTACTATTCATGTCAAAAAATGATTTCTTTTCGGTCCAAATCATTTTTGATGCAATATCATTCTGGAATTTTACTCCACAAAGCAGTATCATGTTGGCAATTTGAACATTATTGAATTCTGGATAAATTAAATTATAAATCTTTAAAATTTATCGTTGAACTTGTTTCATTGAATTATTATGTCATGGTCTTCATCATCATGCTTATATTGTGATGAAAGTCATCTTTGGCTTACGTGCATAGATGGACTTGGTATGAAGGCTAAGGATAATTTATTCTGCATTATCTTAGTTATAATATTTCTTACTGGGCTAGTTGAGCTCACCCTTTGTTTTCATTTTTTTCTTCAGGAAATGAGAACGTAGCCAGGACTAGTCGGGGAATGGAGTGATGGTCCGAGATGGTGGCTGTAGTAGTCCTCACTATTTAGTGTGATAATAAATGTAGTGAGGATTGAATTTGAGTTTGGATATTGTCTATGAGGCAATATTCGTGTAAAAACTCTCAGTTCATGTTGTATAATTACGCTTGTATTTGTATTCAGTACCATGTATTTGGCGACCCAAGATGGGTGATGAATACCTATTTTGGGGGCGTCACAGTTGGTATCAAAGCTTAGGGATATGATCCCTGGCTGAGATGTGAGACAAGAACTAGGAGGGGAGAGACGTGAAATTCCTTCGCTAGTATGACCTACCTAAGTTTATTTGGTATTTAATTGGTCGGTCAGAGTATAGGGATAATATGTGGCATGTCAATTAACCCTTGTTTTGTGGAAGTGTTTAAAAATGGCATCTGAAAATGTTGAGATAAGCAATGAAGCACATGAGACCGTTGAGTCACCAACGATCAATATTCAGGATAATGTGCAACAGGAAGACAATAATCCTCAGGTAAACAATAACACCGATGAAATGGTGAAAGATGGGATGTTCAGAGGCTTTATGCAATTCATGCAACATCAGGCGAGAGAGACTCCTGTTCAAAATGCAGGTGGAAACACTAGCAACTCTTGGATGGTCACCGCTAAATAGTTCAAGGAGCTGGGACCGCTGGAGTTTTTGGGAAAGACAGAACCACTTAAGGTGGAGACGTGGTTAAAGCATATCACCAAGATATTTGATGTCTTGGGATGCTCCGAGGAGCAAAAGGTTCCCTTTTCCACCTTTATGTTGCGTGAAGAGGCAGATTACTGGTGAGAATCTATAAAACGTACCCAGCCTAACGCACTCAAGATGTCTTGGGAGAAGTTCCAAGAATTGTTCAACGACAAGTACTTTCCCGAAAGTATTCATCACATGAAGGAAGTAGAATTCATCAAGTTGGAGCAAAATAATATGACCGTGTTGCAAAACGAGGCTAAATTTGCGGAGTTATCCCGGTTTGCATCCCATTTAGTCGATAATGAGGAGCGAATGACGTGAATGTTTCTAAGAGGTTTGAAACTCGATATACGTCAATACCTCATTTCTCAAAAACTTTGTTTATATTCCGATGTTGTGAATAGGGCTCAGTTATTGGAGCGCGATAATGAGTCTGCACAATCAAAAGGCAACGACTAACAACATGATAATAATCATACCGGTGGCAACGGCCATCGGAACAATGATAACCATCGTGGGGGAAATTATCCTGCCAAGAATGGTAACCACTTCGGTGGTAATCATGGCCAAGATAATAGAAGTGGAAATTTCAAGAAGAGAAGGTTCAATAATGATGGAAAGACAGCAGCACCAGCACCTGTTGTTAAAGAAGGAGAACGACCGCCATTCGTATGTTACAAATGTGGAGGGGAGGGACACATCAGTCCAAGCTGCACGATGCAGTCCAAAGCATGTTACAATTACAGAAGAGAAGGTCATTTAGTTCGATTTTGTCGTGCACCAAAGTCAAGTTCGACTGGGACAGTGGCACCAAAGGTGGATACGGACAAAACAAAGTCGGTGGTTTCAGGAAGAGCATTTTTTGTAACTTCTCAAAAAGAGAGTAACCCAAATGAAGTTTGCACGGGTTAGTTAATTATAAATTTTTGCGAAGTCTATACCTTATTAGATACCGGTTCTACCCATTCTTTTATCTCTCTTGCTTGCGCTCAATGTTTAAATTTGACTCCGGAGAGATTACACGTTGACTTATCGGTTGAAACTCGGTTAGGAGAAACCTTGGTTACCTCCACTGTTTATAAGTCTTGCTCCTTAAAGAGGATGGGACTTGGTTTTTTCGTTGTTGACGTTGGAGCAATCATTTTCTGTCTAAACGGAAGTCTCATTTGATAATCCCTACGGATGATGAGTGGAATAAGCCTCTGGATGATGATGTTATGGAACTTCAGACCCATCTGTTGCATGGCCTAATTCACTGCAACGGGTTTGGTCATTTGGTCTGCATCAATGGCATTGAAGTTGATTCAAATTGACACTTTCACGTTACTTGTCGATCTTATCTCTTTGAAAATACTTGCCTTTGATGCGATTTTAGGAATCGATTGGTTAACTACTCATCATGCTTTTCATAAGGTTGTTAGCTTTCATATTCCTAACCAACCTGTTATGCGAATTCCAGCAACCAAACAACTAAAGTCAATCACTGTCATATCAAGCCATAAGTAAAGAGTCCCGAGCCTTTTGCTGGTGACTTCCTTGTGTGGAATGCACCGAAGCCGAACATTCCGTAGGGGATATTGTGAATAACGGTGGCAAATTGATAGGTATCAATGTGACGTACTATCCAAGTCTTGGATGAGAGTTACAGTTTTGAATGATATTTCTATTATTAATAAATTTCCTAACATATTCCCGAAGAACTTCCTAGCCTACCCCTAGAGCGTGAAATTGAATTTTGTATTGACCCCAGTACAAAACCCATTTCTAAAACCCTTAAATATTTCTTCAACCAAAACGAACGTATCATGCGCCAAGGACGTTGGCCTGAGCTGTTGAAGATTACGATTATACCATTCAATATTATCGTGGAAAAGCGAACGTGGTAGCTGACGCATTGAGTAGAAGATCATATGCGTTTATGAGTGCGATGTTGTTAACACAAAAATCCATTTTATATAGCTTACAAATGATGAAGATAAAGTAAAAGACTCTAGGGACCCACGTGGTGATATCAAATATACGAGTAGAACCGACTTTAATCAAGATAAAGCCTCTCAAGCTACAGACCCGGAGCTGATAAATACGAAGAAGAAGGTTCAAGAAGGCGTTATCTCAACCCTCGATTTAATTGGCCCATTTGAAATCCTCGATCGAGTACGAACTGTGGCCTATAGACTTGTTTTACCGCTAAGTATGTTGCGTGTTAATAACATTTTTTTTATGTATCGATGTTACGTAAATATGTGGATGACCCGAGCCACATTATTGAATTAGAACTAGACGAGATAGCAGAAGATTTAACATATAAGGAGATACGTGTTAAAATCTTGGATAAGAAGGATCATATTCGACACTCAAAGGTTATACCTCAAGAGTTGGAATATGAAATGAAGTCAAGGTATCCTCACCTCTTCGGCATACCAGGTATGTACGTAAATTTTGAGGGTAAAATTTCATAAGGAGGGGAGATTGTAAAACCCTAAATTTTATGAAATGAAAGTATTCAATTTTCTTATAATTATTATGTTATTTAGTAAATGGTTAAATTGATAAAAGGTTAAAGTTAAGGGTGATATGTGAAATTTTTTGCAAAGTAAGCAAGTTGTTATAAAATATTCGTTTAATTAGGAGAATATTCTTTTTATCGGGGAATATCGTATGATGACAATCATTGGTGGACCCTAGCGGAAGTATTGTCGTAGTAAGAAAACAATGTAATTATCATTTTATAAAAATAATCTATGAAAGTTTTACTTAGTTAAACCGTTGAACTACCCAAGTAGTAAAAGAAATAAAGATAATATACGTGGTTGCATTGTGACGCCCCAAAAGCAAAAGTATACATCACCCATCTTGAGTCGCCAAATACATGGTACAAAATACAAATAAAAATTTAATTATACTGATTACGTGTAAAATATGACAAAACATAAGCTATGAGTTTTAATACAAATATTGTCATCTACACAATATCCACACTCAATTGAGTCCTCATTACATTTATTATCACACTATTTCATAGAATAGTGAGGACTACTAATGCTATCATCTGGACCGTCACTCTATACCCCGACTAGTCCCTGCTACATTCTCATTTCCTGAAGAGAACAATGAAAACAAAAGGGTGAGCTCTACTAGCCCAGTAATAAATATTATGACTAAGATAATGCAGAATAAATTATCGTTAGCCTTCAACAAAGGTTAAAGCCGATACAATATAACAAACATCAAGTTTAGCTGCGGTGATGAACAAGCAATCTATTAGAAGAGTCAAGTAGAGAATAAAATCTATTATCTTCTATGATTTAAAAGGTTTTTCAATACTTTTATCACTGAGACTCAGCTTAACAAATGTGAAACCCCAGATTTTATGAATAAAGAATCAATTTTCTCGAAATAATTTTTTTTATATTATGGTTTGAATTTGAGATAATGTTATAGTTGTGGGTAATATTTATAAATTTTTCAAAGTATGCAAGTTGTCATATTATATTCGATTGGTCGGGGAATATTCGTTTTAAGCAGAAATATTAAAGACGACGGAACAATTATTGGTGGACCACATTAATGAAATTATTGTCGGATTGAGAAAACGACAAAAATATTTTATTGAAAATAACGTGGAAGTTTTACTGCTGTTAATCTTTGTTGAACTACTTCAGTAGTAAAAAGTAAAGAATGTCTGGCGTTGTTGCATAGTAGCAATAATTGTATTGATTATTGATACTTATGTGAGAAGTCACTCAATTTTGTTCAATTATTGCTCTGATAGTTCTTTGCGTAGATAGTATCTCACATTATTTGATTCAATTATTGTTGATTTAGAAGTTTTGTTTTATTCGTATTATTAACGTAATAAAATAGAAACATCTTTTTATATAAAACAGAATACTTTATTAAAGTTATTCTATAAATAGAATATATTATATTTTATTATGCATAGTGTTTGCATAGTGCCCGCATAGTGTTTGTATAGTAAAAATCTTATTTATATAAATAGAATATATTATATTTTATTTAAAAGATTTTTTTTAACTATGGACCGTTAGATTAAAGTAAATCAATCTAGACCATTCATGGATTAGTTACTATGCATTCCATTTTCCTATAAATAGAAGCTCATTCCTTCATTATTTTCTTATGAATTCACTGAACTCTAGAGAGAGAAACTATAGAGAGATAGAAGAAATTTTTTCTGCTACTTCACTACTCTTATATCAAGTATTATTTTATGGTAAGGGGTGTTATTCTTTCTTATTCATGAAGAGAACTGTTATTATTCCATTGCTTATTATTCTCATTGAATAACTTTGACACGCTGATCTCACCCTATACTTGGTGACATTCTTCTATTATTCTATCTTTACTATTCGTTGGAATATCCACATGCATGCGTTTTATGCCGGACTGATTCCGCATTCTTTATTATTCATTGGAATATCCTGTTTTGCGCTTTTACATTTAGACCCGGGTTAATCTTTATTATTATTACATTTGGAATATCCTCACATCATGTGTTTTTCTGGCGGACCGATTCCGCCCTTATTAGTATTACATTGGAATAACCTATCATGCAAAGTACCGCATGCATGGTGATTTCGTTGTTATTCTATTCTTTATTATTTTGTTGGAACATCCCGCTTGCATGAATTTCGTAGAACCGGGTTCCGTTATTTAGTATTACATTGGAATAACTTTGCTATGTGAAGTACCGCATGCATGGTGATTTCTTTTTGTTATTCCATTCTTTATTATACTCGATTGGTTAAAGTTTTGACTTCTATACTCCATGAAATTAGTGGAATATCCTTGATATTTGCGCTTCATCCAAGATCTTCCATGGAAACATTCTTCCGAGCATTCTTGAATTTTACTCTACAAAGCAAAGATCATGTTGACAATTTGGACGTTATTGGTTCATGGATAAATTAATTCTTGAACTTGTTTTATTGAATTCTTATATCATTGTCATCATCCTCATGTTTATATTATGTTGAAAGTCATACGTGGCATGTAGTGCATAGATGGACTTGGTATGATTATGACCAGGGATTATGCGGTGTAATCATGACCGTAATGTTACAAATGATGTGAAAATTAAAAGTCCTCATTGGCCTAGTGCATTGATGGACAGTTTTTGGTATGATTATGGCTATGGATTCTCTTGACGAGGAGCAAAGATGAATTATTTTATGGCATGATCGGGACTGTTGATGAAAACACGATTATCTTTGGCCCGTAGTGCATGGATAATTCGTGGTCGTGATATCTTAAAGAATATCCTTGGCCTCGTAGTGCAAGGATGATTTAATGATGTGGATTATTTATTGAAATTTGAGTCTCAAATGATAAAAGTGATGAAAAACTTTTTAAATCATAAAAGATAGTAGATTTCATTCTCTACTTGACTCTTTTAATGGATTGCTTGTTCACCGCAGATTAAACTTGATATTTATTATATTTTATCAATTTAACATTGTTGAAGGCTAACGATAAATTATTCTGCATTATCTTAGTCATAATATTTCTTACTGGACTAGTTGAGCTCACCCTTCCTTTCACTGTTCTTTTTAGGAAATGAGAATATAGCTGGGATGAGTCGGGGAACGGAGTGATGGTCCAGAGGATAGCATTAGTAGTCCTCACTATTCTGTGAAATAGTGTGTTAATATTTGTAATGAGGACTCCTTTTGAGTTTGTATAATCTCTAGTAAACAATATTAGTATTCAAACTCACAGTTTATGTTTTATCGTATTGTACACGACAGTTGTATTAGTAAGTTGTATTTGAATTCTGTACCATGTATCTGGCGACCCAAGATGGTTAATGTATACCTAATTTTGGGGGCGTCACAGTTGGTATCAAAGCTTAGGGATATGATCCCTGGCTAAAATGTGAGATAAGAACTAGGAGGGGAGAGACGGGGAATTCCTTCGCTAGTATAACCTACCTAAGTTTATTTGGTATTTAATTGGTCGGTCAAAGTATAGGGATAATATGTGATATGTTAATTAACCCTTGTTTTGTGGAAATGTTTGAAAATGGCATCCAAGAATGTTGAGATTATCAATGGAGCACAGGAGACCGTTGAGTCTCCACAAATCAATAATCAGGATAATGTGCAACCGGAGGACAATACTCCTCATGAAAATAATAACACCGATGAAATGGTGAATGATGGGATGGTCAGAGGCTTTATGCAATTCATGCAACAACAGGCGAAGGCAGCTCCTGTCCAAAATGCAGGTAGAAATACTGATAACTCTCGGACGGTCACCGCTAAGCAGTTTAAGGAGCAATTCATGAAACAACAGGCGAAGGCAGCTCCTGTCCATAATGCAGGTGGAAACAATGGTAACCCACGGTTGGTCACCGCTAAGTAGTTCAAGGAGCTGGGACCACCGAAGTTTTTGGGAAAGCCAGAACCACTTAAAGGCGAGACATGGATAAAGCAGATTACCAAGATATTTGATGTCTTGGAATGCTCAGAGGAGCAAAAGGTTCCATTCGCCACCTTTATGTTGCGTGAAGAATGAGATCATTGGTGGGAATTTGTAAAACGTACCCAGCCTGACGCACTCAAGATGTCTTGGGAGAAGTTCCAAGAATTATTCAACGACAAGTACTTTCCTGAAAGTATTCGTCACATGAAGGAGGTAGAATTCATCAAGCTGGAGCAAAATAATATGACCGTGTCGTAGTATGAGGCTAAGTTTGTGGAGTTATCCCGGTTTGCATCCCATTTGGTCGATAATGAGGAATGAATGACGCGAATGTTTTTGCGAGGTTTGAAACCCGATATACGTCAATACCTCATTTCTCACAAACTTTGTTTATATTGAGATGTTGTGAATAGGGCTCGATTATTGGAGAGCGATAATGAGTCAAGACAACCAAAAAGGCAAACGACCAACAACAAGATAATAATCATATCACAGTGTAGCAAGCGGTCATCTGAACAACGATAACCATCGGGGGATATTATCATGCCAAGAATGGTAACCATTTCGGTGGTAATCATGGCCAAGATAATAAGAATGGACATTTTAAGAAGAGAAGGTTCAACAATGACGTGAAGACGCTTAGACCAAAGACCCGTTTCAAAGGAAGAAGAACGCCCATCGGTCGAGTATGTTTCAAATGCGGACAAGAGGGACACATCCGTCTCAAAGCAGACGCAACAATCCAAAAGCGTGTTTTAATTGCGGAAGAGAAGGTCACCTAGCTCGATTTTATCGTATGGAGAAGTAAAGTTCAAATTTGGGATAGTGATGCCAAAGGATGTCCCGGATAAGCCAAAGCCTAGTTTAGTTTAAAGAGAGCATTTTTTTTCGTGACGAGGAAACCGAATAAAATTATCACGGGTAAGTTAATCATAAAGCTCTTACGAAGTCTATACCGTGTTAGAATCTGGGTTCTACTCACTCTTTTATTTCACCTAGTTGTGTTCAATGTTTGTATTGAACTAGGAGAAGTTAAACTTTGATTTATCTATTGAAACTCCATTGGAAGAAACCTTCGTTACCTCCATCGTTTATAAATCTTGTTTGATTCAAATCGACACTTTCACGTTTTTCGTCGATCTTATCTCTTTGAAAATACTTGCCTTTGTTGTGGTTTTTTTTTGAAACGATTGGTTAACTACTCATCATGTTTTTGTAAGGTTGTTAGCTTTCATATTCTAACCAACCTATTCTCGCGAATCTGCCAACCAAACCACTAAATTCAATCATTGTCATATCAAGCCATAAGTAAAGAGCCCCGATCCTTTTGTTGATGACTTCACGGTGTGGAATGCAACCGGAAGCAGGACTTTCAGAGGCGACGTCGTGAATGGCGATGACAAGTTGATAGGTATCATTGTGAGGTGATATCTAGGTTAAGGGATAGAAGTCACGGTTGGTATCAAATGACGTCTTATCCAAGTCTTGGATGAGAAGTAACAATTTTGAATGATATTTCTATCATTAATAAATCTTTTGACGTATTCCTGAAGACTTCTTAGCCTACCCCAGAGCGTGAAATCGAATTTTGTATTGACACCAGTACAAAACCCATTTCTTAAACCCTCAATTATGACCAGGGATTATGCGGTATAATCATGACTGTAATGTTACAAATGATGTGAAAATTAAAAGTCCTCATTGGCCTAGTGCATTGATGGACAGTTTTTGGTATGATTATGGCTATGGATTCTCTTCGGCCAAGGGAGCAAAGATGAATTGTTTTATGGCATGATCAGGACCGTTGATGAAAACACGATTATCTTTGGCCCGTAGTGCATGGATAATTCGTGGTCGTGATACTAAAGAATATCCTTGGCCTGTAGTGCAAGGATGATTTAATGATGTGGATTATTTATTGAGCTGAGTCTCAGCGATAAAAGTGATGAAAAACTTTTTAAATCATAAAAGATAGTAGATTTCATTCTCTACTTGACTCTTTTAATGGATTGCTTGTTCCGTTGCAGTTAAACTTGATATTTATTATATTTTATCAATTTAACATTGTTGAAGGCTAACGATAAATTATTCTGCATTATCTTAGTCATAATATTTCTTACTGGGCTAGTTGAACTCACCCTTCCTTTCCTTTGTTCTTTTCGTGAAATGAGAATATAAGCGGGATGAGTCAGGAGCAGAGTGATGGTCCGAGAGGATAGCATTAGTAGTCCTCACCATTCGTGAAATAGTGTGTTAATATTTGTAATGAGGACTCCTTTTGAGTTTGTATAATCTCTAGTAGACAATATTTGTATTCAAACTCACAGGTTTATATTTTGTTGTCATATTGTATACGGTGACAGGTTGTATTAGTAAGTTGTATTTGAATTACATACCATGTATCTGGCGACCCAAGATGGGTGATGTATACCTAATTTTAGGGCGTCACAATAAATAATCCACATAATCCCTGCACTACTACCAAGAATATTCATTAGTATCACAACCACAAATTATCCATGCACTACGGGCCAAGGATATTCCGTGTATTCATCAATGGTCATGATCATGCCAACAAGCATCCATCAATGCACTACTGACCAATGAGGACTTTTACCACATCATTTGTAACATTACGGTCATGATTATACCGAATAATCCTCGGTCATAATCATACCAAGTCCATCTATGCACTACAGGCCACATATGACTTTCAACATATTATAAACATGAGGATGATGACAATGATATAAGAATTCAATTAAACAAGTTCAAGAATTAATTTATCCAAGAACCAATAACGTCCAAATTGTCAACATGATACTGCTTTATAAAGTAAAATTCAAGAATGCTCAGAAGAATATTTCCATGAAAAGATACTATATGAAGCGTAAATATCAAGGATATTCCATTAATTTCATGGAGTATAAAAGCCAAAACTTTGACCAACTGAGTATAATAAAGAATGGAATAACAAAAGAATTCATCAGGCATGCGATAGACCGCACAGACAGGTTATTCCAATAGAATAATAAATAATGGAATCGGTCATGCGTAAGCATACGCATGAGGATATTTCAACAGAATAATAAATAATGGAAACCAGTCGTGTAAAAGCGCACAGACGAGGATATTCCAACGAGAATAATAAATAAGCAGAATCCGGTCATGTAAACGCACAGATGTGATGTTCAACGTAATAATAAAGAATGGAATAATGAGAAGAATTTCACCATGTATGCAGATTGCTTTATGCAGACGAGTTATTCAACATAATGATAAAGGATGGAATAACGGAAGAATTTCACCAAGTATAAGGTAGCTCAGCGATATCTGAGTTATTCCAACGAATAATAAAGAATAGAATAACAGAAGTTCTCTTCATGAATAAGAAAGAAATAATATCCCTTACCTTAGTAGGAGATTGAATACTGCAGTAGTGTAGTAACAGAATACTCTTCTTCTTTCTCTCTTATTCTCTCTATACTTTTCTCTCTATAGCTTGAATGAATTCATGAAAAATAATGAAGAACTAGGCCTCTATTTATAGAAGATTTCTAAGCTTAGCCCTTGCAATATGAAAAAGCAAGCGTTTGACGACGATGATCGTGATGTGAAAAGAAAAGTGGTTTGGCAAACAGTAATGTGAAACACCAAGTGGTTTGACGCCTGTAATGTGAAACAACAAGTGGTTTGACGCCTGTAATGTGAAACAACAAGTGGTTCGACGCCTGTAATGTGAAACGACAATTGGTTCGACGCCTGTAATGTGAAATGACAATTGGTTCGACACCTGTAATATGAAATGGCAAGTGGTTTGACGTCTAGTAAAGGTAATTACTATTGGCGAAAGAGACTCTTAGATAATGACATATGGGCCCCCATAGAATAACCAAACTTACCACAAACGTCTCATAATAGACTTTTTATATACATCAAGGATTGAATAAATATTACCACAAATCATTTTATTTTTAATTAACACATATTTAATATTTCAACAATTATTCATCATTATAACTTGTCGTCTCAATTATTGATTTAATAATATAACATATTATACAGATGATACTGTGATAATAATTGAATCAATAATATAAAAGATATGATGCAGCAATTACTGTAGCAATAATTGAGTATAACTCAGTGACTTCTCACGTAAGCATCAATAATCAATACTGTGTGCTACTATACAACCACGCGTAATAATGTACCTTTATTACAAGGTATTTCAACGATTAACGGTAAAACTTCCGCCGTTATTTTTATAAAAATATAATTTTGTCGTTTTTCTAACTCCAAACAATAATTACATTATAGGGTCCACTAATGATTGTGTTGTCGCATTTAATATTCCCGACAAAAAGAATATTCCCCAAACCAAGCGAATATTTTATAACAACTTGCTTACTTTGCAAAATTTATAAATATTACCCACAACTATAACATTATATCAAATCCACACCATAATATTCAAAATGATATTTAGAGAAAATTAATCTTTATTCATAAAAGTCAGGGTCTTACAACCTCCCTTCTTATGAAATTTCGTCCTCAAAATTAGGGTACATACCTGGTATGACGAAGAGGTGAGGATACCTTGATTTCACTTCAGATTCTAACTCCCAAGTCATTTCCTCAACATCGTGGTTTCTCCATAAAACATTGACTTGAGGTATAACCTTGGAGCGCAGAATATGTTCCTTCTTATCCAAGATTTGAACAGGAACCTCTTCATACGTTAAATCTTCCGCTATTTCGTCCGGTTCTAACTCAATAATGTGGTTCGGGTCCTCCACATATTTACGTAACATGGATATATGAAAAACTTTATGAACACGAGACATACTTGGCGGTAAAGCGAGTCTATAGGCTACAGTTCCTACTCGATCAAGGATTTTAAATGGGCCAATGAATCGAGGATTGAGCTTTCCTCTCTTTTCAAATCTTGTAACTCCTTTCCATGGAGCCACACGTAACAACACATGTTCTCCAACGTTGAATTCCATGTCCTTTCGATGAAGATCAGCATAACTCTTTTGTCGATCTTGTGAGGTTTTTATACGTTGGCGGATCATTTGAATCTTCTCTGTAGTCATACGTACTAATTCCGATCCCAACAACGTTGCTTCACCCACCTCATCCTAGCATACTTGAGAACGACACTTGTGTCTATACAACACCTCGAATGGAGCCATGCCGATACTTGCTTGATAACTGTTATTGTAGGAGAATTCCACTAATGGCAAGAACTTGTCCCAACTTCCTTTGAAGTCAAGGACACAGAGTCTTAATAGATCCTCAAGAGTTTGAATAGTTCTTTCTGATTGTCCGTCCGTTTGAGGATGATATGCCGAACTAAATCGTAAATTCATGCCCATAGCTTTTTGCAAACTAACCCAAAATCGTGAAGTGAATCTTGGGTCTCGATCAGAAACTATGGATACTGGCATACCATGCAGTCTTACAATCTCATTTATGTAAATACGAGTAAGACGTTCAAGTGTATAAGTTTCTCGTATAGCTAAGAAATGAGCAGTTTTGGTCAATCTATCAACAATGACCCAAATCGCATCAATTCCTTGAGAAACCTTGGGAAGACCAGTAACGAAATCCATGGTAATGTGCTCCCACTTCCATTTTGGAATTTCAAGTGGTTGTAATGGACCTTTTGGCACTTAATGCTCCGTCTTGACTCTTTGACAAGTTAAACACCTTGAGATAAACTCCGATATCTCTCTTTTCATATTGCTCCACCAAAATGTATATCAAAGATCACGATACATTTTGGTACTTCTAGGATGGATTGCAAACGGTGTGTTGTGCGCCTCCATCATGATCTTATACTTCAAATCAGAGTCGTTAGGAACACAAAGTCTGGAGTTGACTCTAAGTATTCCTTCTTCGTCGATTCTTGCTTTCGGAATAGCACCTTCTTTCACTTTCTTCATTATGCGCATTATCTCCAGTTCTGTAGCTTGAGCAGTTTTAACTTTATCGATTAAAATCAGTTCTACTCGTATATTTGCCATCATCACGTGGGTCCCTGGAGTCTTTATCTCTATTTCCATCCTTTGCAAATCATACAAAATGGGCCTTTGCGTTGACAATATCGCACTCATACCAGCATATGATCTTCTACTCAATGCGTCAGCTACCACATTCGCTTTTTCATAATGGTATTGAATGGTATGATCATAATCTTTCAACAGTTCAAGCCAACATCGTTGCCGCATATTGAGTTCCTTTAGGGTGAAGAAATATTTGAGGCTTTTATGATCCGTAAAGATCTCCACATTCTCCCCATATAGGTAATGCCTCCAGATTTTAAGTGCGAAAACGACAGCTGCCAACTCTAGATCATGAGTAGGATAATTCCTCTCATATTCTTTGAGTTGTCGTGAGGCATAGGCTATGACTTTCCCGTGTTGCATGAGAACACATCCTAAACCCTTGCTCAAGCATCCTTTGTAGATGACAAATCCTTCCGATCCGGATGGTATTGCTGAGCAGTGCGAAATGAGTCTCCTCTTGAGTTCTTGAAAACTCTTCTCACATTCCTCGGTCCAACCGAATTTTGTATCTTTTGAGTCAATTTGAGTTAATGGAGTGGCAATTCGAGAAAACCTTCTACGAATCTCAGATAATAACCAATAAGCCAAGAAAGCTACGTATTTCGATCCATCGATTTAGGTTGCTCGACTTTGTATTGCTTCAATCTTTCTTTGGGTTAACAGATACTCCATATTTTGACACCACATGCCCAAGGAATGCAACTTCCTCAAGCCAGAACTCACATTTCTTCAGCTTGGCATATCGCTTGTTTTCACGAAGCCTTTCAAGTATCAGCTTCAAATGGTGCTCATGATCTTCACGGCTTTTGGAATAGATGAGGATGTCATCAATAAAGACAACAACGAACTGATCCAAATATTACTTGAATACTCGATTCATTATATCCATGAAAGCAGCAAGAGCATTAATCAATCCAAAAGACATGACTAAAAATTTATAATGCCCGTACCGAGTTCTGAAGGTAGTCTTTGGAATGTCATCAATTTTAATCTTCAACTGATGATATCCAGAACGAAGATCAATCTTTGAAAAGAATTTAGCGCCTTGCAACTGGTCAAATAGATCATCAATACGAGGTAACGGGTACCTATTTTTTATGGTGACAAGATTTAACTCCCGATAATCAATACAAAGTCGCATATTTCCATCTTTCTTCTTCACGAATAGAACAAGAGCACCCCAAGGAGACATACTAGGACAAATGAAACCGATGTCTAACAATTCCTGTATTTGGGTTTTTAACTCCTGAAGTTCAATAGGAGCCATTCGATATGGGGCTTTGAAAATGGGTTTTGTACCAGGTTCAAGGTTAATAAAAAACTCGATTTCACGCCTCCGGTAGGCCGGCGAAGTTCTTGAGGAATACGTCAGGAAATTTATTAACAATAGAAATATCATTCAAAACTGACGTAGTTTTGTTTAAATCCGTGACATGAGCTAAGAAAGCTTGACATCTATTTTTCAATAAACGAATAACTTTATAGCTTGAGATGACAGTGATTGACTTTAATGGTTTGGTCGCTTGAATTCGCATAATAGGTTGGTTAGGAACATGAAAGCTAACAACCTTACGAAAACAGTTAATTTTAGCATGATGAATGGTTAACCAATCAATCCCTAAAATCACATCGAATGCAAGTATTTTCAAAGAGATAAGATTAACAGGTAACGTGCGGTTGCGGATTTGAATCAAACAAGACTTATAAACTGTGGATGTAATAAAGGTTTCCCCCAACGGAGTTTCAACAGATAAGTCAAAGTCTAATTTCTCTGGAGTCAAATTTAAACGTTGAGCGCAAGTAGGAGAAATAAAAGAATGGGTAGAACCGATATCAAATAAGGTATAGACTTTGCTAGAGCTTATGATTAACTTACCCGTGATCACCTCGTTCGGATTCCTCGCTTTTTGAGAGGTTACGACAAACGCTCTCCCTTGAACTACCGGTTTATCTTGTTTGGTACTGCTTTTGATACCTCCATCCCAGCTGGACTTGAATTTGGTGCACGACAAAATCGGGCTAGGTGACCTTCTCTTCCATAATTATAACATGCTTTGGATGGCATCGCGCAGTTTGGACTGATATGTCCCTCCCCTCCGCATTTGAAGCATATGATAGGTGGTCGTTCTCCTTCCTTAACCACGAGTGTTGGTGCTGACGTCTTTTTATCATTGTTGAATCTCCTCTTCTTGAAATGTCCATTCTTATTATCTTGGCCATTATTACCACCAAAGTGGTTACCATTTCTGACATGTTGATTCCCTTCGTGTTTGTTGTCACCGCTTTGATGACTGCTACCACTGGTATTATCATTTTTCCGGCTGCTTTCTCTTGGTTGGGTTAACTCGTTATCGCGCTCCAATAACTGAGCCCTATTTACCACATCTGAATACAAACACAGTTTATGAGAGAAGATATTGACGTATCTCAGGTTTCAAACCTCTTAGAAACATTCGCGTCATTCTCTCCTCATTATCAACCAAATGGGACGCAAATCGGGACAACTCGGCAAACTTGGCTTCGTCTTTGCGACACTACGGTCATGTTGTTTTGCTCCGACTTGATGAACTCTACCTCTTTCATGTGACGAATACTTTCGGGAAAGTACTTGTCATTGAATAGTTCTTGGAACTTCTCCCAAGACATCTTCAGTGCGGCAGGTTGAGTATGCTTTACTGATTCCCACCAGTAATCTGCCTCTCCTCGCAATATAAAGGTGGGAAAGGGAACCTTTTGCTCCTCGGAGCATCCTAAGACATCAAATATCTTGGTGATCTGCTTTATCCACGCTTCCGCCTTATGTGGTTTTGGTTCTCCAATAAACTCCGGTGGTCCCAGCTCCTTGAACTGTTTAGCGGTGACCGTCCGAGAGTTTCCATCGTTTCCACCTACATTTTGGACAGGAACCCCTCTCACCTGATGTTGCATGAATTGCATAAAGCTTCTGAACATTCCATCGTTCGTCATTTGATCGATATTTTTGTTTATCTGAGGATTATGGTCTTCTTGATGCACATTATCCTGGGTATTGATCGTTGGTGACTCAACGGTCTCAAGTGCTCCATTGCTTATCTCCACATTCTCGAATGTCATTTTCAAATACTGCCACAAAACAAGGGTTAATTGATATGCCACATATTATCCTATACTCAAATTCACCAATTAAATAACAAATAAGCTTAGGTAGGTCATACTAGCGAAAGGAATTACCGTCTTTCCCTCCTAGTTCTAGTTTCACATCTTAGCCGAGGATCATATCCTAAGCTTTGATACTGTTGTGACGCCCCAAAGCGGTATACATCACCCATCTTGAGTCGCCAAACACGTGGTACAAAATACAAATAAAAATTTAATTATACAACTGTCGTGTAAAATACGACAAAACATAAGCTATGAGTTTTAATACAAATATTGTCATCTACACAATATCCACACTCAATTGAGTCCTCATTACATTTATTATCACACTATTTCATAGAATAGTGAGGACTACTAATGCTATCATCTGGACCGCCACTCAGAATCCGACTAGTCCTCGCTACGTTCTCATTTCTCAAGAGAACAATGAAAGCAAAAGGGTGAGCTCAACTAGCCCAAATAATAAATATTATGACTAAGATAATGCGAATAAATTATCGTTAGCCTTCAATGATGTTAAAAGCGATACAATATAACAAACATCAAGTTTAACTGCAGTGGAACAAGCAATCTATTAGAAGAGTCAAGTAGAGAATAAAATCTACTATCTTCTATGATTTAAAAGGTTTTTCAATACTTTTATCTTTGAGACTCAACTTAATAAATAATCCACATAATCCACACACTTTCGACCGAGGATATTCATTAGTATCACAACCACAAATTATCCATGCACTACGGGCCAAGGATATTTGTGTATTCATCAATGGTCAAGATCATGCCAACAACTTTCCATCAATTCACTACGGCCAATGAGAAATTTTACCACATCATTTGTAACATTACGGTCATGATTATACCGAATAATCCCTGGTCATAATCATACCAAGTCCATCTATGAACTACGAAGCCCTTGAGATGACTTTCAACATATTATAAACATGAGGATGATGACAATGATATAAGAATTCAATTAAACAAGTTCAAGAATTAATTTATCCAGGAACCAATAACGTCCAAATTGTCAACATGATACTGCTTTGTAGAGTAAAATTCAAGAATGCTCAGATGTGACGCCCCCAAAATTAGGTATACGTCACCCATCTTGGGTCGCCACTTACATGGTACATAAATTCAAATACAACTTAATAATATAATTATCGTGTACAATACGACAAAACATAAACTGTGAGTTTGAATACAAATATTGTCTACTAGAGATTATACAAACTCAAAAGGAGTCCTTATTACAATTATTATTACACTATTTCACAGAATAGTGAGGACTACTAATGCTATCATCTGGTCTGTCACTCTGTTCCCCGACTAGTCCCTGCTACGTTCTCATTTCCTGAAGAGAACAATAAAAGTAAAAGGGTGAGCTCAACTTGCCCAGTAGAAAATATTATGACTAAGATAATGCATAATATATTATCGTTAGCCTTCAACAGTGTTAAACTGATACAATATAACAACCATCAAGGTTAAGCTGCAATGAACAAGCAATCCATTAAAAGAGTCAAGTAGAGAATAAAATCTACTATCTTTTATGATTTAGAAGGTTTTCATCACTTTTATCATTTGGGACTCAACTTAATAAATAATCCACATCATCGAATCACCCTTACTACTGGCCGAGGATATTCTTTAGTATATCATGACCACAATTATCCATGCACTTCTGGGCCAAGAATATTTGTGTATTCAATAATGGTCATGATCATGCCAACAATCGTCCATCAATGCACTACGGGCCAATGAGGACTTTTACCACATCATTTGTAACATTACGGCCATGATTACTTTGGATAATCCACAGTCATAATCATACCAAGTCCATCTATGCAATAGGCCACGAGATGACTTTCAACAAAATATAAACATGAGGATAGCGACAATGATATAAGAATTCAATAAAACAAGTTCAAGAATTATTTTATCCAGGAACTAATAACGTCCAAATTGCCAACATGATCTTGCTTTGTAGAGTAAAATTCAAGAATGCTCGTAAGAATATTTCCACGAAAAGATCTTTGGATGAAGCGCAAATATCAAGGATATTCCACTAATTTCATGGAGTATAAGTCAAAACTTTAACCAACCGAGTATAATAAGGAATGGAATAACAAAAGAAATCACCAGGGCATGCGATAGACCGCATGACAGCGAAGTTATTCCAACGAGAATAATAAATAACGGAATCAGTCCGTACAAAAGCGCACAAGCAGGATATTCCAATAGAATAATAAAAAGGCGGAATCGGTCCGGCGTAAAACTAAAGCAGTACATGATATTCTAATGAGAATAATTAAGAGGAATCAGTCCCGTGAGAACGCATGCATGTGATATTCCAATGAGAATAATAAAGATTTAAACCGGTCCGGCGTAGAACGATGCAGACGAGGATATTCAATGAGAATAATAAAGAATGGAACAACAGAAGAATTTCACCAAGTATAGGGTAGCCCGCGTATACAGGTTATTCCAACAGAATAATAAGAATGGAATAACAGAAGTTCTCTTCATAGATAAGAAAGAAATAATACTCCCTACGAGTACAACAAATAATATTCCTACCTTGGAAAAATTGGATACTGGAATAGTGAGGTAGCAGATTTCTCTTCTTCTTTCTCTCTATAATTTCTCTCTATAATAATCGCTCTAAAGCTTTTGTGAATTGGTGAGAAATGAAGGAAGAATGAGCTTCTATTTATAGGAAAATATAGTTTCGATAATTGCACGTTTTGGGGCTTGAAAATTACAGTACAATACCTCCAACTTTTCTTTCATTTTTAATTTAGTCCTGCAAGTATTATCAATCTTGCACCAACTCCCCTAATAGTAAATAATGTGAATCAATAGTTCAATTATGTGAATCAATAATATAATCATGTGAAAAATACGAATTACAGTATAGTACCTCAATCTATACCTCCATTTTTAACTTAGTCATGCAAGTATTATCAATCTTGCACCAACTCCCCTAATAGTAAACAATGTGATTCAATAGTACACATATGTGAACAAATAGTTATATAAGCATTAGAATTAGTAGCAATTAATTGCTCATTTATCCGATAAATTATCCGATTTATCAATATAACCCCTAGACATCAATTATCATCGGAATAAATGTCGATTTTCACTAACACAAACAATTCCAACATAATGAAACTATTTTTCCCAAAAATATAATTTTGAAATTTTGAAGTTTGACTTTTCCCAAAAAAGTCAACTGTTGACTTTTTGACCAAATAGTGAATCCGGAAAATTTTGTGTTTATAGACTATTTTTACTAATTTAAATGAATTAGGACTCAAATATCACATCTGCATCTCAAATTCAACTCAGAACAACATTCATCATTAATATTATAACTCACAATATTTATCAACCAGTCGTTCCCAGAAAGAGGGCTTTCAATAAGGATTTCTCCTATTGGCTCGCAATTAGGTGACCAAACCTCTCTCTTGTGAACTTCTAGACATTGTAAATATTGCAATTTATAATATGAATAACTTTTGTCGTCTCAAGTATTGATTTAATAAAAAACATTTTATACGGATGATCTTTGTGACAATAATTGAATCAATAATATGATAGATATGATGCGGCAATTATCGTAGCAATAATTGAGTATAAGCGAGTGACTTCTCATGTGAGCATCAATAATCAATACCGTGTGCTACTATGCAACAACGCCAGACATCTTGTATTTCTTTACTACACAGTAGTTCAACAGTTAACGGTAAAACTTCCGTCGTTATTTTTATAAAGTATTTTTGTCATTTTCTCAATCCGACAATAATTCCGTTGTGTGGGTCCACCAATGATTGTACTGTCGTACGGATATTCCCCAACAAAAAAAATATTCCCCGACCAATCGAATATTATATAACAACTTGCGTACTTTGCAAAATTTATAAATATTACCCACAACTATAACATTATATCAAATCCACACCATAAGATTTAAAAAAAAATATTTCGAGAAAATTAATCTTTATTCAAAAAATCTGGGGTCTCACATCAGAAGAATATTTCCATGAAAAGATACTGGATGAAGCGCAAATATCAAGGATATTCCACTAATTTCATGGAGTATAAAAGCCAAAACTTTGACCAACTGAGTATAATAAAGAATGGAATAACAAAAAAATTCACCAGGCATGCGATAAACCGCACAGACAGGTTATTCCAATGAGAATAATAAATAATGGAATTCCGGTCATGCGAACGCGCACAAGCGAGGATATTCAATGTAATAATAAATAATGGAACTAGGTCATGCGTAAAACGCATGCGGATAGGATATTCCAATGTAATAATAAATAACGAAACCGGGTCATGCGTAAATGCATGTACGAGGATGTTCCAACAGAATAATAAAGAATGGAATAACAGAAGAATTTCACCATGTATGCGGTACTTCACATAGACAGGTTATTCCAACATAATGATAAAGGATGGAATAACAGAAGAATTTCACCAAGTATAGGGTAGCCCGCGTATACAGGTTATTCCAACAGATTAATAAAGAATGGAATAACAGAAGTTCTCTTCATGAATAAAAAGAAATAATACCCCTTACCTTATTAGGAGATTGAATACTGCAGTAGTGTAGTAACAGAATACTCTTCTTCTTTCTCTCTTATTCTCTCTATACTTTCTCTCTCTATAGCTTGAATGAATTCGTGAAAAATAATGAAGAACTATGCCTCTATTTATAGAAGATTTCTAGCTTAGCCCTTGCAATGTGAAAAGGCAAGCGGCTTGACGACTGGTGATGTGAAAAGAAAAGTGGTTTGACGCCTGTAATGTGAAACAACAAGTGGTTTGATGCATTCTAATATGAAACGACAATTGGTTCGACGCCTGTAATATGAAATGACAATTGGTTCGACGCATGTAATATGAAACGGCAAGTGGTTTGACGTCTGGTAAAGGTAATTACTATTAGTGAAAGAGACTCTTAGATGATGACATATGGGCCCCCATAGAATAACCAAACTTACCACCAACATCTCATAATATACTTTTTATATACATCAAGGATTGAATAAATATTACCACAAATCATTTTAATTTTAATTAACACATATTTAATCTTTCAAAAATTATTCATCATTATAACTTTTCGTCTTAATTATTGATTTAATAATATAACATATTATACAGATGATACTGTGACAATAATTGAATCAATAATATAAGAGATGTGATGCAGCAATTACTGTAGCAATAATTGAGTATAACTCAGTGACTTCTCACGTAAGCATCGATAATCAATACCGTGTGCTACTATGCAACCACGCGTAATACTGTACCTTTATTACCTGGTATTTCAATAGTTAACGGTAAAACTTCCGCCGTTATTTTTATAAAAATATAATTTTGTCGTTTTCTAACTCCGATAATAATTACATTTATGGGTTCACTAAATCGTGTCGCCGTCATCGAATATTCCCCGAAAAAAAGAATATTCCCCGACCAAACGAATATTTTATAACAACTTGCTTACTTTGCAAAATTTATAAATATTACCCATGTGACACCCCCAAAACAGGTATACATCACATATTCTGAGTCGCCAAATACATGGTACAGAATACAAATACAACTTATTATATATAGCCTGTAAATGCAAAAGTACGACAAAACATAAGTTGTGAGTTTTAATACAAATATTGTCGCTCAGACAATATACAAACTCAATTTCAATATTATTACATTTATTTTCCCACTATTTCCTTTGAATAGTGAGGACTACTAATGCTATCATCCGTCAGTCATCACTCCGGTTTCCGACTAGTCCTCGCCACGTTCTCATTTCAGAAGAGAACAATGAAAGTAAAAGGGTGAGCTCAACTAGCCCAGAGGGAAATATTATGACTAAGATAATGCGAGAATATATTATCGTTAGCCTTCAATGATTGTTAAAGCGATATAATATAACAACCATCAAGTTTAAGCAGTAGTGGAATAAGCAATCCATTAAAAGAGTCAAGTAGAGAATAAAATCTACTATCTTTTATGATTTAAAAAGGTTTTCATCACTTTTATCATTTGGGACTCATTTTAATAAATAATCCACATCATCGAATCACCCCCGCACTATGGCGAGGATATTCTCTAGTATCACGACCACAATTATCCATACACTCTGGCCAAGAATATTTGTGTATTCATTAATGGTCATAATCATGCCAACAATTGTCCATCAATGCACTCACGGACCAATGAGGACTTTTACCACATCATTTGTAACATTACGGTACATGATTACCTTTGAATAATCCTCGGTCATAATCATACCAAGTCCATCTATGCACTACGGGCCATAGATGACTTTCAAAAAAAAATATAAACATGAGGATGATGACAATGATATAAGAATTCAATAAAAAAAGTTCAAGAATTAATTTATACAGGAACTAATAATGTCTAAATTGTCAACATGGTACTATTTTGTAGAGTAAAATTCAAGACTGCTCAGAAGAATATTTCCATGAAAAGATACTGGATGAAGCGCAAATATCAAGGATATTCCAATAATTTCATGGAGTATATAAGTCAAAATTTAACCAACTGAGTATAACAAGGAATGGAATAAGAAAAGTTCTCTTCATGGAAAAGAAAGAAATAATACTCCTTACCTTGGAAAATTTGGATATTGGAATAGTGAGGTAGCAGACTTCTCTTCTTCTTTCTCTCTATAATTTCTCTCTATAATAATCGCTCTAAAGCTTTTGTGAATTGATGAGAAATGAAGGAAGAATGAGCTTCTATTTATAGGAAAATATAGTTTCGATAATTGCACGTTTTGGGGCTCAAAAAATTACAATACAATACCTCCAACTTTTCTTTCATTTTTAATTTAGTCCTGCAAATATTATCAAACGTGCACCACCTCCCCTAATAGTAAATAATATGAATCAATAGTTCAATCATGTGAATCAATAGTATAATCATGTGAAAGATACAAATTACAGTATAGTACCTCCATCTATACCTCAATTTTTAACTTATCATACAAGTATTATCAATCTTTTACCAACTCCCCTAATAGTAAATAATGTGATTCAATAGTACACACATGTGAACAAATAGTTATATAAGTATGTGAATTAGTAGCAATTAATTGCTCATTTATCCGATAAATTACCCGATTTATCAATATAACCCCTAGACATCAATTATCATCGAAATAGATGTCGATTTCCACTAACACTAATAATCCTAACAAAATGGAACTATCAAAATTCATTTTTAATCAACACAACTTATTCATCATTAATATTATAACTCACAATATTTAACAACCAGGTTGTTCCCAGGAAAGAGGGGGCTTTCCGATAAGGATTTCTCCTTATTGGCGCGCAATTAGGTGACCAAACCTCTCCTTGACAGAACTTCTAGACATTGTCAATATTGCAAATAATAATATGAATAACTTTGTTGTCTCAATTATTGATTTAATAATATAAAATATTATACAAATGATACTGTGACAATAATTGAATCAATAATATGAGAGATATGATGCAGCAATTATTATAGCAATAATTGAGTATAACTGAGTGACTTCTCATGTAAGCATCAATAATCAATACCGGTGCTACTTTTATGCAACCACAGCCATTCATTGTACTTTTAACAAGGTGTTTCAGCAGTTAACGATAAAACTTTCATCGTTATTTTCATAAAGTATTTTTGTCGTTTTCTCAATCCCCTAACAATAATTAAGATTAATGGGGTCCACCAATGATTGTCTTAGTTATACGAATATTCCCCTGTTAAAATGAATATTCCCCACCAATCGAATATTATATAACAACTTGCGTACTTTAAAAAATTTGTAAATATTACCCACAACTATAACATTATATCAAATCCACACCATAATATTCAAAAAATATATTTTGAGAAAATTTAATCTTTATTCAAAAAGTTGAGGTCTTACAACCTCCCTTCTTATGAAATTTCGTCCTCGAAATTAGGGTTAAATACTGGTATGTCGAAGAGGTAAGGATATCTTGATTTCATCTCAGATTCTAACTCCCAGGTCATTTCTTCCACATCGTGGTTTCTCCACAAAACTTTGACTTGAGGTATAACCTTGGAGCATAGAATATGATCCTTTTTATCCAAGATTTTAACAGATAACTCTTCATACATTAAATCTTCCTCTATCTCGTCTGGTTCTAATTCAATAATGTGGTTTGGGTCTTTCACATATTTACGTAACATAGATATGTGAAAAACGTTGTGAACACGAGACATACATGGCGGTAAAGAGAGTCTATACGCCACAGTTCCTACTCGATCGAGGATTAAAAATGGTTCAATGAATCAAGGGTTGAGCTTTCCTCTCTTTCCAAATCTCGTAACTCCTTTCCATGGAGCAACACGTAATAACACATGATCTCCAATATCGAATTCCATGTCCTTTCGATGAAGATCAGCATAACTCTTTTGTCGATCTTGTGAGGTTTTTATACGTTGTCGGATCGTTTGAATCTTTTTCATAGCCATACGTACCAACTCCGGTCCCAACAACGTTGCTTCACCCACCTCATCCCAAAGATATCTTTGAGAGCGACACTTTCTTCCATACAATACCTCAAATGGAGCCATGCCGATACTTGCTTGATAACTATTGTTGTAGGAAAACTCCACCAATGGTAGGAACTTATCCCAACTTCCCTTGAAGTCAAGGACACGAGTCTTAATAGATCTTCAAGAGTTTGAATGGTCTCTCTCGATTGTCCATCCAAATGCGAGGATGATATGAAGCTAAATCATAAATCATGCCCATAGCTTTTTGCAAACTAACCCAAAATCTTGAAGTAAATCTTGGGTCTCGATCGGAAACTATGGATCTTGGCATACCATCTTGATCTTACAATCTCGTTTATGTACATCTACGAGCAAGAGCGTTCAAGTGTATAAGTTTCAGTATTATAGGTAGGAAATGAGCGACCTTGGTCAATCTATCAACAATGACCCAAATTGCATCTATGCCTTGAGAAACCTTGGGAAGACCAGTAATGAAATCCATGGTAATGTGTTCCCACTTCCATTCTGGAATTTCAAGTGGTTACAATAGACCTTTTGGTACTTGATGCTCCGCCTTGACTCGTTGACAAGTTAAACACCTTGAGATAAATTTTGCTATCTCTCTCTTCATATTGCTAAACCAAAATGTATGTCGAAGATCACGATACATTTGGTACTCCCGAGATGGATTGTAAAAGCGGTGTGTTGTGCGCCTCCATCATGATTTTATACTTTAAATCGGGGTTGTTAGGAACACAAAGTGCGGAGTTGACTCAAGTATTCCTTCTTCATCGATTCTTACTCCCACATATAGCACCTTCTTGTTCTTTCTTCCTCATCGACGCATCGACTCAGAGTGCGTAACTTGGCGGACTTTAACTTTATCGATTAAAGTAGGTTCTACTCATATATTTGCCATCATCACATGGGTCCTGAGTCTTTATCTCTAACTCCATCCTTTGCAAGTCATACAAATGGGCCTTTTCTTGATAATATTACACTCGCATTCGCATATGTTCTTCTACTCAAAGACATTAGCTACTACATTCGCTTTTCGAGGATGGTATTGAATAGTATGATCATAATCTTTCAACATTTCAAGCCAATGTCGTTCTTGCATGTTGAGTTCCTTTTGAGTGAAAAAAATATTTGAGGCTTTTATGATCCGTATAGATCTCCACTTTCTCCCCATCATGGTGTAATGCCTCCAAATTTTAGCGCGCAAAGCGATAGTGCCAACTCTAGATCATGAATAGGATAATTCCTCTCATATTCTTTGAGTTATCAGAGGCATAGGCTATGACTTTCCCATGTTGCATGAGAACACATCATAACCCTTTGCGAAGCATCACTATAGATGACAAATCCCTCCCGGCGGATGGTATTGTCGAGAGCAGTCTTTGAAATGAATCTCCTCTTGAGTTCTTTAAAACTCTTCTCACATTCCACGTTCCAACCGAATTTTGTATCTTTTCGAGTCAGCTGAGTTAATGGAGTAGCAATTCGAGAAAACCCTTCTACGAATCTCCGATAATAATCTCCTAAGCGAGAAAGCTACGATTTTCGGTCACTAATTTAAGTTGCTCCCGACTTTGAATTGCTTTAATCTTTCTTAGGGTCAACAGATATCCCATGATTTGATATCACGTGCCCAAGGAATGCAACTTCCTCAAGCCAGAACTCGCATTTCTTCAACTTGGCATATAGCTTGTTTTCACGAAGCTTTTGGAGTATCAGCCTCAAGTGTTGCTCATGATCTTCACGGCTTTTGGAATATATGAGGATGTCATCAATAAAGATGACCATAAAATGATCCAAATATTCCTTGAATACCGGTTCATCATATCCATGAAGGCAAAGAGAGCATTAGTCAATCCAAAGGACATGACTAGAATTCATAATGCCCGTCTAGGAGTTACGAAAGCCATCTTTGGAATGTCATCAATTCTAATCTTCAATTGATAATATCACGAGCGAAGATCAATCTTTAAAAAGAATTTGGCGCCTTGCAACGTGGTCAAACAGGTCATCAATACGTGGCAATGGGTACCTATTTTGATGGTGACATGATTCAACTCCGATAATCAATACAAAGTCGATACTCCCATCTTTCTTCTTCACGAATAGAACAGGAGCACCCGAGGAGATGTACTAGGACGAATGAAACCAATGTCTAACAATTCTGCAAGAATCGGGTCTTTAACTCCACGAAGTTCAATAGAGTCATTCGATATGGGGCTTTGGAAATGGGTTTTGTACCGAGTTCAAGGTCGATACAAAATTCAATTTCACGTTCTTGGGGTAGGCCAAGAAGTTCTTGAGAATCGTCGGAAATTTATTAACAATGAAATATCATTCAAAAGCGGCGTATTTTTGTTTAGATCCGTGACATGAGCTAAGAAAGCTTGACATCCATTTTTTAATAAACGAATAGCTTTATAGCTTGAAATGACATTGATTGATTTTAATGGTTTAGTTGTTTGAATTCGCATAATAGGTTGGTTAGGAATATGAAAACTAATAACCTTACGAAAACAATCAATTTTTGCATGATGAGTAGTTAACCAATCAATCCCTAGAATCACGTCAAATGCAAGTATTTTCAATGAAATAAGATCGACAGGTAATGTGAGGGTACCAATTTGAACCAAACAAGAATTATAAACAGTGGATGTAATGAAGGTTTCTCCTAACGGAGTTTCAACAGATAAGTCAAAGTCTAATTTCTCCGAAGTCAAATTTAATCGTTGAGCGCAAATAGGAGAAATAAAAGAATGGATAGAACCGGTATCAAATAAGGTATAGACTTCGCTAGAGTTTATGATAAGCTTACCCGTGATGACCTCGTTCGGGTTCCTTACTTTCTGGGAGGTCACAACAAATGCTCTCCCTTGCACCACCGGCTTTGACTTTTCTGGGACGGCCTTTGGTGCCTCCATCCTAGCTGAACTTGTCTTTGGTGAACGACAAAATTGGGCTAGGTGACCTTCTCTTCCACAATTATAACACGCTTTGGATGGCATCGCGCAGTTTGGACTGATATGTCCCTCCCCTCCGTATTTGAAGCATATGATAGGTGGTCGTTCTCCTTCCTTAACCACGGTTGCTAGTGCTGACGTCTTTCCATCATTGTTGAATCTCCTTTTCTTGAAATATCCATTTTTACTGTCTTGGCCATTATTACCATCGAAGTGGTACCATTTCTGGCATGTTGATTCCCTCCACGTTTGTTGTCACCGCCGATGGTGATACTAATTGGTATTTTCATCTTCATTATTTGCTTTCTCGTTGCATTGACTCGTTACCGCGCTCCAATAACTGAGCCCTATTTACAACATCTGAGTACAAACACAGTTTATGAGAAATAAGATATTGAAGTATCTCCGGTTTCAAACCTCTTAAAAACATTCGTGTCATTCGCTCCTCATTATCAACCAAATGGGATGCAAACCGAGATAACTCCATAAATTTAGCCTCGTATTGCGACACGGTCATATTATTTTTCTCCAACTTGATAAACTCCACATCTTTCATGTGACGAATACTTTCGGGAAAGTACTTGTCGTTGAATAGTTCTTGGAACTTCTCCCAAGACATCTTGAGTCGCCAGTCGGTAATGTCGTTTCTGATTCCCACTATTAATCCGCCTCTTCACGCAATGACATGAAGGTGGCGAAGGGAACCTTTTGCTCCTCGGAGCATCCCAAGACATCAAATATCTTGGTGATCTGCTTTATCCACGCTTTCGCCTTAAGTGGTTTTGGCTCTCCAATAAACTCGGGTGGTCCCGGCTCCTTGAACTATTTAGCGGTGACCGTTCGAGAGTTTTCAGTGTTTCCACCTGCATTTTGAACAGGAGCCGCTCTTGCCTGATGTTGCATGAATTGCATAAAGCCTCTGAACATTCCATCGTTCATCATTTGGTCAGTGTTGTTGTTTGCATGAGGATTGTCGCCTTCCTGATGCATATTATTCTGATTGTTGATCTGTGAAGACTCAACGGTCTCTTGTGCCCCATTGCTATTCTCAATATTCTCGGATGCCATTTTCAAATACTGCCACAAAACAAGGGTTAATTAACATGCAACATATTATCTCTATACTCTGACCAACCAATTAAATACCAAAAAAAATTTAGGTAGGTCATACTAGTGAAGGAATTCTCCGTCTCTCCCCTCCTAGTTCTAGTCTCACATCTTAGCCAGGGATCATATCCCTAAGATTCGATACCAACTGTGACGCCCCCAGAACAGGTATACATCACCTATTCTGAGTCGCCAAATACAAGGTACAGAATACAAATACAACTTAATTATACAACTGTCGTGTAAAGTACGACAAAACATAAGCTGTGAGTTTTAATACAAATATTATCGTCTAGACAATATACAAACTCAAATTCAATATTATTACATTTATTTTCCCACTATTTCTTTGAATAGTGAGGACTACTAATCTTTATCATCCGTCCGTCACTCCGCTTCCCGACTAGTCCTCGCTTTACGTTCTCATTTCAAGAGAGAACAATGAAAGTAAAAGGGTGAGCTCAAGCTGGTCCCGAGAGAAAATATTATGACTAAGATAATGCGAGTAATATATTATCGTTAGCCTTCAACAAAGTTAAAGCGATATAATATAACAACCATCAAGTTTAACTGCAGTGGAATAAGTAATCCATTAAAAGAGTCAAGTAGAGAATAAAATCTACTACCTTTTATGATTTAAAAGGTTTTTCATCACTTTTATCGCTAGGACTCAGCTTAATAAATAATCCACATCATCGAATCACCCCTGCACTACGGCCAAGGATATTCTTTAGTATCACAACCACAATTATCCATCTACGGGCCAAGAATATTTATGTTTTCATTAATGGTCATGATCATGCCAACAACAGTCCATCAATGCACTATGGGCAAAAGAGAACTTTTACCACAACATTTGTAATATTACGGTCATGATTACACCGAATAATCCCTGGTCATATTCATACCAAGTCCATCTATGCCCTACAGGCCACAGATGACTTTTAAAAAAAATATAAACATGAGGATGATGACAATGATATAAGAATTCAGTAAAACAAGTTCAAGAATTAATTTATACAGGAACTAATAATGTCCAAATTGTCAACATGATCTTTGCTTTGTAGAGAGTAAAATTCAAGAATGCTCGGAAGAATATTTTCATGAAAAAAGATACTGGATGAAGCGCAAATATCAAGGATATTCCACTAATTTCATGGAGTATAAAAGTCAAAACTTTAACCAACTGAGTATAACAAGGAATGGAATAACAAAAGTTCTCTTCATGGATAAGAAAGAAATAATACTCTCTACCTTGGAAAAATTGGATACTGGAATAGTAAGGTAGCAGACTTCTCTTCTTCTTTCTCTCTATAATTTCTCTCTATAATAATCGCTCTAAAGCTTTTGTGAATTGGTGAGAAATGAAGGAAGAATGAGCTTCTATTTATAGGAAAATATAGTTTTGATAATTGCACGTTCAGGGGCTCAAAAAATTATAGCACAATACCTCCAACTTTTCTTTTATTTTTAATTTAGTCCTGCAAGAATTATCAAACTTTCACCACCTCCCCTAATAGTAAATAATATGAATCAATAGTTCAATCATGTGAATCAATAGTATAATCATTTGAAAAATACGAATTACAGTATAGTACCTCCATCTATACCTCTATTTTTAACTTAGTCATGCAAGTATTATCAATCTTGCACCAACTCCCCTAATAGTAAATAATGTGATTCAATAGTACACACATGTGAACAAATAGTTATATAAGTATGCGAATTAGTAGCAATTAATTGCTCATTTATCCGATAAATTACCCGATTTATCAATATAACCCCTAGACATCAATTATCATCGGAATAGATGTTGATTTCCACTAACACTAATAATCCCAACACAATGGAACTATCAAAATTCATTTTTAATCAACACAACTTATTCATCAGTAATATTATAACTCACAATATTTAACAACCGTGTCGTTCCGGGGAAAGAAGGGCTTTCAGATAAAGATTTCTCCTTATTGGTAGCGCATGATTAGGTGACCAAACCTCTCGATGTGAACTTCTAGATATTTGTAAGACCCCAAATTATTAATAAATAAAATTTAATTTCCTCTATTTATTATTTTGAAATAGTAAGGGTTGATTTGATTAATGTGGTTAGTTATGGGTAAAATCTCATGAAATATTTCAAATAATGAGTGGTTATAAAATATTCATTGTTGTCGGAGAATATTCGTTTGGTCGTGGAATATTCTTTTTGTCGGGGAATATTAAATACGATAGTAGCGACCTGACCTTTAATGTGGGCCCCATGCTTGAAAGCGATTGGATGAAGAAAAGCGACAAGTATAAGTTGTTTATAAATACTTGGCGTAGTTATTACAGAATTAATCTTTGTTGGAATACCGTTGGTTAAAACACGATGTCTGGCGTTGTTGCACGATAGCACGCTGTATTGCACCAATTATTGATTCTTACGTAAGAAGGCACTACTCGATAATTATTACGATAATTCTTATTCGATATTTTATTTTATTGATTGATAATTTGCGTTGATATTTTATATTCTTGTTGTTTGATAATTGTCACTACGGTATTTTCCATTATCGAAGCAATAATTCATATTATCTGAATAATATTATTAGAAAACATTATTGGCAATGTCTAGAAAGTTACATCTAAGGAGAGGTTTGGTCACTAATTGCTTGATGATAAGGAGAAATTCTTATTGGAAAGCCCCCTCTTTCTGAGGAGCTACTGGTTGCCCGATCTTGTGATTACGTAATATTATTTGTGAATAATTAATTATTGATTTATATGATGAGGAAAATATTGATTTTATGTGGATATAGATGGAGAAAATTTTTAAAGTGACAATTGTTAAAATTGATATTTTATCTTTTACGATAAAATAATATTTTATTATATTATTATAATATAATAATGATGATATTTTACAATGAAATGTGGGATATATGAGTATATATGAGGAGGAAGAGTATTTTGTGGCATTAAATGATTAACACATTTTTTGTGTGTCGGTGGACCCCAATTCTTGATTGAAATTTGATTATAGCACTTTGTAAAATCGCTTCAGTTTGTGGATTTGGTCAATTTACATTTGGAATTTGGAAAAAAAACTTTCTTCTGTAAAGTTGTAGAGAATGAAATTTCCTATGGAAAAAGGACATGTGGTTCAAATTTTTACGATAAAAGGGCTATTTATTATGAATTATTGAAGTTAGAAGTTAAAATAATTGATTTTTGGAAGTTTTAATTATTTTTTTTAATTACAAAACGTTTTTTTTCAATTGGTGAGCTTGCATTAAACATATAAAATGTGTTGAATTTGAAAGAGGTGGGCTAAGGAAATTTATATAAATATATTATTATTTTATTAAATTTTACGCTTTGGTGTTCTAAGCATTTTCTATAAATAGGGTCTTGGGTTAGAATTGAAAATCACACACGAAGCTGAAGTTTTCTCTCTCTTTCTCTCTCTATATATCGAGCGTATTCTTGTGAGTATTTTGATACTTTGAGTGTTGTTATCGATCTGCAAGTTCCTTAAACCTTATATCGGTATTCGGTCGGAAATCTTATCCTTTTGAGGTAAGGGATGTTATTTTCTTCGTAAGTGATATTATTTCTTGATATCATTATCCGAAATATTGGAAATATTGGTTGGAACTTTTTATCAAATTTGGAACTTTTCATGTGGGTTATGGAGTTCTTATTCATGAGTTCTTATTCATGAGTTCTTATTCACGAGTACTTATTCACGAAGCATGATGATTTTCTTGTGGAATTTCTATCTTTTGGTGTCAGATTCTTATTCACGTATCGACTTTATTCACGTATCGACCTTATTCACGAATCGACACTATTCACGAGAAAAATTAAATTTTTTCGTTTTTAAGTCAAAATATCTATTATGGATACTAGCTTTGATTGTATCCATGTTTTGATCATTCTTGAATTTTACTCCACTTATGATTATTTATGAGGTATTTTTGGACATGGAATAATGTTTGAAATCTGAATCCTTAATATTTATTCTTTTGTTTTCCTTTGGATTCGTTTTCTTTAAAATATTTTTTCATCATCTCAGTCTAAATGATGATATAATTGAATATCTTTGGCCTGTAGTGCAAAGATTAATGATTTCGATGAATATCTTTGGCCGTAGTGCAAAGATGAGCAGTGTTTAGATGAACATGATTAAGTGATGAATATCTTTGCTTTTTGTAGTGCAAAGATGAATATTTGATTTCAGATATATATTGATTGATGTTACATGGATAAAATATGAGCGATGAACTTTTAAATTCATATATAGAAGATAGTAGATTTCATTCTCTACTTAACTCTTACAATGAATTATTATTTTTCATTGCGAATATTGATTTAAAACTTGTTGTCTATTGTATTCTATTAGATTTTTCCTGTTGAAGACTAACGATAATTTGTTTTATATTATCTTAGTCGTAATGTTCTTTCTTGGGCTAGTTGAGCTCACCCTTTTCCTTGTTGTTCCATTTTTCTTCTCGGGAGGCGAGAATGTAGCGAAGTCTTAGTCGGGGTGTGGAATGATGGTTCTAGAAGTGGTTCTAGTAGTCCTCACTTTATTTTGTAAAATAGTGTATTAATAATTGTAATGAGGACTTATTTGAGTGTGGATATTGTCTAGATGACAATATTTGTATTTAAACTCACAGTTTTTTATGTTGTATTAATAAAGTTGTAGTTGTTTTACGTACCATGTATTTTGTGATTTCGAGAATGGGTGTTGTATACCTATTTTGGAGGCGTCACGTTTAATATCGAGCTTAGGGATATGATCTCTGGCGGAGATCGGGGAATAGAACTAGGAGGGAGGCGAGTAAATCCTTAGCTAGTGTGTCTACTAAGCTTATTTGTTGGTTGGTCGTAATATAGGGTTATTATGTGATATGTTAATTTGTTAAATTAACCCACCTTGTTTTATGGCGATATTTGAGAATGGCGATTGAAAATATTAACAATGGAGTGAATGAGGCCAGTGAGAAAGCTCTAATCATGACCAAGATAATGTGATGTCGGTGAAGAAAAGAATTAGAGATATCCATGTGGTGAGTGAAGAATTAATAGTTGCTTTTAGAGATAGTGCGGATGTAGCGGTGAGAGTGAGAAAGAAGAGAGAAGAAGAAGGAACACGAGGAGAATTTATTAGAAGAATTTTATGATCGAAATTTAGAATTACAAAATCGTATTCATGAGTTAGAAGAAGCGAAATTTGAAAGCGGCGGTGGTCGTGGAGCAAAGAGATGCAACAATTCTAAATTGTGTTACCCGATGTGCGATCTTGAGCGAAGCACTCTTTGGCGAGTATAAGATATTAGAAATTTGGAATCGAGAATCTTTATGATCAAAGTTACGATGAAAGAAAAAGCAACAAGCGAATGAGAATGGAGGATGCATGGGTAAAAGCTACGACACGTTGATATTGTAGAAAAAGGCGTCCGATCAATAAGGCCAAAATAGATGAAATGGATTTCGCTTTTTGGAATGACAATTGGGAGAATCAACATCGAGTTCGGAATTACCCTATCTGCAGGCGGTCGACCCCAATTCGATATGGATGGAGAGTAATGATTGAAATCATGGATCGAGAATTGACGAAGCAATAGCGGGTGGAATGTACTCTATAGCAAAGTTAAGTCCGGTTGGGACGGTGGCACGGAGGCGGATCTGAACAAGTCAAAGTCAGCGGTTCTGGAAGGCGTTTGTCGTATTGCCCCAATCACGAGGAACTTGAGCGAAGGTATCACGGGTTAGTTAATTATAAATTCTTTTGAAGTCTATACCTTATTGAATCTGGGGTTCTACCCATTCTTTTATTCTCTCTCTGCTTGTGCTCAGCGTTTAAACTTGACTCAGGAGAAATTAGACTTTGATTTATCTGTGGAGACTCAGTTAGGAGAAACTTTCATCACATCCTTTGTTTATAAATCTTGTTTGATCCAAGTTGGCACCATCACATTACTGTTGATCTTATCTCTTTAAAGATACTTGCTTTTGATGTGATTTTAGGGATTGATTGGTTAACTACTCATCGTGCCAAATTGATTGCTTTTGTAAGGTTGTTAGTTTTCATATTCTAAGCAACTGTTATTGAATTTAAACAACCAAACCATTGAAGTCAAACTCTTTTATATCAAGTAGTAAAGTCATTCGTTTATTGAAAAAGCGGATGTTAAAGCTTTCTTAGCCATGTTATGGACTTGAACAAAAAATCGTCGATTTGAATGATATTTACATTGTTAGTAAATTTCTGGCGTATTTCTGAAAAAATTTCTGGCCTACTCTCGAGGCGTGATATTGAATTTTGTATCGACTTTGAACCGGTACAAAACCCATTTCTAAAATCTCATATCGAATGGCTCTATTGAACTTGAGGAGTTAAAAACCCAACTATAGAAGTTGATAGCAGAGCCTCTGTCTGGTGACTTCTTTTGTGGAATGCATGAAGACCCGGACTCTCGTGGGGGCGCCATATTAGATGCGATAGTAAAGCGATAGGTGTCATTGTGACGTCTTATCAAGGTTGGGATATGAGTCATAGTTGAGAGCAACCTAAGTCGGTAATCGAAATCGTAGCTTTCTAGGCTTAGTTGGTTATTATCGGAGATTCGTTGAAGGATATTCTCGAATCGCTATTCCATTAACTTGGTGACTCGTAGAGATACAAAATTTGAATGGAAGCGAGGAATGTGGGAAGAGCTTGAAGAACTCGAGAGGAGACTCATTTCAAAGCACATGTTACGACCATACCATCTGAAAAAAAAAAGCGTGGTAGGTAAAGCGTTGAGTAGAAGATCATATCACAAAGGAGCGAGTGTGATGATGTCAATTAAATATCGCATAGAACCAACTTTAATCGATAAAGTTAAAGTTGCTCAAACCCTGAGACCGGAGGTGATGCGTATGAAGAAGAAAGTGCAAGAAGGTCTTTATTCGAAGCAAGAATCGATGAAGAAGGAATACTTGAGTCCACTCCGGACTTTGTGTTCTAACGATTACGATTTGAAATACAAGATCATGATGGAGGCACCTGATACACCATTTATAATCCATCTGGAAGTACCAAAATGTATCGTGATCTTGACATACATTTTGGTGGAACAATATGAAGAGAGAGATCATGAAGTTTATCTCGAGGTGTTTAACTTGTCAGCGTGTAAAAGCGGAGCATCAAGTGCCAAAAGGTCCATTACAACCACTTGAGATTTAGAAATGGAAGTGGGAACACATTACCATGGATTTCGTTACGGGTCTTCCCACGGTTTCTCAAGGCATAAATCTTGATTTGGGTTATTGTTGATAGATTAACCAAAGTCGCCCATTTCTTTGCGATCTGGAGACTTATTCCTTGAGCGTCTTGCTAGTATATGCGTAAATGAGATTGTGAGGTTGCATGGCATGCCGGTATCCATAGTTTTGGATCGTGACCCAAGATTTACTTCAAGATTTTGGGTTTAGCTTGCAAAAAGCTATGGAGTGCAGTTCTGATTCGATTCGGCGCATACCATCCTCAAGCAGACGGGCAATCGAGAGAGGACTATTCAAACTCTTGAAGATCTATTAAGACTTTGTGTCCTAGATTTCAAAGGGAGTTGGGATAAGTACCTACCATTGGTGAATTCTCTCCTACAACAACGATTATCGAGGCAAGTATAGGTGTGGCTCCATTTGAAGCATTGTATGGACGATGAGTGTGGCTCTCCGATATGTTGGGATGAGGTGGGAGAAAGCAGCGTTGTTGGGACGAGTTGATGCGAATGACTACGAGAGAAGATCAAGCGATTGACAGCGTATACAAAGCGGCACAGGATCGACAAAAGAGTTATGCGGATCTTCATCGAAAGGGCGTGGAATTTAGTATTGGGGATCATGTATTATTGCGTGTGGCTCCATGGAAAGGAGTTACAAGATTTGGGAAGAGAGGAAAGCTCGATCCACGATTTATTGGTCCATTTGATTCTTGACCAAGTAGGAAATGTGGCTATAGACTCGCGTTACCTCCAAGTATGTCTCGTGTTCATAATGTTTTTCATATATCGTCATCTTTACGTAAATATGTGAAAGACCCGAACCACGTTATTGAGTTAGAACCCGGACGAGATAGCGAAGAAGACTTAACGTCTGAAGAGGTACTGTCAAGATCTTGGATAGGAAGGAGCATATCCTACTACATGACGAAGGTCATACCACAAGTTAAAGTTTTGTGGAGAAACCATGCTTTATTGAGGAAATGACACGGGAGTTGGAAAGCGGAAATGAAAGCGAGGTATCCTCATCTTTTGAAAACACCGAGTGCGTCGTCAATTTAGAGGATGAAATTTCATAAGGAGGGAGGTTGTAAGACCCCAAATTATTAATAAATGAAATTTAATTTCCTCTATTTATTATTTTGAAATAGTAAGGGTTGATTTGATTAATGTGGTTAGTTATGGGTAAAATCTTGCAAATATTTCAAATAAGCAAGTGGTTATAAAATATTCATTGTTATCGGAGAATATTCGTTTGGTCGTGGAATATTCTTCTTTGTCGGGGAATATTAAATGCTGACAGCGGCCTTGACCTTATGTGGGCCCCATGTGGAAAGCGATTGGATGAAGAAAATGACAAGTATAAGTTGTTTATAAATAGCGGCGTAGTTATTACAGATTAATCTTTTGTTGGAATATCCGGTGGTTAAAACACGATGTCTGGCGTTGTTGTTGCGATAGCTGCGGTATTGCACCAATTATTGATTCTTACGTGAAGGCCTTTACTCGATAATTATTACTGATAATTCTTATTCGGTATTTTATTTTATTGATTCAATAATTGTTGCGTTGATATTTTATATTCTTTGTTGTTTTGATAATTGTCACTACACGGTATTTTCCATTATCGAGCAATAATTCATATTATCTGAATAATATTATTAGAAAACATTATTGGCAATGTCTAGAAAGTTACATCTCAGGAGAGGTTTGGTCACCTAATTGCTTGGCGAGTAAGGAGAAATTCTTATTGGAAAGCCCCCTCTTCTCACAGAGGAGCGGCTTGGTTGCCGATATTGTGATTCTGTAATATTATTTGTGAATAATTAATTATTGATTTATATGATGAGAAAATATTGATTTTATGTGGATATAGATGGAGAAAATTTTTTAAAGTGACAATTGTTGAAAATTGATATTTTATCTTTTACGATAAAATAATATTTTATTATATTATTATAATATAATAATGATGATATTTTTACAATGAATGTGGGATATATGAGTATATGAGGAGGAAGAGTATTTTTTGTGGCATTAAATGATTTTAACACATGTTTTTTGTGTGTCGGTGGACCCCAATTCTTGTTGAAATTTGATTATAGCTTTTGTAAAATAAATTTGTTTGTGGATTTGGTCAATTTACATTTGGAATTTGGAAAAACTTTCTTACAAAGTTGTAGAGAATGAAATTTCCTATGGAAAAGGACATGTGGTTCAAATTTTTCTAATAAAAGGGCTATTTATTATGAATTATTGAAGTTAGAAATTTAAAATAATTGATTTTTGGAAGTTTTAATTATTTTTTTTAAGAAAACGTTTTTTTTTGATTTTGGTGAGGTTACATGTGTTATCAATGTGTTGAATTCAGAAAAGAGGTGGGCTAAGAAAAAATTATATAAATATATTATTATTTTATTAAATTTTACGCTTTGGTGTTCTAAGCATTTTCTATAAATAGGGTCTTAGGTTAGAATTGAAAATCACACGAAAAGCTGAAGTTTTCTCTCTCTTTCTCTCTCTATATATCGGCGTATTCTTGTGAGTATTTTGATACTTTGAGTGTTCTTTATCTGGTGCAAGTTTCCTTGACACTATATCTAGTATTCGATCGGAAATCTTATCCTTTTGAGGTAAGGGATGTTATTTTCTTAAGTAAGTGATATTATTTCTTCAATATCATTATGCGAAATATTGGTTGGAACTTTTTATCAAATTTGGAACTTTTTCATGTCGGGGTTACTATTCATGAGTTACTATTCATGAGTTCTTATTCACGTTCTTATTCACGAGTTACATTCTTATTCACGAGTACTTATTCACGAAGCGTGATGATTTTTTTGTGAAATTTCTATCTTTTGGTGTCGGAGATTCTATTCACGTATCACGACCTTTATTCACGATATCTGACCTTTATTCACGAATCGACCTATTCAGAAAAAATTAAATTTTCTTTTACGTGTCCAAAATATCTATTATGGATACTAGCTTTGATTGTATCCATGTTTTGATCATTCTTGAATTTTACTCCACTTATGATTATTTATGAGGTATTTTTGGACATGGAATTGTTGAAATCTGAATCCTTAATATTTATTCTTTTGTTTCCTTTGGATTCGTTTTCTTTAAAATATTTTCATCATCCTCGGTCTAAATGATGATATAATTGAATATCTTTGGCTTTGTAGTGCAAAGATTAATGATTTTCGATGAATATCTTTGGCGCGTAGTGCAAAGATGAGCAGTGTTTAGATGAACATGACCGGTGATGAATATCTTTGCTTTTGTAGTGCAAAAGATGAATATTTGATTCGGATATATATTGATTGATGTTACATGGATAAAATATTGATGATGAACTTTTAAATTCATATATAGAAGATAGTAGATTTCATTCTCTACGTAACTCTTTTAATGAATTATTATTTCCGCTGCGAATATTGATTTAAAACTTGTTGTCTATTGTATTCTATTAGATTTTTCCCTGTTGAAGACTAACGATAATTTGTTCTATATTATCTTAGTCATAATGTTCTTTACTGGGCTAGTTGAGCTCACCCTTTTCCTTGTTGTTCCATTTTTTTCTCGGGAGGCGAGAATGTAGCAGTACTTAGTCGGGGTGTGGAATGATGGTTCTAGAAGTGGTTCTAGTAGTCCTCACTATTCTGTAAAAATAGTGTATTAATAATTGTAATGAGGACTTATTTGAGTGTGGATATTGTCTAGATGACAATATTTGTATTTAAACTCACAGTTTTTATGTTGTATTAATAAAGTTGTAGTTGTTTACATACCATGTATTTTGGCGACATGATTCGAAGAATGGGTGTTGTATACCTATTTTGTTTATTGAATTATTATGTCATGGTCATCATCCTCATGCTTATATTATGATGAAAGTCATCTTTGGCTTATGTGCATAGATGGACTTGGTATGATTATGACCGAGGATTATTCGGTATAATCATGACGGTAATGTAACGAATGATGTGGTAAATGTCCTCATTGGCCCGTAGTGCATTGATGGACAATTGTTGGTATGATTATGACCAGGAATTATTCGGTATAATCATGACCATTGATGATTACATGAATATCCTTGGCCCGTAAATGCGAGGATGATTCGATGATGTGGTTTATTTATTAAGTTTGAGTCTCGTGATAAAATTGATGATAAACTTTTTAAATCATAGAAGATAGTAGATATCATACTACTAACGACTCTTCTAATGGATTGCTTGTTCCGCTGCAGTTGTTGATCTAAAACTTGTTGTCTATTGTATTCTATCAGTTGTTATACTGTTGAAGGCTAAGGATAATTTATTCTGCATTATCTTAATCATAATATTTCTTATTGGGCTAGTTGAGCTCACCCTTTGTTTTAATTGTTCTCTTCAGGAAATGAGAACGTAGCCGGGACTAGTTGGGGAATGGAGTGATGGTCCGAGATGGTGGCTGTAGTAGTCCTCACTATTTAGTGTGCTAATAAATTTAGTGAGGATTGAATTTGAGTTTGGATATTGTCTATGAGGCAATATCCGTGTAAAAACTCTCAGCTCATGTTCTATAATTAAGTTTATATTTGTATTCAGTACCATGTATTTGGCGACCCAAGATTGGTGATGAATACCTATTTTGGGGGCGTCACATGTAATATATATTAAGAATACAAAATTTAATTAGCAAAACTCATATATTAACTCACTATTTTAATTAAGTGAATTAACTCTTTTATCCACTTTACTACAACACCACTACCTAGTAAGGTTTTAATATTCAAACAATATTATTCCATAATATAGTTTCAACTTAATTTAAATTACCCAATATTTATAGGGTTAATTTCCCTTGCCACCAAATTTCTTATCGTGACTAATTTCTTTTATTTCCTTTAATAGTTTAATCAACTATTAAATCTCATAAAAATTTAATTTTTCACATAAAAACACATAATTCAAAATATATACATCTCATAATAAGAATTTTAATTATTAAATTCTTATTTTAATAACTTATAAAAATTCGGGTTGTCACATCCTTCCCCCCTTATAAGGATTCCGTCGTCGGAATCAACGAAACCTCCCTTACTCGGTTTTCACCAAATCTCCTTTCAAAATTTATCGTTGAATATCTTCAACACATTACCTTAATATTGGTTTTATTTATTACCACTCCAACCATTCTTCACAATAATTTCTTGTAAGTTTTATTTCATAACCTTTACTTAGACTCAATTATATTTGAGTATTACATATTCTTTGACCCGTTCATTATCTTTCTCTAAGGATCATTATCATGTACTAGATTCTCAAACTCTCGGGACATTACATTCACCCTTTCTTCTAAGAATTTTGTCCTCAAATTTTTGACTTACTAATATTCATTCATTCCATTTATCAAAATAGATTTTATGTTACTATTTATTTATTCATTAGGTTCTACAACCAAATTTTTTCTCTAAGGGTCTTTCTAAGATCATCATATTCCTCACATCTTCCTTTTCTAAGAGTTTCACATTTCCCTTCTTTCTAGAATTTCATTTCTTTCTTGAAGTTATTGTGTTTTGCTTAATTTTCTCATCCTTTCCACTTTCACCTTTCAGAATAATAAGAAACTTTCACAATTGCTCAATAATTGGGAAGCGATATGAATAACAGGAATTTAAAAGATTCCAATTCATGCTGAGGGGTCACAAGACCTTGAACTACGTCCCTAGGTTATCAAGTATCTCGACTTGAACCTTTAACAATCATAAGACTATATGGACCTTTCTTCTCGTACTCAAGGGGATCAGCCCTTCGTACAATATTTTGTGTACAAACATTTTAACGCTTTCGCGTAATATAATCCCTTATATAAGAGTTGTTCACCTCTGCTTCTCAACATCTAAATCTGCACCAAAATAATTTGGTTTGGCATAACTTCTCAAGAAATGCTTGAACTGCATAAACATCTTTCAATATTTGTCTAACTGAATCAAATATCATAGACTTCTAACAACAACTCGGACATCAATCGAAATAGTTTTAGCGAATTCATGTGGCATATCTTTCTTAGTTTAAAGAAAACCAAAAATTATTTTTATAATGGTCAAGATATCGTACCATCTTAATAGTACGTTGAGAATTCCGTCATTTTGTGACTTCGTCATACTACATTATTCACATCCAACATCAGGTTCAATTGCATGGATGACTCCATAATTTATTATTTCTACACCATATCAAATGGTGTACACGATTATATAAAATATATTTTGATAATTTAAAATCATTTTTATCTAGCCGAAACAATTAGCATAGACACAAGAATAACAACACGGTTTTTTAAAAAAACAACCATTGATTCAATCATATGTTCCAACATTTTTCGAAAATAAAGAAGTGCAACATCAGCACGAAGTCAATAAATTTCGAAAAACTAGCATAGCTAGAACATTTAGAATATCCAATTTTTCCTCTATCATCTTAAATCCTTACACCACTGCTTCGTTACTTAATCATTCTACTAATCTTTAGCACCATCAATGCTTACCATACCAAAAATTCTTAGTTCTTACCTCATAAGTTTTCTATACCTAGTATAGTTCATCAAACTTACCACACTTTGTAAGTTCCGGAACTTGCCACAATAATATGAGTTTAAGAACTTGTCCTAGCAATATGTAGTCCAAGAACCAATCAGGGACTGTCCATACGCTTAGGGGGTTCAAAAACGTACATATGATTATGAGTCATCAACATACCAGAAGTATGTGTAATAAACCGATATTTTCTATATAAATTAAACAGAAATTTTGCGTATAATTTTTTTTATTTTAAGGATGAGGATTTGTACAAGATAATGTGTATATGTATTTATGTGGTAAATAAAAATATATTTATTACATGAATATTTACAAATAATTTTATTTTAGACACTACAAAAAAATGGGCCTTTAGCAACGATTTTTCGTGCAACGACTTTATAAGTCGTTGCTAAAAGTATATGTATAGCAACAAAATTTGTCCTTCGTTGCAGATTGTGTCAGGCTTTTACTTTTTGCAACAAAATTCATAAGTCGTTGCAAAATTTCGTTTAACTAATTCATTCGGGGAAAAAATTTCGTTAGAAATTTCGTTGCAAAATTTTTGGCCACTTGATTTCCGTCATCGTAAGCAACGAAAGTTTTTTTGTTGCTAAAAATAGGGCTTTAATAACGATTTTGAGCAACGACTTTATAAGTCGTCTGCTAAAAAGTATGTTTGTTGTAACGAAACTTGTCGCCGTTTCTTGATTGAAGTTAGGCTTTCATTTTTTTGCAGCGAAATTCATAAGTAGTTGCAAAATTTGGAAGCGAAATTCGTTAGAAATTAGTTGCAAAATTTATAACCACTTGATTTGTCTCTCATCGTAAGTAAAGCCTTGAAAGTTTTTTGTTGCTATATTTAATTTGCCTAATATGGACCACATTCATTGGCAACAATTTTTATTTTGTTGCATATTTTATACAAACTTTTGCAACGACTATTAATATGTTGCCTTAAATTAAGATAATAATAATAATAATAGTACTAATAATAATAATAATAATAATAATAGGTCATAATAATAATAATAGTACTAATAATAATAATAATAATAATAATAATAATAATAATAATAACAATAACTAGTAATAATAATAATAATAATAATAATAATAATAATAATAATAATAATAACAATAATAAAATAAAACTAGTAATAATAATAATAATAATAATAATACCAATAATAATAATAATAATAATATAATAATAATAATAATAATAATAATAATAATAATAATAATAATAATAATAATAATAATAATAATAATAATAATAATAATAATAATAATAATAATAATAATAATAATAGTAATAATAATAATAATAACAATCATAATAATAATATAGTACTAATAATAATAATAATAATAATAATAATAATAATAATAATAATAATAATAATAATAATAATAATAATAATAATAATAATAATAATAACAACAACAATACAAATTGATAATAATAATAATAATATTAATAATAGTACTAATAACAATAATAATAATAGTACTAATAATATTAATAATAATAATAATAGTACTACTAATAATAATAATAATAATAATAATAATAATAATAATAATAATAGTACTAATATAATAATAATAATAATAATAATAATAATAATAATAATAATAACAACAACAACAACAACAATAATAATAATAATAATAATAATAATAATAATAATAATAATAATAATAATAATAACAATAATAATAATAATAATAATAATAATAATAATAATAATAATAATAATAATAATAATAATAATAATAATAATAATAATAATAATAATAATAATAATAATAATAATAATACTAATACTAATAATAATAATAATAATAATAATAATAATAATAATAATAATAATAATAATAATAATAATAATAATAATAATAATAATAATAATATATAATAATAATAATAATAATAATAATAATAATAATAATAATAATAATAATAATAATAATAATAATAATAATAATAATAATAATAAAATATATTAATTATTATATTATTATTATTATTATTATTATTATTATTATTATTATTATTATTATTATTATTATTATTATTATTATCATATAATTAGTTATATGCGAGTTATGTATATATAAATATCTAAGGAAAGGGGATTTGTTTTATTTCGAGAGAAATGATTTGTTCAGTTATAAATACTAGTCCTTGCAAAATAATAGCAACTAGGCCCATGTGCTCGGATGGTCATTGGATCAATATTCTAAATTGGAGGTCTTGGGTTTGAATTTATGCATTAACATATTTTTTGCGATGAAGTTCAATATTCGCCACGTCAGCCCGTCCACATCATGCTTACATAACCTTTATCATTTATCTCTATGTATATCAATACTTACACATACATTACATTAATACATTATTTATATAATACCTCCTACACACATAATATATATTGTATATATATAACAAGTACATATTTCACATCAACAAATAATTTATTATACTTAAATAGTTTTGTTGTAAGACCCCAACTTATTATAAATAAAATCGAATTTTCTCTAATTATTATTGTGAATAATAAGGTATTAATTTGATATAATTCTCTGGTTATGGGTGAAATGTGCAAATTTTGCAAAATATGCAAGTGGTTATAAAATAATCATTGTTGTCGGGGAATATTTATTTGGTCGTGGAATATTCTTGTTGTCGGAGAATATTCGTACGACGGCGCAGTCATTTGTGGGCCCCATAGCAGAATAATTGTCGGATGAAGAAAATGACAAGTTTGAGTTTTTATAAATAACTACAGCGTAGTTATTCTGAATTAACACTTATTGGAATACCATTGATTAAAATATGATATGTCGTGGATGCACGGTGATTGATGAATTATTGATCCTTACGTAAAGAAGGCACTACTCAATAATTATTCTGATGAGTTAATATTCAATATTTTATTTTATTGATTCAATAATTCTTTGCGTTGATATTTTATATTATTGTTGTTTTGATAATTGTCATTTCAGACAAAGTATTTTCCATTATCGGATCAATAATTCATATTATTTGAATAATATTATTAGATAGCATTATTGGCAATGTCTAGAAAGTTACATCAAGTAGAGGTTTGGTTACCTAATTGCGGCACAAGAAGGAGAAATTCTTATTGAAAACCCCTCTTTCCGGAACTACTTTTGGTTATCGTAAATGTGATTCGTAATATTATTTGTGAATAATTAATTATTGATTCATATGATAAGGAAATATTTATTTTATGTGGATATAAATGTTGGATATATTTATTGTGGTTAAAAATGAAAGAGTTAATGTTGAGGTGTTTTATCAGTATTTTTATCGGAATGAAGGTATTAAAAAATTAAACCTGTGTTTTTGAGATATATATTGCGTGAGTTATAATTTTTAATCCGACCGTTGGATCGTTGTAATTTTTGGATATGTTATACATATATAAGTTGAGTATATGTCCACAAATTTTGAACCGTTAAAAATGAACGTATGATTTGTTATGAATTTGAAGAGGTGACTGGTTCAGAAATTGTTGAATTTTCGGAATTTATCATTTTGGTGGAAAATTCTAGAATTGGTGGGGCCCACTTTTGGTTGGTGAAGAAATGTGCTGAACTTTATTTCAAATGTGGTGGGTGGGAATAGTAGTAGGTAAAGCCATCAAAGTTCGAGGTAAATCTGCTTGACGTCTTAACATTTTCCTATAAATAGAGGGCTAAGTTAGAATTGAAAATCACACCAGAAACAAGTTTTCTCTCTTTCTCTCTTTCTCTTTTTCTCTCTCTAGATTATTGAGTGTATTTGGTGAGTATTTAGATACTTTGTGAGTTTCTATTCATCAATCTGCAAGTTTCCTTGACCTTATCTAGATATTAGATCGGATGTCTTGATATTTTGAGGTAAGGGTGTTATATTCTTCTTAAAATGATATTTTCTTCAATATCATTATACCGAAATGTTGGTATGAAATTTTATCAAATTTAGAACTTTTTGTGTCCGGGGTTCTTATTCACGATGCTCAAGACCTTATTCACGAATCTGACAACTATTCATTAAAAATGAAATTTTCTTCTTTTGTCCAAGATGTCTATTATGGTTACAATCTTTGATTGTATCCATATTTTGATCTTTATTCTTGAATTTTGCTTCAAAATTGGTTATTATGGAGTATTATTGATCTTGGATAAACTGTTATACGAATCCTTACTATTTGTCCTTCTGTCTCACTGGATTCGTTTTTTTTAAAATATTTTTCATCATCCTCAGTCCTAAATGATGATATTATTGAATATCTTTGGCCTGTAGTGGTGTTTAACCGGTGATACAAATGAATATCTTTGGCCTGTAGTGCAAAGATGAATATTGATTAAAGATGTATATTGATTGTTCCCATCTCTCAACTCCTATCTTAGAGATCTCTGCCTATCTGATCTCTCATCTCTCACTCTCTGCCCTAGTGCCCTAACCCAAAATCCCAGACCCCAAATCGTGAGTCGTGACTCCTCCGCCTCCGGCCTCTCGCATCCGGCGTCTCAGAACACAGAATTCAATCAGTCTCTATCTCCAAAAATCCTAAACCCCGTCGATTCCTTATATTCCTCTGGTAAGCTTCAATCATTTTTTTAAGATTGTCTATATAATACTTTTCAGTTCCTTAATATATGAAATGTATGCACTTGAGTTCAAATTATTTCTTTGAAGAAACCTGAAATGTTATAGCGTCTGTTTTTAAAATCACGAATTTAAATTGTTTGGGACAGTATTGGCTTCTAGTTCTTTAATTATAATCAATACACTTGTTGGTTTTTGTCAATTGCACCAAATGACCTCCAATTTCTGTCTGAATTTATGTTTTTTTTAATGCCAGAAATATGTGATAACTTAAGTTAGGTTAGCCTCTGGAATTATATATGGATTTCTCACCAAAAGACCAAAACTATTATTACTTCTGTTGTAAAGTCATTAATTTTTATTTTTGGGATAAAAGGCTAAAAGCTTTTGTCAATAATAATGGATTAGTTGTTTTCTGGGAATTGAATTTGATCAAACAACCTCCACTTAATCTCTAATTTTTTTTAAAAATAAAATACATTCGATTGCTGCAGTTTGGTTGTGACGATTCGGATTTTTGGGAAATATTAGAATAAGAATTTAAAATAAATAAAATTCTTATGATATGTGAAAAGTTTCTTGAGGAACAATATTCATATGGTGCCTTAAAGGGTGTAATCTCTATGGTGTTCTTGTGCACAAACATTCTTTAAAGTGAGTGTAGGAAAATTGCTTATCCTATTTGTAGATTAGTGATTTTGAAAAGATCTGTTAGAGATTTTGCTGTCATCTTAATAATTCTTCCCATCAGTGACCTAAAACCTACAAAAGATAAATATATTGTGGTTGTATTCTTTCTTTTGCAATACTGCGAAAACCATATATCTCAATCTTTACAAAATCCAACAATGTGTATACAAAGTACACAAGTTTAAAAGACATGTAATCTAGCATTGTATTTGAAATATAGCCTTGTTTACAGTATATATTTCAGCTGTTTCTTCTCCAATTACTAGATTCTAGCCTTTGGCCCATTGTGGAGCAAATTTAAAAAGAATATTTGGTATTTCTGGTTGTTCTACTTGGCAGTTTATGATTTAGACTATTTGTAATCAAGTTGTGACCAGAAAAAGGCAAAAGAGTAGAAGGGGGGTTGTATTTGAAAAGAAATAGGCCTGACTTATTTCTAGCTAGCTTCCAAGGTTCTCCAATAATTTTTACTATGAAATTTGAAAGACTGAGATCTTTCAGATCACAACTAGATCTCTTGCCAATGCAGTATATATTGGCATTGCTGGCCAGTCCTCTTTGGACATCTGCAATTCTGCATTATGCCATTATATCATAATAGCAAATTAATTAAGCTACGAAGAAATAAGAACTGAAAACTACCTTATTGAAAGACACTTTTTTTTGTATATAAAGATAACAGTGTCAGGACGCTTTTTTTTGTATATAAATATTTTCAATAGTTAGTTAATGTAGACTATAGAGTAGACAATATATCTCTGTTTCGAAGCTTTGAGGGAGGCCACAGATGAACTTGTGAATGTAAGCTTCTTTAACAGCTTCTTCAATCTCAGCCCATGAAGCATTGGAATTTCCAAATGCAAAATCCTCCCTGATGCTCCCGCCATAAGAATAACATATTGGTGAAACTATTGGTGTTTCATCAACTTCACTGATATCTAGACCATTCTGTCATTACAAAAATAAAGGATGCATGATAATCTAGACTATTAAGCAAACAGGTGTTGCACATGTCCTGCTGCTGCTGCTGGCCTGCTGAGTGCTGAATGCTGGCTGCTGCTGCAGTGCTTCACTGCTTCTGCTGTTAATTGTTGATCGGAAACTCTTGTACTGAAAATTTGAATCATGTTAATTATGTATTGTTAATTTTAATCATGTTTATTATTAATTAGACCTGGCTGGCTGCTTGCTTCTGCTGTTGACTGTTATAAATTATTGGAACTCTTAATTTCGGTTATTAACCGAATAACTGAATAGTAAATTCGGTTATTCGGTTACCTCACAATTCGGGTAGCTTTTCGGATACTAAAAACATACAAATTTCGGTTTTCAGTTTTTACCAAATAGACTATTCGGTTCGGTTATAACTGAATGCGCTATGCTGCTATGCTTATATATGCAAATGTTTGACGCGAAAAGGTCAACCTCAATTTAATACAGTTGATCAACTGAAATTCTATTGCAGCTCCCCCCTGTAGTTCTTTGTGTTTACTATAGCAATTGATAAACGTTGATGGGCTTAACTGAAATGCTTGCTGGATGTCAAGGGTTTGTTAGGGATGCTGCAATTTGAAGTTACTCATGTGATACTTTTCTGCTTTTCAGTTACCTGGGCTATTTTTCACGGTATTCATAGGTTTTGTCAGTTGGGAGTTGCCAGTGTTACTTTAGCTAAAGGTGTCTTTTTTTTGTATATAAATATAATAAGAGGTTTGTACTATCATCCTAAATGCTAACACTGTTATCTTTTTAATATCAGAGGCCTCTTATAACTCTTAACTTCACCATTTGGATATGAAGAAAACACAGGATAACAACGATGTCTTGGCCTACTGGTTGTCCAATGCCTCAACCCTTTTGCTGCTACTGCAGCGCACTTTGAAAGCGAGTGGTGCAGCTGGAATGACTCCTATGCATCGTCGGTCCTCCTTGGCTACGCTGTTTGGGAGGATGACATCGGTAGATTGAAGTTAATTTTAACCAAGATTTTCTGTCAGCAAAATTTTTGTTTTTCTATTGGTTGAGGTATTTATAATATCTTCTTGTTAGAGTTTCCGCGGAACACCTGAAGGAGTTAATCTTTCCTTTGTTAATGGTGCTGATGGAGTAGATACTTTGCACCAAGTAGAAGCCAAGTATCCTGCTTTGCTTTTCAAGCAGCAACTTACAACTTATGTCGAAAAGATTTATGGAATGATTCGAGATAATCTGAATAAAGAGATTTCTCCATTGCTTAGATTGTGTATTCAGGTACTTAAATTTTTAAATTTCACAATTCTAGGATTAGGACAATTTGCCATCTCAATAAATGTGGAACAGAGTCTGACGCATACCAGTTAGTCTCAGCTACTATTACTAGCAGATGTGTACGCTTTTATTTTAGTCATCCTTTACATGGTGGGCTATCCTAGCTGACTTCTGCCATAGGACATTGCTGGAATTGTGAAACAATACTAATATTTCTTTGGGCTTGTGGTGCTACAGTAGCTAATGATCCATGGTCTGTTTTACTGTCATAATCTTGCTGTGCTGCTTTCTTCTTTTCCTGCAAGGTATTACTGCTATTGCTTTTGCTGTCCTATATGCAACTGTACACATGCTATTCTGAGGCTCAGCTACCATAAATGTTGTTTTGATGACTTGCTTTAATTTTCAGATTGCAATATTTCAAAATTTGGTGATGGGATTATCAGTTTCCAAAAAGAGAAACTTTAACTTCTTATTTTATTGTTGCTAAACTTTATGAAGCCATATTTTTAAAAGTAGTTAGCACAGGAGCTGTTATAACTTCTTAGTCATTTTGCAGGAGGAAGAGAAAGTGGGATCAACCTGCTGAATCCTTGCTTTCAACAGGAGTAGCAGTACCTGGGGTTTATCCATTGGGCAATGTGGGATCTCTTGTTGGGATGTCACTTCCAGGTGTTTCCCCGGTTTCTGGTACTTATGCTATGAGTCATACCCCTGTTAGATCTGCAACCTTACAACAGGTGTTAATAACACCTTCCTTACAGCAACATGCTGCTGCTCTGGTTCAAAAACATAAACCAAGTAAGATGACAGAGTAGAGGGTTTACTTCATCACTTTCTTTTATAATTATTTATGTTCTTGATTGCAAAAGGTAATACATTGTAATTGATGGTGAGCACTAAGGAGTGCTTGTTTGAGAAAATTACTTGGATCCTAAATCTAATGGGTTTGAGAGACAATAAGTTGTTTTTTTTCTTTTCTTTTTCTGGTAACCCTTTTTTCGCTAATATGTAAACAAGTTGCACATCCCACTATGGTGATGAAGTATCTGAATTCAAACTCTTGGGTCTTGGCTCTGTTTATTCTTTTTTTGGTGTGCATTATTAATTTTGATGAACACCTTAGGCTATTTGAATCAAGAACTGTGGTAGCTTTAGATGGTTAATTGTAAAGATAATGAATGATTATGTAGTGGATAATTTTATTAAGTTAATAATATTTTAGTTTTTTGTATTTTTGCCATTATTTGTTATGGGGACATTGAGCCAGCTAGGTACACAAAAAGAATGTCAAATTTTGATTTGGCAACAATATAATTCGTTACCAAAGTATTGAACAAGTTTTAATATAACAACAAATTTTCGTTGTTAATGGCATTAAAAATATAATATTTGGCAACGAAAAATTAACCTAATAACAACGGAGAGGATATTGTTGATAATACTAAAATAAAAGGCAACATTTTTTATCGTTGCAAATCATATCAACTTTCGTTGCACATAAAAAAACGATAACATATAATGTCGTTGCTAATCGACGACTTTTGTTGCTATTGAAAAATAATCAGCAACAAACATTTTCGTTGCTGATTCTGCATAATGTCGTTGCCAAATAATATAATTAGCAAAGAAAATTGTTGCTAAAAAGTTTACATTCCGCAACGAAAGTAGGCTTAGGCAAAAAATTTCATAATTTACTGCAACGAAAAATGTCGTTGCAAAATGGTGACAATTGCAACGAAAATTCATGGTCGTTGCCAAAAAAAAGAGTTCATTTCGTTGCCAATTAGCAGGCTTTTGCAACGAAATGGGGTTTTTAGCAACGAAATTTTAATTGATACTGCAACAATACATTTTGTTGCTAAAGGATCGATGTCAGACTGAAAGCCAAATTTCGTTGCAAAATGTATTACTTTTGGCAGCGAAAAAAAACGTTCGTTCTTGAACAATTAGAAACGCCATTCATTCAAACGAAAGCCTTAACGATAGTAAAGTCGTTGCCAAAACCCTTTTGCAACGAAATTTGGTACCTTTAGCAACGAAAATCGGTTGTTGCTGAAGCCTCATTTTTTTATAGTGAGAATTAATGATCATTAGAAATTATATTTTATATTTTTATAATAATTAATTTTATTGAAGAAATGTTTTTATTATTTTTCAAAGAAAATATGATATTATATTATTTAAATAATATAAGGAATGGTTATTGTAGTTATTATAATTATTATTTATTTATATGAATTTTGGTTCGAATTATTAAGTTAAATATTTTAACTTAATTAATAAAGCTGTTTATGCAAGGTAAATCAGATATGGAATCCAAATCCTAATTTTGGTTTTGGAACAAGGAATGGTAATAATAATATAATATTAATTATATTTTGATTTTTCGATCTTTATAAATATGTCTTTGTATATGTGAATCGATGATGGTTGGTCAATTATGGTGTATATTGACCAAACCCTAGCAGTAATTTGTTTAACCATGTTTTTCAATTTAAATGGAAAATTTAAGACTGTTATATATCTGTGTTATATGATTTATGTATGTGTTACTTAAAGATATGCTAATTAGGAAACCCTAATTTTAAATTTAAAACCCTAAGTTATATTTGAATTTCTGATAATTATAAACCCTGCTTTAAAATCTAAACTAGAGTTTGTGATCAGTCAAAGATTGTGTTACTGTGATTAATGTCAGGTATGATAGATTTTATATTGCTAATTAAAGTAAACCTAATTAATGATTTAAGACCGTAATGATTAAAACCCTATTTATTGTCGCGAAACCCTAATTGTGAAATCAAAACCCTAACTGATATTTAGGAACCCTAATTGCTAATTTAAGATGTTTAATACTCATTAGCGGACTTTAAACCCTAATGATCATGATTAATGTGATTAGAAACCCTAATTACAAATTTTTAACCCAAAATTTGAAATTATTAGTCCTAATTAGTATATTGTTAACCCTAATTATCAAATGGGTGATCTAATTGATAAATCAGTGATCTTAATTATAATTAACGTTATTAAACCCTAATGTTCCTGTATAATGTAATTAGAAAACTAATTTAATTAAGAAAACCCTAATTACAAATTTTAGAAAACTAAAATTTTTATTTTTTTTTATTTTGTGCAAACTCTAATTGCTAAATCCTACAAATGCTATGTAATAAACCTTAGGGTTAAACCCTAAGGGTTTTCCAAGTTCCATTTTGCCATTAAATTGGAAAGACAAATGACCATTTTGCCCCTTTGCATTATTAAAGCTACAAACTTAGGTTTTGACTCTAGGTGAAGTGGGTGAACAAACCAACAACTCCACATGCTCAATAATGCCAACAATCAGCCATTTATGCAACCAAATACATTGTATATGTGAAGTATATATAGATTGGAGAGAGAAATAATTCATTTGTTCACTAACATTTTTCACAACACTCAAACTAAACTCTCTCAAGCTCTCACCTCCGAAATTCTAAGACATATCAGTCCCAAATACCAGCCCCACGAAATCCATAACCAAATCAGAAGCACAGAATCAAAGATTGTTCATAAGAAGGTATAAACCCTAGCCATGAAATCTGCCCAAAATTATGTTGTTAGATGTTAGATTTTTTTTTGTTAAACATGTTATATAAGGTGTCTAATGATGATCTGGGTTGCTAGATGTTAGATCCAACGCAATGTGTCTATTTTAAATTGTGGAATAGGAGGTCATCAGGCGAAAAATTGTCCAAGGAAAAGGTGTAATAAATAGGTAGTATAGGTTCTATTGTGTAGGTATGTTTAATATAATATGTGCTTAGTATGTCTGTGTAAGGTTATGTTCTCAACTTTTGTAATGATCAAGTTTGTAAATCCTGACTTTTGTAATCACAAAGGGATAGCAATATGTGCTATGTTATGTAAATTACTACGACTTAATGAAAATGAACTTATGTTTGAGTAATGAATCAAGTTTAATATATTAAACTTATATGATAAGGTTTAGAATGTAAGTTAAATTATGTTTTATTTAATCAGATAATGCCGCCAAGACGTCAAACTAGAAATCAAAGAGCAGAAGAATCTGTCAATAACGTTGGGGGACAACAACCAGATCCAATGCAACAATTTGAAAATATGGTAGCTCAGGCAATGCAACAAGGAATTCCGGTCGCAGGGAACCAGCCAGACAACCGCTTGGAAAACTTCAAGGACTTCAAGGTTGCAGGACCGCCCGAATTTAGAGGTACAATTGACCCTATAGAAGCCCAAACATGGGTTAAAGAAATCAAAAAGGCGTTCGTTATAGCTAGGGTAGCTGAGGGGCAAAAGACCGCTTTTGCCACCTACATGATGAAGGGTGAGGCAAATTCTTGGTGGGAAGCGAATCAGGCAAGGGTAGGAGCAGGTATAGTTGTTTGCGAAGGATTTAAAACTTTATTTTTCGAAAACTATTTTTCATCTAGTATGCAGGCTAGGATGGAGGTAAAATTTCTGAAATTGAAGCAAGAAAATATGACAGTGTCAGAATACGCCGCTAAGTTTAATGAGTTGGCTAAGTTTGCCCCGCATCAAGTTGATACGGAGGCTAGAAAAGCTAGAAGGTTTGAGTTGGGATTAAAACCCTGGCTCTACAACAAGGTGGCAGTGTTGCAAATCCCTACATTTGCAGCACTCATGGAGAAAGCTATTATTGTTGAGGAGGGGAGTGAGGCCATGAGCCTCTACAACAAAGAAAGAAGGAACAAGGGTAAGGTTGAGGGAGCTGGGAAGGTGGAAACAAACAGTGGAAATAGGAGTGAAAAGAGGAAGGGAAACAACTTTGGGGGTATGCAAGCAGGATGGTACAAAGAAGAAAGAATTTGGTCTGATGTGGGAACTGTGGAAAGAACCATTTGGGGAATGTCTCAGAAAGGTAAATTTGTATGTTTTAAGTGTGGGCAAGAGGGCCATATCTCTTCCAAAGCGCCCCAACCCTAGAACTATTAATGGGTGTTTTTTCATGCGGATCAAAGGAGCATAAGGTGAAGGCCCTGTCCAAAAAAAAGAGGGCGGAGGCGTAAAACGTGAACATGGGGAAAAAAAGCGGAACTTTGGCGATCATGGGACCAACATCATCTAAAGGCCAAACAAAATCTACTACAAGGGTCTTCAACATGACAGTTCAGGATACGGCGGCAGCTGGCAATAGAACTCCAGGTATTATTCGTATAACTTTTATTTTCTTCTATATGATTTTCCTTTATATAATAAATTATTTTATAAAGAAATTTTGAAGGAGGAATTTGAGTTCTTTAAAAATTAAATTTCCGTTTAATCAGAAAGACAAGCTTTATGTAAAAAGTTAAAGATCAGTTCGATCAATTATGATCGAGATCTACTTGAAATGACTGTTTATGTTATGTACTCTTATATGTATAAGTTTTAAAACGGTGATTCCGGGGGACGGAATCTTTATAAGGGAGGGTGAATGTAATAAACCGATATTTTCTATATAAATAAAACAGAAATTTTGCGAATAATTTTTTTTTTATTTTAAGGATGAGGATTTGTACAAGATAATGTGTATATATATTTATGTGGTAAATAAAAATAGATTTATTACATGAATATTTACAAATAATTTTATTTCGTAATTAATGATCATTATAAATTATATTTTATATTTTTATAATAATTAATTTTATTGAAGAAATATTTTTATTATTTTTCAAAGGAAATATGATATTATATTATTTAAATAATATAAGGAATGGTTATTGTAGTTATTATAATTATTATTTATTTATATGAAATTTGGCTCGGATTATTAAGTTAAATATTTTAACTTAATTAATAAAGTTATTTTATGCAAGGTAAATCAGATATGGAATCCAAACCCTAATTTTGGTTTTGGAACAAGGAATGGTAATAATAATATAATATTAATTATATTTTGATTTTTCATCTTTATAAATATGTAATTGTATATATGAATCTGGATGATGGTTGGTCGATTATGGTGTATATTGACCAAACCCTAGCGATAATTTGTTTAACCTACATTTTCAATTTAAATGGGAAATTTAAGACTGTTATATATCTGTGTTATATGATTTATGTATGTGTTACTTAAAGATATGCTAATTAGGAAACCCTAATTTTAAATTTAAAACCCTAAGTTATATTTGAATTTTTGATAATTATAAACCCTACTTTGAAATCTAAACTGAAGTTTGTGATCAGTCAAAGATTATGTTACTGTGATTAATGTCAGGTATGATAGATTTTATATTGTTAATTAAAGTAAACCTAATTAATGATTTAAGACCGTAATGATTAAAACCCTATTTATTGTCGCGAAACCCTAATTGCGAAATCAAAACCCTAACTGATATTTAGGAACCCTAATTGCTAATTTAAGATGTTTAATACTCATTAGCGGACTTTAAACCCTAATAATCATGATTAATGTGATTAGAAACCCTAATTACACATTTTAACCCAAATTATTAAATTGTTAGTCCTAATTAGTATATTGTTAACCCTAATTATCAAATGGGTGCTCTAATTGATAAATCAGTGATCTTAATTATAATTAACGTTATTAAACCCTAATGTTCCTGTATAATGTAATTAGAAAACTAATTTAATTAAGAAAGCCCTAATTACAAATTTTAGAAAACTAATTTTTTTTTTATTTTGTGCAAACCCTAATTGCTAAATCCTACAAATGCTATATACTAAATCTTAGGGTTAAACCCTAAGGGTCAAACCCTAAGGGTTTGCCAAGTTCCATTTTTGCCATTAAATTGGAAAGACAAATGACCATTTTGCCCCTTTGCATTATTAAAGCTACAAACTTAGGTTTTGACTCTAGGTGAAGTGGGTGAACAAACCAACAACTCCACATGCTCAATAATGCCAGCAATCAGCCATTTATGCAAGCAAATACATTGTATATGTGAAGTATATATAGATTAGAGAGAGAAATAATTCATTTGTTCACTAACATTTTCACAACACTCAAACTAAACTCTCTCAAGCTCTCAGCTCCGAAATTCTAAGACATATCAGTCCCAAATACCAGCCCCACGAAATCCATAACCAAATCAGAAGCACAGAGTCAAAGATTGTTCATAAGAAGGTATAAACCCTAGCCATGAAATCTGCCCAAAATTCTGTTGTTAGATGTTAGATTTTTTTTTGTTAAACATGTTATATAAGGTGTCTAATGATGATCTAGGTTGCTAGATGTTAGATCCATAACATCTAGAGGCTCGGATTTGAAGATTTGTAAAATCTGGAAAAAATGAGAAATATGGTCTGACAACCAAATGTCAGGTCCCATAGATCTCGTCATGTTATGTGTTTTTGTGTTTTTAAGCTTTGATCTGGTAGTATGCTATGAGATCTTTGATGTGAAACTAGAATCAAAGTCAGATCGTATGCCAGTAGAAAGTTATTAGTGGTCAAACCACGTTGACCGACATTGACCACACGTTTCTAGGTAACCCAGAACGTGCCCAGAAAGTCTGACAGCTTGTTCATGCATTTAGATCTTGCTTCTGTTTACGTGTTAGACCTTGTTATTGTTGTAATATTGTTTTCTGACGCTTAGTCTACGTGAACATGCCTCTAGAATCATTATATCCTTCTCTGAATCAAAGAAATCTGTGGTCAAAGTGGTGAGGACGAAACTGCCGGATGAAGTTTCTAGGTAACCTAGAAACCTTGATAAGCAGTTTCGGACCACTACTTTGACCGGGCCATATCTGCTTTATGTGATGTTGTTAAAATATTTTTATGTAATGAATTTGTAGACTCACATGTGGTCTACATAATGAAGGCTTAATATCACTAAAACATCAACAGAAATGCAAGTTGTGGAAGCCCAAAATAGACAGGTCGAACTGTTCTTCATTTTTGGGTAGGAGTGATCATTCGGTTATAACCGAACCGAATAAGCTATTCGGTTATAACCGAAAACCGAATTAGTGGTACTTTTATTATTCGAAATTATAACCGAAATTTAAAAATAACCGAATTACCGAATACCGAATTAATCAATTGTAATTTGAAGTATTAAAGGTAAAACTCAAAATATCTCGTAATTGTTAACTTACAAAGAATCTGTTTAACAAATTAATCGCAACTGTTTAACAAATTACAATTGAGAAAAGGTGTGAAGAGATCTGTGAAGACCAGATTGCATCAAATACATACATTTGTGCCTGCAAATATACTTCTCAAATCTAAAGTACGAATATATTCAATATTTTTTACAACCAAACACACTTGTAAACTACAAGGTCAACACTCTACACTGATTAAAACAATTATTCTTGCGACATCTTGTTGCTTTCGGGACCTCGGGTTGTAAGGTACACTGCTTACATTCATCATACATGCTTTTATCTTTGAACTAAGAAATCATGAACTAAATAAATATACAATTGAAACCCGATTGGAACCGATGAAAGAAAGAGGAGAATGCCTTCTTGATTTCCTAAATTAAAGAAAAGTAGTATACTTCTAATTGAAATCCAAAGAACTCGACCCATCTACAAAGAGTGGGGTATGAAGTTGAGCGTTGATAAGCTGTATTAGCGGGGCCAAATGTAGTCCGTCTCTACAATGGGAATCGAAGTTCGTGTTTCTTCTTCTTAATCTGATATGGGTACTTTTGGTATATTGAAATCTTTGGTCATCACGATTGCTAAGCAGTTGAGCCGGAGTCACCGAATCGCAAAGCAAAGAAAAGGTGTGAAGAGATCTGTGAAGAGATCCGAGCGAGAGAAACAAGAAGAAGTCGAGGTGAGTAGTATCTCGATGTATTTGTGAATGACGAACGCTGCACCGACCGCATTTACTTTACGGCTACGACGGCTAGGCAAAAAATGAACTCGGATCCGATCTGAATAAGTGAAGTGCTTTCGACTCGGCGACTACTGACTAGCGATCTCTACTCTCTACACGTATAGTCTACATATTATATTAGTCTTATTAGATAATAGATACCACTATACCAATATACCACGGCAGCAAGCCAGCAAGGCATCAAGTATAAAATTATTATTTTTTAAGTATTATATTTCGGTTATTGAATTGTATCCAAGAATAACTTTTTTTGAGAACCTGAATCAAACCGAATATTGAATAATAATTCGGATATAACCAAATTCTAAAAAAAAATGAAAAACCAAAATAATTGATGGTTAAAAAATTTAGTTGATGAGTTCGGTTTTATCCGCTTTTTTTCACTCACTCTATTTACAGGTAACTAGAAAATGAAGAACAGTTCTGACATCTACTTTGACGGTTTAGATCTTTCAATTAGTGCATGTTTTAATCTTGTTTGTTGTTGGATCTTGTAGTCTTACATTAGCACTACACGATCTGACAAACAACATGTCCAAACACATTACATGTACTCATTATTAATGGTCAAAGTAGTTATCTCGGTTAGCTTATGAATGTTCTCAAGGCTCAAGAACACCATAGAACTACAATGTCTGTCGCTAAAGGCCTATAATGACGAGTTTTATTAATTTTAATTAATTAAATTTTCAAAAATCATTTAAAAATAGAAATTAAATTTCAAAATTACAAAATAATTTTAAAAATATTTTAAATTATAAAATTTAACTTTTAATAATTTAAAATATTTTCATAAATATTAGTTTTATTTAAATATTATTGGTAATTAATTTATTTATTAAATGCATTAAATAAATTAATTAAAAATGATTTTTTATATTAAAAATTATTTTAAATGATAATAAGTTATTTAAAAATATTTTAAGTTATAAAATATAACTTTTAATATTTTAAAGTAAATTTCATTAATTATTTAACATTAATGATATTAGATTTATTTAACAATTAAATTAAATTAATTAATTAAAATGATTTTAATATTTTAAAAATCATTTTAAATGAAAATAAATAGTTTAAAATATTTTAAGTTATAAAATATAACTTTTAATATTTAAAGGTAAATTTCATTAATTAATTATTATTAATGATATTAAAGTTATTTAATAATTATATTAAATAAATTAGTTTAAAAATGATTTTAATAATAATAATCATTTTAAATGAAAATAAAGTGTTTAAAGATATTTTAAGTTATAAAATATAACTTTTAATATTTAAAGGATAATTTCATTAATAATTTAATATTAATGATTATTAATTTATTATTAATGATATTAAATTTATTTAATAATCATATTAAATAAATAGTTTAAAAATGGTTTTATTAATCATTTAAAAGGATATAAATAAATTAAAAATATTATTAAGTTATACTTAAATGACTTTTAATATTTTGATAAATAATACATTAATACTTTAATATTAATGGTAATTATTTAAAATGATTTTTATTGTTTTAAAAATCATTTAAGGGTAATAATAATACTTAAAAATATTCTAAGTTATTATACATAACTTTAATATTTTGACAATGGTTTCATTAATAGTTTAGTATTAATTAAATGTTAATGATAATGAAATTACTTAATATTTAATAATGATTACGATATTTCAAAAATTATGATAAATTAGAATAAAGGTTTAAAAATTATTATAAGTCATTTAAAATAATATGGTGATACTAAGTTACTGGGTTAGAGTCTTAGACTCAATAATTATCCAAATAAAGTTGTCAATACAAGCATATATTTGAAATTGATCGGACTTAGATAGGTTGACTTGATAACTATTTATTTGTGATTCAATGGTTGTTAAATTTACTTGACAATGTGATTAGGTTATGTGCTGACTGCAAATAACAGTACAATATGACATGATATATTATTATAATCGAACGAATCATCTATTTAATGATAGGGCTTGATATAAAAGATAAATCTAAGTTGTGTAAGCAGCAGACAAGGCAAGTATCTAAACCTTTGCATTTACTTTATGCAATGGACATGCGTAAGATAATATCTAAACTATTCTTTTCAATTGTTCAAATATTTAAACCTTTGTATATACTTATGCAATGATTCTGTATAAGTAAATTATTAAATTATAATCTATTGTACAAGTTCCTTAATTCTGTTATTGTAGATCAAGAAATATATTCTGTTCGTTAATTTTTAAACATGGTTATACAAGTGTCCTCACTTAGGAAATCATTATATTTTATCACATGTTGATACATACTTATCGGTGTCCAGTATGTATAAGTTGAATTAAAAGCCGTCTAAGCTATTTGATCTGGCTAGACACTAACTTAAAATTGTTGTTGAACAAGATAAGAACTTTATTGTTATCCAACTGAATTGTTTTGGTTTGGATTCAAGACTGGTATGAACATCCCGAATATGGGAAACTTTTATGCGCCTAAGGTGGAAATGCTGGACGAAAATATCATCCTATAATGTAGTGTTGATCAATACAGGGCATAACTGGCTGATCACCCCCCGTGCCCGTAAGTAATGACGATTTACAGATGAAGTTCTGTTTAACCTTTTCGAAAATAGAAAACAATGTTCATAGTCTGTCAAATGATCATCATTTATAGTTTATACGTAGTTTCAAAAATTTGAAATCGAAATGATAGTTTGTTTATTATTGATTCAGCTTACTTCATAACTATTGATTCGTTGTAGAAGTATCGTTCAAAGAAAACATTTAATTCATTCAGCTAAATGTTATTGTTAATATTACTTGCTGGACACTCAAATGCTCATCCTTGCTTAATTTAAATGTTTTCGGACTAAGTATGAACAACAACGAAGACTCGCCAAGAACAAAGGGAAAGGAAGGTCATTTGAATGAAAGATAATGTTATCTTTTGTAATAAATAGACTTTATTAGGATAATGATGATATATATTAATTATCATGTAATGTAACGAATGTTTGAAGGTTTCGTACTTGGGATTGAAAACTCTGATAATATGTACATTAAATTTGATAATCTATATTATTGTTATTATTATTAGTATTATTTCGCTCATAGAAATGGTATCGTGAAGCACTGAGTTCGGGTTTCAAGTACCTAAATTTGGGGGCGTCACAGTATGAGTTTTAAGAACTCGCACCTAATCCTAATAAAATCTTACTAATCTTAATAGTCTCTAACTATCAAATATACACATGAGAAAAAAAATCACCTTTTCACCACATATACATTGATAGCGCGACACCAATATTCCAATGATTATCACTGTGATAAACTGATTGCAATCATAAAACCCTCGCCCATACAAAGGTTTGTACAACTCAGCCGTCACATGAGTCCTCAATTGAAATCTCACCTAACTCTATCTTGCTCATAACTTTCTCTTTACTCGATACGAATTTCTGTATCTCATCATTTATAACTCCTCGTGAGTTTGCCTCATACTATTTCATAGTACATTCTCTTATAGCGTCAAGCTATAACTATTCATTCATTATAGATCATCTATCATTTTACAACTTAACCAGATCACGCCGTGATATTATTCTACAATCATCTTCTTTATGATTCCTTTCTTATAATATGATCGTTTTGGTTTTATGATCCTCATTACTTCCTCTTTAGTTATGTTGTCTTATGATTATTCAACTCAATTTTAACTCTTCAGGTTCTTCTTTGAACCCACACATATTATCCTAACTTGTTTCATAAGAATTCTCTAAATTTATCATCAATTAAACTCTATTTGAGTTCCTTATTATTACTTTAATCACCTTCAACTTGTAGACATCGTCTATTTAATAACACTTAACATCTTACTACTAGAGTCAAGTAACTCTATATTCATGTCTTTTATAAGTCTTCAAGATTTTTCTTTGAACCTTCTCATATATATTTTAATCCTTTCTCTATACATTCCTTAAATTTATTTCTTATTGATCAAACTCTATATGAGTTTATTCTTTATCATCTTCACCTTTATTCTCTAAGGTTATAGCCTAGGGTACTCTTACCTAAGGTTTATAACCTTCAACTTTGATACCAACTGTAACGACCCCAAAATTCATGACTTTGGTCATTAATAATACGTCTAACTTCTGATTTTACATCATTATTCGATATTTAACTTAATAAAATGCGGAATAATTAAAAACTTTTATGTCTTCTTTCTTTGTTTATTTCCCTGAATTAAAACATTTATCATCTACACATCTCTGAATCAAATTATTTTATAATTCGCTTCATCAAAGTTATTATATAAAATCTTACATTTCAATTTGATAACCTTTACAAATCAGATAACTCAAACTTTACAGTTTATTATTACATAATTATTGTGATTTATCAAGTACATTTTTCAATACCTTTATCTTTACCTACCTTTGAACCATACTTAGTTGATTACTCACTTTATCAGAGTTAATAGATAAAACTTACATCAAGGTTCAATACTGATGAGTAGGTTTTATACCTATGAATCCGATATTATTAAACTTAATTATTGCTATTTTTAAGTGTTTTTAGTATCTTTTTATGTGTTTTGTGTTTATTTCTTGTAGGTAGGATCTGGAGGGACAAATTGGTCATTTGGGAGAAAAAAAGGATCAAAAATCATTAAAATTAAAGCTGAGTGGCATTTTTGTAAATACGTGGTCCTGGTCAAGCGCCTAGGAGCTTGGATTTGAGCGCTTAGGCGCTCATTCATGATCAAAGTTGGATTTTTCTACTGTTGAGTTGTTTTTAAAGCCAATTAGGAATCTTGAGGAGGGTTTTGGACTAATACAAATAGGAGAAAACTTCAGAAAAGACGTATAAAGGAATTATCAAGACAATTGTATAGAGAACAACGAAGAAAAAAACGAAGGAGGATTGCAAGGGCTGAAGATCAAAGAGAGAGAATTGTAGAAAATTCAGAGGTTCTTCTTTTCTTCTCTAGTTTTATCTTTTGTAATTACCTGAGATGTTTGGATAATTAATCTGGATGATGTTTTTCTTTATTATTATCATGAACTAAACTTTAATTAAGTTTGCAACGGAACTTGGTATGTAATTTAAATTGAACCTTCCCATTAAATAAAAGTTAGTTTTTATTGAATTGTTTATTATATCTTTTGCTTAATGATTAATTGTTTGGCTAACAATTACTGTGATAATCTATATAAAATTGGAAGATGGTGTATAGATTGAGATCTGGATATGATAACATCTGTTCATATAATCTGAATAGGGTTAATATGATTAACATGTAGGATAGGAATATACTTGTGTGTTTTTTGTATCCATTGAAAGAATTTGTGCATAAAACCCTAATTAACTTGATTCACATAGTAATATAATGAATTAATTAACTAGGGTGTTCCTTGTAATTCTGTGTCTTAAGGATCGGATTTAGGAGGATTTTTTTCACGTGTTCTTTGGAAAAAGTGTGTGAATTTTATAAAGCATTCTTGGATAATGATTCATATTAATTAATTGATTTAAATGGGAAGTAAATTAATTTAAATGAAATACTAAGGGAAGTTGTAATCTTAACCTGTTAAATCTGCATTAATCTTGTGAACATTGATCTTAGTTATTAATTTTGTTAATTTAGATTTTCATATCACAACCAATATTGCGTAGTTTAAAATAAGATTAATTGAATTAAAAAATTTAATTGATAAAGGTTAATCTATTTCCTCGTGGGAATGATATCCTTGCTTGTTTAATATTACAATTGAACGCGTATACTTGTGTGTTAAAGTGCTATTAAGAAATTAGGCAACAAGTTTTTGGCGCCGTTGCTGGGGATTTATTTTAATATTTTGTCATTATTAATTTTAATCAAATTAATCTTAATCTAAACATTTTTTTATTATTTTATTTCTCTTGCTAGTTTAATTCCTTTTCAGGCACCATGGACAACTATGACTATCAATGGCCTTATACTAGAATTACTCAGCCAAGAGCGGCAGGGATTTATGGACTCGATGAATTGTCAGCACAATTTGAAACACTTTCGAGGACGATTGACGCTGTAGAATCACAACATATTCAAAGTATAGCGGTGATATGTGATTATTGTGCTGGAAACCATCTGATTCATCAATGCGCCATCAATTTCAAGTTGGTACAGTATGGCGGTAACTTCAGTGACTATCCCGACGAGTATTATTATAGTTCGGGGAATCATCTGAATTTTTCATGGAGCCATAATAATCAAGTCCAAATGTTTGCTCCAAGCCAATCATACACTCTAGACTTTAAGGATCAAGTTCCTAATTATGAAGAAGAAAGGATGTCAAACTTGGAGGGACTTCTTTCTAAGTTCATGGTTTTGATTGAGGAGCAAACGAATAGTCAGGAGATGTCGATTCAAAATCTTGAGAACTAGGTGGGAAAACTTTTCAACGCCATCATCAATCGCCCTCTAGGAGAAGTGTCAAGAAACATGGTTCCCGAGACTGATGGATTGCCCATGCTAAATCTGGAACCGAATGTGCCAAAAGAAAAGGATGTGGAAAAGGAGGAGACAAGTAAGGAGCAGGAAAAGAAGGTCGACAAAGATCCATCCTTGAGTTCCGACATAGATGCAAAAGTTATACCTATTTTACTAAAACAGGTCAAAATAGTCACACCTGACACACAATGGGCGCGACCTTGCCCATTTCCTTCACATTTGCAGCACACCTGCTCTCTCTAGCATCTCCCAGATGTACGCTCGCGCTCATGGGCAACGCGCCCGTGCTCGGCTTCGCTCAGATTCCAGATTTTGCAATGTTTTTTATGCACATACTTCAAATTTTCATAACTTCTTCATTTTAAGTCAGAATTAGTTGGTTTTTGACTCTTTGAACTCGTTAAACTCTGAACTACTCATCTACAGAATAATTATAACACTTCAAAAACATTAAATATTCATTTTAAGGGTTCCAATTCAGTGTTCATGCTATATTTTTATGTTTTAAATATATTTAGCGAATTCATTCACTATGAATTCGTTTCTTGACCAAAAAGATTCATTCCACTTACAAATTCGTTTCTCGATGTATTAACACAAACCATTGTCAATTTACAGATTATCACAAGATTTAACCATTAATTTTGACTCTAAAACAATCCATATTGTACATATTTAACCACAAACTTAATTTCTTCTTCTAAAACAAGTTTTCATGGATTTGATGCTCCACAAATCGTTTACAGGTGATATTTAACATATTACAATCATCTATTAACACATATAACCTATTCCCTAACAAATTGTTCATCAAAACCATTTATAGAGAAGAATTTAGAGAAATACATAAACTAAAAAAATTAAGAAATTAGATTATTACCTTTACTCCTTCTTAGCTTATTTATATGATTAAAATATTTTTGGACAATCTCCTTCTTCCTCTTGATTCTTCTCTTTGAATTCACTGAGTTCCTCTCTCTGAATTTTTACTTTCTCTAGACTCTCTTCTCTGCTGTTGCCACTAAATGAATGAAATAAATTGATAAAATAATAATACGTGATTTTAACTTGGTTATCAGTTATCATAACACCTCGTTTGGCTAGAACTAACTTAAGACCTTTTTAATTTATTTCAATCTCTTCCTTATAATATAGTATATCTACTTTTTTTTCTAAGTGTCACTCTTTAACTATGTTGCTAAATTATTTAGCTAATCGCATCGAATAATTATACAATTATAATTTGTATAATTATTACACTTATACATTATGAAATTATATTCGTAAACACCTCCATTAAAATAATAAATATTTTCATTAAAATAGTTAATATTTATTCCATAATTATTTTAATTAACTCAAATGAATTATAAAATTATTATATATAATCATTTCATTCCTTTTTCTCGTATAAATTGTGTCAGTACAACTTATTTAATCCATACATCTAATCACCACTTAAATATTAATTCAATTTATTAATCTCTAACCAATAATTATTTATAGGTATATTGGTTTTTCTTCTCTTACTATCCATTTATATTTTATTAACATCATTCAAGATACTAAACATTTTCATATATTACCATGACATGTAATATATATTAAGAATACCAAATTTAATTAGAAAAATTCATATATTAACTCACTATTTTAATTAAGTGAATTAACTCTTTTATCCACTTTACTACAACACCACTACCAAGTAAGGTTTTAATATTCAAACAATATTATTTCATAATATAGTTTCAACTTAATTTAAATTACCCAATATTTATAGGGTTAATTTCTCTTGCCACCAAATTCCTTATCGTGACTAATTTCTTTTATTTCCTTTAATAGTTTAATCAACTATTAAATCTCATAAAAATTTAATTTCTTCACACCAAAATATATAATTCAAAATATATACATCTCATCATAAGAATTTTAATTATTAAATTCTTATTTTAATAACTTATAAAAATTCGGGTTGTCACAGTTACCATATGTCTGCTTATCGATTACTCACAGTAAACATCAAGGATTTTTTATTTACACTTTTTTTGCTGATGTACTATATCAGACCTTTTTTGGTGGTAAAATTGGTGGATTATTGCATGTTTTCCTGTTGTATCCTTTTTCTTGGCATCTGTTGCATTTGTTTTGAATTCTGTTTTCAAATTCATGCTTGTACCTCCCTATCTTTGGTCTTCCCGTTGGTCTTCGTGTATTTAGTGGTTTTACACATATTTTTCTTATTTCATCTGGCTCATCCCAATTCTCTTTGTCATCTAATTGTAGGATGGAAGTTGAATACGTATCTACTAAAGTTGTTTTGAGTAGTTTTTTGAGCAAAATTCATAACATCTCATATTTCTTTTGCTGATAACAGCAGCAGCGTGTGGACAAGGCATCTCATGGTACTGAAATTTATGGCATGTGCATTTCTTTTGTTCCATTTCCACAATAAACTGTTTGGTGACATCGTAAACAGTGAAAATCACTAGGTTTGATGTCTCAACTTACAACACAATTTAAGAGTGTATTTAGTATGTATAATTATTTAGTTTATGTAATTCGAAATAATGGAAGACATATGTATTGTTGGTAACTTTTTCAGCATATATATGTAACCAATAATGACTAATGCGGTTTCCATAAAATGCAAATGCAACTTTTGGTATACATGCATGTAACAATTTGAAAGTTGTATTATTGACCTTAAGTTTCTTTGATTCAATGATATTAGATTGCAGTCTTCTCTCAGCTGTTGTGGAAAAGGTAGTGATTATTGATATATCTGCTTGTTTGTTTGTGAAATACCATCTTTAAACCATACAACGTAGGCATTCAATCATTGTCGCAACTAGAAGTTCCCTGATTCCCTTGATTGCATTGTTGATAGATTTGACTGTGTTTGAAGTCATTGTTGAGTATATGCTTACAGTCTCATGGAGCCTTGTGCACTTATCTAACTTAACCTCTTCCTCCAAATATGTCCTTATTCGAGCATCAATTGCATCAAATTCAGCCATGTGTATGTTGAATTGTTCAATAGTGTAAGCTCTACAAGCCCTGTTGTATGCTTTTTTGAGTTCTTCTCCTTTCTTTCTGAATTTATTTTTTATATTTTTCAAAACATGATATGTGCATGAACCATGCATGGCATCGGGGAACACAAAGTTCAGTCCCTATACAATGGCTTCATGTCTATCTGAAACAATGCATTGGCCTTCCCTAACTCCACAAGAATTTCTCAAATTAACGAAAAACCATCTCCAAGATAATTCATTTTCACTATCAACCACTACAAAAGAAATCGGAATAATGTTTTTGTTTGCATCATGGGTGCTTGCTATGAGGAGAGTCCCCCCGTAGGTTGATTGTATGAATGTGCCATCAATTACAATGATTGGGAAGCAATGATGCCATGCTTCAATGGATGCTCCCATGGCAAAGAAGAGATACTTGAAACGAGTATTTTTTTCCAACTCCAGGGCTTTGATGGAACCTGAAATGAGAATTCAGCTTTGTCAATGTAAATCTATGTAACAGATAATGTCCGAACTTGTAGTCGAGGATAACCATTTACATGGTTACTGGTATCCAATTAATTAGCATTTAATTTTTACCATATGGTGCAGATGGTGTCCAAAATGCCATTTAAGAGTAACTTTTTATGTAGATATTGATTACATGCAAATAACCATTTTTATATATTTTTATCAGTTTTAGGTTACCGACTAATTATAATAAATTTAGGAACAGTTTCCAAGTGTTACCTGAATTTGTTTTTTTCAACATGTGCAACCATGAAGGGATCAGAGAGTAGTCGTGTGGATTTCCTCTTACTTTTTCCAATGCTTTCTCCTTTGATATCCATGTTTTTTGGTAAGAGATGGACACATTATACTCTGTCATCATGTCTTCCACAATATATGTTGGTGTGTAAATTTTCTTCAAATTTGTTAATCTATGCATTATGCATTCACTAACCATCTCACTATTTGTTTGTCTGTGATCTCCCAACAGTATGTCGGATGAACAAGTGTGGAAATCATTGAATTCTCTCACCTTGAACATAGTTGTTTTTCAAAACTTTGATGCTCTTAATTTCCATTTTCAATTTTCATTCTCTATGCATACTAGCACAAAGTCGTTACCACTTATTCTTTCAACCTTGTGTTGTCAATTTTGCTTGATTGAATGTAGTCTTATTGCTTGTGCTAGGATTTTTTGTCTTTGTTAGTTTGATGTATTTTCACTTCAAATTCATTCAGATTTGATATGACCTCATCATATTATTCTTCAGTGTATGCTATGTCTTGTTGTCTGTCTTGTTCTTGATCAATAGCTTCGATGGCAAGCTGCTCAGCATATTGTGATCCAATTTGGTAATCTTGTGTTGCTAACAGTACAAGTTCAAAATTCCATTGTGTCAATCTCATTGGCGTTACAGCTTGCATCCTCTTTTCTTCTATATTTCTCAAGTTCTGTAAGATTGTAGTGCCTCCGTTGATGTATACATTATCTATAATTAGTGGAAACTTGTCATGTTCGTCTAATTTTCTACTGACTTCCATAGAGAATCTGAAGGTTACTTCATTTAACACACTGATCAGCAGAATGTTGCTTCTAATTAATCTGAAATTTGATTGACAATTCTGTTGTGTTGGTGTCTAGCCTAATTGCACTGCATACCAAGTTGTGCATTTCTGTGAATGAACAAGTTGATGGGACTAGTAGGACGATAACTTCAAAATTGTAGTATTGGTTACTGTCAGACCACGTTCCGTTGAAATAAAGTATAACTGAAATCATCTTCATTGTCTGACAACTAAAGCATTAAAAATAATTCAATATTGTGAATGGTGACCAAATATTCATTATACAGTAACCAAAATATATCTAATTAGTAACCATAAATCTGAAACACATTGTTTGTATTCAGTTTATAATCAAATTACTGACTATCTGGTCGTGGTGACCAATTAAAGACTGTACAATTAAACCAAGGTAACCGAACCCTTATATGAAGGTAGCCAAACTATGAATGTGTATTAACTTCGAGTTAGAACATGTATTGAACTTGGAAAGACCCATTCCAAAGTTTCAGTCTACAATTCTTGTTTATACCAATTTGGAATCCATCAATAAATAACTATTAATCCTTCTATTAGTTTTGTTTTTGGTTACTAATTGAAAATCAAAATCTTATTCTTAGTGTCCGATTCAAAGTTAAATTAAGAGATTTCAATATCCAGATTCAGATTACGGTTTACTTACCTTCGTAATTATGTTCTAGTTTCAGATTTCTAATATCTGTAGCATAATAACTTTTTTGAAATCCTTCGATCTTTTCGTGAATGCCGATTTTGGATCTCCTCTCTGCAAAGTTTGGCTAATCCGGTTTCTTCTTTGTTTGTGACTACTCCGTCTTCTTCTTTGCTTCTTCTTTGTTACTAATTTTGAATGATCTTCGGTTTGGGTTAATTAGACTTCTTTTTCCGATTCTAGATTTCACTTTTGCAAATTTTGACAACTTCGATTTCTTCTATGTTCGTGTTTTGCTTCTAGATTATGCTTCGTGGTTTCCGTCTTCTTCTTCTCTGTTCGTGTTTTGATTATGGATTCTGCTTCGTGGTATTCGGCTTCTTCTTTTTCTCGTGATTTTGCATCTTCAGATTTGGTTGGTAACTCCCGCATAGGACAAGAGAAGATTTCTCCTTGATTTTAGGGTTTCTTTATTTCTGTGAAATTGAATAATATGACGTGGTTATTGTGTTGCATTCTTTTTGTACTTATTTTGTGGATGCACTAATCTTTTAATTACTTTCTAATTGTTGTATAGTAGTGTAAAGAACCCTAAATTATTTTGCTCGTCACATAATAAATGTGACAAGTCCTTATTTTCTTATAGGACCCCTTAATTGTCCATTAATTATACTAGTAATTATACTCAATTTACTTTCACAATTCATTTTTGATAGTTACTGGTGGATCAAGATTATATACAATTTTTTCTCACGACCTTCATATGCTTTGTGTGAGAAAAAGTTGGAGTAGGAGTTCTTAGAAAGTATCCTACGGTGTAGAACTGCAGATACTTCCTAAATAAATGAATATTTTACAATTACACTAAATCATGAAGTGACTTATGTAGAAACATTGATCTACATATTCGATTTATACTTGACATCATATTAATTATTCGAAAATTGCTATCATTGATGGGATTCACATGTGAGAATATGGTGTATAATCTACCTTCACGGGTTCTTATATTGGTGGTCAAAATTTTGTTAATAAAATAGGAATTTCGATAGATAAGTTATCCTTACTCGAATTAAGTTTGTGAATGCTACACATGATCTGTTCATGCTAAATCTCTTGTATCAAGAACGACGGGAAGGAGAAAAATAATGTTCCAGTTAAGGAAAAAGAGGAAAACTATAAAAGGATCGTTAGAGCCCTACTAATCTTGTTGCAGATGTTGCGTGAAGGAACTCAATTTAATGTGATCTCTTTATTATAACGAAGACACTGATATTTTTATAATAGAGAGCACAGTGATCTGACATCACATTAAATTAAATTCCTTCACGCAACATCTGCACCAAGATTAGTAGGGCTCTAACGATCCTTTTATAGTTTTCCTCTTTTTCCTTAACTGGAACATTATTTTTCTCCTTGTTCCCGCTTTTTCCTTAACTGGAACATTATTTTTCTCCTTGTTCCCGTCGTCCTTGATGCAACCCCAAGAGGTTGATCTCCATGAGGAAGTGATCTTTCAATCCCCAATAGGTTTTGTATCACCATCTTGAAGATAAATATCAGTGTCTTATTTGAGATCACATAAAATTGAATTTCTTCCCACAACATCTGGACCAAGATTAGGAGGGCTCTAGCATTCTTTTTATGGTTTTCCTCAACTGAAACATTGTTCCCGTCGTCCTTAATGGATTTAGCGTGAACAAATCATGTACCCGCCTTAATTCGAGTAACGACAATATACCTATCGAAATTCCTTCTTTATCAACAAAGTTTTGACTACCAATATAAAAATCCATGAAGGGTAGATTATACACTGTAACAGGGGAGATACATGCAAATCCTATCCCCGAGCTATTTTTATATCCTCGATATGCTATTAAGTATAAATCGGATATATAAATCAACATTTTTACATGAGCCTCTTTATGCTTCAGTGTAATCATAAAATAAATAAAATATTTATCCATTTCTTTAGGAAGTATCGGCACCGTACCGCCATTTTCTCTCTCCATGGGCAAGTTGGAATTGATCTACATTCACAACCACTTTCTCTCCCCTGGTTCCTTATTTGGGTTGATACATTTTGCCTAAGGAGAGCAAACCTATGTGAAAAAGATGATTCTTCAAATCTTTTTTTCTTTTTCTATTTTGGTTTGTGCATCTTCAAATCTTCTATCTTCCTATTTTGGTTTGGGCTCCTTCAAATCTTCTTCTCTCTTCCTATTTTGGTTTAGGATTCTTCAAATCTTCTTCTCCTATTTTGGTTTGGGCTTATTCGCCTATTTTGGTTTGGACTTGTGTTTTAAATTATTTTGCTTGTCTCATAATAAATGTGACAAGTCCTTGTTTTGTTATATAACCCCTTAATTGTCCACTAATTATACTAGTAATTGTACTCAATTTACTTCGACAATTCACTCTCAATTCATTTTAAATAGTTACTGGTGGATCAAGATTATATACAATTTTTTCTCGACCTTCCAAGCACGACCTTCATATGCTTTGTGCAATAAAAAGTTGGAGTAATAGTTCTTAGAAAGTATCCTACAGTACATATACTTCCTAAATAAATGGATGAATATTTTACTATTACACGCATGTAGAGACTCATGTAAAAATATTGATCTACATATTCGATTTATACTTGATAACATATTGAGTATACGAAAAATCGCTATCGTTGATAGGATTCACATGTGAGAAACCTGTGATAGTGGTTCTTATATTGGTGGTATAAACTTTGTTAATAAAAGAGGAATTTTGAGAGATAATTTACCCTTGCTCGAACGTGTGAAGGCTACACATGATCATGTTAAATCTCTTACATCAAGGACGACAGGAACAAGGAGAAAAATAATGTTCCAATTAAGGAAAAAGAGGAAAACTATAAAAGGATTGTTAGAGCCTAACTAATCTTGGTGCAGATGTTGCGTGAATGAATTCGAATGTGATGTCAGATCAGTGTGCTCTCTATTATAACGAAAACACTAATATTGATCTTTAAATCCTGAAGAAGGAATCTAAGGGGGGGGTGTATTCAATTAGGATTTTTAAAGACTCTTAAAGACTTTAAAAGTTTGGGTGTATTCAATCGAGACATTTAAAGAGTTTATAAAAGTTTAGTGGTATTCAATTACAACTTTTTTAATGTCTTTAAAAGTTAGGTGGTATTGAATTAAGATTTTTACAAAGTCTATAAAAGTATTTTGGTATTCAAAAATTCATAGATTTTAAAGATTTCTATCAAATGGTAGAGTTTGACAGACTTTAGAAGAAGAATTATAACTATCAATCCATATCCAAAGTCTTGCCTCATCTCTAAAGATTTCTAAAGACTTCCAAATAAACACAAAGGTGGACAAAACTAGTTATTAATTGGACTTTATCTTTTATTGGGTCAAATTAATTATTTATTTTATATGGGCTAATAAATATTAATATGTGATGGATAAATAATTTGGTAAAAGTCAAATATAAAAATAATTAGATTTATTATAATAATAGAATTAGCAAGATATATTAATAAGTAAACAAATAAACCTAATCTGAATTGGTGAGGGAAAAAGTAGCCGTTCGAAAGCTTCCAATAGAAAGAGGAAAGAGATTTGTTCAACAAAGGTGAGATAAAATCATGAAACTCTCATATCAATTGTATAGATTATGTATGTATAATATATGAAAATAGAAAATATATGATGTGTAAGTGTTAATGTTAATATATGATTATGTATGTATAATATATGAAATTACTGTTAATTTTTGAAAATATATGAAAATATATGATTATGATTATGTATGTATAATATATGAAAATATATGATTATGTATGATTATGATTATGTATAATTATGATTATGTGTTACAGATTAATATATGATTATGTATGTATAAAATATGATTATGTATGTATAATTTCGTGAATTGAATTCGATATTAACAAGATAAATAATAAATTATGAGTATTTTGAGAAGATAGTTTTTCTTAATCTTTGTTCATTTGAATTTAATATAATTGTTTAATATCAAGTATATCACATTTTAATTAATTTATTTACCTGTAAGTCTTCTTAATGTTATTCAAAGAATCTTAATTGATGGAACATGAAATTCAATGATTTATGTGTTTATTATTAACCACTTTGTGTGAAATTATGTAGCCCTTATGTTTTAGCTCTAATCGGATGTTTAGACATGCATTCACTTTTACGTAAATTCTTCCCTTTTTATAGTTGTATTTTGTGAAGTTATTATACAAAATTTATAAACTAATGAATGTCAATGTAACATGTGACATTTTGGCCTACTTACTACATAATATATGATTATGTAGTACATATATGATTATATGATTATATGTAGTACCAAGTATGTATAATATATGATTATGATTATGTGTTTAGACTAATAAATTACTAAAGGAAATACTAAGATAAATGTGTATATATGACATATTAATTACAAATGGGAGATTCTCAACAAGGAAATAACAAAGGAAAAGGAAAAAATGTTGGAACTTATAATTCGTGGACATTAGAAGAGAGCAATGAGTTGCTACAACTCATGGTTGATCTTTGCAGATTGTGGATGGCGTGATAGTAATGGAATGCTAAGTAAGCAAACAGTTGAGAAAAGATACTTCATGCTCTTAATCAAAACTTGGTCGCTAAAGAACATACTCACAAAGATTCTAAGTCGATTTGAAATGGTTTAAGAATCGTTATGGCAATTTTGTGGAGCTTTTTCGTAATAGCTCTGGGTTTGGGTGGGATCCAATCAATAAAAAGTTCAACGCTAGGATGAAGTGTGGGAAGATTACTTCACCAGAAGCTTCTAGTATTTTTTAAAATAATTATCAATGACAACTCTATTTTATATGTTTATATTATTTACACTGTGATTAATGAAGTTCTTTTTTTGTTGGTAGTCCCACCCGAATCATAAATACTTAAAGAACGATACTTTTGCTGACTATGAAGATTTGAAAATTGCAATTGGAAATGGAACTGCTATATATAGCTCAATAAAAAATGAGCTTAATTTTTGTATTGTGTCTGTAGTTTCTAAAGTTTTATTGGTATCCGAGTATCCAAATGTATTATGAAATGAGTAGAATAATATGAACGCTTTCAACATATATAAAATCTCATGCCACAATAATATAATGAGATTTACTCTAGTTCATGAAAAAAGATAGAGATGTTGTACACATGGGCTAATTAACAATTAATATAAATTGCAAGATATATTAGAAGTATACAAAAGTCTATCACAGTCTTAATAAAAAATTTATAAAAGTCTGTTACTTATTTCATAGAGTCTATAAAAGTCATTTTAAAAGAGTCTTTAAAGTCTTTGAAAGTCATTAAAATCCCACAAATTCTACAAAAGTATGTCACTTAAAAAAAGTCTTTAAAAATCTTAATTGAATACACCCCTCCTAAGGTTAAAGATAGCTTGTAGGCATACAAAAACCTATTGGAGGAAATATCAAATATACAATCCACCAAAGATCCAGGTGATTTGATATTTTCCCCCATAAATTTTGTATTCCTACAAACTCATTATTGACCTTAGATGCTTTTTTTCAGGATTGAAAGATCACTCTCGTCTTGGAGATAACCCTCTTGGAGATCAATATCAGTGTCTTATCTGACATCACATCAAATCGAATTTCTTCCCACAACATCTAGACCAAGATTAGGAGGGCTCTAGCAATCCTTTTATGTTTTCCTCAACTGGAACATTGTTCCCGTCATCCTTGATGGATTTAGTGTAACGATAATTTATCTATCAAAATTCCTCCTTTATGAACAAAGTTTCGACTACCAGTATAAGAATATGTGAAGGGTATATTATACATTGTGACAGGTGAGACACCTGCAAATCCTATCCACAAGCTATTTTTATATACTCGATATGTTATTAAGCATAAATCAGATATATAAATCAATATGTACATGAGCCTTTGTGCTTCAGTGTAATAAAAAAATATTTGTCCATTCCTTTAGGGAATATCTGCACCGTAGCACCATTTTCTCTCTCCATGGGCAAGTTGGATGATCTAAATTTACAAGCACTTTCTCTACCCTCTGGTTCCTTATTTGGGTTGCTACATTTTAGCTAAGGAGAGCAAACACATGTGAAAAAAATGGCCATAGGCCATCCATCACCACTGAACCATATTTGAGCTCTTTCAAATATTTTTTTCTTTTTCTATTTTGGTTTGTGCATCTTCAAATTTCTCTCTTCTTATTTTGTTTTGGGCTGCTTCAAACCTTCTTCTCTCTTCTTATTTTGGTTTGGGCTTCTTCAAATTTTCTTTTCCTATTTTGGTTTGGGCTTATTACCTGTTTTGGTTTGGACTTGTGTTTTAAAGTGTTTTGCTCGTCTCAAGTCCTTGTTTTCTTATATGAACCCTTAATTATCCATTAATTATACTAGTAAACTTCCACAATTCATTTTAGATGGTTACTGGTGGATCAAGATTATATACAAATTTTTCTCGACCTTTCAAGCACGACCTTCATATGCTTTGTGCGAGAAAAAGTTAGGAGTTCTTAGAAAGTATACTACGGTGAAGATACTTCCTAAATAAACGAATAAATATTTTACTATTACACTAAAGCATGAAGAGACAAATGTAGAAACATTGATCTACATATCCGATTTATACTCGATAGTATATTGAGTATACGAAAATCGCTATCATTGATAGGATTAAATGTGAGAAACGTGTTACGGTGTATAATCTACCCTTCACGGGTTCTTATATTAGTGCATGGTCGAAACTTTGTTAATAAAAGAGGAATTTCGAGAGATAAGTCCTTACTCGAATTAATCCTCCAAGAAGAAAGTGATCTTTCAATCCCGATGAACACATCTAAGGTCAAAGATGAGCTTGTAAGAATACAAAACCTAAACCTATGGGAGGAAATATTAAATATACTATCCACCAAAGATCTTGATGATTTGATATTTTTCCCCATAGGTTTTGTATTCCTACAAACTCACCATTGACCTTAGATGTTTTTTTTCGGGATTGAAAGATCAATCTCATCTTGGAGATCACCCTCTTGGAGATCAATATCAATGTCTTATCTGACATCACATAAAATCGAATTTCTTCCCACAACATTTGGATCAAGATTAGGAGGGCTCTAACAATCTTTTTATGGTTTTCCTCAACTGGAACATTGTTCCCGTCATCCTTAATGGATTTAGCGTGAACAGATGTAACATTCCAGAATTTTAAATGTAATATTAAATATTTATTGATTTATATAAATATTTAATGGATGTGATTATCGTTGAATAAATATTTGTTCAATTGATTTAATTTTGTTTAGTTAATTATTTATTAAATAGATAATTGATGAATTAAGGAAATTATTATAATATTGATATTTCAATTTAAATGATTAATTATTTGTATTGTGTTATGTGATTAAAGGATTTATTTAATTAATTGTGATTTGCATTAATTAAAATAAATATGAAAGCATGATTAAATATAGTGTGACAAATAACTATATTATAAGGAGTTATTAAAATAAATTAAAGGGTTTAATTTAGTTTTGCCAAACAAGGCTTAAAAGTATTTTAATTCTTTAAAATTTAAATGGTTTGCCAAACAAGCCTTATGGCTTTTGATATTTCTAATCTTTGAAATTAAATAAATTTAAAATAATAAATATAATATATTTATATTATATACGTTTATGTTATAACCGTTAATATCATTAGTTGTGTTATTAAGCATCAGTTTTATTCGTGCGCTTGAATATCAGTTCCTTGTTATTACGCATTCTGTTTTTCCAAGTTGAGAGAATCGAGTTTTGTGAGAGCTTCAGAGAAAATTGAGAGACAGTCTTAAGAATTTTCACATCAAATTCCAGTAATTAGCAGCGATTGTATTAGAAATTGTATATATATATATATATATATATATATATATATATATATATTCAGTCTACGGCAAACTTTTATGTAGTCTGTAAATTTCAAATTGTTGAATTGTTGCTATATTATGGGATTACTTGTGATTATATGAGTATATGATAACTGGAGATTGTGTCTTAAACGAGAAATTCATGCTAATTACAGTTAATAGTAGAAAATTTTTGTCAGTGTTTATGTTCTTCATATAGTCTGAGTAAGTATCAATTTTAATGGCCAATTTGTATATGAAAGTATAAATTGAAGCTTGTAGATGTTAGTTCATTGAGATACGAACATAATGTAATTTGAATGAGATGAATTGATCATGTAATGAATTCACAGTGATGATTTTTAGAATGAATCTCAAAAATTGAGTTTTTGTATAAAAACATGAAAATTGAGGAATTAAAATAGTTCTAGTTGTTGATAAATTGTGTTGTTTGGTTGTAAACGTTAGCAAACATGTTTATGATACTTTTATATTTATCTTAAGTGTTATTATCACTGTTTGATGGGTAAAATTCGTGTTAGTTGGCTTAAGAAAAGTGTCGTGGCTTCGCTTCGCAAAACTGGTTTCGTAAGTTCCATGCGCTTGGCTTCTTTTACCACAAGCGCATGACATCCCCATACAAAACTCAAGGCATTGCATGAGTGCCCATTTCAGACAATCGTGATCGCTAATTTTGCAGACTTTGGTTGTTCTTTGTGGTTTAGCCTAAGGTTATGGTAATATGAGAATCATGTAACAACAAGGTTAAGTAGAGTCTTGTGATGTGGATTATGAATTCAAAATTGTAAAAATGATTAGTAAATCAAGAACGTGTTATGTGGTAATTTAGTATACATAATGAAAGTTAGACAAGTGTTGTGAAGTAAAACACTTAGAGTTTCTGAAATATAAATGGTAATGATTATGTTATGGTATGTTAGCATATCTAATAGGTATTGTGGTTCTAAAATTATGTGTAGGTGATCGTGAGTTTAATTTTATAGCTTACGCTCAAGGCAAGTTTTCTAACTCTACACTTTCGTTGAGCTAGTTCATTTATTACATTGTGCAAGTTTTCTAACTCTACACTTTCGTTGAGTTAATTCTATTGTTATATTGTATAACTTCATGCTTGTGATTGAGCAAACTTTTTATCTTAACTGTTATTGAATAAATCAATTGTCCTAAGATTCATTCTAACTTGTTTACAGTTAAGCAAGTTTTCTTAAGTACTATTATTGTATAATGAACGTAGTTTTGATCTCTCGTCTCTATTATTGAACTGTTTTAATTCCTTGCATGAGTTAATACATTGTTGGGCAAGTTTTTAGTTTCCATCTTACTATCAGTTAAATGTACGTTTAGGAATATCATTCTAATGTTATAAAGACTCGAACCTTAGCTTATGTTATTGTTCAAGCAAAGGTTAACCACTTTATTCATTCATTAAATGCTTATGCTCTATAGTTATTTCAAGCATGAGTTTGATATGTAGAATCAGTTCATTTATGATTCTCAAATGTTTTAAGTTATGTTGTTATTAAACAACTATTGTATTATCAAACATTGTTGATTCAACTAGTTCCCTAGTTGATGATCATTAAACTTCAATTACCCTTTAAAGCTTATCCAAACCAAATTTTTTTTGGTGCGGACTTGTACTCTAAATACTGAGATGAACAACCCTATGTTTAGGGGTTTACGCTTAGTGTTGAAATGGTTGTGCACAATACATTGTACGAAGGATTGATCCCCCTAAGTACGTGGAGTCCTTATAGTCATATGACTGTTAAAGTTGAAAGATTACTTATAACTGTGGACATGGTTCATGGTCAATTGACCCTCAGTAGTATATTTAAGAATGTAAATAGAACATATCATTCAGTTCCATTGAGCCTATTATTTGGCAAATGATGAAAAGATATTTATTCTTATTTCAAGTGAGCTTTGTTTGCTCACTCTTGCATATTTATACACTTATTGCAACTATGAATGAGAAGGTAGATAAACCAACAACTAGCAAAGGAAAGGGAAAAATGTACAAGGGATGAAGACTTGTAATTTTGTTTTATCGTTATGATGATAGATTTTTTTATAATGATGTGATGTAATAATTTAATTTCCGCACTTGAATGATTGTATTAAAGGTTAGAGAACCTGGGAGATAATGTTTTATTAATGTAATCATGTATGGGTAGGTTTTATTATTCAATTTATTATGATTGGGTAGTTAGATATGAATGTTTTGATTATGTGAACACCAAATCTTGAGGTAATGAAGTACCGGGATTTGGGGGTGTCACAAGTTGGTATCAAAGCTTTAGGTTATGAACCTTAGGTGGGGAAAAGCCTTAAGAAGTAACCTTTGAAAAGATAGTGGTGATTAACTCTTATCGAATTTTAAGGAAGAAATAATAAAACACTCATGTGCTTATGTGTTTATAACTTATGTGCTCGTGAGTGTTGAGTAGTAATGATTAATAATTGAAACTTAGAAAAAAATTTGTTGTCAGGATGACTAATGTCAGAGAATCCAGTCAGGCTAGGGAGGATAGACCTCAGGTGCCTACAGAGGAGGAGCCTCGCAACATTCATATTATTTGGGAACAACTATAGCCACGGGAGTCAGCCCCATTGGTCACAGTGGTTGAGGGTGAGGATGATGATGTGGAGACAGATGAGGAGGATCTCGTGGAGTTGCCATAGGAGGATGAGGATGACGAGGACGAGGAGGAGGAGACTCCACTAACCTCGATAGCTGCTCGTATGTACGATGAAGTCTACGACCATAACGTGGAACTTCAAGATACAGTCGAGGAATTGCAAGAGATAGTAGCTGAACAACAGACAGCAATGACACAGAAAGACGATGAGATCCAAGATTGTGAGGAACGACTGACTAACGTTGAGGAGAAGCTAGAACAGACTGAAGGAGAGAAAGAACAACTGATCGAGGAGGTTGCTGAATTGAAGAATAAACTAAGGGAAGAAGCTACGAAGAGGGCAAGAGCCGAGGACGCATATGAGGAAATGTTTCAACGAAATGGGATAGAAAGTGAAAGACGCATTGAGCAAAGAGAATGAAGATGGAAGAGATGAATAGATTATTCAACACCGTGGTTAATCGAGCTCAAGATCGGGTCATGGGTTATCCAATTCAGTTCGAGACGCTGCCATCGTACGTATTAGATCACAGAACAATGTTTCGGATTATGGAGGAAGAATGTAGTAAGGCTAAGCAATATCTTAGTAAAACATCGTAGTTGTTATGAGATTAATAAATGTTAAATAAATTATAAATCCCAAGTGTTATATAACCTATGGGATATGACGATGATGTTGTCCTGAAACTTTTGTAGTTCAGAAAAGTAATGTAAATAGCAGAGATGCTATTGTTTTATGTTTTCAAAGAGGTTATGAATAAATAAAAGTTGTTATTTTATTCAAAGTGTTACGTGATTATGTGGTTATTTCTTTTGGTGGAGGCAAGTTAAGTAGAAATTACTTAAAAGAGTTGAATAATAACCTAATGAGTGTATTTTTAAACAGAAAATGCCTCCCAAACGTCAACCACCACGACAGAGAACCACCGAAGGAACCAACAATAATGACAATGTTGATGTTAACCCCGTTCAACAATTAGTGACGTTACTGACAGGAGCGTTGCAGAATCAACCACAGAACCAAGGAGCAACGTTTAAGGAGTTCAAAGCGGTTAGACCACCTGAATTCTGTGGGTCAGTGAATCAAGTCTAGGCACAGACTTGGATTATGGAAATAAAAAAGGTGTTCAATGTTGCTAGGGTAGGGGATGATCAGAAGACTGCTTTTGCAACATTCATGTTGAAAGCATAGGCTAGTTATTGGTGGCAGGCCAATAAAACTCGAGAAGGACCAGGGATGATGACCTGGGATAGATTTAAGGAGATATTCTTCGAGACCTATTTTCTCGAGAGTTCGAAGGGTCAGCTGGAAGTACAGTTTCTGGAACTAAAGCAGGGAACGATGACGGTATCTGAGTATGCCGCTAAATTCAACGAGTTGCCGAGGTTCGCCCTTTATCAAGTCAGCACGGACGAATGCAAGGCGAAGAGGTTTGAACAGGGACTGAAACCCTGGTTGTACAGTAGGGTTTCCCTGTTCCAGTTGAAGACTTTCGCAGCAGTGATGGAGAAAGCAATACTCGCTGAAGGTGGAGGCGAGGCAGTGACAAAGTTCAATCAGGAACAGAAGAAGAAGAAGAAGAAGAAGAAGAATGAGGTGGAAATTAAGAATGGAGGTGGTAATGGTGGAAACAACAACAACAATAACAACAACTTGAAGAGGAAGTGGAATGGAAACAGGGGTGCTGGAAACCAGCAAGGTAACCAGCAAAACAAGAAGTTTGAAGCATGTGCTACATGCGAGAAGTTTCACAAGGATGCGTGCTTGATGGGGAAACGAGTATGTTTCAATTGTGGCCATGAGGGTCACATCGTCCCAAATTGCACTCAACGTAAGAAGAACGTGTGCTTCACGTGCGGATCTAAGGATCATTTTGCTCGTTAATGCCCTAAGAAGAAGGATGGAGTGACAACCAGAAGCAATGGAGGTAACAATGGAGGTACAGCATCAAACAAACCCACAGCCAGAACTTTCAACATGACTGTGCAAGATGCTGTGCAATCAAAAGATGTCGTGTCAGGTATTATCCCAATCAATGATATTGATGCTTATGTATTATTTGATTTGGTGCTACTTGCTCTCGTTTATCTCTCGATGAATTTGCTAAGATGTTAGAATTGCCTAGAGAAGAACTGAATTTCCCTTTGAACATAGAAATTGCGAATAAAGAGATAATCCATGTTAGATTCGTATACAAGAACTGTAGGGTGAACATTAAGGAGAATATCTTGATGGTAGATTTGATTCCGATTAGACTTGGAGAGTTTGATGTTATTTTGGGAATGGATTGGTTGTTCAAATATGGAGAGTTAATTGATTGCCAAAAGAAATGTGTAAACCTTATGACCCCGTCAAAGGTAGTATTTTATGGTAGCAAGTCGCCTAGACAAATGAAATGTCTGACGATTATGCAGGCTGAGAAATTGTTGAGTCAAGGCTGTGTGGGCTATTTAACTTACATAGTCGATACTCAGAAAAAGAATGTGAAACTTGAAGAGATACCAATGGTGAGGGAATTTGAGGATGTGTTTCCAGAGGATTTGCCAGGACTTCCGCCTGATAGAGAAATTGAGTTTATGATCGACTTAGTGTCGGGAATAGCACCGATATCGAAGGCCCCGTACAGAATGGCTCCAGTAGAAATGAAGGAACTGATGGTACAGTTGCAAGAATTGTTAGACAAGAAGTATATTCAACCAAGCGTATCACCGTGGGGAGCACCAGTGTTATTCGTGAAGAAGAAGGATGGTCAATGCGTCTTTGCATTGATTATAGAGAATTAAACAAAGTCATTATTAAAAACAAATATCCATTACCAAGAATAGATGACTTGTTTGATCAGTTGAAGGGTGCTAAATACTTCTCGAAAATAGATTTGAGAAGTGGGTATCACCAGTTGAAAGTGAGGAAGGAGGACATACCTGAATAAAGATTCGAACTTCGGTATGGACATTACGAGTTTCTGGTGATGTCTTTTGGTTTAACCAATGCACCTGCTGCATTCATGGATTTGATGAATAGGGTGTTTAAACCTTTCTTAGACAAGTTTGCAGTGTTATTCATCGACGACGTTCTGGTGTATTCCAAAACAAAAGAAGAATACGTGGAACATTTACGTTTGACGTTGGAGACACTAAGAAGGGAAAAGTTGTATGCGAAATTCTCTAAGTGTGAATTTTGGCTCGATCGTGTGCAATTTCTTGGGCACGTGATTGACAAAGATGGGATTTCAGTGGATCCATCAAAAGTGGAAGCTGTAATAAATTAGGAACAACCAAGAACACCGTCGGAAGTGAGGAGTTTCTTGGGACTGGCCTGTTATTACAGACGATTTATTCAAGATTTTTCCAAGATTGCCACTCCGTTGACAAATTTGACGAGAAAATCTATAAAATTTGTTTGGACGGAGAAATGTGAAGAAAGTTTCCAGGACTTGAAGAAGAAATTAAGCATGGCGCCTGTGTTGTCCTTACTAGATAGTACAAGAAATTTTGTGGTGTATAGTGATGCTTTTGGGTTGTGTCCTTGTGCAAAACGGCAAGGTTATTGCGTATGCATCAAGGCAACTAAAAGACTAAGAGAAAGGGTATCCGACTCATGATTTAGAGTTGGCGACGGTTGTGTTTGCATTGAAGATATGGAGACACTATCTCTACGGAGAGAAATGTGAGATCTACATAGACCACAAAAGTCTGAAGTATATTTTCACACAGAAAGACCTGAACATGCGTCAAAGGAGATGGATGGAATTGATAAAGGATTACGATTGTGAGATCTTTTATCATCCGGGCAAAGCGAATGTGGTTGCAGATGCTTTGATCAGGAAAGGTCGGGAGAAGTTGATGCTGATAACTACTCAAGAGGAGCTTATTTCAGCAATGACAAAGCTAGAGTTGGAAATCAAATTTCCAAAGGAGTACGATGAACGACTATTTCAGATAGATGTCAGTCCAACTTTGGTGGACAAAGTAAAGAATGCTCAACTACAAGATAAAGAATGTGAAACAATCAAGGAGAAAGTGATTGACGGTAGTGATGTAAAATACAAGATCGATACCAAAGGACTACTACGATTCGAAAAAAGAATTTGGGTTCCAGCAGTGCCAGAGCTTAAAGACAAAATCTTGACCGAAGCACACAAGATATTTGATTCATCCAGGAAGTACAAAGATGTATCAAGATTTGCGGCGACATTTTTGGTGGCCGAATATGAAAAGAGACGTTGCAGAATGCGTTGTAAATGCTTAACGTGTCAGAAGGTGAAAGCTAAACATCAACGACCAAGCAGGTTACATCAACCGTTGGAAATACCGGAATGGAAGTGGGAGCATATCATAATGGATTTTGTGGTAGGTCTTCCAACGACTCAGAAAGGATACGATGCGATATGGGTGATAGTAGACAGATTGACAAAATTTGCACACTTTTTGCCAATAAAGATTAGGTTTAATCTGGATCGCCAAGCGAAGTTTGTCGTTAAAGAGATCGATCGTCATCAAGACATAGAGTTCGATGTCAATTGTATCGATAGAGATCCAAGGTTCACATCAAACTTACGGAAGAGACTACAAGAATGTATGGGAACACGAGCCACGAATGAGTCTGACATACCATCCGCAAACTGATGGGCAAAGCGAACGAACAATCCGGACGCTAGAAGATATGCTTAGAGCGTGCATCATGGATTTCAAAGGAAACTGAGATGATCATTTACCGTTGGTGGAATTTGCCTACAACAACATTTACCACGCGAGCATCAGCATGCCACCTTACGAGGCATCATGTACAAAAAGTGCGAGAACTCCATTGTCTTTGGGATGAAGTCAAGAACGCCAAATCGTTAGGACCGAATCGGTACAAATAATTCTTTGAAGTTGTAAAACTCATCAGGACAAGATTGGTAGCAGCCCAAGACAGACAGAAAAGGTATGCCGATCAACACAGGCAAAAATGCAAATTTAAAGTAGGAAATTTCGTTTTCCTAAAAGTTTCTCCTTGGAAGGGGAAGATTCGTTTTGGCAAGAAAGTAAAGCTCAACCCAAGATTTGTTGGACCGTTTGAAGTACTACGAAGAGTGGTGGAAGTGGCTTATGAGGTAGCTCTACCTCCAGAATTGGAAAACATTCATAATGTTTTTCATATTTTGGTGTTACGACCGTATAAACCCGATTACAAGCACGTGATCGAGTATGAACCATTGCAATTCGATAAAGATTTGTCTTATAAAGAGATTCCTGTCCAGATAGTCAACAGGAAAGAACAAGTGCTCAGAAATAAAGTGATACCTTCTGTGAAGGTGATATGGAGAAACCACAATGTCGAAGAGGCAACGTGGGAACTCAAAGCTGAAATGATGAAAAGTTACCCTGAGTTATTTATTTAATCTATGTCTTTGATTCTGGAGACAGAATCTTTGTAAGTAGGGAAGAATGTGACGATTTGATTGTTTGAATTGTGATTCTGAGGACAATCCTTTTAAGGAGGGAATGATGTAACATTCCAGAATTTTAAATGTAATATTAATATTTATTGATTTATATAAATATTTAATGGATATGATTATCGTTGAATAAATATTTGTTCAATTGATTTAATTTTGTTTAGTTAATTATTTATTAAATAGATAATTGATGAATTAAGGAAATTATTATAATATTGATATTTCAATTTAAATGATTAATTATTTGTATTGTGTTATGTGATTAAAGGATTTATTTAATTAATTGTGATTTGCATTAATTAAAATAAATATGAAAGCGTGATTAAATATAGTGTGACAAATAACTATATTATAAGGAGTTATTAAAATAAATTAAAGAGTTTAATTTAGTTTTGCCAAATAAGGCTTAAAAGTATTTTAATTCTTTAAAATTTAAATGGTTTGCCAAACAAGCCTTATGGCTTTTGATATTTTTAATCTTTGAAATTAAATAAATTTAAAATAATAATTATAATATATTTATATTATATATGTTTATGTTATAACCGTTAATATCATTAGTTGTGTTCTTAAGCATCAGTTTTATTCGTGCACTTGAATATCAGTTCCTTGTTATTACGCATTCTGTTTTTCCAAGTTGAGATAATCGAGTTTTGTGAGAGCTTCAGAGAAAATTGATAGAGTCTTAAGAATTTTCATAGCAAATTCCAGTAATTAGCAGCGATTGTATTAGAAATTGAAGGTATGTTCACAACCTTAGTGTTATATATATATGTATATGTATATTTGAGTCTACGGCAAACTTTTATGTAGTCTGTGAATTTCAAATTGTTGAATTGTTGCTATATTATGGGACTACTCTTTTTCCTTTCATACAAACTCCCAGATGGGCTTTTCTGCAAGTTGGGCATGCTTCGATTCTCTTCTTCTGATTACCTTGTTGATTCCCCGATGATGAGCTGTCGTTCCACCTTTTCTTCTGATTGAAATTTCCACCTCATGTGCCACTTCCACTGGCCTTGTTATTGGTTTCAACTTCAGTCTTCTTCTTCTTTTGATCTTGATTATACTTGGTCACCGCATCGCTTCCTCCTTCAGCAAGGATAACCTTTTCCAGTACTCCGACAAATGTGTTTAGCTAAAACATTGATACCTTGCTGTACACCCAAGGCTTTAGTCCTTGTTCGAATCTTCTGGCTTTTCTCTCGTCAATGTGTACTTGGTAGGGGACGAACCTTGCCAACTCGTTGAATTTAGCCGCGTAGTCAGGTACACTCATGTTTCTCTGCTTCAGTTCCAGAAATTGAACCTCCATCTGATTCTGCGAACTAGTTGGGAAATACATTTCGAAAAATATCTCTTTAAATCTTTCCCACGTAATTACACCTTCACCTCCTCGCACTTTGTTTGCTTGCCACCAATAGCTAGCCTCAGACTTCAACATAAACGTAGCAAAAGCAGTCTTCTGGTCTTCTCTAACCCCAGCAACGTCGAAAACCTTCTCCATTTCCATAACCCACGTTTGAGCCTCGATTGGTTTCATGGATCCTTTGAACTCTGGCGGTCCCACCGCCTTGAAGTCCTTAAACGTTGTGTTTGGTGGAGCTTGAGGTTGGTTATTCATGGCTCCAGTCAGTAAGTTAACCAACTTCTGCACGGGATTAGCGTTGGCATTATTGTTATTATTGGTTGACTCTTCCTGAGCCGGTTGACGTTGTTGTGTTCTCCTTGGCGGCATTTTTCTGTTAAATAAAAGCTTTATTAGAACTTTATTTATTTCTCTAAATAGTTAAGACATTACTTAACAATTTAACATACTCATTTAACACATCATCTCAACAACTTGATATATTTTCATTCAAATCAAAAGTTTTAACATTAAACGATAGCATAACTGCTATTTACATCAACTATCTCGGAATAAAGAATCCACGGGATTAAAACATTCAAATATTCTTTCGTTCATAAACACGTCAGAATTTACATCTAAAAACTAATTAAGTTCTTTACATAATTAAGCAAATCATATCACTGCCGGTTAAGGTGCTGAATAGCCTTGCTACGCTCCTCTTCTAAGATGCGATACATCGTCCTGCGATCCATCATGTATAATGGTAGTCCTTCGAACTGGATTGGGTATCTCAAAACTCGATCTTGGGTCTCATTCATTGCCTTGTTAAGTGTAGAGTACGTTTCCCCAATCTTTGCTTTCTTTGCACAACAAATTCCTCCTCAGGATCCTCCTCAGGATCAGTCTCAGGTTCATGCTCCTGACCAACAACGGTGATCAATGGAGATGATTCCTCTCAGCACCTGTTACCGCCCTAACAACATAAATGTCTCGGGGCTCCTCCTCTGTCGGTAATATAGGTACACGGGGTTCCTCCTCAGTAGGTACTATAGGTACACGAGGTTCTTCCTCCCTAGCTTGACTAGCTTCTCCAACATTCGACATCCTGACAACAAAATTTTCAGTTTTAGTTACTAAGTCGTATCATCTAACGCATACTTTAACACATAAACACATAAGGTCTTTTATTATCTTCAATGAATTACAGAAATTCATTTCTTATAACTCGATAAGAGTTTTCCATCACTATCTTCTTTCTATAAGGCTACTACCTAAGGTTGTTTCCCCACCTAAGGTTCATAACCTACGACTTTGATACCAACTTGTGACACCCCCCAATCGGTACTTCAATTCCACGAATTTGGTGTTCATCAGACTAAATATCATCTATCTATCTACCCATAATAAATGCAAGCCATGCAATAGATAGAATAAAAATCTTCCCTTAAGGGTTACAACATCCGAATAATAATAATACAATCCCAAAGTTAAACTAACCTTAAACATCCGTAATGAATCATAAACAAATAAGTCTTAACAACATCATTAAATCAAGTCTTAAACAAAATACATCATCAAATAAACAACAAGTCTTCATCACTTGCTAACTTTGCCCTTGCCTTTACTAGTGGAAGGTTCATCGGTTCTTTTCGTTTTAGCTGCAATGTTATTATTAAGCAAGAGTGAGCACTATTGCCCACAAGTATAATAATAAAATAACAAAGATAATAACATGCGAGTAAATCAAAGACATCTGAATAAAAGCTCAACTTTTGAATCAAGAATGAATAACAAGAATCAAAAGAATTCTGAGGGTCATAAGACCTTGAACTATGTCCAAGGTTATTAAGGGTTATACTTGAAACTTTTAACACCATATAAGACTATGGACCTTTCTACTCGTACTTAGGGGATCACCCTTAGTACCATCATTGTGCAATAATATCTTAACGCTTAACGATAAGTAAATCCCTTTCAGGTTGTTCATCTCAGTTTGACATTCGAGTCCGCACCAAAGGAAGTTTGGTTTGGATAATTCAATAAGGTTCTGAAATTTAGAACGTTCATCAACTAAGGACTAGTTGAATCAACAAAGTTCACTAGTCTAATAAGGTTCAACAATAATGATATTCAATTTGAATAATAATCTCAAGAAGAATACAATAGGACAATTATTGTATAACTGAATCATGCTTTGAAAAGATAATCAATCTTTAATATAACAATTGAACTTGAATAATAGTAATGATAATTTACTCGAGGTAAATAATAAACTTGAACAATAATGATAAGTAGGGTTAGGAAACTTGCCTCGTGCGTAGATTACACTTTAACTAAGCACGTTCTTTGAATTTAATCCTACATACCATTCACATTCACAATACCAGTTAATTATAACTTAACTAATCATCAATGATCATTCTTTTGTCTAAACTTTGGTTATGACTATACTTAGTCAAATTATCACATTTATTATCATATAATATCATCTCATGAATAATAAATTAATTATGTATTCAATAATTCAATCCACATGTAATTATGTTATTTGCATGTTAAACATCTATTTTATCTTCACATTATACTTCTAACATGTTTACATGTTCATTAAATTAATTTACTAACACATTGTTAGACTTAAACATTTTAAAAATCTCATTACGAACATTACGGAGAGTGGTATTTGTATTTCCACTTTGTTATCGAGTTCTCAAGATGCTGCGGACAGCGATTACATTACTGCCATGGTAGTAGTTATATTGGCAAAATACATGAAGTCTCAAGGTTCTCGAGTCTGGCCATGGCCATGAGGCTCTCGATTTCGCTTTTGCAATTCGCGAAAATTGCAGAACATGGCCAAGGAACTCCAATAAAATTATTACTACTCGAATTTAATCATACCCACATGATATAATTCATGTATAATCATAACCCAACATTTATATACTGACATTAACCAATTTAAACACTTAACAACAGATTTAAAGCATGTGAATTTCACTGACTTTGATGTTCTTGAAGGTTTTGAAAATAAAACATGAAAATTGTCACTACGGATTCGTTATAACACCGAATCCGTTCATTTAAACTTTGGTCTCTTCGTATCAACATGCATAACAACATACAAGTGTAAAATTTAGGGATAATATACGATTAATACATAAAATATCACGTATAAGGCCATAAGGCCAAAACCCATACTCTGTAATTTTGTAAAAATCATATACGACATGTTTTCATGAATTTGATAATATATATAATGAATTTGATGATAATTTTTATATACTCGATATGCTATTAAGTATAAATCGGATATATAAATCATTATTTGTACATGAGCTTCTTTATGCTTCAGTGTACCACCATACCACCATTTTCTCTCTCCATGGGCAAGTTGGAATTGATCTACATTCACAACCACTTTCTCTCCCCTTTAGTTCCTTATTTGGGTTGCTACATTTTATCTAAGGAGAGCAAACCTATGTGAAAAAGATGGCCATAGGCCATCCATCACCACTGAACAATATTTGAGTTTCTTTAAATCTTTTTTTTTTTCTATTTTGGTTTGTGCATCTTCAAATCTTCTCTCTTCCTATTTTGGTTTGGGCTCCTTCAAATCTTCTTCTCTCTTCCTATTTTGGTTTGGGATTCTTCAAATCTTCTTCTCCTATTTTGGTTTGGGCTTATTCGCCTATTTTTGTTTGGACTTGTGTTTTAAATTATTTTGAATGTGACAAGTCTTTGTTTTCTTATATAACCCCTTAATTGTCCATTAATTATACTAGTAATTGTACTCAATTTACTTTCGCAATTCACTCTCTCATTAATTTTAGATAGTTACTGGTGGATCAAGATTATATACAAATTTTTCTCGACCTTTCAAGCACGACCTTCATATGCTTTGTGCGAGAAAAAGTTGTAGTAAGAGTTCTTAGAAAGTATGATACGGTGAAGATACTTCCTAAATAAATGAATGAATATTTTATTATTATACTAAAGCAAGAAGAGACTCATATTGAGTATACGAAAATCGCTATCGTTGATAGGATTCACAGGTGAGAAACCTGTTATGGTGGTTCTTATATTGGTGGTCTAAACTTTGTTAATAAAAGAGGAATTTCGAGAGATAAGTTACCCTTACTCGAATTAAGTTTGTGAAGGCTACACATGATCTGTTCATGCTAAATCCCTTACATAATGTTCAAGTTAAGAAAAAAGCGAAAACAAGGAGAAAAATAATGTTCCATTTAAGGAAAAAGAGGAAAACTACAAAAGGATCGGTAGAGCCCTACTAATCTTGGTGCAGGTGTTGCGTGAAGAAATTCGATTTAATGTGATATCAAATCACTGTGCTCTTTATTATTATTATAACGAAGACACTGATATTGATCTCCAAGAGGTTCATCTTGATCTTTCAATCCCGAAGAAGGAATCTAAGGTCAAAGATGAGCTTGTAGGCATACAAAATACAAAATCTATTGGAGGAAATATGAAATATACTAACCACCAAAGATCCAAGTGATTCACGGGATAATAACGTTTTGGTCACTGTATTGGGGTCCGGTTTTCATTCTAGTTACTGAAATTTTTTTTGTTACAATTGAATAATTGTACTCTCATATATTACAAAATGGTCATTATTTTCAATTTAAAATAAAAAAAGCAGACGGAAAAAGGCTATTAGCAAACATAAATGGGTTAGTTTTTCTTTGATGTGGATGACTTTCTTTGACCTTTGACCCATATCTATCATTCTTTCCATTTTAGGTTTTCACATACAATAATAATAATTGAATACTGAAAAATAAATACTTTATAATTTTATTTATTTATAATAATACTTTATTATTTATAATTATTCATATAAAAATATTTTTATAATTTATATAATTTTTTAAAAATTTAAATTTTAAAATTATTATTATTAGTAGTATTTTATTATTATTAGTAGTAGTATTTTATTTATTATTATTAAATAACGTTTAGTTAACGCTTTTTAAAAAATTAGTTCGATTTAAAAACAAATATTAATTGGTTTAAAAAAATTAACGTTTTTTAAAAATTAAAAATTCTATTTTTATAAAAAGTAGCGTTTTTTTTTTTTAAAATTAACGTTTTTAAAATTAAAAAATTTTGTTATTATGTTTTTGTTATTTTAAATTATTATTACAAAATAATAATAATAATTTCATAATAAAAGCAGACTTTTTTAAAAAATAGAATTTTAAAAACATAAAATTTTTAACATAATTTCTTTTTAAAAAATTAGTTTAATTTAAAAAAATTAGTTAACGTTTTCTTAAAAAATTAGTTAACGTTTTTAAGAAATTATTAAAGAAATTAATTACATATTTCTTAAACCTGAACTAATTAGTTTAAGAATTTTTTTAAGAAATTAGTTAACGTTTTCTTAAGTTAACGTTTTTAAGAAAACAAATATGTATGTGAAAACAAATATGTTTTCTTAAGAAATTTTTTTTAAGAAATTAGTTAACGTTTTTTAAGAAATTTTTTTTAAGAAATTAGTTAACGCTTTTTTTAAGAAATTAGTTAACGTTTTCTTTAAAAATTAGTTAACGCTTTTTAAGAAATTATTAAAGAAATTAATTACATATTTCTTAAACTGAACTAATTAGTTTAAGAATTTTTTTTTAAGCTGAACTAATTTTTTAAAAAACGTTAACTAATTTTTTTTTAAATGAACTAATTTTTTAAAAATAAATTATGTTAAAAATTTGATGTTTTTAAAATTCTATTTTTTAAAAAGTACATTTTATTGTGAAATTATTATTATTATTTTGTAATAATAATTTAAAATAACAAAAACATAATAATGTAATTTTTAATTTTAAAAACGTTAATTTTAAAAAACGCTACTTTTTATAAAAAATGTAATTTTTAATTTTTAAAAACGTTAATTTTTTTTAAACCGAACTAATATTTTTTTTTAAACTGAACTAATTTTTTAAAAACGTTAACTAAACGTTATTTAATAATAATAAATAAATATACTACTAATAATAATAATAAAATACTAATAATAATAATTTTAAAATTTAATTTTTTAAAAAAATATAAAAATATTTTTATATGAATAATTATAAATAATAAAGTATTATTATAAATAAATAAAATTATAAAGTATTTATTTTTCGTATTCAATTATTATTATTGTATGTGAAACTGAAAATGGAAAGAATGATAGATATAGGTCAAAGGTCAAAGAAAGCCATCCATATCAGCAAAACTAACTCATTTATGCCTAGTCAGCTTTTCCGTCCTTTTTTTCGAATGGAAATTGAAAATAATGACCATTTTGTAATATAATAGAAGACAGCTTATTCAATTGTAATAAAAAAGTTTTCAGAACTGTAATGAAAAAATGGACCTCAAAGATCTGACCAAAACGTTATTTATCCCAGTAATTCACACACTACTACAAAACAGTAAATAGACAATGCAGAAAAAACGTTGTGGTTTCAGTCAGAAAAACGTCGTGGTTAAATGTATTATCTATTTGACACCCTTACATAACATTTTTAAAACATTGTAGTTAAGCACAATACACAACGTTTTTTAGGAAAAAAACGTTGTAGATTTGTTTTTCAAAAATTAGCAGATGCTTAAAAATGTTGTAGAAGGTATGATTCCACAACGTTTTTTGGATAAAAATATTGTTGTTTAGTATATCAGACAACGTTTAGGCACATTTACACAACGTTTTTAAAATGTTGTAGATTAAAAAAAAGAAAAAAAAGGTTGTTCACCTACATTACCAATTAGGACTGAGCAAAAAACGGGTATAACCGAAAAACCGAACACAACCGAAATAATTTAACCGAAATATTCTGACAATTCGGTTATTTTTACTATTTCGGTTATATTCGAATTTTTGTACGATTTTCGGTTAATTTGTACGGATATTACTTTTGGGTTATTCGGTTTAACCGAATAACCGAACTAACACTTGTTAAAATAAGACCAACCTTTCAAATTTATTCACTCTTATCGATTATCCACAAATGACAATTTACCCATACATTACTCTTATGTCTTATCCACAATACTAGACGTAATAGACAAAAGAGTGAAAAGACATACATATATAATATAGTACATATATTCACACAGACTGACAGACACACACAAAAGACATACATATATAATTAATAATATACATTATATATATATATATATATATATATATATATATATATATATATATTCACACACAGACATTACCGTAATATTAGACAAAAGACATACATATATAATATACATATATTCACACACAGACTGACAGACACACAAAAGGTTAGGGTTGTTGATTTGGCCACTGTAAAAATGAAATCATGGGCTCTTGCCTCTCAGAGAGGGGCAACCACCCTCTGAAACATCCCTTCTCTCTGTGCCTCATTCTATTATCTGAGTTGAAGCCCTAATTTTAGCTCCCAACCCACTCATTTTATGTTGCCCTCTGTTTTTCTTTTTCCCTCTTTTGAACTCCTCCTGTGGAGACTGAAGGTGAAAGTCCTCTTTTTCCCTCTTTTTTCATTTTATGCTCCCATCCCTTCTCTCTGTGCAATTACTGAATGAAATGTTTCTTGCTTGATTGCTGAAATGTTTCTGTAATGGCACAATGTATTTCAGAAAATGTTTTCCTTTTTGTTTTCTAATTTTGTTTTCTTAATTTCGGTTATTACCCGAATAACCGAATTGTAATTTCGGTAATTCGGTTATTCGGTTAATGGGTAATTCGGTTATTTGTTCGGATATCAAAATTGAACAAATTTCTATTTTCGGTTATAACCGAATAGCCTATTCGGTTCGGTTATAACCGAATGATCAGTCCTATTACCAATGCACCTATAATATGTTAATGCCATGATATATAGCTAAAATGAGCACAAGGAGTAATGCAACTTCCAACACTTGAATAGAACAATAGTGCTCAAAATCCAATAAAAAGATAATATTTTGTCCAATCCTAGACTTCCAAACCATAATATCAAATTTTAAAAAAAATCCAACAGCAAGTAAATGACAATGCTATGTTTCACTTGAGCAACAAAATTGCATAACCACTCCAACAAGAATTACACAAACAAATTGGGCCTAGATGCCTTGTATGTTGTCTTCAGCTTTCTAGTTGGTGGCCTAACCTTCTTAAACACCAATGGGAACTTGATTTTGGAGTTTTGCAACTGCTTGGTGCTCTCCCTCTTGCAGACCTTGGCAGGGATGGTAGCTGTCTTAATGATCTGGATGTAGTGATGGCGGACTCTGGCGAGAAGCCATCTCAGTGTACATCTGCTCAACAGCACCATTCAAAGTCCTGCAGCTCATCACATAGTTGTATTGCCTGCCCATTAATACATAGTTGGGTAAGTTACACATGATTAGATTAAACAAAAAAGTCCTGCAGCTCATCACGAAAAAACATAGCTAAATGATGCCAAATATGCTGACTTTGCTGCAACATCAGAGATTTTAAACACATTGATCATCACAGAGAGAGGAGACAGAATAATGCGAAGCAGAAACAATTTTAAAACAGAACTCACTTTAGGCAAAATCACTGCCTGCGCTGCTGAAGACATGGCAGACACAATGAGTCCTTCCACACCAAAATCACTACCTGCGCTGCTGAAGATATTGCTTGATTCAGCTGCTCCTTAAAATAGGTGATGGGCAGGTCTGCCTCTCTGTCATTCCTAGCAAAATAATAAGCAAGCAGTGAACACAGTGTTAAAAATACACTTAGTCGCGTGTATTTGTGTGCTCATACAGTATGTATGTACTTGAATCTATGTCTACATATGTTGTAGATGCCTGATCCCTAGCACAGGCCATAGATCCACATATCTTCATAAAGTATTAAAGTTTCAAGCTTAAGCATGTTACAGATGCTATCTGCCTATTATATCTTATAACCCTTTTTAATCATTCATATCTCTTGTTGTCCGAAAGCATCAACCAATTGAATCAATCAGTAAAGCCTTTATCAATTGTGTTTAGTTATCGCTTACGGGAAATTGAAACATTAATATGATATTTGGGTTCTTAATTTGTATACCTTGATTTATTTGGTTAACAGCGATCACAATATCAGATGTGGCAGTTGCACCCCTTTTGTGACTCACAATTTTCATGAGCTTGTATACGGTCTCACAGTTCCACCCACTCCCCACAAAAAAAAAAACAAAACAAAAAAAAAACTCACCTTTGTAGGCTTATGATATGAATAAAGCTAATCTTTTATAACAATTCTACATGAACAATTTGACAGTAAAATGTGCTTACAAATTGATAAAGGCTTTACTGATTGATTCAATTGGTTGATGCAATAATTAACAAAGATTGATAGGCAAACCTGAAATGGACTGGGGCATACGTACGTTCCTTAATAAATTTAGATTTGATGCTTATTCACCGGCGAATGCAGTACACGTATGACATCTATTATCACACCACTACCACTCAAAAAAAAGAAGAAAAAAAAAGGAACGAGTTTAATTGGAGAAAATAGATGGAGGGGGGAAAGACCCACGATGCCAAGGCTAAAAGGACCCGAAGCCGAAAAGCTCAAGCCGTAAAGACCAAGGACCAAGCCGAAAAAGACCAAGGCAAAAGTCAAGAGGCTTAACTCTATATTTATTTCACACTGTACACATAAATCATTACCATTGTTTCATATACCCACTCAAGGACGCTATATCTATTTTTCGTATTATAAGGAGAACGAGGATTTCAAAAGACCTTCACCAGCAGCAAAGCCCATAAACTAGGCAAAATTACAACGGAAAAACTTTCTTTAGAACATCGAGATTCCAGGAGTCACAAGCATCCAACATGTCATTCCTGGAAACATAGCTGCAAATGGAGGAACACGTAATTTGTACTCTAATAGCATGGCATGCAAAAAAAAACTTTAAATAAATAAATAAATAGTACCCTTTTCAGGTAACAAACCTTAAAGAGATTCTCAAAATTGTCAGGCATTATCTGCTTTTGGATTCATTGCGAGGGCTCGGACATAATAATGAATTGAATCCTCGTACATACCCTAAATGGATAAATTATATTAACATTATGTATCAGTTCAGTTCCATGCACTTGAGCTCCGACAAGATTACAAAGAACCAACGACTTGGCGCATTAAAAGGAAAAAAACAATTACATGAATTGTTATGATAATGGTTAGAGCTATTAAGTTTAGACCAGAATTAAGAGTTTCCAACAGGGAACAAATCTTAAAGAGGTAAAATCCGCTAATATGAAAATGGGAAGAATCACCACCCAGTCGATCACAAATTTAGACAGAACTAGAGTGCAGCAAGCACAAACATTTGCATTGGAAACAAAAGATAGGTAGTATCATCAGATTTGAAAGTCCAGCATTTATCATGATGGATAATATATCTCAGCATGAAGAACCAATAAACAAAATACCTGGTGGGCATAACTGATACCCATGTTTGCCCATGCACGAACATAGTTTAGGCTTCTAATCTAGTGCCTGAAAAGACAGAGGTAAAGCAACATAAATGGCTGAAACTAAAAATATTGTATCAATATTTTTTTCATTGTTATTATTAAGTCAAAATATTGTAATACGTTATGAGCAAGAGAAAATAATAAATGTTATACTAAGCTAATTGAGGTTTATTTTTGGGAATGGACGACAACAAGAGGTATTGTTCTGATTACGCTCTGTTTGTGAATTTTAAAATGGACAGAAAAGAAAAGAAATAGGCGGAAAATTTAAGTTTTCTTTTCAATTCTTATGTTTCTGAGTTTTTTAATAAACGGAAAAGAAAAAAATTGATGAAAAACTACTACTTTTTTTTCTGCCAAAGTTTTCCGTCCAAAATTGGCATGATTTGGACGGAAAAGAAATTGGAATAAGTAATATTTTTATAATTTTCATATTATCCTCAACTTTTAACATAATAAAATTTAAATTACAACCCAGGTCCCCAATTTGTTTTTATCTACTAAACCTAACCTGATAAAATAAATATATAGGCGCGAACCTGCAACTTCCTTTTGCCGCGAACAAGTTCATCAGTCTTTGCCTTTTGCCGCGAACAAGTTCATCCCCGAGGTATCAAATTTATTGATCTTTGTTTGCTTTGAATTGATTGATCTTTGTTTGCTTTGAATTGCTGCGGATATTTGGGGGTGAGATTTTTGTCTGTTGTATGAATACTCAACGACCAGTTTTACATTTACTCATCCTTGCTTACTGATTCCTGATGGATTTTTTTCTTCTTCTTTTTCGTGATTAATATATAGTGGATGACAAAATTGGTTGTTTAGAGTACCAATTTCAATTGGGTCGAAAGAAAAACCAATATATTAAATTTGTATGGTTTGAAGTTGTTTACTGGTGCAATTAGCTTGATAGTTAAAACAGTTTAATTGTTAGAAGTATATGTATTAGTGTTGTTCAATGACTCTTCGTGTTTGTTTATAGACTTGCAGTTTTTTTGCATTGGGCTGCACTGCTCAAGGACTCTGATTTTTTGAACTTGAAACTTGATTTACCTAAATAGCTTTATGAGTGTACGTAATAGTCTCTGTGTGTGTGTGCGCGTGAGACAGAGAGAGAGAGAGAGCATAAATCCAAAATATGATCAAGGTTGGTATTGGTTGGCAGTTAAGGTCATTGACAAAATTTGTCCACATCTTGGGTCAGAAGCAAGTTTCCTCTGCTTGTTCTCATATTTTAGTCTTACAGTAGCTATCAAAGCCATTATAGAAAGAACTATAATAACTTTGATGTTCTGATATCAATGTTACCAAGTAGGTCCATTCCCTCTGACCTGTTGAGAAAAAGCTGGAGAAACTGTCAGTGTACAAATTGTCATGACATATATAATAAGTTTCAGAGACAGGTCACCTGCAATTCTATTAGGAATGTGCTTTAGTGCAGCCCAAGCATGCATTGCACCACTTGAATAGCCTAGCAACCAGAATTTGTCCGAATATAGCCACAAGATGACAATTCCTAATAACACATTTACTCATCCTTCATATCTCCCTGCAGATACTTGCTTTCAATATGCTTCCTTTTTTTCTCGTGTTTTAGATTTTCAGCATTTGTTCTTGTGTACTCGATCACTTTCAGATTTTTAACTTTGAAACTCATTCAGTTTTATTGATTGAATAGATGGACAATCAAGAGAGTAAATTTCGAGATTTTATGATTCGACGACATTTTCTAGTAACAGTGATCTTATCCCTCATAGTTCAATATATCAAATGTCATATGACTAGACCTTGTGGGAATAAGCCTAGTAAAGAAATAATTGAAATGAAAAAAAAAAATAAGAGATGAATTGCTTCATAAGATAAGGTACAGTGAGAAAAGTCGTGATGTTATTCGCATGGGACCACAAGCCTTCAAAAAATTGTGTAAGATATTGCATGACAAGGGCGGTCTTCGACCCACTCAACGAGTATCTCTAGAGGAACAAGTCGCAAAATTTCTTCACATAGTATCACATAATGTGAGAAACCGTTCAATTACATTCTTCTTTCGCAGCTCAACGGGAACAACAAGTCGTCATTTTCATAGTCTTAAAAGCAATAATATCATTGGAAGAAAATTTTTTAATACAACCAAATGGAGCACACATACCTTCAGAAGTACTCAACAATAGTAGATTTTATCCATATTATAAGGTAAAACTTACAACTTAACATACTTTAACTCAAATTCACATTTTTTTATATTTAACCAGGTATGTGCATGTTTGTGAATTCCAGGATTGTGTAGGAGCAATAGACGGAACTCATGTTCGTGTAAAAGTTCCTCACACTGATGTACCAAGATATCGTGGTAGGAAGGGCTACCCTGCGCAAAATGTTCAAAAGATGTATATGTTTTAGCCGCATGTACATCTTTTACGACGCATGCTTATGCAAATATGTTGAAATATTTGATAGAAAAACTTGAGATACCATACTTGAAGAAAAGTCACTTGCTTAATCGCCAGAAGACTCTCAAATCTCATTTTGCAGAGTGTTATGACTTGTTTAAATGTTCAATTGGACTTAGTGGCTTTGCTTGGAGCCCAGTTACAAAAAAATGGGATGCTGAACCTGAAGTATGGAAAGACCTTATAGAGGTATTTATTTAATTTTAATTGAATTACTTTTGTCCAATTTAATTGTGGGTATATATATAATGTCTTTTATTTGATAATAATGTCTTTATAACTAGGCAAAGCCTAAAGCTTCTATATGGAGGGATAAAGCGATCTATCATTATGATCGCTTGGAAGAATTATTTGCTAAAGATAGGGCAACAGGGGAAGGTTCAGTAACTGCAAAAGAGAAACGAAAAAAATGGGAGGACATGGTTGAGCAAGAATCTACAATTGTTGGAATTGATGGTGCAATATCCCGAAATGAAATAATTTTAGAAAGTTTCAATTTGGATGATATTGGCGAATTTATGTCAACTCATTCTCAAGACTATTCTCAAGAACATTCTCAAGTACCGACAGAAAGTGTACGTAGTTCAAAAGAAAAAAAGAAAAAGACAAAACATTCTGATGATGAAGGGAAATTAACTAATGTGATTGATAAATTAGCTACCATATTTGAAAAGCAAGGGGAGACATTTGAAAAACAGGAAGAAGCATTTATCAATTCATCTGTGCGAATCTATTCTGCAAATGATATCTTTAAAGGACTTACCGAAATGAATTTCAATGAGGAAAAAAACGATGAAGCCTATTTATGGCTACTAGAAAATCAAGACAAGGCACGAGCAGTGTTTGGGTTACCATTAGAGAGGAGATTGAATTTCTTGAAGAATTTGATGAATAATCTCCGTTAGTATAAATAATACATAATATGTTTGATGACTTTTGGGTATGGTATGATAATGACTTTGTAGAAGTAATTTTTGTTTAACATTTATTTGGATATTTGTATTTAATTATGGAAATTTTTCTTTAATTAAATTTATCTTGCATTTTTTTATTCATGGTTCAATGGTTATAATTAATATAAGGGTAAATTTGTAAAAATGATATTTTTCTTTTCTTTTCATTAGAACTCAAAAACGCAAGAAAAGAAAATTTTAAATTTTCTATTCTTTTCTATTAAAAACTCAGAAACAACACAAAGGAAAAATTCAAGTTTTCTATTCTTTTCTTTTCTTTTCTTTTCTGTTCTAATTTAAGTTTTCTATTCTTTTCTTTTCTCTTCAAAACTCAGAAACAGAGTGTAAAGGTGTATTGGTTACGTCAGGACGAAGTATGCAATCCACACCTTGGAGGCCAAGTAGGGTGGAACCATAGTTGTCACGGAGTCACGGCAATAGGCAATGGTAGTTGACCACCAGGTCACCTAGGCGATAAGGTGTCCGACATGACGTACTTATGTCGACAAGTCGTTAACAATATACAATTTATACATTATTTATTTTACTTCAAAAGTATATTGAACGATAAAATTTTGTAACATTAAAACTCAAAAAATAATAACTAACACTATGGAATACAATTAAAAACACAATTATATAAATACTTCGCAATCAAAATTCAAAAATAAAAACACTTGATATTGAAAACTAGTGTTAGAAGATATGATGTGTTGGAAAACATGTTTCCTTGTATTAGGGAAAACATGTTTCCTTGTTATGTTTCCTAGAATTAGGCTACATGTTTCCTTATTTTACTCCTAGAATTAGGTTAACCTTTGTGTATAAATTGTGTAACTTACAATCTGAAAACATAACAAAGAGAATTCATTTTTTACATGGTATCAGAGCTCGTTCCTTATTTTTTGGTAGCAGAGCACTATTCACCGTAGTCAAGTACTGTTCACCGTAGCCGAGTACTATTCATAGGTACAGGGTATTGTTCATCGATGTTGTTTATTGGTACTATAGCAGATCATTTTTCACTAACCTCTTAATTTTTTTTATTCTTCGCTGCTATTCTTATTTCCTCTCGGAGAATATTAAGCGACTCCTATTGCTCCATAAATTTCGTTTCTAAGAGTAGTGCAATTATTTGATATCCGTTGAAAAGTTTATCCTACTCGGATATATATTGATTGTACCTACCTTTTATATAGTGGAACAAAGTAATGCTAGCAGTACGGTTCATAACAGTAGCATGGGACAACAAGGTTCCAAATCTATTTCTCATTGTGCACAATCAGGTATACATTGTGCTTTTAATGTCTCATCTACTTGCCCTAATTGGATTATTAACACAAGTGATTCAGAGCATATGACTGGGTCCTCCAATCTCTTTACCTTATACAGGCCTTGTTCTGAAAAAGACAAGGTTCAAGTAACTGATGGTTCTTTTTCTCCAATCTTCGGGAATGCTTCAGTAGTTTGTACTCCTTCATTAACATTATCATTTGTTTATATTCGTTCATTTATCGCAAACTTATTATCTATCCAACGCCTTACCCAATCCTTACATTGCTCAGTCACCTTTTTCCCAACTCATTGTATTTTTCAGGACTTGGTGACGGGGCAGAAGATTGACAGTGGTAGTGCAGTTGGTGGTCTATATTATTTGGATGTTCCCACATCTAACATGCTTCTAATTACAGATGGGACTGCTACTCAGGCTCTTCAATCTATTTTTGAATCTAGCTTGACTTCTCTTCATCAATGACATCGACGTCTAGAACATCCTCCCTTATCAGTGCTAGAATCTTTATTTCCCTCTTTAATTAAGTAGTGTCACAAAACTCACTTTTTGTGTGAACCGTGTGAATTAGGTAAACACAAATATTCTATTTATTCTGCTATTAACAGTCGACATTCTGAACCTTTTGTTGTTATACATACTGATGTGTGGGGACCCTCTCGAGTTGTCTCCCATTCTGTTCATAGATGGTTTGTTACTTTTATTTATTGCTATTCTCATACAACTTGGATTTATCTTCTTCATCCAAAAATGAGGTTTTGCATGTTTTCAAAATTTTCATAAGATGATCCAAACTCAATCTGAAGCTAAAGTCAAGTTTCTCCACAGCGATAATGGTCGGAAATATAGTAATAATAATACTTTTGCATCTTATCTCTCTCATCATGGCATTATACTTCAAACCTCCTGTGTCAAAACCCTAGAACAAAATGGGATGGCAGAAAGAAAAAATCGACACTTACTAGAGGTAGCATGCACTCTTATGTTCACTATGAACATGCCTAAATTTATATGGGGAGATGTTCTAACTGCTGCATTTCTTATAAATCGGCTTCCCTCTAGAATTCTTAGGAATAGAAGTCCCATTTCTTTCCTCCAACACATGACAAGTCCTTCTCATTCGCCTCGAGTTTTTTGTTGTGTGTTATGTTCATGATAAATCTCCCACACGTGAAAAACTAGATTTATAGGCTCTTAGGTGTATTTTCATTGGGTATTCTCCCACCCAAAAAGGTTACAAATGTTATCACCCTCCTTCACACAAAGTTTGTCACTCGTGATGTCACATTTTGGGAGTTTGAACTTTTTTATTCTTCCTCGCCTTCTCCTCAAAGGGAGGATGCTGTTGATGAGGAGAAGTTTCCCCTTAAGGCTGGTATGACAAGTTCTACTGTATTCTCTTATCCTATAAAATCCTCCCATGCTCATGTTATTGTTTTTGATACATCTACACAGGGGGAGTCACAGTTACAAAAGTCGTGTGTTTAAATGAATAAGCCTGAGTTGAGGACCTATGTTCGAATACGGAAGAATAAGGTCACCGTTTTTGCACCACTATACCAACTATGCTCAGGACCTGGTCTTGATAATGCTAATGGTGGAAATCCTAATCCTACTTGTTCTTCTGATGATACTGACCTTCGTATTGCTCTTAGAAAAAGGGTTAGATCTTGCACTCAACATCTTATCTCTAATTTCTTAGCCTGTGATGAATTATTTGCATCCTACCACTCCTTTGTTTCTTCTTTGTCCTCGATATTTATTCCTCAGGGATGGAGAGAAACAATTAATGATGTGAAATGGAAACATGCTATGATAGAAGAGATGAGTGCCCTGAAAAAGAATGATACATAGGAACTAGTTACTCTTCCTTACGAAAAAAATCAGTTGGTTGCAAATGGGTATATACAGTTAAACAGAAACCAGATGGGACAATTGCGAGACTCAAAGTCAAGCTAGTTGCAAAAGGGTATACTCAAACCTATGAGATTGATTACCATGAGACATTTACTCATGTGGCGAAGATGAACTATGTTCGTTCTATAATCTCATGTGCAGCAAACTTCGGCTGGAATCTTCAACAATTGGATGTGAAAAATGTGTTCCTTCATGGTGACTTGGAGGAGGAAGTATACATGGACCCCTTGATTTTGCTTCATCTGCCACCAAGGGTAAAGTTTGTAAGTTGCGAAAGACTTTATATGGTTTGAAACAATCTCCCAGAGCCTAGTTTGGTAGATTCCACAAAGCAATGATAAGATTTGAGTACAAGCAGAGTCGAACATATCATATTTTATTTGTCAAACAGATAAAATGTAAGACTACCATTTTTATTGTTTATGTTGATGACATTGTGGTGACAGGGGATGATAGAAAAGAGATAGTTAATCTCAAAGCAAATCTGGCCAAAGAGTTTGAGATCAAAAATCTTGGTCCTTTGAAATATTTTCTTGGTATTGAAGTTACAAGATCTTTCAGTGGAATTTTTCTATCTCAAAGGAAATATGTACTTGATCTTTTAACAGAAACTGACATGTTAGGATGTAAGTCTATTGATTCTACTATTGAAGTTAATCATCTATTAGGTGGCACATGACCTAACGTTGATAAAGAAAGATATCAATGTTTGATGAAACAATTAATATATCTTTCTCATACTATACCTGATATATCTTATGTTGTGGAAATAATGAGTCAGTATATGCATGATCCTCGATATTGTCATATGAAAACTATCTACAGAATTCTGAGGTATCTCAAGTCTGCTCCCGGGAAAGGCTTATTGTTCACACCACATGGTCATATGAGAGTTGAAATATTTTCCGACTCAGATTAGGCTGGCTCTATAGAGGATCGTCGTTCTACTTCGGGTTACTGTTCATTTGTTGGAGGCAATCTCGTTACTTGGCAAAGTAAGAAACAATCCGTGGTGGCAAGATCCAGTGTTGAAGCCGATTATCGAGCTATAGCATTGAGTATATGTAAACTAATGTGGTTTCGAATCTTGCTAGAAAATTTGGGTATTACAACTAAAAGGCTTATGCAATTATTTTGTGATAAAAAAGCAGTCATTAGTATTGCAAACGACCCAGTACAACACGATAGAACGAAGCACATTGAGATTAACAGACACTTCATTAAAGAAAAGTTAACTAATGGTCTTATTTGCTTACCTTTTGTCAAAACAAAACACCAGCTTGCTGATATTTTGACTAAGGATCTTGGTAATAAGATGTTTCATCTATTGTGTTCCAAGTTGAATATGCAAGACATCTATACACCAACTTGAGGGAGAGTGTTAGAAGATATGATATGCGTTAAAAGATATGATGCGTCGGAAAACATGTTTCCTTGTTATGTTTCCTAGAATTAGCCTACATGTTTCCTTATTTTACTCCTAGAATTAAGTTAACCTTTGTATATAAATTGTGTAACTTACAATCTGAAAATATAACAAAGAGAGTTCATTTTTTACAACTAGTACATGTCAACAAACACTATGTAAAAAATAAAGAATCAACCAAGTCAACACTCATCACACATTACAAGTAATAAAATTACACCATAAACTAATTTACGAGTTATGATGAGTCATGGTACAAAATGACTTAATAACTTAGGCCAGCTACCAACACATGAGCCTTAGCAGCTCAGCGTTCAAGACATCGCCTTATCCTTCTCTAGCACGCCTAGGCTAGGCGTGACCATAACAACTATGTTATAAGCAGCTAAAAATTTCGGTGAACTTTGAGGCTGTAGCGATGCCGCTCAAGATTGCGCCCTCAACATTTGGACTGACACAAAAGTCTCCGCAGATAGCCAGTCTCTTCTTCCCATCCCAAAGGCATTTCTCCTCTTTCTCAATGCTTGCAGCTGGAAAAGCACTACCCCTGTGCACAACACGCAAAACAATAAAAAATAAATCACAAAAAAAGAAGACGACGAAATTTAGGTCATGTTGAACAGTTGAATCAGTACTAATTGGAGAGGTCCCTCAAGTATTTACAGAGGGTTCCAAGTCAATTTAATCAATGTGGGACTTTAGCTCAGAACGCCCTCACATCCTCTCCACCCCCACCCCCACCGCCCGTTTAAAAACACACAAGCGGAGACGTCGAATAGTGAACGAATACTGACAGATTATAACCTCAGGCAAGATTTTCCCTCTCCTTTTGGGTTAATCAAGCAAGCTTTTTCAAAACATGAAGTTTCTAAAATTTATCTCTACTAATATCAAGAACTAGCAGTCCCATGGAAGTATCTCACTTGTTCTAGCTAGCAAGATGGGAGGTAGTTGGTCCACAAGTAACACAGGAAAAACTGAAGCAGCAAACTGCATCATCAGACGCAACATTTTTTGTTTGAAGTTGGCAAAACAGCCAAAGTGCTGCTCTCCAGTGTTCATTGAATTTTTAACCCGATAAGAAACGTCTATTGGTGGAGGAGAAAAGGAAACAAATTTGCAATGCAAAATACAAGAAGCAGAAGTGCACATATTTACAAGTACATAGAAAGTAGAGGCCTAAGCGATGGCTTCTTCAAACTGTAAAGAAAGTTCATTTCTAGTTTTATAGACATCTTCCCAACAAAGAACATCATATTGAGCAAGATATCGCTCAATAACAATAAGGGTCATATTAACGTCCAGAAACTCCTACTATATCTTACTTTTGCTAGCAACTAAAAGAGAGTTACTTATCCAATCAAATAAATAAATAAATGGATTAAAAAAAATAAAAGAGAGTTGGTCTTTGAAACAATCAGGTCACAGAGGTACTTCGAGGAATGAAACTTGATCTTAATATATGGGATTTGATTTCAGTATATAACAGTGGGTATTTCTCCGTTTAGGGCCAAATCGCTCTGGTATCTACTATCTAGTTCAGGATCTATTTGACAAAAAGTTACATCTGTGTTAATGCTGATCTTGATCTTCCCTTAACACGATGAGGAAAAATTCAACGTATGAGGAGATGCTGTGGGATATGCCACCATAAGCAAATAGCAGCGGATTAAGTGGCACTAAGAGGATCAGAGACTAAAAAAATGCCTATAACGGAACTAACAAGAAAGGCACACTGACTAGATTTGTTGGGATATATATGTGATCAAAGTTAAAGTCACTTTCAAATAATAAATTTTGTATCTAAAGCTTTGACTTATCACTAGTTCTGGTCTCCATAGGCATTCTAATTAAGGACACTTATTAGTGTTATATAATTCATAAAAGCAGTCAAAAAATCATGATCAGTCTAAGAAACTATATCGGGAAATTGTAAAGCTTTAATGTTCTTTTCATGCACTTTCTTTTTCTTTCTCTTCCCACATTGTTTCCCTGGATCGGAACGCCAAAATTTTACATACAGAAAGTATGTGCAGTTATTTAGTTTAGAAGGGTATAATTAATGGAACTAGACAAAAACAGGGCTTATTCCTATCCAAACCAACTAGTGATAACATTGGTTTGTAAAATTTGGTCCTGGTCCAACATACATGGTTATAGGAGTTAGCACAAGTAAACCAAGTGGGTGGAACCTCCAATTCTGATGTCTTTTCTAGATAAAACACTGACTACTCGTAACTAATGAAAGCTGAAGTTTCAAATACTGACCATCTATGAGCTTTCTTAAAAAATGGTTGAGGAATATTAAGCCCGGTACTTTGAAATTCTTGAAATAGTTCGTCAGCTACTTTAGCCAATGTCGCAGCTGGGAGCTTCTGAAGTCCAGTTTGAGCTATAATGTTCTCTGCATATTCTGTTGTAGAATGCAAAACCCAATTCTCACTGTGCATCAAAGAAACACATTTGTAAATTTATAGTAACCAACTTTTCTTTTTTTGTTTCTTTTCATCTTTTTATCTTTTTCTTTTTTTGTGGTGTGGGGTGGGGTGGGGGGGTGGGGGTGTTGCATCAAGTCATAGTTTTCCTCTTGGTAAAGGGGCTATGTTCAACTGACAACATTTGAAGGTGAGATCACTGGGCCTTACCTTGGTGATAAAATAACGATAAAACAGTTAATGAATTACATTTAAAATTAAGCACTTTCTCCATGCTAACTGACCGATGCTGCACAAACATATACCTTTGTCTAGAACGTCCTGGCTTGCTGCTATCATAGAATGCCATGCTCAGAACTTTAGAATTGTTGAATGAAAATCCTTTAACTGGTATCTGGATCATCAAATTTTGATGTAAGAAATAATGTTCAACAAAAAAAGTATGATTTTTTTTATCAAGTCTATTAGGCATAGACATTCCTCATAATCCCCAGAAATATAAGTATATTGGCTTTGCGGGCTGAAAAAATATGCAAAAAAGGGTAGTACATAATCCCAACTTCAACCAAACAAAGTATGTAGCAGTCCCAATTGATGAAGGTTGAGGTTGGACGTGGGGAGTGTGGGTGAGGGTAAGGGTTTGGAGAAAGATAGCAGGAAAGCCGAAATCCTGAAAAATTATAAAGCAATATTCAAAAATGCAAATCTTACCAAAGACAAAGGCTTTTCAAATGCTGCCATAAGAGCAAAACATGGACTAACAGGAACTTCTTTGATCTTCAAGGCCAACTCAGGAACCACATTCAGATCTGCATAAACGCTAGCAACAGCTTATATGGTTTCCACACAAACATTTGGTGTTCTAACAAGTGGATACGTAATTTGTCTAACATCACCAAATATTAAGATAAAGTAGCAAACCACTGAATGTTATTGAAAGCCAAGGGGGTTGAGACTTGAGGCCAATTTAAATTTAGTGTTCCATGAAATTCAAATTTCAAGTATGTCCACAGATAGGATACCGGCTTCAAACTGATATCTGAAGACCAAATTTACATATTTGTAAATATTTCAAGGCCAAAACTGTGATGGCAAGTTGCTACTTCACCCTGACCTAAATTTTTAATGCCAAAATGATTGATACATGCTGTGATCTAACAGATTAAGTCTTTAAATTCAATAGGGTTCTGCCACCAAATTCAATACTATTAAATTATCAGTTTATTAGAACCAAAATACTGCCAATATTATACGAGGTGCAATTGCTCTTGCCTATAACGTCATCCTCTTCCAAGTTTAAAGTATGTCATGGACTGCATCAAAGACATGGATTTCGCCCACTAAGGTCGAATACTTAAAGTATCAACAGGTGCAGATGCACGCATTTGATAACTTATCAGTGAGTGGATAATAATTATGACATCGTAAGTTCGTATCCGTGTAATGGTAATAACCATCACATAGGTCACACTGTTTTGTACGCTGACTGATGCATCATGAGTTGTTCATATAAGGTTTTGCTTTATGGATGCTTCAAGTTTTGCCATGAAATCAAAAACAAGTTGGGTTTATTACCTTATTGCCATCAACATTACCTAATCCAATGATAGATGTTGTAATCATATAATGACTAAGAATGATTTTATCAAATTCATATTATCCTTACTTCAACTTCTTTCAAATATTCAACATATCAAAACAAAGTTTTGCTTAGTTAAGAACAATGATGAGCCTCCATACATGGTCATAAAAAGTAAAAACTATTACCCTATATGCATGAAAGTCCATAGACTTGACTTATACACAAACAACAGAATATAAAAAAGTCATCATACCAAGAGGAGGTGGTCGTCCTGTTACATTTGTAAACCTCGGAGAAACAACATTTTTATCAGACGCCACCACTCCCTTGAAATGACCAAGATTTTGTCCATCTAGTCCGGTTAATGACCAAGTATCCTCATCCTCCAACCACTCCAACTTCCCAATACCCACCCCGAACTTACTTTCCACGCCTGAAGAAAATGCAAATAGACAAAGAAAACAATCCACTAAGTTTGGATCCAAAGTCTAACTATAGCACTCCAAATGAGAAAATAAAGATATCAGTAATTCAGAGCATACCAGGCTCTTGGCTTAATGCTCTACAAATAGAATTCATTCTTGGGAAGCCCACATATTTCTTGCTTGATACATCCTATATTGACTGATATTTAGAGTACTGTTTGAAAGAAACAGATCTACAAAATTGTTTTCACGTGGCTGGATGTGTTTGAATAAATATATGCATAACCTTGTACAAAGAATTAGATATGCAATATTACCAGATAAGTGAGGACTTTAAATAAATTTTTTCACTTGGAAGTTCAAGGCTAGAGAGACTTTAAATTTCTTGTTCAACATCTATTTAGATCAAAAGATTGTGAGCCTACTATGAACATTTAACAAGAGTAACGGAAATTTGGGGAGAACATATGGATGATTCATTTATTAAATTTAAGAGTGCAAATAAAGACGCTGTTTATAGAAATCATGGTGTCTTAAGTTGGGGATGGCATTTAAAAATCATACATATTTAAATCTTTTGTGTGAATTCTATGAGTGTGATAGTAAATATATGCTAACAAGTATTCATAAAAGTTATAAGAAGGCAATTAAAAACTTGAAGTGCATCACAAAGTTTGAGCAAATGAACACCTTTTCAATGTCGACAAATGTTTTAGAGATAGAATCAAAAGACCCGAAATTCTCTTTCCACTCTGCAACAAGACCTCTAGCTACCCAATCCCCGATAACTCCCAGCACATCAGTATTAGTGGCAGTGAAGTATGGAGCCCCATGATCAAACACCAGTTCCTTCCCGTCCACGGTGGTTTCTCTGATAATTTTTTTCCCCAAAAAAAAGAGTACAAAAAACTTTAATAGCATGCGATACTCATATACTTAGCCCACACCAAATAAAAAAGGAGTCTTATGCATAACTGCACGCTTGGACCAAATTCTTTTTCATTTCAATATTACTCTTTCAGTTCCAAATGTTCCAAGTTAGAGACACGTTTTCATTTTTAGTCTATTATGAAATAGAGATATCTTTCTAGTTTTAAATTATAAAGTCATACGAAATTTCTAATATATCACTACTTATATTGTATATAGGTGCATTGAGTACATCACCACTATTACACTTGTAACTTATGTTAAGGATATGTTTAGAAAAATTAGATTTTATGTTAAAGGATATGTTTAGAAAAATAAATTTTACTTTAAAATCAATTGTTTAAGAATGTACCTCTAATTTGGTATCCGACGGTATAATTTTAATGGGAAAAAAAATCAAAGATACTCTCTTTGGCAGGTTATCGGGATCGTTTATGACTATAAAATTTGGAGTTCAAACACTATAATAGACTGTAATTTTCTAGGAGTAATTAATCAATAGGAAAGAAGGACGAGAGAGAGAGAGAGAGAGGATAATGATGATATAACCTTCTCTGAGACATTCGGCCACCAGGGCCCCGAGCTGACTCGAAAATGGTGACGGAGACGCCTTTTTTGGCCAGATTCGACGCAAATACAGCTCCTGAAACTGAAACCCCACCAACATTTTTTCATTAATTTCATCAATCAGCTCATGAAATCATAAAAATAGAGAAATCAATGAAATTATTTATGTATATTTTTTTACTAATGTAGCAATTGAAAGAAATAGAATTGGGTTTGGGAATTTGGGTGCTGACTTCCATTTCCGATGACCGCAACCTTTGAGGCAACAACACTGTTCATGGTGATGATGGGTGTAGGGATTAAAGAAGTAGAACAAGAGGTTGGAGAAGAATTAAGAGAGTTTGGGGAATGTTAACGCCAGGATCTTTCTCCATGTCCTAATCACTAAAGACGTCCTGATCCCAAGACAAGAATACAACAAATACTATAAACTTGATCGGTACGGATCACGGGGATAATTTCGTACATAAGAAAGTAAGTGATGTCATTCACATGCGTTAACTCAAGAGGATGATAAAATCTAACAGTGTAATGAGAGATATTATTATTATTAGTTGTGTGAATATGTATATATCAAAAACGCATTCTCCTCCTGAAGACTTACTCGCCAAGAAATAATATTTTCGCTTGGATTACTGCGGTGCCACCCACTACCATCCGACATATCCCCTCGATCTCGATGGGTTTCACGATCGCATGGAACTTATCCACCGCTTTTGGTCATTGTTCACACCACGGCATTTGGCTATAATCCCATCCACATTAATGCATGGCAGATATATCTCGCCATTGTGTCATACTATATCATCATTACAAGTCAAAGATGTAGATATTTAAATATCTCGATGGGTCGACCAAGTGATTTGATGCGATATTAGAAGGACTTAACAAATATAATAAAATGACTAGCCCGATAATGTTAACACCCAATAGTGAAGACCCAATGGATTAATCGAATAAGTAGGCCTAATCCATTCTACCTAAAGGAGAAATATCACGACCCAACATTGTTTCTCAGTTTTTTATTAAACAGGAGGTTTAATAGAAACTATAAATGGCATCTGTTCGAGACAAAAGGAATTATAATAAGACCAATAAAGGACCAAAATACGGTTTACCAAAGCCCATCGGGTGAACATCAAATAAGAAAGATAAATTAAGATCGAAAGTCCAATGGAAGAACCCGCTTCGGTAGGACATACAACAACAAATATTTCACCGCCTCCGAACGACTCGGACCTTCGCCACAAAAACCATTTTCTTATGAATCTAGTTCGAAGTCGTGTGGCGATACCGATAATCATCGGTTCGACAATAATTCCATCATGGAACTGATGGGTGAAGGAGTGAAATACCAGACTAAAGGAAGTTGAGATTCGACCATCAATCTGAATCGATCGATTAATATTAGTCATCCGCAAGTAAACACTATCTCCGGTACTCTCGCCTCAAATATAAAGAATCAAGAGAATGTCGAAGAGATAACGCCATCCGGAAGTCTGTGTTGGCAAAAGAAAGAAACAATCTTGATATTGCTCTCTTCAACAATGAATGCCTTCGGAAGGATATTGACAAGATCAAAGAAGAACTGAAAACGACCAAGGCCACTCATCGGGTCATCACTGATACAAATGTCGATCTGTCAAGCTAAAGGATCAAAGCATCTGGCACATCGTCAGAAGCTTGAAGAAGAGCTCAAAGAGCTTCGGGCCCTTAAGAATTTGAGTCCGCCACTGACCGAAGAATTTCGTAGGGATATCCAGGCAGAATACAGAAAATCCGTCGAGCTGAACAATAAGATCGTCCATATGTATGCGAAAGGATATGAAATCTGCCGAAGTAAAGGCAAGAAAAAGCTCGGGCCAAGGTAGATCCATCTCTTCTAGACTCTTTAGATGGTGACAATGACAAGGAAGAAGCCTGAAGATGACCTCTCCTTATCTCTAGTTGTAGAACTTTCTGTGAAAATTCCAACTTTATGTAAACAGTTAATATTTAATGAAATATCAACTTCATGCCTTATTACTTCGTGAACATTTCTTGTCAATAATGGATCAAGAATCAACTTAAAAAGCGTGTCTGAAGTGCCTCTTATTTTAAAACCGTTAGTCAATAATTAAGCAAACTATATACTTGCTTAAGAACAATGATAATATAATCGTAACTCAACACTTAAACAAAATAAAGTAATGCATACTTATCGCTCATCAAGTGTGAGATCTGATCATATATGAAGTGAATTCTACCGATCCTCCTTCATACCATCAAGATCTTGCTCTCACCACTCGGGGGTAGAACAAGTATATAAGGACCAAGATATAAGGATCAAGATATAAGGACCTTTGTCTACCACTCTGGTCCGACAAAGTCTAAGAATGACACTTGCCTACCACGAAGGGCCTGACAAAGTCAAAAGATGACATTCGCCTACCACGAAAGGCCTGACGAAGTCAAAAGATGACATTCGCCTACCACGAAAGGCCTGACGAAGTCAAAAGGATCACCCGCCGAAGAGACTACCATCGAATGGTCAGCGAGTCCTCCCGAACCTCCTATCAAAACCTAAAAGATGACATTCGCTTACCACGAAGGGCTGGACGAAGTTCAAGTGGCGACAATCGCTTACCGAAGGGCCCGACAATGCTAAATGACGACAATTGCCTACCCCGAAGGGCCTCGACAATGCCAAAGTGACGACAATTGCCTACCCCGAAGGGGCCGACAAAGTCAAAAGATGACATTCGCCTACCACGAAAGGCCCGATTAAGTCAAAAGGATCACCCCGCCAAGAGACTACCATCGAATGGTCGGTGAGTCCTCCCGAACCTCCTATCAAAACCAAAGATGACATTCGCTTACCACGAAGGGCTCTGGCGAAGTCTAAGTGGCGACAATTGCCTACCTCGAAGGGCCCTGACAATGTCAAAGTGGCGACAATTGCCTACCGAAGAAAGGGCCCGACAATGCCAAAGTGACCACTGCCAAGAGGCTACCATCGAATGGTCGTGAGTCCTCCGAACCTCCTAACTCCGAGGTGGCATTTCTTTGTGCTCGCCGAATATGGATGAGCTACGGAAGTTCCTTATGAATGTTTTAAACTTCAATCCCATGAGTGGTGTTTGTTAACTCGATCCCTAGGCAATGGACCCAAGTCGACTACCCCAGCATAAAGAAGAGGTATAGGAGATAAAATCGAAATATAGCCTTTTGGTGGTGATGTGGATCGAACCATTTGGTCGACAAATATCCACATGAACCCTCCAAACAACATTTGCAGACTTTGGATGGTGCTCGAAATTCCTCAATAGTGGGAGATGGGTCCAAAGTAGAATACCCAAGTCTTTCTGTCTTTGAATCCCTCATTCTTTCAAGAATATCGTAGAAGTGCTTTGTAGGTCAACAACTTTGGGCCAAATAATTGTCATGAATATCTTTGTGAACTTCCCGAAGAACACACTCTGCTTCGGATGGAACCAAATGTTTAAGTAATGATGACGAAAAAGGTCCTTTGATAAAGATTCTCATCAATGAGAACAAAATGGACACTCTTGTACTTGGTCTTCTTTGCCAGCATCTGATCCGAAGAAATGACGCCATCTTTCGTCAAAGTTATAAGCATCTGTAGTGGCCAGCTTCGATAATGCACCGGCGGTGGAATTGTTATTGTGATCGACTCCTTAATAGTCTGCTATACTGATGTCCGAAATAGAATATCCATCTGTATGCAATGTCCACGAGCTCTGCTTATGCTGAAGTACTGCAATGGCTTTATCGGACTCCTCAGCTGCTTTCCATCTGGAGCTGCAACTTTAGATGGATTTCCCCGAAGACAAGTGCCCACAGAGCGGTGTGCCCTTAATGGACTCTCGGGAGTGTGATTTCTGGATCTACTTCGGTGAAACTTTACATCCACTGTGGTGAGCCTTCGCTCTGCCGCGACCATAACTCGAAGACCAATATGGCGGAATACCCTTCTCACCAATCAATCGGGAAAATGTTTGTTGGGTCTTCATCTACTCGCTTCGACCATAATCCCAAGACCAATAGGCGTAATACCTTCTCACCAATCAATCAGAAAATGGTCATTGGGTCTTCATCTACTCGCTTCGACCATAATCCCAAGACCAATAATAGGCGGAATACCCTTTTCACCAATCAATCGGAAAATGGTCATTGGGTCTTCATCTACTCTACTCGCTTCGACCATAATCCCAAGACCAATAGGCGAGAATACCCTTCTCACCAATCAATCGAAAGATGGTCATTGGGTCCGCTTCGATCCCGGGAAGGCCTTGAGACATGTCTTTAAAGTGTAGACTTCTTCTAACTTGATTCTGTCGGTCGACCACTTCGGTATAGGATTCTAAGCAAAGATGCCTTCTACCCTTTTCCGGACCATGGTTAGGTATTCTCTGGCAAAGAAAAATCAATCTTCTTCCAAAGATCATCCTCGGCTCTCGAATGAGAACCCTCGTAAAAACCGCTTGAAGAGCACCAGCATGAGCATTCTTTGAAGGACCCAATCAATCCTTGACAGATACTCATTGTGTGATTTAAGTCATAGCCATCGGGTATCCTTTAGAGGTAATCGCTTCTACTCTTCTTCACCATGGATTCCGGACGTAGAAGCAAATTTATAATTTGTGATTGAAAACTTCAAGAACACTAGAACACAACCCTCCTTCTAGCGCCCAATGTTAACGCCAGGAGATCTTTCTCCACGTCCCAATCACTAAAGACGCCCCGATCCCCCACAAGAACACAACAAACACCACAAGCTTGACGGTACGGATCACATGGGGGATAGCTTCAAAGTGAGAGTAAGTATGTCTGTTCACAAGGTTAACTCAAGAGGATGATAAAATCTAGTGTAATGAGAGAGATTATTATTATTAGTTGTGTGAATGTGTATATATCAAAAATGTACCTCCTTGTGAAGACTTACTCGCCAAGAAATAATATCTTTGCCTGGATTACCGTGCCACCCACTACCATCTGATATATCCCCTGATCTGATGGGTTCTGCCGACTGCATAGAACTTATCCACTGCTTTTGGCCACTGTTCACACCGCCGGTCGGCTATAATCCCATCCACATTAATTCATGGCAGATATCTCGGTCAACTGTCATACTATATCATCATTACAAGTCAAAGATGTAGATATTTAAATATCTGATGGGTCGACCCACTGATTTGGTCTGATATTAGAAGGACTTAACAAAGATAATAAAATGACTAGGCCCAATAATGTTAACACCCAATAGTGAAGACCCAATGGACTAACTGAATAAGTAGGCCCAATCCATTCAGCCCAAAGGGAGAAATATCACGACCCAACAGGGAAGAAGCTAAACTTGTTCGGTAAATTTTTTTTTGCACAGGATAAGATACAAAATTAAATCTTTGTTATAATAATGATTCCCTGAAGATAAGGGAACCACTTCTCTCTCTCTTCTTCTTTCTTGTTTCTCACTCCGTGATCTCCCTCCTTTTTCCTTTATTCTCCTACTCTCTCTCCTCATCCTCCTCTCCTTTATTCTTTATATAAAGGAAGGAAATACAGAAGAAAAGACACACAAAATTCTCTAAAATTTTTTCTCTCTTTTCTCTTGTTTATTCTCTCTAAATTTATGCAGCAATTATAACAGCACGAAACTCTAACCAACTGAGACGGTAAAATTAAATTCTTACAATTTATTATTATACTACCGGTTGGGCTGTGCCACCAATAATATAATTTTATTCTTATAATTGCCATTAAATTTTGTTATTTACAATGGTACCATCTATCCTTGTTAATCTTACAAGACTTGGTGGGAACCTTTTTATTTATTATTCCGCAATTAATATTCTGTCGGAATATCCTCGGCTTTAAGGTGAATTTCACCGATTGGTTCCATTATTTATTATTCCGCATTTATTATTCTCATTGGAATATCACCGTCGTGTGTTTTACAGGACTGGTTCCGTCGTTATTATTCTGTTGAAATGATCTGTCTAAGTAGATTACCGCATGGCGGGTGAAGATCCATTTGCAGTTTTGTATATATATATATATATATATATTGTAATAGTATATATACATTAACGATTGCATATTCTTTTTACTAAGATAATATGCTAATAACATATATATAAGAATATTTATATTTGCACTTTATTACCACATGAAGTCGTGATTTAGTTTATTTTTATATATATAATACATGTAATTATTTATTGTTTTAATAAATAATAAAATTATGTTTTAACCCAGAATAGATGGCAAACTTGGCAAAAATAGATTTTTCTATTTTGAAAATATTTGGAGACAACTATTTGGCTTGGGCACTTGATGCAGAATTGCACCTTAGTGCAAATGAGTTAGAAAAGACCATTGAATCGTAAAAAATATGACTACTTCAAAGCACAAAATGCAAAAGTCATAATTTTTCTTCGTCACCATATTAATGAAGGATTAAAGACTGAGTATTTAACACTCAAAGATCCTTTGTCTTTATGGACGCAACTGAAGGAAAAATTTGATCACCAAAAATTGGTTGTTCTCCCTAATGCCAAATTTGAGTGGCTTAATTTAAGGCTACAAGATTACAAATCAATTACGGAATATAGTTCCAATGTTTATAGAATAACCTCTACTTTGGCTTTGTGCGGAGATCCAGTTTCTGAATCCCAAATATTAGAGAAAACGCTCTCAACTTTTCATCCCACCAACATGATTCTGTCACAACAATATAGACAGAGTAAGTTCACAAAATTCAGTGAATTGTTGTCTATCCTCCTTGTTGCAGAAAAGAATAATGAATTGTTATTGAAAAACCATCAAGTACAGCCAACGGGTGCTACCCCATTGCCGGATATTAACAGCACGTCATTCCAGCAGAATAAACGTGACAATAGATGGTCATATAAAAAGAAGCCTTGGGGACGAAAGAATAAACGAGGCTATCGTAACAACAAATTCCAGAACCGCGATAATTCAGGCCACCAGAAGTGGCAAGTGTCTGAGTCGGGCAAAAATAAAAAAAATACAACACAGAAAAAGAACAAACCAGATGTTTGTTTTAGGTGTGGGATGAATGGGCATTGGTCGGCAGACAGCAAATGACGCCGAGGCATCTGGCTAATTTATTTCGTGAGTCTCAAAAGAACAAAAGTAGCTAGAGGCGAAACAAACTTTGTTAATCATCAATTGAATATTGTTGATGATTCACCAATGACCAACAATGAGGAAAAGGTTGATGATATTACTGAACCTTCTGAGAGTATCTTTTGGGATATCATTTAATTTCTTGTTTTAATTAAACACCTTGCATGTATAATATTATTAGTTTTCATTCTATATGTGGTATGTGTTTCTCATGAATAAAATTATATTTGAAATATAACTTTTCTTATTTATGTTTTTATATGTGTCAGACCATTTTTTTTAATGGATATGGAGGATATATGTTTAGCAGACAGTGCAACAACTCATACAATCCTTCAAAGTGAGAAATATTTTTCACAACTGATCAAAGCTAAGGGAAATATAGGAACTATCTCTGGCACATCAAATTTAATCGTGGGATTTGGAAAAGCTAGTTTCTTGCTACCAAATGAGACACAAGTTTTTATCAAAAATGCTCTATATTCTAGTAAATCAAGAAGAAATTTGCTTAGTTTTAAAGATATTCGAGTAAATGATTTTCACATTAAAACAACCAATGAGAATGATAATGAATATCTTCTCATTACTTCTACTATTTCTGGAAAAAAGAATATCTTAGAAAAACTTCATTCAATTTCTTCTGGATTATATACTATGAAAATTAGGGCAATTGAGTCTCATAGTGTTATGATTCCAAAAATCATAGATCCCAAATCACTTATGCTTTGGCATGAAAGACTCGGTCATCCAGGTACTTCTATGATGCATCGTATTATTGAAAATTCTACTGGTCATCCTCTCAAAGATAAAAGGGTTTTTTCTAGTAGTGAATTTCCTTGTGCTGCGTGTTCTCGAGGAAAATTAATTGTTCGACCATCACCAGTAAAAGTTTATAAAGAAGCCCCAAAATTCCTGAGCTACAATCTCTATTGAAAAGAGAAGTATTTGGACCAGTAGTCCAAACACCGCTGGGTGTAATCCCGGTTGGAAATAAATGGGTATTTGTACGAAAGCGAAATTAGAAAAATGAAATTATGAGATACAAAGCCCGACTTGTAGCTCAAGGATTTAAAAAAAAACCTGGTATTGATTATCAGGATACATACTTTCCAGTAATGGATGGAGTTACTTTTCGCTTTCTAATAGGTATGGCAACCATGGAAGGTTTGGAAACACGTCTGATGGATGTTGTAACTGCATACCTATATGGCTCACTTGACAGTGAGATTTATATGAGGATCCCTGAAGGATTGAAAATGGCTGAATCACAAAGGCCACGTCACATATATTCAATCAAGTTACAACGCTCGTTGTATGGGTTGAAACAGTCTGGTCGTATGTGGTATAATCGACTTAGTGATTATTTAATTGGATATATAAATGATCAAATATGTCCATGTGTTTTTATTAAGAAATCACAAAGTGGATTTTCCATTATTCTTTGATATGTGGATGATTTGAATCTTGTAGGTACTCTGAAGAACTCACAAGAAGCGCTACTTATTTAAAAGATGAATTTGAAATGAAAGATCTTGGAAAGACAAAATTACATTTGGGAATACAAGTGGAGCATTTAGCATCTGGAATTTTTGTTTATCAATCCACATATGCTGAAAAGATTCTCAGTCGTTTTCATATGGATAAAGCTCATCCTTTGACTACCCCGATGGTTGTTCGATCTTTAGAAGCTGATAAACATCCATTTCGGCCTCTAGAAAGTGGGTAAGAAGTTCTTGGACTAGAAGTTCCATACCTAAGTGCAATAGGTGCTCTTATGTATCTTGCAAACTGTACACGGCTTGATATTACTTTTGCTGTCAACTTGTTAGCAAGATACAGTTCTTCTCCGACTAAGAGACATTGGGATGGGATCAAACACATTTTGAGATACCTCCGTGGAAGTATAGATCTTGGGTTATTTTATCCAAGAAATTCAACATCGCGATTGGTTGGATATGCCGATGCAGGATATTTATCAGATCCACACAATAGAAGATCACAAACAGGTTATGTATTTACATATTGTGACACGGCTATATCCTGGAAATCCACAAAGCAAACCATGATAGCTACATCTTCAAATCACTCAGAGATACTCGCTATACATGAAGCAAGCAGAGAGTGTGTTTGGTTGAGATCAATTATTCAGCATATTCCACTATCATGTGGATTACCATCAATCAAAGACATTCCTACAATTCTGTACGAGGATAACGCTGCATGCATTGCTCAACTTAGAGGAGGATACATCAAGGGAGATAGAACAAAGCACATTTCATCTAAATTCTTCTTCACACATGAGCTACAAAAGAAGGGTGATATAGATGTGCATCAAATTCGATCATGTGATAATCTAGCCGACTTATTCACAAAATCGCTACCAATTGCAACGTTTGCAAAACTTCGGAAAAGGATCGGAATGTGTCGACTGAAAGACTTATGACAACATTTCATCAAGGAATAATGAATTCTTTTTGAGGGGAAGACTGTATTCTTTTTCTTTAGTCACGATTTTTATCCCAATGGATTTTTCCTGACAAGGTTTTAACGAGGCAGTAAATTAAGATATTTATGTAAAAGATATGTACTCTTTTTCCCTTCGTTAAGTTTTTCCTACTGGGTTTTCTTAACAAGGTTTTTAATGAGACATAATCTTCTATCATAGGGAATCAGGGGAAGTGTTATAATAATGATTCCGTCAAGATAAGGGAACCACTTCTCTCTCTCTTCTGATTTCTTGTTCTCCACTTCGTGATCTCCCTCCTTTTTCCCTCATTCTCCTACTCTCTCTCCTCATCCTCCTCTCCTTCATTCTCTATATAAAGAAAGGAAATACAGAAGGAAAGACACACATAATTCTCTGAAGAATTTTCTCTCTTTTTTCTCTTGCTTATTCTCTCTAAATTTATGCAGCAATTATAAGAGTTTATTTCTATACTTTGCTAAAGTTTCATAACAATCTTAACTATTTAGAGTCATATTTAAATGAGTTTATATTTTTTGGGACAAAAATAACCTGTTTAATATTACAAAATCCCTCTTATATCCCTCTAATAAAATAGACAAATTAAAGAACAAAGAAATAGAAGTGGAGATCGGTCTTGGCTCTCAGGTCGATTCTGATGACTTTTCCTTCTTTGGTCGCCATTGATAAAGATCGAGAAATTAGAGGTAATCAAAAATAGGGGAAGTTCGGGCTGGGCTCTTTCTTCTTTCTCTATAAAGGAACTGGAAATACACATAAGAGAGAGAAATGTTATTGCTTGATTTTTTATTTTTATTAAACCAAATCACAATCACTTACAAACAAAATCAAATTGTCCCACGCAAATAAGATGAGATCAGAACTAACTCCCATAAAGCTACAAAATAAGCAAATACCCAGAAAGTCGTAGCAAGAGAATAAACAAAAGAAACTAAAATCAGATTAAATAAAAACCATCTTACCTGATGCAGAAATGTACGGGCATATGAGGAAGAAGAAAGACATTGACCCAACAGTTGATCCCCAATAGATTTTAAGTTAAAAGAGCAAATGGGTATTTGAGAAATTTAGATTTTAGAGTACCAAATATATCAATTAATTAATGAGCAGTCATTTAACAAGTTTTGCTTAAATAGTTGATAGGGTTAAAATAGTAAAATATTGTTATTTAGATATTTTGAAAAAATAAATTATCAAACAACATTTATTCATTTAGATACAATTTATTCAAATTCTCTATATTATTCAGATGTCTAAACTATTCAGATCTTAACACTCAATTTTATCAAACACAACCTAAATGTTGAGAGATAAAATTGTAGAGTGGAAATATAGAAATTTTAGAGTGAGAAGTAGATAATAGAGAAGTTGGGAAGGAAAATATTTTGGATTAATTACATATTTTAGTACATTTTTTAAAATAATAATGATGCATTCATAAAATAATTACAAAAGTAATACACTTTTCTATATTTATTTACAATATTAGTGCAATTAGGATTCTTTAATTTAGGGGATTAGTATTGGTGGGCTGACATGGCAAATCAGTGTCCCACTTAAAAAATTGTTCACGTCGGTCGGTCGATTTTTTTTTTGAAATGCGTGATAAATGTCCTTATTATTTGTCTAGGTTGTTTACTATAGGACTCTTCAGTTAGAAACTCTTATTCTGTCTATTGGAAACCCTTATCTTTCTTCTGTCCGTGCTTTCTTTTTCTCCATTGATCGGTGATTTGTTCTTCATTTTCGTGATCATTATTGGTTCAGTTGTTCGTCATTCTCGTACTTACTCGGTATCGCTGCTGCACAATGACTTATTTTCTTTTGTTTATTCTCGTTTCTGGTTGCAGTGAAGGAGTTTTCGAAATCTAATATAGTTGTTATCGATTGATCGTTACAGGTGAGTAATGGCTCAATAGTTTAATGTATTATTTATTAAAGTAGTTTACTAATAGAATGAAGTTTTGATTGTTTGGGTTTGTGTTGTATTTATATTTTGTATAGAATGGTTGATACAAGTAAGAAGGATGGAAAGAGGAAAAGAATCATAGAGGGTGATTCTGTTAAGGATTTGAAGAAGTTTACTATGGCGAGGAAGGGGAAGAATGTAGGTGACAAATCCAGTAAGAAGGATAATAGGTTGGTGATACATGGTGATAAAAAGCTTACTGAAGTGAAGTTGGAGTCTGATTTTGATGTCTCTATAATTAAAACTGAAGGTGAAGTTCATAGCCAGAAAATAATCCCCACACAAAAAATTCTAAAGGTGTGCTAATTTAAATTATGTTATTGTTAGTATCATATTATGGTTTGGTTACTTCTTTATTATGTGTTGGTTACTGTTACCTTATGATTTAGCTACCATTATTGTTCCCTCAATTTGGAATTTTGGTTACTTTTATATGTTATTCTGGTTACTATGTATTTATTTAGTATACATGGGTTGCCTAAACTGGGTTTGGTCTACATGTTGTTTATGTCTTGGTTACCATTAAAATATATTTTGGTTACTATCATATAATTGTTCGGTTACTTCTTTATTATGTTTTGGTTACTGTTATCGTATGATTGGCTACTATTATTGTGCCCTTAATGTGGGATTTTGGTTGCTTTTATATTTTGTTATGGTTTCTATGTAATTGTGTAGTATATATGGCTTGCCTAAAATAGGTTTGACTACATATTTTTGTTTTGGTTACCATTAAATTCTGTTCTGGTTACTATTATATAAATGTTTGGTTACTGTTTTATTATGGTATGGTTACTGTTATATTATGATTTGGCTACTATTAGTGAGCCATCAATGTGGGATTATGGTTATTTTATATTTTGTTATGGTTACTATGTAATTATTTGGTATACATGGCTTACCTAAACTGGACTTGACTACATGTTATTTCTGTTTTGGTTACCATTAAATTATGTGATGGTTACTATAATATAACTATTTGGTTACTGCTTTATTATGTTATGATTTGGTTACTATTATTGTGCCCTCAATTTGGGATGTTGGTTACTTTTATATTCTGGTATGGTTATTGTGTAATTGTTATATTATGTTTTGGTTACTATGATATTATTTGGTGGTTACTAGGTAACTGTTTAGGGTATAAATATTGTTTAGATTGGTTACCAATGACTGTTTAAATCTGATTTTATTTATTTGTAGATATGGGATCTTTATTATTAGGAACACAATAGAAATTTTGTGACACCCCTAAATTCGGGTACTTCGATTCCACGGGATTTGGTGTTCACTGTACAAATATCATCTATCTATCTACCCATAATAAATGCAAACCATGCAATAAATATAAATAAAATCTTCCCTTTAAAGGGTTACAACATCTAAATCATAAACATAATCCCAGGTTAAACTAACCTTAAATATCTGTGCGGAATCATAAACAAATAAGTCTTAACAACATCATTAAATCAAGTCTTAAACAAAATACATCATCATATAAACAACAAGTCTTCGTCACTTGCTAACTTTGCCCTTGCCCTTACTTGTGGAAGGTTCATCAGTTCTTTCGTTCTTAACTGCAATGTTATTATTAAGCAAGAGTGAGCACTATTGCCCACAAGTACAATAAGAAAATAACAGTATAATAACATGCGAGTAAATCAAAGACATCTGAATAAAAGCTCAACTTTTGAATCAAGAATGAATAACAAGAATCAAAAAAATTACGAGGGTCATAAGACCTTGAACTATGTCCTAGGTTATCAAGGGTTATACTTGAAACCTTTAATATCATAAGACTATGGACCTTTCTACTGTGACTTAGGGGGATCACCTTAGTACCATCGCGTGCACAATATCTTAACGCTTAGCAAAGATAAGTAAATCCCTTTGCAGGGTTGTTCACCTCAGTTTGACATTCGAGTCCGCACCAAAGGAAGTTTGGTTTGGATAATTCAATAAGGGTTCTGAAATTTAGAACGTTCATCAACTATGGACTAGTCGAATCAATAAGGTTCACTAGTCTAACAAGGTTCAACAATAATGATATTCAAATTGAATAATAATCTCAAGAAGTATACAATAGAACAAATATTGTATAGCAGTTTCATATTTTGAAAGGATAATAAATCTTTAATAAAATAATTTGAACTTGAATAATAGTAATGAGGATTTACTCAAGGTAAATAATAAACTTGAACAATGATAACAAATAGGGGTAGAAAACTTGCCTCGTGCGTAGATTACACTTTAACTAAGCACGTTCTTTGAATTTAAATCCTACATATCATTCACATTCACAATACCAGTTAATTATAACTTAACTAACCATGATAAACTCATTCTCTTTGTTTACTTTGATTATTGACTATACTTAGTCAAATTACCACTTTGTCACATAATTTGTACTTCATGAATATCAAGCTAATTATGTATTCAATAATTCAATCAACATGCAATTATGTTATTTACATGTTAAATAACTATTTTAACATCTCATTATACTTCTAACATGTTTACATATTCATTAAATTAATTTACTAACACATTGTTAGACTTAAACATTTTAAAAATTCATTTCTGAACATTCTGGAGAATGGCGTTGCGGCGCCACTGTTACACTTGGTCTTCGCGTTACTTGTGATGGATATGCTATGGCCGGACTCTTAGTAATGCAAGCTGCCGCGTGGCACTACTGACTCGAGACTTGGCGGCATGATGCGGGACTTGAGCTCGAGTTGGCGTCATTGTGAAAAACTCCAGACTTTGATTCTCAGCTCGCGAAGAACACAGAGATCAGCGAAAAGGACACTAAATCATCATTAATTTCAATAAATTAACATACCCACGTGCTACGATTTATACATAATCATTACCCAACAATAATAGAACGATTTTAATCCATTAAAACACATAATTACAGAATTAAAATATGCGAATTTCACTAACTTTGATGTTCTTGGAGGTTTTGAAAATAAAACATGAAAATTGTCACTACAGATTCGTTATAACACCGAATCCGTTCATTTAAACTTTGGTCTCTTCGTATCAACATGCATAATAAAATACAAGTGTAAAGTTTAGGGATAATATATGATCCATACATGAAATACCACGTATAAGGCCATAAGGCCAAAACCCATACTCTGTAATTTTGTAGAAATCATATACTACGTATTTTCATGAAACTGATGTTATGGTTTACAAAATATATATAATTAAATATGATTTGACAACATCTTAACCTATATATGCACATAAGCCTTACAATTTCCCATCATAGAGACTTTACAAAAAACTGTGAAAGCCAATATTTTTTAAAACTCAAACAACATAAAATAGAAATTGGGAAGGAGGAGATTACCCTGTCGAGTATAAATTTAGAAGAGATGGTCACAGATGACTCTTTCACAATAATTTGTAGATTACACACTCCCAATATCTATAAATCTCACAATTTTATCTGACAATTTCTCAAACTCTTTCTCCCTCACTGTTTTCAAACTTAGAAAATGAATAGTAAAAAGAAAATACATTATAATAAAGGAAAAGAGAATCGACGCAAGCATACTAGTCAGATTAACTTGATCATGGGTAGCGCTAAGTAACTCCCACTAAGGCCATGTTTGGCTAGGCTTAATAGATTTTAAAACCATTTAATTTAATAAAGCTTTATCATATAGTTTAAATCATGTCACACCCACTTGCACAATAAATCAAATATCTTATTTAATATAAATAAAATATAATAACTTCTCATAAATTCACATAGTCATATATTTAATTTCTCATTAATAAATAATGTCAAATTATTAATTCTCTAATTAATTATTACATTAATTAAAATAATATTATGCTTATTAAATATTTTATTTAATATAATAAGCTCACATAATGACATACTTCAAATAATAATTATTCTCTACATTAATTTAATAAATGTAACACATATAATTAAATTAATCTACCACAATTGCATCAATTAATTATTTAATCCAATAATTAAATCATCAAAAAATATTTATTTAATTCAATAAATATTAAAATTAATTTACAAAAATCTCGTTCATCACATCTTTCCCCCCTTAAAAGGATTCTGTCCCAAGAATCACTACTCAATAATTTCGACCCGTTACATTCTCCTCCCCTTACAAAGATTCTGTCCCCAGAATCGCTTACACATAATTAAGTAAATAAATGAGGGTAATTCTTCATTATATTCTCTTCGAGTTCCCACGTAGCTTCTTCAGCGTTGTGGTTCCTCCAAATTACCTTAACCGAAGGTATAACTTTATTTCTGAGAACTTGTTCTTTTCGGTTGACAATTTGGACATGAATTTCTTCGTAAGATAAGTCTTTCTCAAAATGCAGGGGTTCGTATTCAATTACATACTTGTAATCGGCTTTGTAGGGTCGTAACACAGAAACATGGAAGACGTTGTGGACATTCTCGAGTGATGGAGGTAAGGCTACCTCGTACACGACTTCTCCGATTCTACGCAATACTTTAAAGGGTCCAATAAATCTTGGGCTCAATTTTCCTTTCTTTTCGAACCTGATCTTCCCCTTCCAGGGAGAGACCTTCAAGAAAACATAACTACCTGATTCAAATTCGATATTTTTACGATGTGGATTAGCGTATTTCTTCTGTCGATCTTGAGCTGCTACCAGTCGTGCTCGGTTCACTTTGACTATTTCTGCTGTCTGCTGTACCAATTCGCCCCAAGCAATTGTCTTTTCGCCAACTTCATCCCAATAAAGTGGAGTTCTGATTTTCGTCAGATAACGCTTCGTAAGGCGGCATGCCTATACTTAGCGTAAGTAATCGTTGTTGTAGCCGAACTCTACTAACGGTGAGTGATCATCCCAATTTCCTTTAAAGTCCATCACACAGGCTCTTAACATATCTTCTAATGTTTGAATCGTTCTCTCGCTCTGCCCGTCTGTTTGAGGGTGGTAAGCTGTACTCATTCGCAATTGCGTACCCATGCATTCCTGAAGACGTTTCCAAAAATTTGATGTGAAGCGTGGATCCCTATTTGAAACAATTGATACCGACACTCCGTGTCTCGAAATAATTTCTTTTACGTATAACCTTGCCAACTGATCTAAGTTGAATCTGATTTTGATCGGAAGGAAGTGTGCGGATTTCGTCAGTCGGTCAACGATAACCCATACTGCGTCGTAGCCTTTCTGGGTCGTCGGAAGGCCAACCACGAAGTCCATTGTAATATGTTCTCATTTCCATTTTGGGATCTCTAACGGTTGTAGCAATCCACTAGGTTTCTGATGTTCTGCTTTCACTTTCTGACAGGTAAGACACTTGGCAACACATTCTGCAACATCTCGTTTTAAATTTGGCCACCAGAAATGTTGTTGAAGATCTTGGTACATTTTGGTACTACCAGAGTGAATCGAATATCGTGAACTATGAGCCTCGCTCAAAATATTTTCCTTAATCTCTTGCACTGGCGGTACCCAAATTCTACTCTCAAATCTCAGCATTCCTTCCTTATCTATCTTAAATCTCGGTTCAGTTCCTTCAGATATCTTCTTTGTCAACTTTATACATTCTTCGTCCTTAAGCTGAGCCTCCTTTACTTTATCTAGTAGAGTTGTACCAGATTGCATCTGAAATATTTTCTCATCAATCTCCATAGGATACTTCACTTCCAACTCTAGTTTCTCCATTTCTGTAATTAACTCCTCCTGAGCAGTCAACATAATCAATTTCTCACGACCCTTTCTACTAAGGCGCTTAAGAACCACATTTGCTTTACCCGGATGGTATAAAATCTCACAATCGTAATCCTTAATTAATTCCAACCATCTTCTTTCGACGATATTCAAATCATACGTGTAAAAATATATTTGAGACTCTTGTGGTCCGTATATATTTCACATTTCTCCCCGTAGAGATAGTGCCTCCAAATTTTTAAAGCAAAAACAACTGCAGCTAACTCCAAATCATGGGTCGGGTATCCCTTCTCATAATCCTTCAACTGCCGTGATGCATACGCAATAACTCTGCCGTTTTGCATAAGCACACAGCCAAGTCCTTTATGCGACGCATCGCTAAAAACAACAAAATTTCCTGTATCATCCGGAAGGGATAATGTAAAACCCCAACTTTTTGAATAAAGATGAATTTTCTATAAATATTATTTTTGAATATTATGGAGTGAAATTGATATAATAGTTGTGGGTAATAATATTTATAAATTTTGCAAAGTACGCAAGTTGTTATATAATATTCGATTGGTCGGGGAATATTCGTTTTAACAGGGAATATTAGTACAACGGCACAATCATTGGTGGACCCCACAACGGAATTATTGTCGGATTGAGAAAACGACAAAAATATTTTATGAAAATAATGGTGAAAGTTTTACCGATTATCTTTGTTGAACTACTTCGGTAGTAAAAAACAAGATGTCTGGCGTGGTTGCATAGTACTTTACGATATTGATTATTGATGCTTTACGTGAGAAGTCACTCCGCTTTTTGGGCGTATTATTTGGACCCCATTTATCCATTTTTCAAAATAAATCGGTAGGAAGTCATAAAGTATATATATATATATGTGTGTGTGTGTGTGTGTGTGTGTGTGTACACGTGTGGGTGGGCACGTGTATTTTAATATATATATATATATATATATATATATATATATATATATATATAAATCATTCAAGTGGGAAATGGTGGGGAAATAATGGTTATACGGGTGGAGTATTATTATTTATTAGTATATATATATATATATATATATATATAGGTTGACAAAGTTGATGTAAGGGTAGCAATTAGTGCACCCCGGTTTTTTTTCAACGAGCATGTGCTAAATATATATATATATATATATTATATTTTATTTAAAAGATTTTGCTTTAAATATGGACCATCAGATTAAAGTAAATCAATACATGCACTGTTAGTTCATGAGTTAGTTACTATGCGGTCCATTTTTCTATAAATAGAAGCTCATTCCTTCATTATTTTCTTACGAATTCACTGAAACTCTAGAGAGAAAATTATAGAGAGAAAGAAGAAAAGATTTCTGCTACTTAACTACTCTTATATTAGGTTCTTTTACGGTAAGGGTGTTATTCTTTCTTATTCATGAAAGAACTGTTGTTATTCCATTTCTTATTATTACATTGGAATAACTTTGTATCACGTGGTCTACCTTATACTTGGTGACATTCTTCTATTATACTCGTTGGAACATCTTGTGCATGTGTTTTACAAGGACTGGTTAAAATCTTTATTATTATTCCATTGGAACATCACATCTATGTGTTTTACCGGACACGGTTTCCGTCTTTATTATTACTGTTGGAACATCACGCTTCGGTGCAAATTTTTGTTCGACTGGTTTACATTATTATTATTTTATTGGAATAACTTTGTGAATATGTCACGAAGTATCGCATGCATGGTGATTTCTTTTGTTATTCCATTCTTTATTATACTCAGTTGGTTAAAGTTTTGACTTCTATACTCCATAAAATTAGTAGAATATCCTTGATATTTGCGCTTCATCCAGTATCTTTTCTTGGAAATATTCTTCTGATCAATCTTGAATTTTACTATACAAAACAGTATCATGTTGACAATTTGGACGTTAATAATTCCTGGATAAAATAATTCTTGAACTTGTTTTATTGAATTCTTATATCATTGTCATCATCCTCATGTTTATATTTTGTTGAAAGTCATCCGTGGCTTTTAGTAGTGCATAGATGGACTTGGTATGATTATGACCACTGAGGATTATTCGGTGTAATCATGACCGTAATGTTACAAATGATGTGGTAAAAGTTCTCATTGGCCCGTAGTGCATTGATGGACAGTTGTTTGCATGATCATGACCATTAATGAATACACAAATATTCTTGGCCCGTAGTGCATGGATAATTGTGGTCGTGATACTAAAGAATATCCTTGGCCATAGTGTAGGGGTGATTCGATGATGTGGAATATTTATTAAAATTTGAGTCTCGTACGATACTTGATGATGAAAACCTTTTAATCATAAAAGATAGTATATTTTATTTTCTACTTGACTCTTTTAATGGATTGCTTGTTCGGCTGCAGATTAAACTTGATGTCTATTATATTTTATCGGTTTAACATTGTTGGAGACTAATGATAATTTATTACGCATTATCATAGTCATAATATTTCTTCTCGGGCTAGTTGAGCTCACCCTTCCTTTCACTTGTTTCTCATCGTGAAATGAGAATATACCGGGACGAGTCGAGTGGAGCGGAGTGATGGTCCAGAGGATAACATTAGTAGTCCTCACTATACGTGAAATAGTGTGATAATAATTGTAATCTGATTTGCTTTTGAGTTTGTATAATCTCTAGTAGATAATATTTGTATTCAAACTCACAGTTTATGTTTTGTCGTATTGTACCTGACCGGTTGTATTAGTAAGTTGTATTTGAATTACATACCATGTATCCATGACCCAAGATGGGTGATGTATACCTAATTTTGGGGCGTCACAATTGGTATATAAGCTTAGAGGATATGATCCTGGCTAAGATGTGAGACTAGAACTAGGAGGGAGAGACGGGGAATTCTTTCGCTAGTATGACCTACTTAAAGTTATTTTGTATTTAAATTGGTTGGTAAGAGTTTAGAGATATTATGTTACTTGTTAATTAACCTTTGTTTTTTGGCAGTATCTGAAAATGACATCCGAAAATGTTGAGAATAGCAATGGAGCACAAGAGACCGTTGAGTCTCCACATATCAATAATCGGAGAATGTGCATCGGAGGCGACAATCCTCGTGCAAACAACAACACCGACCAAATGATGAATGATGGATTGTTCGGAGGCTTTATGCAATTCAAATGCAGAAAGTAGAGCGCCTCTGTCCAAAATGTAGGTGGAAACACTGGAAACTCTCGGGCGGTCACCGATAAACAGTTCAAGGAGCTGGGACCACCGGAGTTTAAGGGAGAGCCAAAACCACTTATGGCGGAAGCATGGATAAAGCAGATCACCAAGATATTTGATGTCTTGGGATACTCAGGAGCAAAGGTTCCCTTTCACGCCTTTTATTCTTGCGGAGGATGATTCTTTGGTGGAAATCAAGTGAAACATACTCAACTCTTGCGTCTTGAAGATGTCTTGGGAGAAGTTCAAGAGTCGTTCAGCGATAAATACTTTCCGAAAGTATTAGATCACGTGAAGGAGGTGGAGTTTATCAAATTGGAGCAAAACAATATGACCGTGTCGCAATACGAGGCAAAATTTGCGGAGTTATTCCAGTTTGCATCCCACTTGGTGGATAATGAAGAGAGAATGGTGCGAATGTTTTTAAGAGGTTTGAAGCCGGAGATACGTCAACATCTTATTTCTCGTAAATTGTGTTTGTATTCAGATGTTGTAAATAGGGCTCAGTTGGTGGAGCGCGATAACGAGTCAACGCAACCAAAAGAGAGCAGCCGGCCAAATGATAATACCAGTGAGAGCAGTCATCGAAGCGGTGACAACAAGCGTGGAGGGAATCAATAGGCCAGAAATGGTAACCACTTCGGTGGTAATCAAGGCCAAAACAATAAGAATGGACATTTCAAGAAGAGGAGATTCAACAATGATAGAAAGACGTCAGCACCAGCACTCGTTGTTAAAGAAGGAGAAAGACCACCTATCATATGCTTCAAATGCGGAGGGGAGGGACACATCAGTCCAAATTGCGCGATGCCATCCAAAACATGTTATAATTGTGGAAGAGAAGGTCACTTAGCCCGATTTTGTCGTTCACCGAAGACAAATTCAGCTAGGATGGAGGCACCAAAGGCTGTCCCAAAAAAGTCAAAGCCGGTAGTCTGAGGAGGCGTTTGTTGTGACCTCCGAAGAAAGCAAGGAACCCGAATGAGGTCATCAGGTAAGCTTATCATAAACTCTAGCGAAGTCTACACTTTATTTGATCTTGGTTCTACCCATTCTTTTATTTCTCCTACTTGCGCTCAACGATTAAATTTAACTCCGGAGAAATTAGACTTTGACTTATCTGTGGAAACTCCGTTGGGAGAAACATTCATTACATCCACGGTTTATAAGTCTTGTTTGGTTCAAGTTGGTACCCACACATTACCTGTCGATCTTATTGCATTAAAAATACTTGCATTTGATGTAATTTTAGGGATTGATTAGTTAACTACTCATCATGCAAAAATTGATTGTTTTCGTAAGGTTGTTAGCTTTCATATTCCTAATCGACCTATTATGCGAATTCAAGCAACCAAACCATTAAAATCAATCACTGTCATCTCAAGCCATAAAGCTATTCGTTTATTGAAAAATGGATGTCAAGCTTTCTTAGCTCATGTCACGAATCTAAACAAAAATACGTCAGTTTTGAATAATATTTCTATTGTTAATGAATTTCCTGACGTATTCCCTGAAGAACTTCCTGGCCTACCCCCAGAGCGTGAAATTGAATTTTGTATCGACCTTGAACCCGGTATAAAACCCATTTCTAAATCCCCATATCGAATGGCTCCTATTGAACTTCAGGAGTTAAAAACTCAACTGCAGGAATTGTTAGACATTGGCTTTATTCGTCCTAGTACTTCTCCTTGGGGTGCTCCTGTTCTATTCGTGAAGAAGAAAGATGGGAGTATGCGACTTTGTATTGATATCGGGAGTTGAATCATGTCACCATCAAAAATAGGTACCCATTGCCACGTATTGATGACCTGTTTGACCAGTTGCAAGGAACCAAATTCTTTTCAAAGTTTGATCTTCATTCCGGATATCACCAATTGTGGATTAGAACCGATGACATTCCAAAGATGACTTTCAGAACTCGGTACAGGCATTATGAATTCCTAGTCATGTCATTTGGATTGACTAATGCTCCTGCTGCCTTCATGGATATGATGAACCGAGTATTCAAGGAATATTTGGATCACTTTGTGGTCGTCTTTATTGATGACATCCTCATATATTCCAAAACCCGTGAAGATCATGAGCAACACTTGAGGTCGATACTCAAAAGCTTCGTGAATATAAGCTTTATGCCAAGTTGAAGAAATGCGAGTTCTGACTTGAGGAAGTAGCATTCCTTGGGCACGTGGTATCAAGTCATGGAATATCTGTTGACCCAGCAAAGATTGAAGCTATTCAAAGCTGGGAGCAATCTAAATCAGTGACTGAAGTACGTAGCTTTCTTGGTTTAGTTGGTTATTATCGGAGATTCGTAGAAGGGTTTTCTCGAATCGCTACTCCACTAACTCAGCTGACTCGAAAAGATACAAAGTTCAGTTGGAGCGAGGAATGTGAGAAGAGTTTTCAAGAACTCAAGAGAAGACTCATTTCAAATTTTTGTTACGACAATACCATACGGTTGGAGGGATTTGTCATCTCTGATGATGCTTGAGCAAAGGGTTAGGATGTGTTCTCATGCGGCATGGGAAAGTCATAGCCTATGCCTCACGACAACTCAAAGAATATGAGAAGAATTATCCTACTCATGATCTAGAGTTGGCAGCTGTTGTCTTCGCACTAAAGATTTGGAGGCATTACTTGTATGGGGAGAAAGTGGAGATCTTTACGGATCATAAAAGCCTCAAATATTTCTTCACTCAAAAGGAACTCAACATGCGACAACGACGTTGGCTTGAACTATTGAAAGATTATGATCATACCATCCAATACCATCTTGGAAAAACGAACGTGGTAGCTGACACATTGAGTAGAAGATCATATGCGGGTACGAGTGCAATATTGTCAACGCAAAGGCCCATTTTGTATAACTTGCAAAGGATGGAGATAGAGATAAAGACTCTATGGACCCACGTGATGATGGCAAATATATGAGTAGAACTGACTTTAATTAATAAAATTAAAGTTGCTCAAATTACAGATCCGGAACTGATGCGTATGAGGAAGAAAGTGAAAGAAGGTGCGATCTTTAGAAGCAAGAATCAATGAAGAAGGAATACTTGAGTCAACTCCGGACTTTGTGTTCCTAACATTACGATTTAAAGTATAAAATCATGATGGATCGCACAACACACCATTTGCAATCCATCTGGGAGTACCAAAATGTATCATGATCTTTGACATACATTTTGGTGGGGCAATATGAAGAGAGATAATATTTGTTTATCTCAAGGTGTCTAACGTGTGAACGCGAGTCAAAGCGGAGCATCAAGTACCAAAAGGTCCATTGCAACCACTTGAAATTCTAGAATAGAAGTGGGAGCACATTACCATGGATTTAGATTCATTGGTCTTCCCAAAGTTTCTCAAGGCATAGATGCGATTTGGGTCATTGTTGATAGATTGACCAAATCGCTCATTTCTTACCTGCGTAGAAACTTATACACTTGAACGTCTTGCTCGTATATACATAAGCGAGGTTATAAGATTGCATGGTATGCGGTATCCATAGTTTACGATCGAGACCCAAGATTTACCAGCGATTTTGGGTTGGTTTGCAAAAAGCTATGGGCACAAATTTACGATTTAGCTCGGCATATCATCCTCGAGATGGACGGACGGTTGGAGGACTATTCAAACTCTTGAAGATCTATTAAGACTCGTGTGTCCTTGATTTCAAGGGAAGTTGGGACAAGTTCTTACCATTGGTGGAGTTTTCCTACAACAACGGTTATCAAGCAGAAGTATTGGCATGGCTCCATTCGAGCGTTGTATGAAAAGAAAGTGTCGTTCTCCGGTATCTTTGGGATGAGGTGGGTGAAGCAACGTTGTTGGGACGAGAGTTGGTACATTATGACTACGAAAAAGATTAAAGCGATCCCAAGAACGTATAAAAACCTCACAAGATCGACAAAAGAGTTATCGCCGATATTCATCGAAAGGGCGTGGAATTCGATATAGGAGATCATGTGTTGTTACGTGTTGCTCCATGGAAAGGAGTTACGAGATTTGGAAAGAGAGAAAGCTCAATCCTCGATTCATCGGCCCATTTTAATCCTTGATCGAGTAGGAAGCGTGGCCTATAAACTCGCTTTTACCGCCAAGTATGTCTCGTGTTCATGCGTTTTCATATATCCATGTTACGTAAATATGTGGAAGACCCGAACCACATTATTGAGTTAGAACCGGACGAAATAGCGAAAGATTTGACGTATGAAGAGGTTCATATTCAAATCTTGGATAAGAAGGAACATATTCTACGCACCAAAGTTATTCCTCAAGTCAAAGTTTTGTGGAGAAACCACGATATTGAGAAAATGACTTGGGAGTTAGAATCTGAAATGAAATCAAGGTATCCTTACCTCTTCGACATACCATGTACGTACCCTAATTTCGAGGGCGAAATTTCATAAGAAGGGGAGATTGTAAAACCCCAACTTTTTGAATAAAGATGAATTTTCTATAAATATTATTTTTGAATATTATGGAGTGAAATTGATATAATAGTTGTGGGTAATAATATTTATAAATGTTGCAAAGTACGCAAGTTGTTATATAATATTCGATTGGTCGGAGAATATTCGTTTTAACAGGGAATATTAGTACAACACAATCATTGGTGGACCCCACAACGAAATTATTGTCGGATTGAGAAAACGACAAAAATATTTTATGAAAATAACGGCAGAAGTTTTCACAATTAATCTTTGTTAAACTACTCGGTAGTAAAAAAAATCTGATGTCGCATTGGTTGCATAGTAGTACACAGTATTGATTATTAATGCTTATGTGAGAAGTCACTTTCAGTTTTGGGCGTATTATTTGGACCCCCAATTATCCATTTTTCAAAATAAATCTAAGTAGGAAGTCATAAAGTATATATATATATATATATGTGTGTGTGTGTGTGTGTGCCATGTGGGTGGGTGCAAGTGTATTTTTAATATATATATATATATATATATATATATATATATATATATAAATCATTCAAGTGGGAAATGGTGGGGGGGGGGGAAATAATGGTATACTTGCAACGGGTGGAGTATTATTATTTATTAGTATATATATATATATATAGGTTGACAAAGTTAGCAGAAGGGTAACAATTAGTGCACCCAGTGTTTTTTTTTCAACGAGCATGTGCTAAATTATATATATATATATATATATATATATATATATATATATATATATATTATATTTTATTTAAAAGATTTTGCTTTAAATATGGACCGTCCGATTAAAGTAAATCAATACTGGATCATTCATGAGTTAATTCTTATGCGATCTATTTTTCTATAAATAAGCTCATTCCTTCATTATTTTCTTACGAATTCACTTTGAAAATCTAGAGAGAGAAAATTATAGAGAGAAAGAAGAAAAGATTTCTGCTACTTAACTACTCTTATATTCAGTTCTTTTACGGTAAAGGGTGTTATTCTTTCTTATTCATGAAGAGAACTGTTGTTATTCCATTTTTATTATTCTATTGGAATAACCTATATCCTGATGATCTACCCTATACTTGGTGACATTCTTCTATTATTACATTTGGAACATCACATGCATGTGTTTTACAGGACCTGAATTACATCTTTATTATTATTCCGTTGGAACATCACATGCTGTGTTTTACACGGGACACGGTTAAAATCTTATTATTATTACATTGGAACATCACATGCGTGTGTTTTACATCGGACTGGTTAAAATCTTTATTATTCTGTTGGAACATCCTCGAATTGCAAATTTTGCCCGACTTTGGTTTGCATTATTATTATTACATTGGAATAACTTTGTCTATCATGCAATACCGCATGCATGGTGATTTCTTTTATTATTTCATTCTTTATTATACTCAGTTGGTTAAAGTTTTAACTTCTATACTCCATGAAATTAGTAGAATATCCTTGATATTTGCGCTTCATCCAGTATCTTTTCATGGAAATATTCTTCTGATCATTCTTGAATTTTACTCTACAAAACAGTATCATGTTGACAATTTGGACGTTAATAATTCCTGGATAAAATAATTCTTGAACTTGTTTTATTGAATTCTTATATCATTGTCATCATCCTCATGTTTATATTTTGTTGAAAGTCATCTGTGGCCTGTAGTGCATAGATGGACTTGGTATGATTATGACCGAGGGGATTATTGATTGTAATCATGGACCGTAATGTTACAAATGATGTGGTAAAAGTTCTCATTGGCCGTGAAGTGCATTGATGGACATTGTTTGCATTATCATGACCATTAATGAATACACAAATATTCTTGGCCCGTAGTGCATGGATAATTGTGGTCGTGATACTAAAGAATATCCTTGGTCAGTAGTGCAGGGGTGATTCGATGATGTGGAATATTTATTGTTGAGTCTCGGTGATAATGATGATGAAAAACCTTTTAATCATAAAGATAGTAGATTTTATTTTCTACTTGACTCTTTTAATGGATTGCTTGTTCATACCGCAGATTAAACTTGATGTCTATTATATTTTATCGGTTTAACATTGTTGGAGACCAATGATAATTTATTATGCATTATCTTAGTCATAATATTTCTTATTGGGCTAGTTGAGCTCACCCTTCCTTTCTTTGTTCTCTTCAAGAAATGAGAATATATTTGGGGACGAGTGTGGAGAGCGGAGTGATGGTCCGGAGGATAGCATTAGTAGTCCTCACTATTACGTGAAATAATGCGATAATAATTGTAATGATGACTCCTTTTGAGTTTGTATAATCTCTAGTAGATAATATTTGTATTCAAACTCACAGTTTATGTTTTTTTGTATTATTGTACCACGGCAGTTGTATTAGTAAGTTGTATTTGAATTACATACCATGTATCTGGCGACCCAAGATGGGTAATGTATACCTAATTTTGGGGGCGTCACAGATTACACAGGTGCCGTACTCAATCTCTTCTTCAATTCTTAAAAGCTCTTCTCACACTTTTCCGTCCAAACAAATTTCACAGCTTTACGAGTTAAATTCGTTAATGGAGTTGTCGATCTTGGAAAAGTCTTGTATGAATCTTCTATAATATCCTGCTAATCCAAGAAAACTTCTTACTTAGGCGGCATTCTCTACTGATCCCGATTAATTACGGCCCGACTTTAGATGGATCTACAGAAATTGCATTTTATATCTATCATGTGACCAAGAAATTGTGCGAATTCAATCCAAAATTCGCATTTCAAAAACTTGGCGTACAACTTCTCCCTTCTCAATACTTCAACGTTAATCTCAAATGCTCTTCGTGTTCTTCTTTGGTTTTGGAATATACCAAAATATCATCTATAAATACAACTACGAACTTGACCAAAAGCGGTTTGAACACACCATTCATTAGTCCCATAAATCTTTGCAGGAGCATTTGTAAGGCGACATTACTAAAAAAATATTAAAGTGTAATATTAAATATTTATTGATTTATATAAGTATTTAATGGATATGTTTATTGTTGAATAAATAATTGTTCAATTTGAGTTGATGTGGTTTAGTTAATTATTTGTTGAATAAATAATTAAGGAGCTAAAAAAAATTAATTGTTATGAGGTTATATACTAATTTAATTTAATAATTAAGTTAGAGAGCTAATAATGATTAAATGAATTATAGTATTTTAATTGAAATTTGTGATTAAAATAAAGTGTTAGTTGGATTAAATAAAATTATAATTATAAAGAAATTATAGTTTTGTGATAATGATTTATGTGTTAAAGTAATTTAATAGATTAATATTTGAATTGATTAAATTGATTATTTAATTAAATAGAAGTGTGACAAATAACCTTGCTATAAAGGAGTTATTAAAATAAATTAAAGGACTTTAATTTAGTTTTGGCCAAACAAGTCTTAATGCATATTAAGTATTTAATCTAATAGTGTTTTATCAAACAAGGTATAAGGATTAATCCAATTGTTTTAGTTAGATTTGCCAAACAAGGCATAAGGATTAATGGGTTATTTTATTAAGATTAGCCAAACAAGCCTTATGGCTTTTAAATTTCAAAACTTACATAAAGCGATATCTAGAGTTATATTATATAATTAATATATATTATTACTATATACGTTATATTTTATAAATACGTATATTTAGAGAAAGAAAGAACTCAGTTGAAGAAAAAGAAGAAGAAGAAGAAGAAAACTAGAGAGAATTTGAGAGAGAAATCTACTTGAGTTTGAGAAAGGAATTGGAGAAAAGAAGTTTGATAATCAATAGTAGCCATCATCTTCTTAATCAAAGGTAGGAGCTTAACCTTTTTTTTCTTTAAAAGTTTAGTTTTCCTCTTCCCAAAAAAGTTCTCTGTGAAATTTTTATAAAGGATAAATTGTTGTTATGTATATAGTTTTGTATGATTATTGATTATAAGGTTATTTCATGAGTTTATATATGATTATAGAGAAATTAATTCATGTATGTATGTGTTTTATGAAGAAAATATATTACAGTGTTCATATATGAAAAATATGAGTATGGCTTAGTTTAAAATGAAATTAAGGTTTAATTAGTTGTTAAATTGATAAATTGATTATGGAAATTGATAGAGTATGTATAATCATAACTATGGTGTTTTGAAATTACTATTTTGGTTGAAAAACAAAATCATAGTGTTGATTTTCATTGAAAACATCAAAAATGGAGTTTTTGCCAAAAACATTGAAATTGGGTGTTGTAAATTTGATGTTTAAGTTATTTTATGGGTAGAATCATGTTAGAAGTCTTCACAATATGTTTATATGAAGTCTATATGTGTATTACATGTTAATCAGTCTATTAGATTCGAGCTTTTAGGCCAATTTGGCTTTTGTTCATACTATTGTCGAAGCTTGTCGCCGAGTCTTTGGAGTTACAATTCATACTGGCTTCTGATGAATACGATAGTGGCGCTTGCCTATAATGACGCCATCACCACAGCGCCACGCTTGATGCTTGCCAATCAATATATTCATATGACTCATGATGTACATCATTACTTCAGTACTTCAGTAGCGAACCACAATGTAAATTGTGGCGCCATGACCATGAGTTAGCAGAATGTTCTGACAGTTTTGTTTAAGTATACAAATTTTGAAAATAAATGTTATGTGTTAATAATATGAATGTTAAATGATGATTTCAGTAGTATTAAACTATGAATGAGTATGTTATCAAGTATTAACTAGTATTAACATAGTTTGATTATGTGAATGGGTAATTTGACCTACATGATGTATATATTTGTTTATATAGATATAAAATGTTGGTAATGACTAATTATGTCATGATGACATATGTATAGGGTATTGATTCAAGTTGTAAGGTTTAGCTTGTGCTAAAGGCAAGTTTTCTAACTCTAAAACTTCGTTGTACAAGTTTAATTTCGTTGAGCACATTATTGCTTTTAATTCCATTTCAATTATACAAGTTACTAACTCTACACTTTCGTGGAGTTAGATTGTTTATTAGTGATAAAGCTCTTGTATCTATTGGTTCATGAGGATGCAAGTATTCTACATCTTACATCTTATTATTGAACAAGTTTCTTTAATATGTAACTTCGTTAGTTAGCATCGAGAGTCCTTTGTATTCTAGTGATGAGCAACTTTGTTGTTCAATTTACTATTCATGATGCATGTTTAGTACCCAATCCTCAATAACCTTGAATGTTATGATTATTCCATGCTTATGCTTATTAGATTATCCTAAAGCATGATGTTAATTTACAAATATCAATTCAGTTATGATTATTCCATAGCATACAGTTATTTCTTTTGTAATCAACTAATCCTTAGTTGATTACCATTGAATTCTAAATTACCATGTAATGTATCCAAACCAAACTTACTTTAGTGCGGACTTGTATTCTAAATCTTGAGATGAACAACTCTTTTAATAGAGGTTTACGCTTAGCGTTGAAATGGTTGTGCACAATACATTGTACGAAGGGTTGATCCCCCAAATGCGTGGAGTCCTTATAGTCTTATATATTTATTAAAGTTAAAGTTGAAAGATTACTTATAACTGTGGACATGATTCGTGGTCATTAGACCCTCAGTGAATGTTATAATTTTCAGAAAGTTAATAGAATATATTGTTTAGTTCTATTGAGCCTAATATTGGCAATTGATGTAAAAGTTTAAAGATTTATTTATTGTTATTTCAAGTGGGCCTTGTTTGCTCACTCTTGCCTGTAAAATTTCTTACAGCTAAAGTTGAAACGGGTGACGTACCTAGCACCAGTAAGGGAAAAGGAAAGATGAATAAATATTGAAGACTTGTAATAGTTTTGATAGTTTATTTTCAGACTTTGGTTTAAAGATTGTAATGAAGTTTATTTAATTTTTCGAATTTGAATGTTGTAATTAAAGGTTAGATAACCTGGGAGATTTTTATTTGAGTTTTATCCTGTATGGGCAGGTTTTTATTATTCAATTAATTATAATTGGGTAGTTAGAAATGAATGTTTTGATTAAGTAAACACCAAATCTTGAGGAAATGAAGTACCAGGATTTTGGGGTATCACAGGTTGGTATCAAAGCTTTAGGTTATGAACCTTAGGTGGGGGAACAAGCCTTAGAAAGTAACCTTTGAAAAGATAGTGGAGATAACTCTTATCGAGTTCTAGGAAAGAAGCAATAAAACACTTATGTGCTTATGTGATTTTAAATTATGTACTCGTGAGTGTCGAATAGTAATGATTAATAATTAAAACTTTAAAACTTTGTTGTCAGGATGACTAATGTCGGAGAATCCATCAAAGCTAGGGAGGAGGGACCTCAAGTGCCTATAGAGGAGGAGCCTCGCGACATTCGAAGTAGTTTGGGAACACTCTCTCGCCACGGAGTCACCCGTTGGTCATGAGTTGAAGATGAGGATGATGATGTGGAAGCAGATGAGGAGGATCCCATTGAGTTATAGGAGGATGAGGATGATGAGGACGAGGAAGAAAGGATTCCACTTAACTCGATAAGTGGTAGTATATACGATGAGGTGCATGGACCGTAACGTGGAACTTTAGGATCTGATTGAGGAGTTGCGAGGAGATAGTAGTGAACAATGATCGCAATGACACAAAAAGGCGGTGAGATCCAGGATCATGAAGAGCGATTGACAAATGTCGAGGAGAAACTAAATGCAATGAAGGAGAGAAAGAACAATCGATCAAGTGGTCATTTGAATGAAGAACAAAAGTTGAGAGAAGAAGTCGCTAAGAGGGCAAGAGTCAAGATGCTTACGAAGAAGCTTTTCAACGAACCAGATTATAGCAAAGAAGAGACACGTAAAAAAAAGAGGATGAAGATGGAAGAGATGGATAAAGTATTTAACACCGCAATTAATCGAGCTCAAGATCGGGTCATGGGATATCCGATTCAGTTCGAGACGCTGCCATCATTCGTGTTAGATCGCAGAACAATGTTTTGAGTCATGGAGGAAGAACGTGATAGGGCTAAGAAGTATCTTAATAGAACATCGTAGCTGTTGTACGATGAGTGAAAGGTTAAATAAATTGTAAATCCCAAGTGTTATGCAACCTATGGGATATGACTATGATGTTGTCCTGAAACTTTTGTAGTTCAGGAAAGTAATGTAGATAGCAGTGATGCTATTGTTTTATGTTTTCCAAAAAGGTTTTGAATAAATAAAAGTTGTTACTTTATTCAAAGTGTTATATGTTATATGGTTATTTCTTTTATGGAGGCAAGTTAATTAGAAAATACTTAAAGAAGCTGAGTTAGTCTAATAGATGTTTTGTTTTAACAGAAAATGCCTCCCAGACGTGAACCACCCAAACACAAGAGAAATAATGAGAGAACTACCAATAACGATAATGTTGATGGTAACCCCGTTCAACAACTAGTGACACTACTGACAGGAGCATTGCAGAATCAACCACAAAACCATGGTACAACGTTTAAGGATTTCAAGGCGGTTGGACCACCTGAATTCCGTGGGTCCATGAATCCAGTCGAAGCACAAACCTGGATTATGGAGATAGAAAAGGTGTTCGATGTCGCTAGGGTAGGGGATGATCAGAAGACTGCTTTCGCAACATTCATGTTGAAAGCAGAAGCTAGTTATTGGTGGCAGGCCAATAAAACTCGTGAAGGGCCAGGAGTGATGACCTGGGATAGGTTCAAGGAGTTGTTCTTTGAGACCTATTTCCCGGAGAGTTCGAAGAGTCAGTTAGAAGTGCAGTTTCTGGAACTAAAACAAGGAATGATGACGGTATCTCGAGTATGCCTCGAAAGTTCAACGAATTGGCGAGGTTTGCACCATATCGAGTCGTCAAGACTGATGAGTGTAAGGCGAAGATATTTGAGCAGGAATGAAGCCCTAGGTACAGAAATGAGGTCTCCCTGTTTCGATTGAAGACATTTGCGGTGGTGATGGAGAAAGCAAGACTCAATTTGAAGGTGGAGGTGAAAGCGGTGACAAAAGTTCAATCAGAGAAAAAAGAAGAAGAAGAATGAGAATGAGATTAAGAATGGAGGTGGTAGCGGTGGAAAAACAACAACAACAACAACAACAACAATGACTTGAAGAGGAAGTGGAATGGGAACATGGGTCTTTGGAAACCATTAGGGTAACCAAACAAAATAAAAAGTTTGAAGTATGTGTGACATGTGGGAAATTTCATAAGTGCGTGTTTGATGGGAAGCGGTATGCTTCAATTGTGGCTGGGAGGGTCACATCGCCCCAAATTGCACTCAACCAAAAGAAGAATGTATGCTTCACGTGCGGATCCAAGGATCACTTTGCTCGTGAATGCCCTAAGAAGAAGGAAGGAGTGACAACCAGAAGCAATGGAGGTAACAATGGAGGTACATGGGCCATTGCAGGACCTGCAGCATCAAACAAACCCACAGCCAGAACCTTCAACATGGTATGCAAGATCTTTGTGCAATCAAAAGATGTGGTTTCAGGTATTATCCCAATCAATGATATAAATGCTTATGTATTATTTAATTCGGGTGCTACTTGCTCATTTATATCTGATGAATTTGCTAAGAGGTTAGAATTGCCTATAGAAGAACTGAATTTTTCTTTGAACATAGAAATTGCGAATAAGGAAGTAATCCCTGTTAGATTCGTATACAAGAACTGTAGGGTGAACATTAAGGAGAATATCTTGTTGGTAGATTTGATTTCGATTAGACTAAAGAATTTGATGTAATTTTGGGAATGGATTGGTACATTCAAATAATGGAGGCAGAATTCGATTGCCAAAAGAAGTGTGTAAACCTTATGACTCCGTCAAAGGTAGTATTTTATGGTAACAAGTCGCCTAGACAAATGAAATGTCTGACGACTATGCAGGCCAAGAAATTGTTGAGTCAAGGTTGTGTGGGCTATTTAGCTTACATAGTCGATACTCAGAAGAAGGGTGTAAAACTAGAAGAAATACCAGTAGTGAGGGAATTTGAAGACGTGTTTCCAGAGGATTTGCCAGGACTTCCGCCTGACAGAGAAATTGAGTTTGTGATCGACTTAGCGCCGGGAACAACACCGATATCGAAGGCCCCGTACAGAATGGCTCGGTAGAAATGAAGGAACCGATGGTACAATTGCAAGAGTTCGTTGGACAAGAAATATATTCAACCAAGCGTATCATCGTGAGGAGCAGCAGTATTATTATTCGTGAAGAAGAAGGATGGATCAATGCGTCTTTGCATTGATTATAGAGAGTTAAACAAAGTCACTATTAAGAATAGGTATCCATTGCCTAGAATAGATGACTTGTTTGATCAGCTGAAGGGTGCTAAATATTTCTCAAAAATAGATTTGAGAAGTGGGTATCACCAATTGAAGGTAAGAAAGGAGGATATACCTAGAACGACATTCAGAACTCTGGTACGGACATTACGAGTTTCTGGTGATGTCTTTGGTTTAACAAATGCCCTCGATGCGTTTTCATGGATTTGATGAGCAGGTGTTTAAACCATTCTTAGACAAGTTTGTAGTGGTATTTATCGATGACATTCTAGTGTATTCCAAGACTCAAGAAGAACACGTGGAACACTTACGTTTGACATTGGAAACACTAAGAAAGGAAAAGTTGTATGCAAAATTCTCTAAGTGCGAATTTTGGCTCGACCGTGTACAATTTTTGGGTCATGTGATTGACAAAGATGGGATTTTAGTGGATCCATCAAAAGTGGAAGCTGTTATCAATTGGGAACAACCAAGAACACCTTCAGAGATGTGAGGAGTTTCTTGGGACTGGCTGGTTATTATAGAAGATTTATTCAAGATTTTTCTAAGATAGCCACTTCATTAACAAATTTGATAAGGAAAGTTTGTAAAATTTGTTTGGACGGAGAAATGTGAAGAGAGTTTCCAAGATTTAAAGAAAAAGTTAAGTATGGCTTTTGTGTTGACATTACCGGATAATCTGAGAAATTTTATGGTGTATAGTGATGCCTCACACAAAGGGTTGGGTTGTGTTCTTATGCGAGAAGCGACAAAGTTATTGCGTATGCATCAAGACAAATGAAGGATTATGAAAGGGTATCCGACTCATGATTTGGAATTGGGCTGCGATTGTATTTGCTCTCTCGAAGATATGGAGACACTACCTTTATGGAGAGAAATGTGAGATCTACATGGACCACAAAAGTCTGAAGTATATTTTCACTCAGAAGGATTTGAACATGCGTCAAAGAAGGTGGATGGAATTGATAAAAGATTATGATTGTGAAATCTTTTATCATCGGGCAAAACGAATGTGGTTGTAGATGCTTTAAGTAGGAAAGGTGGGAAAAGTTGATGCCGATAACAACTCGGGAGGAGCTCATCTCAAAGCAATGACAAAACTGGATTTGGAAATCAAATTTCCAAAAGAATTTGACAAACAACTATTCCAGATAGAAGCTGGTCCAACTTTAGTGGACAAAGTGAAGAATGCTCAACTACAAGATGAAGAGTGTGGGAAAATCAAAGAGAATCTAATTGAGAAGTAGAGATGTAAAATACAAGATCGATCTAGAAGGATTACTACGGTTTGAGGGAAGAATTTGGGTTCTAGCAACACTAGAACCGAAAGAAGAAATTTTGGCCAAAGCTCATAGCTCAAAATATTCAATTCATCCAGAAGCACGAAAATGTATCAAGATTTTTGCCTTGACATTTTTGGTGGCGAATATGAAAAGAGACGTTGCAGAATGCGTAGCAAAATGCTTGACATGTCAAAGAGTAAAAGCCGAACATCAAAGACCCAACGGATTATTACAACCGTTGGAAATACCGGAATGGAAGTGGGAACACATTACGATGGATTTTGTGGTGGGTCTTCCAACTACTCAGAGAGGATGTGATGCGATTTGGGTGATAGTGGACAGACTGACGAAGTCAGCACACTTTTTACCAATAAAGATTAGATTTAATCTTGATCAGTTGGCAAGATTGTACATTAAAGAGATCGTTTCGAGGCACGGAGTGCCAGTATCAATTGTGTCCGATAGAGATCCGCGATTCACATTGAATTTTTAGAAGAGACTACAAGAATGCATGGGGACACATTTACGAATGAGTACGACTTATCATCCACAAACAGATGGCCAAAGCGAACGAACAATTCAAACATTGGAAGATATGCTGAGAGCATGTGTCATGGACTTTAAAGGAAGTTGGGAAGAACAATTACCGTTGGTGGAATTTGCTTACAACAACAGTTATCATGCAACCATCAACATGCCGCCTTACGAAGCGTTGTACGGCAGAAAGTGCAGAACTCCACTGTGCTGGGATGAAATCGGTGAACGCCAACTGTTAAGACCAGAACTGGTACAATAAACTGCTGGCGTTGTCAAACTCATCAGGACAAGATTAGTAGCAGCCCAAGACAGAATGAGAAAAAGTATCTTTGATCAACACAGACAAGATCGTGCATTCGACGTAGGAACTTTGTATTTTTAAAAGTTTCTCCTTGGAAGGAAAAAAATTTGGTAAAATGGAAAAGCTAAGCCCGAGGTTTATTGGACCCTTTGAAGTCTTTGCGAAGAGTGGGAGAAGTGGCTTATGAGGTAGCTCTACCTCCGAGTTGGAAAACATTCACAATGTTTTTTTTTGATATTCCACCATATAAACCCGACTACAAACATGTGATCGAAAGTATGAACCGATTGCGATTCGAGAAAGATTTGTCTTATGAAGAGGTTCTATCCAGATAGTCGTCGAGGAAAGAACAAGTGGCTAGAAATAAAGTGATACCTTACATAAATTTGAAGGTGATATGGAGGAACCACTTTCATTGAAGAAAGCTACGTGGGGAACTCGAAGAGAAAATGTTGAAAGAGTATTCGTAGTCCTTATTTATTTGTAATTTAAATGTAATGAGAACTCAATTGTAAGTGTGGATATCGGGGATGAGAATATTTGTAAACTTGGATATAAAATGTAACGAATGATTTGTTTGAGTTGTGATTTTGAGGATGTAAGTATTAATTGTAAGAGGTGAATGATATTTTAACATTCCAAAATTTTAAAGTGTAATATTAAATATTTATTGATTTATATAAGTATTTAATGGATATATTTATTATTGAATAAATAATTATTTAATTTGCAATTTGAGTTGATGTGGTTTAGTTAATTATTTGTGAATAAATAATTAAGGAGCTAAGAAAATTAATTGTTATGAGGTTATATACTAATTTAATTTAATAATTAAGTTAGAGAGCTAATAATGATTAAATGAATTATAATATTTTAATTGGAATTTGTGATTAAAATAAAGTGTTAGTTGATTAAATAAAATTATAATTATAAAGAAATTATAGTTTTGTGATAATGATTTATGTGTTAAAGTAATTTAATAGATTAATATTTTTAATTTGATTATTTAATTAAATAGAAGTGTGACAAATAACCTTGCTATAAAGGAGTTATTAAAATAAATTAAAGGACTTTAATTTAGTTTTGGCCAAACAAGTCTTAATGCATATTAAGTATTTAATCTAATAGTGTTTTATCAAACAAGGTATAAGGATTAATCCAATTGTTTTAGTTAGATTTGCCAAACAAGGCATAAGGATTAATGGGTTATTTTATTAAGATTAGTCAAACAAGCCTTATGGCTTTTAAATTTCAAAACTTACATAAGCGATATCTAGAGTTATATTATATAATTAATATATATTATTACTATATCGTTATATTTTATAATCGTATGTTAGAGAAAGAAAGAACTCGATTGAAGAAAAAAAGAAGAAGAAGAAGAAAACTAGAGAGAATTTGAGAGAAATCTAATGAGTTTGAGAAAGGAATTGGAGAAAAGAAGTTTGATAATCAATAGTAGCCATCATCTTCTTAATCAAAGGTAGGAGCTTAACCTTTTTCTTTAAAAGTTTAGTTTTCCTCTTCCCAAAAAGTTCTCTGTGAAATTTTTATAAAGGATAAATTGTTGTTATGTATATAGTTTTGTATGATTATTGATTATAAGGTTATTTCATGAGTTTATATATGATTATAGAGAAATTAATTCATGTATGTATGTGTTTTATGAAGAAAATATATTACAGAGTGTTCATATGAAAAATATATGAGTATGGCTTAGTTTAAAATAAAATTAAGGTTTAATTAGTTGTTAAATTGATAAATTGATTATGGAAATTGATAGAGTATGTATAATCATAACTATGGTGTTTTGAAATTACTATTTTGGTTGAAAAACAAAATCACAGTGTCGATTTTCATTGAAAACATCAAAAATAGAGTTTTTGCCCAAAACATTGAAATTGGGTGTTGTAAATTTGATGTTTAAGTTATTTTATGGGTAGAATCATGTTAGAAGTCTTCAAAATATGTTTATATGAAGTCTATATGTGTATTACATGTTAATCAGTCTATTAGATTCGAGCTTTTAGGCCAAATTGACTTTTTCTTCATCTTTATTGTAAAGTCGTCGATAAATCTCGAGTTTTTGCGTCATGGGCTTACATTGATGACGTTAGTGGCGCATCATAGCGCCATCACCTGCCATGAAGCAATGACTTCTTAGTATATTCACTTGGCAATGGCCTCATACATCATCATTGTGTGCAGCAGCAAACCACATGTGTGTAAAGTAGTGCACTTGTATGAAGTTAGCGAGAATGTTTACGAGTTTTGTTTAAGTATACAAATTTTGAAAATAAATGTTATGTGTTAATAATATGAATGTTAAATGATGATTTTAGTAGTATTAAACTATGAATGAGCATGTTATCAAGAGTTAATTAGTATTAACGTAGTTTGATTATGTGAATTGGTAATTTGACCTACATGATGTATATATTTGTTTATATAGATATTAAATGTTGGTAATGACTAATTATGTCATGATGACATATATATAGGGTATTGATTCAAGTTGTAAGGTTTAGCTTGTGCTAAAGGCAAGTTTTCTAATTCTAAAACTTCGTTGTACAAGTTTAATTTCGTTGAGCACATTATTTCTTTTAATTCCATTTCAATTATACAAGTTACTAACTTTACACTTTCGTGGAGTTAGATTGTTTATTAGTGATAAAGCTCTTGTATCTATTGGTTCATGAGGATGCAAGTATTCTACATCTTACATCTTATTATTGAACAAGTTTCTTTAATATGTAACTAGTTAGTAAGCATGCGAGTCACTGTATTCTAGTGATGAGCAACTTTGTCGTTCAATTTACTATTCGTGATGCATGTTTAGTACCCAATCCTCAATAACCTCGAATGTTATGATTATTCCATGCTTATCTTTATTAGATTATCCTAAAGTATGATGTTAATTTACAAATATCAATTCAGGTTATGATTATTCCATAGCATACAATTATTTCTTTTGTAATCAACTAATCCTTAGTTGATTCTGAATTTGAATCTAAATTACCTGTAATTTATCCAAACCAAACTTACTTTTAGTGCGGACTTGTATTCTAAATCTTGAGATGAACAACTCTTTTAATAGAGGTTTACGCTTAGCGTTGAAATGGTTGTGCACAATACATTATACGAAGGGTTGATCCCCTAAATGCGTGGAGTCCTTATAGTCTTATATTTGTTAAAGTTAAAGTTGAAAGATTACTTATAAGCTGTGGACATGATTCATGGTCATTTGACCCTCGATTGAATGTTATAATTTTCGGAAAGTTAATAGAATATATTGTTGGTTCTATTGAGCCTAATATTGGCAATTGATGTAAAAGTTTAAAGATTTATTTATTGTTATTTCAAGTGGGCCTTGTTTGCTCACTCTTTTGTAAAATTTCTTCTGACTAAAGTTGAAACGGGTGACGTACCTAGCACCAGTAAGGGAAAAGGAAAGATGAATAAATACTGAAGACTTGTAATAGTTTTGATAGTTTATTTTCAGACTTTGGTTTAAAGATTATAATGAAGTTTATTTAATTTTTCGAATTTGAATGTTGTAATTAAAGGTTAGATAACCTGGGAGATTTTTATTTGAGTTTTATCCTGTATGGGCAGGTTTTTATTATTCAATTTATTATAATTGGGTAGTTAGAAATGAATGTTTTGATTAAGTGAACACCAAATTGATTTACTATTATAACTCCACCAGCGGTCTATATTGACTTATTATTATATCTTCAACCAACGGTCTGAAAAATTAGTACATCTCCTCATGGAATAATATTGTACCCAAATACCCGAATGCACAATACTAGAGTGAATAGTAATCGGGTGAATAGTAACTCGTGAATAGTAATTCGTGAATAGTAACTCATGAATAGTAACTCGTGAATAGTAACTTATGAATAGTAACTCCGACACAAAAAGTGTCCCGAATACCCAATCGAACAATATATCCTCCAGACATCAATTATACTAACACAAATAAGTCCAACACAATGGAACTATAAAATTCATCTTTAATCAACATGAACTTATTCATCATTAATATTATAATTCATAATATTTAACAACGGTCGTTCGAGGAAAGAGGAGCTTTTCAGATAAGGATTTCTCCTTATTGGTAGCCTTGATTAGGTGACAAAACCTCTCTCTTGTGAGAACTTCTAGACATTGTCAATATTGCAAATAATAATATGAATAACTTTGTCGTCTCAATTATTGATTTAATAATATATCATATAATGAAGATGATACTGTAACAATAATTGAATCAATAATATGAGAAATATGATGCGATAATTACTATATGATAATTGAGTATAGCGAAAGGTGACTTCTCACGTAAGCATCAATAATCAATCTGAGTGTATTCTTCTTTGTGCAACTCTGGCGTATTCTTGTACTTTTACTACTAGGGTAGTTCAACAGTTTTAACGGTAACACCTCGTAGTTATTTTCATAAAGTATTTTGTCATTTTCTAAATTCGACAATAATTCCGTTGTGGGGTCCACCGATGATTGTGCCATTGTACGAATATTCCCTGTTAAAACGAATATTCCCCGACCAATCGAATATTATATAACAACTTGCGTACTTTGCAAAATTTATAAATATTACCCCACAACTATAACATTATATCAAATCAATACCATAATATTCAAAAATATAATTCGAAAAAAATTATTCTTTATTCATAAAAGTTGGGGTCTTACAACCTCCCCTTCTTATGAAATTTCGTCCTCGAAATTAGGGTACATACCTGGTATGTCGAAGAGATGAGGATACCTTGACTTCATCTCAGATTCTAACTCCCAAGTCATTTCCTCCACATCGTGGTTTCTCCACAAAACTTTGACTTGAGGTATAACCTTGGAGCGTAGAACATGATCCTTCTTATCCAAGATTTTAACAGGTAACTCTTTATACGTTAAATCTTCCTCTATCTCGTCTGGTTCTAACTCAATAATGTGGTTTGAGTCTTTCACATATTTACGTAACATAGATATGTGAAAAACATTATGAACACGAGAGACATACTTGGCGGTGAAAGGCGAGTCTATAGGCCGCGCGCCCAACTCGCTCAAGAATTAAAAATGGGCCGATGAACCGAGGATTGAGCTTTCCTCTCTTTCCAAATTTCGTAACTCCTTTCCATGGAGCAACACGTAACAACACATGATCTCAATATCGAATTCTACGTCCTTTCGATGAAGATCGGCATAACTCTTTTATCGATCTTGTGAAGTTTTTATCGTTGTCGGATCGTTTGAATCTTTTACGTAGTCATACGTACCAACTCGGTCCCAACAAAGTTGCTTCACCCACCTCATCCCGACATACTAGAAACGACACTTTCTTCTATACTGGCGCCTCAAATGGAGCCATGCCGATACTTGTTTGATAACTATTGTTGTAGGAAAACTCCACCAATGGTAAGAACTTGTCGACTTCCCTTGAAGTCAAGGACACGAGTCTTAATAGATCTTCAAGAGTTTGAATAGTCCTCTCCATTGTCCGTCCAAGTCGAGGATGATATCTTGAAAGCTAAATCATGAAGTCTGTGCCCTATAGCTTTTTGCAAACTAACCTAAAATCGTGAAGTGAATCTTGGGTCTCGATCGGAAACTATGGATCTTAGGCATACCATTCGGTCTTATAATCTAATTTATATACATCTGAGCAAGGCGTTCAAGTGTATAAGTTTCTCGTATCGATAAAAAATAAGCGGAACTTAGTCAATCTATCAACAATGACCCAAATCGCATCTATGCCTTGAAACCTTAGGAAGGCCGTGCTTGAAATCCATGGTAATGTGCTCCCACTTCCATTACGGAATTTCAAGTGGTTGCAATGGACCTTTTGGTACTTGATGCTCCTTGACTCGTTGACAAGTTAAACACCTTGAGATAAACTCCGCTTATCTCTCTCTTCATATTGCTCCACCAAAATGTATGTAGAAGATCCCGATACATTTTGGTACTCGAGATGGATTGCAAGCGGTGTGTTGTGCACCTCCATTATGATTTTATACTTTAAATCGGTCGTTAGGAACACAAAGTGCGGAGTTGACTTGAAGTATTCCTTCTTCATCGATTCTTGCTTCGGCATAGCACCTTCTTGCACTTTCTTCCTCATACGCATCACTCAAGATGCACGTAGCTTAAGCGACTTTAACTTTATCAATTAAAGTCGGTTCTACTCGTATATTCGCCATCATCACATGGGTCCACGGAGGTTTTAACTCTATCTCTATCCTTTGCAAGTCACACAAAATGGGCCTTTCGTTGACAATATCGCTTTTCGTACTTGCATATGATCTTCTACTCAATCGTCGGCTACCACATTCGCTTTTCGGGATGGTATTGGATGGTATGATCATAATCTTTCACGAGTTCAAGCCAGCGTCGTTGTTGCATGTTGAGTTCCTTTTGAGTGAAGAAATATTTGAGGCTTTTATGATCAAGTAAAGATCTCCACTTTCTCCCCTATACAAGTAATGCCTCCAAATTTTAAGTCACGAAGACAACAATTTGCTAACTCTAGATCATGAGTAGGATAATTCCTCTCATATTCTTTGAGTTGTCTTGAGGCATAGGCTATAACTTTCCCATGTTGCATGAGAATACATCCCAACCCTTTGCCCAAAGCATCACTGTAGATGACAAATCCCTCCAAGTCAGATGGTATTGTCAGAACAGGTGCTGAAATGAGTCTCCTCTTGAGTTCTTTAAAACTCTTCTCACATTCTTCGCTCCAATAGAACTTTGTATCTTTCCAAAAGTCAATTTGAGTTAATGGAGTAGCGATTCGAGAAAATCCTTCCACGAATCTCCGATAACCAAATTTAAACCGAGAAAGCTACATACTTGATCATTGATTTAGGTTGCTCCCGACTTTGAATAGCTTCAATCTTTCTTGGTCAATGATATTCCATGACTTGATACTACGTGCCCAAGGAATGCTACTTCCTCAAGTCAGAACTCGCATTTTTTCAACTTGGCATAAAGCTTGTATTCACGAAGCTTTTGGAGTGTCAGCCTCAAGTGTTGCTCATGATCTTCACGACTTTTGGAATAAATAAGGATGTCATCAATAAAGACGACCACAAAGTGAGCCAAATATTCCTTGAATACTCGGTTCATTATATCCATGAAGGCAGCAAGAGCATTAGTCAATCCAAAGGACATGACTAGGAATTCATAATGCCCGTACAGAGTTCTGAAAGCCGTCTTTGGAATGTCATCGGTTCTAATCTTCAATTGGTGATATCCGGAACGAAGATCAATCTTTAAAAAGAATTTTACTTCTTGCAACTGGTCAAACAGGTCATCAATGCGTGGCAATGGGTACCTATTTTTGATGGTGACATGATTCAACTCTCGATAATCAATACAAAGTCACATACTTCCATCTTTCTTCTTCACGAATAGAACAAGAGCACCCCAAGGAGCGTCTTAGGGCGAATGAAACCAATGTCTAACAATTCTCGTGATTGGGTCTTTAACTCCTGAAGTTCAATAGGAGCCATTCGATATGGGGCTTTGGAAATGGGTTTTGAACCAGGTTTAAGGTCGATACAAAATTCAATTTCACGCTCTTGGGGTAGGCCGGGAAGTTCTTCAGGGAATACGTTAGGAAATTTATTAACAATAGAAATATCGTTCAAAACTGACGTATTTTTGTTTAAATCTATGACATGAGCTAAGAAAGCTTGACACCCGTTTTTCAATAAACGAATAGCTTTATGGATTGAAATGACCGTGATTGATTTTAATGGGTTGGTTGCTTGAATTCGCATAATAGGTTGATTAGGAATATGAAAACTAACAACCTTACGAAAATAATTAATTTTTGCATGATGAGTATTTAACCAATCAATCCCTAGAATTACGTCAAACGCCATGATATTTTTAAAGAAATAAGATCGCGGGGTAATGTGCGCGGTTACCGATTTGAACCAAACAAGACTTATAATCGATTGGAAGTAATGAAGGTTTCTCCCAATGGAGTTTCCACGAGATAAGTCAAAGTCTAATTTCTCCGAGTCAAATTTAATCGTTGGCGCAAGTAGGAGAAATAAAAGAATGGGTAGAAACCAGGTATCAAATAAAGTATAGACTTATTTAGAGTTTATAATAAGCTTATCTGTGATGACCTCATTCGGGTTCCTTGCTTTACGGGAGGTCACAACAAACGCTCTCCCTTGCACAACCGACTTTGACTTTTCTGGGACGACCTTTGGTGCCTCCATCCTATTTGAATTTGTCTTGGTGAGCGACAAAATTGGGCTAAGTGACCTTCTCTTCCACAATTATAACATGCTTTGGACAACATCACGCATGATTTGGGTGATGTGTAACTCCCCTCCGCATTTGAAGCATATGATAGGTGGTCGTTCTCCTTCCTTAACAACGGGTCTTTGGTCTTTGACGTCCTTCCATCATTGTTGAATCTCCTCTTCTTGAAATGTCCACTCTTATTGTTTTGGCCCTTATTACCACCGAAGTGGTTACTATTTCTGGCCTGTTGATTCCCTCCACGCTTGTTGTCACCGCTTCGATGACTGCTCTCCTTTGGTTGCGTTGACTTGTTATCGCGCTCCACTAACTGAGCTCTATTTACAACATCTGAATACAAACACAGTTTATGAGAAATAAGATGTTGACGTATCTCCGGCTTCAAACCTCTTAAAAACATCCGCGTCATTCTCTCTTCATTATCCACCAAGTGGGACGCAAACCGGGATAACTCGGCAAACTTGGCTTCATACTGCGACACGGTCATATTATTTTGCTCCAATTTGATGAATTCTACCTCTTTTATATGACGAATACTTTCGGGAAAGTACTTGTCGTTGAATAGTTCTTGGAACTTTTCCCAAGACATCTTGATGCGGCGGAGGTTGAGTCGCTTCTCGATTTCCACATAATCGCCTCTCCTCGCAACATAAAAGCGGCAAAAGAAAACCTTTTGCTCTCGGAGCATCCCAAGACATCAAATATCTTGGTGATCTGTTTTATCTATGCTTCGCCTTTAAGTGGTTTTGTCTCTCCAATAAACTCCAGTGGTCCCGACTCCTTGAAGCTATTTAGTGGTGGCCGTCCGAGAAGTTTCAGTGTTTCCACCTACATTTTGGATGAGGAGCCGCTCTACTTTCTTTGTTGCATGAATTTCATAAAGCCTCTGAACATTCCATCATTCATCATTTGGTCAGTGTTGTTGTTTGCATGAGGATTATTGCCTTCCTAATGCACATTATCCTGATTATTGATATGTGGTGAATCAACGGTCGCCTGTGCTCCATTGTTATTTTCAACATTCTCAGATGTCATTTTTAGATACTGCCATAAAACAAAAAGTTAATTAACATGTAACATATTATCCCTATATTCTGACCGACCAATTAAATACCAAAAAAAACTTAGGTAGGTCATACTAGCGAAAGAATTCCCCGTCTCTCCCTCCTAGTTCTATTCTCACATCTTAGCGGGGATCATATCCTAAGCTTTGATACCAAGCTTGTGACACCCCCAAAATTAGGTATACATCACCCATCTTGAGTCGCTGATACATGGTACAAAATTCAAATACAACTTAATAATACTGTTGTCGTGTACAATACGACAAAACATAAACTGTGAGTTTGAATACAAATATTGTCTACTAGAGATTATACAAACTCAAAAGGAGTCCTCATTACAATTATTATCATACTATTTCACAGAATAGTGAGGACTACTAATGCACCATCTAGGACCATCACTCTGTTCCCCAACTAGTCCCAGCTACGTTCTCATTTCTTGAAGAGAACGGTGAAAGAAAGGGTGACCTCAACTAGCCCAGTAAGAAATATTATAACTAAGATAAATGCAGAATAATTTATCGTTAGCCTTCAACAATGTTAAACTGATAAAATATAATAAATATCAAGTTTAACTGTAGCGGAACAAGCAATCCATTAAAAAAGTCAAGTAGAGAATGAAATCTACTATCTTTTATGCTTTAAAAGGTTTTTCATCACTTTTATCGCTAAGACTCAGCTTAATAAATAATCCACATCATCGAATCACCCTCGCACTTTACTCTGCCGAGGATATTCTTTAGTATCACAACCACAATTATCCATGCACTACTGGGCCAAGAATATTTTTTGTATTCATTAATGGTCATGATCATGCCAACAACTCATCCATCGATGCACTACGGGCCAATGAGGACTTTTATCACATTATTTGTAACATTACGGTCATGATTACGAATAATCCTGGTCATAATCATACCAAGTCCATCTATGCACTACTGAGACCCACGAGATGACTTTCAACAAAATATAAACATGAGGATGATGACAATGATATAAGAATTCAATAAAACAAGTTCAAGAATTAATTTATCTAGGAACTGATAACGTCCAAATTGTCAACATGATACTGCTTTGTAGAGTAAAATTCAAGAATGCTCAAAAGAATATTTCCATGAAAAGATACTGGATGAAGCGTAAATATCAAAGATATTCCACTAATTTCATGGGTATAGAAGTCAAAGTTTTAACCAAATGAGTATAATAAAGAATGGAATAACAAAAGAAATCACCATGCATGCGATAGATCGCACATGCAGGTTATTCCAACAGAATAATAAAGGATGGAACTAGGTCCGGTGTAAACGCACAAACAGGATATTCCGACAGAATAATAAATAATGGAACTGTGAGGGCCCCGAATCCGAGGTCCCAAATCACTGCGGATCCGGTTCGATCATTCTATCACTATTACTATATTTGCGGAAGATATAAACATAAATTGTTTATACATTACATTACACACTATTCCCCAAGGTCGAGTAACCTTAACTTATACATAATTCATAAATATCTAACACATAACTTTATTATCAAACTACACTATTACATTCTTAATCACATACATAAACTAAAGCTAGAACTTTCTTTAATCTTTTCCTGTATTCGACGCGTTCGTCTTAATCTGCAATGTTTATCATGATATAGCAAGGGTGAGCATAAGGATTGCCCAGCAAGTTTAAGTTCAATAATATAACGATATATCATGATTGAAATGATTTGAATAATTGGCTGGCTATAATTCAACAATATAATTGTGAACTAGTAGGAATAAAATTTTGACTGAACAAGTATTTTACATGAACAATTATATCTGAACCGAAGGGTAATGAAGGTGATCAGCCTTTCATACCTAACTTATACATGCAATATGTATAGAGTACAATTATACTCCCTCCGTCCCATAGTTATAGGCTGATTTCTTTTGGCACATAGTTTAAGAAAATTAGTTAAGTAATAATTTTAACATAAATTTTCCACATATACCCCTTAATATGGAATTAATGAATAAGTTAATTACTCCTTATTTATCACACTGGAACTCTCAACTTCATTGATTGACGTGTACTGACCATTAAAATGCATAAACTTTAACCAAAAAGAATACAACAACATTAAATGTGGTGATAAAAATAATGACATTGAATGTTGTTTCTTCAAAAAAAGAGTAATGGTTGAATATTTATTATAAGGTCATAAAAGTAAAACAATGAACCAACTAAATTTTATAAATAGTAAGTAGCGTATATATTGGGACATCTCAAAATGGAAAATCAGCCTATAACTATGGGACGGAGGGAGTACATGGCAATCAGCAATGATTAACCATAAGCTTATCCGAATGAAACACTCTTAGTAGAGTTAAGTAAAAATAAACTTGCATGATTCATTGATTACCGCTACGCAATTTATATCGCTTTATCTGAAGACCTAATATTAGTAATATAGATCTCCAATATTAGAATAATATCATCACAATATAATACTATTATATATATAGATATACATGGAATAACCTAAACACATAACACATAACTCTATCAGTCTATAACACACATAAGACTCAATATCAAGTCAAACTATTGTAGTCTGAGTTGAACACGACACAAATCTAACATCCCAACGGTCTAGTCGGACTTTTATCGAGTCTAAGTTCAATTAAACTCTGCCTAAACATTTAACAATTAACTTAAATAATAATTTTCATAAGCTCATAATAATTTTTAAATAATTATTATCATTTATCATAATTTTTCAATCATTACTATCATATTTATACGAATTAAATACCACATAATTCCTTTATCATTAATATTATATTTATATGATTTAAAATACTTTAATCTCATATATTATAAGTTTTTCTTGAACATATAAGTCAAACACCAATCCAGCAACCCAGATTTGGAATCCAACAAGCTGGATTCCATATCCAGTATCTAGATGGTCAATCCAGTAAACCAAACTGTAATCCAACAAACTGGATATCACATCCAGTGACTAGATTGTAATCCAGCAAATTGGATTCAACAAATTTTCAATTCAGTAAACTATTTTTCAATCCAGCAAACTGGATTCATCAGATTTTTCAATCCAGCAAGCTGGATTCCATATCCTTTTCACGAAAATACCAAATCAACTTATTATTTTTCCATCCTTTGTCCAAACACATATACATGTATTTCATACCCAAAAAGTATTTTTCCATAATTTTTTAATTTCTTTTACTATTTTTCAAAAATCATTTTTAGTGCGCGGCTTAAGAAATTAGCCCTATCATGCTCAACTCCAGAAATTCCCATCTCTTGACACAATCTTATACATGTTAACGTGATGCTCCAGTTTAAATTCCGTGGCCATCGGAGTTATAGAACTCCGGTTATAGCAATATTCGTCAAAAAATCACACAAATTGAAATGGTCATAACTTGGTCATTTTAAGTCGGAATGAGCTCATTTTTGGACAGGAAGTACTTAATACCATATATTTTCATGTCCCAAAAGGCCGGAATTTATTGCACAATTTAAGTGGCCGAAACAGCCCCTAAAAAATTCTTCGCAGTAGCGAATTGTCGTTTTGCAGTTTTGGAGTCCTTTGGTAAAACTTAAATAAAATGAGATCTATAACTCCAATTAACGATCCGCTAATTTTGTTGTATTCGTATCTTTCCGATATACAATTTTCATCTATCACAATCCATATTTGGACATGTTAAACTCCCGAAAATTAGCCCGGAAGTGGCTGGTAAAAACTGTTATTCTAACAGTTTTTTCTTAGCTTTGAGTAATTTGGGATAAATTCTATAACTTGCTCATTTTTCAACCTAATCGAGTGATTCCAAAGGGGTTTTATCCTTAATACATAAATCTAGCATCCCAAGAAAATAAATCACAAATATCCATCATAGATTTCAAAAATCAAAAGCTAGATCACTCATTCAAGTTTAAGCTTTCCGGAAAATTCTATTTTTCTATTCCTTTTGATTCCAACCAAATCAACACCCAATATGTGTAGATCTAAACATAAAACACTCCTCAACATGGATACCCATAATTTTTAAGTTTAGAAACATAGATTCAAGGTTTGATTTACAATAATCAAAAATTACATAAACAAAAGGGGTTTATACCTTTGCTTGATTTTCTTTCTCCTTCAAAAATATGAGATGGATCTTGGGTGTATGAAGATCAAAATCTTCTCTTCTCCTTCTCCTCTTGGAGCTGCCGTATGATAGCTCTCTCTCTCTCTCCCTCTAGTCTCTCTCTTTCTTTCTTAGTTTATGTTAGATAATAAGATGAAAAGAAAAAGATAAGACTTAGACTTTTTCTTGTTTTGTTGGAAAAGTATGTATAGATATATTTGGTATATCTATCATTCATCTACCAACATCTCTAGCTCTTCTCTCTCCCACTCAACCACTAAAGCTTTACTTGGAAGCATTGACAAAGTGTTGGCTAAATGGGGCAATGACACATAGGAGGTTTGTTCACCAACTAAAGTGAAATAATCATTACATTCTTCCCCCCTTCCTCTCCTTATCTTGGTTGGCCATGTGGCCTTATTATCCTTAAAATTGATTTCTTTTTAATTCTTATTTAGCATATTAAATGTCCAATATGCCCTCCTTAATTGGGCCAACAATTGGGTTATCCAATAATTCATCGGGCTTTCAAATTAACAATGTTTGAGCTCTGACAAATAACATCTTCCAACACTTCTTATTTTACCATTCATTAATTATTTAATTAGGGTTCTCATTTCCTCAATTATAACATAAATCTTTACTCATACACATTTATTTCCTTAACCCAATTAGAATTGTTATAATTAGGTTACAAAATTAATTAGTTGAGATATATAAATTAAATCTCTTAGACTTAGTATATATTTATATCTAATATTCTCCCCATATTATAACCTCTTAGGTTATTTAATTATCACACTTAATACATATATATTAGGTTACATAACTTAATTCTTAATTCACTTACTCACATATTCATACAAAATAATTTAATAAATTGAGGCATGGTCCACAATTCTTAGATTAGGTCACTAGTATATAATTAAAATACTAAAACCACATACATATAATTTTATGAACTCATACACTAAACATATATCTCATTATCAGACTATCACATATAGTCTATCAAATCAAATTCTTCAAAAATTTTGGAATCCTTAAAATTCCTTTACAGAAACGTCAAATTCATACACTTATTTTCTGTCTAGGTTCTAATTTTGAACCTTAAATCAATTAATAATTTTTTTTAAAATATTCAAAATTCTCGGGTTGTCACAGAACGTGTCCCGTAGAACGCACAAATAGGATATTAAGCGAATAATAAATAATGGAACCAGTCCGTGTAAAAGCATACAGCACAGGATATTAAACGAATAATAAATAATGGAACCGGTCAAAGGCGTAAGCGCATGAGACGAGGATATTAAGCAGAATAATAAAGAGCGGAATATTAGAAGAATGTCACCATGTATAGGGTAGCAGCGTATACTGAGTTATTCCAACGAGAATAATAAATAATGGAATAATGAAGTTCTCTTCATGACTACAACAAATAACATCCCTTACCGTAAAGTAAAAGCGAATATAAGAGTAGGGAAGTAGCGAGAATACTTTTCTATAGGTTCTCTTGTAATTCTCTCTCTAGAGTTTCAGTGAATTCGTAAGAAATAATGAAGGAATGAGCTTCTATTTATAGAAAAATGGAATGAATAGTAACTAATTCATGAGCGATCCATATTGATTTACTATTAAAACTTAAAACAACGGTCCATACTGATTTACTATTAAAACTTTAAACCAGCGATCCATATTGATTTACTATTATAACTCCACCAGCAGTCCATATTGACTTACTATTATATCTTTAACCAACGGTCTGAAAAATTAGTACATCTCCTCATGGAATAATATTGTACCCAAATACCTGAATGCACAATACTAGAGTGAATAGTAACCAGGTGAATAGTAACTCGTGAATAGTAATTTGTGAATAGTAACTCATGAATAGTAACTCGTGAATATTAACTCATGAATAGTAACTCGTGAATAGTAACTCGTGAATAGTAACTCCGACACGAAAAGTGTCCCGAATACCCAATTGAACAATATATCCTCCAGACATCAATTATACTAACACAAATAAGTCCAACACAATGGAACTATAAAATTCATCTTTAATCAACACGAACTTATTCATCATTAATATTATAATTCATAATATTTAATAACCAGGTCGTTCCCAGGAAAGAGGGGGCTTTCCGATAAGGATTTCTCCTTATTGGCTCGCAATTAGGTGACCAAACCTCTCCTTGACAGAACTTCTAGACATTGTCAATATTGCAAATAATAATATGAATAACTTTGTCGTCTCAATTATTGATTTAATAATATATCATATAATGCAAATGATATTGTAACAATAATTGAATCAATAATATGAGAAATATGATGCAGTAATTACTGTAGCAATAATTGAGTATAGTTGAGTGACTTCTCACGTAAGCATCAATAATTAATACCATGTCTTCTTTGTGCACAACTACGCGTATTCTTTGTACTTTTACTAAGGGTAGTACAACAGTTTTAACGGTAACACTTCCGCCATTATTTTTATAAAGTATTTTGTCGTTTTCTCAATCCAAGCAATAATTCCGTTATAGGGTCTACCAATGATTGTGTCGTTGTGCGAATGTTTCTGTTAAAACGAATATTCCCGACTAATCGAATATTATATAACAACTTGCGTACTTTGCAAAATTTATAAATATTACCCACAACTATAACATTATATCAAATCAATACCATAATATTCAAAAATATAAGTAAAAAAAAAATATTCTTTATTCATAAAAGTTGGGGTCTTACAATATTGTTCAGTTCTATTGAGCCTAATATTGGCAATTGATGTAAAAGTTTAAAGATTTATTTATTGTTATTTCAAGTGGGCCTTGTTTGCTCACTCTTGCCTGTAAAATTTCTTACAGCTAAAGTTGAAACAGGTGACGTACCTAGCACCAGTAAGAGAAATGAAAGATGAATAAATACTGAAGACTTGTAATAGTTTTGATAGTTTATTTTCAGACTTTGGTTTAAAGATTGTAATGAAGTTTATTTAATTTTCCACATTTGAATATTGTAATTAAAGGTTAGATAACCTGGGAGATTTTTATTTGAGTTTTATCTTGTATGGGCAGGTTTTTATTATTCAATTTATTATAATTGGGTAGTTAGAAATGAATGTTTTGATTAAGTGAACACCAAATCTTGAGGAAATGAAGTACCAGGATTTGGGGGTGTCACAATCCTTATGTTATTCCATTCTTTATTATTCTGTTGGAATAACATATCTATGTGGATTATCACATGTATGGTGAATGATCCTTCGTATTCATTCCTTTTTAAATTGTGGAAATGATGCATCTCACGTGGATTCTTTGCATGGCATGGCGAAAATCCATTTGCAGTTTCATATATTCTATTATACTCAGTTGGTTAAAGTTTTGACTTCTATACTCCATAAAATTAGTGGAATATCCTTGATATTTGCGCTTCATCCAGTATCTTTTCATGAAAATATTCTTACGAAAGCGGTCTTGAATTTTACTCTACAAAGAAGTATCATGTTGACAATTTGGACGTTATTAGTTCTTGGATAAATTAATTTTTGAACTTGTTTTATTGAATTATTATGTCATTGTCATCATCCTCATGCTTATATTATGTTGAAAGTCATATGTGGCCTGTAGTGCATAGATGGACTTGGTATGATTATGACCGAGGATTATTCGGTATAATCATAACTTAGTAATGTTACAAATGATGTGGAAAAAGTCCTCATTGGCCTCTGTAGTGCATTGATGGACGATTTTTGGTATGATTATGGCTATGGATTCTCTTTGGCCATAGTGCAAAGATGAATTGTTTTATGGCATAATCGAGCAGATTGATGAAAAACATGATTATCTTTAGTAGTAGTGCATGGATAATTCGTGGTTGTGATACTAAAGAATATCTTGGTAGTAGTGTGGGGGGTGATTTGATGATGTGGATTATTTATTGTCGAGTCCCAATGATAAAAGTGATGAAAAACCTTTTAAATCATAGAAGATAGTAGATTTTATTCCCTACTTGACTCTTCTAATGGATTGCTTGTTCATTGCAGATTAAACTTGATATTTATTATATTTTATCGGTTTAACATTGTTGAAAGGCCTAACGATAAATTATTACGCATTATCTTAGTCATAATATTTCTTCTTTGGGCTAGTTGAGCTCACCTTTTGCTTTCATTGTTCTCTTGTGAAATGAGAGCGTAGCGAGGAGGACTAGTGGGGAACAGGTGATGATCCTAGATGTTTGCATTAGTAGTCCTCATTATTACGTGAAATAGTGTGATAATAATTGTAATGAGGACTCCTTTTGAGTTTTTATACTCTCTAGTAGACAATATTTGGATTCAAACTCACAGTTTATGTTTTATCGTATTGTACACGACAGTTGTATTATTAAGTTATATTTGAATTCTGTACCATGTATCTGGCGACTCAAGATGGGTGATGTATACCTAATTTTGGGGGCGTCACATTGGATTTTCTATATCTGACGTTAAAGATGCAATTGATGCACGGTTTAGGTCGTTGGAAAAGAAAGTGTCTGAAATTAACAAAGACATTGGAAAATTACGGGCTGATATTAGGGATGAAATGCAGATTTTACACGTTCAGATATGCAGGGACTTTATTTTCATTATTAGAGAGGAGTTACGCGGGAAGAAAGGCGTTGGGGACGACGATGACAAACAAGATGATGGTAATTCTAATGATGATTTTGATTCTGATGATGCTGGTGGTGATGATGCTGATGATGATGCTAATGAGGATGGTGATGGTTTTAAAGGAAAGGAGAATGATGATGATGAGGATGGGTCGAAAGTTGATGAGAAGAAGGATGAGTATGAAACTGAAGTTGTTAAAGAGGGTGAACATAATGTTATGATGGAAGAGCCCCCGCTGATGAGGATGATGATGGTAATAAAGGAAAGGAGAATGTCGATGATGGTTCAAAACTGAACGAAAATGATGATGGTGACGATGGGTCGAAAGTCGTTGAGAAAAAGGATGAGAATGAAACTGAAACTGTTAATGAGGTCGAACGTGATGTTACAGTGGAAGAACCCCATGAAATAAAAAATAACTATGATGAAGAAAATGTTAAGGTTAGACATATTTGTTTGTTTTGTTATGTGTTATATGTGTTTTGTTTTAATGATTAATTAGTTGTTTTTTTATTTTTCACAAATTGGCAAGAACAATGACATGCCATTTTTTGATATATTAAGCCAATATACTGGGAAAGAGATTGTTGTGTAAGTTGCTGCTGAGGTTAGTGTTACAATAACATGCCATCTTTTTATTACATGTTGTTTAGGTTTTGGTTACCGTTATATTGTGGTTTGGTTACTATTATTTATGTTATGGTTACTATTATATTGTGGTTTGGTTACTATTATATTTTGTGTTGGTTACTATTATATTATGATTTGGTTACTATTATATTTTGTGTTGGTTACTATTATAATATTTTCATTATAGTCAGTCGGCTATTGTTCAATCAATTTTTTATTGCATATATTAGTTAACTGCATGTATTTGGGTTGAAAATCAAATTGTATTTGTTACCTTTTCTGTCAATTGATAAAGGGGGAGGTAGAAAGCAAGTTTGCACTTGATCAGATGGTTCTGACCACTCAAGACATAGATCAGTGTGATGAGTTTGAGAAAAGTGCCCATAAACCCGATGATGGTAGACCGGTCCGTGAACCTGTAAAGAGTGTCATTTTGCGGACTCCATATACGACAAAGTTTGGATCGACTGGTTCATCGTCTACCGCCGTGGGTGCTAGTCAAATACTTGCAGGTCTTTCTGCATTCCCAAAAGTATGCATGTCCATGTCATCAAAATATGAAAAGGCGTTGTTTGATCAATGGTTTAAAATTGGACTAAACAACATGAAAAGATTTGTTTTTTGTTGTTTAACAATGGTATAGTTTTTTATAAAATAAATAAATTTGTTTTCCTGTAGAAACAAATGGTTAATATTAAATAAATGTTATGGTTACTATTATGTTGTGTTCTGGTTACTGCTTTATCATGTTCTGGTTATTGTTATATTATGATTTGGATACCATTATTGTGCACTCAAAATGGGATTTTGGTTACTATCATATTATATTTTTGGTTACTATGAAATTTTTTGGTATACACAAGTTGCTTAAATTGGTTTTGATTACATGATGTTTCTGTTTGATTTACTATCATATTATATTCTAGTTATTGTCATATTAGGTTTTGGTTACTACTATAGTATATTATGGTTACTATTATGCTATATTTGGTTTCTGTTAATGTTCCATCGAAATAAAGTGTTTGTTACTATTATATTGTATTTGAGTACAAGGTATTTGTTTAGTACATTCAGGTTGCTTAAATTATGGTTGATTACATTATGTTTCTGTTTTGGCTACTATTAAATTATGGCATGGTTACTATTATTTTATGTTTTGGTTACTGTTTTGTTATGTGTTGGCTACTATTTTAATATGGTTACTATCTTATTATTTGTTGGTTACCAGATAATTGTTTACAATTCGGTTGTTGATTAAATTGTTAATTATTGACTGTTCAAGTCTGATTTGGGTAGTGTGTATACTAATATGGTAATTGTTAATGTTAGCGTGTATACTAATACGCTTTTATATTGAAGGACTGACAAATTCCCGAGAAACAACGACAAAATTGAACCTGCATTTATATTTGGGGTTGTCCCAATATCATCCAAAATGTGGTTCTACAAATTGAAGACTCCTGGACAGTGGTTAGATGACGATGTGATTTCTTTTTTTTTCAAATTATGTTGTTCTAGTTATGGTTACATTATTTAGCTGGTTTAGTAACTAGTGTTAACAGTGCTGGTTACCTTCATTACAGATTTATATTTTTTAGCAACTATTAATATCTTAAGGATTTTGTTTTTTTTTTGGTTCAGCACATCAATATTGCATTATACTACTTCCGTAAATTGGCCAGACACTCTGCTAGTGTTCACATAAGGGCAACGACCGCAGACTGTTGGTTTCATGGCAAGATGACTGCTCTTTTTGAGGAATACACAAGTAAAAATGTAGATACGAGTATCTTGTCTAGGGAGGGTGATGTTGCTGAATACATCCGTGGGTTGTTTATGGATGTGAACACACCATGGGTCAATGTTGATTACGTGTTGTTCCCCATTCACACGTCATCACCGGATCACTAGTTTTTGCTGACATTTGATGTGCATTGTGACGCCCCCAAAATAGGTCCAATCCAACCAACCTATTCTGAGTCCCCAAATACATGGTAAAGAAACAACTACAACTTCATTAATACAATTGTCGTGCAAAATACGACAACACATAAACTGTGAGTTTAAATACAAATATTGTCTTCTAGACAATATCCACACTCAAATAAGTCCTACAATTATTGATACACTATTTTACAAAATAGTGAGGACTACAAAACAACTGTCTTGAACCATTACTCCACACCCCGACTAGTTCCCGCTATATTCTCGTCTCCTAAGAAGAAAAATGGACCAAAAAGGAAAAGGGTAAGCTCAACTAGCCCAGTAAAGAATATTATGACTAAGATAATGTACAACAAATTATCCTTAGTCTTCAACAGAGAAAAATATGATAGAATACAATAGACAACAAGTTTTAGATCAACAACTGCAGCGGAAACAACAATTCATTAGAAGAGTTAAGTAGAGAATGAAATCTACTATCATCTATGAATTTAAAAGTCCATCATCGATATTTTATCCCTGTAACATCAATCAATATACATCATAAATCAAATAGTTATCTTTGCACTACAAGCCAAAGATATTCATCTGTTGGTCATGTTCATCTCAACACCTGTTCATCTTTGCACTACGGGCCAAAGATATTCATCAGTTGGTCATGTTCATCTAAACACCTGTTTATCTTTGCACTACGGGCCAAAGATATTCATCAGAAAATTATTCATCTTTGCACTATACAGGCCAAAGATATTCAGTAATATCATCATTTAGGACTGAGGATGATGAAAAATATTTTAAAGAAAACGAATCCAGTGAAACAAAAGTACAAATATTAAGGATTCGTACTTTAAACAATCCAAGTTCAAAAATACTTCATAAATAATCACAGTGGAGTAAAATTCAAGAATGATCAAAACATGGATACAATCAAAGCTAGTATCCATAATAGATATTTTGGATGAAAAACGAAAATTTAATTTTTCTGTGAATAGTGCCGTATACGTGAATAGTGCCGTATACGTGAATAGTAACTCTGACACCAAAAGATAGAAATTTCATAAAAACATCATCATACTTCGTGAATAGTACTCGTGAATAGTAACTCGTGAATAGTAACTCATGAATAGTAACTCGTGAATAGTAACTCATGAATAATAACCCCGACATGAAAAAGTTTCAAATTTGATAAAAATTCAGACCAATATTTTGGTATAATGATATTGAAGAAATAATATCATTTACGAAGAAAATAACATCCCTTACTCTCGGAAAAGAATAGTACTTTCAATTGGAATCTTTGGATATAGTCTTTGAAAAGAACTTGCAGCATCTGATAGCAATACTCAAAGTACTAAAATACTCACAAAAATACGCTCGATATATCGAGAGAGAAAGAAGAGAAGAAGATTTCGGGGTGATTTTCAATTTTAACCCAAGCACCTATTTATAGGAAATTGCTTAGAACACCAAAGCAAAAAAATTTAATATAATATTAATATAATTACAAAATATTCAAGCCTACCTCTAGATACTTGAATTCAGCCATTAACATGTGCAAGTGAGGGCCACCAAAGTACACAAAAACATTTTCTAACAAAAATCATTTAAACTCCAAAAATCAATTCACACCCGATATACCAAAACTTCAATAATTCACAATAAATAGCCATTTTGTCAGAAAATTCGAATCTTGCGTATTTTTATAGGAAATTCAATTCTCTACAACTTTGTAGAAGAAAGTTTTTCCAAATTCCAAACAGAAATTGACCGAAATCCACATACGGACGATTTTTCAGGCTATAATCAAATTTCAGTCAAGAAATGGGGTCCACCGACACACAAAACATGTGTTAATCATTTAATGCAATAAAAATACTCTTTCTCCTCATATACTCATATATCACACATTTATTGTAAAAATATCCTCATTATTATATTATAATAATATAATAAAATATTATTTTATCAGAAAAGATAAAATATCAATTTTCAACAATTGTCACTTTAAAAATTTTCTCCATCTATATCCACATAAAATCAATATTTTTCTCATCATATAAATCAATAATTAAATATTCACAAATAATATTACAGAATCACAATATTGTGACCAAAGTAGTTCCCAAGAAAGAGGGGCTTTCAATAAGAAATTCTCTTTTCTTTGGCGCTTGCAATTAGGTGACCAAACTTCTCCTTAGATGAACTTTCTAGACATTGCCAATAATGTTTTCTAATAATATTATTAGGATAATATGAATTATTGCTTCAATAATGGAAAATCTTGTGTAGTGACAATTATTGAAACAACGGTAATATAAAATATCAACGCATCAATTATTGAATCAATAAAATAAATCTTTGAGCAAGTAATTATCGTAACAATTATTGAGTAGTGTCTTCACGTAAGAATCAATAATTGATGCAATACTGGTGTGCTTTCTTGCAACAACAGCGTATTCATCGTGTTTTAACCACCGGGTATTCCAACAAGATAATTCAGTGTATCAATCTGCGTTGTTATTTAAAAATAACTTATACTTGTCGTTTTCTTCATCCAATCGCTT